>JAZHAC010000028.1:10000000-11369556 GCA_039707435.1 Actias luna
TTGGTAGATATGAAAAACTATACGATATTTTGATGTGTACAACGAACAAATTTGCCGTGAATCGAATATAAATTAAACATAATATACCATTGTTATAATCGTTCTAAGTAAACATACAACATTTGTAAATAATCCTTATTTTCCTCAAACTCGGTAAGTGGTGTGCAGAACAAAAGGTAACAAACTTGCTCGAGGAAAAATGACGTACGGTTATATCTCCGATTCGGCATTTCCACGATACAGGAAAAATGACAGGACGACGCGAGGTTCTTTTATAGCTTAACTTTTATATAATACATTTACATTTAACTTTACTAAAATACCTCTTTTGTAGTATATTTATTTCATATTTTTCAAATAAATATCAAAGAACACAACAATTTTTTATAGGTACCATTTCTTCACATATTTTTATTATAAGCAGAAATGTTATATATTAAGTAAATAGTATTGTAAAAATGGTATTATTGAAGTATTGTAATATGAATCTTATTTATTGCTTGTGTATTGTGTGTAGGGCTTTTTCCCGTATGGCTATCTACTACCCTCAAGTTGATAGTCTGCGGGCAAATATCTGTAACTAGTTCCGACAGTCGCACTTGAGAGACAGTCCCTCCACAGGTTTAGCGTGTCCACCATCTTGGGCCTCATCGTCACATAACATCAGGTATGATTGTAGCCGAAACATGAACACGTATAAACTATAAAATGTACTAAATTCTTCAAAGATTTGTATCAAGCATTGTCGCAAAATCCTTTTTTGTTCACTTAGATCAATTGAAGTGAATATATGTACTCTAAAATCAACATCGGATCGTACATAAAGGAATAACATTACAAGATGAAAAAGATAAAGGGGCACAATAATTACGATACTATTCTCCCACCTGGTGGTGGCAGCGTCAACTTTTCGGCCGAGTCAACGTCCCGGAGTTCACGGGAAGGGTGTGAACCGGGCACGAGTAGGACGCACAGACGAGGGTCGCGTATATCTACGATAGGCCGGGGTAAAGTAATACACACTGGATCGTTAGGGACTGTATTGGAACTTTGCACACTTTTATAAAGCTGCATTAATAATAACATGTTTAAAACCGTCACGCGCTATGTCGTAATTTTCATTGAAATATCGAGTTTAACTTTTTTATAGCTTGGATGTTTGACTATAATTTTACACGGGAAATTAGAATTAGTTCGTAGACTCAACTAGCTGAAATATCTAAATAACTTTAACTAGATTTGGCAAAAAAATCTATGATTTGTGTTTTTCCCTGATATACATTTAAATAACGTAAGATATCGTCTCACCAACGCTCATTTAATGAATCTACTATTGATCTCATTTTATATTAGAAGATCTGTTGATCTATTTTTAAAATACAGCTTTATTTTAAAGTTGCATCTTATAAGACAAAATAAAGCCTATACTCGTAGTATAAAATGTAACCAATAGTGAATTTAAGAAATATAGAATGAAATGACTGAGATTATATGTTAAAATATAATAAATGTATATCAATATCATAAAGCTGAGAAATTTGTTTGTTTGTTTGAACACAGTAATCTTTGGAACTTCCAGTGGGATTAAAAAAATAGTTATATTTCATAGAGCAATCATTGAGGAAAGCTTTAGGCTATTTAACATCACGCTACGACCAATAGGGGCAAGTCTGTATTGAAAACAGTTATAAACTGACAAAAACGATTAAATAAAAATTCCACGCGTACGACATCGTAGGCACAACTTATGTATGTGTAGAAACATATATGTTATAGTCAACAAGTTTAGATGAATATAAAATATTTATATAAAGTATAACTGATACTTTGGATAATAATGAAATCAAAAACCCATCACTGCAATCCGGTTTTTTACCACGGCAAGGCCAATATGGAGGCCGTCATCGGGTACAGTAAATTAAAAAAAAACCTATGCCGTACGGACCATGTGGCGAATCTTAGACCCGTAGATAAGTCATCGACCCATATAAACCTCCGAGTCAATGACTGTGTAAGCGGTCGAATTTCGCGGGTCGTAAACGCAAAATAAACGCTCTTTTAAGTGGATTGATTAATGCACAGTTTGTCATAAAATTAAATAACACGTTATAATACAAATTATTAAGACAAATTTGATTTATATTATGCCAGTGTAAAATGGTTAAGTAATTCAATTCAACTAAGTATATTTACGATATACTTTTCACAGTTAATTCTGATAATCTATTTATAAAAAATTTAAATATATCGATTTTTTTTCTACGCTAAACCAGTTATGGTGTACACTTCTCCCTGTTAATGGAGTATGATACATTATGTTCTTAAAAACTTTTAAACAGGTCGTACTTATTTTATATACTGTAAGTGCTGCTGAAAATTACACATTTCTAAATGAAACCAAAAGTAGAAGTAATTAGCCATATTGTATAAACCAAGTATTTTAATGTAAAATATTATTGTTATAAAATAGTATTAGAGAAGTTACAAAAAAAAACAATCTGAATAAACGTGTAAAGGTGTAATCCATGGCATTAACTCATATTACTGTTATTAATCTCAGCAATACGAATCGCTAACGTTCAAGCTCATAGATATTACTGAAATTCATGAAAACGAAGTAGACATTCCACATTCTATATATTAAAAAGGCATAATTTCATTAGACATTTTCGAGAGCCTAGCGTTCAGGCGACTTGCAAAAGAGGGAACAGAGTACCAGCGGGCCGGGGTGAAGGTGGTGGCAGTGTTCGGGAGGTTCGTAATGAGGATGTCTAGACGCCACGCCGCGCCGTTTCTACGGCGATGGAACATTGTATTTGTACTGTGCCACCATTGTACTCGATTGTTCGAGTGTTTGGACCCTTATTTTTAAATTAAATAGCAATGTTGTTAACTTAAAAACACATATTATAAATACTTGATTCATTGACAGAATGAATAATTTATTGCACTTTTAATATGTACATAGGCGAGCTTAATGCAATAAGGCATTTTCTTTCATCTAACCAATAGTAATGTAGTAATAAAAAATTACTACGATTGTAGGTTGTCGAAATAATATAATTAGTGAAATAAGTTTACAATAATAAGTATACTAACATATTATAAATCATTCATAACTAATAGCATATCAAATGAACAAAATGAAGTCAAAATAAATAAACTAAATATACGTATTTAAATATATACAAAACAGACATACATAGTACATACAAATTTACAAACTTTTTCAATAACTCATGCCCGAAGATAACTCGTCACAATCGTAACACACCTACATAACACTAAATCAGTTCTACGTGCGACCAATGTGTACACAATTATCCAATGATTTTCACAGAAGAATTAACAACAATTAAGGATGAACATTTGTATCTAAGTTGATCTAGGGAATCCAATAGAATTCATGTGTTAGTATGCAATTTATTACCTGATAGCTGTGTTACCACGACTTCGTTCGCACGGAACTAAGCATTATTTCCTGGTAGTTCTTAAGATTAGCGTACTCAAACAAACAAACCTTTCTGCTTTATATTATTAATTTAGATTTACATTTTTAGTTTAGCATTTAACCCTAATTTTAACTGAAGTGACGTGTTCAAGTAACCGAAAATATTATAACACACAAGTGCAGCTACCGGAACACGTACAAGTGGTACGTGATAGACTTTCAGCTTGAGTGTTGTCGTATCTAGGCAGGTGGGTGTTAGAGAATACCCTTATATCATATCCATGGCTTCATTGTGAGATTTAAACTCAGATCAATCGATTCCTTGCTTACCTATACACCTATAGGTGAGGTTCGGCAGTTGTACTTGAGAGCCATTCCCTCTACAGGTTTAACGTGTCCACTAACTTAGACAGTAACATCACTTAAGAACAGATGAGATTATGGCCATAACGCTAATACCTATAGACTAAAAAATAAAATATAGATTATTTCGAAAATCAGATTTTGGCTATACAAGCTATGTTATGAATCTGAATATTTTTATTAAAATATTCGACTGTCTCACACATCGTACGTCAATACATTGTGAATAATTCAAAACAATATCAAAAGTCAACGAAGACATGAGCAAATCAAATATTAACACAAATATACCATACATGCCAAAGCCGGAATGTCTAAAACACAAATCATGTAAATATAAATAAACAAAAAACTGTGCAAACTTTTCACGCAACAAAGAGAAGACAAACGAGTAAAAATACTTCACCCACGGAAATAGATATTACTCCACCGTGTAAATCGTGAGTTTACGTAAACCGAGTGAAAGAGAGAGATAGACGATATTATAGTGCAAGAATTATGCAGTGGTCCTATTTCGACGTCTTCTTACGGTTTAATTCTATTAATTGTAAATAAAAGTTAGATCTTCAAAGTTTTATTGGTTGGAAACTTCGTTAAGGTTGAAGCTGCTATTTAAATTCTGATAACCCTAAACTAAATGAAGTAATTTTGACAGCATACAGAATAGAAATTATTGACAGACAAAAATTAGGATTTTTTGGGTCGAAAAGATGATGTATTATGTAAAAATTAGATTAGTGTAAAATGCATATAAGAACATTAAATCACTGTATTTGATCACATTTGATACATGTGAAACCTATTTAAAATATGTGTATGTGTATTGTCATAATTCTCTATGAATATGTATTTACATACAACATTACTCAGATTTTATTAATACAAATACAACACCACCAGAAATTGAATGCGAGCTAATTATAATCTTGTAATTTAACTAAAGCGTTAGTTTTTCAAGATTATTCAATCCAAAAAATTTTTGGAACTAATTATTACACAAAATCTCTTAGTATATCAGACTACATCTATAATGTTTTTCAGTATATATGTCGTCATTGTAAAAATATTTACAACTATTATTTTATACTCTAGCTTTTGACCTGACGCTTCGCTCGCGTTAAAATTGATTTTAACAAAGAAATAGGATGACGTATTAAAAAGATTCATACAAAGTTTATCACTTTCGTTACCCCACTTTCAACACGTTTTTTACGAGAAAAAGTAGCCTATCATCGTCTCCAGGTTCCTATTTATCACTATACCAAAATTCATCATAATCGATTCAGTGGTTTAGGCGTGAAAAAATAACAAGCAAACACTTCACATTTATAATATTAGTAAGAAATCTAAAACCTTCAGATATATATTCAATCTAAAAAGGTAAATAGGTTTTCTACTGAGAAACTTTTTAATTATAAAAAAGAAATAACCACATGAAATCGTAAATAACTTGTAACAAACCAGTGAATAACATTTCAAAATACATTAACACGTCTTGAAATCATAATGATTTCTTAGGTTTACGCGAATATTATTCATTGAAATAAAACTAATTTAAACGGATCGTGGTCACGAAGGCTGAAAAGCTTTCGAAACGTCGGGATCAAAAATTTAATAAATAACCGCGATAAAATCCGTTTAAATTAGTTTTATTTCAACGTCTTGAAATCGTCTGCGCAAATTGTATGACTATTAAATTATTACACTATGCACATGCATTAGCTAAAGTGTTTCGGTTGTTGTCTGGGAACGTTCTACAATTGAGACAGACCAACTAACTCCATATGAATCTATTATAGAAACCTTGACAGGGTAACATAAAAGCGGACACGGAATTTTATGAGTCAATAAAAACCGATTATTACCATAATGTAGCAGAGCTAGTAAAATGCGAATTAAAAAGATATGGACGTCAGTATTCATAGATGATATTATTGGGCATTAGCCAGATGAAATTTTACGCATAATCTAGACAATTTTAATTGTTAAACAAATATATGCTTTTAACTTGATATTTTGTTTTAAATTATGTATTGTTTAATTTTCTGTTTTCGGCTTACATACTAATTTGTATCACGTTTAAGTTGTCATTTACTGTCACAATTTAAAATACATATTCTTTAGAATTTATTCCATCCAACTCTGTGGTATGTTTTATTATTATTTCATTCGTATAGTCGTAAGTGTCATTAGTGAAAATAAAGTGTGAAATACTCTATGAAATGATTTATTTAATATAATACAACTTGAGTGTGGAATTAACAGAAATGTCAATAAAATTAACAAAGCCGCGTCGGTGTACATTACGGCGAACTGCTCCGTATATCTATTATCTTTTGTAAACATAACACACACACAACCGATCTGGCACTATGCATACATTAGACACGTTTAGGGCTACCACTCATAATATTTAATAATTGGCATAATAGATTTATATACGTGCATCGACTCGTAATGAAATTTGTTTTCATTTTAATTAAGTGACAGTTCGTACTGGCAAAAATATACATATTTATTTTTATTTCGATAAATAATCAATTATGTATTTTACGCCATACAATGGTTGTGAAAGGCATACCAGTAAAGATTCCAAACAATTTAGTAAATATTTTATTTAGGCTCTCAAGAGCCACGATAATCTAACAAGAACAGATATCCAAAGCAGGGAGGCTGACCGGTGGTGGTGTTGACATCCTGTAGGCGCAAGGCAATTTTATAACACCCCCGCATTATATCTATGGTATAATAAAAACTTCGTTTTCTTATTACAAAAATATGCACGATAATTATTAAGTATAAGTAAGAGTTTATCATTTTAACCCCCTATTTGTTAAATACTCCCGAGTAGAACTATATCTTTATCAAAATAAAACTAATTGAAACAGATTTTATCGCGGTTATTTATTAATTTTTATCCCGACGTTTCCAAAGATTTTCAGCCTTCGTGGTCACAGGGTGGACTGAGGTGTAGGTAGATAAACGTCGGGATCAAAATGAATAAATAATAGCAATAAAATCTGTTTAAATTAATTTTATTTCGATGAGTGATATTCGCGTAAACATAATAAATCATAATATGTTTTTATTTAGTTTTTCAATATAACCAGTGATCTATTAAATAAATTATACTGTTCATAACTAATCTTCACTCTACTGCTATACTTTTTTAGAAGGCATAATACGTCCTAAAATAAAAAAACTTACATGTGACTTAAATAATGCATTTGATTTCATAATTGTGAACCCTGTGCACACATGACCGGCGAGCGGTTTATCTACCGATGTTCCGACTGTCCCTGCCCCGCCCTCTCGCCGCCGCCGCCTGGAATACGTAGACGTGGAGCAAGCGGGGGGGCGGGGGCCCGGGAGGATCTCATTAAACTTGCCTCTGTTTATGCACGTGTGACGGTGTGTACAGCGAAGTGGGTCGCGCGCGCGGCTGCGCCCGCTCTGATATAGAGCCGAGCGCTTTCAACTCATTACAGCTCGTTTGTTTGTGTTAGGGTTTTTTTATTACTATTTTCATTGTATACGTCATTTGTTCGAGAAGAAATCTCCTCGAGCGTCACCTTTAATACGAGCTTATTTATGAACGGTACTACTAGCACTACTTTACAAAAATTACTTGTTGTACACAAAAATTAAGCGGCACTGTATATCAGCTTTCTGTGTATGGGTGTTCTGCCTTACTTTTAAATAACAGCCTGTTATGACTAGTCTCAAGAATAAGAAATTTTAGAGGTGCATTATTTATGCATTTACACAATAGCTCTTTAAGAATTGCTTACACGAAGTTATACATAAAAGTATGCGAATTATCAGTTCCATTTAGTGAAGTAATTTCTTACGGATAAACACCATATGAATGGATTTTTACATAATATACAATAGTATGATTAGAATTCTCAAACACCACAGACATAATGGTATAAAATAAATATAACAGGAAAAAGAGAAAAACCAGTTATAAAGTACTTATTATAAATAGATCGCGTAGATAGAGCAACATTGTTAAAGTCTATGTCAATACTATAACTTAACTAATTAACGATCTGCAGAACCGAGAGGCGGGAGAGTTAGTTTTCCACGACAGTTTAAAGACACTTAATATTAAAGCAGTATAAGTGTATTTTACATAATATATTTAACTAACATATTGTAAAGTGGAAAAGTTTGTTTGTTTAAACACGCTAATGTTAAGAAGTACCAGTCGGACTTTAAAACATATTTTTGTGTATGATAGAGTCATATTTGAGAAAGTGTTTAAGCTATTTCATATCACGCTATGATGAACAGGTGCAAAGATGATTAAAAAAAATTAACCTTGTTAAAAAAATAATCACGCGAACGAAGTGCGAGCACAGCTAGTATTTAACTAAAAGTTGTAGCGACCAATTAAGAGCCAATAAACTGAAGTCCTATTTGCTCAATTCCAAATATTCTCTATAGTTTTACCCCATTAATCAGACATGTAATATTTTATAGGCACAGTTAATTTATCTTCTTTTACAGATTATATAGGCTTTGCGTTATGACCACAATCTCATCTGATGTTAGGTGACGATGTGGTTCAAGATGGTGGACTCGTTAAGCCTAGTAGAGGGAATGGTTCACAAGTGCAACTGCCGGAACATATCTACAGGTATTTGGCGGCAGATTTTCAACTTGAGAGTGGTAGCTAGCCAGGTGAGCATTAGAAAACGCTCAGGCACATCGCAGGTGGATTTCAACTCACTTCCATTGACGCGGAGTCCATATACACTATCGACTGAGCCAAAATCGCTGCATCAGTTATGTACAGTTACTACACTACAGTATGGTACAACAATACAGTTTAGTACAAGATATTATGTGCAATCAGAATATCAAAACGGTTAAGGGTTTATTAAGAACACCATCGCTGATTCAGTGTAGCTGTTTGACTGAGACTGGTACCGATTTATCCACACATTACGTTGATGTTTTCATGTAGTTATGTTGTGTTGTTTTTAATTTCTGTACATTTTAATCTTTTTTGCAATTATCATATGCTGTTTGGCGGATAAATATAACCTTTGTTACTTTTCTTGCTTAATAATAAAATTCCTAAATTCGGTTATACGACAGTCAGTCACGCATTTTGCGAACAACCGTTATAAATGTACATTTCTGGAACATAACTTGTGCATCACAGGCACTTACAAGTTACGTGCGTCCGTAGAGAAATATTCACATGCGTGCCGATTATTATAGGAACAATATACGATGATCTAAAGTCCAGTAAAAACTGAGTTAAAGTGAAACCATACTACAAACGTATAATTTATTATCAATTAAATTGACTAATGTTTCATAATAAGCTAGCCGCTACCCCCGACTTTGTGCGTGAACAGCTGATATGTTATTCATACATAAATAGCATACAACTCATTAAGGTCATAATATAAAATTCAGTCAAGAGTGGAAATCGAATTTCTGATCTCCCTACTCAAAGCGCTAGCAACTTAGCAGCACACACTGCACATTGAGATCTAAATAAAATAATTTAACTATATCCTTACTAATATTATAATTGCTAAAGTGAGTCTATTTGTTTGTTACGCCTTCACGCCTAATCCACTGAATAGATTATAATGAATTTTGGTATAGAAATAGATGAAAACCTGGGGACGAAGATGTTACTTTTTCTAGCAAAAATTTATTGGAAGTGGGATAAAGAAGAAGAGAAACTTTTTATTACAGGTACATAACATATCAGGCCTATTATAAATACACCTTATTAGTAAAACGTACAACTTCGCATTTTTATTTATAAGAAAGAAAAGTTAAACAATGAAGCAACGTGATGCTTACCGGACATGTTTTTCTTACGAAAAATGAGCACGTGTTGACGACTGTATTTTGTAAATGTAATTCTCAAATTATATTATACTAGAATTCTAATCCTGAAAACAAGTTATATCTGTGACTGGCTTCTGTGTCAACAACATTTTAACAAACGAACGTTGAAACAAACAAATTCAACCAAATTTCAAAATTTAGAGAGTAAGAACCAATTTTTCGAAAACGGTCAAACGGAAAGACAGGAACGAAGCCGCGGGCATCAACTACTTGAATAATATTTTTGTTAGTTATTTGCAAACGATATAAAAACGAAATAAGTTTTATTCCTAACGTGTGCACACTGATAAAAATAAACTTTTTAAAGAAATTTCGAGCGACTTTGTTCGCGTAGAACTATAACATTCGCGATAACAGCGATGATAGCTCAGTGGTAGTGTGTACGACTTCGCGTCAAGGGATGCGAGTTCGAATCCAAGCACCTACAATGAGCTTGAGCTTTAGGTGAAGGAAAACATCGTGAGGAAACCATAGCATGGTGGTAGGGCTTTTTCTAATGCCCGCCTGGGTAGCTACCACCCTCAAGTTGTAAAACCTGCCGCCAAATACCAATAGGTGTGTTCCGGCAGCTGCACTTGAGAACCAGTTCCTCCATAGGTTTAGCCTGTCTACCAACTTGGGCCGTATCGTCACTTAAGATCAGGTGAGATCATGGCTATAACGCTAACCTTAAGTATAAAAAAAATCTATCAGACAACCGAGCACTACCAACAAATCCGACCAAAATATTGCCCGAAAAAATTATCATAATTGGGTCAACCGTTTTGAAGTCCATAGGGAACATACATACACCTTTGATTACTTGTTTCATATGCAAGAAATATGACGATAATTAACAGTTAAATTGCTAACTCATTTCAAATAGAAAACAATACATTATTAAATGCAAACAGAAGGTTAAAATTCGAAATTACCTCACTCACACGATATACTCGTTTGTATTATTTGTATACGAGAAGAAGCCCGGAGGCGATGATATTTGTTTCGTGTTACATTTTCCGCGTGACGCGAAAGTATTAACACAAACATCGTATGGCAAACATAAACCGAACTTCTTAAACGTAAACAAAGGGCGAACACATAACCTGGCTTAATCGCAAATACACAGTAACGGCTCGCACACGAGGCATCCTTATGCCGAATAACTTTTTTAATAATCAAACCGAAAGCGGATGCGGTTTGCTGTAAATAGTACCAGAACCCTCGGTATTTGAATTTATGCCGAAAGTGGTTTTATCTGTTAAGCTTACTTCCCTAGTTATATATTTTTTTAATTAACCATAATTAAAGTCATTTGGATTCAATTTTTTATTTTATTTTTATTTACTAGCTTTGACCCGTGGCTCTGCTCGCGTGAATATTGATTGTGTCAAACAAATCGGTCGACGCAATAAAAAGTTTCATACAAAGTTTACCCTCTATATATCTTATCTCTATACCTCACTTTTAATAAGTTTTCCACGAGAAAAAGTAGCCTATCACCGTCTCCATGGTTCATCATAATCGATTTAACGGTTTAGGTGTGAAAGCGTAATAAACAAACTCAATTTCGCATTAATAATATTAGTAAGGATATATCAAGCGGAAGTCAATATGGTGTACAAGATACATAATTAGCTTAGTGGAAGAACTAGTTCTCAAGTGCAGTTAGCAGTGCGCTCTTGACTATTGTTTCGTCTTGATGTTTTAATTAACCGAAAACTCAAATTCTTTATAGTGTTAAATCTTCTAAGCCCCTGAAAAAATACATGTTTGTGCATTTTACGGTTGCATTACGATACTACGATACTATTACGGTGATCGATAAAACGGTTATTAAGTTTAGCGATTTCCTATATAGAAACATTCATCTATATTAATATTATAAAGTGGAAAGGTTTGTTTGCTTGTTTTAACGCGCTCATCTTAGGAACTATTAGTCGGATTTCAAAAAAAAGTATTGATAAAATTGTACTTGATAGACAAGAATGATCAAAAAAATGTAATAATTTGCAATGAAAACAAATATTGAAAATAAAATCTCATATTATAGCGTTCGATGAAACCAATTGTAATAAAATTCATTAACTTTCCTTATGAAAGATTGAACTTATAAACTTCTTATTTATGTACCGATAGAAAAATTAATACGATATGGATTTTATTTTAAATAATTATAATATTAATAAAATCTAACACACTTCGAGTTGTACTATAGCAACTTTGTTTATATAAATTTCTTTCTCTATTCTGTGATATTTTTAGGATGTATAAGATTCGTCTCACACCGTCTCATTTATGTAATTATTCGAAAATTAACAATTGTACGAAATTGTCATCATAGAAATATGGTTCCTACATTTACCACGTACAATAATTAATCCCCCAACACGCGTAGAGAAACAAATGGTATATAATAAAATTCTTCGATGCAATTACACTCGCTCAACGAAGGTGTTCCTGACACAAAAGCTACTTCTGTTTTTTCCGTCTCTGCTAATTCGCCTCCTTTAAGCGCCCATGAATCGTCACCGAAACTCACTTTTTTCTCAACGAAATGAGAACAAAGGGTCTCCGGTTTCTTGTAAAATTTTCCATCGTCTCCATGCAATATAATTTCGCTCTTACTAGAAAAGAGAACCTTGCTCCATGACGCTACGATCAATTTTAAATTATCGTTCACCCTTCGGTGCTCGGTATTTAAGATATCAATCTTTTTAATTAATCAATGGCCGATGGAATTAATAATTGCATGTTTGTTGATTATACTCGGTTATACAATTAAGATGATTTTGAGTATGCATTTTTTAAATCAATTAACAATCACATGATACTGTAGGAGATAAATACGTACACAATAAAGGAGATAACATATATTTAATAATTACGGGCAAATTCTTTGTTCAAACCCGTTCAGAATAATAAAAATGTTTGTATTTATTAAAGTTTTAACATCGTTTTTGTAAACAACTAATCACAATTTAAAATGTTGATATTAATATACGTGACAATAACGAATGTTATTGGCATGTTTCTAAAAAGGTATTAGAAGTTATTCCTTGGCCATTTTGTAACAGAGAGTAGAACCAGGTATATCAGTGTAAATAGATCGGTAGAAATACTTTGAATTCTCAAGTAGAACTTTACTCAATGATACAACTACATATGTTTATATATTACCTACTTATTTACTCGTAGTCTAGCTACTAATTTATTGCTAAATTATATTAAATCACGGAGTACTTGGGACCTGTATTCGAATAGGTTGCAACCACCAATGCATGTATAATGTATAGAGATAAAATAGTATTAAAAATGGGCTCTATGCTGGGACTTTCTTTTTGTATATTTCGTTCAAGATCAGCCACTATATATCCAGCATCAAGCGTGATAGCATCAACCTCTGATGATTTACCTATGTTTCGCAGATATTCGTTGTTTATGGGTTATACTGTGCTTACGATGAGGTACAGAGCAGTTGGGTAGAAGTCATTGTATGGCTTTATTGTATTGCTAAACTTGAACATATGTGAAAGCTGTCCCTGATAACACGTGAGTAAAAATCGCCATGGTGCGTTTTAGTGGGCAGTTTTGAGTGATTAGCACCCGATGAGTCACATACTCTCTCGCCTGGAGCGGTGAGGAAGTCCGTAAAAAATAGGGTTTTACACACCATAGTCAGTCTGTTTGATCATCTCAACATCATCCTCTGGGCAGATGTGAAAAAACTTTTCGCCTTTTTTTCTTCTTTTTTCTTTTCTTTTGTTTGGGTTATGGAAAATTGGGTTGGCAACCAACTTTTAGATAGAGTAAGGTGGACGTTATGTGAGGTTTTCGTGGTCATTCTCCATACGTGTAGTCATCCTGTTCATCAGGAACGACCACGTTGCGTGGGTAAACATCAGGTTAGTTAAAAATGGCCTTAATGAAAGGGAATGGTGGTCAGTAACTTACCCTAAAGGGCGCTGAGAAGAGAGTCGAGGCGTCCGGCTCGGCGGCGTGCGCTTGGGACATTTGGTTGGCGCGGGCCTGCCGCTCGCGCTCCCGGTCGCGCTCGCGGTCGCGGCCCGGCCAGCCGCTGCTGTTAGCGACGCCGCCGACGGCGCCTCCGCCCCCACCGCCGCCGCCTCCGCCCCTGTCCCGATCCCACTTGTCGTACCTGAGTACAATAAAACGTCACTTTTAAATTCGAATCTAGTGAAACGATGATAACTCAGTTGGTAGTGTGTACGGACGCCGAATCAAGAGACGCGAGATAGAATCCACCTATAAGGTGCTTGAGGTTTTAATTGACAAAAAACATCGTGGTGTAACCATAGCATGGTGGTAGGGCTTTTTTGATGCTCGCCAGGCTAGCTATCACTCTCAAGCGGAAAATCTCCTCCACTAGGCTTAGCGTGTCCACCATCTTAAACCACATGGTCACTTAACATCAGGTGAGACTGTCAGGTGATATATATATATATATATATATATATATATATATATATATATATATATATATATATATATATATATATATATATATATATATATATATATATTTACATTGTAAACTGATATAGTTTGTTTGAACGGACTAATCTTAGGAACTACCCAGTCGGATTTCAAAATATAATTTTCTTTTTGATAGAGTAATCGTTGAGGAAGGCTTTAGTCTATTTAACATCATGCTAACAATATCAGCAAAGCTGTTACAAGTTATAAAAACGGGCAAAAATTATTAAATAATTTATTGTTCCACGCGAACGGAGTGGTGGGCATAACTTGTCAACATATAATCCGTTACCAATACACAGTCGACGCCAAATATATTTAAACAAAATAGAAGCAAAGAATAACGATACATACACCTTCTATATTAATGACGGAACAAATAGATGTCAAACCTGATATTATTCAGAATCGAAAAACACAACACAACCTCTACTGTAGGACGCACGATCAGAGCAAATCGTGACCAGCCGGTAACTCAAACAAAAACATTGAAAAATATGCAATTAAAACCTCGTATACAAAGTGACTTATTTGAATACCATTGTTAAAGTATTAATGTTGTTTTTTATTGTAATACAACAATGTCACTCAAAATCAAACGACATCAGTTTCGTTTCGAATAACAATTCACAAAGTACTGACTTGTTTCGATTCTTAAAATAATAATATTTCCTTATGGAATATACATACTTGATGTATAAATTCTCATACAATTTATATGTCAAAATAGTCCGATGTGATATGAAGTAATATTATAAATAAATAAACAAGTTCACCATAATTCTCGGTGTTAAGCCGGTTAATAAAACGAGTCGAGCGAACGACTTCGTATTGGCATTGTTTTCTCTACTATATTAATAGGGTTTTATTAAATCGAGAACTATTTTCTACGATTATGTAATTTACTCTTCACGATATATGAAATAATCAATATAGTTCTATGATCGCTACTTCATCTTTGTTATTAGTTATAAATAACGCTTTTTACGTTTACGTTTACGGTAACGCTGATAAGAACACTGAAACACTATTTCATAATTTTTGTTACTTTATTTGAACGTGCTAATATTAGTAACTACCACATGGATTTCAAAAATTTCTGTATGTAGTTTATAGAGCAATCAATGAGAACGACCTAGGTTATTTATTATCACGCTACCATCAATAGGAGCAAAACTGTATCGAAAAAAGTTACAAAAACGGGCAAAAATAATTAAATAACAATTTTGTTCCACACGAAGTAGCAGGCACAGCTAGTGTATTATAAAATGTAAGTAAAATAGTTGCAATAATTAAAAGCTATGTTTTAAGATCCTAAAGCCGTGTAATTGTTCCGCATTCCTTATTAGTATGAACACGTATCATCCAGGAAATTCATGATTTTCCCACGTTAATCTGAAAACGTAATCGTGCTAACAGACAGCGGACGTCTAGCCCGCCGATAATAAAGTTGTTTGTGTCTCGTTGCAAGGATTGTCCTTGGCTTTATAAAATCTAGTTCATTATTGGACTAGTATAACGCTACTTTGAATTTAATAATGAATGATATAAAACTATAATAAATAAGTATGCATAATTTGATAGTACATTTAATTTTAGTAAACCTAAATACATCCGTAAATGTAATGTTACGGGTTGATGATGTTGAATTTGTTGAATTTGTCTAGGTCTTTTTATGTGGTTTTTACTTGCAATATGTTTTGAATCTATGGTTTGCTAAGAAGTTTGTGTCTCTCAATGGGAAATGATATACACACTATGGGGGCGGAAGACTAAAACCTATATTGAGAAATCTTGCGTAGTATAAAATAGGCAAGTAATTAATATGCAGATAGGCCCTGTCGCGCCGTGACGTATTCATTGCGTACACTATATGCCAGTACCATATGCCAGTTTAACCGCAATACAGAAACAGGGTCGAGGTAAATGGAACATTTAAGTCAATCGTGTATCACATTGTTATGTTCTTATGAATTTTCGATACATTATCCTTGTTTTAAAAAATATGCAACGATTCTCACAATGATTGATTCTGTATAATTGTTAAAATATTTAAGCATTTACATTTAATTAGCTGGTGCCGTCGATTTGCCGTTAACTTTACGTGATGTCAAAACCCATCTTTGGTAGTTTCTAAGCGTGAAAAAAATATGCATGACCAATTTGAAATCAATAGATCGAGTAATTTTGAATTTACTTGTAAGTGGACCTCATCCGTTGATCATCTAAAAACTCCCAAAATTATAATAGATAACCTAATCGAACAAACAAAGTTTATGAAAAATTCGATAAATATATAATAATACTCTCAATAAATTCCATATTACACATAGTTACACTAACCAAAAGAGAAAAGTCCAATAAAATTACTTACATCTTCTAAAAATACAAGGAAACTTCCAAACTTCTCAGACCATATTTGTGTTTAGGTTTAATGTTTGAACGTATAAAATCGCTTATAAATATGGGAGATTCTAGACCGGAGCCCCCGACTACCAAATAAACGCGAGAAATTTATTTCAAGTTTCAAGACTCAAGACTATAAGAATAACTCCAACAAATTCTGAAAGAAAATCAGAGTCATTGTTTTGTTGCTAAACTAAATATCCGTAGTAACTCTAAAAGTACATTTTCCATTTCTTCATTTTATTAAATCATTTTAACTGAATATAAACCTGTTTCTTGAATTGCGTAAGAACAATTTAAGCGAAATAGAAGTTATATATGGATCATATGAAATGAGTTATTGAGAATCGAAGACTATCATACTGCCTGACACTTTTACGTTTTAAGTCTTGAGATAAAAGTTTTCCTATTCAACTAAATTAGCAATCTCAATACGATTAATACTTTTAACCATTCAATTCAAAAGTGTCATGCGCTGTCAGATTGTTATCTTGATTCCATATCATTCAGATGCTTTCTGTATAGTCGTAATAAATAATTTATAGATAAATTAACAAATTCAAATTTTACAATGCGTTTGTTAAGGAACAACCAAAGCGGTCGGTCATTCACCCATTTTATCACAGACTAGTTTAGGACGTCAATCCAATGCACTAATATTAATTCGATGACCTAGAGAGAGATTAATCGAACAAATCAGAAATTACAGAGATAACGATACTATACAGCGATCAGACTTTTTTTGAAGACCTTAGTCGCTTTCTGAAAACGGGGTACTCTTTTTCAGTTTCTGTTTCGGTTTCCCGGGGTGGTAAACACAGTAGGTAAAATCCAAAAATAACCTTCCGAAAGATAAATTTATCTGCAGTTGGACATACACTGGTTAATATAAAGCGAATTTGTCACCACATGCATAGTGGTAACTACCCGGTAGAGTATAGATCCTATAACTCTGCTTGACAGCCGAATGATGTTAAGCGTATCACGACTTTTTTATTTGTTGATTGTGATTTAGTTATATTTGTCGTTACTTTATTATAAGATAATAATCTTATTTCGAAAGCTTAAACATCCAGTTTTAAATCCAACTTGGTATAGAGTACAGTTCAAACATCAATTTAAGCTTAATCCTGATATTTCATACGTACAAATATCGCTTTTGGGGAACGTGCTAGCAATGGAACATCACCTTAACAACACCTACTTATATTTCAGAGGACGTTTTTATCACTTGTCGATAAACGGCAGCCATTGTTATTCTGATAACGTATAAGTTGTCGTGTAAAATATGTATTATTCAAATTGGATATGACAAAATAACTACCAACGACTACTGACGGAACAAGTATCAAACAATCATTGTGCGAAATAGTAATAAAAAATCATGTAGGTGTAGCAATAGATACAGTAGCTAAATCGATTCCAATAGAATAACTCTACCCCATATTGTATGTGGTGGTTGAATGTTCATGGCCCAGGGATATATGATCTATAAATTATTTTCTATTATGTCGATTAATATAACTGAACGGGATTTAATACAATAAAAAGTAAAGGGTCTATTGAAAAAAAGTGGTCAATAAGCGAACTGTAGGCTACTGACGAATGTTTAGAACAAGTTAATGATGTATTATTTATATAAGGTAAATTTTGTGCATATATTAATAGTAGGTAAAGAAGTAAAAACTAAGTATAAATGTTATATCCATCCTTTTTGTATTCTCGAATAGAAAAGAGAAAGGAAGAAACGTATAAAATTATTTTAATGAACAATGTAACATTTCATTGAAAAAGCCCTTGATATTTACACAAAAAGACAAGTTGATTTAAATCAACCCAAATCGGTAATTAAATAGTCGTCAAAACATAATAATTCGTTTTTAAGAGGTAATCAGGAATGATACGTGTTTTCGCAGACGTACGTACACATATAAAACTTTCCGATCGCTTCCCGGCTTCTAAAAATATTCATATAATCTTGTTATATATTTGTTTCAACGGAATTTGCGAAGTCAAAAGAAAACTCTCTATAAAGTAGAACTCGTTTATATCAGAGAAATATGAGTCCCCAAGAGGCCAACTTCCATTTGGAATATTTCCATTTTTATGAGTTTCATCTTTATCAAACCAATTTATCTGTAAATTGATATCAATTATACATTTATTGTAGGAACGTTTGTTCGACAACGCAGTTTGTGACACAGTTGCAGTATACAGCGCGGCTGATTTACGAGCCGATAGTAATTTAACGTTAGTAAATTTGTACTCAACTGAATCGCGACTACCATTCATATGATGACTAGTTTTTAAGCACGGCTTCGCTCGTATTCATGTTTATTTTGTCGAAAAATTAATTACAAACTATAATTCAGTAAATCTGGATGTAAATCAAATGACGCAACAAACATTTTTATATAAAGTTTATTTCTCTCTGTACCCCACTTCCTATAAGTTCTCCGAGAGGAAAAATAGCCTATCACTGTCTGCATGTCGCAATTATCTCTATACCAAAATTCATCATAATCGATTCAGCAGTTTAAAAAGCGTATATTAATAAATTATTGAAAGCGTAATAAACACACAAACTCACTTTCACATTTGTAATATTAGTAAAAATAAGGATAAAAATCTGGGGCCCATGATACAGCTAATATACACACGATTTTGTTTTATTTTTATAATGGCAACCTCTTCAAAAATAAATTTTTCAACGTTCTTCATTAAAATCAGTAAACAAATTTCAAAATTAAACACACAAGAGACTTTCAATGTTCTTTGACCTTCCATGTTGCTATTTCTAGAGTCTATTTTATTTCCCTTCGATTTTAGTTCTATAAAACAATTCCAAGCAGTCAACAGGTGTCGCTGCTAGTTGTTGATTCTAAAACAACACATTGCAAAACTCCAGCAACTAAATGACTTCATTTGCATTAAGTATATACGAAAGTGCTGCAAATTTTTCATAACATATTGTAAAAATATGCTCATTATTATTCATTATACGTCTAAGATAAACCACAAAAAATGGAAAACTTGTTGAATACTATTTTATGAGATATTCAAAATTAAAATTATACTTACTAACTATAATCCATACAGAAATATATATTTAAATTTAATAATAGAATAAAACGTACGACTTACAGTTTATTTTAGAAACCAGTTTTTCTCTCGTTTATTTGTACTTTGTAACAGCGAAATATGTATAAAAACCAGTTAACAGAATTAAACACTCCATTACGAAAACAATAGCTGTTTTATTTAAATAATATTACCAAACATACAATACATTGTCTATCTATATTAATAATAAAAGCAGAAAAGTTTATATGTTTGGAAACTAGCAGTATGAAGACTATTTAACATCACACTATCAACAATAGAAGCAAAGTGGTATTGAATAATTTTTTTCATAATTTTTAATTCCACGCGAACGAAGTCACAGGCGCAGCTATAGTTATACAAGCCATTAGAGTGAATATTCGAACAGATAAGCTCCCAATAATCCCGAACTGTTTCTATCTCTGTCATTAAATCGCCTATAAGTGAATAGGTAAGACCTTACGCCCCCTAACATTGCTAAAGATTTGATTTCATGCCGAGTACTGTTCGAGAAATAACTTCATCGATAGGCATATGTGTGTCACATATAACAAAAACTGATAATCTTACATTTTGACAATATTGAGTGGTGTAGTTAACAGCATAAAATTTAAATAAACCCGTGTTTTTGCGTATATATAACTCTGACGTTTAAAAAAGTGAGATTATCGCCCATGCTTGAAACCTCATTTTCATAATAATCATACTAATATTGTAAATACTAATATGAGTTTGTTTGTTTGTTACGCGTATTTCAAACATATTGGAAATGGTGGTAAGATAGGGTTAACCTTTGTATGAAATATTTTATTGTGTCATCCGATTTATTTAACAAAATCAATATTAACGCTAACGACTAAGAAACAATATTATACTATACATGTAATATCATTTAGGATATCTGAGAAAAACGAATTATAAAAGATATGCGATCTTTCAAAATACAATAGATTAATATTAAGTATAATTAATTAAATAGACCTACGATGTAAATAATATAAATAACTTATAAATATAAGGGGAAACCGATACTGTCAGATCAATAAGTAACCGAAAGAAAATAACAACAACAAAACACGATTGAAAATAAACTTCCAAACTGTATCTTCTGTAACTTCTACACTAACTGAACTATTTTTAGCGAACATTTTTATTTACTGCGATTATTTTTCATATAGCACGCATCGTCTGTGAAGCCGTATCGTTGATAGGCGTTTCACTGCGCTTACTAGAGTATTTATTGAGATATTTCATGTTAGAAATAACATACTTAAGGGGCAACGGAATGTAGAACTTATCTAACATGTCTTATAGTAATATTTGCTAGAAGTTCCGTACAATACAAAACAATAACAGTTACCAGGGAATCTATAATCTTGGAACTTGAACATCTAACACTAGCTAATCTCGAAACATAAAATAACAAAATCAATGCACTCTGTCGCTTTTATCATCAAATACCACAATAATCAAACACTACCATCTCGTGGATAAATTAAATATTTAGTATTTAGACAACAAAACGTTATGCCATAATAAAAACTGTCACATTATTATCTCAACCCTGAAATACAAATTTATCTTTAAAAAAGAATAGAATAGAATAGAGAAACAGTGTGGAAGTTGTTTAGCTTTATGGTAAGCTATCTGGAGAACGGGAACGTAAATTTAATATATTAAAAGAATTTACAAAGCGCCCCGACTTCACGGAGAAAATTTTTCGCACCTCCATACCGCGCTCGTACTGTTGTTCTGCCTTTACATTCTATCAATCTTGTATTATTATTACTCATGCAATTTTATAAACTTGTTTCTCTACGACTAGAATATGGAACTCTACCTTATGATAAAAACATATCTTCTTTTTTATAAAATTTCCTAGCTACATCATAATAAAGCGAAATTTGAATACAAAAAGGGTTCGTTTTATTATAAACTGAGCAACCTTTTATTGTGGCCTGAAATTTAATAAATACTGGCTGCGCCTTCGACTTCCTTCACATGTAACTAAAATTATTTAATCTCGAGCGCTGCCATTAAAATTACAATAACTTTTGATAGAAGTAACCGATTTCAATGTAACAAATACTAAATGTCACTCGAAGATAAGTTTTATGATTGTCTTAGTGTAATTTTATATACATTATACTGTATCAGTGATGCGTTCACAAACAAACATACAGATAGAACTTACTAAAACTGATGTAAATGTATTTTATTACTTATTGTTAGTCACTTGCACTAATTTTTTCACATAAATCTAAAATGGCCAGACTCGTTAAATTTACATTCTTTTTATGTGTAGGTATAAGATTATAAATCAAAGTTTATTAGAATATTGCCAAATACAACCAGTGCTAGCAAAACACAGTAATTAGCCCACTTTTTGACTTGACCTTATAGGTGCAGCATAAGTGTCGTCTACATTTCTTGACATTTTACGATCATTCTAGACCACGTCCCACGGTGGACGGGTGACGGTAGACCCACAAAAAAACGTTATATATACAACTGGGTTATGATAATCTACGATATAAACCACAAACACGAAAGACCGCATAATGTAATGTTTTAACGGCGAACGTAAACCAATTTTCACTGTGCAAATGCAAAGTAAACGAGCTCGGGTTACACAGGCAGTGCTAACTGCCTCTCGACAATAATTAACAGTTGACGCAAATACATAAGAGTCTACGACGAATACGAAATTGTGAATTATTCAATAATTCTTTAAATATAATTATTCGCTTATCACATAATAAAATCATATTAAAATGCATGTATTTAAATGATCTGAAAGAGAAATCGAATGATCTCCAAAAAGAACGAATTTGCACTGTACGCTTTCCCAACAGTTTCCTACACCCTAAACATCAGGTTTATCAGTATTTGACTAATGAAACCGTCTACATGAGTGTAAATTTTTTAAGTTCTTTTTAAATTTTTGTTATACGTAATTACAAAAATTCTTAGTTTCATGTAAGATTATAAAATGTCATTTCACTGCACATCATTTTTAAGTTGCTTTATTTATGGAATAGGGAGCAAACGAGCAAGCGTGTTACCCGATAGTAAGTGACCACCGCCGCCCATATCCATATATACCATAACTCACAGATTTGACTTTACAGGTGAAAGAAAAAAAAAAACTCCTTTTTTAATTAGACTTAATTCATTTGATGCGATTTCTTCTGATTCTGATGATGTATATATAACCTCTATCCGCATTTTTGCAGATACCACATTTATGTTTTTCAGCCTCGTTATAATAAGATATCATTTTAGAAATGTAATTCATCCATATACGAGACATTAATAATCAAGGCGGCAATCTCAATCTTTGACACGTTCCATTTATCCCATCAAATATCTTTACAATACAACTTTGTAAGCGGATTGGTCTGTAGTTAGTGAAAGTAGCTAAACAAAGAGATTGATTAAACATTATTGACAATGGTATCACTACTTCTTCAGAATGATGGCGGATAACTACAATAGTAAAAAAACTGGATACGTTAAAATAAATTGGCTTATAAAATAATCTTTGCTTATCCATTTACTTTAATATATACTTTATTACTTTACACATACAACTTAACATTTTTAAGAAGTTAGAAATGTCGTCTTTATTTCTATATGTCTTATACATCAATTGATTTCTCTTTATTAATACCGTCATCATCCCAGGCATCGTTAATTATAATTTTGTATCTAGAATACGAGATATAAAGCAATTTACAAACTCATCATATCTATTTACATAAATCACCCTAACAGATAACATTTGCCTACAGCAACCAAGACTCTTAAATTGTTCCTTAAGAAAAACCTTGCATCACCTTAACGTCAAAACCGACGTAGTGGAAATGAGTAATATAATTCCAAATCAGCTACACCCGGAACTTCCTAGATTCTGGACAAAAATTACCCAAGCAACAAGATAAAACGCTAAAGATGTTCAAGCAAGATCTGTATAAGTAAAGTAACTCGCCACCGAATGGTTCAACAAGGCGAGGCCGCTCTCCGGTCGCAGTTATAAAAGTTATTCCCACTGATTCAGTTTCCCTTTTGTTCCATGAATATTGTAGTGGTCTTTAATAATTTATTAAACGAAACGTTACCGACGTTGTCCTTTGAAAGTAAAATTTAATTTTAAATCCTTGAAACAGAGCTTTAGATTCTATCTAAGTATAACACTGTTGAACTATTCAAATCACTTTTGTAATGATAAGAAAGCGAAACAAAATCAACCTACAATTTATTTTAATTAAATCATAAAAGACACATATCAGTATATATTATAATATTATACAATTTAATATGTATGTAATAATTCAAACATCAAATAAAAAAGTAACAGTTACAGGCTCTAGTTTCTAAGTATTTGTGATTAATTATAAATGTAATTAGTGTTTTATATGTTTAACGTTATGGCCACAATCTCAACTGATATTAAGTAATGATGTGGCCTAAAAAATGGTAGACACGCTAAGCCCAGTAGAGCGACTGGCTCTCTAACGCAACTGCCGGAACATACTTATAGGTATTTGCTGGCAGGTTTGTAACCTGGCCGTGGTAGCTAGCCAGGTGTACCCACCTGAAAAAACCTTTATCGATAGTTCAGGCTCATCCAATGCAGGGATTGGAACTCACGACTATTGACGCGGAGTCCGTATACTACCAACTATGCCATCATGGCTTGTAAAAGATGCTAATTTCGTCTTCATTTTAACAAGTATACAGTAAATCCGCAAATAAATAATATACCAGCACATTAGTATATAAATATATATTTTCCTCAATAGGTGTATACAAATAGATGTTTACAAAACAAACTCCTAATCCGAGATTTTCAATTTTGTATTTCTTTCCAAGCAGATTTCTCTACGACGGTTAGTAAACATGACAACATATTATTCACAAGTGTGCCGTGCTTATTGAATTATCGTGCGCTCGTGTATATTGAATAAGAAGGTTAATTCGAGTCGCTACGAATTCTACATATTGGATTAACTCTATATCACCGCAAGGCAGATAGGTAAAGTACTTAGTGTAATCAAAAATGGATCAAGTGACTTAGAAAAGTTTTACTTAGTTTATCAACGAATCAAAAATATATATATAATTTAGTTAACCGATAACAACATTAGAATTATTATTTGTCTATTATATTTGTCTTCATATAGTATTTAATTAATATTTAAGCTTTTCTAAATGTTGTCTAATTTATTATATTACTTAATATTTTAAATATCAATTTAATTTAGTTGGCATTATCGACTCTGTTAATTTTTTTATAGGATTAGCGTTAACTGCAATCTCACCTGAAGGGCCTTAAGTCCCGATGTGTTCCACATTGGTGGACAATGTAAGCCTAGTGGAAAAACTAGCTCTCAAGTGGAATTTCCGGAACACATTTATAGATATCTGGCAGTAGATTTTTATTTTGAGGCCAGCATCTAGCTAGGCGTCATTAGATAAAGCCCTACCACCTTGCTGTGGATTAATCACGTTATTTTTCTTCACCGAAAGCTCATGTTCATTGCAGGGATGCGAACTCAACTGAGCCACCGACTGAGTTATCATCGCAAGGCAAGATTAGGTGATAAATAAGTGAAAGTCTCCTATAGATTTAAGTCCGATTATTTTTATTTGTGCATGAACTTGTTTTACAGTACGTAACACTGACGCATAGAATCGGTACGTAGGAAGATCCGCCCACCAATTACGTATATCGCACTTTTATAACGCGATAACAGAAACTGCTAAATATTAGCTTTAAAATGACAGATTATACCTAATACGTCACGGATGATAATGTATAACTTTGATGTTGATATTCCGCTCTAACTATTTCTCCTCTCGACTATAGAACGTATACATTTACATATAATCAACCAATTTTGGCAATAAAAATAAATTATAAAATTACTAGTTGACCCGCTAAACTTCGTACCGCCTAACAATCAATGAGTATCGTATTAACTTTTAACTAAACTCTGTTTTGGATTTTATTTACGTTATAAAATGAATAACTTTTCTGAACTGACATGAATCTAGTAAATCCGAGATCATTAAAATCGGTTCAGCCGGTTCTTAAGTTATAAATGGTGTAAAGAACCCGACTACGTTTTATATAAATAGACGTATTTATTTAATATTTTTTTTTTTTCGTTACTTTTTAAGATATTCTGCTATTTTAAGCAGAGACGAATCCAACTAACCAACAATCAATAAAATCAGTCCTGCCGTTGTTAAGTTAAAACTGGTGTAAATAAAACAACTTTGGCTTATATATATAGGATCACCGAAAAAACAAAAAGTACAAAACAATAATAAATCTACGTGCTTGCCGTAGACTAATATACGTAACGAAAGTTTATTCGACCGATTACAGAATGTATGAAGAATTAGTACCTAATGAGACCTCATTAATTAACAGCTATGTAAATAAATCACTACCTAGAGAAACTAGAACGAGGCTTCAAAATTTTACTTAATAACTTTAATTTTTTAATCTTTACTAACTGCGCCTGCAACTTCGTTCGCGTGGAACTAAAAATTATTGAATAATTTTTGCTCGTTTTTGTAACTTTTTGTGACATTAAATAGACTGAAGCTCTTCTCAACGACTGCTCTACGGATATTTTTTTTAATCAGTCTATTAGTCCCTATGATTAGCGCGTTCAAACTAACAACTAAACTATTTCACTTTAATATTAATAATACAGATATGTCAAGCGTTTATGGTAGTGACATCAAATTATATTAATATTACAAATAAAAATCTATGTGTGTATGTATTTTAGCTATGGACTCCAAAATTATTCCACCGATTGCGTTGGAATTTTCAGGCAATCTTCACATTAACCCAGCGAACGATCGGTTTAACAATTTTATTTATATCTGACTATAACTGTTTATTGATATCTGACAATAGATAATTAGTGTCACCCGTGCAAATCCGAGGCGGCTCGCTAATACAACGTAAACATTTCCCGTTAATTCGTATCACGCATATTGCCTCGTTATTTACCCGTGCATCAACGGATAAATAATGCTACAGGAACGTGACACGTTCATCACACGTGCCACGTGTAAGCCACTATTCGAAATGATAGCTTACACGTGTATTATTGTTATCAATAAAAAAAATGAGTATTGAAGCGATGATAACTCGGTAGTAGCGTGTCAATCAACGTCAGTTCGAATACTTCGAAGGAGCTCGGGTATTCGATGAAGGAAAACATTGTGTCGAAACCGCAGCATGGTGGTAGGGTTTTTCAAATTCCCGCCTGGCTAGTTACCACACTTAAGTTGGTAATCTGCTGTCAAATACCTACAGATGTATTCTGGCAGTTGCACTTGAAAGCCAGTCCCTCCACTAGGTTTGGCGTTTTTATACATACCATTCGTAGTGTTAATTTTTTTATTCCGTAGTCGGTTCATAAAAAAAACGTCTTTAACTGATTTTAAATATATATTCCTTTTTAGTTAAATGTTACAAACAAAAAAAATATAATTTTAAATTTTGAGCTAGTGATAAAGTGAACATTTCTAAAAATTTACCACTACTTCGTTTGCGTGCATTTGAACTAATTTCCGTATAATTTTAAATCTTTTTCATATTCATTATGCCAAATATATTCGTTACTATCACAGACTTTTGTTTCACTGTTTAAGTTCAATCACATTATACTTAATTATAATGTTTTATAATAGTTAGTGACTAAGAATTTGCGAAGCGACTGTCTAGTTTATCGCGTAATGGATTCCAAAATATTGGCGAAAAATATAACAGTATTAGTTATTACGAATAGGTATATAAAACTTAATCTAAACAATGTTTAAAGGTAGGACAGGCTACGTCTAGGATTGGAACCATTCTTACTATGCGTCATTAAGGAGTTCCCAACGTTGTTCAAAAATCTTGTCGACGAGACGCTATTTTTTAGTACTCAAATACCCTAGAGAAATTAAACATTGTTTAAATTTTTAGTTTACTTGTCAGTTATTGAATAGAGAAAACCGAATTAAAATTATCTAAGAAGAAAATCTGGCTATTACTACTAGAAAACTTTAGCATTTATCTTCCATCCCAAAGCAAACCTGTCATTTTTTTAGGTATACACTTTAGTAAATTTTGGTATGTGATAAGAATATATTTTGGTTAAACTCATATATTAACAATTATTCATGTAAAATAAATTTATGGCATAAAAAGTAATATATATATTAATACATACTACTACTTATCACTGTATTAAGTTCCACCACCATCTGCCGAATAGTTTCGAAATAATGAACGTACAATTGAACTTGTACATAAAAACAAACAAAACGTTCAAACAATATTTTAAAGCCACTAAACATAACAATAACAAAATGCACCCTAATCTTAACTTTTATAAAATAGTTGATGTCGGATTTACGCGAGTTACAGTTTTATTATATGTATTCATTGTAATATATAAACACTCTATAGTACGTAGTATTTTCTTTCTTTTTCAGATAATTACACACATTAATGTATACGTAATAAAGGTATTATTCAGGTTATCTATACTATGGTAAATTTGACTTTAATGAAAGCTTTAAATATAATATATACTTTCCTATATTATAACAAATAGATTTATAAAATGCAGTCGAATTGTTTGATCAGTGGAAAATTGACTTGCCGCGGCTTGTTCCTGCCACTACTATCAACCTATATTTATCTCCAATAAATGGAAACGATTTCACGTAAATTTTCTAAATCGAATTCATGTATTATATTTGTCGTAAAATTAAAAGAAAGTCATATAATTATTTTTGTCACCAATAAAACCTTCGTACGATCATTTAACTAGCAAAATAAGTTAAATATACATTTATTGCTGTTTTAAAACACACCAATTTACTTAGCTAGCTACCTCCCTTGAGTTAAAAATCTCTCGTCAAGCACTTGTGTGTTCCAGTAGCTGCACTTGAGAGTAATTTCCTCATTAGATTTATCGTATTAACATCTTTTGCCACATCTTCAGTTAACATCAGCTATGATTACGATTAAATGTAAAAAAATAATAATACTGTGAGTTTGTATGGCTCATACATTATCAAAGAAATTTTCTAGACCTTATTTTATAATAATTATTAAGTTTTATTTTTAGTTTTAACGAGAATGAATTTATCTAATAATCTAATAAATATCTAATAATCTAAGTCAACAGTCACATTTTCTATTTATAACATTATAAAGATAAAATAAAAATGCCAGTATAACAACACCAATTTTGGCAAATATTCAAGTATATCTTTTTACCTTTTTTCGTTTAAAAACAGAGATACTTTATTCGACATGTAGGAAATTTATTATCACAAGCACTTATAGTGAAAATCTGCCACTAAATACCAATAAGTGTGTTCCGGCAGTTGTACTTGAGAGCCAGTCCCTCCAAAGATTTAGTGTGTCTACTAACTTGGGCCCTATAGTCACTTAAGATCAGGTGAGATTATGGCCATAAAGTTCAGCGTTAACTATTAAAAAAAGTTAGACTTTCCGCAATTTCTAACACACTTTCATCTTAATCTGGTAATGCTAATTACAAAAAAATAAATATAGGCTATTAATGTTTGAGTTTAAGAGTTCAATGGTAACTAACAACATGTTTCTGTTTGTAAATTTTACAACGCAAAAGATACCGTTAAATACTAACTCCTACATATTGTAAGCATTTCTGCCTATATCAGTTTAGATGCGGATAGATAACAAACAAGATACTACAAAAACTCACCCAACAGATCCGTTCAGGGCGGTGACAACTCCCGGCCTCTCATAACACATATGCATACCAGCTATCTGGTGCACTGTTATTTAGTACTTCGATATTAGTTAATCAAATTTCACTTTACACAAATAATTACAAGTATATACATATATATCACTATCTTGTTTTACACACAAAATCAATATACACTAAAAATCACGAATAACTAAAAATTAAGACGGATCAATTTGGTGTTCAATCTACACCGCGGACGAACATTTTCGTTCTTCGAACTCCATCAAACGTTTGGTTCTCTAAGCTGTGAAATCAGTATGTTTTTATAATCATCGTCAATCATTATGATAATTTTATCCTACATACGCAACTTGAATACCATAAAATTATTAACGTACTAACGATTTTATACTTATTTATATCTTTTGTCTCCCTCTCATAGTACTAAAATACGTCTATTAGACTCCGGCAGCGGCTCAAGCCGAGGTTCGGCCATTCTGGCATCTTTGTGCCCGCTGTCTCGGGGCTGAGTGCCCTCAGCACTCGCCCCAAAAAGTTCGGTGAAGCTGTCAAAGCCCTTAGGGCTAACAGCGTATGACAGTTCAAAAAAAAAAGTCTATTAGATCCCTCAACTAATCCCAGTTACCATTATAAACAAAGATATTTTGAATTGATATTATTTACCGTAATAATAAAATATAAATAGAACACGACGTTGTTACTTATATATCAGTCATATACGCAAATAAAACCATGATTATCCAAAGCGAAACGAAAAACCAAAACGAAATCATAATACAATTTGTTATTATTTAACTAAGCCACGCAATTTCCCTAACGGCTTAGAAGATATCTAAAAATATAAATTTACTTTCGGTAAACGAACGTAAGGTCGAGACTATCATTTTCTATTAATATATTCATATTACACTGAATAAAATATTAAAGAAATTGCTGTTTAAGCTGAAGCGAATGAGATATTTTTGTTAGAGTATAGGCTTTTCTTTAAAGTTTATTTGAGAATATTTTCATAAATGACAAATAGGAACTTTTCTTTTATATAAACAATGCAATGACATATATTTCAGGTTTATATCACCTAAGAGGATGTAGAGAATAATTTTAAATTATTTTCTTCTTAATTTACTAAGAGTAAAAAGGAGCTAAATAGTTAAAATGGAAAATGTTGTATAGAAGGTTATATATGTTATTATGATACGATATAATAAAGTATTAGTATAAATTGCGCATAAATAGCGTGGAATAGTTTCAGTTCTGATCATTGAAATATTAACGTCTTATATTGAAATGGCCGCGTGGCGCAGTGGTGTATAAAAGCACGTTCACTAAGCCTATCTACCACTGAGCAGCTCAAGGTTCGTTATCCGGCCGTTACTGCCTTTTGTATGATAAACATAATTGTCAGTTGTTTCAAATATACTCGTATATAGTTGTTAGTTATCTGCAAGCGTGATTACTGTGGTACAAGTTTTGTATTATTAACCCTTAAATGCTATGGCAATGGGTGAGCATGGGTTACAAAAATGAAACATCAACTTCTAATTATTTATTAATCGTACCAAAGTTATAAACATCTCCATACTTTTTTTTAATATCAGCGTATTTTAGTAAATAATTATAAAGCATCTATTTAAGGATAAAACAATACATTATTACAACAAAGCCGTGACTTCGTTATCACTATATTTACATAACAACCACATTAAATACTAGTGAACATAGGCAACCACAGGAAAATGGATAAGTATATCAAATTACTTTTTACAACTTGAATACACTTTTGTATGTAAAAACGGACTTGTATTCCATTGACATTCGTTCAAGCGGAACCAACAAGGCGAAAATGCTTATTTTATTGTCAAGGAAATACGCAAATATATTACCAGTTGAACCATAATAATTCATATGAGTATTACATGCAATAAACATGAAATTAATCAATCCTCTCTCATAAAGAATAAAAGGGTCACTTCGAAATCAACCCATTCATTTTAAATTTATTAACTGAGTCTCTTTGTATTTAGCTCAAATGTTTTTATATATACACTAGCTGTGCTTACTTCGTTCGCGTGTAACTAAAAGTTAATGAATCATTTTTGTCCGTTTTTGTAACTTTGTTCAATACCGCTTTGATCCAATTGGTGGAAGCGTGATGTTAGATAGCATTAAACCTTTCTTAATTATAGCTTTATCAAATAGGAGAAGACTTTTTGAAATCCAACTGAAGGTTCCCATGATTAGCACGTTTAAATAAACATACTTTTTCGATTTATAATATTACTATAGATTTCATTTATATTCTTTCTTTCAATTTTGTAACAACTATGTATTATTTAGCAAACCAATATAAGTTTAAATAACATCTTTATATAGAGTAAAAATTAAATAAATCATACACATATGTATTAAAAAAAACACTATATTATGAAATTTTATAATATATTGGTTTTAATTGAAATATATTAAAAAGTAAATAGGAGCAAGATGTTTAAAACTACAATCGTCTAACTGGGTTTATTAAACGTTAGAAATAAAGTTACTGTCAAATATTTCATTTAAAAATGTAATCAATCTGGAACAATTATTAAAATAATACCACTTTATCAGCCCACTAATAACACTAACGGATGTATGCAGAACACGCGTTGGTTGCTAAGTCCGAGACAGAGTCACGCACTGTGGGTTCCGTCAACAATACAATATAATATACTGCATTATATATTAAAACTTAATTTTTTTATAGAGTTAAAGTTCCTTAGTGCGAATCCGATAGGCATTAAGTCGACTGTTAATATTTATTGCTTTACTTTGGAGCTGGTACTATAATCAAACTTAATTTTACGCTTGTTTGCATTACGTTTTTCATCATAGAGTAAGACACAAAAAGGAAATTTAAGAAGATTTTAGAAGAACGCGACTTTTTGTTAAGCTAATTAAATGTTTTACTTTTTGGCTGTTATTTGTTACAATGATCACTATAATAACTCACATTACTATTCAATCTACATATCTATTATGGTTTAAAAGCTAGAACCCTTTAAGCGTAAGAGGGACAGCGTATGTTCAATAATAGAGTTCCATTTTAGAAAAGGCAGCTCTTAAAGCGATGCCAAGAAAACATTATTTGATAAACAAAAAACAACACAAACGGTAAATATCAACAACTCGCAGCATATTTCAACGCAAATAAATCTCATTAGATCGAAAACGATGGCTTTACGAGATTATGAATAAATAAATAACATCCGAATACAGGCGAAGTGTAATCTCGAATCGTAGATACAGTGATTACGTGCGAAGTTCCCGGGGCGCGGGCGCGACCGGCTCGATGATTAATTGCGGGGATGCCTACCGGATACTTTTTGCCTTATTTAGCGGCGACCGGCGGTAAATAGGACGCTGCGCGGTTTTTTTTTTCTTAAACAAGGGTCATGAGGAGCCGTTACGCGGGTGCTTTCCCGCGTGATTGATATGTGTTGCGCGTTACCGACGGCCATAATACTGGGGTACGAGTCTTCGGCGTTCGACCCTTGTAATCCTTATCATCAGATACCCTATCATGTTGAGAAATTATTCTATCACTTTTAGTATCTGATTTATGGTACTCCTCATTACGAGTTATTGTGATCTACCTAGTGTCAATTTACATCGCTTTCAAAAAAAGATTTTATTTTTAACTACATTTTGTGTGCGTATTCGTTGATGTTAAGATTGATTTTGTCAAACAAATCGGGTGACGCAATAATAATTTACATACAAGATCAGGTGGGATTATGAACATAACGCTAAACCTTAAATATAAAAAAAAGTAAAGAATAGAGGTGCAGGAAAGGAAGGATTGCATGTTCTAAAATCAGAATAGAAAAATAAAAATGAAGATATTCTTGAAGCGACCAAACAACGTTAACTGTAATAACAACCATTCATCTTATTATTATTATAACTTCTTTAAACTTCTTCTTCTTTTACTAACTATTTTTTTTATTACTCTATAGGTTTATCATCTCACCTGGTGTTAAATTACGATGTACCCTAAGATGGTGGACACGCAAACCCTAGTGGAGGGAATGGCTCTCAAGTTTAATTGCCGAAACACATCTATAGGTATTTTGACGGCAGATTTTCAAATTGAAGGAGATAGCTAACTGGATTGGATAGCACAACAAGAGTTACGAAAACCACCACATTAGAAATTTATTTATGATAAAATATTTGACTGAAAATAATGAATAACATTAGGAATGCATACATTCGGGGAAGCATGAAAATAGCACCAGTAACAAAAAAGCTAAGAAGTAATAGATTAGCCTTGTATAAGCATTTTACGTGGAGATGAAAGCTATATAACTAGAAGAATGTTAAGTACGAGGGTGGATGGATATTGGAGTAGAAGAACACCGAAGAAGAAATGGATAAACTATGATAGAAATGATATGTATATCAAAAACGTAAATAATAAACAGGTAAAAAACTAGAATGAAAGAAGAAACCATGTCGGCCCCACTTAGGAAACATAAGGGGAACAAGAAGATTTAAATAAAGTTTGAACTATTAAAATAAATGGGACTCGAATTGATAATATTGACAAAGATCCTTCACTTTAAGAAAATTGACAGTATCTGAATCGCGCAGTGATATCTTTCTAAACAAATTTTTGTTTCGGCTCAGGTCGAAGCCAGACAGGTTTAAAAAGGTACGTGTTTCATCAACCACACTGATGAACCAATTAGACCCTCAATAACGAATAATGAAGTAATAACAAACTACTAAGAAAAATTATTCAGAACATTCCACAGTTTAAAGTGAAAATAAATACACAATTTAGACTAAAAGTAATTTAGAGCTAAATTGAAACATAAAAGGCGTCAAATGAAATCCCCGGGGGTGAGATAAATAAGTCGTTATTTATCTCTTAATCTCAACGACCTTGCCTTATTGTATTTACTTATAAATTTTAAATACCTGTAACCCAAGAACAATACAACTGACACCGTAACTTAGTTGCACGAACAAAACGCAACAGATAACCCCGTTAGATGATACATTGTTATACATATATGACTCGTATACGGGTGTCGGGACTTTATTACGTCATTTACGATGAACAGTCGCTCCTTACAGCGTAATAAAGTACTTAGGAAGATGAGTTATTAAAATTATTTTAGTGATAAAATGTTGTTGATACAGCCTTTATAGCAGAAACAATACTGTACATGCTGTACATCATGGTGGGTCACTGAAAATCCAAAAACAAAGATGAACATGGAGAGATCCGCAATCAATCGTAGCTGTTGTCATGCCGGTATTTAAATTTTCAACTTTTTGAATGCAGCATATAAAGAATTTTCATTTATATTAATTAACAGAATTTATCAAACAGGCGTGTGTACTTTCACTGATGTATAGCTACCACTGTATTAAATCTCACCATGACTATGTTCGTGATTCCTCGGCAGATCGCTAGCTATCTAAAAAACTAAGTTAGTACATCAAATGAAATACTTAGTAATTAACAGTATCCAAAGTAATTACATATATCTCTATAAATTTTTGAGCGTACAACACAAAGAAAAAATATATATTTTTAATTATACACAGATTAATTTATGTAAATCAAACATTTAAAATTTAAAATTATATATTAACTATATATTTTAGTTCTCCAATCGTTCTTCCAGCCTTTCATTCGTCAGCATATGAGCAAACATATTTAATTGCTAATCTTCTTTATTAATATTACAAACAGGAAATTTTGTTTGAACGCACTTATCTAAGGATCTATCAGTTGGATTTCAATTTTTTGTATTCGATAGAACAATTATTGACGAAAGCTTTAAGCTATTTAACACCACGCTACTCCAAATAGGCGCAAATCTGTATTGCAAAAAAACACGGTGTCAAAAATTATTAAATACTTTTTAGTTCCACGCGAACAAAGTCACGGACACAGCAAGTTATTAATAAAATAATAAACGGAACTCAAACACATACACCGGCAGTATTGAAATTAACGTCACCTCGGTGTCACGAGCTCTTGAAATTGTATGTTACATTCATTTACAACAGATGTATACTTGACAGTTAGTTAACAACAAGCCGGTATCAACCATTGACTATATTGTCAATTTTTGCAAAAACATTTTCATATGTTTATACATGAAGAACGAATAACTTAGCTGCCAACATGACAACAAGGTACGACCATATTTTGTCTATATTTGTACAATGTTTTCAGTGTCGTATATAGCAATTGTGTCAGCAAACATTTAGTATGCGATACAAAATTTATTATGCATACGTTAAAATGGGTAAATTATGTATGTACTAGCCGTGTTTAAGACTTCACTCGCGTGAAACTGAAACTTATTTAATAATATTTGACCGTTTTTGTAACTTATTTTAATACACACTTTTAATGCACCCTTACTCCTTATGGTGGTTGCTTGATGTTAAATAGCCTAAAGCCTTCCAAAATTAATACTCTATCAAATACACAAAGATTTTTTGGAATCCGACTGGTAATTCCTAAGGTCAACCCGTTCAAACCAACAAACTTACCCGATATATAATATTAATATATATTTATTAGTTTCGTAAACACGTTTATTAGCTCACAACACTCTCAATTTCAAAGGTATGTAGATTAAGACTAGTTTTCACCACAAATATTAAAATCACCATTCCAAGTTTAGTTACGTCACTAATAAAGGTATTTTATTAAATATTCTCCACCATTTTGAAAAAACCACGCTCCTACCAAGGTTCAAGTTCAGTACCGCGATAGATATTTACTTTCCGATAATTCAATTAACGCAAATAAACTAAATCAAATTTCATAACAATAATATATGGATCACACAAATAATTGCCCTTTATCAATACTCGAACTCGTATCAATTTAGCGATGATTGTAAGATAACCTCATAGCCACTATACAATCCGTACACTCATAACCAAGTACAGATTAAAACATTCATAAAATGTAAACTGCAAATTACTTCAAAGTCTTATGCTCAATTCAATAGAACAGGAATTGGCTAAATTGAATGTTTTAGATGTGGGCTACATATCTTGGAGTTCAAGAATAAAACAGAAATAAAATTTATGATGGCATAGAAAGAGATATAATTGAGGCGCATGATATAAACTAGTGATTTTATATTAATCAAGTTATAGTTTTTTTATATATATTTACGTGTAACTATTGCTAATAAAATGAACACTTATTTATAGTCTCAAATCAAATTGTCACATTGCAGATATGATATTTAATTTAAATTATGTAGCACTATAAAATTTTATATGTAGTAATTAAATCCATTGGAAAACAAAAAGTTAAACAGCATTGAACTGGATATTTATTAGAAAAGTAAATATTTTCAGGTTATAATAATAATTGAAAATATAATATCGATGTAGCACTCATATCTGCTACAAGCACTTTTTAAAGATATTAATTATCATAACCAATTTGATGAGCAAATATTCCTATAACAAGACTGTTATGCGACTACATACTATACGGGAAACTGTGATCGTTAAAATATACTACGTGCATCAGCCAGAAAACTCAAATAAGATCTGCTTTTTCATTCAATATCTCAAAGTTATATTTTTGTACAAAATAGATAATAGTTTGACAATGACAATATTACGGATTAATAAAGCGATAATCTCGACGACTTCCTCAAGGTCATTAGTATATATATTACCCACTCTGAGTTAGAGCGATTTTAATTTTCTATAGGAAGCATACGGACGCTTACCGACCCACATCTCGAACACATTAACCCAGTTTAAAGTCGAGAGCCAACTCGGACCACTCCGAGTCGTCGTGAATGTTGTGATACGCTAAAAACGTAACAAAACAAACATACTATTTACAGATATTCATGGATATTTTCAACTTTTCATGGCTCCTATATTTATAATTAAAGCAAAGTTCGTTTTCAATAATATATTTGATGAAATCGATATAAATGTAAGTTTATATACAAGTAATTTAAATTACCACCGTAGATTATTAACAATATGAACTGCCTATTTAGTTCTCGTTAAATGTTTTTTATGTTTGTATGTATAAACATTTATGACTATTACCATTGTAACATTACAATTTATTTAACTATATAATAAATATGGTTTTATATAAGTATCAACGGTATATTTTTTATTACTACCTACATCAAGACCTATTAAATCATTAGGCTCATTTGTAGAGTGAACTTTTAAGTTTTTAAATGTAATTGAAGTAAATAAGTGTATATGGCAATTCAGCTAGTTTAAAAATAGATGGAACATTTTACTGATTGTTATTGTCGTTGTGTTGTTATAACTTAACGTATTTGACCAAAAATGTACAATTCTGCTTTATCTGTAATAATTTTCATTAACATAGAACCTACGTAGGTATAGAATAATGATCGTGGATTAAACTGGAGTTCACAATAAATGTTGAAACTCTACCGTGATTCAGAGCTCGTAATGTGGTCAAGTGAACGTACGGGAGGGAAGTAAATAGCGTCGTCGGTTGTCCATTTCCTTGGGTAGATGTTCATTAGGCGATAACCCTTTCGACGTTCGGTGCTGTAAGACCGATTCAAATTGATCTCAAGATAATCTGATAGCTGATATCTTAGAATAATCACTTGTATATTCGCTCGCGATAAATTATATTATTTTAACATGTTTAATGCCGATAATGACGTGTGATATAATCATGATGTCACGTGACAGATCACCAATCAAGACCGTATCACTTTAATCCATTGTGATATTTGACAAATATTTTAAATGGGTCGTCTCAAAACCATTAAAATGTAAATATTAAGTTAATTATTTTAACAAAGATCCACAAACTACTAACTATTAAGTGGGTATCGGTTTATAACGAGACCTCGAGCACCGATATTTAATAATCACAACAAAACTTTGCTTTGGCATTGAACTAACAATCGTAAACTGATTTTCATAGCCTATCATGGCTTTATACCTTCTTCAAAGTAATTTCGGTATATTAAAGTTTAGGAAGTCGACTGTGGTCGTCACTGGTCACCGCCGTCATGCGACCTCACAATTTTTACGGTGTGAAATCTGTTGTAATTTTCGTTTTTATTATAAAGTGATTTTTAATGAAATTAATTATACTTTGCAGTGTTCGTTTTCGGCTATACCCTACTATTTGTAGGATTATAAACGCTGTGGACAAATTTACTGAATATGACATGGACGTTTTGAGAAATGGACTGATTGACAAAGACTGGTATAATATAAAATCATTAGCGGTATCATACGTCTACGATTCCTAGGGTTAGTGCTAATTTGAAAAATAAGTGGAGCGATCTTCAAAATCTAACAAAATGACATGAAAATGAAATAAAAATAAAAGAAACACCAAAAATATTTTTTTAATCATTTAGAATAAAAATTCAATGACAACCAAAATTTCTGAAGTATTTTCAAGTTAATAATAAGCTTCGAAAATGTAGTACACAGCGGGCTTTATTAATATCATAACTATGGGACTGGCAATTGAATAATATAGATACATGACCGTTTGTTTTTATTTTCATATTAGTTATGAGTCCTCCTCCGGACCGGATGTTTGTTTGACACCGTACTAGTAAAAGTCATGGAAATAATAAGCTTCGAAAATGTAGTACACAGCGGGCTTTATTAATATCATAACTATGGGACTGGCAATTGAATAATATAGATACATGACCGTTTGTTTTTATTTTCATATTAGTTATGAGTCCTCCTCCGGACCGGATGTTTGTTTGACACCGTACTAGTAAAAGTCATGGATGCAAAAATGATTTAAATTGTTTAAACGAGAGAGATTGATACAAGTAAAATTAATGTAATATATTATTTTTATCGAGTCGAAGGTTCTATATGCTACAGCTATTTCACGATATGATAGACGGTGCTGTGGTCAAGGTACGAACGACCGAAAGGGTTAGAACAAACGTTTGCCAGTGCAGATAGAAGTTATATGTATATATTTTCAGTGTCATGACAGTCGTTACAATGACAACGTCATCAGAATAATAAAAAATACAATAAATTATGTTTAGGCCCTGCAGACATTGTCCTGCTTATTTCAGTGGTTAACTATTAGAAAACAGTGTCACTTAGCAAATTACAAAATAACTATGAATCCTCGTCCCAATAAATAAACATATTAACAAAATATTACTCTATATTGGTAGATTAATTTTAAACTTACATGGTCAGTAACAAACGCAAACAATATTTCTACATACACCGATAAAATATATAAACAAAAGGTTTATGTTATTAGTCCAATCAACAAACTTTCCATCGCAAAATAAATACATTTTTTTTATAAAATAGGGGGTAAACGAGCAAATGGGTCACCTGATGGAAAGTGATCACCGCCGCCCGTGGACACACAATACCAGAGGAATCGCAGGTGCGTTTCCGGCCTTTTACTTAATTTTGTTACACATTCTACAAATTATTATATAAGTACCTACATTACAATGGCAACAAGATGGCACCAGAATCGTGCACGACCTTCAACAAGGTAATGAGAATATAAAAAAGTAATACTTTTTTGCTTGATTCATAATACTTGTTTTCGCGATTAATTAACGCAAATTGGAATCGTAAATGTTTGAGGCAATATTATACAGCGTATTGTATTATCGGCGGTGAAGAGTGGCGACACGCCGCGGTAAACATAGTAAAACGATTTCTATTAATAATCAGGCCTTAATAAATGATTGACGATAAACAATGCAATATATGAAAACATTTACTGCCATGTGATGTAGGTACATACGTTTCTCTGTTTAAGGAGAAATTATTTTTCGACCTTTTGCTTTTTTTGTGTTGCAATTAACACATAACTCTAAAAATATACGCTAAGTTACTAAATGAACAATTTGTTATGTAATATGAAAATTAGATTCTCTAATAAAAACATGAAAGTTAATTTGTCTGGTACACAAAGAAACGCCGATTTGTTTCTGTATTATTCGTTTGATGTCACAAAAAAATTGTAACACTTATTAAAATCAATTATGTCTGAGGGGAATTAGTTATAAGTATCACAATTACTTATATACATAACTCGTTTCCGAAAAATAATTTATCAAGCAATTTGAGTCAATTTAAGCGCCCGTTCACATACTATCCTGATAAATTATCTTTATCGATGATAAGTGACCATGATAGAGCTAACCTTATATTGTTTTTTTTTTAATACAGATTCATTAAATCAATTTATTTAAATTTCTGAACGACATAATTATATTTTCGCAACTATTCTCATTAAAATAAATATATCGGTTCGTAAATCAACCGACAAATGGCAATCAAGTGCGTCATGCATGAGTCAACATCATGGACATTACATCCGATTGAACGATGATTTCTTACAAAAAATGATATTCCCGTAATGTGCCGCGTCCGATCCTATCCTAGAATCCAACACTGCAATCCAAGTTTGATCACAAACGTTCCACGGCACAGATTCGAGTGTCCCGAACGAGCCGGCGGCCGGCGTCACGGACCATACCGTCGCATGCGAGGCGCATCACGCTCGCCGCTCACGTCCGAATACCCGCCAAAAGTGAATCGCCTTGGAACCTTTGTCTAACTATGCTGGCATACAGAGCTCGCAATAAACACGACCATACGGCGAGCGAGGACGCGCGCGACTGCCGCCCGAGGCGGGGCGGGTGCGACGAACGCCGTCGCAGGTTATCGTGAGTCGACTACACAGATAATGATGTCAAAAGTGGATCATACTAATGCTCTCTATTACGTTGTAAACGCTTCGGATGAACACAGCATCACACCTAACGTAATTTCTATCATCACCTACATGCATTTTCGCACACTTTTTTTCATTGTCAACATTATTTCTTACTGCATAATATCATTAAATATTTAACTAATTAAAAACAATATTATTATTCATTAATTAAACGTCAATGTCAATCTCATACGAAATATTTATCATTAACTACGTGGGTCAAAGTTGTGATAAAATGAATTCTTGTTTAATAATCGAACTTTAGAGATAATGGTTATAAGTGCCCGTGAAATATAACTGGCTCACAGCGGCTTACAGTATTTAACCAACATAGAAATATATTAGCAAATATATAGCAAATATCACTCACCGGAGAGTGCACCCCGCGCGAAACACCGGTCGTAATTTTTATTGTCCCACGCCTCGACCGGAGTCAATCCAAAATGATTCTTGATGCTAAAAGTCAAGACGAAATTTAGCTGAAGGCAAACAACGTTCGCACACTCTCAGTCAAATCGAATAATGTTGATTTTATGAAGGCCTTTCCGAATTTGTACCGTAACGTTATCCGTTTTGAGTTGTTAACGCATCGCTCGCTTAGATTCGGATGTCACATTTCGAATTACCGGATTCTATCGGTTCACGAACATATTGTGCAAAATCGTACGTATTAAAATAAACCATAGAGTCGCTTTCTGCCGGACTGGTGGTGCCGTAGGCCGCGTATTCCCATTTAGCAAGATGTTGCGCGCGCTATATCTTGGTCATATTAAGGAACGAGCTCTGTTTGATGGATGTTTTAGTCGGTTGCGGTTTTTGTGGTAAATTTCATGAAAGAGCTATGACGCGGCGAGCGAAAAAATTTGTATCGTCTGTTCATTGAACGTGTAGGTAGCCGCTTCTTGAGAATTATACATATTATGTTTTAAATGTCACTTTTCCATCAAACCGAATCAAACAAACATTGCAAGCCTTGCTATCTAGAACTTGGATAAAAATAATTTAATTTCTAATTCAATACACAAACACCTCTTAATGCTGTATCAATTTAAGCTTACCCTTCACAATTGGACGACTAGTTTTTATTGGATATCGCACATAAAGCAATAAAAATAATTATCACATTTCACTATCACTTTATCTATTTTCTCTATATTTTTAACATTAAAAAAATTAAAACTTGTTCAGAATTGTTAATGAATACTTGATCACGATCCGTGTAATTATTATCATAGATGTTTCTAGAATACCTACCCAGACGGTAACACTACATCAGGCCGATGTTAATCGACATCAAAGCATTTAATTAACACGGCTCTCGGTATGATACGTTTCTTGGTACAGAACGTGAATCGCACTATACCTATATACATACATACGTACACATTATACGTATATACTTATTGACACATACAAATATGGATTCCGATACAGGCTTATTCCACGCCGCATCGGTCATCCCAAGAGTACACAAAAACAAATCATGAACATCAATAAAGTAATTGAGAAGTTAAGAATTTTATACATCTATACTAGTGTTATAAATGCGAAAGTGAGTTTGTTTGTTTGTTACGCATTCACGCGTAAACCGCGAAGATAAAAATGAATTTTGGCATTATTATAATTGTATTGTTATACTTTTGCAGGCTAGCATGACGGCTACAATCAGTATTGTTTATGAATTATAAGTACTATGACAGGTAATATAGTTACAAATGTGTATAAAAAAGGGTCGTAGATATAATGGAACCTTACAAAAGGAAAACGCGGGTAGTTTAAATAATGTATCTGATATACAATGTACGGCTGTCTTTCTTTTTATTCTAACTTAATATTTCTTCTCTTACATGTAACAAAATGTTTTTAAACGTGATGCCTCGTTAATATTTTACTCTCAACTCTCGTCTAAATATTAAATTACCGCCTAATATGTTTATATGTTAATATGACTTTTAAATAACTTCTTGATTTTTATGAATTTTATTCAATTTTCGAGATATAGAAAAATTACTTTTTAACGTCATTACCACGAGTCTAACATTTAAGTTCAGACCAAACAGCTCGTTGACTGCAGAGTGTATTGTATAATACAAAGAGACATAATTCGCATCGGCCAGAATTTCATTTGAAATGTGGAGCGCGAATGATCCGCTACCGAAGTCACGGCGGAAATAGGCGGATGATCCCGTGGGGGTGTGGGAAGAGAATTTAAGGCCGCAAGGGGAACATAACGGTACAACACTAAGGATCGAGAAGTACTTTCCGCAAAGATCAGGTAACAACGACACTTAACAACTACGCTGGCATATTTTTGACACACGTCTTTCTTTGTGCAGGTTATGTTCACCATTTGATTTTACAGTAACTTAATTAAAGTTAATAAATCGTCAACCCGAGTTTCGAACTAATAACATATTGGTATCTCTGAGGACTCGATAGACACGCTTTGTTGGCTGAGTTATATTAACTTTACAACACTTTTAGTAATCTACGCGCATAGTTTTTTTTTTTATAGTTGCAAAGAAAACTGAACACACAGTATCTACTAGAAAACAAAGTACAATCCAAAAACTACTCCGGTCGTCGATAAATCTGGACTCTATAGAGTTTATTTTTAAATATAATTATGGTTTAGACTTATGGCCATAGTCTCACATGATCTTAGTGACGATAACGCCCAAGTTGGTAGACACGTTAAGCCTGTGGTGGGACCGGCTCTCAAGTCTATCTGCCGGAACACACCTATTGGTATTGTGCCTATATGCCAAGGTTGCGCTTTATTTATGGTGGTCGTAAGTCAGTTAGATACAATTGCCGTATCTTACCACCCCCCACTAAAAAACGAGAAGAGGAGGTTAAATGAAAATGCTTTAAATCTTACACCTTTCACATGTCTTAATCTTTTTATTTCTTTAATCGAATCCCACTTCTGAATGTTGTGAGAATTATTAAAAAATCTTATTATTTTTCTTTCCACAATAAGGGCTTTATATCCCTTTACACCGGTATTTATAAATTGTATAACTCCGCTCTGTAGTACCTTTTGTTTACAAATTCTTTACAAGTCAGTGTTACATACTACAAGCGTACAATCCCACACAATATGTTCATATGCCTATGTTTGTAAACTACATCTCATTCCCTCTGTTGTTTCTTACATACTTATAATACAACAATAGTGCTTCGTGAAATAATATACTCCAAAACAGTAATGAATTATTTAATGACACCCTTAGCTTTTATTAGTCTAATCAATCATCATACTAATATTGAAAATGCAAAAGTGAGTTTGTTTGTTTATTCGTTACACTTTCACGCCTAAACCGCTGAAACGAATGTGATAAATTTTGGCATAGAGATAAATGGGACCCAGGAGACGGAGATAGGCTTTTTCGCGAAATCTTTGTTGGATGTGGGGTAAATAGAGGACAAACTTTGTATGAAGCCTTTTAAGCTAATATTATATAAATAGGCAAAAGCAAATTAGTTCAAGACCTTTTTCCCATCAATGTGTCAATCGGTTTTCTTATTCATTAATTTGAAATCTTAGGGTTATAAATGAAAAAAAAAAATTGAAACAGTTTTTGCCCTCCCCTTTAAAAGAATTTCCTCAATAAACATTTTGCTCGAATTTGACCAATAAGCAAACACTAGTATTTTTATTATATGTATGTGATACATTTATCCTTATTCTATGACGTTATTTAGTATTTCTCGATTTATAACATTTATATTACTTTATGTTATAATTTTTTCCACGATGACTAATTACCTATATTTGCGTTAATTTATCCTGCTGCATCAGAGAAACATGAACATTGAAACCATTGCTCAAAAATGTCATCACAAATAAGTTAATCACAAACTGCTAACACATTGTGATTGAAGGTATTGCTATTCGATATATACACTCAATAACTTTCATAAGACTCCAATACATACATAAGTAGTTAATTCTTCGATGTAATCTGATCATTCTATATGCAGGCAAACGAGCGAATCGCTTCACGAATCGACAATGTAACGAACGATGCGATCCGCAATGCCGCTGCATATGATTATGAACGATCTCAAATGCAAGGGTAATCTTTACGAACGTGAGCATACACTAGTAAGTGATAGCTACTTATCTGTTTGAGAATCAACTGCTGTTTATTGCTAAAAGAAAATCGAACATACGAGTTTGAGACCCAATCGCTTTACTTAGCATGACAACCAATCTTAGGCTACATCGTCACTTAACATCAGATGAGATTGTAGCCATAATGCTAAACCTATAATACTACAAAAAGTATTTGCTACCCAACAATAAGTAATGAAACACCAAATAAATAGTACGAAAATTTAAGAACAGAAGAAAAAAACGACATAAAGCTACGAGTTGACCCTATATTCACAATGATTACGTGTGATTTTATAATAAGATCAAATTACATAGACACCAGAGGCGAGAGATCGTGGCAAACTAATTTACAACCTGTATATTCAGTACAAAAGTCGTAAGTTATTAATGTTTTGAAACAATTTTTTGTAATTCAAAAATGATATTAAGCGGAGAGTGAATTATTATTTATTATTATAATGCAAATCTGGCCACATCATAAAAATTGTTTACATTTTTCATTCCATTTCACGTTCAATATGATAGTGGTATAAAAATATCTCATAATTATAAATTATTCTACTTCATATAAGTCGTCTGCTAAATCTATTCTTGTAATGTATTCTTGTAAATAGTACTTACATGAGAACTAAAGACTAAAGTTTATAGAGTATCGTGGTTATACTACGTACTACCCAGTCAATTAATTAAATTAAATCTTAAAGAGAAATCTCGTGCACGATGTCGTACTGCAAGTATCATGTTAATAAAACCTTTGAAAAACCTGATCAAATATGCCACGCAAGCATTCTATAGCTCGGGGAAACTGTCAATGTTAAAATAATTTAACGCGCTATTTCCAACAAATGTAATCACGAACGATCGTCCACGGTGAAAATCGACATTTATTAGCGAAGGTACAGATTTAACTGCCAATCAACTGACATACTACATTACACTTAAATACAGTATACAAGACACTATTGTGCACGGTTGAGCTAGCTATTAAAGCAGTTGCGTCATTGTAACTGCCGTGCCGAAGTGATACAGGTTTGAGTCCAGTACAGGACAATTATTTGTGAGATCCACAAATAGTTTGGCCATAATACAATGCCATAATAAAAAACGACATAGCATCACAGTTGGTTGTGGTCATGATGGTTAACCATATAATACATGTTCCGTCACAGCTTGGTGGTAGGATTATTGCTCGACTGGTTAGATTCTCGGGCTTAGACTAACGTAAAATGGAGGTTCAGTATAAGCGTTTGTGTTCCGGCATAGTGAAGGAGAACCAGCCCTTTCCGATATGGTCAGCAACATAGCTGTAATACCTCTGGTGTTTCGGCTGTCCATAGGCGATGCTAACCATTTACCATCATATAGGCTTTCTACCTGTCTGCCTGTTTGCTGTCCATTAGTATAATTGAATACGAAAGTGATATGCTCGATTGAAGCATAGTACAAAAATTACGGTAAGCAACCCATTCCATTACACCAATTAAAATTAGTACGGTCGCTTTTGCAAATTTCATATCGAAACATAGATATACTTTAAAAAATAATTATTCTGGTAAAAAAATAATATGTATTTACAAATCGCTAGTTTTATATTGAAAAAGTCCTTCAAGATATTATAATGACAGTAGTATTATATTAGAAGCGATTATGTTTTCCTTTAACTGGTGAAATAAACCTACAATATTTTTATATTATTCAATGTGTTTATTCACATGTTGCCATTCTAAAAGAAGCAGAAGCAGTATGTTTTTATTTAATATATAATGACATAGATTCAAATTCACCTACAGTGAGCTTCAGCTTTCGGTGACAGAAAGCATTGTGATGAAAAAATAGCATGGTGGTAGAGCTTTTTCTAATGCCCGCATAGCTAACAACCACCCTCACGTTGAAAAATTAAATTCATATGAAAAAAGCACTATATATCAATGCAAAGGTGCAATAAAATTATAGAATACAGAAGCAACTTATGTCGTATAAACACTACAATATCAACCAAATAAACACAAAAAAGTATACGGTTCCGTTTAGACTAGACTGTCATTACTTTTCGAGCTTTACTGCACATGAGTAAAAAAAACTCGGAGACGTTGACCCTTCCCGGGAGGTGTACTGATGTCAAGTTGTAACAGTCGATAAAATGTCCGACAGACCGACCCTTATACCATGATAGTGAACCTATCACGAAATAATAGGAAAATGCTAATAATAGATGATTATCAACTGTTTAACCTGTGGGAGTTATAGAATATTGTGTTTTGTCATTGATAGAATAACCGCTCGCGACTTAGTACGCTTTAATTACAACCATTACGTCTTTATCACTGGATAATAACGTTGGTTCTATGTTAGTGTAGTAATCTTTCGAATCAGTTCAGCGTCTTCAAAGATTACCTCCAACAAGTTCACATACCTTATTTCTTTATAATAATAGATTGCAACAAATATACATACGTATATGTTACAAATTAAAGGTGTAGGTAGCGAAATGCTATTGTCCAAGAGTTCATTAATGATGGCGTCGAATACTTGCTTTAGTTCCCCAAAACTTACCTGAAACAAACAATAAATTTTAAGTAAAAAAAGCAAACTAGTATATCTGTATTAATAAATTTGTAAATGTATTTTTTTAATACTCCGATAACCTTTTATTAACAGGAAATTGATCTCGAACGTGACATTAAAAAAGTAATTTTTTCCTGTAATTCGGTCTCGAAATTAACTGAAAAACGACTATAACAATGTTTATAAACTTTTGTACATATGAACATTATATAATTTATCAGTTGAGAAGGCTGAAAAAAAAAATTAGAAATCTTAAAAAAAAATTGAGATGTAAAAAGAATTCTGAATAGAACCGGAGGTGCAACTGGTTTCATTATAATTACCCAATATATTTACCCTTGTTAAATTCTGATAAAATCCATTTATAAACCTTACCGTGTTAACCAGTGCATAACTACAGAGCAGTATGAGGGACAGGTGTTACTAAAGTACGAAACATCTGTTACCTGCTAAAAACCCCTTTGGATTCTCCACTTACTAGCTTACAATAAATATATTATCCCTAACATTTATTCGTTCCGGGAAAGGTGTAATCTAGCGCTAAATTTACAAAAAATTATTAACTTCATTCATATTGACATAGCTCTGTAGAGGTAGGGTGATAGTTAGGGCTTAATTAATGTAGATATTAATAATGATAACATTTTTAGTCGATTTTTATATATTGTAAAACTCAAGATTAATTGGGGATTTAATATAATAAATAGTATAACAGAAGCAAAACGCATATTTCTAATACGAGCAGGAATTCGTCGAATAAAAGTTAAATCAATGGTACAACTAAATTTTATTTATATTAGATCATTTCTCTTAAATTAAGTCCCACGCGAAACGCCGTACCGGGCCGTCTGCGGGGCACATTGACTGTGTAGGTACATGCGCCAATCCGAAACTCAAGGTCTTCTTATTGTACTTGAGACTACAAAAATTATTTGTGATGCAATTTTTATCGTATTAGCCAACGCCAATTCGCTTCCGTGGCTGTCGAATCTATTTAAGTACCATTTATTATTTTTTCTGTTGCAATTTTAAATAAAGTCTCTAACAGCAGTGCAGTGTGGGCTAATGAAGAGTTTTATGCAGGTTGTATCACTGTCCGTATATACATATGTTTCTACATAAGATGTGATATTATATAGGACAAAGAAATATAGGCATTTAAGCAACTCTCATCGCAAAGTGGCAATAAGACCTCATTAAGCCGACGAGAAGTTTGGTCCATCATGACTAACTTTTATGTGATGAGTAAATTGTATTTCTAGATTTGAAGTAACTATTTATGGTATAATCAACTGCTTGCTTACTTTTATTATGATCCCATTTTTAGTGTATTTTTACATATTCAGTTTACATATATTCATATGCGGTTGTAAAATTAAAGCATCACATTAGTTCGTAATGTGTAGTTCTTACTTTATCAACATTTGCCCAATAGTTTGAAAGTAAATATGCATGCAAGAGAAAAAAAAAACAAAGCTCTAAAATAAAATACTTTTGACCACTGTGTCAAGAATAAAATCTACACTAAGACCATGATTTAAAAAATAGTTAATTATAGTAGTTATATTTAACTCTGTCAGAGATCTAATATTTTGTGTTGATATAAAAAAATATAACAATGATAGATATATACAATAAGCAAAACCAAAAAACGATAGATCACTAAAATAACTGTCCAACTAAGACTAGGAAATATTTTTATTGTTCTGGTGCACTAAGTATATTTACTGTCAATTTGTATAAATAGATACTATATTTAATTCAAACAATGTACACTAAACCTGTGCGCTTTGAAATGAATACGTTTTATATCAGTAGATGATATTGAAAAAGTTTTTCAATGCACCTGCAGGAAAAGTTCAATCTTGAAAGCGCTCGTTCATTTAAAAACCCAGTCAATCATAAATATAAACGAATATATAATAAAACGAAACTCCAGTCGCGCCACAAAAACAAAGAGACCTGAGTTTGCATTTGTCGAGGAAAAAGCTTTCCCAAGCCCCCGCCTATGCAGCCAGATGGAAAAATATTACGGCGATTGTTTCTCTACCATGTACGCAAAGTATGAAATAATTATGGATAGAGTGCGCGACATGTCGCCTCCACGTCACCCGTTAGGGGTGGCTTGGTGACAGCCCCCCCCCCCCTTTCTTCAATCTCCGTCCACCCGCTCAACACTAGTGGCGAAATGTCTACAAAACGTCGACATCGCGAGTGTGGTAAAAGGGACTTGTTGCTTTATCACTGTCGGTGTTTCTGTGGTGAAAAACTGGTTAATGCCGATTGTATACAGTATTGTAATGTTGATAGCACGCGAGTCGAACATCCGATAACAGTTTATTATAAAATAATATGACATAGGGAAAATAATAAAGTAACTGGAAATATTGTGACACTTATGTTAATATATTTAATTTATGTATACAACAGTATATATTAACTATTAAAAACATATTGATGCATTTTAAATCAATAAATTTTAACCTATACATGCTTTACCATTCAATAAAATTTTGTAAAAGAACATAAAAAATCATTCACATAGATTATATACGTAATATTAAAACAATGCATGTTTTTTTAATTTACTTACACAATTAATAATATGATAAGTTAGAGTAATACAATGCTACATACAACAAATAAAAACTGCAATTTCTTATTCCCCGTTTGAATTTCAAAGTGCATCGAACAGAAAGCATTGTAAACGTGGGACAATCCGAGAAGTTCGCCGCCTGTTGTACGGTGACAACGGCAAAGATTCGAAGCGGGGAATTTCTAGGTATCGATCGGTGACCGGCAGGCCGCGACGACTGCGAAAGCGGCCGACTGAGCCGTACGCATTCGGAACCACGGATAATTGAAATGCCTTAGCCTGGGAGACGGGATTGGGTGATTCTGAAACCACACAGGCATCCGACACAAACATTTCTATCAAATATTTCACGTGATTTCGATTACAATCTGTTTAACATTAACATTTATTTAAGTAGAACATCTTATCGGACTAATATCCTTACTAATGTTATAAATGTGAAAGTTAGTTTGTTTTTTTGTTTGTTATGCTTTCATGCGTGAACAACTAATTCTATTATGATGAATTTTAGTATAGAGATAAATGGGGACCTACAGAAGTTACTTGGCTACTTTTTCTCCAGGACACCTTATTGAAAGTGGGGTAAAGAGAAGGATAAACTTAATATGACTCTTTTATTGCGACATCCGATTTGTTTCACAAAATCAACATTAACGCGAGCGAAGTGGCAAGTAAAATTTAGTAAAATTACAAACGGTTAATATAAATATAATCAATTCTACGAGTAATCCGTACAACTATGACCGATGACCTAATCAGTAAAACGAAATTATGGTTTACCAAGTAAAGCGGAAACTTGTAGGTGTTAAGCGTTGGTCACAAAATGCAAAAACGTTTTCACTAAGTTAAACAAACAAACATATACTACTTCACATATAAATTTAAAAATGTACTCTAAACAATTTTTTTACTTAATAATCTTTACTTATAATAGAAAATGAATCAACTTTTGTGACGTTTTCAAATTTGGGGACATTAAATGTTGTTATGGTTTAAGATAGAATTTCTTACCATTCAACTCCGTAATGGACAACAGCGAACGCGAAATGTATGGAAAATTATATTTTTGAAATTATATTCATTAGAAATATGAATTTATAATCAACATAATAAGGATAGAAAAGGATGAGGTAAAGTTAGAATAAATAATATTTCTCGTTTCTAATTCAAAAATAACAATAAAAAATATACAAGTATTATTTTAATATATTCTTCGTCAGCTGCGATCGGGAAGCTGGCGATTTGAAAAATAACAAATGTCTTTCTAACAGTTATGTATAAATTTAATATTAATCATTCGATGAACGATCGATAGAATAAGATTTGTTATAAAACGTGCAAAACAATCCGCCTGATATGCCATGATTAATTTATTTATTTTGATATGGAAGCAATTCTGGATGCTCACTACATTCATAAAATACAAATAACTATAATCAAGCACCATATTAATAAGTTTAACTGAAAAAAAAAATATTGTAGAAGATATCAGAATATGTGAATATAATGGATAACAACAACAGTTATAAGAATAGTTCTGCAACAAAACGATCAAGAAATATATTGATAACAATAAATAAATTTCCACATAAAGTTCCTGTAAAATTATTTTCAATTTTGTTTATAAAGGTAGAAGAAATTATTTGACAGTGAAAGAAATGGATCCCTCATTGCCACTATACATATAATAAATACGTTCCGAACATACGCTTCTGACTAGTTTACATCCCTGAGTAGCGCCACTGTACCTAGTGGTATGGACAGTGCAGTCCTAAAACAAACATGACCTATTACAGATATCTAAGCAATCATCCCTCGCCGCTGTCGTGTTGATCTGCAGCTCTGTCAATACCTAGTTACATACTAGCTAATTCAGGAAACGTCACGACAATAAAGTCCCAAAGCATATTACTGAAATGCGGGACAGTAAGTTTAAGAACCATATCAAACGGGTTTTGATGTCAAAAGGCTTTTAATATTTATTATAGGGTGGATGAATATGTGAGCGACCGTGATGTCTGATTGACACCCCTCTCTGTACATCCGCAAATAACTACTGTAAATACACATGAAACTATTAGTATTCGACCGTCGTCGTAATTCGACCATAATTATTTTAAGTTTGAATATCATTAAGGTTCTGTTGTCAAAGACTACTTCTATAATCACAGATTTTGCTAGAGCTACATACTGTTATTTTGCCCATTTATAGATAACTAATAATATATAATATAATAAATATATATATTGCAATAAAGGAAGTTATTATGGTTACGTTTGAAATTCAGAAAACACACAATATGAATCTATAATCTATTCTTAACTTGACCACAGATTTTAACAATAAACAATAGAGTATATATGCGCGTGTGTCAAATACATAGTAGCGACTGTAATTTTTTTTTTTTTTTTTGTTGGTACAGTAGGTTAGCATATAACGGTTATATAATGAATATATATGTATGTACCTACAATTTAATTATTTTTTTATGCATTATTAAAAAAACATTAGCATTTTACACTTATTCTCTATAAAAACTATAGTGTGCAAAATTTCATATTCAATTCACGTATAATATATTAATGCAAAAATAGGCCTAAAAAGATATAAGAATAGGACCTAAAAAAAGATACAGATCGAATTTCTTGCCGGCTCTTCTCGATGACTGCGTTACTTTGCGAACTGGTGGTAGTTTTGACGTTCATAAGCGCCATTTTAGGGACTATAGGGAATAAAGGGAATAGAGAATAAAAAAAATTGATATGATTTGTCACAAATTGATAAACGTTTTTTTTTATAGCACATATGCTGTTAGTCTTAGGAACTTTTAAATAAAAGGTGGGGAAGGGACAAAGTCCGAATCAAGGTGCTAAGCCAAACCAAGGCACTCAAAGGATGACTCACTAATGTAATTATCAATATGTTTTTGGTACAGATTAAAGATGGCGATCTGAGATCGGTTAACCGAAGAATCGAATTATTAGGGTAAAAAAATACGATTTTTAAAACAATCCACAGCTATGAATCGATATTTCAACCTTAAAAATCGAGGTTCGATTCTCATCTATTTTCATAAACAATATTTTCAATTATTTGTATGTTTTATCCAAACATATATAGAAATTATAATTTTTACAAATATATAAAATGATAAAATTAGTTGTTATATTATTCTTTTGGATCTGGATTTATTTGATTTAGATTCGAATCGATCCATCAATTAATTTTTTTCAGAAAAATCACCATCTCTAATAGAGATCCCAAAACTGGTCGATTGATGAATATACACATTCCCTTGGATACTACTTAGTATGCTAGAGCTCATACACGCCTAAGACGGTTTACCGGGATTTTTACCTAAGGGTTTTTTAAAAAACTTAATAGGTTTGTGTTATGACGATTAGTTTAGCTCCATGGTAGACACGTAAAGCCTAGCAAAAAGATTGGCTCTTAAACATCATTGCCGGATCACACTTAGGTATTTGGCTGCAGATCTACAACTTAAGGGTGATACAATTTTTTTTTCACATACGCTGTTAGCTTCTCTGAACTTTTCGGGGCGAGTGCTGAGGGCACTCAGCTACGAGGCAGCGAGCGCAAGGGTGCCAGAATGGCCGAACCTGTTGGGCTGCTGCTGGAAAGTAAACAAGGATGGTTTGTGAAGTGGTTACATCATAATTTTTTCTCTTACTGAAAGCGCAGGTACATTACAGGGATTTGCAGTCAAGGCCACTGTCCCTCCGTACACACTACCAATTGAACCATAATCCCTTCTGATCAAATATTCAAGTACAATCTTCCGATTCCATTTAAATTTCCGTTCTTCAATTCTATTTTCCGGAAAATGATCTTAACGCGATGCCCAATACGAATGGGTTCTATTATACCCACCCAGTGAACGAGGTGATTTAAATGCACGCAATATCCGTATTCGTAATCCGATAGCGTACTAAGTTAATAAAAAAAAAACAAATGTAAACAAAACTATGTTTATACTTCAACTATACTGAGTGAAATGGAGCGAAATTCATTCAAGTTTATTTAATTAATAGTAAATAACTTCGAGATATTTTCTGTTTCGGGAAAGCGCGAAAACGGCTGCGTAAAATTGTGTTCGATTTTCGAATATTATGTAATTAATACTTTATCTTCACTCGAGTTGTAGGGCCGAGACCGCGAGGAATTTACGCGCGTATTATGACGTCATCGTTCTACGTAGTGGTTATATCGCAATTATAATACATTTTACGAAATGTCCGGGATTATGGTTAATTAAAAAATACGTGAGTGTAGTGGAATACTGGGCTGGAACAAATATCCTTTCATAGTATATTATTATTGATAAACGTATTATATTATCGATTAACAAATACAAATAAATGAAATACTAGTGCCAGTGACCAATTAAATTCATATACGCACACTTGATAGGTTTCATTTGATAGGTCTCCGCGACATTATGGGCATTCATTGGTCGGACCATATTAGACACACTGAAGTTCTTCGGCTAGCTAATGTTTGCGGAATAGAAGTTTATCTTATGCGTCGCCAATTGCGTTGGTGTGGACATTTGCTGCGTATGCCCGACGAGAGGGTTGCAAAACGACTCTTCTACTCTGAACTTCAGGATGGGAAGCGTAAACGTGGTGACCAGTATCTTAGATATAAGGATGTTCAGAAGAGACATATGAAGCAACGCAGCATAAAGCCTATATGCTGGGAGTCTTTAGCACAGAACCGCACTGAGCGGAGATCCTTGGCAAAATGCAAAGTCACTGATTTTGAAAACAGGCGAAAGCTAGCACTTGATATAAACCATGACGAACTAAAAAATAAACCGCCTGCAAATATAAGTTACAACTATGAAAATGTAATCCTAACGTGAGCACAATGTAACCGTACGTTCATTGCTAAAATAGGATACATTAGCCACATAAGAGCGAAACATCTGATCTCTTAATTTATTTCTCTCTCTTCTAGTAGAATAAGTCGCTGTATCCGAAATCGGCAAGGATGATGATGATGATGAAATGAAACGCAGAGATAAGTAATGAATTTAAGGAATGGTAGGAAATATCGTAATTAATATCTTTTTTCTAGTCGAAAAAATAGAAATTTTATTGTACCTCATTTAATTGAAACTATATCTGCGCTGCCGTTGAGAACTTACTCGCTGTCTTGAACCCCTATGCACACACCTAATGTCTGGGCCTCAGCCAATAGCATACGCTCTATGGATAACCGGCTACACTATAGAAATATAGTGCATGCATATACAACAGACAACAAAGAAATGCCCGTGATGAAAGAATCTTGCATTTCGATTTGTTTAACTTGCATCCGTAGGGTGCGATAAAGAACATCGTCCAAAAATCTCTACATTTTTTCCTTAATCTTCCACCTGTTTATCATAAAGTAATTAAAAAAAAATACATTTTTAATAACTGTTTAATAATAAAAAGGAAAGTACCTACAGCACTCGTAAAGATGAAATCAACATATTAAACGTGCCAGATTAAACGTTTAAAGAATTTATATTATTATTGTAATTTTAAACAACTAAAGATAAAAGGCTCTATATTTCTTTTAAAAGAGAAATCATACAGTAAATTTATTGCCACAATATTACCCTCCAACATATCTATAACACAGTCAAAGGTAATAATAATTTAAATTGAGATAACTTCATTAAAAATAATTTAATGGTATGACAAACTGGCTATACGACCTAAACCATAAATTAACTTTATTTCAAAATCTTTATTACAAATATTCTTTACTAAAACTCGCCATATACTTAAGCGTAAATCCTCTATGTCATGGTTGATAAAGAATATGATCTAATCAAATTGTAGCGATATTATTAGAAACTAATTACCTTTGTCCACGACTTCGTTGACGTGGATCAAAAAATCTTTACTATCCTTACTTACTTACTAATATTATAAATGCGGAAGTGAATTTGTTTGTTTGTTATGTTTTCATGTCTACACAGCTGAATCGATTATGATGAATTTTGGTAGAGAGACAGATAGGAAATTGGAAATGGTGATAAGGTACTTTTTCTCGCGAAAACCTTATTGGAAGTGGGGTAAAGAGAGGGATAAACTTCGCATCTGATTTCCTTGAGAAATCAATATTAACGCGAGTGAAACCGCACGTACAATACAGTTATACAATATTTTCTGACAGTCTTTGTAACTTTTTTCTATACACCTTTGCTCCTATTGCTGGTAGCGTGATGTTAAATAGCCTAAAAGCCTTCCTCGATGATTGCTTTATCAAAAAGAAAAAAAAACTTTTGAAATGTGACTGGAGTAAGATAAACTCGTTAAAATAAACTTTGCCGCTATATAATACACATTTTTTTTTATTAAAAATGTAGCGTTTTGGCCACAATATCACCTGATGTTAAGTGACGATGTGGCCCAAGATGGTGGACATGCTAAGCCTAGTGGAAGAACTAAATCTCAAGTGTAACTGCCAGAACACACTTACAGGAAAAATTTAAACTTGAGGGTGGTAGCTAGCCAGGCTGGCATTAAAAAAGCATTATGCAATGGTTTCATCATAATATTTTTCCTTCATCGAAAGCTCAAGCTCATTGTAGGTGATTTCGAACTCACGCCCCTTGACGCGGCGTCCGTACACACCAACTGAACTATCATCGCTTCTATCTTCTAATTTTCCTATATTAGATTCTAACAAAGATGTAACCAAACATTTGCAGAGGAATATCTCAAAACTAACTCGCCGCACTTATGTTAAGTAACTGCAGAACCACATCGGTATATGAAGCCCGATACAAAACGTGTATTAAAATGGTTTCCTTTATAGAATCCTAATATAAAAAATATATATTGGATTCTTTTCAACACCTTTGATTTTTGTGTCAAATTTGTGTGTACCAGATTCGCGAACCCACACAAGTAGTTATGAAGTGGAAAAATAATCCTAAGTAAATATTTTTTGTACTTTATGTTTTCATTATTGCTTATCAAAATTGTGTACACAAAAATATAAATAAATACATTACCGGTCCTATACAAATACAACTTGAATTACCTCCCGGCGCTTCGATGAATAACTTCTATTGTATATATAGAAGCCGTTTCTATACTTAACCCGATGTTGATACCCAATAAGGATGTTTTCTCAGGCTGTGATACATCCGGTTCTATAGAACGTCCGTGTTTGATCGAAAAAAGTGATTAGAATCGTACTTCTGTACTTCATCGAATAATGATTCATTTATTAAAACGTTTATCAATCAACCGCTAGTGATCAAACATATTCATTTAGTTTATAAAGCGTAATAATAATAATTATTAACCTGTAAACCTTCCACAGCAGAACTAAAACTTCACAGAAATCGGAAACACTGGCTTCATCGTCACAATAGTTGACAACATATTGGCTCAAAAGCTGAGAAAGGCAAATCTATGTTTCCTATACACTGCCGATTCTACTAATGATGAAAATCCTCTCGGCTTCGTACTCTCTACTTAAATTATATAATAATTAACTGAAGCAGTTAAAATTAAAACTCAGTCGAGTTTCTTGCGGGGACGTCTCGTTGACTGGAATATTATTTTTAGTTCATATGTTTAGCTTTATGGCCACCATCTCACCTGATTTTAAGTGACGAAATTATAGCGATGTTATTAGAGACTAGCTATGTCCGCGACTTCGCTCGCATAAAACTATTATAATTCATAATTTTTGCCCACTTTTGTAACTTTTTCAATACAACTTTGTCCCTATTGACAGTAGTGAGATATTAAATAGCCTTTCTCAACGATTGTTTTATTAAAAACAAAAATAAATCTTGAAACCCGACTGGTACTCCCTGAGATTTTATAATACCAATATAGATTTAAACCAAGTTGTTTACCTTATGTAGTTATCAATAATCTGCTAGACGTATATTTCATTGAAGTCACTATTATAAAAAATATAATAGAAGTCTCAAAAACCAAAATAATACTAAATATTGCATGGATAGTAATATTAATATCTGAATTCGTAATCTATATTTTTTATTTTTGTTGTCGACTTTCAAACAACTAACCCCTACCATTGTAAGCTATTATTGTACTATACAATATGAAATATTGAATTTCATTGTCTAAATTTTTATTTTATATGGTTATAATGTCTTGCGTAGTTAAGTTATAGATAGTGGAAATAATATTTGCTTAATATACTATACTTTAATTTTTTAATTCGTCATTTTGGAAAAACAAAGAGGATTCTTTATCTGTATAATAATCTATTTTAAAATTACACTACAATACATATTATATGAGATCCACTGGTAACACTTAGACCAGCAGTTATCATTTTTATAAGAAAAAACAGTCGCAATAAAAATATTAATACTCGGAAACACGAGTTTTTCTGGTGTTAAAATCTATCTCAAATTATAATATGATAATGAAACGAGTAACTTAAGCTTCAATAATTCCTTGAAAGAGCCGTAAATTAGCGGCTCTTAAACGAGACAGTAGTTAATAAAAGTCACTATATTTATTAGTGTTACGTTCCTGTAGCACACAGAGCGGCATTCTCATATGGAATAGTTCCTGACATTCATTTCTCCGAAGTGAGTCACGGTACAAAATCACGCCAAAATCGTCCGTTCACAACCGATGTTGACTCGACAATGACCTTGTTGCGGGAAAACACTATGCATCATCACTTTTGTATGTACGTCACGTCTTGAATACTCCATCGTTGCGACAATGTTTGTAACTAAGGGAAGTTTTTATATGTAATGATTTAAGTTTAATATAAACCTCAATAGAAATAAAAACTATGCATGTTATTTCAACAAGGAAACCTTAACTTTAAAGAAGCAAACAATACTAAAAGCGGAAGGAAATAACATCTGGAAATATATTGGAAATTTATATCACGCAATGATATGTAAACCGTAGTCATTATAGTTATGAGCTTACGTATAAAATACATAAATTATAATACAGCTACATATTTATAAAATTGCGTGTGGTAAGGATCTTATACTCGACTGGGTCACGAACTCACGACCACTGTTCATATGGTGGCAAAAACGTCAAAGTGACTGTTAGTTTACCGGGTCTCAGAATCAGCCAGTGTTTATCGAGGTGCTAAGAGTGGCGTAGAGCGGCACGGTAATGACGAGTTCTGGTGAATTTGTTATGTCTCGATGACCGTCATTATTTTTGGATTTCTACTGTGATACAGTAGAATGTTGACACTTTGTCGTGATACGATAAAAAATTATACATAATTGAAAGAAAATGAACGACAATTATAAAATGTATCGTCTGATAGAGGATTCATTATTAATTATAAACGGTAGGCAATTAAAATATCATTTATAATTCGGTGCATGATGCATGTTTGATGCGCGCGCGGCATCCCGCCACTGCCGCGCCACCGCCGGACAGGCAAATATTTACATCATACAATAAACAGACTCGAGTGACTTCATCGTGTACACAGAGCTGGCAATTTTTATTTCTAGAGAAACAAAAATAATACTTTTTTATATTACTACTAAATAAGACCGACTAATTGCATCGTTTGCATCTAGACAAATTTACATATATATTAATAATTATGATTACTGCGTTTAAATTAGAAACCATCTGTAATCTGTAAATTATTTATTTTCATGTATATCATTATTCCTTCTCGTAAAAAAGGTAGATGTGGGTTTATTCACAACATCGGTCGACATAATACAATGTAATATATGTGTGATTTTTTCCACCAGTTGAGGTTTTACAAATATCTAAAAATAGCTAACTGGAACGGCATGTTTCTTGTATTATTTACATGACATTATGTAAATAATAATTTAAACTAAAAAAAAAATAGACAAAATTGAAAAGATATTGTCGACAACAGGGGCGACAAAGGACAACAAATTCGGTGAATCTGTTTAATAGAAAAATCATTATGAAAAACACGATACCAGAATTTTATGTACAAATATTAAGATTAACAACTATGTACACCTTAATTTGCAATTAACTATAAAAAAGAAATTAAAACGAATCGCTGACAACTAAATAGAAAGGCTGACCCTGGCTCTGTCGAAAAAAGACTGATTACACAAAGATTATAAATAAGCACCAATTTAAGACGCATGATTTTATGACCTTGTAAATATTCATTAAATTTCTGTTTAAGTACTAAACGAGAGTCGACTATACTATTTATGTAACTAAATATGTTGTTCTTATATACTATACTAGCTGTGTTCACGACTTCACTCGCGAGAAACTCATTTTTTTTTAATAATTCCCCTTTTTTTTACATTTTCCATACAGCTTTGCTTCTATTGATGGCAGCGTGATATTAAATAGTCTAGTCTTCCTCAATATTTGCTCAATCAAATTAAAACTATGTTTTGAAATTCGACTGTTATTTTCTGAGATTAACGCGTCAAAGAAACAAACAAACAAACTTTAATAGGGATTAGAACTTATCGTGCATTAGAATCATGCAAAAAAGTCCAGGATTTTGGTAGGAAGACATGGCGATAACACTCCAGTATAGTGGTAAAATTCAACGTTTAGCTAGCGAGGTATTATCCTCAAGTAAAAAGTTGCCAAGAACTTATAAGCCGGCAGTTACACTTATGATATATTATTAATTCGTAAGGTCACTATTTTGTGCCACACATTCACTTAAGATCAGACAAGATCGTGTTAAAGGGTAACAGATTGCATTGATAAAAAGTCAAATTAACATAAACTTGAACCAGTTTTCTAGAATGACCATAAATATTTAATAAATATAAATAAATATCTACCTAAACTTAGAAAAACAAAACCTCATAACTATTATAGAAACAGCAAATTTGAGTAAGTTATGCCCGAGATTAAATTTGAGTAAGCGTGAATAATTAATGTCATACCCTATTGCACCGTGTTAAAGAAAGATTTTTCAAAAACGTGAGACACTTCTTTTTACCAAAGAAAAAAAAATGTGTTGAGAACTGATGTATGTCCCATTCTTCATTTAAACCAGAACATTTTCACTGCAAATAGAAATTTACGTCCTTCCACAAGGTCCAATCTATATACCTAAGTTCTTAGATATTAGTCCAGCGGCGTAAATCGTGTAACAAATATGCGGTTATTTTCGCATTTATAATATTAATTAAAGTAAAACATTCGTAGCTTAAATTAAGAACAACAATGTGTATTTTCAAAACATAAAATTTAAAGATGCTAAACTGTTTAATAGGTTACCGAAATACTTGTAAAAAACGAATCATTGTTGACTGAACATATTATAAATATGATCAAAACTTTTTCAGATACCCACCCACCTAGTAAGTTTTTATTTACAAAGCCCTGTTATGTTAACATTTTAAAAACGATATTTCTTAAATAATTTTCTTGCTAGCATCACTTGGATGGTCTTGAGATTTTTAGACCTATATAAAATTGTTACACTCTGATTTCTTAGGTTTACGCGAATATTATTCATTGAAATAAAGCTAATTTAAACGGATTTTATCGCGGTTATTTATTAAATTTTGATCCCGACGTTTCGAAAGCTTTTCAGCCTTCGTGGTCACGGGGCGGACTGAGGTGTAGGTTGTCCAGAAAAGTTTATGTCAGTGTCTACCTTCAATTTAATTTTTATTATTGATAGTGTTCCGATCTACGCAGTGACCACCACGAAGGCTGAAAAGCTTTCGAAACGTCGGGATCAAAATTTAATAAATAACCGCGATAAAATCCGTTTAAATTAGTTTTATTTCAATGAATTGTTACACTCGTTAAATATTTTAAGTAAGCCTTGCGTACATAAGTGACTATGTAAATGAGTAAGTAATTTCTGAAAGGTCAATAATCACAGAGCGAAATAACATAAAAGAAATATTCAGATGTCCAGTAGTAATACAACACGTGTATTCAACAGTAAATAAAACTGTATGATTATAGAGAAAATATAACAATATTCAGTGTAACAGGAACGGAGCACTTTGAACTGAACGCTAACATCAATTTACGTGTTATCATTAACTTAATTACAGGTCGCTCTTCAAAAATACATTAGATAAATTGGCACTAAACTAGTTAAACTAGTTAAATAATTTTTATTTCTCGCTTGAACCATATTAAATTAAGATTTATATTAACAAGGCCTTTATTGTTTTGTTTTTAATTTCAAATTATTGTATTACAATCTGGAAATATAGACGAAAAAGCTTTCTTTTATTTTCATACTGGCCAATGCCATTTACTTGCAAGGCTTTAATATCTTCATTGTGACGACCGCAGGAGGCATTCAGTTGGAAAAAAGGTTACAATGAACCCTCTGAGCTGCAATTTTTGTTAGGATCTTTGTCTGTCATCTAAAATTTACTTCTATTCATAGATTTGTTTATGTTATCGTATATTATTTTAATATGCGTTGCATAATAATATGCTTATTGTACACAAATGCTATGGATAAGCCTTAACAACATAGCCCATGAATTTGAATCAGAAACTCCGTGGAAAGTGAAATAATGCCAAATATTGTGCTAATTTAATAATGACCGTAATAATATTCAACAAGGAGAATACGTGACTAAAGTAGGAAATGCCAAGATTGCTATAAAGAAAATAACTTTAACTTTATTGATTCATAATTATTTTCTTTCATTAATATCGACTACTCGCAGTCGCAGTTATAACCTCAATAATATAGAATAGGAAGATGGCCGACGTTTGCCATTGCCACATGTTACGCAACTTTTAAAAGCGGAAACCTCTTATCGGGTATATTTTTATCGCCGTACAAACTATGTACAAATTATACGGCGTTTAGTCAGCAAGTAATCTATTTTCAAATGAGTCCAAACGAACTCTTTACATTTGGGTACAACCTGTGTTACGAGGTTGCATATTTTACAGAAAAATTCCATATGCAATGAATAAACATTCAAACAATTCTATGATTCTGATATATCTGATAGATAAATTCTCTGTTAGTTTATAACACAGTGTTAACATTTTTATATAACCCTCTTAGTTAGCAAGGGGCAATTCATAAATTTCGTCACATTGTGTGACAAAGGGTGGGTGGGACCCTATATTTCGTGACGTCATATTTCTAAATCATTATCCTCACTAAAATTATAATTGCGAAAGTGAGTTTTTTTGTTTGTTACGCTTACACGTCTAAATAACTAAATCATTTATGATGAATTTTGGTATAAAGATAGATGGGGATTAGGAGACGGTGATAGGCTACTTTTTCTCGCGAAAAACTTATTGGAAGTTGCGAATAGATAGGGATAAACTTTGAGTGAAACTTGTTATTGCGTCATCCGATTTATTTGACAAACTCAATATTAACAAGAGCGAAACCGCACATGAAAGCTAGTCTGATATATTAAAGTAGTAAAACACTATCATGTGACGTAACTTGTGTATGATCCCTAATCACACATATATCTGTCGCTTAGCATACGGCGATTTGAATCGGCAGCTGCACTCGAGAGCGACCCCACATTTTTATACTTATCGTGTCTAGTATCTTCGGCTACACCGTAATTTAACATCTTAATAGATTGTCCTCAAACTCTAAAGTATGCAAACAAAACTCAATTTGTCTGTTAGACTCGATGGTGATTGTTTTCCTAAACTGTACCCTATCAACGACGATGCTTCCAAATATTTATTTATTTAGAAAGAAATAAAAACTTATTGAATCGAAAAGAAAACATTTTTGTAAAATCATTTGACTGAATTAACTGAGTATTTTATATTTGTTTTATTTTTAATAATAAATATTTGCATACACAAGGGTATAGTTTTCAAATAAGTTATACAAGTATCTGAACCCACATCAGTTCTTGACTACCATGTAACCTATTTAAATTTTTTATATCGTATTAAATATATATTATTAATTATAAGAGTACTTATAAATAAATTAAACAACCACACTTGACTAAACCTCACAACTGACGCCCAACTAAATAAACAAATTGTTTAAATATTATACACATGTTTTTCATCTCGCAAACATATTAAGATTACAAATTTGCATAATAATAACAAACACAGTCTCGTATTTATTGAACGCGTCTGAAAAGTCCCGCGCACTGATGGCAGTTCTAGTTTCGAAACACCTGTTCGATCCGCTAGGTCAGGATTCGTCGATGATCTAATATTTAACGTCTCCTTTATTTCTAATGGTCTCAAATTTAGATGCGCGCAAAACTAACAATTATTTATTTAACCCATTTACAAAAAAAAAACTTATTATTTACCTTTTGATTTGTAATTATAAATTAAAAAATTAATAGTTTTCAAACATGAAATGGTCTCTTACGTCGCATACAATCTTAGCGTATGGCAACCTCAATAGAATGATTTACTAAATTGCTATGAATGTGGAAGTATTTATTACTTTGCACTTCCGCTTAGAATTGATTGGACGCTGATGACGTTGGTGGATGCTTGGATCCAATGTAGGTATGTGGCACAATCGATTACACGTGTTTTGCTCCATCACGGAGGGCCTCAGATCGATGTTGACTTTGTCGATGCGAGCGATTCGCTCACATACCCACATTTGTTCCAACCAGCCACCAACGTCAGGTCAACCGTCAGCATCTAATCAATTCTAAGCGGAAGTGCAAAATAGTATACACTTCAACATTTAATTGTGGATTTCGTAAAGTAACGCCTTCATCAATTAAATATAAAATGATTTGAAATATATCAATATTCTTAGTTTATAATGAAATTCCTTACTTAAGTTCATACAAATAGTATTCTTGACACAATCCATAAGAAAATCATTTACAACTTAAACTGTGGTACACAGAGGGCGTTTCTGCATCACATGCCCAAACTGTTATTTTTATTGGTCAATACTATAATATCTACTTTTTACAAAACAAAAAAATGATATTTATTTTATAATCCTTTTATAATCCGCCTAAAACACTAAACATAATAAAAATAGTCTGTGACTTCTTTATAAATCTCTGGAGCTTCGTTAAAATCGATATATTTGATACAGAGTGTAAAACAATGAAGTTATAGCTTTCACAAACAGTAGTCCTATAATTTCCATCCATTGTGACCTGACTTTGTAAAATATAGAGCTGTGAAACGGATCATTTAAAAATAACATTTTATTGTAAGCATGGAAACAAAAAGTTGTATATTTTAATGTAGACTTGAAAAGGAGAAGCATTAGATCTCCAGGCATCTCTTTTAAGTTACTAAGTTACTTAGTCCTCAGTTAGATATGCAGTACAAGCATTGCGTAGTACAAGTTCCATTCGTCTCTTTTATTTTAGTTCCCGTTTGCAGGTAGTTATTATATTTCAAAAGTTTGCAAAATAGCATGATCGGTAATAATCTCTTGGCGGTTCTTATTATTCCGATTGCCATCAAAGCAATTTTCAGGTTAACGGGTTTCTATAAAAAAAGAAAGTGAACGGAATTGTCTCATGTAGGTGTAGGTATATAAAAAAGTTTTTTTTTAATATAGTTAAGATTTAGCAGATTTATGGCCACAATCTCACCTGATGTTAAGTTACAATGTAGCATAACATGGTGGAGGGACTGGCTTGCAAATACAACTACCGGAACACACCTATAGGTATTTGGCGGCAGATTTTCAACTTAACGGTGGTAGCTAGGCTAGTATTAGAAAGAGATTTACCACCATGCTATCGTTTCCTTCACAGAAAGCTTCATACTCATTTTAGGTGGATTCGAAATCACGTCCCTTGACGCGGCGTTCATACACACTATCAACTGAGATATCATCGCTTTAATATTCAATAAATAAAATTCAATGATAAGTGACATAAAAATTATAAACACCAATATCACGTACGGTTATCGACTTTAGAATAATTAATAGATACACCTAACATAAAATGGAAACCATATTAGGAGAACATTAGAAGATTGTTAATTATGCTAAATACAATATGAATATTAATTAAGATAACAGTGTTAGTGTACAACCGCTTATACATTTACTTACATATCACGATTTATCCTCTAAGGAGGGGCCGACCGGGACAATTACAATTTCATTTATATTTGCACTGTTTTCCAGTTTGTATAAAAGCCTAATACAACTGCAATGGAAAAATGGCTTCAGATCATTGCTTACAATATAATATTTCAAAGGAAAAACAAAATACACCAGAAATTGCTACTAAATAACTTCCAAAATAGACCGAATCATAAAATTATTTGGAGCAAAACCTAAACAGGCGACCAGAGTTTTAATAATCTTAATAGCTTTATATCGACAACAATGTGACTTTTGCCCTATTACTTATCGTCTTACCACACGCTAAAAAATATAATTTTATCATATGTTACTCACGTAAAGTGTATATATAATTAAGTGGACGCAATTGAATTGTTTTCTGATTAAAACCTTTTTTTTATTACCTATACTGACATTATAAATGTATAAATTAGTATGTCTAGACGTCTGTTAGTCGATCACACAAAAACGGATGAATGAATTTAGATGATATTTGACACACGAATAGTTTATTATCTATCTGGATCAATAAATCGGATATGTTTTACTACAGAAGTATTTTTAATTCTTTAATTGGACCTAATTCTAACGTCAACGAGGACGAGAAAAACGGAAATACAGTGGTTGGTGTACCCAATATCATTCGCATTTTTCTCGTCAACTGAGAGCAATCGTGAAATGATTCCTTTGTGTGTATCTACGTTGTGAAAGGAGTTATGATACAGATAGTCAGATAATAAGTGGTATTTCACTCATATGTACTTATCCATATATTATAAATACGAAAGTGAGTTTTTTTGTTTTTAGTTTGCTTATTGTGGTAGTGTGGTAAAGAGAATAATAGTAAACTTTCTATGAACATTTGTATTGTGTTGTGATTTGACAATATTAACATGAGCGAAACCGCAGGTAAAGGCTAATATATATATATATATAGGCAAGACAAAACTGTCCAGTTTATTTTTATCCTCTATTTGTCATCTGATTGTTTTTTCTTTTAAGCCATTAAATGAACTTTAATAGAATCGATAAAATCATTTAGAAATACAGATTAACAAGAATTCCTTCAAATTTCCAATAATGCTTACGGTCCAATTTCGACTATCAAGATTATATCTGTATACATAAATATGCATGGATAGTATTACAATCGTGTAGGCCAAAAATAATCTAGAATATACTAGATGAATACATTACATTCCAGAGGATCGAACTTCAGTAACTTGTATGTGGCGGACTAATGGCCTTCATCTAGGTTATTGCGATGTCATGTCTGTGCGTTTGGAGTCGCCTGCGAATTTTCGACCTTCGATGAGTAGGTCAAGGCGTATGTAATGATTCGCTGAAAGCCGCCACCATCGTCTGCCCGATGACTCACTCTGACGCTGCATAACTCATACTTTATTAAAGCATGTACTCCATATTATCAAACGTAATACGTAACCACCCAATTTATATTACACCGATAAATTCCATTCAGCGGCCAAACAGAATTTCTATGCGAACATATCGATGTAAATTGAAGGGCGACTGATTATGACTACTGCAACATTATGCCTATCCAGAGCAGGATTTTCCTATAGGCTTACTAAGCCTAGGGCATCGTGAACAAGAAAGGACTACATTGAAGTTGTTAGCAAAACTAAAATTACACCATTTTAAAGTGGACCTCAAAAAGGAAACATTCTCCGCATGACTTATAAACAAACATAAAAAGGTATTGGTTATGTGTTTTTTTTTCTGGATTTTATTTGAATAAAGTTCCATTTTTAGTTTAGGTTAAGATTTTAAATTCATATTAATTCATACATAAAATTTAAATGCGTAATGTAATAAATTTAGCTAAATTGAATTTGGTTTAATCATCAATGTACTAAATATTTTATTAAATATTAATTTACATTTTCCATTGAATATATTGATATATATCACAGTAATGATGTATTAAACTATGTCTCACGTAATTCACAAGTTTAAAAATGCGAGGTGAAAGGCCTCATACGAGGAATAGCCTAGGGCCTCTTTACATCTAAATCGAGATTTATGTCTATGTAAAAGCATATATTTGCCAATTACAATGAAATTAATAATAATAATTAATATTAACTAATTGGATTTATTTGCATCACATAAAACTGCTAGATAGTCTTTAACCTAATGTATAATTTCATAAAATACTTTACCACAAGTAGTAACCCCGCTAGGTGTAGAATGAAAACATCGTAAAGAAACGTAAACACGCTAGCTTTGTTCTAGTAATACTATTACTAAGTATTCGAAAAACTATAGATTATTCAGCATTTGGAAATAATCAATACGTCCACCGGTGTAGTATTTAAAGCTCGTACGTTCCCACGGGAATAGGACATTATCTAGTAGTAGGTTTATTTAATGTACGCTATTATTACAATACAGACAAAGGCAAATGCTGGTTTAAATATAGAAATTAAAATATTTATATTATAATCTAATACCTATAATCTTTATCTATAATCTTCAAAGTAAAATTTATCAGGATTTTAAAGAAAAAATATACTCATTGAAAAAAGTGTAAATTATCTAATTAAAACAAAGTATAAGAATGTCATAAAAACACGTAAAGGAAAACGTAGCAATCGTCTCTGTAAACAAATTGACATTTAGCATATATTACGTCAAAATATTAACAACAATATTGATGACGAAGTTTATGTTAATTTTAACACAGCATATTATTATTGTTAAAACATGTGTACTATATACTAAATTGTATTTTCTGAGTGAAACTACATTTTTTATGCTTAACAATTCAGCGCTTGATGTCAATCATGCCTGGTGGTAAATCTAGATGAAGCCGACGATGGAGCGTGCAAACTTATAAGATGCGTATTCAAGATGTCCAGATTATAGGTACAGGGGAAGACAGACGCCGGGAGAGAGTTCCACTGCTTCGCTGTCCGCATGATGAACAAGGGCGCTAATGGTGTAACTTCTGTCACATAAGTGACGAAGACCTCGCGGCGTTTGGTCGTCCTATGTGAAACGGGTTGGGTGGAATTATTTCATGTAATTCCTGTGAGCACTCTCCAATTTAAAATTCCTAGTATACTTGAGTATTTTTAGATTTCATTGTATTTTTTAAATATTATATCAAATGTCCGTGTATGAACAGAGTGGGTTAGATGAAAACGATACAATTATGCCATTTTTTTATGTGAAATACTTATTGGCGCACCTAGACGATATAATCGATCTGCTTGCCATTACGGCAAACGGCATGAAACTTGCTTATGTAGTCATGCACCCTCTACGCCACCACTCTAGACTCTTTTGTGTGTGTGTGCGCACATATAATATACACTTCGTAGGTTCTTTATGTGAACTTCATATTTTTGTTATTTAACTCCGTATTTTATTTATAGTTTTTTATTTTAATTTTAAATTATTTGATTGACGATAGCGTCACTTTGCGGAAGTTAAATGTTAATGTGATGGGATAACCAACTCTGGTATGTTCTCCAATCGATTACACATGGTTCGTTCGTTCAAATCGCTGTAAACTCTTCCGATGCGAGCGGGCGAGTTTTCATCCGCCAAGGTCGAGTCAACCAACAGCGTGAGCAGCAAATCAATTCCAAGAGGAAATGCAAAATATACACTTTAATATTTAATTTTAAAATAAATGTTTCACATCTGCCGAATGTCACGTGACAGCTATTTTTTTATAAGCGTCTATGAGGTCGATCTATTAGAGTAACAGAAAAAAAAAAAATTAACAAAAAAGAAGAAATCAGAAGGACACTTTAGACATTATTTTAGAGATATACAATCATTTTTCCGAATGTACGAATACGCTATAAATGAATTTAAATGATTACAGACTGGCATTGATACACGGTCGCACAAAAACGCACGGACAAAAATATTTTAATTAGCTACATATTAAGTACAGGGAATGCTATTAACTCTTGTCCCGCGACGACACAAGTCGTTCGATGCTATTAAAATAAAATTATGAGGGAATGCGGCGCGGTAACCCGTTTCCGTGAGGCGTTTGCGCTTTATCGGCTCTAATAATATTTTTCTTTTTTGTTGTAATTTAACATTTTACACTAGTTCAATATTTGCATCAATATTATTAAAACTAATTACTGAAATAAATGTTCTATGTACGTGTTTCTTGTTCCTTTTAAGTCAATATAAAATAGAGTTGTAAATGGAATAGGGGTAATCAAGCGAACGCGTCACCTGATGGTAAGTGATCACCGCCGCTCATGGACACCCATAACCCCAGGGTAATTATGTTCTCTAAGTAGTGTAATACGGTCAAATCCCCAGAAGATATTATCTATAATCTGTACTAACAAATAATCCTTGTACAATACTTTTTGCATAAGAAAACACAGTAATTGCTTCACAGTTACCGTGAAATTATAGAACGTTAATTAATAATAAATTTCACTCCAGTCTAAACAAATATTTTTTTAAATCTAGGGATGTGCATATAATGCGGATATAAGTATTATTTAGATAACAAATTTGCTAAACTGATTAAAGTCTGTGTATAGAATAATGCAAGAAACTGCTTCTATTACTACACAGATTAACTTAAAGCTACTAAATAAATGAATCAGTATAAAATTAAAATATGGTACTAAAAAGGACACTTCGCGTACCTACAACATTAAATTCATATTCAAAAGTTGTAGATACCGTCTTACTAACTAAATAACCAGGAGAATTAAAAAAACCTTTATAGAATAAATCAAACATTAAAACAGATTAAATCGGATGAATGGCTAAATCGTATAAAAATTCCTTCTCACGGACGCAACGGTACCGTCGACGCACGCGCACGTTCGGAAGGTCACTGCGACATCGACGCCGTCTCTTTTGCACGTATCGTGAACACCGTGCGTCTGAGCGAGAGGTACATCTATGTAAATGAGTTTCGGTTAAAACGGGCAGTCGTCTCACTGCGCCGAGTCGCCGTGATTGATTAGATGCAGCTTATTTCTTGTGGAAACGGCCTCTACGTGGAATCGGTCGGGTCCTATTGTTCCACTGCCATGGCCTACCATTATTATCTTTACTGTGTACGGTTAAATGTAGGGTCTGGGTCAATATGAATATGTAAGATCATCCAGAGAATACAGAGCTACCATATAGACTCGTTTATAGAAGACGCTGTCGATTACTTCTGTCACATTCGGTACATAAACGAAGACTCGTTGGAAATGTTAATAAAAGATTCTAATTTAAATTAATATGAACTAACCAGCGACTTCTGTAATCTTTCAGTCTTACTTCTTTTATTTATCCATTTAGAGTCAAGAAATGCTGACAGGTAAATATTTTAGGTAACCTAGCTGGCGTAATGACTTACTAGAAGAGGTGTGAAAGATGTCCCTGAGATGTGGCAACACCCATGCTAAGGGCTGCCATTGGAATTACTTCAATATATTTCTTATTCACGTTAACAATTATATAGCCTAATGGCATGCGGTTAAGAATTAATTCATGATGGCAGAAAACCAGGTAAATACTAAGAAGCTCCCAACGGTAATGCTACAACATCAAGTTCATTATTTGTTAATTTATTTTAAATATCAAATAATATTTCAAACAATCTCTTTTTGCATTCGATACTCCGTGACGTATAAATATTTGCAGCAGCATTCACGCACGCGGAGCGAATACAAAAGTTTGCATGAAAATTCCATAATGATAGTTCAAACAAGATAAAATAATTACTTTATAGCATCATAATCATGATAAACCGACTAGCACAAGCACAACATGTAGTAAGTAGCCGCTGCGGTTATGTAAAGCTTCTTATGCTATTAATCAAACCAAGAGAGGGACGGCACACAAGCCGATGTAATACGCCGGCCCGTTCGAAAGACAGAGACGGCTACGTCAACGTAACCGCCACTTTCAATCGCGGCCGTGAACTGTGAAAGTAAACACGGGACATTATGGAGTTTAATTTATTTACAGCTCTATTCTTTTATTTAGGTTTCGACGTTAATATCTATGACACTTTATGGCTTACACCTTAACTGCTAATGAAATAGTACGCTTTGTTTTAAAAGAACATTGTATTCGATTTTTGATATAAGCAAATTGAGATATATTAATTTAAATTTGAATTATAGACTGGGGAAGCAATAACGGGAAAGAATTACGCTCAGGTCATATACCATCAATTAAGTTCGCTTTTTGGATGCCAGAGTTGCGGACTCATTGAAGATGTGTACCACATATTGGCAGAATATAATTATATTCAAAGCGAACGTATAAGATATGGGATCAATGCTTCTGGCTCATTCCACGTTGGTTTATATAATTCGTTGCTGTCTGACACTGTTTCAAAAAATACTAGACAGTTATATAAAATGAAATAGAAAACATTTGTTAATTATAGAATATTAATAAGTATTTTATATAGTTTGTTACATGTTTACATTACTTACATTGTTACATTACTTATATTGTTTGTTACATGGCGATATAGGCGCGTCGGCCACTAAGCCTTTAATAAAATTAAATCAAATTATACACTGTAAAATAGTATAAATTTTACATAGCGACTCTAAGTTCTCAGCAATTGATAGCGTTATCGAGAATTCACGTAAAATTTATTTAACAATTTAAGGGCCGTCAACGGCTGCACAATATCTAATTTCTTAATATTATATTTTCAAGATGCGTAATATTGTGATGCTATTGAAAGACGGCCACAGCATGCACAGTAAACAAAATATTAAGTGAACAATATAAAATAAAATAAAAATACTAACACAAGATACAGAAATAACATGATACATCGTAACTAAAGAAATTAAAATTAAAATAAACGATAAACTGAATTGAATGGAGAAAAAAAATCAAAATTGTATGCCTGTATCATTATTGTATCAATAAAAGGTAAACTAACCAAAGTATTTTTGACTCGATATTTACGAAGTTTTTCGTTAATTGAAGGCTGTATTCATACTATTCAGTTAATTGACAAAAGTATTCGATAGATGCAACAAACATTTTAGTAACAGATTGATTGTTTTTAAATAGTTTATAGGTTTAGCATTATGGCCACAATGTCATCTGATATTAAGTAACGAGGTGACCCGAAATGGTAGCCACGCATTGTCTCGTGGAGGGACGTACTCTCAAGTGAAACTGCCGGAACACATCGATGGGTATTTGGTGGCAGATTTCCAACTTGAGGGTAGCAGCTATTCGTGGGGGAGGAATGTATTAGAAGTCCTATGGATTCATCACGATGTTTCTCTTCACCGATAACTCAGGCATATTGCAGGTATTCGAACTCACGTTCATTGAAGCACTGTCCGTACACACTATCAACTGAACCACCATTACTTCAAAATTGATGTATTATAAGGATCAATTGAATTCGATAAAAACCACTGGAAACATAATCATAGTAAACAAAAAAACATATATAGACAAGCGGTGTCTAAAACCATCATGTATACAACCAATAAGTAAATGAATGCCTTTTAATTATTCCAAAGGATAAGAGCTATATCAGTCAGTAGAATGACTTAAGTCATTACCAAAACGGTTTTACTTGGAAATAACTTTAGATATACGTTTTAGGTGAAATTGAGTTTCGCATCTAGGGCAAAACCGTTGAGCGGTTTACTTATATTAATACTGACTAATAATAATCCTCTGATTCTCATAAATTATATAATGTTAGAAGATTAAAAATAGGTCTAAGCGGGTATATAAATTTATAAGTAAACAAAAGGTAAACAAGAGAGTCGGTTCATCAGATAGATAGATTAGATTTTCTTAGTAACGTATAAAGACTTTTTTAATAAAATTTTGAAACACGTTAGGACACAATCATAATCTACGTATATCATATGCGAAAGTGAATTTGTTACGCTCTCACGCCTAAACAGCTGAACCGAATATGGTGAATTTTGGTATAGAGATATATAGGAACCTGGAGACGGTGATAGGCTACTTTTACTAACAAAAACCTTATTGGACGAAAGGAATAAACTTTGTATGAAGCTTTTTATTGAGTCATCCGATATGTTTGACACAATCAATATTAACGCGAGCGAAGCCGCTCGTAAAATCTAATAAACCATATTTTAATTTCAGTAGTACTATTATTTGTGTTAATCTCTCTTCAATTATAGAACTTTTTCTTTACAGTGACGATAAGATTATGATAATGGGCGCGGTTCTTGAGAGTAAAAAGAAAAATAGAAAAAATATATAATGTTTAATGTCTCTTTAATCATAAAACTATTTTTATATAGTCACAGTAAGATAATAGCACGATGTCTGAGGGTAAGTAGAAAAAGTCTAAAATAATAACGCAAATAGGCCACCCATCATCGATCGTTACCGTAAAATTCTTGTCGTTGCTATTATATGTATACAATACATTGCCGGATCCCTATACGCGATAGTCCAAATAGAATTACTGTGACGGTTTTCGACCTATTCGGTTACACGTTTCTACCATTTCACTAGATTGTTGAATACTAGCGTATTGTGACCCTAAGCATTTTAGCTGCGGTCTAGTAGGACACAATAGTCATGCCCAACAAATATGTGTCTATTAAATAAATGATTGGAGGTTATGATGGTGCCCAAATTTTGTATTTTTAAATATTCCCAAAACATCAAGTTGTAATCGGAAATATGTGTTTGGGAAACTAGCATTTAAACACGAGCTTTTTGCACCTCTTGTTTCTAAAATGAAACGACACGCATGACATCTAATGTGAAGTGGTAGAAATAATGTTGAAACATTCACAAGTGTACGCACAAGAACTCGAAAGTTTTTTGGTAACAGCAGACTGATATAGGAACGTATACATACATGACATTTATATTATTTTTTATATAATTTATAGATACTGATATTCCGTTATATATATACGACGCCATATAAATAAACCAGATAAATAATATAATTAACGATAAAGACAACGGAAACTCACAACGCCGGACAAGTACATTTTACATTATATAAGAAAACTAAACAAAGAGATAAAAGTGAAAACAACGTGTTATTCAAACTGCTCCAAATGATACACTGTACACGTAATATATCATACAGAACCATCTAATGGCTGCGCAGAACGGTTTTAATGTGAAAACAAACGGACAACGTTCACGTAGCAGATAGCAATTATATTAGAAATTAGAAAACAACACTGCTTTCACGTAATTGGCACAATGATTCCCCTACTGGTGAGTATAGGCGAGACTAATTAATGTCTTATGTGCATATCGCTTCATAATCTATTTGTTATTACGGCATATCCTTCTCTGAATGAGCATAAAACTCTTTGATTTCTTTAGTAATCGACTTATATTATAAATGCGAGACGCCTCTAGTAAAATAGGGCGATAACCTGCGGCAAGATGAAAATGATTGGATACGTAAAATTGAAGATTGATTTTAGTGGCCTATGTCGACAGATATGCGTTTAGAATATACATATAATTGTTGTTATCTTTGAAAACTAATAACATCAATTATAATTATAATAAAATCATATATTCATACCAAACTAACCAGGTTTTGATAATCAAAAAATACAAATACGAAATACGTTTATGAAATAAATTTTAAAACCGTTGCTAAATTACAAAATTGTTAAATCATTTTGTTATATCTCGATAATACTAACTCCATATTTACTTTATCAATCACATTGTTAATAACTTAATAAAACTCAGATGATATAAGTTCCCTTAAAAGGGACTTACCGGCCGGCCTCCAGCATCATTTTGTGCGGCCTGTAACCAAAAATAAAAGTACTATAAACAAAACGTCAACACCTACGCTGGAACGGCGGCGGGGAGTTCGAGGGGTGGAGGTAACGAAAATTCAATGCCCTTCAGGTCACCGCTCCATACCTTTCAATGCTCGAGCTGAATATACCTACAATACGCATTTATTAAACCGGTGTTATGACATATAAACATTAATAATGTATCGGAAACGAACCAGTTTAGTAAAAAGCCTACATATTAGAGTAAATACATCGAGAAAGTTTTACTTCGCGCACAGGAACGAGACTGTACCCAAATCTACTCTTTTAGCTATGCCAATAGGTTCTCCAACGTTTTTTATAACGATTTTTACCGCCAATATCATTATAATAACAATTCAAATGAATTATGAATTAAGAATTGCAAAATTACTTTCTGTGTACAAAATTTCATCAATAGAGAATTAATAAATATTTGATAATTCAAAATTATTTTTATTTAATGATTTCTTAGGTTTACGCGAATATTATTCATTGAAATAAAACTAATTTAAACGGATTTTATCGCGATTATTTATTAAATTTAATAAATAATCGCGATAAAATCCGTTTAAATTAGTTTTATTTTTATTTAATTTAAAAAAATCGTATATGACCTCTCAATTGTGAAAATTAGATAAATATACCACGTACAATATTTTCTAAAAAGTCGTTTAAGCGGCTTTAAAGTTACATTAAGACACAGACAAACATTGATTTTTAATTTGTGTTCATATGTACTTTATAAAACTTTTGGAATGAAGATAGATGTACAGTCAGAATTAAATATTTATAAATATACTAAAAGGTCTACAAATGTAATGATTAATCTAAAAAATCTATCTATATGATATATTATAAAAAAATAATTTTACTATATCTATCAGTTAATTTACTCTCTTATCTATTGCATATCAATATGTGTAAACACCGATTGCCTTAATTTTTTATAATTTTGATAGCTGTTTTCTATAGCTGAAGTAATTCAAAACCTTAATTTCGACATATTTTCGCAATCTTTAATAGTCCATTAAATAATTTATATTAGTAGCCAATTCACGCAGTTCAACTTGTCAAATGGACATACAAGTGTAGTTAGACCATGGTATCGAGGGAACACTGATTACCATATCGTCTATGTTACAAATGTCAGAATTAGGAATGAATAAAAAAACTAATCTTTGTTAATCCCTAAACTAAAAAACGTTCACAGTTTATCGTTGCGAGATTAATTAAAAATTTAAAATGAAAGAAAAACGAAGTCTAGGCAGATACAGCTCCACCTGTGTCAACAAACAAAATAATTCATTTAAAAGAATACGTAGTTCTATATGTTGTATTAGTTAGTAATTTTGATGTAATGTTTAGGGCATAATATTAAATTGTGTCACTCTAAATTATTTTTACGTGTAACTTCTTTCTATATTTGCTAACACGACAAAAAGTATATTGAAACCTGGAAAATGCACATATAATTTAAAAACAGAATCATGTAAATTGGTTTAGTTGTTAAGGAGTTTTGAACACACTAACAGAGTTAATCGTTATGGCCACAATCTCACCTGGTGTCAACTGCCGATTTGGACCAAGGTTGTGGACACATTAAGCCTTGTGTAAGATCAGGCTCGTCAAGTGCAATTGCCGGAGCAATTGTAGTTATTTGACGGTAGATAGAATTACTTGAGGGCGAGAGCTAGCCAGGTGAGCATAAGAAAAAGCCCTTGCACCATACAGATAATATTAAAAAAAAAGGCAAAACTGAGTGTAAGCAGTTTTTATTATTCCTTAAAACAAATGAGTGAACGTGCAAACTAATAATAATTAACTACTTATAGTAAGGTATGAGATTAATGTACAATTTAACAATAAAGTCGACCCAAATCCAATCATAATAATCTACGAAAAGGTTGTAGACGTTCATACTATAGCTTTAACGCGTTCACCTTGGGGGTATATCTTAATAATATGACCATTTTGTTTATTCAACGAGGGATTTGGTCTGAAAACTTTGAGACTTAAACGTCATTTTACTGATAAGTTTTCCGACGCAAAATAACCTCTAGCTCCTCTACAATCATTTTTCATTGAATTTACGTATATTGATACTAATATAAAACCTATATGAGATTTGATCGCAGAACCACTATCACCACATTATCTTTTGCGTTTATATATATTGGTTTGAAGGAAATTAGTTAAGTTACTCGTGTTAGTACACGAGGAGTTTCAACTTAATTTGAAGTTTACTAGGCAATCTATGTACGCCTACCCAAAGCTCTGAGAGGTACAGTGACTATTCAATTTGTATTAGATACAAAATAAAATTGAGCAGCACTTGAGGATAATTATATTTTGTGAGCAGTGTTGCTTACAAAAATTAAATCTGTATACTCTAATATTACATATACTAATCTAGTCCTCAGCTTCCTTTCTGATTTTCCCTTCAACCACTCGGGATTGTAAAATCCACTAAAACTGGGTGTTTTTGTTGTAAAAGTAGCTTTTCGGCGGCAGCCCAAGCCAAGGTTCGGCCCTTCTGGTGCCCTTGCGCCTGCTGCCTCGAGGCTGAGGGCCCTTCGCACTCGCCCCAAAATGTTAGGTAAAGCTGTCAAAGCCCTTAAGGCTAACAGCGTATGACTGGTCGAAAAAAAAGGTGGGAAAGTACGAGTTGACAAATGACAAATAAGTTATATAATTTTGGAAACCTAGTGATGATTATATAGTCAATTTAATAAATTTCTATAGATAATTGGATCCAACACTTAGCAAAGTCCATCATCTAACATTCATGATTGTGTTTAATGACATGCAAAATATATACGCAAGAGATTTTAAATGTCATATATTAAGTATGGTAGAACCTATTGCAAGGTGCGACTGCAGAAGCATCACCACTGCATTAAATAGCAGTATTTGTACTACTCCCGTTCTAAACGAAGGATATTATTAGCAACACACCTAACAACTACCTATTAATGTTACTCTGAGTTATAGGGTCTGGTCTTTTCATGACTAGTTATACATATCTGTAAGCTGTTTAATATTAGGTAGACTGCACACTTGTTGTCCACTTCATATCATAAAAAGATCTAGTGATGAATTGTAGACGTGTTGGTATTCGGCGTTGTTTAAAGATTGCACAGTGCTTAATGTCAGTTAGAGGGTCGTTACTTTATTGTACCACCATAAATAAGATTCTTTACTGCATACAGTAAATAACTTTTACTTCAATACAGCCATACAAGCATTCCACGCGCTGCTTCTTCACGCTTAATCAGTTACCGAATAATAATAAACCGAAGCATTTGACTAAAGATATAACAATTTGACATACGTATTCTTTTATTACTCCTATGTTATTTTGATATCCTCATGTCGGTGAATTCAATTTTTACGTTCCGAGTCAAATTTTCTCGTAAATAGTAACTACAGTGTTACATTGAACGAGATCACAATTAAGTTTTACAGCTACGATATTCACTATATCGCATGAACAAATACCACGGTAATGTACACCAATATCTAAGACCCAGACTTTACTTTGAAACGCGGTTAAAATTGAATCAATTTAATAATCAAAGCAAATATGAAAGGTAGAAATATTGCCGATAGTATCAATAAACATATTTACGTTATCGCTAACAACAAATACACGCACTGAAGTAACTAGGTCGCGTAATTTGAATTTATGTATAAAGCTATCATGGACACAGACGATTCCCCCTTGCTTCGCTAACCCAGTATCTAACGTTTCATAATTCATGTGGCTTAAATCGACATGCTACCGTCATATCCCTTCGACCAATGAGCACCTTCTCTAGCTTACATGTATACATTGTATGTGCAAATTACTTAGAATCCTACTAGTTTTAACGCGCGACTTTGCACATATTAATATTGATTTTTTCAAATCAAATCTCGCAATTTTTTTTCATACAACTTTTAACCCACTTCCTATATGTTTTTCGCGAGAAAAAGTAGCCTATCTCCGTCTCCGGAGATCCATTTATCTCTGTACCAAAATTCATCATAATCGACGCAGCGGTATTGGTGTGAAAGCGTAACAAACAAACAAACTTACTTTGCATTTATGATATTACTGTAGATGAGCTGTTATTCAACACAACTACCCGCGTTACAATATTAATTTATATCAAGATGAATGAATTATATTAAATAAATTTGTTTTTTTTTTCTACCTTTTACCTGATGATAAGTGATCACCATCGCCCATAAACACCCACAACACGAGAAGAATCGCAGGTGCATTGCCGGCATATATAGGAGGGACTGGCTCTCAAGATCAACTGCCGGAACATCAATTGGTATTTGGCGACAGATTTTCAACTTGAGGGTGGTAGCTAGTAATTGGAAAAAGCCTTACTGCCATACTGTGGTTACTTCACGATGTTTTTCTTCACCAAGAGCTCAAATTTATTGTAGGTCACTCACATCATGTGACGCGGCGTTCTTACACGCTACCACTGAGCTAGCATCGCTTCAACAAACAATGGTAAGTACTAATGTAACAATTATTTCAGTAACACTTGATTATAACAAGACAATATCATTGAACATCAATTTTTGTACCGAAAAAACAAAAAAATAAAGAGTAATAAGTCTGTTAAATAGCGTAATTCTTTCGCGAGTCCATCAGTTTATTCAACGTACACAAAACAATACGTGTCAGTCATAAGTGACATACTACAGCTTTTCTACCATTGATATTTCAATTCAAGAAATTAATAAAAAAAAACTGAACGGTTCAACGATATAATCTCGAGAACCGATGAATACATTACCAGGGATATGGTGATCACTCGATGTATGAATGATATTTGCTTCTTTAACCCATTTAAGACCGTGTTCCATAATGCAAACGTTTATTTATAGAGGTCTCGCGAGCGACTTGTAAATGAGGAAGGTTGCAAAAAATATTGTGTCAACACGAATGATAACAGAATGAAGTATTTGCACTGTCATCGCTACTTTTTCCTGTAAACGTGACAATGTAGACATTAAAATGAAATTTATTTTTTCATAGTCATGGTACATTAAAAAAAGTATTCTCTTCCCGCAAAAGCCCTAATTTAGGTCATCGCTAGTGGTCAGAAGCATTATTACCACAATGCTTATTTATTAATTTAGCGAATCTTGAAATTTTTAAAATTTAAAATCACTGGAACAGTTTGGAACTGAAACCAAATAAACAAAAACTTAGGACAATCAGGATAAGTTCTTACTTCTCATTAGAAAATCATAACTTATTTTTCCTATATCATTTTGAGAATAAATTCAATATTGACATACTGCATAGCTAAAAAACTGAAATATAATACGTACTATCCGAAATAATACAATAATCGCAGCAGGCAACTTGCGACCCTAATTTTTTGTGTTACACTTAAATGAGATGCGGGTACTCTTCAAAAATGTAAAGAGTACATATTATATTTAGTATCATTCAATACTTACATATAACCTATCAGGAGTGAAAATGAAGAAAATGTATATGCACGAACTTAGTATTACTATCAAGTCTAGACACTGAAGAGATAAACAGATAAGAGGATAGCTTTCGATTTACTCAATAACAATATATTGATAAAGTACATTCGAGAAGTTATTTGTTTAGTAAATTATATAGAATCGACTACTTCTCCTACTACAATTCACTGTGGTTTTGTTGATGGGAGACTCGTATTTGTGTTTTACTTGACTACGTTAATTTTTGGTTAAATAATTTTTCGAATATTTTTAACATCGCGATATGTTCAACCATGTTCATTTGTAATCGAATTGACTTAACTAATATTGAAATTAAAATGCGTGGAATAACAATCTATAAACCATATTTAACAAGTAACGAATTTAAGAACAGATAGACGAATACTATAATGAATTATAAGTTTATGATCTATTCTATTATGAATTTTTTTAAATATAGTTTTGTTATAGTCATAAATGTCGTCTTTAGAATGTACTAAAGACGGTATCTATTATTATAATAGTTTTCACGACATTCAAAAAATACATTTGGAAAATACGAAAAATGATAAAAATTTACATTTTGAATAAATGAAAAATATTTCATTTCCTTTCATACCAATTCGTTATAAACTAAAAGAAAATTTTTGACCAAATGATCCACATCAGATGGGACGGATTCAAACTATCGTTCAATTTGACATGGAATGGTCCTTATGCTACATAAAATACTCCTTGCTTTTAAAGATTCTGATGTAACATTAAAAGGCTACGTTTCGTTATAAGTGCTAACGACAAAGTTTAACTCTTAGCTAAATCAGCTACAAAAACAGGCACGGAATATGATGCAATTACTAGTTGTACAGAAATATTAGTATAAGTTAAAGAAATTACATTTGTAAGAACATTTTGATGTTAATTATCTTGAATAGGAAATACTTTATACATAGTTAGAAAGTGGACAGCCACCCATATCGTCGTTTGCAAGATGCAAACTGACCCGTGTCCAAATCAAAAGTACTATGAGATTTCATACCGTATATATTTCGCTCACTAAATTTAAACATCTCATGAAAAAAGTTAATTCATATATCTCTGTAGTTTTTGACAGAATTAAAGATTTTGATGTTAGGAATTAAATCGGTAAAGTTATTTAATTATAACTTTAGGATTATGTTTTTAGATGTACCTATGTTTCACGGTATACTAGCGGAACCGACTTGTAATTGGACTAAATATGCTGTGCAACTTTAATATTAATAATATTAGGGAGAGAAGAACTTCTGTAATTTAGTTATTATTTTTATTGTTGTTGATGTTCTCACTTCAAATAAGGTACATGCACATTAAATAAAGAATAAATAAATACATTGCTTTATTAGAGCTTAATTCAGATATATTTATATTTAATTTGTCACGAAAATCTGGTCAATTCAGATATAATCAATATTATTTCACACTAGATTTTACATGCGACTTCGCTCGCGTTAAAATTGATTTTATCAAACAAATCGGATGACTCAATAAAAAGTTTCATACAAAGTATATTTCTGTCTTTATCCCACTTCCACTAAGTTTTCGTGACAAAAAGTAGCCCGTCACCGTCTCCAGGTTCCCATCTATGTCTATATCAAAATTCGTCATAATCTCTTCAGCGGTTTAGACGTGAAAGCTTGACACATAAACAAACTCACTTCCGCATTTATAATATTAGTAAGGATAATACTTACCACAGCCGATTTTTCCTTTTTTATTTGAAATTGTATCTATTACCTAGTCGGCAACACCAGGTTTTGATCCTATCGGTTACGACCACATCCTGTCCCAACTAGACACACCTGAGTCACACCTAGCTGATGTTACATAAGCTTGTCTATTCGCTCTCAATAGTGTAATAAATAAATTGGGAAGTGGGCAAATTAATTACTTAAAATAGAAAAAGTAACATTTATTATTCACGCTATACCAACTCTTGTATTCATTCAATCCCGTTGTTTTATTTGTAGTAATCGCTACCAATGTTTGTAAAATTAGTCAATTAATTTTGGTCGTGCATAATGGGCTGTACGAGTCTATCTAGGTCAATATTTATAAAAAACAGTAATACCATAAATGCCTACATTTGCAATTTTTGGCACGATATTATCCAATTATTTTTATCGACACTAATGTTAATATTTATTCAAGCAAATTGTACTATTTTGCTACAATGGCATATTTCATTTCAATTTTATGACTCGTATGTGGTGGGTTTACAGCAAGCCATAAATGAAATTGTAAAATGGCCTTATTTATTTTTGGAGAGTCAATAACTTCGTTTAGTCGAATTATAACTGATATCAAATTAAGGCGATTTTAATCGACTTATGAAATCAATAAAAATATCACTTACGGTACTCCAAACGGTACTATCGAAATGCACGACAATATTACACACTCATAGTAAATTATCAACTGTAATAAAATCAAATATATCATTATAGGCCTACACAAAATATAATAGAAGACCACCGTCGATTACCATCCTGGGATATGGAGCAGGTAAATTTGCGATTGCTTGAACAACTATTGAATGGAATAGTGAACAAAAACTCAGCAATTCAGAAACGAAACAATAAAGAAACATAACAGTATCACGAATAAACGTGTAATAGAATTCCAACCTTAGTATATCTAAACAGAACTGAAAATATATCGCAGATAATACTTTAAAACGAGTATGTCGGTTTCTAACAAAGGAAACTATTTAAAAGGCAAAATTGGGGAAACACAAAAAAAATTTGAGTATCATTCAGGACTTCGTTGTCTTTTGAACGTGTTCCGGTTATTAATTTCCAATGTAATTAAATGTTAACTTGTTGCGGTGAGATTCAGTGAATTCAGAATTTTGACGTATTCTGCAACTGCCATAAATATGGAGGGAATGCGATCAGAATTTATATATTTAATGATGACTACCGCGTGAAAGTGATATAATCGTATTAGTCGTTAAAAAAGTGATATTTGTTAATAAATCTTATATAAAATGATTACCAGAGGAATATATGTAATTTGTCGTATTAATACAAAAAAACAATGATATTCAGAAATATCTTTGCTAATATTATTCAAACGAAAGTGAGTTTATTTGTTTGTTTGTTACGCTATCACGCCTTAACCTCTAAAGCGATGATGATGAATTTTGGTATAGAGATGTATGGGAACTTGGAGATGGTGATAGGCTAGGTTTTTTCTCTCTAAAATATTATTGGAAGTGGGGTAAAGAGAGGAAAAAAGCTATTAAGTTCATAAATATGATTCTTTATCATTGTCAAGTGTACCTCCGTTGAGAGTTATTATCATACCAGAGCAAAATGTCTGCACTGCACGTTATATACACGTGAACACAGTATAATCTAGAAACAATGACGATGAATACACCCATAGATAAACAATCTATCATGGTTCGTCACTCACATAATATGCCGCCCTTTCAGTAATTTGATATATACTGACTGATCTCGAAACAAGACTAACTAAAAGAAGGTCACTGACGTCACTATGACGTATTTAACACCATAATATATACCAGCGATGGCGACCCAGTCAGATAGAGATTCCTACCATCCTACAGGATTTGGGATCCAATCAAACAACTGTTACATATTACCACTTCGCAAAACTTCTGGATGGCATTTTCATTAAGCTTAATACTTGAGTTTAGTCAATTAGATAATATTATAATATATGATAATATTCGTATTCCATTAAATAACTCTTATACGAAAAAATTGAATACTGGTATTAACTGTAAATCTGTCTTAAGAGATTTGACAAAATCCCATTAAGACTAGAACTACATTTTGTTAACTATATTAAGACGCAACGTTTAAATACTTCGAATAACAATAAAAACAAAGCCAAAACATTAAAACGTCGTTGCATAAATTTAATTTGATACAAAAAACAAAAATAATTATTCGGACCGACGAACCTCAAGCCCGGCGGTTATTAAACCAAGTGCATCGAGTTAACAGTCACGAATTGCAAACGAGCGCGGTTTAGGTTAACGCCAGAACATTGTCAACAAGTCGCAATTCGCTTATAAATTCAACGAGAGACATAAAAAATGCTCTGTACATACTAGCATTGTGTGTACAGATGCTGCTGTTATCCGAAATAGACGCAAAAAAATATAAACGCGACGACGAAGATTATTAAAATACATCCAAGTTACAATAAACACGTGTACAGAGCGGATACTTTATTGCGGATATGTTTTATCTTTATAATATGCGCTTTACTCTCATTCAATAGTATTTGGATGATAATTAGCTAGTGATTATTATTGATTATAGCCGTATCATTAGACAATTGTACGTTATTTGTACTGTAAAATACGTATCATAAATATAACGCAATGTAGAGCGCATTGTAATAATATTTTTAGTAAATAAATTAGATGGCCTATGGTACAGAAGCTTTTTAAATTTATTAGGTCGCTTAGAAAAAATACTACTTAGATGTTCCTAAAGTACTTTTATTGTTAGGTTATGATAACGATGATGCATGATTTTATAAGAACTATATTATATAAATAGTGTGTTTCAAAATGTAAACCTAAAATATTGCGGTATATGTGGAACCGATATATAATTGTATACGTTAATCATTTTCCTTTAGTTCAGTAAGCAACACGCGGGCTGTTTCCGATCTTTCCCAACATTAATAACGTTATAATTCAGGATAAATGTAGGAATATTGTTATCGCATCGCAGCAAACTTGGCCATTCACGAATTTTATACGTTTATCGGAACTTTTTTACTCGGTCAGGCGGCTCGGTGGCTTGTAATTTTGTTTTGATGAATTAGCTTCGCCCGCGAGACACTAATCATCGCAGACGAACCGGACAAGGCTTGTTTTAACAGACCAATTTATAGAGGATGCATCGGAAGATTTTTATAAATAAAATGTAATTTCTTCGTGAAAGGGAGAGTCGAGTTCGTCGGCCAGTTGATCCCGTGCGACCTTGAGTTTTAGGATTTGGTAGACTTGTAGCACATGGCAGACGAACCTTTAATAACCTAACATTTTCATATAAATGTTCCTGGAGTAATTTGTAAACTTAAATATTTTACTCATTTCATTTTCACAGGAATATCGAGTTTTTTTTTTATGATTAAGTGAACTTAGTCTACTGATATCGATTTAGAATATATCGAGCCCTTTCAGGAAAAACATCATAAGCGACAATTTGCACTTTTTACAGGAATGTTTTTCATTCATAATTAAATAGTATTTATTAGAAGTAAGTATAGGTAATTATTAGTAGATATTTTTATGTAAAACTATGTCAATGGTGTGTTGAATGCATTTCGCAGACACGAAATAAAATATGACAATCAGAGTAATGTTGAAGTTGAAATAATAATAGCAAAATGGAAACAAGATAATGTGTTTGAACCGTGTCCGAGACGTTAAGAAGGGCCTCATTAGGGTAGCGAGCGATGCAGGCTGCTGCGTCGCTGCGGTCGCAAACAGGAGTGCACTGAAGACTGAAGAGTCGAGTGCTGGACATGTCTTGCTATGTAAATTGCCTTATTATACGAAACGCGCCATGTACCTAATCTCTCAGTACGTGATGCATTTAGTCGGTTTGACAACATTACTTTTAATTTGTATTAATGTGTATAATGTAGGTACACTTGAATACAAAAACTACATTTATGTAGTTAGGTATGTGGAATATTAAAATGCGTACGTTTATCAGATGAATATATGCCCATAGTCACAACTATTTTAACTTTAGTTATGTATATATTCTGTTATTCTTCGTTTATGTTCCGATAAAACTAAAAACAATTAAACCATGTTTATGTTATTCTTCAGTTTATAAACAATATGCCATATTATAATACTGCTCGGGATGAGAATAATTACAGCGTAGAAAAAAGTGTACGAAGCCGCAGAGCCAAGCTAGTTTCGTATAATCTTTAAATATTATAATTTAAAACTTAACTAGCGGCGCACTTGAATAAAACATAATAAAATAAACTTGCCTGTCGTAAAAATGTTGATATAACTACATATCAAGTTTTGGAATTAAAAACATATGTTGTATTTTACCTTTATTCTATGTAAACTTGATACCTCAAGAAATAATAACAATTTATTTCTCACAGAACTAAAATCACATAGTTTAAAGAGACATTTTCTACGTGGAATTGATTTTTTCAAACAGTCTTATGAGTTTTATTACAGTCGAGATGTAAAATGAATATATGTATCGTTCATACTATTATGGACCTAGAACATTTGTGTTTAACAAATATAGTATCATCAAGATTTGACAGTAATTTTTATAGTAAGGTCTAAATTTAGCCGTATTTTAATTAAAAGAAATAGTAAATCATGTCCAACAACTTTACCTACAACATTTCTAACTAAAATAATTAATAAAAGCGATGATAGCTCAGCCAAGGGACGTGAGTTCGAATTCAACCACCTACAATGAACTTGAGCTTTTGGTGAAGAAACACAGTGTGAGGAAACCATAGCATGGTGGTAGGGCTTTCTCTAATACCAGCCTAGCTAACTACCACCCTGAAATTGAAAATCTGGTTCCAAACACTAATAGGTGGACATAGGTGGACATGAACATCAAGGAAGACGCCAAATAATTCGAAATATATCGATTGGAATATTATCGAGAATGGAGGTTTTAGTGTTTGAAGCGGAGGGAACACAACATTTTTTCGAGATTCGAAAGTTTTCAACTTATCGGGGTTTTGACTTAACTAGTTTCTACTGTATATATAGTTTTACATGTACTCGCCGTTTCTGTTCTTTCAACTATTATTGGTTTAGAATCAATGCAAGGATATTTTCTGTACCGGTATAGTTTTTTATCGCTATTATTTACTGTTTCCCTGTCAAGTTATGTTATATGTACAGGTTTTAGTATGTAGGAGTATGTTATATATAGTCCTAAAATAAATATTCATGTACAGCGATTCACTGGTAAATGTAGAGATTTCTTTAAGGATACCAAATGAACAATATATATACTCTTTTTATGCGTGTGTTCATCACACATATTTGTCAATACTCTGAACTATTTTAATTAGTTATTAGTAGCAAGCAAAAGTATATTTAGACAAACTCATCATAATGCAATGATGCATTAATAAACGGTAACATTGAAGTACACACGGAGCTTGACTCGCACCCGACTCGCTCGGTTGGTGACTAACTCCGCTAATTTTATATCCTAAGCAAACAACTGATGCGTTTATCTATCGTTGAACAAGGTTTAATGAATGAATACTTGATTTAAGACTACGTCTATACGTATTATATCATAAACAGTTGCATCAATACTACATTTACTATTAAAATAGCAGTATTAACAGGCTGTAAGTTTTAAAATGATTGGCCAAAGCATCACCATCAGGTAAGGCCATTTTACCAACTAAATTGTTTCTTTTTTATACTTTATAGGTTTATACTTTATGGCTATACTCTCACCAGAACAAACCTACAGGTATATGGCAACAGATTTTCAACTTGAGGATGGTAGCTACCCAGATGGGCATTACAAAAAACCCTACCACAATGCTATGGTTTCAACGTGATATTGCATGAGACTAATTGCAGGGATTAGAACACACGTTCATTGACGCGACGTCCGTACACACTACCAACTAAGCCATAGTCGCTTCCAAATCATTGACATCGGTCAGTGAAAATCTTGACTTTTTGCGGCGTTTGTTAAAATTAAATAAAAAACATTTAAAGATGTTATATTTCGCCATACAGTTAATCGATTTTTTTTCTCGACGCAAAAATACACTTTTTTAAATCCATTTTCAGACAATTCACAAGCCATTTTTCAAAGTAAACAAAACTGAGGAAACACAGTTAGATGGAAGTCTCACTATCATATAAATTAAATTCTTAATCATTACAACGATATGGCAAAATAAAACGTGACAGCTTTTAACATTTTGCTAGATGACGGAAATAGTCTTTAAGAATGATAATAATATTTTCATGCATTATCAGTACAGCTAAAGGAATTTAAATTATACATGCGGCAATTATATTTATTACGCGTACTGCAAGCCGTAGCAGATCAAAAAGTTTTAATAACAAAAGAATACATATGTTAAATAAATACATTTGGATTAGTTAAGTATTGGAATGAATATAGATACATAATTATATTTGCCCACAAAATGCAAATATATAGAGAAATAGACAGAAAAACGGAGCGACGAAATATCATACTAATTACATTCGTTAATAATGCTGTTTCAACTGTCGCTGCTGCTATCGTCACGGATATTAATTACAACTTCTTCTAAAATTATCTATCTTCACATCTCTTTCCTTATTAATATAACAGCTTTATTTACGACCTTTATCCAGTCTTCTCTAATCAGGTGTTAGCTTTTGTAGACAGTATCAGCCAATAACAACTATACAATTTTAGACATAGGTACATTAATATGATTGGTTAGTTTTACTTTGATCAATGTTTACCTAGTATTTTAACAAACCACACTTTCAAAAAATAATGATTTTTAAGATAGAAATTAAATATTCTTACTAATATTATAAATGCGTAAGTGAGATTGTTTGTTTGTTGCGCTTTCAGGCCTAAACCGCTAAATCGATTATGGTGAATTTTGGTATAGAGATAGATAGGACCTTGGAGACGGTGATAGGCTACTTTTTCTGGCAAAAAAACTTATTGGAAGTGGGTTATGAGTCGAATAAACTTTGTATGAAACTTTTTATTGCGTCATCTGATTTGGCTGACCAAATCCGTATTAACCTAAACGAAACCGCACGTAAAATCTAGTAATTTTATTAAGTACACCTGGTCAGGTAATACATATGTATGGATGTCGCAATCCAGCCATACACGATTGCTATGTCATCTTTCCATGCCAACATCATGTATCTATAATATTTCAGCAAAGAGTATATCAGCCTCTGAGCGCCTTGAATACAACCCTGCATTTATTCGTGATCTTATGCGACAATGACAACCAAATCTGTAAAGTTTACTACTATTCGAACACGTTTTAGTAATACGTCTTGTAGTAATTAATTAATATTGAATATTCATACACACTCCCGCTGTGTTAGAATAGCATAACATCTCGACGTTTGGTATAAATGACTAAATAATTAGTAACATTTTAAGCAAAATATAACCTTTTGAATAGATCGCAGTTCAAACTTGATCTCTCACGAGTCTAAATTAAGTTAACTATTTACGCTATACTTTCTACTACATTAAACAAAACTAATATTATAAATGAGAATGCGTATTTCTTCGTTTGTAAATAAGGCACAAGAAAGGCCATAGGAAGGAAGGAAACCATTTATCCTGAAAAAAGGTACTGTATTTTTTTTTATCCTAGCTCGGTACAAGAACTGTGCTTCACCTGATGGTGTTTCAGTACGGTCCAGTAACAGTAGTGCCTGCCGTAGGGGCAATGTCCTTCGTCAGTCGCAACTGTCTTGCGACAAAATCTATATAAACGCGAGCAAAGCCACAGACAACGGTTAGTTTACAATATTATAGAACAGCCATACACAAACTTTTTTCTGTAAGGGTCACAAGCACGTGTTAATTATGGTGTCGCGGGCGATAAATCAAAAAATATTTAGCTAATGATTTTCGCGATTGTTACAAATTGAATTAAACAGCTATGACCGGATATATCGCGTATATTTTAACATTTTTTTATAATTTCCTGACGTTTCAAACACTTCGCTGTGTCTGTGGTCACAAGCTGTTGTTTAATTTACTTTATTTAGGTGTTACTAAAAAACGCCTAAGGCGGCACATGGTTAGTGCCGTGAGCACAGTTTTTTTTTATATATAAAGTTTAGCGTTATGGCCACAATCTCTCCTGATGTTAAATGACAATGTGGGCCAAGATGGTGGACACGCTAAACTCAATGGACTGTCTGTCAAGTGCAACTGGCGGAACAGACCATAGGTATTTGGCGGCAGATTTTCACCTTGAGGGTGGTGGCTGGCAAGGCGGGCAACAGAAAAAGCCCTACCACCATGCTATGGTTCCCTCACGTTGTTTTCCTTCACCGTAAGCTCAAGCTCATTGTAGGTGGATTAGGTAGGTCCCTTGACGCGAAGTCGTACACACTACCACTGAGCTATCGTCGCTTCATTGGAACATTTTGATTCAGGTTGAGTGTAGCGGTTCTAGAACTACGTAGACTTTGAATAGCTGATATTTAATTGTAAATAAGTCTTATTGACATTACAACTTGATACTACTATATATGTACAGATAAACCAATACGAGTTAATTAAAATCCTACGTGTAAATGAAACGTTACAATTTATTGAGTGCTGGATGGACAGACTATTATTTCCGATAGTTAATTGTCCGTGCGCGGAATCATCGGGTAATCAGTGTAGGTTTTTTGTAACCTATCTGCATGGACTTATAACTTATAACTGTTGTGTCTTTAGTTATTCAGTCTTTTTGAAACAGTTTATTAGTTACTAGACTTTACGTGCTGCTTCGCTAACGTTAATATTGATTTTGACAAACATATCGGATAACGCAATAAAAATCTCTCTCTTTATCTCACATTCAATAAGATCATCGCGAAAAACTAGCCTATCACCGTCTCCAGGTTCCCATCTATCTCTATACTAAAATTCATCACAATCTATTCAGCGGTTTAGGCGTGAAAGAGTAACAAACAAGCTCACTTTCACATTTATAATATTAAGTAAGGATATATAGTGAGTCTCCTTTAGACCGCCGCGTTTCAGAACCAGCCATTATAGAAAGGTTTGAAAATCGATAACGATCGAACGTCGGCAGTTTACCAATTCCAAGATTCTTAACCCATTTTTTTTGCATAGAATTGTACCTAAATGAATTCATAATTGTATATTTGATTATATTACTAAGATAAAACTAATTATTACAGTGAATTTACGGCTTAGATGATTTTTTGCTTTAGAAGTAGAAATCGAGAGACGAATTTTCTTCAACGGGCGTCAGAATACTAACCTTTTGAATTAATGGAGTTGCATGGACAAAGAGTGTGTTAATTTGTATTCAGGAACCTGGAATTCATTATTTTTAATTATGATAATGGGGAGGGGGGGCAGAGGGGAGTTTTGCAGAAAATGACGGTGCGGATGCTTGTGTCCCATACAATAAATTATGAATCGTAAAACGTTTAAGTTACATTTTTGTATTTTTAAATTGTCAAGGGCGTCGTATCTCAAATGGACGAGTTTAAACGAGGTCGTAATGACCATGTAGTTTTGTTGTACAAATTGTAATAATATTTTAAAATAGCAAATTTTTACCACTTATCTTCCTGAATATCTACACAATTATTTACCCATTCAATTTATAGCAATGGTATTACTATATTACGTTAATTCCTTCAGGCAACTAGAGTATAATAAATTGACAGATTCCAAAATACGATGCACCAAACATAGTCTCTGTGACCGTGAATTCAGTAAACGTATTGTTAATTTGATGTCTTAGTAAGGAAAACAATTATGAGAAACGAATGTAAGTAAAAAATAAGTATAATAATTGACTTGACTTCTAAAAAACGTGTCTTATACAAAAAAACTATTTCGTGTTTTTTTCTTTATTAAATATCTAAATGATTGTTTAAATATGTATAGCCAATTGGTTTTTATAGAAAATTTATTCGAAATCGTGATATTATTTTTGCATTATATGTGCAAAATAAATAACACTTAAGTTATTAACATTTTAGACAGGGTCTTTATAATCATCCTAATACTTGTACATTAAAGTATTCCAATTTGCAATATGTGTTCAGTATATTCTCTCTAATAATAATATTAACACGTATTTGTAATCAAGATATAATATTCAAATTATCCAATAACCATTGGGACTGACTGAGCTTATTGTACCATGGGAAACAAACATACCAAAGGACCACGTCATAAAAACATATAAATACTACGACGTACTAAATGACCTGAACAGTAATGACTACGTAATTAATTTGTACACGGTCGAAGTGGGAGCGAGAAGTATACCAGCAATATCTCTATATAGTCTACTAAAAGGTGTCGGCCTGTCTAGGAATTCAGTAAGTTCTATATTAGGACTTATCTCTAAAGCTGCGTTACCAAATTTGACTGACAGGTAGTGAAAAGCGAGTAGTTTTTTAATGTAATAGCGGGTAAACGAGAAAGTGTTTCACTTGATGTTAAGTGATCACCGTCGCCCATGGACACCCACAAAACCGTGGGAAGTGCAGGTACATTGCCGGCCTTTATTGGAGGAACTGGCTCTCAAGTGATACTACTGGAACACACCTATTGGCATTTGGGCGGTAGATTTTTAACTAGAGGGTAGTAGCTAGGCAAGCGAGCATCAGAAAAAGCCCTACCTCTATGCTATGATTTTCTCACGATATTTTCCTTCATCTATAGCTCAAGTTCATTGTAGTTACTTGGATTCGAACTCACGCCCCATGACGCGGCGTCCCTAGACACTACCACTTAGTTATCATCGCATCAAAAATTTAATTTAAGCTTAAGGTAACTGTTGAGGAACGTCGGAGAGAGGTTACAAATCTGCTCGGGATTTTCCTCTCTGCCCCATGATGAAGATTCGGTATCCACACGGTGAATTCATGGATTGCTAAGAAGTTTGTCTCTTTCAATGCATAAGAGATAGTGCTAGGTTATTATACGAGATTTATATCCTTATTAACAAAAGAGACATAATGCAATATCACTGAAGCGGTTTCTGAACTTACGATGGTGGAAAGTATTATGTTGAAATAATAAAATGATATAAAGTATTTTCAAATTGCTGGTATCTACTACCCTTAAACTGAAAATATATTGACCTGCATTTATTAGTATATTGCACTTAAGTAACAAATCCTTCACTAGGCTTAACGCGATCCCATTTTTGGCCACGTTTCACTTGATCTCTTTGACTAAAAGGTATAATATTATTATATTATTATAATATAATGAATGAAAAAAAGATTAAAACAGTATACTTGAGGAGTACACTTAGGAATACGTGTTATTTTCCGGTAAGTTATTCTCAACTTCAATCGAGTCGGCAACTCATTAGCATGACCCTCCAATAAATCAACTTTTCCTTAGTACGGCACCACGGGTACACACGGCCGCGAACGCGGATCGGATTTCTAATCAAAATGTAAATCAGTTTAACTTGTCACTACATAAATGGCGTGAAACGTGTTGTTTCGATTCGCTATTCCGTTCTCGTGTTTTTATTATCAAGTCGAAATATTTTTCTTTTACTCCGTAACTTTAGAAATAGTTATTACCATACCAGTGGTGATTTGTCAATTTGATTACTCATTCTATGAACATTGACGTCGCTTGCTGCCAGTTTAATACAACGTTATTGTAACGTTTTATATATTTGAAACCATAACGTTCGTGGAGCTCTTCATTTTCATCTATATTAATAATATTACAAATGGGATTTTTTTTTATTGTTTGTGTGTTTGAACGCACTGATCTAAGTAACTACCGATCGTATTTCATAAATTATTTTTGTATTTGATAGAGCAATCATTGAGGAAGGCTTTACGCTAGTTAACATCACGCTATTACAAATAGCAGGAATGCTGTATTGATCAAACTTACAAATACTGGTAAAAATTATCAATGTATTTTTTATTTTTATTTGTAGTTCCGCGAACGAAGTTGCGGACACAGCTAATTTTATATAAAATGTATTCAAATTGATCTATTGAGATTCAACAAGTGATATTTGGATCTTGTTTTTATATGAGATTAATATTAAAATTTATATTATTGTCAATCGTTTACATAGATCATCATACGGTTTACTTCCATTAAAGGGATTACTATATTCCGATTCTAACTATTCAGTAATATTTTTAATTTTTAAAACGATTTTCGATCGTTTTCGACCGATTTCGAATTTATGTTCAAGGTAACTAATATAATTTAGATAATGTGTTCCCAGATTAATAGGTTCAGGTTGATCTATCATAGGAACTCGAAACTTGACAAAGATTAAAGAGAACAAACATAGAATCCATTAATATAGAAAATACTTCAGATCACATTTAGGACCTTTAAGAAATAAACAACACAATATATTTAGCAATCAATATTCTATAGATATACATTTATTATACTCGGACATCCAAACGTGAATCTATAAAAAAGTTGTTTTGACGTTAATACTTGTACATTGCACTACTAACATCGTGTATCGATTGAGTATAATCTTACTACATTTGAATACATTTCTAAAATCTACGCTGAATTGAAGTATTTATTATAAATAAAATTTAAGTATGGTGTACAACTAATATGATAGAATTTGCTTCATGTTTGGACATATTATCAAATATGCAGTGGTTACAAGGAGAGTGTTTTAGTGACGATGAATAGTAGATGAGGGTAGTCAGTAGAAACTTATAGCAAATATGGCTCAATTGCTAATGTGTACAGACGCCGCATCAATAGACGTAAGTTCGAATCTCTGCAATGAGCTGCTTAAGCTTTCGGTGAAGGAAAACATCGTGATAGACCCATGGCATGGTGGTAGGGCTTTTTTTAATGCCCATCTGGTTATGAGTTGAGTTATAAATATGCTGCCAAATACCTATAGGTGTGTTCTGCCAGTTACACTTAAAAGCTAGACCCTCCATTAGGTTTAGCGTATCCACAATCTTAGTAACGAAGACTCCGCAAGACATCAGTCGGCAAGTGGCCAAAATCGGTTAACCAGATCGTAACGTTATTATATTAAGCAGTTAATAACTCGTTAATAATCTACAATTTCCTATTAAACTACACCTATCTATGCTATTCTTTTCATTGTGTTTTTAATATTCCAATAAAATGTATTTATCGATTCTTCATTTTATTTTTCAAGAATTTTTACTTTCATTTTAAAAAAAGTGCATTCCAAAGCTACACAAGATTGTTAAGGTGTAGGAAAATATTTCATAGAGTTGAATTAAAAGAGGCAATGTGAAAAGAGTTTATAGCTCTAAAAATATAGTTTCTTGAAACTTATGGTTACGTTGTTCTAGTAGTAGGTTACAATACTATCCACATATCCACCATAAGTACCATCAACCATGGCGGCAAGTTAATAAACAGTGGGAGTGGTAAGGATCTGTACTCAAATCACGATCACAGTGCACACAGTCCTTTAGTTTGTCGCGTTTTGGGATCAGCCAGTGGAAAGGTATATCCAACTGTGGGACGGCTTGCAACACGCATTACAGCAATGACTGCATTATATTAGTGACCTCTTTGTGGTCCCTGCTAATTTCGAATGATACTGTCTTTACATTATCATATACAGAGCCAACAATTTGGTATTTTAGTATTAAAGAAAATGCTTTCATAAAACATTCTAGAAAATGAGGTAAACTTTTTATATTATAGAAACAGAATGACAATCATAATGTCCATATTACGAGTTTCTATTAAACAAAGGCATTAAGTTTCATAGAAGTGTAAACAAACAAGCTCTACGATATTGGGAAATACGAATGACATCATCGTATTCCTTATGCATTCTGATAGACACGAGGAAAATAGGTTAAGGATTGATTTAAAACAAATAAATACCACTTTTACGAGCGCATTGCAAATCCTGTTGATCTTTGGGGATTATTTTCGATAATACGTCCCGAACGACGCGAATCGGAGTTTACTCGTGGTTCAATAAATATTATGAGAGAACTTTTCCACCACGTTCATACGAGCACAAGGTTTATATGTGATAGAACGTTTATATTTGATTAACACTTCGAAAATAGTATATAGTTGTTAATAAAGTTGTATTACGCTCGGATACCTAATTAATTATAAACTGGTGATGCGCGACGGCTTCGCGCGTATATTTTGCCGAATAATAACTTTCGTCACGTTATTTTAAATTGTACAAACTTTATGATTTCCAGTAACATTTTAGACACTTCTTATATTAATTTAGAAATGAAATATACTAAGAATATAGTGTGTCGTGTATAAAATTTAATAAAAATCAGTAGAGCAGTTTTCATATTATTAATCCGAAGACAGAAACAGGCACATTTTTTTAAATCGTTATGGTTTGCTTTATAGTAGACGATTTGTGCCCGTGATTTTGCTCGCGTGGAACTAAAGTTGTATTTAGTAAAATTTGCCCGTTTTTGTCACTTTTTTCAATACAGTTTTATTTCTATTAGTGTAAGCGTGATGGTAAATAGCCTACAGTCTTTCACAGTTTTTGCTCTATGAAACAAATAAGTAATTTTCAAATCCGACAGGCAGTTTCTAAAATTAGTACGTTCAAACAAACAAATAAACTTTTCCTCTACATACTATGAATATAGATGTTTGCCGGAATCAGAATATTGTGGTTTTATTGTAATATACATAAACCTACATAATAGGATGATATGTTAAATTGATGTCACTTTAATGTTGACATTTAGAGCAATATACTGTATAAGTGAAGTGTCCATCCTAAATGTGAAGAACTGAGAACTTCCTTTGTATCCGTCTAGTCAAACTAATCATAATAACAAAACATCTCGATAATCCTAATCCATAGAAATTACTATAATCTATTTACATATAAACTGACTGAGAGCGATCATATTAGAATACATAGAACACATTAATGAACAGCTTTGTCCTGAATTCACTTAATATTTAAATTCCAAGAGTAAGATAAAAAGATCCGCATAGTATACTAGTTATCTTTATTTACAGTATAAATATAACAAACAGCATTTATGTATGTTATTACTGAGTATGTTGTTATAAACGTTTTATTACAAGTAATATTCAACCATAATTTGACCTTTATTACTTTTGACAACTTGAGGAAAATATTGTGAAAGTGGAAATAATTACTTCAATGTTTTTACTAATAACATTAAACTCTTAAACAATATTTTTCATGGTCGTCGGGCTTTTTGTAATGCACCCTGGTTAGCTACAACCTTCATGTTGAAAATCTGCTGCCAAACGCTTGAGACTTGCACTTGAGAGCCAGTTCCTCCACAGGTTTAGCATTTCCACTATCTAGGATCCCATCGTCAATTAAAGTGAGATTGTGGTGTTAACGTTTAACCTATAAAGCCTTATATTTCAAGAAAAACAGCTACAGATAAACAATATAAATGAGTATCGGTTGACAAACTGAAGAGAAGAAAGTACTGAACTTATATTCTTTGTAATTCTTTTCTTATTTTGTAATTTCTAGTAGTCAAGTCAATAACTTTACCACAGTGTCGTCTATCATATTCAGGGTTAGAATTACTTATCACGATAAACACTATCATATCTCTTTCAACTTAAACCAAACGATACACATTTGCAAAAGTTGCATTGAAATCAAGTTACCGTTTTCAAAAATTAGTATGGATGACCATCGTAACGTAAGGTTTTTATATATAAAGAAGTAATCACTTATAAACATGAAAAACTTTGGTTGTGGTAGGTGCTAGTTCAACGACCGTAAATAATTCTTACTTTCACAAAAATGTTCTAACAAATCTTGGATGTGTCTACACTTTTGCACTAGTCAGGTTAGATATATGGTCATTGGAGATTCTGTGAAATTTCCCCACAAATGACTTGGTAAGAACGATATTATTAATGATAATTATAACTTACAATATCGTACTACAGTTATAAATGAAACGTATCAATCAATTTGGACAAGCGAAGGCAATAACGCACTTTAAACATATTGTGAATTCGTAACGCTTTCAGATTTTGTATAGCGGAGCGATCGTATATTTTGGGGTTGCAAGTAGATACAAAAAACACGGCTACCGAATAAAATACTACATTTCATAGTAAGAAACTGTTACAATATAATAAAAAGGTTTTATGTAATATTATATTTTTCCCCTCCTCTCTATTTAATGACTGTAAATATTATTTCGATGCGTGTTTGCAACAATTTGTAAAAATCTGGTACCTGTAATGAATATAGAATATCCGATATTTTCCTTTAATCTCCCCAAGAATACAAGATAAAGTTTCATTTATTAAATATATATATATATATATGTAAAAGAGTATTCGCTGATATTATATTATTAACATAACCGAATCAAAAATTATAATGTCTACAGTAACAAGTATTTCTGGATAAGATAGTAGAAATCAATTGAAACATATCATTAGCTAAAATCTCATTAATGCTATCTACTAGTAAACAGGTTTAATGACTTACCGTTGCCTAATCTTATATAATGATAGATACAATTTATTGACTACATAATATACGTTTAAAATGTACATTCTGATTTATATTTCATATATTACCAATTCAAATATATTAATAACATAAAGATTTTGCAATTTTTATACAAGATTCAGTAGCTGTAATTAATTATATAAGAATAGTTTTGATAACATATATTTTATTCTTATTGTCAAACGAATTCCAGGCGTTTTTATGGTAATGATGGCAACACTGTTTGCAGTGTCCGCGGTACAACACTTGGACGAGCGCCAATAGCTTTACCCACTCAATCTTTAATGCATTTGAGACTATTTTATTGCGCTATTACATAATCATCGTCATAGATAAGCTGTTTTGATAAGACATTCTTGATAAGTTCATTATCAATGTAATCCTATAGACAGTGTCAACAAAGTCGTCTTTTAAAAATTATGATGCGATGTACAAAATTACATGAAATGGAAGATTTTCAAGTGCAATTTAAATAGTAAAAATTTATAAAATAAGCATATTTGTTACTGAACTAAAATGAACCTTCGTATATTAACCTACAAAATTAAAAAGTCCTATTGTATGATATAATCGTTTTTTATGCAAATATATGCAAACTTTAATGGACGCTCCAAAATTGTTAACCTTACTGAGTTACTTATTAGGTTGTTATTTTTATTGGACTGTGCTTACCTTCGTAGTAGAGTGCAGTCATTTTACTGTATTACCATAGAATAAAACCTTTAAGATTAATTAAATCAGAAACATTAGGTTAGATATTCTAAATTTCACTTATCTATTCAAAAGTATACTTGCATCTAAATTTCATCAACCCCTTAAATTTCAGTGAAAACTGAAGTTCTGATTTTTTTATTTGTGGGACTTTCACTTTCGATACCTATCTAGAAAATAAATTGTGTATATTCAGACATTTCAAACATTCATATACTTGTTAAGTCTTCATTTGATAACGTTTCGACGTGCATTTTACCGTACAAGATCCATTAAATAAAAGCAAACCGGAAAGTGTGGTAAGCAGAATTCCAAAAATATAAAACTTGTTCAACTGAATCCTCATAAAGCGTATAAATATGTCTACTAAAACTAATGACATCTCGGAATTATAAAGGAATGGATTATCCACCGGAATACAATGAGACGGACGTAAGTCATTATTATGAGTCCTCACTTTTTCACGGTTGAAAAGAGGAATCAATACTCAGTATTATGATTGTTAAAATCGCTTGCCAGTTTCAACGTAGTATTTAAGAATATTAAAATGGCAAAGTTCATTTTAATTTTTTCTACATCTTATGTAAGTCTTAAGTGTAAGTTTGAAGCGATGATAGCTCAGTGGTAGTGTGCACGACTTCGCGTCAAGGGACGTGGGTTCGAACCCAAGCACCTACAATGAGCTTGAGCTTTCGGTGAAGGAAAACATCGTGAGGAAACCATAGCATGGTGGTAGGGCTTTTTCTAATGCCCGCCTGGCTAGCTACCACCCTCAAGTTGTGAACCTGCCGCCAAATACCAATAGGTGTGTTCCGGCAGCAGCACTTGAGAACCAGTTTCTCCACAGGTTTAGCGTGTCTACCAACTTGGGCCGTATCGTCACTTAAGATCAGGTGAGATTATGGCCATAACGCTAAACCTTAAGTATAAAAAAAAAAAAAAATTATGCTGATTTGTTATTCGTGAACTTTTTATAGGCAAAGTGACGTCTGTATATTATTTTAACATGTTGATAAAATACGAAACTCATCCTTTTGTGATATTCCTGGTGGGCGTGAGAAACTTTTCGAGCGTCCAAAATACCCAATCAAAACTGCACATTCCCCTCGTTGTTAAAGACCTTTTTTTATTAACGTGGAGTTTCAAATCCCAGTTTTTACAGACTTCCTCATCGCGACGGGCTAACGCATTACCTGTGCTCAGACCAAAGGTGTGTGGAGCATCAGGTGCCAATCATCCAACACTACCCCCACTAAAATGCACCACACTTCAAACTCCGACAATTGCTAGAAACCAGGGGCAGCTCTCGCAATTTCTCTAGTCCAGTGCTAGAGACCTAGGACTGGACCTGAGAGAGCAGTCTGTTGACACTTTGATAATTAATATTTTTTTAGTATATTGAGAATATTAGATATAGTATCGGGTTTCGAAAACAATCGGTCAAAACACAACCATAGAATAAAAAGAAACACACGCAACACCTATCTACTTGGGTAGAGTAACAAAAAACCATAAACTAAAGATTGCACAGTATGACCGTCAAACACGGAAATTTAATAATTATCAACCGACTTTAGTTATTATTGCGTGGCAGGCAGCGCAGCGTGTTCCCACTAAAATGTTACGCAAATGTGCCTGGAAAATTGCCTAGTACGGAGTTAAGAAACGAACGTATTTTTTTGTTTGCAATATTCAAACATTCAAATTACTTCAATTCGACGTTTCTGTTATAACTCATTGAATAAACGAAACATACTAAATCATTTTTAAGAAATAATATTTATATAATTCACCTTTACAGTTTTGAAATATTCAAAACGAATTATTAAGGCATTTATTCAAATAGTTAATATTTGATTATAGTTAAATATTGTCACGTATACAAAAACCAATGGGATTGGTTATAATATAATAATATTGAATATTTAACAATGACCGAATATTATCTAATCTGAATATAGTAATCTCATTATACGCCTAAATAGATGATATTGCGGATGAAATTAGGTTATAAATAAACATTTTATAAGAATTTATATAAGTAATTAAAATTTGTCCCAAAAACAGTGTGCCGGTTAAACAAAATTAATGGTCGTAAAAGTTAACAATTGTACAACGGCACGACGCGCGACCCGGCGTGGCCGTGGCGCGGCTGTGGCGCGGCAATGGCGCGAGTCTCGCTGTCAGCGGCGATATTTCAAGATAAGCTAGTTCGGCGAACGGCCCGCTTCTGTGGCCCGTTCCCACGCGATGAACAATCTCACTTGAGTTCCATCTAAAGGATTATCGAGCGAATTGTGTAAAGAATATCTTTATATCGACGTATTCAGAGCGCACTAAGCCGTATTCGTAATTAACGCTGTACTTAAAATCAAATAGAATGATTATATACGACAAAATCTCAATCATGGGCATCGTTTTTGCTCTTTGAAAACATTTATTAAAGCCATATGTGCTAACTAAAAGATTAATGTATACAAAACAATATTTCATTGCATGCGAATTCATTCCATATTCAAAATACCAGAGATATATGAGTGACGAAGAGTAACGGGACCTACCTCAAACAAGACAGCGTCAGCGGTTTGCGATCAGCGGTCTTCGACCTGCGCGATGAAGACGACACGTTTCGTTTCGACTTGCGAAACCGCCTGTATCTCTCTGCATACCTGGTACTTTCACGTTCAGGAAACCACCTCGAATCTCTTCTTATCGAATACATTATTTTTGTATTTGTTGAAAAAAAAACAATTTAATTATTTAATGTGAGCTTGACCATATATGTCAAGCCAGCATAGATAAATAGAACAAATAGAAAAATAACAAATTGGAATTAATACAGAGTCATCAAATCGTCAGTAATACGAGCTAGGCCCAGTTCATGTCGCTTCAGCAAGTAAACACGCGAGGCGAACCGGCCACGTGATATCCATCCGTCACAAACGAAATTAATTGAGCTGAACGATCACAAACTGAGTTGATCGATACACGATTGAGCACGGACGTCGCTTTTGAAACAATAGACTTGCCCACTAACTACCGCTTTACAGTTGTGTCTTTAGACGGTGAATGATAAACAGATGTCGAAACAAATTGTAAATTCACGTAGACGACAACTTAAAATTTCGAATGATTTATCAATTTAATTGTTCCGTTTTTACCATCGTACCTACATACTCTTAGCTCATTGCGTATTCTAATCGTAAACAGTATCCGTACTATGGTTGTTTATGTAACACGTACCATTTAGTATTGAGGTTTAACAATTAAAACTTTCCACTAATGGTTGTCTGTAATGTTCATTGCTCGGAGCCGAAAATGGTTACGTAATGATATCTTAAAATTTGTTTAATTTTTAGGTTTTATTACTCTCATTTGAAATTATTGCATTCCTGCTGTTCCGCTCATATATTTACTTATTCTATAGTTTCATATACACTTATGAAATTGTTTATTATTATATTACACTAGCTGTGTCCGCGACTCCATTCACTCTAAAGCTTCCAACTAAAGTTTCATTAAATCATTTTCATAAAAAAATGTTATGTATTCTATGTCTATGTAATCTATAAAAATGTAGTATTCTAATCGTGAAATATTTTTTTATTTCGGTCCAGTAGTTCTTGAGTTTATTCGTTACATACAAAAATACAAATCTTTCCTCTTCATAATATAAGTATAGATAATTTATTATGTGTTTTGATTGTGAAGTTGCTAATTGTTATAACAATTCTTTTCTCTCCTAGGTAAAAATAAAGTTCAAAAGAAACCCGTAAATACTAAATTATACAGAAACTAAAAACTAAACACACTAACATATTTTGTTAGGCTTTCTCATAAATTAGCTACATTTCCTGAATTTTCACAATTCATTCCTTGTATTAGCTATTTTATACATGATCAGAATGCATGAATATAGTTTTTCAGCAAAACATAAATTACACTCGAATTAAATGTTACATAATCTTTATGACACTCAGCTTAAGAGCACGGACGATTTTATATTTAGTATTTGCTTAAATCGAAATTTAAATACTGTTTTCCTAAAAATTATAGAATGGTATTTATTTTGCGGCATCATGTAAATTAGAACCTATTACTATCAAACCTCAAATCAACAAAAGTCCTAAAATTTACCGTATTTGCGTGTCTACTTCGCCCTACACAATTGAACACACAGTACAAATAGAATAAGTAGTATTATCGTAAACTATAATTTGGGACCATTGTGAAGGTGTCTTCTTATACAGACATGAAGATTACATAAAAGACAGAATACACTTTATTGCGCATTCAAATTTCTACAAAGGTGATTTGAATTGACACGTCATAACTAAAAACATACAATAATAGTATATCGATTTATACATAGACATGACAACAAGTTGTTTTGTTTTTAATCATATATACACATCGGATAGAGTAATTCAGCTAGTCTATTACGTTTACCAATGGAGAAAGTCAAAAGAAATCTCTACGAATCTCAATCGCATACGTAACAGAACGAGTTATAAGTATAAAAAGGTCGATAATACGTGCGAGGTAACGGTAAGCGTCCGTTGCAGCGAGGCGACACGGGCACGCGAACAAGACACGCTTCGCGTCATCCGGCCGCGGTCACACTCGGCCGTGTTGCGCACCTCTGCGCCTCCACGGGCAATGTCAATCAACATCGTTAATCATATTATCGCTGCGACATTGCAAATACTACATATATATTTCCCTTTTTCAATACAAAAAATATATAAGCTACATATAAACAAAAAACGCCTGATAACGTTGAAATTACTTGACTTCAATTGATTTACCTTGTTCTTCATATAATATTTTCCCGTCATTTAAAGACAAATCTCAATAACACTCTCAAATACGTAGTCGCATAGAAGACGCTATATAAAGTTTGTTTACACTTTATATTGCTAGCACACCGTAAACCCTATGTTGAGAAATATTTCCCTTTTACAAAACAGAACCAGTTACTATGTCTATCACTAGCTGAAATTCCGGAATTAAAAAATATTAATAATTTTTGCCCGTTTTTGTAAATATTGGTGGTAGCGTAATCAATTATTATTAAGTAGCCTGTGATAGCTTTATTCAATCATTGCACTATCAAAAACAAAAGTTTTTTTTTCAAATCCGACTGGTAGTTCCTCAGATTAACGCGTTCAAACAAATATTTCCGCTTTATAATCCGTACTAATATTATATATGCGAAAGTGAGTTTGTTTGTTTGTTACGCTTTCACGCCTAATCCGCTGAACCGATTATGATGAATTTTAGTATAGAGATGGGTGATCGAGACGGTGACACGCTACATTTTCTGGTAAAAAACTTATTGGAAATGGGGTAAAGACAAGGATTTTTTTTTTATGAAACTTTTTATTGCGTCATCCGAAATTGTTTGACAAAATCAATATTGATGTGAGCGAAGGCGCGGGTAAAAGCTAGTATTAATATAAGTATAGATACAAACAGAAAATAATATTCAAATATACATAATTTTATGTAGGACTTCAGTAAATACTCATGAACGCCCAAATCAGAACCACAGTTACTACACTCGAGTAAGGATGCACGAAAACTCTTAATTGTTAACAATATAAAAATTATTATATTCCTTGTTGACACACGATAACATGTTATACTTACTCGAGTTGTTGACAAGTACCCATTGGTTATAATCATAACAGTCGATTACAATCTAATGATGTAACCATCAAGAATTACTTTATAGTCTAGTGAGTAAATTTAATAGCTCCACTGCAGTGCGAATGCTCCTTCTATTTAAACTTAACGTATGTAAGCTCATACAACCAGATACCGTGTCGACATTCGTGGTTCAATACTACGAATCGTTCGAAATTCGGTAACGAACCATAATATCGCTTTCGGGTACAACGCTGTTGATTCGTCCTTTCAACTACTCGACTAATAATAAAAGCGTTTCTTCACTTGCTATAAAAATTAAACTGTTGATATTTCTTCGTCTTTTATAGTTTTCTAAAATAAATAAGGTTATTGAACGTTCCTAAATTAGGAATACGTATCGTTGCTATACGGTTCGAAGGACCAATTTATATATTTAAAATGAACAAGAGTGCTAAATGATGGCACTGTACCTAATAATAAGTACAGTATGATTAAAAGAGAATCAGGATCGCCATGATATCCACAATCCGTCGGTACTCGTAGCTGACATGATAACATGGACGCTTCTCAGCAGCTGGATATATATACATTGACTCAAATCAAATTAAATCATTTTTTTTATTCAATTTATGCACTGGGAAGGCGCTTATGAACGTCAAAACTACTACCAGTTCGGAAAATTATCCAGTCATCAAGACGAACCGCCAAAAAACCCGATCTGGTTATTTTTATAATTTTTTAAGTATGTAATTTTTTTTAAGATACATATTTCAATATGTTCGCAATAGGTAGGTAGGTAGGACTGATCACGCAAGGTAGCAAATTTACATACAGTTACTTTGACAGGTTTACAGTCTAATCCAGTCAGTTACAGATCCCACTTAGGTGATTTTGGAGAAGCATTCAACTTTGATAATTATTGCAATATGGTTTATGTTAATCACGGTTCAGTTTGCTTCTGGATCGTAGATTATTCGAAGTGCCACGTAACGATTTGGGATTTATTCTTACTTGAAGTTTAAATGTTTATAGACACGAAGAGCCTCTTAACGTATGGTGGTTAAACGCCTGCTTGTTTGCTACAACCGATGTAGTAAAACCGGACGGTTTGTGACTCAACCTTAGAAACTAAGATGTCCTAATGACCTGTCCTGACTAATGTAAGATGGTCCTTTATTGAAGAATTTCTAGAATAAGTAATCTCATGCTAGAACCCTAAATATTGGAAGAGAAATGTATCGAAGGTGTAACCGCAGGCCACGATTAATATTTAATAATCGCAAATGTATGCATATTAAATGTATGTAAATTAATAAAATATTATACAGGTAGTACAGGATAACATTGCATAGTTGTTTTTACATCCATCGAAACATACAATGTGCCGTAGATTCGTTTGAGTACACTCAATAAACGCGTCTCGGGTACATTTTACAGTCGTCGTAATAATTTATTTTATTAGACGGTTTCTTCTTTTACTGCTTTCGACTTGCTTTGTCTGCGTGTTCAATGACACTAATGTTTGTTTGAGGGTCCTATAACTTATACCTTTTACCGAACTCCTTAAGACTTTACGATTTGCAGAGATATTTCGATATTTTGTTCATCACGTCTTCCTGGAAACATTTTATGTATGATTTTAAATTAAGAACCGTATTTACTCTGAATAATAAATACTAAGCAGCTAAATTGTTAAATAGGTGTAGGTGTTTACTAAAAACTACATAGGTATTCAGTTCAAGTGCCACCAAGATTCATTTTAATTTCTATTTAGTCTAAGTAGTGTAATAAATTACAAAGTAACTTTCGTACTTATTTGCAAGACTCGAATAAAATAAAAAATCAATCAAGTCACAAATGTTCGTAATGTACTTATTCATCAATCAATCCGGATGCAACCAGAACTATGAGAAATTGATTTTATTTACAACAAAGTTATAAATTATTTCAAGGGTATATTAGCTTATTTTAGTATGGTCGATCACTGCGTCGACTGACGGTGGTTTCGAGAACTTGTGAAAAATCGTGCTGAAATTCTAGCATGACTTAGCAATAGCTTACCACCATGCTATGATTACTTAAGTTAAAAACTGATGCAAAATACATATAAATGTATTTCAGCAGATGAAAGTTCATGAACTTGACAGGCTCTAAACTCGCAAAATTCAAAATGAGTACAAAGCACATAGCATGCGACTCGCTTGCTGCTTATGACTGATAAAAAAGCACAAATAAGTGGTTATGAATATACATAATAAAACATATTCCATATAAATATAACCCAAATGTTTTTTGTCTGGTCTGGTTTATTCAACAACATTCCTTTAGCTCTCTTAGTCACCGAGCATGACGACTCAATAAGACAAGCAGTGTCATCTATGCTCAATAAAAGGTACTACTATGATTCCCATTTCAGATTAATCACTGCTAGCTTATGTTATTGACAAAGTCATTCCATTACGATAATCTATCGTAAATAATTTATCCAAAAATATTATTTTACTATTATTGCCTGCAACTTATTGACAACCATTGACAGACATTGATTGAATACCACATTAACTGTTAATTGGTAATGATGACATAGAAGTAAATAATAAAAAAGTATTTTGTTAATCCCACGCGAATAAATTTCGACGATTTTTCTTTCAGCTTTCGTGTATGTTCGCGCGATTTCCTTTTCATTCAACGCTACCGTAGATCAAACGTTCAAAACACCGTATCAGATAGAAAACGATTATTTGTATAAATCAGGTAATAATTCCTGGTAAGCCATGTGCTTTTATGATTTACAGTATACTAACTGTGTCCGCGACTTCTTTCTTGTAGTATTGAAATTTGATTTTACAATTTTGCCCGTTTTTGTTTCTTTTTACAATACAGTTTAGCCACTATTGATGGTAACGTGGTGATAAATAGTCTAAAGCCTTCCTCAATGCTTGTCCTATCAAATAAATCCGTTGGTAGTGTGTACGGACGCCACGTCAAAGGACGCGAATTCGAGTCTACCTGCAATGAGCTTGAACTTTCGGTGAAGGAAACATCGTGACAAAACCATAACACGATGGTAGGGCCCTTTGTAATGCCTGCCTGGCTCGCTACAACCCTCTAGTTGAAAACCAGAGGCCAAATAGCTATGGTGTGTTCAGGGAGTAGCACTATATAGACAATTCCTCCACTAGGCTTAACGTGTCCACCATCTTGAACCACATCGCCACTTAACATCAGGTGAGATTATGGCCATAGCGCTAAACCTATAAACAATTAAAAAGGAAAATGAATCCGACGGGCAGTTTATAAGATTAGCGCGTTCAAACAAACAAAAATTACCGCTTTATAATATTAATACAGATTTTCCAGTATACTTCATCATAATATATACGTGCGAGAACCCACGTCCGACGCAAGTGCGCCGATAAACAGCGGTGTCACCACACGGTACGCACACAACATAGTTTTTCTAACGTCATACATAATACCTAAACAATTTACTTTAACCTTTAAACGACATTAACTGCTTAGAATCAGGTGGTTCTAAACATATTGTACATTTATAACCACCTTTTGATACTATACAATAAGAAGAAGATTTAAAAAAAATAAAACACATTCGAGCACCTGTTCGGTATAACTACAACTCGGATGTAATATGGAAGGGCAATTAATGAAATCCTTACGGAGAACTGATAAAAGAATTTATGTTCACGAGTTCCAACATTCGAGTTCGTACAATAAGTATTAAAAGACAGAATAAACCTTTTCTGGAAACATACTAGTTTGTGTAAGCCGACATTATTATATTAAAAGGTATTCACAGAATGGCAAAGTCAGGAAGATGGAACAAGCCAAATTCGAATATCATATCATCATGTTATGATGAAAGCTGGAGCTTTTTCCAGTGGATATTTAGCAAATAGGAGACGTAATTAAGATCTATAGGTGAGTAAGTCACTCATCGTATACTTTTGCCATCGGTGATAAAACTGTTATATTGCTTCTTCGTTCATGACATTTACGAACGCAAATCTATATCTACATACACCTACCGTCTTATATCTCTGCACCACCTTAAGATTACCGTCAGAGAATGTCTATGGATTTTTTATTCTGTAAGGGACTACCCCCGTGGCCCTTGCGCGGATTGCCCGCTAAGATCATTGTTAGGATTACTAAATTGGTAAGTTAGGACCTATTACTTAGTTAAGCTCGCAAAACTTTGTTTATTTTCCAGCAGCAGCCCAGGCCAAGGTTCTGCCATTTTGGCACCATTGCGCCTGCTGCTTTAAGGCTGAGTGCCCTCAGCACCCGCCACAAAAAGTTCGGTGAAGCTGTCAAAGCCGTTAAGGCTAACAGCTTATGTCAGTTCGAAAAAAAAAGAATGTCTATGGCATTAATCCTGCCAGTGCGTTATGCGTAGTGTTAAATAAATAAATATCTCAGTTGTTGGTTTTTCGTTTGTTTTACCATCACGTACAGTTGCGTTAGTTTGCTGTGGTAAAAAAATTGCAACAGTTTATTATAAGGACTATGTATAATAAATAAAATACGTATAATGTTTAGGCAAATAACTTTTGAAACGCATTTGACTGTAATAACCACTTACATGTGAAAATAAAATAAAAGGATTTCGTTTTCCTATACTTAGTTTTATAAAATAAATAAAATAAGTTGTCCAGCTTAGCAAAGTGATTCACCTTAGTGAAAAACATAAGAAATGATATACTTGTAGAACTTTAAAAAAAATCATCTTCTCCGGTTTTTAATACAAATTCTCCGTCTTACCGCTGATCAATATTTACCTCCGTCATCTGTTATACTATAGAATTTCCACTATCAAATCAACGTGGGTGTAATGCGTGGGTGCTGTGTGTACTGGAATTTACTATGTAATGGATCCCTCGGCTCTAACAGGACACAACAATTTCCTCCACAATAAACTATTATAGTGTAATAACTTATTATAATATATTAAATTCTATATCACAATACAAGTTGTTGTTAAATTTCTTATTTATATTAAAAATTGGTCATTAATTAACTCTTTATATTTAGTTTTAAGTTTTAATTAACGTTATTAATGCTTATTTTAGCTTTTTATCGTAAACTAGAGCTAGTGTATAATTATTACACGAAAATTTCTTATCAGGATATGGTACATATTATATGATTGATATAAACAAATTAAAGAAAGATCCATCACTAAACTAAGGATGACGTCTGCTAATACCGAGACCGGATTTCATGTAAAAGATGAGTCACATCGTGGCAACAAATAGGTGAAGCGATAACAAAATATAGCGCATAGATTTCGTAGTACGTAAACTCCACGGTTACCGTTAAATGCGTTTACACTTATAAGTTCGTAACCGACACCGGTTACGTTGTACTAACAAAAACATCCGACAACTCGAAACTGCCTTTTATACCACTCATAAAACTTTGTCAATTATGTTTACTTTACGACAGTACACGAAGCAAGATCTCACTGTATTAGTACCGTTCTAAATAAGTAGTCTAATCTAACTGGTTAGGTTAGGTTGGAATACTTCTTGGAGGTATGGGTGCTGCCCCTGGTTTCTGGCAACACGGGAGTTTGGTGATGCATTTTAGTGGGTAGTGTTGGTTTATCAGCACCCGATGAGTCCTCACAAGCCCTTTCGCCTTGGCATGAGTCCGCTAATACGTTTGAAGTTATGCATTGCGATGAGGAAGTCCGATTTTAAACACCACCTTAGTAAAAAAATAAAAAGGCTGCAATACTTGGACATGAGTACGATGTCGGCGAACCTCCACGTGGCACCTTGAGGGAAATATCGGCCACTTTAATGGATGTTTGATAACCCGATCAAAAGTGTACCTAAGTACCCTCTGCTTATTGAAGGTGACAAAAAAAGGCAAAAACAATCTTTCGTAACATTGCCCAAGACAAAGGATTAATATAACATGTTTAAAATAATTAAAAAGAAATATTTCCATTAAAATAAGAAGCAAAGAAAAATAAACTTTGAGAGTCACCAAGGAAAACAATAACACCGTTTTTCTCCGTCAGAGGACAGTTCTCAGTTCGGAGGGCGGTGATCCATCTGCTTTTGTGGTACATTCAAAAAATCTATACCCAATGCTAACTTAGCACCGATCTCAACCAAAAGAGCATTATCTACTCAAGAGTTTATTTGAGATATTTGAACTCTAAATCGAATAAAGCTACAACTAGTAGGATTGCGGACATACTTATGTGCGAGCCTATTCAAGCGGCCCGGCAACAGGTACAAGAATATTATCGCTGAGAGTTGCTAAGAGTCCAACATAATCTTTCAACCATTGTTCAGTGAAAAACCTATAATTATAGTATAACGTATTACGTATATATAAAGACGTTTGAAACGAAAAATAATGGTAACATTTAGTGACAATCTAAATGAACATTATATGACAACAAAGTTGCCGATACCTAGTATTCAGAAGTATAAGGAAAAAATAAATTATTTGTAATACAAGTAAGTATGGTCCTGCAGACGTGCATTAAAATACCTTATGTCATATTGTTTTCCTTCATCGACAGACTTACTGTAGAATTGAAACCCCACGTCCAACGTTAACATATCAAAAAACGGTCCCACTAAAACTTCTTACTCTTTATCCCTAACTGGAAACAGTCGGCACAACAAGTCTTCTACTTCCACTCTATAAATTGTCATCTCAATTTGTCATTATATTATGTAATTTCCAACACAGTCCATCCATATCTTCTTCGGTCTTCCTCTATTCTTATACCCATTCCAATCCGACCAAAATTTGGCGACGGCTGCGCACCGATTAATTTGATTGGCGAAGCGTGGCGACGCCGGAGTGAGCTGTGATTACCTTCTTTTTTTATTATTATCTTATCTAGTCCTCCGTCAAAATCTATAACTTCTATAAAAAACAAATAAAATCCATTGTCTTTATTTCGTATCACTGACAACGTATAAAATAGATTTATATACAACTACTACTTTATATACAGTTTATGATTCAGTTTATTAGATATAAATATCTAAGTAGAGTCGTGTTTACATAGTTGATAGTTGTCCTGAATGAATATAATTTTATTATATACAAGTTTTAAGTATTAAGTTCTAGATACCTCCATGTTTTGTTTATTTATTTCTTATAAATAGTTGTTGATATTCGATCATAACTAGTTAATTAGTATTTATCGATATCTGTAACTCGATATCTCGCTAATACTCTTCTTGCATCGGCCTGAGTGCGGGTAGTGGGTTTAGGCATTGCAAGAGGAATGTTTTAAAGGGATGTTTTCGACAAGTAAATTTAAAAAAATGATAAGCACTGTCAAACACCCACTAAAAAGACGATGGCAACTTCAAGTTTGACAATTTTTCTAGTCATATTAACTATACCAGCAATATACATTATGGATCCTCTTAACACAAGATCTTGTAAAAATTAATTAATATTAGCTTTTAAACAATATTGAGTAAAATATGTGGATGGATGTAACGTATGTACGCGCACACCTCTAATCCATCTACCCTCATACGGACCATTCTTTTAGGCTTTCATCACTTCTCATAACATGCTCACTGGAACATGTTCAAAAATTATACTTTCTATGCAAACGAACACTATAAAATAAAAACATAACGGAAGTGATAAAATTGCAATGTGATATTTTCAAGTTTCAAAACGATCATCGAGTTAGTATCGTGAAGCAAATCAATAAAATATGAAATAGTATGAAACATTGTAAGGAAGCAGCAGAGTAGTCAGTCGGAAATTAGTCGCCGGGGCCGGAGTTGGGGGCTAGGGAGGGAGAAAGATACGTTTGGATCGAGCGCTGCCGTCCGTCCGCATCACCCCATTTCGAGCGCTCTGTATCGCCCCGTAGGCAGTAGCACCTTTTGATACTAGCCGTAGTGTTCTGTGCTCGAGTATATTTTCAAGTACACTTATAAAATGTTTGTTTACATATCTGTCAAGTGGTTACGTTTTACGTCGCAATGCAACTCTACACTGTAAATGCCACATTGTAGATCAAGGGCAAAGAGTTGCCTTAGTAACTATATCATTGCAGGTATTTAGACGTTTTTCGATTCACCAATTCTAAAAATCCTTATATCATCAAAACTTTGGCAATATTAGTAAAGACGGAACTCGAATTAGAGGTTTAATTATTGGATCACTACATATGTTACACGTTAAACCATTATAATCAAACATGTATCTATTTAAGCATCTACTGTTTTATATGTAAGATGCTTTTTTAAATTTATTTAAAAGGATTGGTTAAAAATGAGCACCACATACCTATCGGTAAACATACAAACGATAAATTATGTTATATAGAAAAAAACCACCAATCTCACTTTTTGAAAGTTTTATGTAAATATGTAAATTGTCTTTCGAGAACATATTTCACTTAAATTATTTCAGACAAATGTTGTTATATTTTATTTTAATATAACCAATCCTTTTACCTACCTGTTTAAAAAGTGAGACTGCCGGCATTGCTTCTACATGACTCATTTATCACGAAACAGTACTTTCTCCTTTTCAATTGTTTCTAGATACATTCCATTATAATATCTTCTAGTTTGATACTGCTAGATACAAGTATATTATGTGTTAGCTCATTCTTATATGTATTCTACTGGCTGTGTCCGCGACTCCGTTCGCGTGGCACTAAAATTTTATTTCATAATTTTCATACAAAATTTTTATTGTTACTGAGGGCTAAAAGTATTTATAGTATAGTAGTAGTTATTTTTTAAATCGGCCGAGTAGTTCTTGAGTTTATTCGTTATAAACAAAAATACAAATCTATCCTCCTTATTATATTAGTATCGATTACTTGCATTATTTACTGTATAAAATTAGACTTATATTTATAATATTTAAAACGTTATTGTTCGGATTTTATAATACATTCAGTACTCACTACATTTACAGTTCCAAAGTGGTAGAAAGATACCGTGTTACCAACTCGAACACCGTCCATAAATAACAAACACTGTATGTTACACCAATTCTGATATTCTTTCTATTTCTATCACAATACCGCTAGTTAGCTGTGAGCTTTTGTGGTATTACGAACAGCAGATTACAAACTAAATAATTCCATTATATCAATAATTTTTGTAGCAATTAAGTTATAATTCCATGGGCCAATATTCGCGAAATTTGAGCCTACAAGTCATATTAAGTTGTTTGACAGCTGTATAAGTTATGCTTATATTTATCAAGTAAATTAATAACATCAAAATCATAAATACTTCTTTCGTTAATTAAGCTACAAGAAAAAAAAACATGGATATATATAAGCTTCAGAATTTATATTGCCACAATTCTTATTTAACATGATTTATTGATATCGACTCAACTTTACGATATGTATTAAAAACCGGTTACGTCATACTTATAAGTAAAAACAGCTGATTTTAAACTTAATCACAATAGTCTGTTAGACTAACATAACATTGATTTCGATAGAACCTTCTTCTTTGACGATCATCAGTACCACACCGTACTGTACTAAAACCAGATACAATACGGTAATATTGGCGAAATAAGTATAAAAAAGTATTAGTAATATTATACAAAGGATTTAATAAATACAGCTTTTTACCATTCAATAATGAAAACATCTGCAGGACCATAGCCGTTTCTTATATGTGTACATACCTGAAATTAAAAAAATAAACAAAATTAGAATTACTTTTTTTAAAACACCCAAAATAAATTATTTCTATATTTATGTGAAGAATATTCTATACTTTTGTGCGTCGAGTACCGCTATAAAACTACGTTTCCGGAAGATAATTCGTATTTTTAACTATTGTAAACTTATAAGAAATAATTTCACTTGAATAACAATCAGTTGCCCCAAATTGTTAGTTTATAATTCAGGTAATGGAAACGGTATTCCGTAATTCAGTAATTGGTAATTAAGTGCTGAACATCAATGAAAAACCAATGTCGTCAGTGACCTTTTTGATAACACACAGGCCTTCAGTAATAACTTCAGTATTAAAAAAAAACTCCATTGCATACCTACTGCGATTAAAAAACATCGTCTGCATTGCTTCGTGAAGCAAATTGACAAATGATGCTAATTGGTTGCACATAAGCACGATTCTTAAGAAAAGATCTTCATTAACGTATCTCTGTTTCATTTTTTGTTTAAAAATGTATCTAAATTAATCTATATACCGATATCATCAGCCGTTAAAATTAATTCGTGAAATATGAAATCACTAGCAGTGCCCGTGAGTTTGTTCGCATGGAACTAATTATTTAATCATTTTGCTCATTTTTGTACCCCCGAAACAATATTTTTTAATATAGAGTATGCATGAACTCGTTTACCCAGCGATATAGTTCGGGTGAAACTCACATATTTAATCATTTTTAAGTTCATTCAATACAGCTTTGATCTTATTGGCGGTAGCGCGATGTTAAGTAGCCTAAAGCCTTCTTCAATCATTGTTCTATCTTATATAAAAATAACTATTTAAATAAGAATGGTAGTTTCTAAGATTAACGTGATCAAACATACAAACTTCTCTTTAAAATATTAATATAAATTTTAACACTTTAATAACATGAACGCTTCATAACGCGGCACTTAGTTCAATTTAAAACGGTAACCATTTTACGGGGGAAAGTTGACGATATTATCGCAACATTTCGACGTCTCCAGCTCGTACCGACCGGCGATAAGTTTCGTTTCGACGGCCTTGCCACTTTGACCTTTTTGTTTTCTACCCACTATTATAATTACAAAAGTCTACAACATTTTTATGAAGTGAAAACTTTAGGCGCGTCGGGTGTTTTTGTTATTCACCGATATGCTAATGTTATTAGTATAGCTACAGTCGTATATGCATATTGCGCTTAAATAATTTATGGTATGAATATCCTAATTATTATATTATTAAAATTAATGGCAATGATTTATATTTACGTTTATGAATTTTGGAATGAAGTTGCTAATCGCACAGTACGAATCGGAGAAAGACAAATCAAAATGTAAGATAATTTTGTCACGACCCTTTCTGCTTCTGTTTCATATTGCACTATATTTCCACAGTGTAGACGATTGCCCAGAGAGCGTATGCTATTGGCTATGCAGATATAACTTGCATATGCTATACGCGTCAGCTGTTTCGTAGCATATTATGTACAATAACACATATAATATACAATAAAATGTTTATTTTTCACAATTAGAAAAATATATTAATTATCAAATTTCCTATCATTCCTCCAATTCGTTAGTTATCTCTGCGTTTCATTTAATTGCTCTCAAACTGAAATTTCACTAGTTTGTCATTTATTTGTATTTGTTAATCAATAATATAATAGGTTTATCAATAGTAACATACTACGTAAGGAAATTAATTCCATCCGAGTGTTCCACGACACTCACGCATTTTTTAATACACGTCGAAATCTAATAAATAAATTATTCCATAATTTTAAGTTTTAACCTGCGTCGACAGTTCGCTGTGACTGAATATTCCTTCCTTGTCATGTATATATAAAAATTTAGGTTGTAAGTATCTGTTTGTGTAAATTAATTTCGGTATATATTATATATATACGATTTCAAGAACCGTTTAACTAATCACCGTGAAAGTTGTTACATGAAAATATTTCTTCATGGAGAATGTGTACTGCAAAAAGCAGAACGAAGCAACATAAATATACTTTTCACGTTAATACTCAAAATCTTCAATGTTAGTATATTAAGCGGTACAGGTTGCAGGGTACACGTTCAAATAAAAGTCGGTAGGCGTGGATAGGAATGGATCGTGAAGTTTTACTGCGAAACTGTAGACCTGAGAATTACAAAGATTTTATCGAAACGATGCACGATGACTTTGAAGATATTAAATAAATAATACACTTTAATGTGAACACTATACAATCGCTTAGGGAAATCCAAGGATTAATACGTAATATAATTATATAATACTAAATATAATAATATAATATAATAATAATAATAAAACGTAATATAAATAATACAATTATATTACGTATGTTTATCTAAAGTAAAATGGAAATCTAAAGTAAAGTAAAATGGAAAATTGCCTGTCACATGCCTGCCTGTACAATTTTATGCCAAAACCGGTGAAACGATTTCAATAAAATTTAGTGCAGATAGATTAGGCATTTGAGATTGCCATAGGTTACCTATTATGACGAAAAGCTTTGCAAGCTTCATAACAACTACCAAAACTGTCCTGAACTAGTAGGTAAATTCGCACTACACATCCCACCTCGTACCACCAGGTCACATGAACTATTTCATGTACCGATGTGCCGCACTAATGCGGGCCTACGTAGTCCTATTACAAAAGTTACTACTCGATACAACAAGTTCTTCGCACAAATTGACATATTCCGTCATAAAAAGAACAAGTTCAAAAAGGAAGGCATTAACCACCTGTTCTCACAGCAAAATATGTTATATTTGTCTTTTTAACAATAACGCATACCTAATTATATGTACAACACCAACTAGCCCATAAAACGTAATGATTTACACGTAGTTTTTGTTATAATTAGCCTATAAAATTATTGTCCTTTTCTTTTCTATTTTATTTAATTTTATATACTGTTTTTTATATTTATAGTTCGTGTGTACTATCGCGATTTACTTAAAATTACTAAACTGTGAAACATATCATTAGAGTATACACATTATTTTTGTCTTTAAATTTTGTAAACCTACTCGATGTATTCTTCTGTTTTGTTGTCACCTGTCTAAATAAATAAATAAAGTAAAACCTGAAGGTTTATAATAGGCGACGAAAAATAATCTAATTCCACCCATCCCCAATCCCCACCATTTTTCAAATTATTAATATTAAAACTCATATATTTTTGGGAAGAATTAATGTACGGAGTTATTACAAAAACACTTTCAATATGGTACAATCAGAGTTGAATTTAATTATTCAAGTTTACATGAACGTAGTCACGGGCTCTGCTAGTTCAGTATAACAAATGAACGTTTACTTCAAGATGTAATAATACGTTTAATAAGTGCATCATGGACATCTAAGAAGATTAATAATTTTTAACTGTGTTCATGATATTTTTTAGTATATTATCAATAACTATTCTTTAATCAAAGTAGATTTTATGGAAAGCTGTAGTTAAAAGTGTATTGGTATATACAAATCATATTTCAAAACAATCTATTACTATAATAGCAAACTGTATATAATGAAACTTATTATATCTCATTAGTTATCTAGAAAAAACAATTATAATTGACGGTCCATAAGTAATGCGTGCGTACAAGTTTTGAGAGTTAATTAATCATTATAACTAACATTTGTTTTTTTATGGTAGACAAGCGTATAGCAATCCATAAACAACAGTGACTATCGCGGAATTTATAATCCACCACAGTTACTGTCACACCGGCCTACTAACCGTCATCCCTTTGTACTTGATTCTGAGTAAACTATAATTTGTTATATTTATAGAAAAGCTTTACGAGCTTAGTGTGTAGGCGACGTCGCCTAATGAATTGATATAGCCCACGTAGAAGCAGCGGCTCGTGCCCGCGCCCGCCGCGTAGTCTGGCCGTGTCGATACAACCTTAAACTGTTTATTACCGCATGATTAGCTGTTGTTAGTCGATTAAACATTATACTGTGTGTTTAATCATACAGCCGGAGCACCGACAACGCCGTTGAAATAATTAGACTCGACAAGTGCACTATGAATAATTTGTCGCGATACTGATCCAGATCAATATAAGCTTGTTAAAGTTGTTGACGTACATTTTCTTGTTTTAATAATAATCGTTTCTTTTTGTCAAACAGCTATGTTTACTTTTATTATTTTCCTAAATTTATATTGTGAATTTGTTCATTTCTGTTGAATAAACTTACTTTTCATTTTTTTTTTAACTTAAGCTTTAGCGTTATGGCCATGATCTCACCTGATCTTAAGTGACGATATGGCCCAAGTTGGTAGACACGCTAAACCTGAGGAGGAACTGGCTCTCAAGTGCAGCTGCCGGAACACACCTATTGGTATTTGGCGGCAGATTTTCTTCAACTTGAGGGTGGTAGCTACCCAGGCGGGCATTAGAAAAAGCCCTACCACCATGCTATAGTTTCCTCACGATGTTTTCCTTTACCGAAAGCTCAAGCTTATTGTAGGTGCTTGGGATTCGAACTCACGTCCCTTGACGCGAAGTCGTACACACTACCACTGAGCTATCATCGCTTCTTTTAGTACATAAAGGAATTTTGAATACAATACAACGTCAAAAAACATTTCGAAACATGCTAGAGAATAACAGTACCCATATTGTATATGGGTACATGAAAAAATCGATGCATTTATATTCCCCATGGAATCCAAAACTGGATGTATTTTGATGAAATTATTAGGTAAAGTCAAGGTTAAGCCAGCGGAATGTCCTGTGAAGTTTAGTAGCGACGGTCCATCTTTTCTGTGGTACTACTTATAGGCAAAACAGTTTAGTTCTACTTTAAGAAAGTCGGGGGCAAATGGTAGTTTTAATAAAAAGGTAAAATGTTTGTTAATAATATACATTCACATTATAAACATAATTAGACCAGCCGTTTTAAAACGTGAAATAGGTCATCCACTAACGTGCGCCAAAACTCAACTGAAATAAATAAGCACCATTTTATAGAAACCTTATGCAAAAATGCCAAATCCTTTTTACATAAAATAATCGTATATAGCTCCGTATACGAGATAAAGATGAATACATTTTATAACTATCTTTCTCGTTTCTCTTGTTACGACTTTCTTCTCTTTCTTGTAACAAAATGTGCCTAAATAACACGCCGCCTACGTAGTTTCACTTGAGAACCTAAATCATTCGGTGTTTATTTATTCGGCATCCTAGATGAATACTAATTAATACGATAAATTCAAATCGTTAATCAATTCCAATAATCCCACGAGCCAGGTGTTCACCTTTGAAGGGCAATTTCGTAGCAACACGGTAATGGAGAGGGAGATAGAGTGTGGGCGTAGCGCCGTATCCCCCGCAGCTGTTAAAGGTTAAGAAAAGCTATCATTGGGTTCAACTTGTCTGTTAACTAGATATAGACTTGCCCCTTCGATAAGAGTGTACTGAATAATATTACTTATAAGGTACATATTAAAGACCAATCACACTTTTAAGTGATAAGAACTAATAACTGAAAAATACGAGAGCGTTTCAGCCACAATCTCAATTCAGGTGAAATTACGACATGGGCCAAGCTGATGAATACGCTAAGCCTAATTGAGGGACTGCTCTTAAGTGCAACTACCGGAACACACCTATAGGTATTTGGCGACAGAACTTCAACTTGATGGTGGTAGCGAGCTAATGTTTTTTTTTCTTTTATGGTAGCTCGGCTAAGTGATTGCACTGTACCTGATGTTAAGTACAGCACAGTCCAAAAACAGCAGCGACCATCGAAAGAACGATAATTCATCGCCAATCGCTACTGTCATGCCGGCCTGCGTAAATGCTTTTTTATGTTTCTCTTGAAGGACCCGATGTTGTATGAGGAAGGGAATACATGGGCCGGAAGACTGTTCCACAAATTCACGGCACGGCAAAAGTATGGCATATCGAACTTTTTGGTTCAAGCCGTAATGAGGGTTACCGTGAAGCTGTGACTCCGAAGTCAAGCGCGTGTAGTTCTATTCCGAAGTCCAGCGCGTGTAGTTCTATATAGTAGTATGTCGGCACAGACTAAGAAATGCTTAGTGCGTATGCTGTGTCTGGTTCGAGCAACACGGTAGTTTGAAATTTCGCCGTGGTGCATTTTAGTGGGTAGTGTTGGATGATTTTCTTATAGTATTACTCCTGCTGACTCGTGGTCCGCACCTTTTGTTTATGCTCTATTTATTAGTTACGGAAAAATTGCTTAAGAAATAGGTGCATTTCCTACCAGCTTAATCTAAATGTGAGCATTTTTGGTGACATAGCCTAAGTATAGATACATTATTGAATATTATCGTTAGTTATACATCTTACGTACTGATTAAATTTGAGGAATAGGTAATGAAATGTGTGTTTTCTTTTTTAGAGAAAGGTAATGTTAAAAGTTGTTTCGATCACGTCTTCATTTCTTGTGGATGTGATATGGTGTTGGATGATTAACACCCGATGAGTTACTACATACAGCTCTCACCTTGACCTCAGCCCGGGTAATGCGTTTGCGGCGCGATGTGATGAAGAAATCCGTAAAGAATAGGGTTAGAGAACCACGTTAATATAAAGAGGTTAGGCATTAGATAACCTATTGTATATGTAGTTGCTTGGAAGGCGGTATATAATCGGCTGTAAATACTTTGCTCGCCGTCAGGTTTGAGTGTAAACACTCTGCAGTGATACGAAAAGAAAAATAAAACTCAAAATTCAACTATTTAAACTCAGGGTTGTAATTATAAAATCATATTTCGACAACATTCATTAGTATCTTCAGCTGGATTGAACTGTGTTCAACATTCGCGGTACCGCAACTGGAAACAACTTTGATCTACATAATTATTACTAAACAAGTTGCGCCCGCGGCTAGGCACGCGTGTATTACGCAGTAGTTATTTCAATGGTATCATTTTTAAGTGCACTACTAATATTTACAATTTTAAATAATATGATTTACTAGCTGTAGCATAACAAACATTATGGTTGTTTTAACTGGTTTGTGTTCTTAATTTACTATTATCCTTATTATAACTTGTTCATATATTTATCGTAATAAATTTAGTAATTCCAAGTAATAACCACAGTAACTTACATACAAAGAGTTTGCCTTTTATGTAATGATTATAAATAGTACCATAGTAACTGGATGACTGAGTTTTGACTCGGTATTTCTTTTTAATTTTGTTTGTCTCAAAAACTATTTTAGGTACAAATTACATATCGACTAAATATCTAAATTTCACGATTTTACACGTACACATATACTCATAGATTAAAAAAAAAAGAAAGTGATTAGTCATTTTATTGGATATAGTTTATCGACAAGTCTGCGTTTTTACGAAAAATAAAACTATATAGGTGAATTTAAAAAGCAAAACTCTCTCTAAATTCAAAATTATATCTAAATCGTTAGATCCGTTTCCAGGACACACCAAATTTATAATCATATATACATATAGAAGAATTGCTCACTTAATCGTACCTATTAGACAAATAATTCCATGTACTGAAAAATTATAAAACTTCTTATATATCAGTCACGTCGATTTGAATAAAATCCACATATATGAACATCTTGACAATTCTTTTAAAGTCACAGTCAAGATCCGTGACTACTGTAACATCTATTAAATACTAGCTGACCCTGTGAACATCGTATCACATAAAACCAATTCTCTTTATTCTCACTAAACTCAAAAACGGCTTGACCGATTTATTTATTTTTCATTTTGATTAGATAAGATCAATCCTAATCAAACTACCAACTACAATTCGTTAAGATCAATAGAACTAGCTATATTTATATATTGTTTCCGTTTTTCATGTCTTTTGGTTATTGAATGAATCTTGTTTATAAGTTTATGTCTTTGAGTTATAAGAAGTTTAAATATAGGTAGATTCGAACCCCTGTCCCTAGACGCGGCGTCCGTACACACAACTAGTATCTGAGCTATCATTACCTCATTAGTTTGCATATTATAAGATTTAAAAAAAACTGTTTGTTTTTATTTATTCAAACCTTGTCCTGACAATAACGAACACAATAATTAAGGATTATTCAATTTGGTACAGTCGTTCAGAAGTTATGCGCGTACATACATTTCGGCGATTCATTTATATATATATATATAGATTAATTTGTAAAACAAAAAACAAATACTCGTACAAACGGAACCATAGACTTACTAGTATAGCGAACTGGGTTAACATTTACATATCTTTTAATAATTAATATATAAAAGACATTATAAACGGACGCGATTGCATAAACCGGCTCTATTATGGTTACGGTCGCGATGTATCACACCGCCATCTAGTGGCATTTATCAAAACTACAGTTATTAAGTGATACATATACCGTTTCGCAGAGCCATTACGAAGAAAACGTGAAATATAACAGATGATATAAACCAGAAAAGAAACGTATTTAATTTTAAATCCGACTTTATTTGGGCATCAGATTAATCACTAATTTTTAATTGGTGTTCTATATATGATAAAGAACTAGATACAAGCAGTACGAGTGAACGAATGATTAAGATTGCTCTTACAATCAAATTATTAAAGTAAATCCCTAATGTGGACCTAGCCTTTTTATTATGACATTTACCTTTGCACGCACGCGAGTGTCAAGTAAGAGTTACTTTATAACCACAATTAACGGACACAAAGCAAATCAAATCAAAAAATTTTATTCAATTTAGAACTTTGTTATAAAACCTAACACTATTACCTAAAAAACTTTTACTAGTCTTAGTGAGTCTAAAATATAGAGTGACTAGTTTGTCACGATTTTTAGTTTAAGTCATGCCGGCTTGTTTCATAATCCAGCTTATGCAAGTTTCTACGGATATACATTAAATTATCAAGAAAGTAATGGGAGAGCAGAGTTAAGATACAAGCAACATCCAAACCCAGACCAATTCTTTGTGTATTACGCTAATAAATACCCTATACGGGACTCAAACCCGCAACACTTCGGCGCGGAAGTTACAACGAGGCAACTGATTAAACCGAAAAACCAAGCGAAGGTTTTGTCGAGGGAAAAACATAGTGATGAAACTCTAATACGGTAATAGGACAATAATATGAGTAAAAACCGGTTTATGTTTTTAGTCAAATCGAGATGCGGTATTCACTCCCACCACAGTTAAAATCGCATATGATTGCTATTATAATTTGGGAGGATGTTAAATGTATATCAAATTGTAATGAAATTTAATTCTTTTACCAACTAAAACAAATACCAAATCAGTAACGACCATATATGTAGGACAACGAAATAAAACATAGGCATCAAATTCGGCAAAAAAAACACGCCCTAATGCATCCGAAATATAGCGGAATACGTTTGCGGTAGTGTGACTTGAATGAGAATTAGGTAAAATTGGATCAGAGAGAAAGAGAGAGGTAAAATCCATGTTGTACGTTTTATATTTATATGGGGGTTCGTTGAGTTTACCTAATAAGTATAAAAATGTTTTCTTCGAGTAAAATTTATATTACCTTTTTTTAGGTCGATTTAGTGTATAGGTACTTCTTATTCAAATTTTCGATATATGTCCATAAACCAAAAAAATGTAAACTATACTCACAATAATTTTCACGTTTCCTTTTAACCTAGACATGTCCATTGGAAATTAAACAAATCGAATCGAAGTTAATCATGGACTTCAAACAATTTATTACCACGGATCCTTATTTATTATTGACAATAATGGTCATATCTTCTATTTTTAATCAACAAACAAATATCTGTGTATTTATAAATTACAACACTTATGATCCTATAAGACCTTGAGAAGTAAACGAAATTGGTATAATTGTTTTTTAAACATTGTAGTGGTTACCGTTTGACCAGAATCTGACTCTATGTCAAGTGAAGATTGTGACCTGACATACCTGAAGTTTAGATAGAGACAGGTTCTTGAATTCAACTATAGAACCAATTTATAAACGCTTGGTGGATAAATTTCATCTGAAACGAGAGGTCGCCCAAATATTGACTATTCATATCCCGCAAATTGCAAAATGACCGGACCACACCTACCATTAATTGGCACCTATTAAATTGCCAAGGGAACAACAAAAAACAAGAGAAAGGTCGCTAATATTATATCGATCTGTTTTAACTTATTCAGGATACAGGGAGGGACACTGGAAGCAACAAAAGGTATAAGCCAGATGAAGTGTAAAAGAAAAATTTAATTGCTCTAACACAGGAAGTATGCAATACAATAATACACATATTTTATTTCCAGTTTATGCTTTGCTTAAGGCTCCAAACTAGGGAATGCCTGTGACATGGAAGCCTAAAAAACAGTCAGAACTACACATATAATAACTGATGGCGCATTTCATCGAGACAAGAGAACACAGAAAAAACATCAAAAATAATAAGTAAACAAATTATTAATCGTGTTCTTACGTGTATATGTAGGTAAAGAAGATATGTATAAAATGTATGTATAGATTGTGTGGCGTATGTGTGCACGTGAACGTGTCTGAAATGTATGTTTCTTTGTTAGTGTGAGTGTATGTATGTCAATAAGTATGTTTAAAAGATTCTTAACTGATTTTAAGAGGCTAACTAATCACTCTAAATATATATTCTTTGTGTTTTCGGAGAAAATACTACGAAACCATCTCTCGATAGTAGTTTTTACGTGATAATAAACTTGTAAACCGAGAAAAAAATTATAAACCGGAACCGCCTTAATTTTGTCATATTGCTTGACAATTCTATTACAGAGTGGGGAAATGAAATAAAACTAGTAGTAACTAAATAAGCAACAATAAATTTCATCTCACCCATATAGAGTGGACAGAATGAACTAATAAACTGAAGGTCACCGGTTCTATTGTTGCTAACACTTATCAAACATCTATTATATTTATACTACTTCGATTACGACTTGACAAACCTTTCTCTGGCGATAACAAAACGAAGGTTGAACAAATGATTTTTTTATTAACCTGGCAAAATCGGCCTACTTTGCTGTCATACAGTGTTGTATGCCTCAAGGAAACTGGATATATAATATACAATCCACTATCGGATAATCCTAAAAGGCAAGCAAGCAAAATTCATTCAAAACTGTCGTGTCTTATCATCCAATAAAATTCATAAATCATTTAATGTAGATATAAAATATTTATTTGCAAATAATTGTAAGTAATAATGTATATACATCACAGTGCGTATAAAATACATTAACGGATAAAGTATACCGTAAAAATATTAAAAGGTGAATGACCTGTTTTGATAACAACTGTGAAGAACTGCCGAGCAAAGGGATTATTTCTATTAAAGAAGCCCTTTTAATTAAGTGTCAGTGATAGAAAATGTCTGTATTTTTTAAGTTGAAGTTAACCTTCGTTAAGAACGTTACAGGAACGTTCTTTTATTAGATGTGCTAGTTAATACACAATTAATATATAATTATGAGTAAGGAGTAAAAGTATGTAGTACTTGAATGAGAATACAAAACTATACAAACTATTATTACTACTGTAGAAAAAAAATAATAATATACAAGTTTATGCAAAAAGAACACGACGCGATTTGATAATCAAAATAACGCATCTATCAAATCGGTGTTAAAATCAACTAGCTCTGCCCTCTTGGTATGCGACGTGAAGTGACGAAACGAAAGATACGTACGTAGATTACTCATATTACAAATAAATATTAAATCTCAAAGTGTTATCACCGAATATAATTTATTTGATTTGTTCGAATGCATTGTGAGCCATGAAAACAATGTTATCTCGCAGGCGCCATCTATATCTAATTTGTAGTCAGTTGACGATTCCGTTTCAAGTATGAGGCGAAACGAAAATAATAGTGCACTAAAATGTCTCTCAGTCTGCAAATTCAAGGCAACAAAAAAATAATCACCGATTCCAAAGTATGGCAGATATTTGTGCCGAACGACACGCACGCCCAAGTGAGCGGCCCCTTTATTTGACGGCAAATTAATAATCACAAACAAACGCAACCGGAACGCTATAACCGACGACCACAACGATACAATATCGACTTTATAATGTAAGTGTGAAAGTTTAAAATAAACAATTATGTGGATATAACCGGCCTTATGCCATTCCAATCCTTACGGTGGGAGACGCTAAAGCTTAAATCGAGCACCGGAACAAAGTTAATAGGATGTAATTTATCCGGGTTGTAACGCTACGTTGCCACTCCGGGTGTCGTGTGACAGAGATGGAAGTGTACGAATACTAGTCGCGCGGGAGCGGGACAGAGATGGTTTTGTTGTTTCGTATAATGGTCATTAGTCGGCGCGGCAGAACACGGGCGCACCGACGTCGCTCGGTATTGTAGAAACAAGGTGCGATTGCAAATGTCGTAAGCGGCGTACTTATTAATTTACAGGAAGATGCGAAATACACTCCCATTTCTCACCTTTTACTAAATAGCAATCAAATTTTTAAGGCCCACAACATACTGATATTAAGTTTATATATTAACCTATATACTGTTAATTAATCTTAAAGCTCTAAAAGTCTTAGTTTCTATTTTATATAGATAGCTCAGTGGTAGAGTGTAGGACCGACCGAACCACCTACAATGAGCTTGAGCTTTCGCTGAAGGAAAACATCGTGAGGAAACCATAGCATGGTAGTAGGGTTTTTTCTAATGTCCGTCTGGCTCGCTACCCTTCTCAAGTTGAAAATCTGCCTCTAAATACCAATAGATGTATTCCTACAGTTGCACTTGAGAGCCAGTCCCTCCAATAAAGGTCGGCCACGCGGTGATAACTTACCATCAGGAGACGCGCTTGCTCGTTTGCCTCCTATTCCATAGAAAAAAAGTGAACTACAAATTTACAATTTAAAATTTACAAATTTGAAAGCAAAAATGTCACTTTTTAGTTGTATGCTTGGATAAATTATAAAACAATATTTGGTGATTATATTACATAAGTTGTACATAAACACATTGATATGGTTTATGAGACCATCACTAAAAATTATTTCATTAATAGAATGTAACTAAAAAAAATATTTCTTTTGAGCTTTCCAACATATCATGGACAACAAGACCTTTGCTTTATATCAAATTCAATCATATTTTTAGATACATTTTATTATCACATTACTCAGAAAATTTATTATTTTACAAGTCAGCCAATAGAACAATAAATAGTATGTGTACTTTATTTCATATTTACATAAAATGTTAATTCCAATAAAACTATCAATATCTGAAATAATTAGTTTTTTTTTAGTTGAAAAAACCAATTCAACTGCGTATTAGTATAAATGCAAATAAACAAAATATACAAACAATGGGTAGATAAATAAAATAGTTGTATGCATGTACAAGATTCTGACGTCAATGATATAAAAAATGCCCGACCAAAGTAAAATACGATAACCCGAGAAGAGCGTGTTTTTACCGCTCCGAGTGAGGTCACGGGCCGATTTACATTCAGTTTACTGACGACTTGTCTTCAATTAATTTATATCTCGACTCATGGGACTATGACACTGATATTATGCACGTAAAGAAATATATATGGTTTTATCTCTTTAGGACATTACGATAACCACAATGCTATTAAGGAGGTATAATTCGTTAGATAGTCAATCAATATATTTCATGACTAGCTGTGCCCGCGACTGGGTTCGCGTGGAACTAAAAATTATTTAATGGTTTATTTAATATCGAAATAAAAAGCTTAAAGCCTTCCTAGATAACTACTTTATAAAATACATTAAAAAAAAACGACTGGTAGTTCCTAAGATTTGCGCGTTCAATAAACAATTTATTAAACTTTAAATTATTTCTATGACTACCATTATAATGTTTAAGCAATATTATTTATTTCACTCGTTGACACCTTCATTTTTCCCTATCTTGTATATGTACACATGTTTTTATTTTGTCATATTATTCTGTGTCCAAATTTACTTCAGGGTAATCAAGGGACAAATTATTTGTTTTTTTTTGTCGGCATACTAATTGGCATCTTGTGGTTGCCTTATTTTTTCAAAATTGCATCAATTAAAAATTTATAGACTAAAGTAAATAAATAATAACAGGAGCGTCTAGACGAAAGACATCATATACATAATGTATCCGTATGAAAGCCACCTAGTAAGGCAAATTAGTACTACACTCATCTCGACCTCGTTCATACTTCTAGTAAAAGCTTACACTTCAACTAAGTTATTAAAAAGTTTCGATTTCATTAATTCGATTTATTATTACTGAGCCGTACACCAGATGAGAATTCCTATTATCAACTTCTGGAGAACCATTATCATTCCAAACCCAGATATATAGGTAGATACTTAACTTCATTTGGGTATGAATTATCGTAGAATATTTCTCAGATGTTAACTGTAACTAATTAAGCGATCATTATGAAACTTTACATAAACGTGGTACACATCATATCTTTTACCCAGAAGAAGTACTGTTTATGCGATGTCAACAGGTACATATCACTAGCTGACCTGGCAGCCCTTGTTCTGCCTTTTCGAGTAGGCACAATCACATCGGCTACAGCGACATCTATCGCGTTATGATCACTTATCGATATATAAGAATCCTATCTCTCAAATTGCATCAAACTACACACAGTGTGCAAAAATTGCTTAATATCGATTCAGTAATTTAGGGATTCATCGCAAACAAACAACGTGAAACGAAATGTTTATACATAAAGAAGATAATAATCTGTACATACATATAATAAGAATGTAAATTTAACTTGTCTGTACTTATTAGATTCATATAATAAAAAAATATTGCAAATGACTGAGAATAAGTAATACATTTTCATCGTTTTTAGAATTGTCTGTCTGTCTGTTTGTTTGTGCACGTATCATTGTTAAAGTATAACGTATATGATAATACATTACCAAAGAAATCATAAAACAAACTCGAGTAACATTTAATATTTGTTTCATTGAAATCAGTTAATTATATCAAATGTTATTGTAACTAGAATGACGGCGCGAGATTAAATCATTTTAGTTCCACGCGAACGAAGTCGCAGACACAGCTAGTAGCAAAATAAGCTTTGACTGATAAGTCCTATATAAACACGAGCTAAGTCACAGTTAACGCTAAAATTATATGTATCCAGTGTCAAAAGTAAATACATTATTGAACAATATACAATTATTCAATATATATTTCTTTTCAGTATGTAACATAGACTTGAATATAAAAAATAGCAGTAGTTGAGAACTTACATCTAAAAAATAACCTAATATAATTGATGACAAGAATTTGAACAGCGTTTTTATATACGTCTTTAATACTAAAAATTCACGTGAGTATAAATTACAATATATATTGAGTATTCATTTTATAAATATGACATCACCTAATTATAATATTTCCAATTTAATTAAAAAGTATGAATAACAAGAGATTACCGCCAATTTCACGTGACATACAACGGTAACTCTTAAAATGAATATATCGTTAACATGAAATTACCTTTAAATGCCACAAAAACCTTGTAAGTATTATCATTAGTATATATCGTCCCTGACCATTGGACATAAATAACATAAAAGGAAAACGCGACAAAAAACGATGTGGTTACTGTAGAAAAAACTTTACAAGTTATAATTTTGTACAGTTCATTGGCACATCGGTAGGTAATAGATATGACTCATAAACAATCAAATAAAGTAATTTACTCATTATATTAATGACGAAACAAACGTTCCTTAACAAGACGGTCACTACAACTAAAATTGTTTTGCTTATTTATAAAAATGTCATAAAGAGAGATTACCGCCTTTTCTTCTGTATGACCCAACGGTCTCTTTGAAATAAAAGTCGCTAAATTAATTTCACGCGTTCTGTCTAAGAATAATTAATGTGCAGAAACAGACTTTATTATTTCTTATATAATACGACTTATATAAAAGACAACGATAACGAAAGGCGGATGACAAAAATCGGCCCATTTTTTTATGGGTACTTTGTCATAATTTTATATTATGTATGGTACAAAATTATCTGGGGCCTATTGCAGCTGAATGACTTCTTAACTTTATACCGCATTCCTGCGATGAGTCGTCCCAAGTCTTCTTGGAATTGGACACATCTAACACTGTAAGCGTCCATGGACAACACTATTCGTTCAGCACCAGGCGGATGTTTTTTTTTTATGACTGGTGAGTGATCCGGTTACGGGCTTCCTCTACCAATATGTAAACGCCCTACCCTGGCTCTGACGAGAGGTGTATGTGTGAAAAGATACATCTGATGACAAGCACCATCGATACTCATTTAAAACACCAGGTCGGCACTCAAACATCTGTATGGGCAGTGTTCAGGGACAGCTTTCACCCTTTATCTAGACAATCATAAGGCGGGCCTAATATCTCTACTAAAAATACTATAATTTGACAAAAAAACATGCATGTTCCTACACCAATACTGGTGGCTGTTATTTAAAACGGTCGTACTCACGATCGGGGTTTTGCCTATTCCTGTTTTTTGCAAGTGTTACAATTATCAACTCAAGTGCATTGGAATAGGGGCCACCCTCGCAGATTGTGAGCTTGAAAATATTTACTTCCTTAGTGACATCGTTGGTCGTCATGTGGTACGGCTGAAGGCTAGTTTGAAGAATTGTCTACGATAAGTGCCACGTAGCCTTAATATAGTAAATCATAATGAAACATCCGATGTAACAGAAACACGTTGGTGGGTAACCTTGCACGGTATGTATCAGTTATACCTGCCCGTTCATCCGTGACATCACCATTCAAACGTATCCACGACTAGCTACCTTAGCAATTATTATCGAGTTGACTCTCTTCAGCCGATCGATAGAACTACCACGCTTTGGCATATTTAATTTCTTATTAATCATGAAAAAAGGTTTCCATGCACCTGCGCTCGCGTTGTCAACAGACGATCAAAAAAAGTAGCCTAGATCTTATGAAATACCCGCCAAAACGGCTTAGCAATTTCAAATGCTCGTACAAAGAAATAAATTGCCGAATTTGTGAGACGCCTATTTCACAATACAAAGTTAAGAAACTGCCTTTATTTCGAAAAAAAAAGGTGTTCATATAATAAAACATATTTTTTTATACACTAAACGTTTCATGCAGTAAATACTTATATAATAAAATTCAATTAAACAAACGTAATATATCATTAATTTTAATGTTATTACACCGCGTAAGACGTCATTAACAAAATTAATATCGCTCTTATGTTAATAAACAACGAAGATAAATTATAGGGCAAATCTCGCCACATTCATACGGTTTCATATTTCGAACCACAGAACAAGCACCAAGTGAAAGTATAATCCTTGTTAATCATTTTCGACATTACCTCAACCTACCTCGTTACCATATTTATTAAAATAAAAATTAATGTTAATACATAACGTACTTATCCGTATGAAAAGAGGGTGTAAAGAATCCAAACTTCTTGTCTATTGTTCTAGTTATAGGACTTGCTTTTATTCCTTTTGTTTCATACCTGTGTTTAATATTCGAATTATTTATCTATGGCAGTCTTCATGTATTCAATATAAAATATACACCAAAACTATCATATTATTTTTGTTTTCTCATTAAATAGCTTTATTCGATACCTAATCTGAGCTATCCGTAATAAAGGGTAAAGAAGTAAAAACGCAATAGACTACTGTAGTTTGAATAAGTTTAGAACAGTGATGAATACCACAATTACGACAATGTTAAGTACATAGTTGGACTGATATAGGCGGAGACAGCGACCAAAGGGATGATATGCACATAAAATACTAACTGGTGACCCTGACTGCGTCTGCAATTTTCCTGTCAATCACGCTTTGTCATAGAGTCCATTCTTAATAGGTGTCTGCGTTGTGCAAGGAATATACATGCTAAATCTCAAACAACTTCAAATCAGTTTTCAAACAACAAATCAGTAGTAAATTTCGCTTATTGGTGTATGTATAGGATGCTGACAGGCAACTGTCAGTGTGTAGTGGTAGAACAAAACATATCGTGCATACGTAAAAAGCAATACGAAGAAATAGAAGACTTCTGTGTGTTATCATTTGTTCCCACATTTGCATTGCATAAGATAGCGTTAGTTATGCTCACTATAGTCCACAATGTACATATTCAGACTATTCAAGTCAGCAATCAACAAAATTAAATATTACGAATTTTGAAAACCGAACTTTGTCAGCCACAAAATTTTGTTATGCCCTAAACTAAATCGAACTGGCATTTGACAGGAAAGTTACACCGTTTAACTAAAATGACAATTCAGATACTATTTTTAATACTGAATATGTATCGGTCTCAGAACGGTACACTGAACGGTCTCAGAATTGTAAGAAATACAAAAATGTTTAAAAACTATTGTTATTAAGCTTATAAAGGACCTTATAATGTAAGTACAGCTACTTCAAAATAAACAAAACATTATAATTAAAATATGTTACTTATATCAATGGCAATTAATGATGTTAATATGACATAAGATATACAGATTCCTGCAAATAAAAACTAAGCTTTAAAGTTCTTATAAGCGTTATAATAAAACTTGACGTAAGTAATCATGTCACGTTTGCACTTCGCATCAACAAAAGGATGCGCCCCGCTACTTCCGACAAGCGGAGACCGACCGAAGCATGCGCAACTATGTACAACTGAGACGAGGCTAAAAGGAAAAATGCAATTGACAATAATAGCCAGTACTTTAAAAATAGTTCTTTTTTATACTAAATCTACTACAATACCATTTGATTTTTACCAAATTAATTCCTTTAGACGAAATGTGCATTAAAACTTTAATTTTACAGTTTTTACGTGTACCCAAAAACTGCCCACGCAGTATGATGTTGAGTGATCGCATCGTCGGACTATTTGAGCCCGGTTATTGATAGGATTGGTGCCGTCGATCACTGATAATGCAAAGTTCTATCAACAAGATATTTGTTTTTAAATTGAAAAGTAGTATTTGTGGCACTTCAATTTTGTCCTTTTTTGTCAGGAACATGTTTATACAAAAACATACCTATATCACATTGGTAGAAAAGTTCAAACAACTGTACGATAAGATAACACCTGGCTTTATTGTTACTACGAACCTAATTAAAAATGCATGTTTTCAGTTATCATTTACTTGCTGCGCCGTCGTTCTGCCTTCTTTAATAGTTAATAACTTGATCCACAGCGCCATCTATTGCGTTTAGGAACGGTCTAAAAACTTTTTCTATGACAAAATAGGTATACCAATTATCATGGCAATAGGCCAAATGGTGTTAAACTTTTCATCCCAAAGGAACTCTTTCAGAATAAAAAGCATTTTACATTATCAACACTAGTTAATGTTTCAGTACTGGCCATCGTGCCTTTTTTAGTTAGTGTTTTTTGGTACATTGATCATTGTTAGATTGCTTATCTATCTTTGTTTTGAGGTTCGACTGTGCTCACCTTTAGTTATAGTACAAACATATTGTTGTACTATGACCAAAAAAATGTGGACCTAAAAGTTAGAAACGTAATTAGTTTCAATTAACAAGCTAAAGACATTGCCGATGAAACTTCAAATATTCCTAGAGTTCGAAATCTACAATCACGTATGCATGGTATTATGTTTACCTTGCTTGCCTATTGCACTACCAATGTTCTGGCTATAATTCTTGATCATTATTTGTAAACGAATTGAAATTTATAAATGCTTAATTAAGTGTTTGTTTGATACGTTTGGTACCGCTTAAATTGCTGTACCAATTTTTTGGACCTTGAAGAAGCACATAAGCGACTACGTTTGCGAAAATAAAACATGTTGAAGTGATGATAGGTCAGTTAGTAGTGTGTAGGGACGACGGGTCAATGGATGTGAGTTTGAATCCCTGCAACGAGCGTCAGCTTCCGTTGAAGGAAAATATGACGATGAAACCATTGCATGGTGATCGGGCTTTTTCTAATGCTCACTTGGCTAACTACCACCCTCAAGTTGAAAGTCTGCTGCCAAATATCTGTTCCAACAGTTGCTCCTTAGAGCCAGTTCCTCCACTAGGACTAGCGTGTCCACCATCTTGAGCCACATCGTCCCTAGCATCGGGTAAGGTTGTGGTCATAACGCTAAAAACTTAGAAAGTATAAAAAAGCCCTTTCCATATCACTGTATAGAGTTTACACTGTAGCTGTTAGTTCACGAGTGGACACTTAACTTTCTTCATATTAAAGAAAACTCAAGTCTCAGTGTAATAAACTAACCATCATAACAGATTATCGACGAACTACAATAAAAACTCGAAGAAACAAGTTACGCAGGTCACATATTAGTAAGTTAACTTTGAAACGTACTGCGTACATACATTAACAATGGAGTAATTACCTTCATGTGAAATTGTTGGGTTTAGTTATGACGCTTTGTACACCGGTCTTTTGTGTTCATTAAATTTATGTATTTGTAATAAAAGTTAATATTAATAACAATAAGGTAACAGAGAACGAACCTTATGGAATGTATTGTAATCGTCCTTCGACGATTAATGACTACAGTAATATTGTTACTTACAGCTATGTGTTGTGATTCACTTCGAATATAAACATTGATATTTTCAATAAATATATGGATTCCTACTGATTGGAATGTTTTGATTACTTATTGTTCTTTAAATGACTAGTATCTTTAAACAGATATGAATACACTTCGGAACAACTTTTTCACTTAATACCTTCAAGGTTTAATAAGATAAACAAATTTTAATTAATTACATTATAAACTAGAACACGTTATAAAAAAATGGATTATGGGCTAAATCAAATTACAATGTATATTACACTTAAAGACACTCGATGTCATAAAAAAATCCTTAATAAAATTAAATAACTTGACTTTGATTTGTTTATAGCATGGTGATAATGCTTTTTCTAAGCGCTGGGGCGACGCGATGAATGTGTTTCTTCGAACCCGTGTCGCCCCAATTATTGCGACAGAAGTACACCTAGCTCATTATAAAACAATATCAAACAACTAGATACTACACTATTTATTCATTAAGCAGTATTCATTTGACCAAAACCTAATGCAACAAGCTAAGCGTTCAGTATTCAATAGTCAAATTGGCAATATTGCATTTAATTCTATGAGAAACTCTATCCCGAGATTACTTAACATAGAAAAGTGCACCACGACTACTATGCACAATAAATCGCATTTCACTGATTTAGATTTTTTTTATTTATATAGCCACATAATTTTCACATTGTTTATTATATCAATAACATAAAATAAAACAAGGAGAAAAGTGATCATATACGAGTATATTTATATATATATTAATAGTATAAAGCGGAAAAGTTTGTTTAACCGCACTTATATTAGGAACTACCAGTGCGATTTCAAAAAATATTCTTGTATTTGATAGAGCAATCAGTGGGGAAGGCTATTTAATATCACACTACCACCGATAGCTCTAATTGTAAATACTGTAACTTTTATTTTATCTTCTTTATGAATGAATTCCGGTTAATTATTTGATTAACCCCGGTAATTAGATCACGCCTTTAATTTAAACACGTTGATAATTTATAAAGTTAGAAACAACGAACAGTGTAGAAATTATTGATGAAATAACAATCCCCATGAAACAGATTAAACGAGGAGTAATTGAAGGTATACCTCCTAACATGCACAGACCACCGTGGGAAACAGTTCCACCGGTGTGTAAGCGTGTCCATGAGAAACTATACATTGTAGAGCGAATTGCATAGCTAACAATTTTATATTTCATGTCATTAGGAAAAACATGATACCACATTCATCACAATACGATAGAAACTGAACGTTCTTGTCCCTGTATAATATTTTGTAACTAAACAACACCTCTTTCAGTTCCTTCATCTATAATAATATTATAAAGAGGAAAAGATTTTTGTTTGTTTTAACGCGCTTATTTTAGTAAATATCAGTCAGATTTAAAAATAAATATATTTGATAGAGCAATCACTGAAGAAGTCGCGGGCACCGTTAGTGTTTTAATTAAAGACCATTTTGTATCTGATCTTTTATTTATAAATAATAGGTGTAGCTTTTGGCTTCAATCTCACCCGAGAGTAAGTGACAATGTGGTCCAAGATGGTGGACACGCTAAACCTAATAAAGGGAATAGTTTTCAGTGTGATTGCCGAAATACACACAGGTATTTGGGGACAGATTCCTAAGTTGACAGTGATAGCTAACTTGGAAATATTAAAGTGCAGTTAATGAAAGTGAAAGTACTAATAAACACAAAAAAACTTGAAAACCTCCGTCTACTGAACAGTCTTTGGCGCTTTTGTGCTTACGAATACGTCGAGTTTGTCAAAATTTACATCTATGACAGTAATACGAGTACTAGATGGATCCGTAAATTAATCGAATAATCAATTTATTATACAGAAGCAAAAGCATTTAAACAACTATGTGATACCCGATACCTCTTGTTGACACAACAACTACAACTTTTTATGAAAGTGTTATTAACATACTAGATGATCTCTAATAATTAACACAAAAATATAATATAAAGTTTTATTGTAAGACGATTTGTAAATGCGGAAATAGTAAAGCAAAATCAGCCAATTGTAACATATTATAAAAAGCAAGATATTTCTAGTTGTCCGATCCAATCATTAAACAGTGTGATAAAATCATAGGTTTATTCTTTAGCGGGGTTAAAAAGAAATTAATAAGTAACTGAACATGAAGACCAAACTACACCATTTGTTTTAGTTATTCAGCAGTACACATAGAGCTAATAGTTTTACATACAAACAGTCGTTTAAATATAACAGACACTGAATATAGTAATATACTGTTAATAAAAACATACAGTTCTAATTAAATTGATACTTAATATGCACCTTAACAAACGAGCACTTCAAGGCTCATCATACCGTCGTCATCGTAAAAACTCAAAAGTCGTATTCGATTTAAATAAATTACCAAAACCCGTAATAACAACACAATAAGGTGCTAATTCGGAAGTCGCAAGTTAACGCGCCTGTTCAAACACACGGTTCATTAACATGGAACGTAAGGCAAGGTCATTGCGAATGTAAGTAGCTGCTCGTGTAAAGCCAACCGACCATTATGTCTAGCGTGATCTCGACAATTGTGAACGCGACAAACGCCTACTCATACCTCGCAAATATCTCCTCAAGATATCTCTCTCGGTCGTGGTGTGTGCTGAGCTTAAATCCCTCTCGTGTGTTACGTGACCACCATTTCAAACAGTACTACCGATGGCAAGTGACGATTCATTTATCAAACATGGCCGTGGTAAACGCCTGACAAATTTGAAGGCAATTTTTGAAGTGAAAAGTTCTATAACGCAGTTTGGATAGGAATTAAATTCATGTAAATCGTCAACGACATGGTCATGTGAAGTGTTAATGATAACACTATATCTGTTCCTATTAGTATAACTTATTGCGCTGTAAACAGTTTTGATTTTTTTTTAATAGGTAAGGTTTAGCGTTATGGCCATAATCTCACCTGATCTTAAGTGACGATACGGCCGAAGATGGTAGACACGCTAAACCTGTGTAGGAACAGGCTCTCAAGTGCAACTGCCGGAACACACCGATTGTTATTTGGCGGCAGATTTTCAAATTGAGGGTGGCAGCTAGCCAGTCGGGCATCAGAAAAAGCCCTAACACCTTGCTATGGTTTCCTCACGATGTTTTCCTTCACCGAAAGCTCAAGCTCATTGTGGGTGGTTGGATTCGAACTCACGTCTCTTGACGCAATGTCGTACACACTACCACTGAGCTATCATCGCTTCCAAGTTTACCAGTTTTAATTTAAGATCAAACAATTCATTTGGATATCCTAAAACAACAACTGTTTTTGTTTTATAGTTTTAAGCTTTCATTTCTAACGGCAGTCCTCATGACTGCTTTGATTGCTTTTTATTTAATCCACAGCGTGTGGATTATAAATTGTAGAGACAATGGGATACGATGATTGTGTCCGACTACCATACAGTATTCCCGGAGAGAACATGCAAGATATATTTAGTAAAAAGCGCTACCCGTGACTTGGTTTGCGTGGAATTAAAATGATTAATCGTTTTTGTAACTTTTTCAATAGAGCCCTGCTCCTGTTGGTATTAGCATGATGTTAAATATTTTACAGCCTTCCTCTAGCTCTTTTAAACAGAGAAATATTTTTTGTAATCTAACTGGTTGTTCTCGAGATGAGCGTATTCATTCATGATCATGATCGATGATTCATCGTGAAGAAAGCATAGGATGGTGGTAGGGCGTTTTCTAATGTCTACCTGGCTAGCTACCATCCTCAAGTTAAAAATCTGCCGCCAAATACCTATAGGTGTGTTCCGGCTGTTGCACTTGAGAGCCAGTCTCTCCTCTAGACTTGGCATGTCCATCATTTTCGGCCAAATCATCACTTACCATAAGATAAGATTGTGGCATTTCACCGTTTTGTAAGATTAATATAGATATAGATTAAGCACGGCAGCGGCCTACTGACTTTGCAACCACCATACACATGGTATTAAACTCGACATTGTAATAAATAACCTTTGGATTACGTTGTAAGTTCAGCCTGTGTTATATCTAAGAAGCTTCCTGGCAGAGATGACAGCACGATTCCCAATGAAGTTCTAATTTAATTGGTCGGTATTTCATTGAACTGTATCATTAAATTATAAACGAATATATTTTTTGTACACTGACACAATATTTAACATTTATCGGTAATTAGAAGAACGATTTACATGAAATAATGTACACTAAAGAAAATCAATATTATGTAAGTTGTTAAAAACGAAATGTATACATTTTTGTTTGGTATATTATTTATTAGTATTACCAAAGTGAACCACGAAGGTTAATTAAAGACAAAGAACTCAACATCATTAGGTACTATTAATGCTAGATATAAAACATCTAATAAATTATGTATGACAAACGAACCATATAGAATCAAAAGCGGTATTCTTTCTTTTTGACACGTGTAGCTTAAATAGGTATTTTGTCGAAACTAAAGTTGTTTTCTAACGACAGTTCTCGAGTTAAATAGGGTAAGAAAATAAGGTATATTTGAACGTATCCAATATTCATATCTGTCTAACTCAATTGTGTGTAGAAGTAAAATTGACACCTTTCATTTTAAATTATTAAATATTAAGAATTTCGTATATACTAGCTAGGCTGAGAAATGTTGCCCTACCGTTTCCAGTATTTTTTAACTTAACCACAGCACCGCCTATTATGTTGATAATGTTGAAGTTCGGCGGTTTTACTTCCTATCCCGGAGAAAAACTTTTATTTTGTGGGATAAAACGTAACCTATATTGATCTATAATATTAGTTATAACTGTTTCAGATTTTACCAAACAATTTACAGTAGCTTTTTTTATCGTTTATGACTTTAGCCTTATGACCACAGTATGATCTGATATGGAGTGACGATGTGGTCCAAAATGGTGGTGACGCGAAGCCTATTGGAATTAGTGACTTTAAAGTAGAAACTGCGGGAAGACACCTATATGTATTTAGCAGCAGATTTTCAACTTGAGGGTGGTAGCAGGCCAGACGGGTATTAGAAAAAGCCCCACAGGTTTAGCCCCCAGGTTATGGTTTTTCTTTTACCGAAAGCTGAAGCCCATTGTAGAGAATTGCCCATTGCTTGGAAACCTAAGTATATTTTTTATCTTAAACCGGCATAATGACCATACTTAACCTGATGGTAAGCTCAATACAGTTAAATATGTCAGAAAATATGTAATGTAGAGATTTGGCGCCATTACAGTTTTATGATATGTATAGATTAATATATCTAAGCATAATGAAGTAACATGTAAAATAATAACAGCCGAACGCAGATAAGGAATAACTTCTGGCGAGTTCAATAATATGATAAGTAAAATAAACAAATATCCGTTGAATAACGCAGTGTTTGTGTGATCGGACCGACAGTCGAGCAATGTAACGATACCAAATCACCATTTTAAATAACAAACCGATATGATAAGATACCGTTATAAATATTTTAATGTGCGAAGGCCAGCGAAACGCTTTGCATGTGCCATTTTATTATATCGTCGCGATAATTTTACGTTTTATATACATAATAGATTTTAGGTGCGGCTTTACTCGCGTTAATATTAATTTTGTCAAACAAATTAGATGACGCAATAAAAAGTTTCATATAAAGTTTACCCCCTTTCTTTACCCCACTTCCTAGAAGTTTGAGAGAAAAAGGTAGCCTATCACCGTCTCCGGGTTCCCATCTATCTCTATACCAAAATTCATCATAATCTCTTCATCTGTTTAGGTTTGAAAGCGCAATAAACAAACAAACTCACCATCGCATTTATACTATTACTAAGAATTAATATAATCATATTCACTAACTTCGCGGTCAAAAATTAGAGCGGGGTGTTTTATATGTGAACCACGGCAAGGTCGACTTGATATTTTATATAATGACTAGACATTTTTACAGACTAAACGGCCTCTTGACTGACGGAACCTTCGCGATGTTATCGCTAATTCTAATAGGTTACTACTTTGGATATATTCCAATAGAAACGTGTAGATATGTAAAATCAATATTTTTTAATAGTCTAGTAAAGTGGACAGTAATTACCATGTATAAGTGACGATCTGTAAGTCAATCATCGCTGTTATACCAATCTGTAGCTTGATTGTTTGATGGCGAAAAAAACGACCACTATGGCAGGTTTATCATTATGCCTACCACGCCGTTTGATTAGTAAAAATATATTAGCTTATCCCAGAACATGATGTACCTATTTTTATTTATTATCGTATTATAAAGTCAAGAGGGCCGCTGCAATGACAACTTGATTAAGCGGAGCTTTAGATAACATAACCAAACCCTATGCGACTGCGGTGAGTCGCAAACTATAATGCATTTACTATCGTTCTCTCGCTACCTCTGGCCATACTCCTGCACACGTGATGACCCATCGGCAACTACTTCGAATTCCCAGAGAGCGGCCGAACACTGATCGAAATTAATTTGAAATAATCACTGACACGATAGAAGAAGAAAATTTACCAAGATATTCACATCTACTTTCAGAAGTTTTCTTGGAACAGGACGCAATCCAAAGCGCGAAGGGTGTATAAAGAAACTCATCCGGTGACAATAACCTTCCAACAACCACTGGAAAAGACATCAAAGCGATACTCGAACTTGATATTGCCACAGAAAAGAGACAGCTTTCACATTTCTAGTCCTCACTGACAGACAACTGATGTACGTTTGTATTTTAATAGGCATATAGTATGTAGCATGTTAGTAACTATTTCTAATGAGAGTGTTAAAAAATTGTATTAATCAAGTGCCCCTATGAAAGAGAGGATACAACAGGTTTTGATTTTAGTATCATTATGTTATGCCACAAATCTGATGTGAGTATTATTAAAAGCAGTTGAACATAAATTAGTTAGAAATGTTTTCGTAGAAATACTAACATTATTGATCAACTTTACTCATATACAGTATATATGTAACTTAATGTAATTTCAGATTCACGACTTCAAGAAGGAGCTACACTCAAAGGTTGCCTGATTGGATGTCTCAATAGCCTATCTGTTTTGGAAACTTAACAGAATACATGAATAACAATTTCGCGGAATGGTATTAAATTATTTCTGTATAATACAGTTTACATAAGGTTTTTACATTTTATCATAAATTAATCGACTTATCATACGCACTGATGGTTTAATGTAGCAGTTTATGTGGTCGTCTTGTTGAGTGTTGCAGGGTTGAATCCTACACAGTACATTTTTGTATATTTCAAATAAGATTGTTCCGATTCTTGGTGTTCTTAGAAACCATTAAAAATGATAATATCTACTATCAATTTTTTAACTGTTACTTACTTAATTTGATATTTATAGTTCACAGTATTTAGTTTTAATAAACACTAGTTGTGTCAGCGAATTTGTTCGTCTAATCATTTTGGCCCGTATTTGTAACTTTTTCAATACAGATTTGTTCTTCTTGGTAGTAGCGTGATATTAAATAGCGTAAAACGTACCTCAGTTATTACTGTACAATATAAAAAATGCTTTTTTAATTCCAACAGGTAGTTCCTAAGATTCGCGAGTTCAAACAAACTCCGGTTCGGTTTTATAATATTAATTTATTAATTAATTATTTTATAAGTGACGTAACATTATGCTTATCAAAAATCAGCAGAAAAATTTGTGATAATAGTAGTGCCGTATCAAAATCTATTTTATTAAATACGTCATTGATAATGTTCCCGAAAAAATCTCAATAATAGGGAGAAAGATTGACGTCACAAATGTAAAAACATCCGCTTGATAGAGCCGAATTTAATTCTATAATAATATTATTACAAAGTATAATACTTCTTTCGCTGTAAATTTTCTTTGTCTTTCTACATGTAAAAAATAAAGCATGTAAAATGGGTAAAGGGCATTGATACTGATTTAATTTGAAATTCAAATCGTGGTTCGTCAATACATCAGTATAAAAAGCATGACCTCATTTCAATAATGTATTGTGGTTCAATACAGTGTTTGTTCATTCGTAAGTCAGTATAATTCAGTGAAGACCTTACATAACCGATCGGATTTATATAAATTTAATACCGAATTACGACGGACAGTGGCCTGTGATGTATTCAGTATTTCGTGGCATCTGATGTTAATATTAGTTGAGTTTTATGAATATTGCATGAACCAAACTACTACTGTTTGTTATAATTTTTCTGTATATTTCGCTATCTCTTACCAGCGGCATCATACGCGTTAATTTAAATTTTCAAAGTGTTGTGTTAGAATCTGAAATGGTTTTTCTATTCCTTAGTAAATAGTTTGTAGATATTTTTCTTGAAGAAAGGTATTCTATGATCTTTCTAAGATTTTTGATTTTTATTGTATCCTTGACAATGTGTATGCAAAATTTCATATCGATTGGTTGAATATTAGGGCGTAAAAGCGTAATAAGCAAACAAACACACACACATATTGATTTAGTTAAAGTAAGTAAGTAAACTTAGTTTAGTTAAAAGTAGTATCTGAATAATTATTAATGAAATATTTCTTAAACACAAACAACAGAGATACCCAAGATGACACTGTATAAGAAATACAGAATGTTTATTATAACTATAACAGTGCCATAAAATATGTCAAATTGATCGCGACCACCACACACCAAGTGAAATACCAGCAATATAGTATGCTTAAGCGTGTTGCATTCCGGAATATATATATATATATATATATATATATTCCCTATTATAGCAGGGGAATAGGGATATGACTCGATTGGTTCGTTTTATGATGGTACGAGTCACCAGTATCTTCAGAGGCGTGAGTGTCCCATCACGTTGTGATTTCAATAAGACAGTGTTCAGACTACAACTGACTTTATTTCGACGACCGTAGCTATATTCGATTCGATAGATTGGTGATATATCAATAGAGCTTTTGTTTTTTATTTGACCATGCTTACCATTACATTCACTTTACCGCCACTTTGTCATGTTTCATAAAATAAAAATAACCCAACAATAATCAGTAAACGAAATACTTATCACATTCGTAGTCCGTGTGTCTTATGCAAATATCAATAAAATAGGTCATTGAAAAGGTACTCGAACCATGAAGGTAGCTAATTGTAAACATCGAAGTAATAATGTATTTAGGTCGAAACTGAAATCTTAAAACTATTATTAATCGTATATTATCAAATACTAACTTTAGCCCGCGGCCTTGCTTCGGTATTATATTTGTCAGTCTAATTTTTAGACCCTCGAATAGTACTATTTCTTGAGATGAAGATTTCTGTATCTCTAACATTTAATGCTTAGTCGGTCATCATGAAACGTCGCATACACGATGCGACGTTTCATGATGACCGACTAAGCATTAAATGTGAAAAAGCGTCATCCATACTAATATTATAAATGCAAAGGGGAGTTTGTTGGTTTATTTGTTAAGCTTTCTCGCCTAAACTGCTAAATCAATTATGATGAATTTTAGTATAGACATAAATGGAACCCTGGAGCCGGAGATAAGCTACTTTTTGTCTAAAATCTTACATGAAGGGACAAACTTTGTATAAAACTTTCTATTGCGTCATCCAAATATTAATGTGAACGAAGCCGCGGATAAAAGCTAGTAAATATATAAGCAAACAAAAAATATTATTAGGCGAAGTGATTCAAATGTTTTTGTTGAGTTATTTTAATTTTGATAAAATAAATCTTTATATAATTTGAACTCGACCATAAAACGAAATATATTTTAAACGCATTACATTCTTTTTTGTACAGAGTATAGGAGAGGAAGAATATACGACAGCTATAACCTGTGCAAAGTTTATGGATATACCAACTGAATTTAAACGGCAGGCGACTCCATACATCAAGCGTAACATCCGCCATAGTCGTGCTCTTAATCAAGTCGCGTACCTAAATCAGCCGGTGACGCCGGTGTGAATCGAATAATCAAACCGAGTGATTTCCACTTCCAAGAGACTCATGAAGATTGTTTCCACGAAAAGTTTTTGAAGTTTATTCTTAAAGAATCGATTTTTCATATAAGGTTCATATGGAAATTTGATAGACACTTTGACTATTGTGAAATCGTCCATCCCATAATAATTGTACTTAAGGGAGTTAGCTCCGATCGTGCATCAAGGTTCTGTGGGCTGTGCGATTGAATACTTACAGTTCAGTAGTGCGTAGGATAAACACAGTCCAGTCATTCCGATCTGGGACAAAGTTAGTACAATCCTATAGTTTAGTAGGTTCAGATTCGCTTACATTAGTCAGGTTCGCGATATCTACTCGCGACCCAGCAACAGCTGAGACACACATTTTTACCTTAGACTCGAATTATCTTGAATAGGTTTGACTACCACACACTTGAGAGGATGCATCGAAAACATTGTCATTGTAAATCGAAACTTCGGCTCTCGTTCAGCAGAAACGAAAACATAAGCAGCGCACTAAGCATAACCGACTTCTATTTACACAACTAATAGTGTTTGTGAATAGCTAGAGATACAGATGAACAATTATAATTCTCGCATCGATAGACACGTATCATCATGCCCCGCGCCAGAGTATTATTATTATATTTTAATCCAGTTTCACACTTAGTAAGATCTCGAAATAAAACTTCCACATGATAAATAACATCGAGACGTACTAACGGCGAACTGGATCAGTGGGATCAACGAGATATTTTTATTACCTTGTCAGATATCAATGTATGTATGTATACATGTGGCTTACGTGTTCATGATATTCAATACTGTTTTCTTGCTATCTTTTGTCTGGAATATATTGGAAAAAAATACTCATTTTAAAACACAAGTAACTGAGATCAGTATCAACCTATTCCATATTTAATAATAATTTAATCACATTATTAATTTATTCTTGTCAATGAATAATTCCACATCCGTATCAGAAACTATATAACACATATGTTAAATACTATACAGTCAATAATTCATAGAAAATTTAACGATACTGAGCAACAATTTTTTTTTTCAAACGCCCTACATCTAGTGTTTTTATTTTTCAGCGCTACTTACAGAGTTATCATCACATCATAATTATTCGACTAACTGAAAATTAAAACTGGTATTATAAATCGAATATGTTTTTATACGCTTGCACGTTTTAACTTCGCAAGTGATTATGATAAAATATCATATACCCGTGATCGTGAATAGGGAAAAGGACCCAGACTACCATCAATAAAAAAAAGATATTACTGTGAAAAAGAAAAATATTTTTTAAATTGTCAAAACCACATTTACGCGATCAAAGCCGGTCGACAATAGCTAGTTATAAGTACTACACGAGTTCCTACAATGCGACTTAAAGACACACAATATCAAATACCGGCGTGTCGTGTAAATTGCAAAAAAATACCTCGATAACTTCAAACCCATCAAACATTTCTCACGGCTAAAGTGAAATCATTAAAACCCCGGGTAATTTTGCACGTAAACGCGATTTAATGAAACCCGAAATAATATTAACTAAACGACATCATCAATTACACAAGTTCAACAAAATTTCGAGCTCAGTTTATGTGCGAAAAAAAGCGGCTCGCTACAGATTAGTGTTTGCCGGGCGTTTCATAAATTCCTTTATTGTTAATACCGTATTGATAAACTTTTGAGTGTTTTTTATATATTATATGTATTATATATAATTTACATTATTTTATATATTTATATTATTTAAAAATTATCTCGCAAGTCAAATCACATCGCCGTTAGTTGCTTTTAAAAAATATATACATAATTAGGATGAAAGGCACAACAGCCAGTTTTTAAATATATTAATGTTTTTTCTACTTACAACTAATATACGGAAATAGCCTTCCTATTTACATATAGAACGCATTATGTATATTTATTATGTCCCAAACAAGATTCTGCTATAAGTGTTGTTTAATTTTTTAATGTATGTTTAACTTGTTTTTAAGGATTCCCATTACATTTTTATAAGTTACAACTATTGTATGTTAATTCGAATGTTAATGTTAATGTCGAATAACATGTTTCTAAACTTTATACCTTAATAATCTAGGGTTCGAATTTTTTCCCTTACTCGTCACTAGGTCTCTAAAATGATACTTATATATACTTAAATTTTGACGCAAGTAATTTTTTCACAACGTACATGATACAACGAAGCGATGATAGCTCAGTTGGTAGTATGTACGGACGCTGCGTCAAGCAATGTGAGTTCGTATCCACCTACAATGAGCTTGAGCTTTCGGTGAAGGAAAACATCGTGATGAAACCATAGCATAGTGGTAGAGCTTTTTCTAATACCTGCCTGGCTAGCTATCACCCTCAAGTTGAAAATCTGTTACCTAACTACCAATAGGTGTGTTCCTTCGGTTGCATTTGAGAGGTAAACCTTCCATTAGGCTTAGTGGTCCACCATCTGGGCCACATCATCACTTAACATAATGCGAGATTGAGGCTATAACGCTAAAGCATAACTATAAAGAAAATGCATAGACCGAAGGTCTGATTTTGCGAATACAAGCGGTTGAGGGAACAATGAAAACAAACTCGCAAATACAAACTTGTCGTAGCATAAAAATATACTTATATTAAATACATATATGTAAATGTATGCATAATGTATATAAGATTTACGTAATGCAACTTCAAAATAGATATATTATTTCTATATTCAGTAAGCAGATATACGAAAAAGAGAAAGTAAGCATAGTCTAAAAGACAAGCATTTAATGACATTCCACGGTAAAATAAACAAATTAAATAATGGATTTCAGGCGAACCTTTTTGTTGACAATCCGAGAGACAATGGCCGGTGCGACGCTGCGCTGTAATTCGTTCACCGGCAGTCAGTCGCCTCAAGGTCCCGGGTTTAATTATCGCGTACATATTTGAAAGAGAATTAGTTAGAAATACCGCGAGAATCCGGGTGCGAAGTGGTCAATGGCCGGACGAAATGCAATCATCGAATCAATTGACTATTGAACTAACCGTTATAAATCCCATACCTAATGTTCACGTATACCTTTTTTAGGAATAGCAAACTGATTTTTGCCTACACCGGTAATTGGAGATCGGTGTAATATTTCCAGTTCCTCTATTACCAAAAAAGAAAACTTTTTATCTATAAACTAACTGTGACCGTGACTTCGTTCACGTGGAACTAAAAATTATTAAATATTTTTTGCCCGTTTCTGTTATTTTTTTTCAATACAGCTTTGCTCTTATTGCAGGTAGCGTGATGTTAAATAGCCGAAAGCCTTTCCCAATGATTGCTCAAGATTAGTGCGTTCAAACAGCTAAGCAAACTTGTCCGCTTTATAATATTAATGTAGATGCGAAATACCACTAATTGATTCATCACGATACCTACAAAACTACCAGACCTATAGACTCGGAGTTTGGGCCACCAACTGGTTTGATATAATTGCAAACAATAGTTTCCATAGGTAAGCTATATCTTTATGATCGTATACTAACTATATATTAATAATACTTAATGAATAACGGAATCGAATGATGGTGAAAGGGTAATACCGCGCCGTCGTGAGAAAAACTTTAGAGAAATCTTCTCATAGTACTGCCATCTAGTGGATATATGTAGCACTTATAATATTAATAAATATATGGAGTGTAGAGGTTAGAAGTAAAATGTATGTTTTTAGAACAGACTAGAAAGATAAAAATAAAAGATTGGAAACGAAAACCATGGGGTACATTCAATACATAACTATAAACAATATACATTTTTTTTTTAATTTATTATTATTTTCTTGTTTTTAGGGCAATGCGAAAGAAACTTTGATATACTCTGTTCATCTATCATTTCGATTTGAGCTATATTCAAGTATAATATAGCAGATGGAGAAGTTAATTATAAATCGATTACAAATTTTTCATCAAAAAATTTTGAAGGGGAAAATCGTTTCTATCCTCTTTTCAAACATTGTCATCCACTTCTAAGCTATGGTCCAAATTTCAAGTATCTAACTCATCGGAAAGTTAGTTTAAGATCAATTTAAAAATTACACCCGGACAGATATACTTGAAAGCGAGTTGATAAAAACATTGTAATATAATAAACCCATATTATATAAATAACCAGAATGACGTTACTGAAATTAACGGTACAACGCAATCTCAATATAACGAAATTCGTTATAGTCAGGTTTGTAATATAGAGGTAAGGCTAGACTACGATTCGTTTTGACAAGGTAAGAAAAACTACTTTATTAACCTCAACATTATATAGATATTCATTTGCTTACCGTATTAATATGAACCATTTTCACTGATTAATTAAATTAAATACAGTATCTTATTTAAAAAGAGTTTACACAATTTTCTGATTCATTGTCTTACGAAGAATTTAAGACGTCTGAATCTGTCGAGACATAAATTATTGTGCAATAAGTGGGAATATTTGATAGGATTCGTTATGTAGAAAGTATATGCTGAAAAAAATCGCCACATAGAGGTCAGTGATACTTTCTCTAGCAGTATTAAAATTCGTTATAATGAGAATTACAAGAATTGTATTCGTAATATAATATCTCGTATGTAATATTTTGTATTAGCTTTTACGGGCAATTCTAGGGGATCACCAGAATTAGTTAAATCCTGGAATACCTTATATTAAGGTTACAATGTAGTATGACAATGAAGTAAAGTATAACCAAGAAAATTAGTAGGATATTAATTAAAAAAGTTATCTTGAATGGAGTAGTAAATAATAGGTACTACATATGAATGATAGACAGTTAAAGTTACTATACAAATAAAAGATATCGTGTTCTAATAGAGTTTGGCGCTTTTTTTAAACGTAGAACATATGCTACTGTAATGAGATTTTCGTGAATTATATTTAATGAAAATTTTATATAAAATACCTCTTCTTATACTATCTATCCCCTTTCTGCGCTCCATGCATAAATTGGTAATACAATGTACCTATAGCAATTTGGTCTATAACGTGCTTTTAATTATCAAAAGCTCTGGATATGCATCTTATAAACCCAACTTCGTACTCTTATAATCTTATAGATGGTGTTTATTATTATATAAACATTTTTTTTGTTTATGTATAATAAATTTATTATGTATAGGATATTTATTTTTCATTAGCATTTTTGCACTTACCTCGTAATAATTCTTTAGATATTAATTATAATAATAATAATTGTATATGTATAATGAAAAAAAGATATTTTATCAATTTGCTGATTTTTATTGTCTATAGGTATATACCGATATTATAAAGAGAAAAGATTTGTATTTTTGTTTGTAACGAATAAACTCAAGATCTGCTGGACCAATTTCAAAAATTCTTTTACCATTAGTATGCTACATTAGCCTTGAGTAACATAAGCTATAGAACATTTTTTCGCGGCCACAGCTAGTATCTAATATAGACATCATTCACAATGGTAATATAACGCACATCACGGTACACAGCGTGTAGCAAGCAATCCTTTCACTTTCTCTACAGTTATTATACAATTATATAAGTAAATAGGTTCAAAGTGAAAAAAATTAACAACAAAAATATTTGCTTGTTAATGTCAAAACTTTAAAGATGATTACGAGTTGTCTAGACACCGATGCCGATACTGGAGGTTGTTGCCTTTGTCTGGTACTTTTTTAACAAACGAAAACAGTTTAAAGTAAGTTTTATTTTTAACCCATCTGCAAAATAATTGTAGAAGGAAATTAGACAGGGACCAAGGCTTATGACCTATGTATCTACTTCAGAACATAGAACTTAAACTGCGAATACATTTGCGATATTTTTAATGACTTCTTTAGCAATCAATGGCTAAATAAATAATTGCCATCTACACTATTTAATACAACGTTTTAAATCAGATGAAGAAAATCGTAGCATACAAAATAAATTATTAATTCCTTTATTTTAAAAACCATAACATCTACACAAGCATTATGATATTTTGAATTCTTCTGGAAATGTAGTTTTAATTATAATTATATCCAAATAATACACATTTATCTTAATGCCTTAGCAACATTCAATACTTAATGCAATCATCGTTAATTTATATTGACAAATTTTCCACAAACATTAAACCCCTTTTTTTATAATAAGCGATAATCAAAGATATATCGTAAAAGACTAAAAATCTTTATTTTTATTACAAAACTGCAATAACTGAGGAAGACTTAACAATCGGCTTTTTAACATCACGCTAACATCAATAGGAACAAAGTTGTATTGAAAATTGTTGCTTACATGTGTACATACGTAAAGTGCAATAAAGATTTCATTCATTCATTCATTCAAAAATAAGTAAATAACTGATGGGTGATTGGGTCAGGGACCCGAGCGTGACCGATATCACGGGGAGCCGAGTAAATCCGAATCAGTGTAACCGACCCGAGCGTGACGGTTCACTTTCATTCACCGTTCACCGAGCCTAAAGAAATCTTCACTTCTAAAATACAAATAACGCGACGTCACTCAATCACAAAACAGTTCCCGAACGCAGACGTAATGACAAATTCCACGGCGAGATTATTTTAAGACTCCCGGTGTCATGCCGGCCTGAAAGCGTGTCGTAGGGCCCCCTCCCCGCTTTGTGGCCGTCGACTTCCTTAAACTATTAATTTAAGTTACCATCGATAAATCAGAGGCGACGAACGATCAAAATTATTTATACTTAATAGACCTACTACGATTTATTGAGCGTGAAATGTTAACGGCTTCGTATTTTGTGCAATTACATATCAAATATTATATTCCTGTAGGTATTTCGTTTATTTTTAGATAGAGACGAACTTCTTGGGTTAACCGTGCGGGGTGCTGGGTCCAATGTGTGGCAGGGAAGAAAACTCCGAGCATTTTCAGAGACTTGTGACACGGATGTAGATTTAAGAGGCTCCTTGGCCAGCCTTACGTGTTAGACTTCCTGCCCATCCTAATTTGGTACGAGCCTGCTTTAGAGGCACGTTTTAATATAAAACTTAAAGGACTATCTACGTACTATTTGGATTACTAACGTTACTATTTTCACCATCTTTTTAATAAAAATAATAGATATATGTACGTCTGTATTTGCCTATACAACATGGGACTATGAGACCTTTTTAGAAGAGCTTGGGTTTCCTCGTGATAATTTCCTTTAAAGTTATTCAATAGTAATACTAATACCACCCTTATAAACACATACGTATATTAGCATTATTTAAATTATTTGGTCATGTTAAAAAAATGCAATTTACATTTCGATACTATTTTTTCTTAATCACTCTTTTTAATTCTGTGGAACATAGATATACATCTTTGTTAAACAGTGCAGTGGTGCGAACTATCGGTCGTGACACAAAGTACTGTGTTTGTTACACATTATGTGACATAGATTACGTTAAAATTAACTAATGTAGCCAATATTGTGTATGTTTTGTTTATGTGTAACAGCTTGTGGTTTCAATGAAACTTATTTATTTAAAATTATTATTATATTATAGATACAAACAGATTTATAGGAACTTTTATTGTTATGTTTTTGGAAAGATTTTGTTTCGTGGTTATTAGGTTAGAAGATTCAGTGCTATTTATAAAAAACAATATTTTTTCTTATTTATATAAATTTTCTTAAATTTTCAATGAGTATAATCGAATCCCAGCCATGAAGAAAATACTATTTACAATTAATACCTGTTAAAAAATCTAATCTTATATAAAAAAAAAATAGTTAAGAGGAAACATTATTTTCTTCTTTTTTTTGTAAATATTGTTTCCTTATTCTTAAAAATTTAACATTTTGGCCAGAATCTCACCTTATGTTAAAAAATGTAATAACCCAAGATGGGTAATACACTAAGCCAAGTGTGCGAACTGGCTCTCAAATGTAGCTTCCTAAATTTCTGAACATGCTGCCACTAAAACATTGCAATTAAAATTCACAGATTTACCGGAACAACTAAACCGCCCATATAAATATATGTACCTATAATCACCCATTACTATTATCTCTTATGTGTTATAATAGAGAGCTACTAATATAACAATATTGTATAAACCGAAGTAAAAACACGTAAATTCTTATCATTGTTTCAAGTGTAAATACGACAAAAGAAAGACATTAAATTATTTTTTATTTAGCTGATACAGTTGAAACAGCATCCTCGATCTATTCTCGATTCGAAATTAATTGCAATATTATTCACTAAATAAATATGTTCACCCGCGAACACCTGGAGGGAGCGCTTAAAAACCATGATATAATTAAAATATTAATAAAACCAGTTAATACGTGAGAATATTATAGTCTCGTATTAAACAAGGTTACCCATTTATGAAACCTGTCGAGAATTTTCCAATAAAATATATAAAAATTATATTATACCAATATTTTGTATTAATCGCATTAAACACCTGTTGGCGATACATTGAAATGATAATTTTGATATATTCCGAAATTTGACATTCTCGACTTAACGAATAAGTTATAATTTTTATGTAATAAGAATAGGAATCTCTAGATCCACAAAGATTTTGGTACGAGTGTTGACTAATTTAATAAAATATATAGTTTCTATATGATGCCCGAGAAGCTTTTTTAAAATGGAAAATTCAATTTTCATGAAAAACACTGAACATGTCTATTTATGTAATTACACTGTACATTCGCCGTGTACGTACATTCACAAGTAAAAATCCAAACTTTTTTCTTTTTACTTATATACTTTACACTTATTACATTTACTTTATACATTATTAGTTTAACGTTCGGCCACAATCATACCTCATGTTAATTAAGTAATGATGTGGCCCAAGATGGCGGCCAGCGTGAACCTAGTCGAGAGACCGACTCTCAACTGCGGCTGCCTGAAACCATCTACACGCATTTGATGGCAGATTTTCAACTTAACGTAATACCTAGCCAGGCGGATATTATAAAACACCCTAACACCATACTATGGTTTCATCACGATGTTCTCTTTCACTGAAAGCTCAAGCTTATTGTAGGAATTCAAATACACACCTATAGGCGTTGTCCACATATACTAACGTTAAGCCATCATTGCTTTCATTAGAGTTATATAAAAGTTATAATCAGTTATAACCGAGGCAAATATTATACAATTAAATAATAATATGCTACATAATGTAGAGTATAACTAAAGATTGCAACTGAACAGTGAACTTATTAAGTTGTAATCACTTTAACGATCCTTATCCGGTTTCAAGTAAAAATCAATCGTACAAATTATCGGTTATAAATTTAGTCATTAATGTTATCGAGCTTCAACTATACTGATATTATACAGACGGAGAGGTTGTATATATTTACATAGACATAGAAGTGTTAATTACAGTAACAGTTCAATTTAAAACATTCTTCTTTATTACTTTTTCTGCATATGATGAAAAACCTCTATAATATATAGTACAGTATAACCAGTATTATTTTATGATATACTAGCAGTGCGCGCGACTTCGTTCGCGTGGAACTAAAAAATATTTAACCAGTTATGCATTTTCGAACCTTTCTTCAAAAAGCAAACATGTTTTTTCCTTCGTAAAAATATATATATTTTTTTGTCATTAAAAGGTATCCTATGTTACTTCTAATACCTCCAAGAATATGTGTACAAAGTGTCATGATGATCGGTTAAGTAGTTTCCGTGTGAAAGAGTAACAAACAAACTTACATTCACATTTATAATATTAGTAGGGAAAACAATTAAAAGCTCATTATTAACCGTAAGACGAGTATTAAACTTGAAGTACGTATACATTTGAAATTATAATATGTCATACCATTAATAGAAATATAATACATACATCATAAACAAAACATCATTCGCATGTATCTAAAAATTATTTCATTATTTTGCTTGTTTTTGTAACTTTTGTCAATAGTTTTGTTTCTACTGGTGGTGATACTAAAAAACCTAAAGCCTTCTATATTCTTCTATCTAGCCACTATAACTGTGCTAAAAATGCAAAATGAATTTAATAAAAAACAAACAAAGTTTTACGCCTAATTATATTAATATAGATATTAGGTTTAGTTAGTTATAAGAAAAAAAATTTTTTTTTTCTGTTTTTCATTAAAAGAAAACCAATAGAGTTATAGATCAAATATATTATAGTCTATAATATTTCACAAACTCTTCCAAGAAACATTTACAACAAGAGCCGATTCGCCATGATTTTAGTCCTGGAGTCTTTAACAATTAATATACTCGAACATACAAAATGGAAAGTGAAGCATGATCATTCCAATTACTCAGTCGGACACACACAAACTAGTCGATTGATCGATCATTTGAAGTACATTGTACGATAGCAACGCATACGGTCTTATCAAACTTATTAATATAACCGAGTATCTGTACTGCAGTGTTGATAACATTGAAATTTCTAGCATTACGCTAAATAATATTAAAGCAGTAAGTAATCTATACTTACAAATCTTCAACCTGCCGAGTAATAGATGATGTTAACTACTGTCTGATGGCATGTGTTAAGAATAGTAAGTACTATTAGGATTAAATTAATTAAGAACTATAATTTGAATCAATTAGATTTGGGCATGTTTCATAGCATTTTAGGAAATCGTTCGAGTGACGTAGCTAAAACTTCATATAATATAAGTAAACCATGATTGTATGAACGAGGATGTACGAAAGAGTTAGATTGTAGTATTATTAGGTTATGATGGGGCCGATATAACTACTGTTAAAAGCCCCTAAACAAGGTAAAGGAAAAAAAATGCTCCCACCAGTTGTCATTATGTTCGGTTAAATTGCAACCATTATACATATGATGATCTTATCAGACTGACTATTTTGTTTTGACACTCTTCGGGTTCAGCTTGTATAACAACGACGATCGCTGATTGTTTGATACTTTAGCGGTTAACGTCGCTTTTCACGTCTCTAAAAAACAATTATACACGTCTTACTGGCGTTTTCGATCCCTAATTAAATATATCGTAAGATCAAAGTGATGGTAATAGTCTATTAATATTTGCTTTGAAATAGCAATTTTTACTATGTACTAATCAGATTTCAAGCGTAATCTAAATTTAGTATTTTTAAGTATATCTTGAAAAATGTCTGTTATCGCTATTCTCTACTGAGATACGCATTTTATTATTATTTTATTAAAGAGTTTTCGTTGTTAGATATTGTAACTCACAGTACAATGAAGCCATTAATAATAATCTCCAATTAAACAAATAACCAAACAGTATGAATGTAACAACTTGAACAATTTCATTTATAGAATTAGAGATATAATTAATAAAAAATCGTTGCAATTTATATACGACAATAATTACAATAAAATAAAATTAATCATGATAAAGCGCGATCTTTATCGTGAAAAGAAAACCTTCAACGTTTTAGAAATATATAGTTTTATATTATTGTCGCTTACTGTTTGACCCTTAAACGTATAACTATCACTTATCTAAATGTCACTTGACATTGGCAAAATTTTAAACGCAGGTAGAAAAAGATATACGAAATAACTTTAATATTTGTTAAAAAACAAAGATAATTTTACCTCATATGAGATAAAGTGTTTACAATTTTTGCTTGACTGTAACTAATACAATGGTTTACGATCTCACAGTTATGTACTCATGTATGGAATATAATAATAATACTATACTAATTACGTAAAATTACCTTACCTTAACGCTAATTATATTTGTAAAAGTGTAAATAATTATAGTTAAAACGATTGCTTATTTTATGTGTAACTTTGTTCGAGGTTACAGAATTTGCATTACTATTGAGGCCAACATTTTAGGTATGAAGAGACATTGATTTTTATAATTCTATTGTTTGGCTCAATTAAGAGCAAGTATCACTTTTACTTAAAAGAGATAAAATAGATTATTATAGTAATCTAGAATTAGTGTTGCACAGGAAACTTCTTTCCCTGAGATTAAAAATGGCTACATTTCTAATATCAGTATTGCGAGGTGTCTGCACTCCACAAATTAATCCTAAAAAAAACTACTAACTAGTAATAATGTCCCTCTCAGTCCCCCTGGGCTGGGAGGGGATGCATAACTAAATTTCCCCACGTAAAAAAAAGATAAGAATGTCAGTTTGTTACACCCTCACGCCCAAACTACCTAATCGCGCAGCATGAAATTTTGCTTACTACTTGTCGGAGATACATAAAAGGACATAGGGTGCTTAACACGAAGAAAAAAAAATTGTTCCCAAGGACATAAGACAATTTTTTTTTTTGATTTGAAACATCTACTATGACATGAACAAAGTCGCGGGGATAAAAGTGTACAATAGATTTCAAAAATAACGGCAATTATTGAGTGATCCAATGTCATACTATAACATAATAGTGACAACTCTAGGGTCTATCATCATGACTTGTCCAGGACTTATCAGTAAATGCAAGGCATGTCACTGTTGCTAGTTTCTTCGAAGCCTTCAAAAGATTTCAATGGGTATAATTCCTTGGAACTCATATAAACAAAGAATCATTTAATTTTCTTCAACGAAACGTCATTTCATTTCTCAAATACAACGCTTATAACATAAATATAATTCCAACTGACCTTACATTTATCACGAACGCTCATGTGACTTTAAATAGTAGGTATAATGATAAAATAAATCAAACTTAAACCCGGTAAAGAGAAAATCGGTGAAAGATTAATTACAACTGATGGTTCCGGATATAAGCGTCGACATAAAAACAGGCGAATTCACCTGAAATACAACTTTGACGTAGTTTGTATGACAGGATACGCTTCCGCAGTTGCTAAAAGACAAACTTCCTCGATCGCCGACGCGATTTAAAACCGGGTAATATTTAATATAATTTTAATCGAGATTCCACGATCGAGACGATTCCTTCTTACTTTTTTTTCGATATTGCCAACCTTTGAATCTCCTCAGATGTTTTTGAGGTGAAACTTGTTATGGTAGGGTTTTGAAATTCGGATCCGAAACTTTTATGTATGATGATCGTTCGGGTAAAGTCGGCTCGAGGCGACTATGGGAGCGAGAGAGAGTTAGCGATGTTTCACTTCTGTAGGGTGGTCTTTAAGCATACAGTTTTTTTTAATGTATAAGTCAAGTTGAACTGTAGAAAATGAGCGTTTTTTAATTAATTAAGTATTTTGCTTTTACGTATACAAATAAGAAATACATTAATCGTAGCAAATTGTTTTATAGAAAATTAGCTCTATATAGCGAATGTTACGGGACTGCCGCTTTTTACGGTAGTATTGTAAGCTGTCGCTAAATGAAGGCAAGATATCACTGTACGCTCAAGAAGGTAAGCCAACTGAAGTCAAGTAATTTAGACATTACGAATACGGTTTTTTAAACGAGAGTCAAATTAATTTACAGATCTTCGGGCGTTTGCATGGACATACTATGAAACTGGGACTCACCTGGTGCGAACAACCACAAATACCAACTAAAATTTCACACAACAACAATCAATTGTCTTTTTACTAGTCCGATGCCAGAAACCGCCTTCGCATTGCTTCCAATGGCTACTCTAACCACAATCAGCCACTAGTGCCGTGCGCTTTCTGCCACCTAAATTCTATTAAAAAAAAGCCGAGTGATTGCGGACCGCCATGTCCGCTTTGTAATTTATATATTGCGAATTTTAATTACCCCACGTTAATGAAGTGTTTTAAGTGCGAGGAACTATTCAAAGTATTCTATCAACCTTGAACGATATGTAACGTATTATTAATGACTTATATAATGATTGAAGACAGGACATGAGTTAGCGTTTAATGGCGTTAAAAGTACAGTGAAATAAATATTATAATAGTGAGAAAAATCATATTTTGAAGTTCCGTGGAATACCGTTTCTGTTCAGATATTCGTAATACCGCACAGATAAATTGTTTTATTGATAAAAGATAAAGAGATAGTGCTATTAGAGTGTAATAGATTTTTTAAGAGAAATAATTATGTCATACATTGTTGCATATAATTCTAACGCGGTGTATGCCACTAAAGCTCCTAGTGGCATGGTTTTCTCCAATTTCTTCAACAACCATCGTCATATTTCCTCCAACTTACATAAAACTATAATTAATTATATATCTTAAATTTGTCATGACTCAATCCTTCTATTGGTAAAAACCGCATGAAAATCTATTCAGCAGTTTTTGAGTTTATCTATTTCAAATATTTATGATGCTAAGTCGCAATTATCAATAAAAACATAATTGAATTTTAAAAACCTATCTAAAGTAATTTAAAGCCAACTTTCAAAGGAATGTGCCAACGAGTGTTTGTCAGTTTGGGCTCGCAACCACCTATCCTTTGGCCTCCACATTTACTTTGTCTAGCCGTCAACCGGTGTAATATATAAATCTAACTACAAAATAATATGAAAGTTGAAATTCCTCTCATCAACAATTATAAGGCAAACGTGGAATTCTATTAAACATTCCTATTATGTTTATGGATGTAATATTCGAAATTGAAATGGGAACAACAAACACTTCATCTGCATCAGTTTTGCGAAATAATAAGACTGGAGCATATCAAACGGGAGACAAAAGTAAACACATTTAATCGACAACAATGGATTAGTCGGCCCAGTTTCCTGCGGTCCCGCTTTAATAAGGCCAAAGGCTATCATCCGGGTTTATAATCGTTAATTATTTAAATACGATACGTAGCATAAATACATACCTATGTCCTATATACAATTATTAACTACATCAACCAAGTACTTGATTTACCTCTTACACATTATCAATATGTTTTGTAAGAGGGTATGGTGTAATTAACAAATCAGTTAAAAAAAAAGGTTTTGTACATTTTTTCATGAAACAATTCGCAATTTTAGATAAAATGTATTTTATTAATTGTAATATTCTTGAAATAATATACCTAAATAGCCAAGAGATTTACATGAAATACTGGTACATTATAAAAAAGTATCAAATAATACGACGAACTTTTTCGAAAATTATGATTTTATCTATGATTCAATTAATTTATGATTTAGAAAACTTTCGGACAAACTATTTCTCAGAATATATCTTTATTATGATCGTTGATGATTATTAGGATCGTTTGTGGCTTTCACATAATTAAATTAAATTTTATTTGACCAGAAGGTAGCAAGTTATTCTATTAAGGTCGTCGTAACCCAGAAATGTAGCTTTTTCTCAAAAACATAACGTATAAAAGGCCAGCAGACAAATGTGCAAAAGGCAGTACAAAAAAGTGACACGTGTCCGACATTACAATTTCAATTACCAAGTTAAAAATTACAAGAAATCTTTAATTAATATTAGTCTCTACCCTAAACATTCGATCGGGCATTTTTCACTGAATCATGAATGTTCACCTGACTTTTGATGGTTGCACATTAACGTATTGAACCAGTAGGCAAATACACACTTATTGCTTATGCATAATGACAAATACATTAAAGCTGTACAACATTTTCTTTATACTAAGTACACAGGATACATGGAATAAGACAAAGGCCTATGATTAATGTAAACTGAAGAAAAAAATTAGGTACTACAGTATAGGCATGAACTTAGTACCTAGCGATTGAATGAAAAAACATAATGTATAGTATACATCTACAAACATCAAAATATCTACAAACAGTATTCTTAATGTGAATGTGAACAACACATTGCTACTATATACAAATTGCTCTTGATGAGTAACAATTGAATATTAATTCTGATATCGTCGTCAATTAGTTAAAAATCCACTTTCACTAGTCTATGTCATTATACATCAATACTCTCAATACACAAGCCTCGGGATAATATGAGACAGCTAACAAACATAATACTAAGCTCGGACGCGTCGCACCAGCCTAGACGCCGACCTAGTTCAAACGTCCCCTACCGCAATATCAATGTTGCCAGCTCCTTTTCTACTTTTAAAAATCGCTTCAATTTTTTGTAATCACAAAATAAATCACTTGGCAACATTAACGCATAAGCCTGGACTTCTTTTATATTCGAGAATACTGCAAACTTCAAACTACAAGACATTATTAACATTTTATCATAAGCTGTTTCTTCCTCGTTGATAAGATGATGTTAGCTGTCTCAAACAGACACTTCCGTACCTTTTCTGGAAATATTAACTTGTTCGAACCGTTTCAGAGAAACCGGTATTATTTTTCAGAAAAAAAAACACGCTTTGTACCAAGAACTTAAACTAATTTGTTCTTCCTTAGCAGGCAACACGAAGCGATACCGTATAAATAACCATTCAAAGTCGATGGAAAATATTTCACTTTCCCTCAGGGAATTGTAACGATAGTGCTACAAGAAACGTTCAAAGTAATAGCTTGACAATAATTGTTTTATGGAATAGACTTATTCAGAATTCAGACTTCAAATTGTATGTAGTAACCTAAAATACCTAGGTAAATTTCGGTGAAGCTGTCAAAGCCTCTAAGGATAACAGAGTGTGTCAGTTCCAGAAAAAACAGTACCTAGTATGCCTAAAATGCAATAAAAATTTAATACTTTTATACAGTTTATGAAACGTAATGTAAGATATACGTAGTAAATACAATGTCGCTTCAAACCAAAATCATATATAGGTAAGCTAATCGTATGACTTTATTTTCTCCGGTCAAATACATTAACGATTTAATACTGTACTTTGACATCTTAATGCCGTCGTAGCATTCGTACTAAAGTAAATACTTTTAATCAACGAATGAAATACACAGAACGTTAAAACAAAAACAAATAAGTAGTACTGACCAGTATTGGATACAAAATTAAGTGGCAAAGTGATCAAGGTCAAGCGTTTCTTGATTTTTAATAATATTTACATATTAAATGTAAATATTATTTGAATATTAATTAACAACAGTAACATAAATAATTCCCATAATCTATACGTATGTTTTAAATTATGATAAAAACATTGCAAAACACTACCTACACATTGCGTGCATAAGCGAACAATGCTACAATTTCTTCCAACAAGCGATAAAGTAAAGAATAACACTGTACTTATTGCAATTTACGACCAGAAAAATGAAGATATTACGGTGTGTTACTTTAGTTTTCTATAAAGATAAAAGCAAACATAAAATATATTAGTAGGTAGTGTAATATTCAATATATAATCAGTAAAACTTTACTTTTTTTTTCAATATAATGTAACTTTATGTATTACTACTTTTTACCGCGACTCTGCTTGCCCTAATATTGATTTTGTCAACCAATTTTGGGTATCGATTGATACAGGAGTCATTTGTCTGTCTAATGATATTAAATTGTTTATTTCTGCATGTTGGTCAATATCCCTCTTTAGATAAAGTCAAACTAAACTCAAAAAGTCAAACTTTAGGGACTATGTATCAAATGCCTATCTGCCAAATTTTAGATTAAAAAATACGTTTTATTCTATATTACTTTTACAATTACATTCCACGTATTTTCATACGAAGTTTATCCTTCCCTTTACCCCACTTCTAATGAGGGTTTTGCGAGAAAAAATAGCCTTTCACCGTCTTCAGGGTCCCATCTATCTGTATACCAAAATTCATCGTAATCGATTCGGCGGTTTAGCCGTGAATGCGTAACAAACAACAAACAAATTTACTTTCGTATTTGTAATATGAGTATAGACAATAAGTCAAATAAAGGAAGTAAGGATAAGTTAATCAAATATACCAACACTGAAATAATCTTCGACACATCTCTCAAAATTTAATAAACATAATAACACAAAGACAATTTCAAAGTTTCCCTTCAGCCTTCAGTACTGTTTACGAAGCGGTTGGAGCGAACTTATTAGACACGAAAATAATTGAACTCGCCTTTCAGGAAAACCTTTATTCTCCGGCTGTAACTCGTTTAAATTAGTAATTAAATAAATAGCTCGCTCACTTGCTTATTCATTGTCAAGTATAAAACTCTGAAAATTAAATAATGAGCAGACAGCCTATTCTAGTTCACAGAAAATTAGAAAGAGGCAATGTAGTATTTTAAAAATAAGTAATGATTTAAGAACAATGATATAACAAGTAAAAATGTGTAGGTACGGCATATGCATTCCGAAAATGGCACGCTGGTTTTGTGCCAATTGTATCACTTAAATCTCAATAACACGTCGGCGTTTAAGGAAGTATGTTGCGTACAGATTGATACATCAAGTAACCAAAACAAATAAAACAACAGAAAATGCGCTCGTGTCGTGTGTAATGCGACAGTGTTCAAGCAATACAAACAAAACTTGTACAGATCATGTGTTCAAAAATTCGTAATTTTCGTTCATAATTCGAATATTTTATAAAATACAATGTTTTCATTTCATTTCATACTTTAGCCGATGCATAGCAACGTATACTTCTCTTATGCACGCCCCATATAAAAAACATGCTGTCCTATTTCCCTGTTGGTTGCAATATTACTATGAGGACGTTCGTACGTCACTAATTTTAGTGAAATATTATAAAGGTAACAGATCCTATACTTTTAAAATGTCATTGGTGAAGAATTATCAGTTCAAAGGAGAAAAGGTGAACAAAACGCTTAATCATTACGTAAAACTCACCGCCGTGGATTTAAGGCGGCAGGAAAGTATCGCGTTGCATGTTCCATTGAGCTGACAATATGGTTGTTTTTCTCGAAATTAATACATGCGGGTGCTTAATTATGCATGTTATTGTATTCATTACTCTTTCTTTATTACACTTTAAAAATAATTCTCCATCAACGGCGATAAAACTCTTTTTTACGTAGTGGCAAATACATTAGCATACATCTTTTCGTAATATGTTGAGCGGGCTATAAATGAGTCGAGTGGAGCTTATGGAGTAAGAAGCACACGCAATACTCATTTATAAGACACTGTGACGACCCATGTCCTCTTTATTACTAGTGACCTGTAGGGATAGAACCTACGTGAAGAATTGTATACATATCATATTTTTTGATAGAGTGAAATACATTTGAGGGTAGACTACAAGACGGATATGTGGGACTCACTTAGAAGCTATGAACCAGCTATATCAAATAAATATACACATAGCGATCCTGGATTCCCTCCTTACTTCGCAAAGATTATGAATCGCTTTCGGATTACTTCTAGTTCGAAATACTTTACAAACCTACCTAATTTGAGATACCCTTATGTAATAGTAAAAAAAATTGTATAATATACAGAAACCTCTGATATTGTTTCTTTTTTATTTTAATTATATTACATTGATGTTCAAGAAAAAGAGGTTGAAGAAAAAAGTTCAACGAACTATATAAGGAAACTTCGGTCATTATTTGCGCGAACGTATTCGACTTCATTCCTTAGTTAATTCAATTCATAATTGACTAGCTGTGCCTGCGACTTCGCGTGTATCTAAAAAATATGTAATCATTTTCGCCTCGTATTTGTAACTTTTTTGAATACAGCTCTGCTCCAAATAGTGGTAGCGTGATGTTAAATAGCCTGAAGCCTACGTCCATGGTTGCTCTATGAAATATAAAAATAATCTTTGAAATCCGACCGGTAGTCCCTGAGATCTACGCCTTCAAACAAACAAACAAACTTTTTCGCTTTATAGTAGTAATATAGATTCTCCAAATAACGGTAGTGTAGATGATGCTGTAGCCAAACTTCAATCCTAACACACGAGTACCAATAAGAGAATGTCATTCCACCGGTAGTGCATACATAACAATGGCTACATTCTACTTTTACCGTTCACAATGCTCACAGTATGCCTGCAACAGCAGTACCATATTATGGTTCCGGTCGTTGTGGTCGCGGCGAATACGTCAGTAATGACATCATTATATTCACTCACAACTACTCATCTCCAAGTATGGACCCATACTTCATATCACTTGACTTAATGAATGTAACGCTCATTAGCAAGAGGAACGGGAAATCCAACGGTCGTGAGCGTGGTGAACATTAGTTTACCGAAGTCAAAGTGTATGATGTGTAACTGTGTCGATTACAGACCCATAGTGCCCCCACTTCCTAACGGGATACAGAGTCAGTTCAGACACGACATACTGAAGCAACTATGTCGAGACTTGATGTATAATGGTGGTGATGCAATCGGACACAATTTTTACCACCACTTTAAAAGCTTTTGTTTTTAAAGATATATTATTTATCGGCATGGTGGCAGGGCTTTTTCTAATGCTCGTCTGGTTACCTTTTACGCTCAAAATGAAAATATGCCGCCAAATACCTACAGGTGTATTCCGGCAATTGCATTTTAGAGCCAGTGCCTCCGTTAGACTTAGCGTGTCTGCCATATTGGGCCACATCACACTTAACATGAGGTGAGATTTTGGGCATAACGTTAAAACTATTAACTATAGTATAATATTATAATAAAGAATATAATATATTTTGGTAGTAAGTATAATCCAATTGAATAAATGCATATATACCTAAATTATAAAAAAAACAATGACAATATTTATAAAGTTACTCAATAGCCTAGACGCTCTGTAATTTATCCATGTAGTAACTAAATTTAAAAAAATTAAGTGACGCACACATACACACACGTTCCACTAAATAACGCTAGACAATAAATTATAATTAGAAATATTACTGCGAAATATATTGTCTTTAATTATCTCTAATTGTTTAATGTAGTTACAGGTTTTATAGTTAGTGACTACTAACAGTACATACAAAGGTACTAGATTTTATACGCCATATTAAGCGTACGTGTTTAGCAGATGTCCATTCTTAAACGTTTCATAAAGAAATTGTTTCTAGGTACTTTTAAATAACAGAATATAACCAAAAAAATATACAATAGGGGTTTAATAGTGTTTTGTAAAATCATGGAACGGTATTCACAGAGACCCGACTGTATTGTATATTTTATTAAACAACTAGAAAAACTTAAATTACCAGATAAAAATGCGTAGATCGCCTTCGAGGTGGCTCGACCGATTTTAGTGATTTTTTTATGTATATTTGGTAGGTATGAGAATAGGTCGTAAAGTGTATTTTATTGTGATTAGAGTGTCTCTATCCAAAATTAAATCTATTATTAGACATTCTATTCTATTTTCTTGTTATGTGGCATCAAAATATATCTAAAATCCCAAATGTTCACTTTCCTGCCCTCACCCTTTCATTTTTTTAACCAAAGTATTCAATAGAAATAATATATATTACAGAAAAACGTTCGACCCAGCAAATTTGAGTTTAATAGACGCAAATCTGCACATTTTTTTTTTTTTTTCAATTATAATAGGGGAGTACTTTATTATAGCCATACAAAATAAACAGATTTACATGAAGTTTGACACGAGGATAACTAATATATGGCACTTCTAATCTCTTAAATGAAAAGATTCTTTAGGGACAGGGTATACCAGTTAAGATTTTATAGTAAACTAGCAGACATTGTTCTACCCCTTTCAGCAGTTAATAGCTTGACCATAGCGCCATCTGTTAAACCACAAAATAACTATGAACCACCATATTGATAAAAGAAATATATTACATGAATTTTACTTCTATTAGTCAATTCGTTTAGAAGCTACACGATTATTGACAGACGTAGATAAAATTTTAAGATAAATTTATTTGTGCAATATAACAATTGGATTAAGATTCAAATAAAAAAATATAAATGCCTACTGTATCAGTTATACTTAGCCTAACAATATTCTTATACACATAAAGTTGAAAGTGATAAAATCGTATACGTGAAACATAATTCAAGCCCACGCGAGCGAAGACGCAAAACACAACATGTAGATATCTAAAATAAGATGCAACAAAAAAGAGATAAAGCGTAGTGTCAAGGAATAATCATTGGACTCAAAATAGAATGCAATTTCTGTTTTAAGCGGTGATAAAAATAGGATCGGAAGATGCGCCGGGAGATTAAACACAAATTACGATTACTCGCTGTAAATGTTTTAAAGATAACTATATAAATTTATTACTGCGTAAGTATGTTACCGTTTTATGGAAGGAGAGCCTTACTTACTTTGTTCATATTATATAAAAAGTTACCAAATGTGAATTGGTAAAATACTTATTAATAAAATGAATCACTGTGTTTAGCTCGTTGATTAAAAAAAAAAACATATGTTCACAAACTCGGGAGACAATGCATTATCGTCATATAAAAAAATCGGGTATGCGCGTGTCCGACTGGACAGAGTTTTTTTTTGGTGAAGGTATAGAATCCCTGTATGACTCTCTATAGTAAGTAAAACGTGCTAAGTAGAGATTGTCAAAATGTCATATTTTAAATGGAAAAAGTTGTATAATAATAAAAAACCTCATTTAAATCGGTCATGGAATTAAGATCACACGCATCGAATATTTATAGATATACAATTTTTCATAATGAATTTCATTAAAAAAATAATATATTCCTTAATACTTAACATCTCAACACATTTAAATATTTTTTGGATTGTAGGATGTCTGTCTATCGGTTCCGCTAATTATATCATACATAAAAGAACTTTCCCTTCAAATATACAAAAATATACATGTAATGAATCATTACAGATGCAAATAACCTTAAATAACTTAAATAACTTCAGAATCAAAAACTTAATTAAGGCTTTATCACTTTTAATACTTAGTAGTTATAATAACACACACCAAAAACTATAACAAGGGCGTGTTTTAAATCGCGTCAAGGGACGAGAGTTCGAATGCACCTATAATGGTCTTTCTCCTCAGGTTTAGCGTGTCTACCAACTTGGGCGGTATCGTCACTTAAGATCAGGTAAAATTTCTGTCTTCACTAACGACTATAAAAAAAGAAAACATGATCAGGGACACTGATAATAAATTGCTTATCTCTTGCCGTTATTATTTTTGGATTATACTGTGTTCAAAATCATATACAGTGTCGTTACTTGACCGTGACACTATAAAAAACAATGATTTTAAATAAGGTTAATAAAAGAACATTTATGTATATTTCGAGAGCGACCGTGAAACCTGGATATAACCAGAGTCCTGTTCAGACGCATCTGCCAGCTGTCAAGCGACCGAGCTAAAAATATAAACGTCAACTTGTAAATTAAGATACGGTTAACTTATCGCCCCACTGTAATATCTCTCAGATATAATTATATCAACGACCTTATTATTTTCAGATAACTGCTCATTAAGCCTCGATGTTTATGTATTACTAGCCGTGCCTGCGACTTCGTTCGCATGGTATTAAGAATTATTTAATAATTTTTGCACGTTTTTGTAACTTTTTTACCATTTTTGCTCCTATTAGTGGTAGCGTGATGTTAATAACCTAAAACCTTCTTCAATAATTACTCTATTAAATACAAGGATAATTATTGAAATCCGACTGGTAGTTCCTAAAATTACCGCGTTCAAACAAACAAACTTATCCTAATAGGTATTCCTACTTTTTCTAGTAATAAATATAGGCTATGTTGCTCAGGGATAATGTAACATTCTAATGGTGAAAGAATATTTAAAATCGGCCTAGTAGTTCTTGAGTTTATTCATTACAAACATACAAATATTTCCTCTTTATAATAGAAGTGTAGATTACGCTACAGTACTTATATTGGTTAATTATATATCGAAAAAGCTTAGATATTGACCCACTTAGCAGTTTTTATGTAGTAACTTTTGGCTAGATTGTGGTTTATAAGTAGATAGTGGTGAAAAACAAACAGTTAAATCGACAAAGTTAAGACTAGGTACATGAAATACATACAATATATAAACGAAATGGTCAGGCGTAGTGGCGCAGTATGGCAAGACCTATTATTGAGCTGAGAGGCGGTGGGTTCGGCCTCACAGAACTGATTTTAGTGTAATGACAACAAATATATATGTATGTACGTATGTATGTCAGTTGATTAGTTGCTATAATACAAGGTTTACTTAATTTGGAATTACAAGTCCGTCTACATAATTATTATTATTGATGTGTGTTTGTTTGATCGCGGATATCTCAGAAATTACCAGTGGGATTTTTTGTATTTGATATAACATGATATAGCAATCATTGAATAAAGTTTTAGGCTATTTATCATCACGCTATCACCAATAAGAGCAGAGCTGTATTGAAAAAAACGGTACAAATACGGGCAACATTATAGTATAGTGTTTAATTCCGCGCCAACAAAATAACAGCCACAGCTAGAAGGTATACAATAAGATATTTCAATGCCAGACTGACGATATAAATTATAATATATGCATGTTTATTTGTTTGTGTTGTCTTATTATTTATTATTTTTTTTACTTCTTTTAAATATAATCATTCATATAGAATCTATGTTGAAATAAAACTAATTTAAACGGATTTTATCGCGGTTATTTATTAAATTTTATTAAATTTTAATCCCGACGTTTCGAAAGCTTTTCAGCCTTCGTGGTCACGGGGCGGACTGAGGTGTAGGTTGTCCAGAAAAGTTTTCTGGACACCTAATAATATTCGCGTAAACCTAAAGAATCTATGTTATCATTTATAATTATGTAAATGAATCTCGATATCAGTTTTTACAAGCCGCGTGCCGTGGTAATAGCGAGCTTTACTATTGAGTCAAAAAATTAGGTTTGATTGAACTAATTTTGAGTAATGAGCATAATTATCATTAGTGAGCCTCGGTGTGAAATAAATAAATAAAATATTATTAGTAATTCATTTGAGAATGTGTGTGTGTGTGTTTTTTTTTACAAAAGCAATAACTCCAGCTTGCATGTAAATAATTAAATTGCATAAACTGATGTAGTGCGGCTATAAACTATTGTAAATCTAAAACTAATTGCTTGTAACTACAGGTGGTAAAGCCTGCGTTCCAAGTGATGCGAAGTTACTTTTATTAAGTTAAGGTAAATTGCACCTGTAGAAACTTATCAACTTTTCTGCGTTGCTCCATCGTCTAAATACGATACCATTTAATTACGATGTAGATTTAATTATACACAATACTTATCTGAATTATTATAACAGTTGCTCAAATATAAGGATGACATGATTAAAAAATCTGACTTAATTTACATAACTTTAATACATCGGTAATATTTGATTTAACACTGCGGAATGAAGTGGTAGGGATACCTATTAACGAGCTCAGAGTTCCGTGAGCCCTTAGTTAATTTTCTAATGTCTGTCCAGTTATGTAGAAAATACGTCGCCAAGCACCTATAGGTGACTAGAAATGTGAATGCTGTTCCTTGTCTGTAGCAACACGGGAATTCGCAGTGTCTCTGTGATGCGTTTTAGTAGGTAGTTTCCGGTGCTAAAGCGATAATAGCTCAGTAGTAGTGTGTACGTACGACTTTGCGTCAAAGGATGTGAGTTCGAATCCAATCATCTGCAATGAGCTTGAGCTTTCAATGAAGGAAAACATCGTGAGGAAACCATAGCTTTAGCTTTAGCGTAGGGCTTTCTCTGATACTCGCCGGGCTAGCTACCTACCCTCAAATTGAAAATCTGCCGCTAAATACCAGCAGTGCTCCGGCAGTTGCACTAGAGAGCCAATTCCTCAAAAGGTTAAGCGTGTCTACCAATATGGGCCGGATCGTCACTTAAGATCAGGTGAGATTAAGGCTATAACGCTACACCTTTAACTATAAAAAAACCTCATCTGACGAGTCTTGCCACATGCCCCTCTCGCCTTGCCCTGAACCCGGACAATGCGTTTGCGCGTTGCCACGAGGACGTCCGTACAGACGTTGAAACAATATGTTAATAAAAAAAAGTGGTGGTAGCTAGCCAAATGGGCATTAGAAAAAGACCTACTACCATGCTATGGTTCCATAACGTCATTTTCCTTCACCGAAAACTCAAGGCCGTTGCAGAGATTCGAACTCCCGTCAATTGACGCGGTGTCCATATATACTCTCAAATGAGCTATCCCCGCTTCAAAACTCGCTTGGCTGAGAAGTACCCGTCTCACTAGGTAGAGCGTGTTACCATTTTAGGCTACATTATCAATTACCAACAGTCAAAATTATGTAGAAGAACTAAACGTACCAAGGTTTAAAAAAAAAAACTTTTACTATCAGTTACTGTTGTTTACAAAAACAAATTACATTCTCAAATTAATTGCCCGGGATCGATTCGACTCAAAAAATTTAATATAGCAGAGTACTGCGACAGAGATAAATTATAAACCGACTTAGACACGAAATAAATTTACCGAAGACCCCAAAGGAAGTGAAGAGTGTAACAAAAGAGTCGTTAACTGTTAGGTTAAAACGTAGGCAGCCGGGTGGGTTTAATGAATTTGAGCACCCTCCGCTCCGTGAACTCTTCTATTATTAGTTTTAGATACTCATTTTTAAAGGTTAATTAAGTGTCTAAGTAATAGGTGTCACAGTACGTATGGAGAGTGAGGGTAGAACACAGCCAGTGTCATATTTTCAAGCTCTCACGCTTGTGGATGATTACAGCGATTAATTAGTCGCTTTGATATTTCCTTTATGCCAGACAACTAATAAGTATAATCAGTAGCGAAGGGATATCATGAAAAAATATACCCATTGGATCACGTGTATGAATGAATAGGAAAGAGGCTAAGATGCGTTTTGAGAGATTGATTTTCTTTTACTATATAAATCTATTTTAACCCTTACATAATGTAAGAAAAACGAAAATCGATTATATTTTAACATTATCATTTAACGAATATCTTTTCAGTTAACTTTGTAATAACAAGTCATATCCGATCTTCAATCCATGAATTGATACATTTAAAAGAAACAAAAAACAATCGAAGAGATTATATTTTTTTTTATCTGCCAGTACATTTCCGAGAACCAAAATGTTGCATAGCAAACACTTTACTGGGATAAAAATAAAATATTAAGCAATAAAACCTGCTGTCCCCGTATATTATGTGAGTTACTTTACTGAGACTTTTCTGATGTGTATATTTTAGAGATATAATTGAAGTAAGATGTATCGAAACAAATCTGACTAATACAACAATAAAAGCCAATTCTTTCGTTTATTGCTTGAATCTCTTCTAGCACGAAAATAAACAATTGAAACATTAAAAGCTCGCAGGCAACGAATGTAACCATGGAGTTCATAAGCACTAACGAGTAGAATGAACCCAGTAGACACTAATAGAGATGCGTCACGGACACTATTCCAGCGAATGTAAATCAAGATCTGCAATTGGTACGTTGATATTTTATAATTAAAGGTTTCTTAAAATCCCAAATCATACAATAATTATTCATAATAGCTATTTCTATATATGTAATTAATAATAATAATGTCCGAGATAAGAGATGAGAAAACAGAGATTAAATATCTTGACCTGACCTCGACTAACACCACAATAAACATGTATTGGGTAGCGCCTGATTCAGAAGGCAGTTTTGTTTGATACGGCCTCCATGGCGCCTCATCTATAGACACCTTGGAACTTATTCCCGTGGTCGACCCGTGGTCTATCGTCCATTTTTATATTTATAAATGTATATTTTTTAGATAATAAATATTCATGACTTCTGTTTAAAGTTGACATTTATACTAGTTTAAAACTGTATCATATATGCCTACGCCCTCAATTTGGATATTTGCTTAGGATATAAAGATGTGTTAAAGAGTGTGTGTGTGATGTACTTGTGTGCATCGAGTATTTGCAAGAAAGAATGAATGAGTTAAATGTGTAAGTTATTTTAAATTATAAGTATATGATTAATTAATAATTAATCCTATATTGAAAACCATAATATTCAAATAATAAACTCTTGACGAGTCAACTGAGGAGCCTTACAAATGCCCTTTGCATGGTGGTAGGGCTTTTTCTGATGTGCGCCTGGCTAGCTACCAACATCAAATTGAAAATCTGCCGCCAAATACCAACAGGTGTGTTTCGGTAGTTGCACTTGAGAGCTAGTTCCTCTAAAGGTTTACCGTGTCTACCAATTTGGACCGTATCGTCACTTAAGATCAGGTGAGATTATGGCCATAACGCTAAGCCTTAACTATAAAAAATATATAATAACAATAATAATTAAGCTATTAAACAAAACGTCGTTATACATTTGCATGTATTATTTCTAATTAAAATCAGAGGTCAAATGAAGTCATCATCAGTTCAATAGTAAATAGCAAACGACTCTAGGTATAATAAAAAATAAAATACAGCTTATACAAAAAATATGTGTTTTTACTATGTATAGTTTTTAGAATTTGGCTACAGTCTTACGTGATGTTAAGTGAAAATGTGACCGAAGATGATAATAACCTAAACCTAGTAAACAAACTAGTTACCAAATACAGCTGCCGAGACGAGTCTAGTCAAGTACGGGTGCTTGACGGTAAATAATCATAGCTAGGCGGGCATTAACAATCGCCCTACAGTCTTACTATGATATCATCACTTTTCTTTCCGTACAAAATCAGACTCATTGCAAGGATTCGAACTCACATCAATTGATGCGGTGTTTTAGCGCGTTATCACTAAGCCATTAATGCCTTAAATGTTGAAATGACAGTAGAAAGGAGTTACCTGTTTTGAGCCCTGCATTTAATATTATTATACATTACTATTAAGTGTGGAACTTTTCGGAAACACAAACCTATAGTATCACTTACCATTTGTTCTAAATATCTAATCTAGCCTTGGTAATCAACATCTGCACCTTAGAAGCCATTAAATAGTGAGAATTAAATTATTCCGATACATAGCGAGCTATACGAATCATAGCGAGGACTATCCGCTAATAACCACTGTAACACATTTAGCTATTGTATATAAAGATAAGAACAAACCTTAAAAAAAAGGTGCAGATCGAGTTTCTTGCCGGTTCTTCTCGATTACTGCGTTACTTTCTGAACCGGTAGTAGTTTCGACGTTATAAGCTTGTTTGGGCCTAAATTGAATAAAGATTTTTGATTTGACTAAATAAGCATCGCTCAAGCTAAGAAATACACAAAAGAAACTTAAAGATTTTATAAACACTATCGACAGTGCCGGGCCGGTTAGACGCTACCGGGATTGTCGCGGGCGGTGTGCCAAAACAGACTTAAAAACCGAGATATCGTCCCGCTCGCCATGTTTATTGCAATTATTCCCGAACTCCAGTACCGTTCGCGCCAGACTTCATTGAACTGTTACTATAATTCTGTCAAAAGTTCAGCGTTAGTTTTAGTGCGTTCACCCTTTTTTCGAACACAACTAAAAATAACAATTTATACCGATAGAAGAGGGTATAATTTTTCAGATTCGGGAATTTATTAAAGGCTAAAAGAAAGAATATTATCTGAATATACTCGTAACTGACACAAAACGTTAATCTACGCATATCCACGGGGTGATAGGAACTAGTGATGTTTTGTTTCGGTTATCATTATTTTTATGACCGCTGATTAGTGAATTGATTGCGATGACAATTTTTAACATTACGTAGCAAATATTACATACTAGCTATCTGCGATTTCGTACGCTTGTTCGTTTCTCAAAATATAGTTTTAGAAAATATAACCAAACCCACAAATATTTAAAAACAAGAAAGACAATCTCTGGAGTGTTACCTGAACCGTCCTTGCAGTTTGTCGTTATTACAGACTTCTCGCTAACGCTCATGGAAGCTATTCTTTCGGAACACTAGTTTTTACAGTCTAATACCATAGTGAAATAAAACAAAGCTTAAATTTTTAAACATGTTCTCAGCTATCGAAAAGGGTACACTGTAAAAATTCATAAATGAATTTATTTTCTATAAAATTTTGACTTTTATCCACTATCTCGAATAAACCCCTTCGTTTTATGGCATAAAAAGTAGCGTATATGTTGATCTATTGTGTATGTTGTTACTATCTCAAATATCGGAAACATCTTCAGTAAATTCGGAGTGATACGCTGACAAGGGAATAGATAGACAAACAGAAATTCTTTATTTTTATATCAACAGCAAAGTAACATCTCAATAATTATTAAAAAAATTATATTTTTTTTTAATTTAACAGTGACTGTTTTATTATTATATCACTGCCCTTTTGTTGACCAACTATGAGAGTGAATGATCAATAATATATTCCCAAAATAGAATTATTAGCAAATATTGTAATTGTAGGCACACAATACTAAACCCTGCAGGGGTCTAAGTGTGTTATATAAGAAAGTATTCATTATGTTGATGGAATTACCCGCTCATTGCAATGCATAAGAAATGTTTCCAAATATAAAGAAGTATGTGTATATTGAGATAAGACCCGGTTTTCTATGATATTATGAATAATAACAGATATTAAATACAAACAAAATTGTGACAAGTCTCGAGTAACTGCTCGGAGTTTCCCTCTCTGCCCAGCATTTGCACGTTGGATCTATGAATAGCTAAGAAATTCGTCTCTTTTTCCAATTAGCCAAAACACACTCATTACTGGATATCTCTCTAGCTATTTCAGGCCAATTCTACCTACTGTAGGGTACAAGATTCCTCTTGTTAACGCCATCTTTTCCAGTCCTGTGCTAATCTCGTGCATTGTCTTACGACAGACCAGGCTGGTGATCTGCCTCAAGACGTCGTCCATATTTAGAGTACCACTCGGAGACTGCCTTGGTGCATCTGTTGGTATTCTACCAAGCCAAATGTTCTGTCCGTTTCCATTTCATTCTGGTAATGTGTGGTAATAATAAATATCAATAAATAATCTGTTTATTTCGTAGTGCAATTGCGTTTCTTGTTGCGGATTGATTATATACATATATACATTTTTCCGTACTTATTATACAAAGATTGGTCAAGGTTACATATCGGAGCGCCTGACTATTAAAAGCTAATTAAAGTTAATTTATTACCGCCGTATTTTATTTTTTATGTAGTCTTGCTCACCTACTGTAGCAAATTGTTTGAATTTTCATTATATGCATTTTTTGCGTCAAGAACACCACAATAATATCATGTAACTTAATGAAAATAAAAATATAAGATGTATTTGAAAATAATATGTACTAAATACTTGTTTTATTTAAAATATCAATACCGGATAAGAGTTTAAGGATTTTATCAGATTACTTGCAACAGAGTGCGTTCCAAAACCACAGATTTACAGAAAACTCCTATCAAAAGCAAACCGCCAAGCGCATCGCCCTCAAACTTCCAACACGGGATAAGCATTTAAAACTTCGATTGAAACTAATAAAAAAATACGACCGAGCCTTCCGGCCGAGTCGATCACTCGAAGTGTCAGTTGCAATGACCAACTCTTATTGGACCTGAATGCGTGACTGAAATTTGAGTTGCCAACTGCTCGTCGAAACCGAGAACGTCCCGTTTATAGAGGCGTCCTTTGTGCGGATATAAATACGTTATAATAATTTTGAAAAGTTGTTAAAGCGCTAATATTGAGCCGATAGCTCACAGGTTCTATCGCCACACATAACTGAGTGAATGATGAATTGAGTGATGTTTATAATATTAAATGGTTCATGTGTGTTAATTCTGCATATATGTTATATAAACTAATCGTTTTAACACTGCTGGGCATATAAAAGAAAATCGAAAAAAAATGTCAAAAGCAAAGTGATATCCAAAAGTAAGTAGGTAGAACGAGCTACGAAAGATTTCGCTTTAAATGGCCGGTCTTAGCCCAATAAGTTCAACACTGGTGACATGACTGAACTGATAGAATATAGATACAGATGATAACTAGATGTTTATATAAATCTCTAAATTCTGACAGCGATTACTGATTACCATGAAAATTGAAAAGTGTATGTATTTTTATATGGCCAAGGTTTTTATACTAACGCTGAGTTATTGAACACTGAAAACGACAGGATGCCTCTTGATACAGCTAATATTATCCTTACTAATATTATAAAAGCGAAAGTGACTTTGTTTGTTACGCTTTCATGCCTAAACCGCTGAATCGATTATGATGAATTTTGATATAGATAGGACCGTGGAGAAGCGGATAGGCTACTTTTTCTTGCGAAAAACTTACAGGAAGTGAGACAAGAAGAAGAATAAACTTTGTGTGAATACTTTTTTTGAATCATCGGACATTAACGCGAGCGGAACCGCGGGTAAAAGCTCATTATATTTACAAATCGACACCTGTTTAGTTAACGTAATACAAACTTTGCTTACCGTGGTATTAAATAGCCATGAATATTTATTCATAATAAATAACACCAATACTCAATGAAAGTTATATTAAATGGTACGCTGGAAATTATTTGTACTAAAATAATGAATAAAAGTAGTTTTTAACTAAAATCTTAAATTATCAAATTGATTTTTGTGATTTTTTTATCAACGTATATACATTTATTAACCAGAAAATTTAGCTGTAGAAATGGCAACTCTAGTGTTACCCGCTTCATTGGATGTAAGGCGGCGGCGGTCAGCGGAGGGCGTGGCAGCCCTCTGAATGCGGTCTGTTAGAGATAGTAACAAAAACAAACATTTCAGGGTGGTCCGTAGACCACTACCGAAACGTTATGGGGTTCACTTAATGGATATTGCGTAAACTCATTGTCTATTCAATAGACACTATTGGGTGCGTGTTTACGGATTATTATCACACGACCTACAAGTTTTTGTATACATACCTTTTTATATAATCTGTAGTATTCACATTATCATCTGCGCACTATTTGCATACTTCTGTCTATAGATTTACACTGATAATGATGTTGATACCATAATGCATTTTTTATATTTGGCTCAAGATGACGGACACGTTAAGCCTCTAAGAGAGACTGGCTCTCAAGTACAACTACCGGACCACACCTATAGGTATTTTGCGGCAGACTTTAAATTTGAGGGTGGTAGCTAACCAGATGGACATTAGAAAAAGCCCTACTACAACGCTATGGTTTCATCACGATGTTTGCCTTCACCAAAAGCTCATTTTCATTGACGCAGCGGCCGTACACACTGTTAACTGAGCCATCATCGCTTCAAAACTGATGGCCATAAAGCAAACCTGTAGTCGTTTCGCAATCAGAAATAAGATACACTAGTAGGAAATTATAGCTCACAGGTATATCATATACAAAACTACTGTCAGGTAAAATAGCTCTATTTAGACTTAACACGACTGTTATTATCGTTGAAATTTCAACCGGTTTGTAAATTATCGCCGACTCCACACCTCGTCTGTAACTTGCTCGGAATTGTCAAATGTTATGTGCATAAACTACTAGCTCTTATCCGTTGGCTATGCAGGGCGTAATTGTTTGTATATATTTTAAAAATAAATGAACAAAGTCCTATTCCATTATTTATTCGATTTTAATGTTAAATTCCATACGAAACTATTCGTTATTTTCAGTGCGATCGAAGGACAAACATTTTCATACTGTTATATACTATATTCGATGTAAACACATCTTTATATATATATATCTCCTGTCACGATGTGTGTCCGGACTAATTTCCGATACTACTTGATTGATTTTATTGAAATTTCGCACAGACATGTAACTTTGTTCAACTTAAAATATAGGACACTTTATATCTCGATAAGCCATCATAACGCAATGGATGACGCTGTAGTCGATGTGATTGACTTACTTGAATAGGCAAAACAAGGTCAGCTATTATATATAAATATCTTTATCAAGTTTAATTTTTTTAATAAAAATCAATCGCGTTAATTATTATTTACCCAATTTAAACATCAGTTATTGTAAAAAGGTATTTTACAACATTACAAAAAAAAAAATATATAAAAAAAATTTAGTGAAAATCGAGTAGGTAATGTTATAATTTTTTTTAATGTTAAACGAATTGGAGTGTAGAGGTAATCGTAAAACATCGATAACGAGAATGTTACAAGAGCGGCGCGTGCGCACAACCGCGATTAATTTAATTGCACGCCATTATTGAGCCATATACACTCTCGGTGTTGCCATTAAACTTACTACAATACTGTTCTGATTATTTTTTAATTTATGTAGTACGCCTTGAGTTGTACCTTGATAACTCAAAATATATAGTACACATACTATGTTATTTATAGATTTATTTTTCCGTATAACTACAAAGTAAAAAAAAAATGTAACAATACTATTGTATAAGGGGAATGAATACATTTTCATTGCTATAACTTAATTACAAAATAAGTTAGTATTATGGTAACCACATAGTTAAATATTACTATTTAACAGCTAGACACACAACTGACAATTAGACAGGTAAGACTGAGAATCAAAGCAGCGACCCAATAGCAGAGCGTAAACAGGCTTGTCAATTATTTTACTTTTACTTTCAAAACCCACAACATACTTATATTATGAACAAAATAAAATACCTAAAAGACAATCAAATCATATTTACTAGGTGTTGTCAACCAATATTCTACCAAAAAATTGTAAAAGACGTTTAGAAAAAAAAGGGATTGGTCTACTTTTTCTATAATTTATTCTACATGTATATATGTGAATACAAATGAATCGCCGAAATGTCGCGTAAATGTACGCGCATAACTCGTGAACGTCTGTACTAAATTGAATAATTCTTATATTGTTGTGATCGTTAATGTAAGGACAAGGTTTGTATAAATAAAATAAAAAAAACGAACAGATTTATTTTAACAATATAGTTATATGTAAAGAAATGAAGAGATGATAGCTCAGTTGGTAGTTTGTACGGACGCTGCGTCAAGAGACGTGGATTTGAATCCACCTATATTTAAATTTCTTAAAATGAAAAGACATTTAATTCATTGGAGTTATAAATAAGTTTCCAGTTCAAGCATAAACCGTTCTTAAGTTTTAGCGAGAATAAAGAACATCGATTTTAGGTGATACGAAGTTTACCGGGTCATGTAGAAGGATTAAATAAATAAGAAACCGTAAACCTCATAGAAAAAAAGAACCTTTGAAATAGACTCAAAATAAATGACAAAAAAGCGTGTGGTGCCTTAAGGAAGTAGTCGGTCCTTGACACACTGTTGGCTACTCCCGACTTGACAAGGGTCAAGGCGATTGGCTTGTCCGAAATGTCTGCAACTGGTTTAAAGAGCTGCATGTTAAACAGCACTGCGTAATATTTATTTAATTGAATTACCGAAGCCGCCACGCCTCGCCGCGCCGGTGCAAGTTCAGGAAGGAGAACATATAGGTTTATTCCGCTGCATACGACCAGTATTTCGTCGTAATTAGAGCGTAAGTATACGACCGTACTTTTTATGTTTAGTGCAACTATGATCTAAGTTAACAAAATGACATAGATTTTAGCCGACAATTATCTATAGATACAATAAAAATGTAACTGAGCCAAATGTGTAACTTCATAAAACTTATCCTACCTAGGTAATAGGTTCGGCACAACATGTTTATTTCTTCCACTCAACTCTATCAATTGTCATTTCAGTATTTATATTTCAGCCATCACACTACATCCATAAAATCCTTATCGTTACTCATATTATAAATACCAAAATGAGTTTGTTTGTTTGTTTTTTACGCTTTAAAGCATAAACGGCTGAATCGATTATGATGAATTTTGATATAGAAATTGATGGGAACTTGGAGACGATAATAGGCTATTTTTCCTCGCGAAAAATTTATTGGAAGTGGGGTAAAGAGAGGTATAAAATTTGTATGAAACTTTTTATTGTGTCATCCGGTTTGTTTGCCAAAATTAATATTAACGTGAGCGAAGCCGTAGGTAAAACCTAGTCCTAAATATTTTTATTAAATAATAATAACTAAGGTTTGGAGCATTGCGTTTCAGTCTTAATAAGGTTGTATAACCTAGAGTATGTGTTATGGTTTTTCTGTTTTTATAAGATATTTGAAGAATGTGGGCGCTGTCTCTATTCCCTGGCACCATGAGGGACTGAAGTGTCGCCGTGGTACGTTTTAGTTGGTAGCGTCGGGTGCTTATTACCGGATGAGTCTTGCCACACGTTCTTCCCGCCTTGGTCTGAGCCCGTGTAATACGTTTACACGCTGTGGTTAAGAACTCCCTAAAGAATAGACTTTCCAACACCATGTTAATCAAAAAATATTTTTTTTACAAGCTAGTTTAATGACGTCGACTTCAGTGGAAAGTCGTCAAGGTTTTCGGTTGGTTTTGCATTGTAACAATAGTTATTATACCACGCAGAAACGAAATTAAGATTGTTTTTAAATTATAGAACTTAAAAGCGACGATAGTGTTATTGATTTCAAATGGAGTTGTAGGACGTGAAAATTGTGTCTGTCAAAAGGAACAAACAAAAAATAAATAGATGGCTCTTTATGTTTTATAAGTCCAAAAGTTGACGTATTTAATAAAAAAACACTTTGTAAATATTCAAATTATTACATTATTACATTTTAGTAAGCTGTAAATTTTTTGCTGACAAGAAGATCGCCTTAAAACGATATAAAATTAAAAAATATATAGTCGAAGTCGTCACTGTACATTCATTCTTGCATGGAGTTAGGAATGTGAGTGAAAGCATGAAATCGCAGTGAATGTTATCGGTGTATATAATATAGCCTTTACGCTGTGATAAATAGTGATTCAGCTGGTTCATTGTACATACATAATTATTAAATATACAATCTATTTTAATATTATAAAGCGGTTATAAACTAACTGTTGGATTTTAAAAATTCGTTTTGTTTTGGATAAAGCAATATTGAGACAGGCTTTAGGTTATTTGTCATTACGCTAACAACAATAGGAGCAAAGCAATATAGAAAATATTTAAAAAACCGTGCAAAAATAATTAACTAATTTTAAGCGAATGAGATGGCGGACATAGCTATAATATAACAAAATTATATCTCTCCAGACTATTTAAAGTTAAAGTTTTTAAGTTTTCGCGCTCCAACGTCGGTCTCATCTATGCTTACCACCAGGCATGATTGAGATCAAGCGTAACCTTACAACGCAAAAAAAAAACGTTTGAATAAAATCATACATAGACAGATGTCGTGGCGCAGCGGTACAAACATTGCTACAAGCCGAGAGGTTACCTTCAATCTTTACGCATGATTGTCTTTTGCCTGATATACATTCAGTGAAAATTAGTAATGTTAGATTAATAATTAGCTCTATATGGATACTATATCGGCAGTTTAGCTGCCATTATAAAAAACATTGTTTAATATTAAAATAAATTAGTTCTCCTAGATTAGAGTAGGCCAGATTAGAGTAGAAAACAAAGCAAACTTAGCGCGCTCGTACATAAGACTCCCAAGTTTGTGCGTTAGTTCAAATCTGTACAAGCTGTTCTTACTTTGTTATGCCCATAACATTTTATCTGGTAACAGAGGAAGAACAGTGGTTATAATGAAAGCTTTATTTGATGATTCATCAATATAAGCTTCAACGTGTATAAAATTTATTACTTCTGGTATTCAATTGGTTACCTATATTCTGATGGTTCGGGAGTACACTAAATAATCATATAATTCAACATAATATGTACAAAAGAACCATAATATAGAGTGACAATACTTTTCAACTGCCTATAAGTCCTTATCTTTGCCACTTGCTAAGACCTACTCTCTCCTTCTATTGGGTATCTAATCACTTAAATTTACATTAACAATCATCATCACCAATTGAGTAACAATAAATACATATTTGTTTACCCAATAAATGACTAATAATTAGTAATAATTACAATTTTTATTCCGTTTCTTTTGTTTTCTGACATCATCACAGAACATAACACCTTGATTTCCCTTATTTAACAAGAGTAACCGGTACAAATTTATATATGTCTATATAAGGACAGTAACAGAAATATAGATTGACAAAAACCACAAAAATAAAATAACTAGCTATGTCTGTGACTTCAAACACATGCAACTACAATTTTACTAAATCATCTTTGTCCACTAATAATTATTGCTCTATAAAAAATTAAAATTAAAATCTGAAAAATAGTATGGTCACACAACAAAAAACATTTTCCATTTTAAATAACATCATTTAATATAATATAGACCTCAGAGTTTTTTAGAAACTGAGTGTATTATAAACTACATCTGTTGCAACACAAAGTAAGAATTAGAATGCAGTAACAAACTGCTGAGTCAAGTTCTATAAGAATCTTCATTGTCATAACATAAAACAAATTGTTCTAGCCATTAATTATTACGATTTAATAGTAAACTGAATTTTGTAGTCCATTGGACAACATAAATTGTCTGAAATTGATCAAACACATTCAAGTAAATATTGAGGCCAGCAAATTATTTAGCAAATCATATGTCAAAACAGCATTGTGATAACATATTGCAGTTGGCGAGGTAACCTATTTAGGACCATTTACTAAATTAAAATATTTAACAATGCATCATGAAGTATTTTTGTTGGCAAACTTAAATGAAAATGTTTAACATCAAAAGGAATTGAGGTTTTTTTGCATAATGTCATACATCAAATATCTAAAATTTAACAGCTCTCATTGTTCTTATGGAACTAAAAATTATTTAATAATTTTTATCCCTTTTTGTAAAGCTTTGCTGCTATTGGTGTTAGCATGGTGCTAAATAGCCTATAGCCTTTCTCAAGGGTTGCTCTATTAAATTTAAAAATATTTTTTGAAATTCACCTCATAGTTTTACATTTACACCTTCAAACAAACAAACTTTTTTACTTTGTAATATTAATATAGATTATTACATATAACTGATCATATTAAATTATATTATATGTACATATTGATTTTCTATTATATCTTCTAGTAAATTAGAATTAACATATTTTTACACAAACACATAACATATTTCGTATAATTGAGTTTGCTTTGCGGTGTATAATGAATAGATAAGTTTAATATAATATGTCTATACATATATTTATGTATATTGTGCTCAAATAGTTAAAAGTTTCAATAATTTGATTATGCTGTAACTAATATCCCTTCTAGTTAATGTGATAACTAATTAAAAAATAAGTTTAGCAGCAATTATATATATAACCATGTTGAATCAAACAGTAACACTGTATCAGAACATAACACTGAATCATCACCAATATTAGTTATTATAAGTTGGTTATTCCTTATAATTTCTGAGTATTATGATTGTTATTTGTGGTAATAAGCATGTAGTTGTAATACTGCATTATGTAGAATCTAATTCAAATACTGGAAATGTTTTAGATAATAATTATATGGAGAAAAGACTGACTGATTATTTATATATGTTGTATGTATATAAAATTATATTTGGATTATGTAAATATGTTGTAATTATATTAAAATTACATTGTATAATATTTGTACTGAAAATTCACAGCAAATACTTGTACACTATTAATCATATATAAGGATTAATATTCATATATGAGGTTTTTACTGTGTTTTTAATTAATACATATGAAGAAGAATTGTGGCAACATCAAATTTATAATTTAACATATATATAAGTAAACTGGAGGTGGAGGATTTCATAACAAATTTTATATTTTGAATATTATTGTAGAATATATAATTAATTTGATAATCATTCATATATCGAAACAAAACAGCACCTTGATCATTGTTAACAAAGTAATTTTCTGTGTCACAGATTGTTCATGGAATTACTGATACATCAAACTTTGTATTGCATTTATGTTGGTTTTTTGAATAACTTTATGGGAGATATGAAATAAGAAGTAACAAATATATAGAAATAGAGTTTATTTTGTTAAGTACTTTAGGTTCCTCATCAACCATAGCTGAATCCATTTCATAAATAAAAATATAAAAAATAATTTAATTTCATGAATATATATATATGATTTTATTATTAAGAAAATTATTTTATAAATAGGTTTCAGACTAATATAATTTGTGGATTGTATATTATTTAGTTTTACATTTATTAAAATTATAATTGTAATATGATTCATACAATATTCTGTATGTATTTTCATATAAAATAATAATAATTTATTAATTAATTACATAGAGAAAATAAAAATATTGATATTTGATATTGATTTATTGATATGATCAATGACACAATGTAATTTTACTTTTAAAATAGAAGAAAATATGTGTAAAGCAGTCATTATTAAACTAAGGTTTTGGTGTAAATATTTCACTATATGTATTTAGATAGCAATAAGGAAAATAAAGGTGTGATAAGCATTTTTTCAAATCATCTCTTTTTGCCTACAAAACAAGTAGAGGATTACTTTATATTAGTTAGCTGTAGAAGTTTGAAACTCAAAACTTTTACCTAAATTGCTTGGTACGCGGTAAATAAAAATATTTTTTTGTTTTGGTTTGTGTCCCAGAATTAAATTGAAAATGGCTAAAAATATTGTATGGATAATTAACACTTTATAAACACATTAATAAAAATTGTTTTTGTTTTTAATTATAAATGAACAATTTGTATGAATTTCTAAATTGACTAAACAAGATGTCTACAATCATAATAATATTTGTAATAGGATTTTGTTGGTATAGACTTTAATTAAATCCACATAATTCAAGGAAATACTTTGTGACTTTGTGAACATAGTATAGTATCATTTTTTATATACTTAGAAACCATAACCCATAACCCTTTTTAGTTACCTATATTTATTACCTTGCCAGATTTCTTAAAACTTGTTCCACTAGTCTCAGAGTACAACAGTACAGAGAAGCAGATAAAAAGACAAATTTTAAAATAAAATATTTTTGCTCTCTAAATATAGAATAAAACAAAGTGTAATTATGTCTTTGGATTTGTTATTATTTGGCTAAATTGCTTTTTTATTAGGTACTTGATTATTATGTGTGAAGAATTTTGCATTTATAACTACCTACAGCCATTTTAAGTATGTTGTCTCATCATAGTCTACCTTAAAATATAAAATTAGTGATATTACAAATTTAGTACAGTTCAGTATATTAAATAAATATCTAATCCAGTGAAACTAGTTACAGGAAAATTTAATTTAAGCACACTTAACTAAATTTATATTTTCAAATATTAAAGTTATAATGACTTAATATTGGGATATATGTATTATTTAGTATAAATAGTCTACATACAAGTTAGATACAACTTAAGAATTATAATTTCATTAAGTATTAAGAATGTGAGCAAATGGGGTTACCTGATGACAGCAGCAAGAATTATCCTCTTGTCTTAGAGATCAAATGTTCAATTATTTTTCTTAATGCTATAACATGAATGTTATAAGGCTCAAGTGCCAATTTTACTAAGTAAATATTCTTACATAATTATATGTTTTTGACATACTGAAGTTTACTATAAAAAGTTTATTAAAAATAATCTTAATGAGACAATAGTATGTAGGATGTTTAATAAATAACGTTTAATAAATAAAACGTTTAAATAGTCAAGTAAAAAGTTGAATATAAAACTTTAAAGTGACTTGGTAATTATATTCCTGGCTACATTTTTTGCAAAATTATCTTTCTGTGTAAGTAATAAGTAAAACAAGAAAATAAGCCTACATTATATCATACATGTACTGGTTGAAAACATTTCATAATAAAATGAATATACAGTTTGTAGTTATTTCATATGACTACATCTATTCATTTAAATAATTATGAATTTATTAGTATTTATAAAAATTAAACAGCTTATGGATGATTGTTACTAAAGATGATTGCTACAGTCATTGTGTAACGTGTTTTATCTACTTGAAGATAAAATGCCATTTCCAAGTGGCACATTATGTTACCGTAAGTTTTCTGTGTTCAACTAATATAGCAAAACTTTATGCAGATGCCTACATATCGAAGTAGTGTTGTAGAGCGCCATCCTTTTCAGGCTACGAACATCGGATATATATCTGTCTCGCTCGCTCCCTTCACTATTCTGGTAAGAGAAAGTAACAAAAGAAAAATAACACATCCCTGCCTCTACACACAACAATCACCACATCCGTGTTGACTATAATTAATTAAAATAATTAAATAATATATTTAATAACTTTTGAGGATTCGTATCACTCATTTCTGGTTCATGGGTGGCACCTTATTTAACTAACACAACAACACAGAACTTTAGCAACAATACCTTAATTACAGTATAAATAGTTAATAAACATGCTTCAAAATATGTGTAGGTTCATGACTTCAGAAGTAAACATAAACAGGTAAACTAACCCTTTCTTCATGAGCCACCTTTGTTGGTTCCCGTCGGTAAAAGAAGCTTCAGTTTAATATCACACTCATCCATTTTATGAACACACATCTATTAACACAATTTGTATAATTTATGTTAGCACTACTTGTCACAATCAAACTAAAATTCTGCTTTTTGCTGCGCTAAACGCAGACGTCATTGACAAACAACTCAACAGACGAGTTGCACTGGTTCACATAGTAGAAAACATTGCGTATATTAAGGGCCATTGCGTTTACATATCACAATTCTTATCACTTGTAGTTATTATATTACTAATCGCTTCGTCTATATCAGTTAATTATAAAAATAAAAAGGTAAAAAGCAAAATTCACTCGTAGCAGCACACACGGAGAAACACACTCGCGTAACGTAACGTGCGATTTCGTTCACCCACACACATATAGCGTAAAGTCAAGGTGACAGTTGTACACTAATGGCGACGGGAATATTTAGTCCGATACAGACTACAAATCTTGTGGTCGGCATGGCAACACTGTACAAAATAAATTGTAACTCTGAAATTTCAATAAATTCGATACAAAAATAAATAGTTAGCTAAAAAACGTAAAGCTATCCATTCACAAAATAAATCTTAAAAGAAATCGAAGGGTTTTTTTTGTGTTTGAAACCAATTTATACCAAAGGGTATTGTAGGTTTAGTATTACTTCATAAAATATTGTTTTGCACAACACTGAACACTCATAAAAAGATCATCTAAAACCTGCTTCTTTCGATTGTATTTTCTAAACGATGGCTGAGTCTATATGGTTTTTTACGTCTATTGTGAATAATATAGAATAGTAACCAATATAGATATAAATGCTGTTTAAAAATCTGTCCAATGCGGTAACTTCTATAGGTAGATACATATAGTTCAATATTTTTTTAAATACAAATGATAAATAAATCGTTAATCACGAAAATGGGGAAAATTTTCATAGTCCGAAGTCATCTCGCAATTTCAGTATAGGATAAAAAGTAGTATATAGACTTAAAGTTACTTTTAACTTATCAAAAATATAATGTCATATTTATCCTGGTGAATGTAATATTTATCTACTTCTCAATGCAGAAGAACCTATATAATACAGAATGTTTATTCTCAAGTTTTCGCTTATTTTAGAAGTACCTATATTTGAAATTAATTTAGCTTACATATTTTAAAAACTATCGTTAAATCTTACATACAATGTTAAAATTATAGTGGTAAAAGTTCAAATTCTGTTCTCGTCTCGCGTTGAATAGGGTATCCAGTACTAATTCGGGGTATAACATAGCAAACTCTGTATATATCCTGTTATTTGTAGTGCCCATAGGCTATAGTACGGCTTATTTTTAAATTTCTTTTAAATTGTAAAGATTGGTGAAACCACAAAGAAATGTCCCTAACGCCATTCTACTTTTTTACAGTGTCCTGTATCCCCGTTTACCAAATATTACAGGACACCACAAAGTACTAATATATACTACAATCGTGTGCATCACCTTTGGTACCTAACAAAATGGTTCGAGATGTAGTGCGTCCAAAGCATCTATAACAATCGATTCGACAGCGCTACGGGTTTTTACAAGCTAAACTGTAGCTATTGTGAACAACGTCATCAATTGGCAACAAAAAATTTGGTTTGGCGAGAAATTGCATCGCCATGCGCCATGCAGTTGACTTAATCTATAATATATAGTACGCTCTATACAGTTCAAGATTTTGTAGACATTCTTAACGATACTTTCTAAATAACTGTAAACCAAACATACTTATAAGAGATACTTCCCAAAGCAATTCAGGCTTGACTGTTATTATTATGTTGCAGAACCTGTCACGAAAATATAAAACTTGCCACGAAATACCTATCATCGCTGCATTCCTGTAAATGCACTTTGTAGCACTCAGGGGTTGACGCATGTTAACCTAAGTAGGTGCTTCGTGGTCACATTGCATAGTAGTCTAACCATTTTCTAGGAATCGTTTAGTCATTCCTGTTTTTACTAGCGCTCTTCATTGACGGTCTTCAATGTGGTCATCATTGCTCTAATCAAGCATTTCCTGACTTGTAAGAAAATCGCCAGGATTATTAGAGGGTAGTAGGCACTGTAAGACAAAAATATACTACAGTAATATTTGTACTGTATGTATGACGTATAGAGGTTTAAACGATAGTTTCAACTTTGCTGCCGTGTTTAGTGATATGAGTTTAAATTCTACTAACGACAGTTATTTGCATGTTCCACAAATAAAACACTCGTAAACACTCCCACAATTATATTATATTAAATATAATTACATATATTAATATAAAATGCAGTAGTAGTTTTTTTTTATATATATAGAAAATATCATTGCGTACTTCGTATGCAGCATTGTCTTGTGCAAAAATATTTACAACTCTATTGACAATCTTATCAAGTCATTCGTTAAAAATAGCAACTGTTCGAACCAGTGTTATCTATATTTACCTATAATAAAGCGGAAATTTTGTTTGTTTTCTTGAACGCGCTATTCTTAAGAATTTCCAGACGGATATCAAAATTTATTTTTGGATTTGATAGAGCAATCATCGAGGAAGACTTTAGACTATTTAACATCACGCTACTACTAATGACAGCAAAGCTGTCTTAAAAATAGTAAAAAAATAGGTAAAAATTAATAAATAACTTTTGGTTCCACGCGAACAAAGCCGTGGGCATAGATAGTCTGTATGTAATCTGGGAGTATTAATGCTCTGTGGGAATAAACCAGCACTTGGAATAAATACACACTGTTAGAAAACTGAGTATTTTCCTTTACTTGTATCTAACTGTCCCCTTGGTGACTAACGTGGAAAATATTGACGTGTCAACAAATGAACATTGTCACGATAAACACAGATGTGGTTGGTACCTCCTTAATTTAGAGTTAAACATATAACGACAGCACTTTGATATTTCATAAGCTTCAAAATTCCTAACCAGAAACCAGATTCTAGTTTGGAATAATTTCTGTAACAAGGGAAAAATTATCGTGACGATAATATCAAGTAAACCTTAATTTTAATCATTTTTGCGTTACTAACTGTTGATACCACAAACCGACTACTTCTAATTTACAAACATATTTTAGGTGGTTAAAATAAAAACATTTTTCGAACCCCCTCCCCCCTGGTGGGATGTCGTGAGATTTTGTTCGACCCCCTCTCCATTAATCTAATTTCACGTGAGATGTTTGAAAGTGCACACTTTTAATAAATAAGTTCATCTGTGTTTGATTGCGTTGGATTTATAAAAAAACACACTCACACATTAATTTCTTGTCACAACAATACCCATTTTTATAAAAAGATTGTTTTTAGTGTTACTTTCTTTTCTCGCAACTTTACACTTTTTGTGGAAAAAAAATAAATGATGCCTGCCGCGGTTCCCCTCTCCCCACGTGAGATTGAGTAAGATTCGGCTCCCCTTCCCTCCTACACCTCTGATGTAATGAATGGACGCTGAGGACATAATATACTCAGTCTTTATTAACATTTAGTATTTCAACTCTTACAACATATTACTGTCCATACTCGTTGCGAGGAAAATACAAAATATCCATATAATTTGTGTGAGTAAAATGGAGAAGTAAACCACTCTTTCTCGATGACGCTGAAAATAATTTTATATCCTAATATACTAATCTAACTATCATACCTTTAATAGATTGCAACTACAAAAATAAACATAAATAAAATCCCAACTCCTGAGTTAACTATTCAATTACGCGGATATCTACTTTCGTCTGACAATAGAAATCATATTTTAGAAGTGAAACTTCAACTTCGAAAAAAGGCGGAATTTGATAATTAATAATCTAATTTTGCCGTATGTTTTATGTAGTTTCATATCTTTTCATTTATTTCATTTCATTACGGGTACAGTACTGTAGTAGTAGTAAAATGTACTCGAATTTTCATTTGTTAGATAAAATTACAACATTTTGGAAAACCAAACTAGCGGTGCTTTACGCCTTCAACCACATATTATAGCCAGCAATTATTCCCGTCTTGACTAGTTATTGACAGTCCATACAAACTATCTATTGATAAATGGTATACCAATACCTTTAACACCCGAAATCTCAAAAAAAGTGGTTGGGAATAAAACAAAAATTTCTAAGTACTTTTACTAAGAAGAACATATCTTTAAGTCGAACCTCGATAAGTGAAACCTGTAAAATTTAAAATAATGTCCCGTACCTTCATGCCTTGAGAATCTTAATTACTCAAAATTTGAACACTTTATAAGTCGAAATTATAAGTGCTTCCCTACAAACCATTTCGGTACATATTTTCTCTTTATAACCCTAACTATAACTTGGACTTCACCTTTAAACATTAGATTTTAGAACCAATAGAACTCGACATTTGAGACTTGTTATCTCTATAGGTCGGGCAGAAACTCTATACCTCGAATTCGTTGGCGTCTCTACTGAAATTCGACTTACACGAGCATTTACTGTATTTTTATAAGTAATTTTCTAGGTATTATTGACGAGTTATATGGTTCACTAATTATGGAATTGCGTAAGCGATGATAGCTCAGTGGTAATGTCTACAGACGCAACAAGTGACGTTAGTTCGAATCCATCTACAACAAGCTTGAGCTTTCGGTGAAGGAAACCACAACATGGAGGTAGGGCTTATTCTAATGCCCGCCTGGATAGCTACCACTCTCATGTTGAAAATAACCAATACTTGTTTTCCAGCAGTTGCACTTGATAGCCAGTTCCTCGACAGGTTTACCGTGTCTACCAACTTGGGCCGTATCGTCACTTAAGATCCGGTGAGATTATGGCCATAACACTAACCCCTGACTATATAGAAATAATACCAATATGACATATTCATTAGTATGTGGCAATATATTCAAAAATAGTTTTGGAATTAAATCGGGATAAAAACAGACAGAAAAATATTTTTTCCCAATTGGGAATAGTAGTTATTATAACAGATATTTTGGGAAATTTGAATCAGAAACATCGAATGGAAGTTTAGATTTATTGTTCGGAATTTCCCTTTCAGCCACATGATGGACCTGGCACTCGCACTATGAGTCCATGGATTGCTATGAAGTTTGTATCTCTATAGTTGAAAATGATGAATTGAAAATGAAATTGAAATGAAAATGATGAATTAAATTCAACAGGCCGGTTATCACGAAATAAATAACATACTTACCTACACCTAAAGTAACTTCAGTTAACGAACCAAAATTCAAGATAAATAAATTTATCTTACCTGTATTGTGTCCATCATACGACGTGACGTTGAGTTACGCGTCAGCTTTATATGTCATCGCTTTTTGTAGCGATGGTAGATAGTGGCAGTATGTGCCGCCGCCGTGTCAAGGGACGTAGGTAAGTTGGAATCCGATCACAAGAGATTGAGCTTTCGGTGAAGGAAAACGTCGTGAGGAAACTATGGCATAGTGGTAGGGCTTTTTCTAATGTTCACCTGGCTAGCTACCATCCCCTAGTCGAAAATCAGTAGCCAAATACGAATAGGTGTGCTCCAGCAGTTGCACTTGAGAGCCAGTCTCTACACAGGTTAACCTATCCACTAACTTGGGCCACATCGTCACTTAAAATCATGTGAGATTATGGCCATAATGGTAAACCTATAAACTGTAAAAGAGTTCATTTTCCTTTCAAATCTAACCCTAGGTACACAAATGATAGTGTAATATCGGTGATATAATAGTACCTTCGGTTTTGCAAGACAAGTCGTAATAGCTGGCCTCCCTCTGTGAGAAATAATTACTTTTATAAAATATCAAATCGTATTATGCAACCTGAAAAGTCTTGGCACTGTCACAAGATGACCGTCTCGCTTTCTATCTCTACTTAACTGTTTTCAACTATTAATTAAGTAGCAATGTACATGAAGCAGCATGGAACCACCAGACAATTTATCTTTTCAGGGAAAACTGTTTGTTCAGTCATTCCCTTGGCTTCGTAATCCACATCATTCCACTTTTTGGGCTTTAATTGTAAGATCAGTTAAATCCTAAGGTATCTACAAAGCTCAAAGATACTTCGAGAGGTTCGATTGATATAGAACCGCTCGCCAGGGTTAGCGACGTTTTATTTACGTGGTCAAAAAAGCTCGGGCTGCTAGGAGGGATATGAGGAACTCACCCGGCGCGAATCCCCGGGAATACTCACTAAAGCCCCACGGTGTCCTTCTTTCGCTTAATCGGGCAGGGAGCAGGAATTATGTATATATTTCATCTACTCAAAGGGTTAGATCTCACAAGATCACTGTAATCCACTTATTTTTCGAAACTACAATAACTTTAATTTTAACTTTTATTTCTCAATTTCTCTACTATAATCGCGGCAAAACAATCAGGATTTTGTCATAGTATTTTGAGGTAATAAAAATATAGATATTTTGCATAGTTACTATGATTCATAATTATTTCTCTGTAAAATAAAGAAAGATGTCTCTTCTCAACTACCTGAAACATAATCATAGTAAACAACAATCATTTATAAAACGATGATCCCAAAAAGAAGGCAAATTGGGGTAAAAAAAAAGACGACGCATCTGTAAATAGTTAAGTTTTATTAGAAAATGAAAACAAAATTCCTTAGACTACCTAAATAAGGCACAATGTGTCCAACAAATTTAGCACATGCCGAGGACACTGCATTTTCATGTCGAAACAGCAACGAATTTATTAATGGGTTATGCACGGATGCCTCCGTCACTTGACGCTGATCTTATGACATTTTTGTTACCAATTCTTTCATTATTACTCAATAGACAGACAACATAACGGTTATTTTTGACGTTACTTCAAGTTAACAAAAGGAGCATTAGGAAAATAAATTATCTCTCTTTTAAACTTTATTTACCAAGTTGAGAATCGAATATAACAAATATATTATTGTTTTCCTTATCTTTCGTATCAAGACTGACAAAGATAGCGTTATACTAGACAGTAATAAAATTATCCCAACTAATGAGTTTTCTTCTGTCAATAAACTTGTAATGTATTTTTCTGTCTATCGTAAGCAAATGTTAGTTCCTCCAATAACGCATGCTTTCCGTGCAAACCTTGCTTGTTAGATAAAGCTGATCACCGAAATGACTATAAAAATCAAACTTCCGAATGATTATAACGAGACATCGCCATGTAGGCGGCAAACGGAATCCATTTTATAGAATAACATTACGTTCAGGCTGGCAACACAATGCGCTGGGGCAATCGCAACCGTTCTTTAAAATAGCTCTTAAATTTAATTAACACAATATTCATTGAATCAGTCCCTGTACATAAAATGTCCAGTTTACATAAAATATACAACTAGAAACTATAAGTGCATAAGTTTTGTTTTGGCGAATATTTTTCTATATATATTTTAAAATCGACGCAAACAGTTTATTTTCGGCAGGATAACAATCGATGTGCAATCAAACGCCAGCGTTGAAATACCTTATTGTAACAAAGATGACTGATTCCGAATTATATCTCTAGATATATAAAAATGTATGTAGAGGGATGGCGATCCGATTAACCGTGATATCGATTAAATATTTTTTTTTGTGTCGTATTACAGCTCTGAATCGTTACAGTGAATCCATATTTCACCCTTAAAAATCTAGTTTCGGTTTTATCCATTTTCATGAGACATTATTTACAATTATTTAAATATTTTACCCCAACAAATATAGAAACTTTAACTAGTATAAGAATAATCAAATATCAATTATTTAATTATCGATATAGATTATTATGGTGTTCTTTTTGGTTTCTATTATTTGTTTTATATTAAAATATAAGCACGAAGAGCGAATCAATTTGTGATAAATAATAGATCTTATGGAACTCACTTTTTTTGTGAAATGATTCATTTTATATCGGCTCGAATCGATACAAGAATAAATCTTTTTCCGAAAAAACCGCCATCCCTAGTATAAAGGAAAGCATAGTGCATACACGCGTTATACATTTGAAAGGTAAATTTTACATAATATACAATAGAATCGAATATATATGTCAAGTAATCTTTATTGTGCATTAAAAGTGTACCTAGTAGTCGATATTATAAAAATTATTTATTATGTGTTATAAAATTTTAACAATAATTTGTTTATTTATTAGAAAAATCGTTAACGTGTGCGTGAATATCGCAGAAAATTTTATATTACAATATTAGTACACAGAAGACAGATATATATTATTATAAAATGTTACATCTAAAGCCGGTATATTTCAATTACACGTTCCTAAACGATTACAATCTCTAAACGAAATGCAAAATACAATATAATTGGATTAACCGAAATAAATTACTAAGCCGAAAATTCTTCTAAACAATAACCTATATTTATAAATAATGTAGGAATAATATCTTAATTTGTATGTCTTTGTACCAAATCGTGAATACGTTGATTTTTTAAATTATTTTTACAATCTTGAACTTCAACGACATATATATGCCATAATTAGAAAGAGAGAGCATTAAAAACACGATGTCGAAATTGTATGACTTTTCATACATTGGCTGAAAAGTAAATTTCTTACTCACCATTATTCGTTGAGACATAAGCAAAATTTTCTCATGAAAAACTTTGAATGTCGAATTTTTATATTTGTTTTAGACAATTAAAAAATAGAAAAATAAAACGTTATTTTATTATTTACTCATGTCAATTAGAATTACACAATAATTGTTGAATTTATATACATTCACAAATCATCGAAACGATGCACATAACCGTTTCAATTTAGAGCAACGAATTATTGTCGACACTCCACAAACATCAGGATTATAAAAAAATTAAATAGTACAATGCAACAAGTTTGCAGTATCATTTGTGGTATTAATTAATTTCTTTACGATCATATCGATAAATATGACCAGATTAAAGGAAATATGCTTCAAACCGACAAAAAGTAAAACAAAATTACAAACCGGTCACATAGTTTACAATTTGACTAAACGCCAACAATTAAGTTAAATTTATTTACCAATCGATCAATATATCCCATAATAGGTTCATACAATCTAAAATTTTGCGTTCTCTGCCAATTTCACCATTATCACTGGCGCTAAGAATTAACCGTTTATAATATAATACCATCGTTTTTGTTATTTGGCAATAACGTTGCGAGCAGTGACGATATTCCCGGAATTTAAATCGATTTTTAATATTTTCATCGACCTCGATAATCGACATTAGTACACTACAATCGAATCTCTCAAACCAAGTACTACAAACGATCCGTTAATCGATTATTCGTTTGATGTGAGCTCTTGTTTCCATGAAATCGATATCGGTAATCTATCGACATGACGTTTGCCCGTATCACCGCCCTGAAATCGCCGTAGGGGACCTTACAATTAATTTTGTTTAGTAAAAACGATCACTAGTATAAAAAAGTCCACAATGAGACACATTCGCTCAGTCGTGTTATAATAACTGTACAAGTATATGAATAAGTTAGTCCGGGCTGCGCAGGCGGCCCAGTACGTTGGCACAGCAGGCTAAATGTCAGTATTGGTCGAGATCAGCGGCCGGCGCCACGGAGTATACCGATGGCGGCCTGAAAACACCATATCGGTATCCATAATTTATCTATTTATAATACAGCACTGTGACGACACTGGGTTTGATGGTAAGCATAATATAAAAAAAAAATTTTTTTTTTTCACATTTCAAAGAGTAATCATACGTGATGCTCAGTGACGATATGGCCCAAGATGGAGGAAATGATAAGGGTGATGGAGTAACTGGCTCTGAAATGCTACTTCCGCAACACGCCTCTAAGTATTTGGTGGGAGATGTTCAGCTTGACAGTGGTAGCTAACCAGGTAGGCATTAGAAAAAGCCCAACCATTACGTTAATATGGTTCTCCACGATGTTTTGCTTCATCGAAACTTATGATAGTATTTTAAAATATTACCAAATAATACTAAGAAATTACATTTAATTTCAGAGGGTTTAATGCATGGTGGTAGGGCTTTTTCTAATGCCCGCCTGGCTAGCTACCACCCTCTAGTTGTGAACCTGCCGCCAAATACCAATAGGTGTGTTCCGGCAGCAGCACTTGAGAGCCAATACCTCCACAGGTTTAGCGTGTCTACCAACTTGGGCCGTATCGTCACTTAAGATCAGGTGAGATTACGGCCATAACGGTAAACCTTAAATATATATAAAAAAAAAAAAAAACAATCTTTATAAATTATGGTTTAATTTCATTCGATGGGCGACTACAAGCTTTTATTCATGTCTATGTATTATACATATAGTATGCAATAAGGTATACGACACGATCCATCCCCTTTCCGCCACCCCGTACCTTTTTCGCAACTCATTTTTCATGACCTCCTATCAGCGTCGGATTTTTCTATAAGCTAAATAGATTTTAGCCAAGGGCCACAAAATCAAAAAGGACAAACATTCAAGTTGTTAGCCAAATTTAAATTACACTATTCTAAAACAGTGAATAATAAGTACTGAACCGAATATAACGAGGACTTCAAGGCATAGTTATGACTAATAAACAAACATAAGAAAATGTACCTATTGGGTAAAGATTAACGCATGTGGTGGAAGGGCCTCATAAGTGGAATAGCCTAGGGCCGCTTTACCTCTAAATCCGACCCTGGCCCCTATGATAAATAATTAGAAATAGTAATAATAGTTTGTATTTAATAGTAATGAAGAGGCGGCTAGTCTCGAGTACAATTTGCGACTGCAGAACGCTCCTCAGATTAAAGGGCCGAATATATAAATCCATTATAAGACCTGTCATATTGTATGAATCGGAGTACTAGGCTAGAAAGAAGACGGATGAGTGTCGATTGCATGTAACAGAAATGAAAATGTTTAGATGGATGTATGGTACTACAAGGATAGACAAATTCAGCAATGAGTATGTGAGGGGAAATTTGAAAGTGGCGTCAGTGGTAGAGAAGTTGAAAGGGAATCTCTTGTTTTGCTTTGGACATGTCATAAGAAGAGAGGAAACGCATGTGGTGAGAAAAGTAATGGATATGAATGTTGAAGGATGGAAAGGAAGACCAAAGAAAAGATGGATAGAGTATGTGAGGAATGAGATGAAAAGAAAGGGAGTGAATGAAGAGATGGCGGCAGATAAAGATTTATGGAAGTTGAAAACGTATTGCGCCGACCTTAAATAACTTGAGAACAGGATAAGAAGATGATGAATAGTTGGAATTATGGTAGGTACCTGAGGGTCCGACGAGGCGCCGGCAGCCGGGAGGGCCGAGGCAGAGCCGAAGCCCGGAGCTCCGCCCCCGAGGTGGGCCGCGGCTGCTCCATCACCGGTACTGTATAAAATATATCAAATATCTAAACTACAGTGAAAGCAGTAAAATAGATTCCCATATCAATATTATGGTAGACATTGGTAGTTTTCTAATTACAGAGCATAATGCGACTCAGTGCCGCACAATGCCGAATTGTGCTGACGCTTAATTGGAACGTGAATTAGTTTTGTAATAAAATACTGTATCAATTTTTTTTTATTTTCTTAACCTACTTTTCTGTTTTATATCGGCATTTGACGGACAATTTAGTATATTTTGATTTATATATTGTAGGGCCATTAGTATTAAGTTATTAGCCTAGTATTAAAACATTGATATGAAAATTGCTATAGTAGTTTATCGCATCACGTACTGAACCGAGATCCTTTTTTATTTTGTACGAGGTTCAAATTCATTACCATTGCAATAGCATAAATATAAGTTATATCCGAATTGTAATCAAATCGTACAATTCTAAATATAATTTCGTATACTTATACGTGCTGATAACAATTATTTCTATCTGCAACATTTTAATAAATGTTCTTTCTTTCTCCCTCTGTCCTGTCTGTTTCTTCTTACTTTATTAAACCATCAATCTACACATCTATAACAATATTATAAAATGGAAAAGTATATTTCTTTGAACGCAATAATCTTAGGAACTATCAGTCGGATATCATATATTATTTTTTTATTTTAGAGCAACCATTGAGGAAGGCTTTAGGCTATTTAACTTGACGCTATCATCAATAAGAGAAAAGCTGCATTGAAAAAAGTTTGGAAAACGAGCAATAATTTTTTGTTTTACGCGAATGAAGTCATAGACACAGATAGTTTTGTATATATATATATATATATGTATATGTATTTTGTATAATATACATATATTGTATGTAATAATTATTAATCACATTATAATATATACAATCGATTATTTATACTAATCTGGGACAATAAATTTAGTGGTTTTCCGTGTTTGAATTCTATTAATATATATTAAGTTTTTTAATGAACTAGGCGGCAAACGAGCAAGCGTGTCATCTGATAGTAAGTGATCACCGCCGCTCATCGACTCCCACAACACTAAAGCAATCGCAAATGCGTTGCCGGCCTTTATAGACTAAAAAATCGTTTATAAATAGAATATTGCTTATTAAATTCATCTATGTTGTTGTATTTTCAGTAAAAATGCAGTTTATTATTTGTAATAAAATGATTACTTATATTAGTGTTTTATGTATCGAGTACAATTCGGTCACAATGATATTGATTATTTAAAAGAGGATATTTTTTTTTCTAGTATAGGTTGCTACAAGTAACAAATGTCACATACCCGGTATAGGTTTCGGCTGCGATGGTACAGACGCGGGTCTTGAGATCCTCATCTGTGGTGGTCCCGCTATTGAGTATGGTCTCGTCGTTGGAGGCTGTAATATTTACAAAAATACTGCAAACGAATTTCTCTTAAAAAAAAAAAAACGAGCGGTGTCGTAGGACACCAGATAGGAACGAAATTCCTTATTATAAACATATTAATTTCAAGTTCTATTCGATGTAGAAAGAAAATATTTTTTCAGGTATACATTTTTATTAAGATTCTTTTACCGATAAAAATAAATAGAAACTATTTTACAAAATTTTCTTAACACCTTTATTTTATTTACGATAATTTTTTTAAAAATATATAAAAATAACAGTCATCACGTTGACTATACCTTAGACACTGTATAGCCATCATACATAGACTATACATAAAAATCTTACGCTAACGTTACGGACGTTTTATGCCGGCTAGGGTACCCCTCCGCGACGCCCCATAAGGAAATTCTATCCAAAATCATTTACATTCATTTATAAACAGTTTAAGTTTATTTTAATGTTGCTCGATGCAACAATAACTCTCTTAAAAGGTCTTAATTACTCGACTTTCGTTGGTTTCACTTTCATACGCTAGCAATGTCGTCGATTTAAAATAAGGCAAAACAGCATTGTTTTCATCATAAATACATGTATACGATCACTTTCTAATATACAAAATCAAATTGTTATAAAACACAGAGGTAGTCATTTTAAATATAGTCAAGGCGATTCGACATCTTCTCGCCGTAGTTGCAAATTGTGCTTAAGTTTTGTTACCTTTTAGAAATTACAAAACCTTCTTACAAATTCTTACTTTGGTAATAAGAGTATTATGAACGCCTAAAATTATAGGTTTTTAAATTACATTAAAAATCAAAATGAATACTAAAACGTATAAACGTTTATTTATGAATTTTATTTTTAAGCTTGAAAATAAAACAACGACCAAACATCTTTGCTCTGTATATACTATTACTATGCATTTTAGGAAATGTCTACTTTATTTTTTAATTAGAGGCTCCGTAAAGAATAACACGCTAAAATAAAAAAGGGCTAAAAACTTAGCTGTAAATAAAGTATCTATACAAAATAACTAAGAGTAGTTAAAGGAAATATAAAAGTAATATGATGAACAGGTGCGAAAGAAATTCATAGATACACAATAACAAAAAACAAGCACCATTTTATGGAAATGCATGCACAAAAAAAAAAACAAATATAAATTCCAGCATAGTCATACACACTTGCGTATATAATTACTAACATGATGACTCAATTAATATCACATAAATTGTAATGTAAACCTTTCATTAAAATTATTATCAAGTACATTAATGGCATGTCATAGGAAATAATAAATTACTTGTATTCCACAATTTAAATAACAATTGTAGCAATATTTTTTTACATTGATAACCTTATGTCCGGTTAGGAAATAAGATTTCATTGGGTACAATCGTTGTGTTCTACCACCACGTAGCAAAATAATTATTCTAAAAAGCACAACTAGCATTACATAAAAAAGGCGCTTACAATATATTATACGCGACAAAAGTGAAACTTCTTAGAAACGAAACAATATTAGAGATTTAATGTGATCGAAAGAGAGAGCATCTGAAAACGTCAGTTCTTTCTTCACTCTGATTCAAAGAAACGTATTAAACTTAGCGCGTCCTTAATATTCCGGTCTCATTTAAATCAAAAATCTTCATTTAATATAAGCTCTGAGAAAGCGTTTATGAAAGTCAAAACTACCACCGGTTCGGCAAATAGCCCAGATATCAAATGAATGGGCAAGAAACTCGATCTGATCATTTTTCTTTAAGGACATTTCTTTTAAACAATGTTCTAATGTCTGCATTGCAAGTCTATCTATCGTATCGTAAACTAAAAAGTTTCACTTTCAATCGAAGCGCAAAAGCTCGAGACATGTACACATATAGACTCACAGGTATGTATTGGTTCCGGTAGGTGAGAGGCACTCCGCTGGGTCCCGACGAGGCCCGCACCTGAGCCCCGAGCGCACACACACAACACACACATCAGCATATTAACATTGTTAGTCCACGTCATGTTGGTACGAAACATGACACACCATATAACATGCTTAACATATTATCGTCTCACCCTACCATTATGGATTTTAACTTTATGCACCTCTAAAAATGTATACTAAAAATGTAATGTATACTTTGTATACTCACTAAAACCCCTACGGTGGTCTTTTATCGGTCTTAGTCAATACTAAGTTGTATTACAATTGGTATAAACTAGATTATAAAAATACTAGAAAAGTGTTTTTCACCACTGGAATATCAAAAGGACATTATTCTACTTCTATACATTACTTGTTCCATGAACAACGGCAAAGAATATTACTTTATGTGCCCGTATAGACGAGTCCAGAGACACTAAAGAAAATGTTCATTTGAAAAAAAAATAAAAAAATGTTCTGACGTTACGTTTAGTACAAGGTACGATCGTTGAATTACGCCAGGTACCTTCTAGAAAAGGTCAATTGCCTTTCAAATATTTTATTTCTTTTATTAATTATTTGTCTGTAAGTGTATAATTATTAAGATATGAGATACGATAAAACATTGAAGCATCTACATAAGTGCTTACTTTACTGTCTTCATTTAATGTAAAAACCCTTTTTTAGCAGTATTTTATCTATTTGGTAATTCTACTTGTAACAGGACGAAGGTAATAAGCAGGTTTTCACATTAGTAACTACGTAAGTAATATTGACTGTATATAATTATAAGTCAATTGACTATATTATATTGACAATCGACTCTTGACAGTCAATCGACATGATAGAGATAAGGGATGCTCAAAGTAAAATTCTGTACAAGCATATATATTGATATTATGTTACATTTATGTCTAAATTACTAACTGTATTCGAAATTTTTATTAACTAGACGCCGACTAGAAATGGCGGCCGATTTTATTTTAATCAAAATGGGCAATAATTAGGGAGATTTAAAAAGACATCATATTTTTATCGTTATACTTACCCATTCACCTAACAGTACCTTTGATATAGTTAATATAGTTACGGAAGTAAACAGGTTTTTGTTAAGAAGTAGCGGGCACGATTTCGGGCGGACCAAGGTTACGAATTATCAGGACGTTAGACGGGGCAGCACAGCCCTAACCTAGCTAAATTCTTTGGTTGAACTTTTAATTAGTCTGGGAGATTATGGTATTGCGTGCTGAGTTTTGTTATTTTTAATAGAGTCACGATAGTTAGAGCATTCTTTCATTCATAAACAGTACAGGAAGACAATTTTTGCCCGAACAAAATACTTTAAACGTGCCATTGATTATATTTATTTAATTAATTTAGTCACTTTTTTCAAAGTGTATTAGTAACATATTTTTATTTGAATTGCGTCAGTATTTACACAGTGATAATTTGTATTTATGGAGATAACAAAATGCTACGAGAATAAGTTTTGGTGTTATATCGTCGATAATCGGTTAAAATGCAGGGGAGATCTCTAGTTGAAAGGCCTTCTTGACAGAAATTATACAAATTGGCGGAAACTTTACTTCATGTACTTACAGTAGTTTTAAATATATAATAAGTATTCTAAGTGTCCGTTTGATTTTAATATCACCAATCAGTATATTAATAAAATATACAATTTATTATATAAGTTTTTGTGAGTTGGTTTTGGAGTCACTTAAGACAATCTCTTTTCCCTCCTTCCTTCGGCAGTAGGATTATTAATCATTTAAAATACGTATTAATTTTGTAAATATAAACTATGAAACAATCTTTATCCCTACCCTATGTTACCGTCTTTATTTACCAGAGACCAAAAACTGCTTTAGAATTGTTTGACCATACTCTAACATGAAAATTACGTATTTCATATTTACGTTTTCGCAGCCTCACCGGGCTTTCACGTGAATAAAACCGCAATCGAACTAATCTTAAATAAAACCCTATACTTAGCAATTTCCTACTCAGCTACAACGCGGATTAAGAACGTGAACTAACCTGCTAACGTAAAGGATTGTACTGGCTTTACCCCAGAGCGGCATGATTGTACTGTACTCGTCCTAAACTAATGAACAGTGTTTTTATTTTATCACATAAATAAAAAAAACCGAACCACACCTAAGCTCAGGTTGGACAGAACCACAACACTACGTAATAGGGATGATCCGTATATAAGATGATATCGATATGAATTTCTTTAGAAATTTTAATCACATTCGTTTATTGATATAGATCTGAAATAATTTGATATATCTAATATTTTTGGTAATTCAATGATATTCAAGGTATTTTTGGGAAGGATAATTTTAACATTTATAAGTTAAATATATTGACTTTTTTTTATTTATTTCACATTATTTTCTTTATTTATCGGATTCTTTAGATGCCGCTTTAACCACATATTTTTTGTTACGATTATGATATTAATTCAAATCTATTGTACGTATGCACGCAGTTTGATATACTCATTCGAATGTATAGCACGAGTACACATAAAATATTTAAAATAACGTTATATAACACATGATAATATAAATCATGTATCATGATAGTTGCATACATTAAAAGTGTATGTTATATTTCAAGCAAACCCAATTACTATGGACAGAATTCAAATAAAATTACATAGTTTATTTCTCAAAAATAGGATAATAATGTCAGTCTTTTGAAGTCAAATATCTACTATGTAATTAAGTCTGAATAATGCTTTTGTTTTCAAATAAAACGTGTAATATGTATTTTACTAACTTTTATTACATTTTGTTTATATGTAATTTAATTTTTTTTTAATACTTTTTGGTAGAAATCACGCGATTTATAAACATAGTCGCCAGCCGCGTCTGTTTGTTCGCGATAAACTCAAAAAGTACAGAAATTGTTCATACGGTTTTGACAAATAAACAGAGTGATTCCGAAGGTAGGTTTAGGTGTAAAATTTGTTTAAAGTGTTCTGTACATTGCACGAAAAATGGCGATAATTATTAAAAGTTTACGGTGTTAAAAATAAAACACATCTAACATATAGGTCGGATGGGAGCTGGTTTAACGGTAAAATAAACTCCATAGTAGGCCAAATCTAGCATCAATATGTTTAAAAATATTGATCTCTTAGTTAATAAAGTAAATACCCTTTAAATTAATTCAAATTCGTACCAACACAACGTTACATTTACAAAGATCAATTAAATATGAAATTAGGCACATTCGATAAATAAATCATATTTAAAATGAATTACTTAATAAATTATTAGGCACATGACAAAACACAAAATATAATTCCAACACCCTTCACATTGAAAATACGCCCAGTAATACTCAAATTTTATGAATTAATTAGATTTGAGACGTTCGGAATTAATTAAGTTATTTAAGCAAACTACTTAAATAGTTAGTTTTTTTGTGAAAGTGACTCACATCTTTAGGTGCGACTAATTGGCTTTGTGGTCTCTCTCTGCGCAGTGTCTCAGTGCCTTGCCGCACCAGCGCTGGAGGTACAGGCACTGCTGGTTTATTTACACAATGGTCTTCCATTTTCTGTAATATATTTATTTTTGCTTGTTATGACTTCTATAACTGTAAAACAATTTTATCGAATTCAACGAAGTAACGATTTTGATTATTACTTTTTTTATATAGTTAAGGTTTAGCGTAAGTTGGTAGACAGGCTAAACCTGTGGAGAAACTGGCTCTCAAGTGCAACTACCGGAACTCACTTATTTAAATTGATACCTATTAAAATTTGTGTATTTGATGGCAGATTTTCAACTTGAAGGCTTTAGCTACCCAAGCGGGTATTAGAAAAATCCTTTCTATAGTTTCATTACGATGTATTCCTTCACCGAAAGCTGAAATTCATTGTAGGTGGATTCGAACTCACGTCTCTTGACGAAGAGTCCGTACACACTACCACTGAGCTATTATCGCTTCAAAACCTCGCTTATTTACACAGTGAAAAATAATAGAGTAACACTACTGTTTTACTTTTTTTATGTCTTTATTTTATTTAGAGACTAACGTCCACATAGGACATGTCAGTCCCATTGTACATTATATTTCCAAAAATTAGAATAAATAACAAATTTCGATAAAATTTTGGCTTCGACATTTGAACCGACAAGATTTTATGAAACATGGCCTGATCTATTATATTAAGTTTTAAGTGTATATTATTGAAATATATCCACGCCAGTCTTGGTTTGTTACCGATATTCGAAGTTACTCATATTTTACTCTTGAAGTAACGATGAGTCAGTGGTAGTGTGTTCGAATCCCTACAATGGACCTGAATATTCGGTAAAAGAAAATTCTAAAACTTTTCCAAATGCCCGTCTGGCTAGCTACCGTCCTCAAGTTGAAAATCTGCCGCCAAATGCCTATAGATGTGTTCCAGCAGTTGCACTTGAGAGCCAGTTCCTCCACTAGGCTTAGTATGTTCACCATCTTGGACCATATCGTCAATTAACATCAGAAAAGATTGTAGCCACAAGGCTAAATCAATCAATCAATACTTACTAATATTATAAATATGAAATTGAGTTTGTTTGTTTGTAACGCTTTCGCGTCTAAACCACTGATTCGATTATGATGAATTCTGGTATAGATATAGATGGGACCTTGGAGACAGTAAGAGAGTACTTTTTCTCGCGAAAAACTTATTGAACGTGGATAAAGGGAGGGATAAACTTTCTATGAAGATTTTTATTGTGTCATCCGTTTTGCTTCAATCTTTGAAAATCATTGTTTAAAATTAATAATAAAAATATGTACATTGGTTTCTCAAGCAACTCTTAAAGGGCACGGAAAAAGGGTTGCAAAGGTGATATAGAAAAATCGTATTCAAGAAGATATAGACAATTGATATCTATCTGTATTGACTAACATCCTCAAATAAATAAATTAATGGCATTAAAAAAAAAAGGATTTCTGTATCGATCGACAGCAAATATTGGTTGACAGAATCAATATTAACGCGAGCGGAGTCGCAGGTAAAAGCTAGTATATAACGTAAATAGTACCACTTTCTCGATTTATAACGTACACTATAATAACTTACTACAACACCCAAGGAAGGGAATTATCAGCCTATTTATTACCTGTCGTTCGACTGCGATGGTGTAAGAGTCCGTTTGCAGTGCTGGCACCGGAATCGTTAACCCAGAAGGGGGGGCTGATGTGGTGGGGCTGAGAGCTGGGTTCGACGCGTATACACCACGTCGGATCATCGTCCGACCGCTCGCACCACGGGGACCAACACCAGGGTTACCTCCTGTGACGATATTAAACTTCCAAAAATTACTATCTCAATTTAATCTTAGATATAAACCCGAATATAATGTATGAAAAACTTAAATTACTTTAAAAAATTTAATTTACCTGTACGAAAAAAAAAGGGAAAACTGTATATGGCAAAACTTAAGGCTTTGCATATTTTGTATGGTCATTGAGAATTGAGTATGGACAACAGGTTAAATTAATTAAAGCCTATAATTTACACGTATTCAGAAAGTTTTTTATTAAATGGAGTTTAAACATGATTTCACACAAACATATTGAAAAGAGATTCAAAAACAATTTTTTACCTCTTTTTAAAATTTAATAATATATTTATATTTTGGTTTTTAATATCTAAACCAATTATTAATTGAACAGTATTTAAGTGCATAAGTATATATAAAAGCAGTACTTATGCGTATACCAGAGCATACTTTACTAGAGCATTATTAATTTATAAAGTTAGTTGCATATTATATATTAATAAATATAACAAAATAAATGAAAAAAAAAACAAAAGCTACAGTGGAAGTTACGCCAAACAGCTAAGCCTGATGACTATTACCGCTATTAATCAAAATGTTTCATACTATAATATAAAAGGTCATATTACAAAATCATAACGTTTATTTGCCTAAATGATTGAAATAACTCACCGGGAATCCTACTCAGTTCCCTATGAGAACTATACTGTCTCAGTTTAGAAGTCGGCAAATTGGTCTTCCTCGGTAGTGCCGCAGGTGGTACCATCGAACCGTACGATGCTAGAAATGGGAAACATAATAAAAACCAAATAAAACGTGCTAACTAATGTTTGCGAGTGCAATAATGATAATATAATGTCACAAAACGCAATGATAGATTGATTGAGGTGACATATTTTCCATGATTTTATTGAAGAACATAGTAAATATTGTTCCTTACATACTGAAGGGATATTATAAAAATGAAAGACATTTGTGGTAAGCAGTATCAACTTATAGAAAAAGAAAAAAACACCAAAACCGGAGAATTTATGAAAAGTGAATAAAACGTGGGAGACAGACGACAATATGAATCACATAATAATACCATAAACCATGACCTGGAAGTGTTTTGTGGGTACTTTTAGAGATAAAAGCGCGTTATTTTAGACGCAAATCACCTGTTCAAAATAACAAATTCTTGTAATGGCACATTTATATTAAAGTGTATGTACAAGACGGTGCCGATATTGACAGACATGAAAAAATAAATAATTGAATAAGGTAGTTGTGATACTAAATGAAAAATTTCGAAAATAGCTATTGAGAACCAATATTATAAGTCGAAGAAATATTGCGAAATATTACAGGATTTTTTTGCTAAAACACGACGACATCATGTAGCTTTAAAAACCTACTCATTTAATATCGTATCATTTTCCCAATCGTGTATCTATAAAAATAATCTAAGGCATCTGTTTCGGGGACAAATGTTTTATTTCTTTTCTTTGGTCCACAGATTAACATTTTTTTTGTATTATTGGACCAAGCCGCTCTTGGCTCGCAATACTTATATATCCGCCTTCCAATACTTATAAGTTCCTTCACGCTTAGTTAGCTTTCTGACCTACAATTTATATAATAATTGCTATATTCTAGAAGGTTCTACAGTGAAGTAATATAGCTTATAATCTTCCATTATGATCAGGTTATTAATTGAAGAATAACCTTTTACGTCTAATTGGTGGTTCGAGAGTTTAGCTACTACCAAATTAGATAAACTATATTTTTGTTATAACGGAAATGGGTATACGCACCTAAACTTACACGCAAGTCAGTATGCAATTTTATTTATAATTTTTCTATATTTCGTAACAAAACAACAAAAATAGATGAATTATTTCTACATAGTTAAGCTAATGTCACTAAGTTTCTAATATATGCTTTAAATTGAGTTTCAATGATATTTTAGTAATTTGAAAACACCGACAGTTATTATTGTTACAAAGTTGTGATAAATAGATTATCTGACATATCGTTAGCTTGTTTTAAATTGTAGCCACTAAATGTATCAAAAGCTGAAATATTAATTGAGTTTATTAATTAAGCATAAGTTGAACTATCATAGAAAGCCAAAATTTATAAAAATGCTAAACAAGATCATGTTTGTTTAGGACACGAATTAGGTTAATAAATTAACTATACTAGTAAGCTATATGTAGACAAATTTACCTGTGTTTGTTGGTGATAATCTGCTAGGTTGTGTTTTTTGTGGCAACGTCACGGGCACTCTGTTATCGGACCCAAGTTTACCAGTTAGAATGTCCCTTTTCGCTGCCGTTTTCTTAACCAAAGTAGCGCTATTTATAATAGTCGTGTTGTGCATATCATATGTCTTTTCCATTGTGGAGTTCGTACTGGGCGCTTTGGTCACCGTGTACGACTTATCATCGAGTGTACCGTAAATAGGCGACAAATCTGTGTGCATGTCCATTAGTTTGTTTTCCGAGTACTTTCTTAACGGTTGGTTTATCGGTGTCGATGCTACATGATTGCCTGGAATTGAGACGAGCCACGGATGGAACCCAAATACGACGGCACAACATAGAAATCGCTGCTATTTTTATTTCTTTCATATTTCTGACAATATAGACACATTTTTAAGCCATAGAGATTATCAATTTTATATGACTGACGGCTATGTTGTGTCGCAAATTAATATTTAAAATAACGTACAAAGCAAAAACTTTGCATATTCCAAAACATTTAGGTACATAAAGCACATTTAGCATTAGATGAGAAAATCTAATTACAATGCATTCTTACGTTACATACATTTCTTACACACTTCGGGTATTTCCGACATCCTGTTAAAAAATAGAAAAAGTATGTATTCGAGGAACTTGTACTACACTTTCTTATTAGTGTCTAGTCATCAATTTGAATTCACAAAATAATTACGTTTTAACACATGCTTATAAATAAATACTAGAGCGAAGATTATTACGTGGGTGTCCGAATATACATTATGTTCATTCACTAGGCCAGCATTCATCCCACAGTATGAGTCGCGAACCACTAGTGGGTAGCAAGCGAATATTGGGTAGTTCCTAATATTAGATGATACGAACCTTGAATTTGTAAAGTTTTCTTAGGCGAGTCGCGGCATAATCAACTTTGGGAACCACAGCTTTAGACGATACCCAAACCGATCGGCAATAATGCTTAACAATAAAATTGGTTTAATTTTTATAAACAACTGGCCCAGCAGACGATGTCATATTGTTTCCAGTAGTTCTATATATAAAAAAATCTTTACGTACGAACTGGTCATGGACATCGATAAAACGTTATTAGTTTTAGTGATTTGTACATACAAAATATTCATTTTTATGTATACAAATACCATTTTATCTCTCGGTTCTTCAAGAATGATTGTAACAAACTTATACGAAACAAAAAAAGTGATGTAAAAGCCATTTTGACAGTTTGTTTTAGATAAAAATTTACAGAAAAATATTTTTGAAATGTTTATGGATACAATAACATTGTAACTTTAATTTTTGTATATCAGAATTTTCGTTCAAGCGATAAACCAATTTAAATAAACTTTTCTAAATGTGTATTACTTGGTCTAAGTTGAGCAGATAGAATAGTTTTATCCTATCTCTGAATGCTATAGTTGGAGCTGTAGTCGACTTATTAATTAACGGTAAGAGTAGAACAAGTTCCACCAGGCCAGCTAAAATAAAGAAACAAGATCCAGATCATCATTTTAATATTTTAAAATGGTATCGGAAATACACGAAATTTGCGACCGATGTAAACATTACTACATTGAACATGCATTAGGTAGATCTTTACATTGAAACAATAATATATTTTTTCATAACTCACGTGGGTCCAGTACTCGTATGGTTTCGGGAACGCTGTCAGGTGGACTCGACGAGCTGAATGTTCCCGTGTCAGTACTTTCGCTAGAGCCCACCATAGCGCGCTCTTGCGAGCCCCAGTCCTGTCATAAAATTATTTTTACTATAATAAACAAACTAGCTGTAAGTTGGGACATAAATCATATCTTGCTTAAATATGTGCAAAACGGCTAACTATCGACAATAGACATGTGCTAACCAGTGCACTGAAAGTAAATAACATATGATATCAGCTTGTTTAAAATCAAAAGCAATTAAAGCAGTATGAGGACTGCTGATAGAAGTGAAAAAACTGTAAATAAACAGTTATTGTATTTGGATATCGAAATTAATTGTCTGATCTTATATTAAAGCTTGTAAATCAATACTGTTTAGAGCGCAATAAGTTATATTAGCAGGAACAGATATAGTGTGACCATGTCGATGACGACTTAAATAAATTTACTCACTATCCAAACCTTCCTATAGAAGTTTTCACTACAAAAAGATGTATATTCATACCTCTTGTTGCGGCGTCTTTCCACTCGAATCGATTAGGTTCATAGTCGCCGAATTGATATCGATGATTTGATTCTCGTCCGATTTCACATACACAACTGTTGTATCCATCGCGTTAGTTTTCGGCGACGGTTTCTTAAACGTTGCGTTACGTTTCGGCGTATCTCTTACTGTTCTTTCTGCTTGTTCTTCCCTATCTAACCCGCCGTTCATCATTCTCCGCCTCGACAGTAGTTCTGAAGCATTTTCCATACTTTGCCTCGGCACCGTTATAGTTTGGTTTGGCAACTGTATCGTTTTTATGGGCGAAGTTTCCACTTGGTTCGGCAACGTCCTGTCCGGTTCACTCGGTAACGCTTTCCTCGCTAAAGACAACTTCTGCCTTGCCTGAATTATCTCGTTTAGTTCTTGCTTCCCTAACGTCACGTTTAAACTGTTTCTGGCTGCCTCATCAGGCTTCTGCACACCCATATCTTTGTAGAAGGCATCGTCCGATTCGAAATTCTCCTTTTCTGGATCGTTGTCCCTAAGGAATTTGTTATTCGCATAATGTAAAGTAATCGTTTCAGCCATTTCCGCGTTCGGTTTCATTTTCGGCGTTTCTTTCTTATCGTTGTTTTCGTTCAGGATTTTAACGTGTTCAATTTGGGATGACTCCTCGCGGGATTTCGTGTAACTTTCTGAATTTCTTATGGCCGAATCGCGTTTAGTGATATTGTTGTATAGTTGATACCTCGGTCTGGCTGATAGGAGTTTCTCGGACTGTTCTAGGTGTGTGAATGTTGCTGAGCTGAATATATTTGTATCTGTGTTGTCGGTTTTAGGTTTTGATGTATTTGATACTATGTACGAGGAATTGACTGAGCTTACGAGACTAGGGGGAAGGGAATCTATGAGACTATCATTATCGGGGTAAGTAGTCTGTGATAGAAAGCTTGTGCTCATGTCCTTTTCATCGAGGATGCTGAGCGTCATGCTCGTCAGCATAGGATCAATGCTGTCGCGACCTGAATTCGGTATACCTGTAATTTACAACATTAAGCCGTTTACTTGAGAACTGCAGTTAAAAATATATTCCAGCTACTTTCATAATCTGCATTGAGAAAATATTTTGAACTCCTTGCTACAGTATCCTAAACTGATCATTAAATAGTAAGGTTATATATACATCATATACATAATCTGATTTGATATGAAGGAAGAAAAGCATACCAGAATCCCGGTGCGAGGTTCCAGATTTCCGGCTGTCGATCGACTCGGGATTGAAAGTACCAGAACTTTCCATAACCATGGAGGAGACGAGGCTTGGCGGAGACATACGCATCAGTGATTCACCACTTTGATACATGCCCAAACTGCCGCGCTCGTTCATTATGTTAGTAAGACCTCTGTAATTAACCGTTATAATTGTTATTACATCGCATGTCTATAGGATAAAGGCCTTTCATAATACAATACGTTTGCAATTATGAGGATAGGGAGTGTCGCTTACTATGATAAAATGTTACACGGGGGGCCGGGGTGTCTAAGAAAAGGTGACGTTCGGAGCTCATAAAACAATTTTGTAAATTTTACGTGGTATTACAGATATTAAAGTTTTATTAGTGCAAGCAATAAATATTGAATTTTGTGTACTACTATTAATTACCATATATCCATGATAGAGGAGTCGTAAAAAAAGGGATACAGGGTGTGGAAGTTTAAAAGTTTAAAAATAAAATAAAGAGATCTAAAAAGGTTAAATTTTGGTTGGCGTATTTTATGAACGGTCCCGTAGAATAAAAATTTGAATCTTATAAGGTTGACATTAGAACAAGTTTTTGTTAATTTGAATTTCATTAGTTAAAAATTTGTACTCGTACATGGGTTTTTACCAATTGTATAATAAGGTGACATATTTGCATGCATAATTGTTTAAGCCGTATCGATAGTCACTATTGAGAAAACATGCAAAACTAAATTTATATGATGTGTTAGTGTATTGTCGGAAAAACAATATCACAATGTTGGCTTTAAACAATTTAATTACTCAAAAGAACAGTTCACTTGATGACAGTAACATTCGTTCCAGTGGACTATTTCTATTAGAAATACATATATATATACATATATATTTCATTTTTTTTTAAGTTTTCTTTACATATGCCTAATGATTCAGCCTGTCTCAGGTCTTTTGGTAATTCAATAAACATTTATATCTTTCAAATTTTGTATACCATTATTCGATGTTTTTGGTTTTTATAAGTTTGAAGTTTAATTAAATTTATAAACTAATGTATTCCATTTATCATGCAAATATACTGTTAGTGAGTTAAGATATTTGTTAAATTTGATTAACATTCACAAAATATATTTACGACAGTTTTAAAAAAATTGAAATCACTAAAATCTGCTGTATTAATAAAAAATGTATCTATATAATATTATCAAAACACTCATTTAAATTTTGTAATAAATAATAAATTTCCTTGTTTTTTAAATAAAATGTTAACTACCTTAATAACGTCGCATCATTTTGTTTCAACAGGGTTTACGTTTAAAAGATATGGCCCCTACAACTACCTAATCAATCCGAGTCTAAATACAGATAAGGTTTTTCTTTATCACAACGTAATGTATGTTGCTCGTATCAATAATTACTAATAAGAATTAGAAGAACAAGTAGTTCTACCTTGAAGTTGTAGTATCTTACTTTTCATTGCAAAACAAAGTTCTATCTAATATTTCCTTCACAAAACACAAAAAATATAATAAGTTACTTGTATCAAAACAACTTTTCGAACTGAACCAATTTTCATATAAAATATTGACTTATAAATTGTTTTTCTGTTTATCTAGCTCGATTTGAATCTCAATTTAAATTTCTTTAAATATGAAGATAGTTTCATGTTTAATGAAACATACGGTTTCATACTTAACTTTATCATAAAATTTACAGACCTCTGAAACAGTGCCTGCCTTTTTAGTACAAACACGTCACCTTTCATTCAATCTACATTCATTAATCCATCTCTATACTAAGGACTATGCGGAAAATAACTTACATGATTATGTAGAAGCATATTTATAGTCATTAAATTTTGCTAACACCAAAAATAACTATATTAAAATCTATTAAAATAAGTTATGTGTACGTGAGGCGCGGAAAATGTGTACTGTCATTCTGCAGCGAAACTAAAGATTTAATAAAAGTTGACTGTTATTATGATGTTATTAACTGAAAGTAAAAGTTCCCACCACTCTGCACTTCCTTTGTGTTAAGCTGTGGGATATAGAAATTAGACACACGATTTCTACGAATGTTCAATATTTTAGGGTACCGCTTTAAACTTCTTGTCTGAGCTGTAAATAATCAAACAGTCATTTCTACGTTAGGTACTCGATATTAAAATTATATTTATTTATTACTGAAAAAAATATCTATATATATGTCGGTACACAAATTCTAAGACACCGAAAAAAGTTCGTTGTTTATTAGATTTACTAGAAAATTATGTATTTCACAGGATTTTTTATCATATTACAAATTTTTAAATATCAATTTTATAATATCAATCATTTACCTATTTCTACCATCATTTTACTCTTCCAAAATGCTTAATACGAAAAACCGTATAATAATACTAGCTATGCTCGTGACTTCGTTCGCGAGGAACTAAAAATTATTTAATAATTTTTGCCAGTTTTTGTGATTTTTGTCAATACAGTTTTGCTTCTAAAGACTTCAATAATGATTGCTCTATCAAATAAAGACTTTTTTGAAATCCGACTGGTATTTTCTAATATTAGCGCGTTGAAGCAAACAAACAAACTTTCTCACTTTATAATATTAATATAGATTTTTCTCTTTGCTTTCAACTGTGCAGGCAATGGTTACTGTAAATAGTTATTTCAATTGATGTATATTTGTGGAGTTATTATCAAACATCACTATCATACACAAATTCTTAAGGCAGACACTGTCTGGCACAAACCTTTTTGTGATGTTTATTAATCGCATTTAATAGAATAATTAATTCTAAAAACAAAATTTAACCGTTATTAAAAGCTTATATAACCATTTTTTATATCGTTTTCAAGCACAGTTTTAAAGAATTTTGCGAGTTACAGTAAAATTAGATAACTACAACTGAATGTACATTTATTTTTTATTTTAAAATACCTTTTAAAAACCTACTATTCCCACATAATAGAAAAATGTGAATAATCATATAAAACACTCTAAATATTATAAAGCTTGTTTTAAACCTTTGTGTAATTATAAAAATTACATAAAAGTCCATTTTATAGTTATTACGTATATCTCATATAAAACCTACTGAACCCAAAAACATAATAATAATCGTAAACTACGAACAAGTCTAATAGATATTTCACTACAATAACTTTCCCTCTTATGTCCTCTCGATGTTTATTGTATCACCAAACCACAAATAAGACGAAAAACATCCAGCGACGTTGAAACTAGGTTTGATTATTATGCATGTCTTACGTAAAACGTAATAAAGAACCCTAAAATATAATTACGAAGCATTCTCATAGATATTTGACTATAGAAACTTTCTTGTCTATGATTATAACTCTTACGTTTTACCTATCGCTAAGTCATTCTCATTAATTTCGGATTGTAATTATGTTTTATTAAAGCCAAAAATAATATACTATCGAAAATCTTACTAACATTATAAATGCGACAGTAAGTTTGTTTGTTTGTTACGCTTTCACGCCTTAACCGCTGAATCGATTATGATGAATTTTGGTAAAGAGATAGATGAGAACCTGGCGACAGTAATGGGCGAAGAATTGATATTGAAAGTGGGGTAAACTTTGTACGAAACTTTTTCTTGAGTTTGTTTGACAAAATCAATATTAACACGAGCAAAGACGCGGGTGAAAGCCAGTATTTTATAATTAAAATAATAGATTTAATTAAACTACAACAGTGTTAAAATCATAAGTTATAAAGGTACGATAATTAGTTTGTCCATGTTTCTAGGTAGGTACTGTATATCGTTTTTCAAACGATGATGATTCAGTTGGTAGTGTGTACCGGGCCGCATCAATCAATGGATGTGAGTTCCAATTCATTTATAATTACGATAATTGAGCTTTCGGTAACGGAAAATATTGCGAGGAAACCAGGGATATTTTCTTTAACCGCGTAAGCTCAGACTCCTTGCAGAGATTCGAATTCACGTCCATTGACACGGTGTCCGCACCCACTACAAACTGAGCTACCATCGTTACGCAAACCTCTAATCTCTCTTTTATTCTCAAATAATCATTGGTACATATATTTTTTTTAGTTTACCATATAAAACAGGTTGAGAGCAAGTAGGCGATAACAATTATTATAGAGACTCCGTGAACATGGTTTTTCGCTTTCAAGAATAGTTTTTTTTTAATTATTAATTTTATATATTATGCCATAATCTCACCTGATCTTAAGTGATGATACGGCCCAAGTTAGTAGATACGCTAAACCTGTAAAGGGACTGGTTCTCAAGTGCAACTGCCGGAACACACCTATTGGTATTTGGCGGCGGATTTTCAACTTGAGGGTGGTTGCTAGCCGGGCGGGCAGTAGAAAAAGCCCTAACACCATGCAAATGATAAGCAGGATTAATCTATTAAATATTGCAGAAAAAGAAAATAAATGAATATTGGTGATATAATACCATTGGACCTCTCCCCGTCCCAATGCCATCAATAATAAGCTATGCAGACTCTTACCTCATCCCCTTTTCTGTCTTGACGGCCTCAAGATTGTTATTTTAAAATTACAACAAGACACGTTAATTTTATCTATTTCTATAGATACAAGCACTTACTTATTAAAAGTATTGTGAATATTGTGAGCGGGTTGTGACAGGTCAATGTTGATCGGCTTCGAAGGTACGGGTTCGATTGAGGGTCGCCCAGACGTGTTCGATACTAGAGTATCATCGAGATCTTCCAGCTGAAATAATAACAAATATGTATATATTAAATAAATGAAACAAAATTGAAGCTTACGGCATATTCTTTTAAAGTGTCATTTACGCTAGCTTTGGACCCTAATCTTGTAATTTGAATATTTTATTAATAAAGAGCAAAAATCAATATGAAAATATATTAACAGTAAGCCGTCATCGGTGTTCGTAAATAAAAATCCACACGTCATGTTGAAGTCTGAAGTTATACAAGCTGAAGAATATATTATACGGTAAAAAGTAATTGAAAGTATTTAAAATGAAAAATGTAGAATGAAATCATCTATTCTATTACAAAGCGGAAACGTTTGTTTGAACGAGCTTATCATAGGAAATATTATTCAGTTTTCAAAAATTCTATTTCCATTTGATAAAGCTATTGTGGAGCACTTTAGGCTATTTAAGTACACGCTACCAGCAATAGGAGCAACGCTGTTCTAAACAACGTTACAAAATCGAACAAAAATTATTAAATAATTTTTAGTTCCACGCGAATGAAGTCGCGGTCACAGCTGGTATGAAATAAAGCAAATAAACATCAGGATACAAGGAAAATAATTACGAAAATACGTAAATAAATATTTAGTTGTATGAACCAGACTAGAACTATATGCGCTTACACTGCACTTTATGAAAATACTAGAGAGCTTTGGGTAGGAACACATTATTCTGTGAAAAACCTAGCTAGTAGTAAAATATATTTCTTGACACAAAATATTTATATACGACGGAATCTCTATAACTGGAACCTCGTTAAGTCGTAGTATTTAATCTGTCGAAATAGCATTCACTCCCGCTGAACCCCTAAATTCAAGGTACCTCGAATTATTTAGACTTTGTAAATCGTACAAAATGATATTTCCCTGCGAGGTATTGATATTTTTGCTATACATATTTTTACTCCATAAGTCGATTTTCAAAAAGCAGATTGCGTACGGCTTAGTTAGTAGAAATTTTAAGACATCTTTCATGGAATTCTTCGAACATCTAGCAATAAATTCTATAAGGAATGTAAGGTGCCTTATTTCTTTGAACTTGAAACAAAATTGATAAAAAATCATTAATTTTATTCATAAAAAAAATCATTTTTTTAGATGTTAGATTTGTTTCAATAAATGTGTGTCAAAAAACTTAAGACAAATTTCTATTTAGTTTTGACTCTACAACTCGAGAAAAAACCAAACGCGCCTGTCCAAATCGAAATTTCAGCAAAAATTCCTTTGTATTTCAAACTTCTTGTAAGTCGAAAACTCATTAATAAGATTTTTTTGCATTTCTCTTGACATTCGAGTTATTGAAATTCTACTGTAGTATAAATTAAATACCTCAAATGCATTAACATAATTGGACCATGAAGAAAAATAATAAGACACTTGTGCGTTTCTCAAAATGTAGTGGAAAAATGGAAAAATCTGAATGTCGACAATGTAAAATTAAAAATTATTTGATAATTATTGACCGCTTTTGTCACTTTTATAAAAATAGCTTTGTTTCTATTGGTGGTAACGTGATGTTACATAGGGTAAAGCCTTCCTCAATGATTATTCTAGCAAATATTTAAATCAATTTTTGTAATCCAACTGGTACTTCCTAGCCCTTCCACTGCCTTAAGCCGGACTGAGGGGGGCGGATCGGGAGACCTGCCTCTCATTGCAACAATACGACTGACTGCAAGGGCAGTTTCTTAGGCTGCCCGGATGAGGCCCTGCTTACAATCAGGCTGCTAGGGTGACGCGGTGATTGCATGGAAGAACCCGCGACGCCCCAGGATGGCGACAGACGGCCGTGGGGTTTTAGTTGGTATTAACGGTAGTTAGCGCCAAGTGACTCCCACATATTCCTCTTAGTCCCCCTAGGGTGGGAGAAAATTCGTAAATGCATTCCCCCACGTCAAACAAAAAAGATTAATGCGTTAAAACAATCTTTTCCGCTTTATAACATTAATATAGATACGCGCAATTTAACTTTAATGCGACCATACATTACTATACAAAAATAAATATATGTATTCATATTTACATTATATATTCGTACTTGGCTTAGGCACTTATATAATGGTCTTGGTGTGATATTTTCGCACCTATGACAACACACGTCACCCAATGACGTCACTAGAATGCATACTATATATTCTTGAAGTGATCCATGGCGACGCTAACGCGAAAGAAATTCTACGCCGCATTCAATTTACAATATCGACGCGAATATCTCGATTAAATAAAAACCAATAATTTAAAGCTGATATGTTATAATTATCAGTTAAAATTATATTATAAGCAGCTCCAAACAAACTTATGTAATTAAAAAACAAATTAAAAAAATATTTATTGCAATGCACTGAAGCTTATTATGTATGATACTGTTCAAGTTATTTAATATGATTCACTTCAATGTATTTTTTTCTAGGTATTTGGAAACTTAGGCTTACTTCGCTTTAGTTGTGTTAACAAATTTTGTATCATACAGCTGATAGTTAAACCTTATACCGCAAGGGCGTGAGTATTGTCAAGCTTTCCCTATACGCATTAAGGTACGATTATCCCATATAATGAGATTTAGGAGCCTTCAAGAACTTTGTGTTATTACGAACATATTCTGTCATACACGATTCATATCGTCAACTTTGCTGCATTTTTCACAAATGGACGATTTGGTTTTTTTGAAATTAGATATAAAAAATATTCAAGGCCGTGTAACCAGAATGCAATATATGGGGGATAATATTTTGACCTCTGGCTATTTCCACACCAGTAAACCACAGTACACGAGAACGCTCACTTTGCAAGGTTCTTAACAAATTCCATTTTTCTTGGACCTAACACCGAAGTATTCTTTTCAATTTCTCAAACAAAATATTGTATATTTTGTTATAATTTAAAAGTTCGTTAAACAATGCTTCTGATATAAAAACATAAACTGGAATCTTGAACATTGTACCAGATAAACCATACGTATATAGTTAATAAGCTTTTTACTGGTCCTTGATTATGTTTTGCTATAAACCTACTTCTATAAAAGCCTTACCCGTTATTTTAGACGTCAATGTACAAATGACGAGTGCAAACAAAAATAAAACAGATTAGTCAAGCTCGTATAAGTGGAAACAATCCGTTGTAGCACTAACCATTTTGTTCGTTACGCTAGAGATGGATTTGCGGTAATACAGCGAGCTATGATCGATATGAATTACAATATATTTTTAGAAAATCATCCGTTTTTTGTTTAAACTTTCGAGAAAGTTTACCGTCACTTACAAATATTTTCATGTTGTGTTTATTTATATATTTGTAAAATAATTTATTTGTAGTGTATTCTTGTTGATTTCAAGAAATAGATGTTTACTCAAAACAAACGTCGAAAACAATAGATACTAATAATGCACGTATTATAAATAAATCGTAATTATTTGTAAACAGTTTAGATGGCAAACAATACGACTAGCCCGTTTTAAAATCATTACCGTAGCATGTGAACGTCATTCGTCAGGGGTGTCATCAGAAGGTTTCTGATCCCTTCTACTGCAAGGTTCAACAGATTACTATTATAGGTTTAGCGTTATGGACACCATCTCATCTGATGTTACTTATTAATGAGGCCCATGAGGATAAACACGGTAAGCCTAATGGAGGGAATAGGTCCCATGTCTAACAGCCGGAACACACATAGATATTTTACGACAGACTTTCAACTACACTTTAATCTCCACCATTCTATGGTTTCATCACGATGTTTTCCTTAACCGAAAGCTCAGGCTCATTGCAGTGAATTCGAACTCACGTCCATTGACACGGCGTTCGTTCACAATAACAACTGAGCTATCATCGCTTTAATTCTAATCACCACAAAAAAGATAAGATTCAGCGGCAATGTATAAAAAACAATCAATTTTAATGAAGATAGGTTTTAATAAATTCTGTTATTCGATTAAAAAAAAAAAATATATATATATATATATATATATATATATTTTATACTTAAGGTTTTAGCGTTATGGCCATAATGTCACCTGATCTTAAGTGACGATACGGCCCAAGTTGGTAGACACACTAAACCTGTGGAGGAACTGGCTCTCAAGTACAGCTGCCGGAACACACCTAGTGGTATTTGGCGGCAGGCTTACAACTTGAGGGTGGTAGCTAGCCAGTCGGGCACCAGAAAGTGCCCTACTACCATGCTATGGTTTCCTCACGATGTTTTCCTTCATCGAAAGCTCAAGCTCATTGTTGGTGCTTGGATTCGAACTCACGTCCCTTGACGCGAAGTCGTACACACTACCACTGAGCTATCAACGCTTCATTGATTGGTGGTAAGGCTGTTTCTAATGCTCGCCTGGCTAACTACCACCTTCAAGTAGAAAATCTACCACAAAATACCAATACGTGTGTTCCGGTAGTTGCACTTGAGAGCCAGTCCGTCTACAGGTTTAGCATGTCTACAATCATGTGTCACATCGTCGACAACATACACGCGAAAAAAAAACGAGTTTTACCATGTGCTTATGTAATATTATTTCTTAAACTTCATAACCGGTGTAACTGGGCCTGCTCCATTGCACAAATCGATTCAAAATGTTTAATATAAACTACTATTACGTTTACATAATATCGGTTCTGCACGACATTCAACAAATTTACATTATATAAAAGTATAACCTTTTAATTGCTATTCGCTACTTATTTTTAATAGGATATATTTCAACACCATTATCGATTACTTAATTTTGAGGACTTCTCAATTACCTATTGAGTCTTTTATTGTAGCACGACATATTGCAGCGGTGGCTAAACTTTTACAAAGCAAATGCGCGATTACATTGTTTTACAGCGAGATGGGCACGTTTTTTTGGCTGGTTAGAGAAATAATAAACTAAATACAATTAGCGTTACTATAATATATATATATAATTAACTATTATGTTATTTATTGTGAGTTGACGATTTAAACAATTCCTTTGTACATATCACACCATATCGGCAATCGATAAATCGTTGTTTGTTTATTATTTTGCAAATTGCAATTCTTGTTTGGTGGATACGTTTTTTTAGCGATTTTTTGTACATTAACGTTATACTTATACCACAAAATAAATGAAAATAAAATTACTTACTTGCTTTTACTTACTTTAAAATTATTTTCGTCTGGTTAAGAAAAGTAAAAAAAAAGTATTTTTAAATTAGTATTTTGGAAATCTACCAGGGGGCCCATTATAGTTCAGATTAACCGTATTCCCACTTGCGCCCCCGTGGGCGCAGTGGTGGCCACCTCTGGTAAATTGAATGCACTAAAAATGATGATGAGCAAAGTACAGTCCAGCAATAAAAACAACCATTTATGGATAAATAATCTAGAGTATACCTTTCTAGCAAAATAAAGATGCCTACGCTAGAATGGAAAAGAGCATGTCTCGAAATCTGAACCTTTGTTTCAGTGTTTGCTCACATAACAATGAAATGTCGATAAAATAAATGTATTACGTGAATTTTATTTCCATCGGTCAACTCGTTAAGAGGTTAGAGATCACTAACAGACGTACATACAATTTTCATATATAGAGATATAACAGGTGTTTTATAGATATCTGTTTTTATCGATCAATTCTTCAAATCATAAAACTACCGTAATTCTTATTCTGATAGAAAAAACAAGTATTTGTCGATAAAATCAGACACTTTCATATCGCATTGTACTCAATACACCTTTTTTTATTTTTATACCTATGAATCAGTGTTACAACTACGCAATAAGATCCAATCATTTTTCAGCTATTTTCACGTCCCGCAACTGGACTTCAGATCATTATATTATACTTTTTCCCAGCGAATTTTAATAACAACTACATTTAACTTCTAAAAGAAATAGGTTTAATGTTGTGTTCAAATAGTTTAATTATTTTTTTACATTTTCTAACGCCCACCTCAAGTTGAATATCTGTCGCTAAATGCCTATGGGTCTGTTCGGGCAGTTGAACTTAAAAGACAGTCAACAGTAGCTAGTCGAGTCCTTCACTAGCTTTACCATGTTCACCATCTTGGATCACATTGTCACTTAAAGTCAGATGAGACTGTGTCCAAAACGTCAAACCAATAAATTATAAAAAGTATGGAACATCCAAAAGTGCACGCCTCATAATCTCATTTTTTTGTTTTTATTTAAATAATTAATAATTAAACCACATCAAATCAGCCCGTGAAAAGTAATAGGATTCTATTCCTATATATACTGAAACGTAAGGAAAAAAGACTCGATTAGTAAAGTATTTCGGTCATTATCAGGATAACATACAGACATACGGAAGTGCAAGGCAGAACTTTTCTAAACAGTTTTTTAACTAATTTAAATAACAAAAATGTCATCAAAAATATCACGAGTATTAAAATAGTGTATCTCCTTGATATGCGTGTGTATATATTCGCTTATGAGAAGTTTAAAAATCTTTGCTATTGCTGACAAGGGTGTGGGGAGGACCAAAGTTATTAAAATCCGCTTATGTAATATTTACAGAGCTTTTTTTTACTTAAAGTATACAAGATACATAATAGTTGTTAAATATTTTTGTCTGCCTGCTGTTTCGACTAATGTCTGAAACAGTTAGACCAATTTGATGAGACTTTCACTGGCAAATAGCTGATTTATTAACAATTAGGAAGAATTTATAAGACACGGGTAAAGATAGTTTTGAAACTATTGAATAGTCAGTGTATTCATAAAGATGTTCTTATGTAAAAATCATATAAAAAATAACCCTTGTCAGAGAACAAGTTAAATAAATGCAACGTTTGTTGACTTTCTCGTTAAGTCGAATAGCGCTATATAGAGTTTATAGTTTTTTGTATTATTATTATTATTGCAACTGCCTATTTAGGCAATTTCGCCAATGCCAAGAAAAAATAGCCATACCAGCAACGAACACAAACACCCGGACTGTAGTTTACACTGTATATAAATTTCTTTTCATATTATAATTAGAAAACAGGTACCATGTTATCTATGTAAATGGAAGTGTCAATAAAGTAATTTAACAAAACACTTGAACAAACGAAAGTATTTGGTCGAATAATTTGGAACATTTATGTATTCTTTGTTTATTCAGCATTAAGTCAATAATATTAACAATATTAAAGTTTAGGCCATTGAATAAAGTTACATAGTACAACAAGGTGTAAACATTTTACAGTTGAAATTAAAAGTTTTATGTACCGTATTATAGTTATTTGTAGACACAGACATATCATCATTTTCTTGTACTGTTTCCAAGTGTTTTGGGTCTGCGCAATACGTTTTGTTCTACCATAAATCGATATCAGCCGCAATCTCTTCAATCACTTTTCTTTCATCTCATTCCTTACACAATCTATCCATATTTTCTTTGGCCTTCCTCTTCCTTTCCATTGCTCAATATTCATATCCATTACTTTTCTCACTACAAGTATTTTCTCTCTCCTCATGACATGTCTAAACCAAGACAAATGATTTCCTTTCAACTTCTCTACCACTGGCGCCACTTTTAAACTCCTTTTAACTTACTCATTTCTGACTTTGTCCATTCTTATAACCCTACACATCCAGACATTTATCACAATAATTTATATGAAACTAGCTGGTCTGGCAGATGTTGTTCTAACCATTCCAGTAATCAATAATCAAAAAGTATCTATATTAATATTTTGAAGCGGAAAAGTTTGTTTGGTTGTTTGTTTGATAGCTCATTAAAAAATCGTAAGAATTTTAGGAATCTTAGGAACCAGTCGGATTTCAAAAAATATTTTTGTGTTTGATAGAACCATCATTGAGGAAGGTTTTAGGATATTTAACATCACTCTACCACCAATAGGAGGCAAGCTGTATTGAAAAAGTTACAAAACCGGCAAAAATTATTAAACCATTTTTAATTGTTACTTTGACGGCAAACGGCAAGGCAAAATTGGACGGCTTTCCACGGCAAAGTATAGACGATTTTAAACAGTGTTTACGAATGTATATAAGTGGTCGTGATCTCATTATGCAAGTCCAGTGTCACGGCCAACCGGCAGCCGGAGTGCCGTAACATCTCGAACGTCTGATGCAAGAATAGCATTTAGGACACTTTGACGATAGACAAATAACGCATATATAATTACATAGCATGTTCGATTGATACACACAGATGACGTGGTTGTTATAGCTTAATTTAAAAAGATTATGCTTAATTAAAGTATGTATTTTTGGAGTTTGCCCCGTGAGAAACGATTTTCATATTTAGGCCGAGATATGAAAATTTTATGAGGAGTAAAATCAGGCGTTAACCATAAGTGAGGTGTTACGTTCTTATGCGCAAAGTACTTTGATCTTTCACTTCGAGATTATGTATGAGTGTATACTTATTATTATGTAAAATAGTATATGTTATATATTTAATTGGAATTATGTAACTAAAATAAATAAATATTTATATACGCTCTGATTCTTTTTTAAGATGCCCTTATTTACCCTCTTTTTACATAATCTAATTAATAGTTCATAAGAAGTAAACTTTAGTTCTGCGTTGGAGCTGACACGCACACTTTCTTTTATTATCCTTTAACTTGTAACCGGGTGTTTGATCACAATTCCATCCAATGCTAAGTGACGATTATGTTGAACATACTAACAAGTTCATCACTGCTTCATTACATATTTTAAGTTTGAGACTGGTAGTTTATAGTAAGCAGGTCGGCTCGACTGTTGCGATTGACGGAGATTATTTCCCCTCACTTTTGGGCTTACCATCATGTGAAGAACAGTCATTGCGCCAAGGCAAAAAAAAAAAACTAATAAAAAGCATTTTTACTGTGGAGTATTGATGAAATGTGTATAAAGTATAATAAATATTGTAGGCAGGTTTCTTATTTGCTGTGTACACACAAGTAATTTTTATTTTGAATACTGCGAACATGCAGTAAATTTCCCTCGGGAGTCGACCTATGCTACCATAATTTTTTTCCTTACTTGTTCTTCTGCGGCCCATAACAATTCGATTAAAGGTCATCGCATATAGTAAAGATGATATATAATGTACTCGCTGTGCCTGAGGCTTCATTCTCGTGGAACGAAAAATTATTTAATAATTTATGACCGTTTCTGTTACTTTTTTCAATACAGGTTTGCTCCTATTGGAAGTAGTGTGATATTAAACAACCCAATGCCTTCCACAGTGATTGCTTTAGGAAATACAAAAATAACTCTGAAATCCAATTGGTAGTTCCTAAAATTAGCACGTTCAAACAAACTTTTCCGTTTTATATAATTAACTACATTTTACATGCGACTTCGCCCGTGTTAATATGGATTATGTTAAAAAAAACGGATGTCGAAATAAAAAGTTTCATACGAAGTTTATATTAATATTAATATATTGTTATCGTGGTGTTTAAAATCTCAGCCTTTACGGACTTCCTCAACGCAATGCGCAAATGCATTATTCGGGTTCAGGTCAAAGCCGTGGCATGTGGCAACTCATTGGTGCTAATCACCCAACACTACCCAATAAAACGTACCACGGTGACACTTCCCACAACCCTGTTGCCAGAAACCAGGCAAAGCTTTCACAATACTTCTGGTCACTGGCGGGAGTGGTCGTTTGGAGCTACAATCTTTCTGGCGTCTCCTATCCAACCGGTCTGATACGGTAGATCTACACTTATCTACGGATGAACCGCGCCGCACGCTGGTCGCAAACGAACACCAGTATTACTGCAAAGGCCTAGGGCTGCCCGTAAAATTACTCTTCACCGCAGAACCTGTGTATGGAGGCCTAAGATCATTCCCAGCTAGCTACCACCCTCAAGTTGAAAATCTGCCGCCAAATACCTATAGGTGCGTTTTGGCAGTTGCATTTGTCAGCCAGTCCCTCCACTAGGCTTTGCTTGTCCACCATCTTGGTCTACATCGACACTTAACATCAGGTGAGATTGTGACCATAACGCTAAACCTTAACTATAAATAAAAAATAGATTGCAAAATTATGAATATTAATATTCAATTTTCATTTTTCAATATATATGTAAATGGAAATTCATATTCATAACTTTTAGTGTAAAAATAAAATCACGAGTTGAAAATTATTAATATGTTACGCACAACTGTATGTAGATGTAGCTCAGGTAAATAAAAATCTGTTGATATTCGAATAAGTTAAATACAGCCGGTCTTTACGCTTGTATAATTTGTATCCTGAGATGAACATGTAGTAACTTGACTCGCTGTATAGATAATTTTAACGATAATTCACATTTTCAATTTTATATAAATGTTACTTACTCTTACAATAGTACTTCGGATTTGTATATACTACCAAACACGTCATAGAAACAAACAAGATTAAGTTTTATTAACTAGTAACATTTTTCATAATTTTGATTTCTTAATATTCATTTATGTGACGCGATGATAGCTCAATTGGTAGTGTGTACAGACCAGCGTCAATGAACGTGAGTTCGAATACACCAACAACAAGATTTAGCTTTCGGTTAAGAAAAAAATCGTGTTGAAACAATAACATGCTGGTAGGGCTTTTTTTAATACCCACCTTGTTACCTACCACCATACCTATAGGTGTATTCCGGCAGTCGTACTTGAGAGCCAGTCCCTCCACTAGGCTTAGCGTGTCTATTATCTTGGGCCACATCGACACTTGACATCAAGTGAGATTGTGGTCATAACGATAAACTTTGCTATAAAAAAATCCGTTTCTTAATCTTTATTTACCACTAAATATACCACAAATATATAAAGATATTATTACACTCCTACTCATATTAAGCACAGTAAAATTTAAAAATCACAAGCGCTGAAAGAACTTCAATCAATCAACGCTGTTCCTAAAGTGTAACAAATCAAAAGAGAGTAATTGACAGGTTTATCGCCATATGTTTGGGTGTTCCGACCTATTCGGGTTTAAGAACACCGCGGTACATATTCTGAAAGCTCCTAAAAAAAAATAACAATTTAATATATACGCGTTCTTTCTGATAACATATAAGTTTTTACCTGTTTATTATTCGAAATAACAAATAAAAAAGACTATGAGAATAAGATCCTTAAACGCCGTTCTACGATTACTTGTTGTCCACGTAATGATTAAAGCAAAAACAGTGTCTTAATGTAGTCTAACTAAATCCTAGGCAAGCGGTGAATACATGAATTACTTTATAATAAATTCATAACAAGTTTTAAGCAAATGTTCACCAACTGTTTCGACAGTCATGATGTATGAGTTCACTTGAACAACTCTTAATTAATACGATGCAATTTAAGATCAACACTTCGATTCATTCATTTAACCGAATCTACAATAATTGGCAATAATTCCAATATTTAAGAACAAACTAGAAATACTAAATCTAGGAGAAACTTTTACAGATCTGTTACCTGTCACCCAACTCTAGATACATCGCGGCACCTTTTTATAGTTAAAGTTTAGCGTATGGTTACAATCTCACCCGGTGTTAAGTGACGATGTGGCTCAAGATGGTCAACCTGTGAAAACCTGTGAAAGGACTGGCTCTCAAATGCAACTGCCGCAACATACTTATAAGTATTTGGCGGCTGGTTTTCAACTAGACGGTGGTAGTTAGCGAGGCGGGCATTAGCCAAAGCCCTACCACCACGCTCTGGTTTCATCACGATATTTTTCTTAACTGAAAGCTCAAACTCATTGAATGTGGATTCGAACAAGTGTCCTTAGACGCGGCGTCCATACACGCTACCACTAAGCTATCATCGCAATAAAACTAGCCACTTCTACGTGAGAACAATTCTATCTAGATTTAGCATAATACCGTCATGGAGGTCACAAATTAAAACTAGTACAGACTACTATTATAAAAACCATGACAAAATCACAGGGATATGACTAATAACAAACATAGTACAATAAAAAAAGAACATTGAGAATAGAGATCCGATATACCAATATATCTTTTAAAACCCGAGAAATCATCAATTGATCAAGTGATGACTTGTTAAATATGCGACCTAATTGGGTACAGCTCATTACCAGCCTTACTTGATTAATGATATCGAAATGCAACACGCCTACGATTACCACCCACTATAGAGCAATTAGTTACACTTGCATGTTATTTATGATCTAGTTTGGCACAATTATCTTATGACCAAAGATTTGCATTGCATGGTGGTAGAGCTTTATCTAACACTCACCTAGCTAGCTACTACACTCAAGTTGAAAATCTGCCGCCAAATACCTATAGATGTATTCCGGCAGTTTCATTCCAGAGTTAGTCCCTGCACTAGGTTTAGCGTGTTCAACATTTTGCACCACACCATAACTTAAAATCAGGTGAGAATGTGACCACAGCGCTTAACTTTAACAATAAAAATAAAGAAAATTGTTGCTCACCTGCGGATCTTCGTCTTGAACCAAGCTTCTTCTCTTCATAGCGAACTCTTTGACAGCAGTACTGTTGTCAGTATTGGTATCGACGTTAAACGTCTTCAGCCGCAACATCGGACTGACCGGCCCGAGGGGCATACTGTATTTGTTATAGGTTAAGTATTTGTTGGCCGATGGTGCCATCGTCGAGAAAGGTGAAATCGACGGTGGATTGGACGTCACCTCCACGATGTTCTGTATGCTCGGCCTCTGGACTCGCTTCTTAGGTCTGACGTATGTCCGCGAGTCGAATTTGTGTTTGTCCGGTAGCGACAGCACTTCACCTGGATTTAAAATATATTATTAAAAATTGGTAAAGAAGAAACATCGTTTTTTTATTGTTTATAGGTTTAGCGTTAAGGCAATAATATCACCAGAACTTAAGTGAGGATACGGTCTAAGTTGGTGGACACGTTAAACCTGTAGAAGGACTGGCACTCAAGTCCAACTGCCGGAACACACCTATTGATATTTGGCGGCAGATTATCAATTTGAGGGTGGTAGCTAGCCAGGCGGGCATTGGAAAAAGCCCTTTCACCATAATGATTTCCTCATGATGTTTACCTTCAACGAAAGCTCAAGGTCATTGTAGGTCGAATCGAACTCACGCCCGTTGATGCAGCGTCTGTACATACTACCACTGAGCTATCATCACTTCAGATATTATTTTTAATACTCTTCCCACTCCCACATCAGAAGTTAACTTCAGTAGTTCAACAGAAGTAAACTTCAGTAAGAAGTTCTCATCTCTATTCAAAGTTCATTAATATTTTCTTAAAACTTATATTTTTTACTTTACAAGCATCTTTATAACCGGGGATGTTATTCAACGCGACGGAAAGAATAAAGTTTTTGGTGTTATTGTAATCTTGCGGGCGTACGTTGAATCACTTGTAAAAGTTTCATCACAATCAGATGATGGTGAACTGTGTGGTTTAGGAACGTATTGACAATAAATATACAAAACCACATAATTTTTTTTATGTATATAGATTTTAACTATTATTTATAACAAAATAATGCACTTAGTGTTTTATTTGTCACCTTAACCCGCTAATGTCCCATTTTTGGACCCATTTTCAAGTTACTTCCTTTGAATAACTGCAGTTTCTAATTAGCATAAAGCATATTCCACCAATGTCACAAAAATCGGACGGGATGTAATTAATTAACTATTCAGATTTATGGTTATAATAAATTAACACGAAAAAAGATATGAACACAGAATATACATAAGTAGAAGGTTCAACGAACTCATCAAAAATCGCATCTCAAAGCTTGAAATTACCTAGAGAACGCATCACGTTCAATAAAATACCTTCATGCTTCGATATCACGGTACAATTTTAAACGGGGTCATTTTATTTTTTAATTGGTAAACACAACAAAGCGGCGAACAAATTTCGCAACACACTACCAACAGACAATGTTATAAATTGACGATGTTAAATAATAGTAACAAAATGTTGATTGAATTTGGTACATATGTAAAATTCATACATATATCTGGTTCTTACTTACTCATATATGTATGTTAGACAAAAAAAAACCTTTTTGTTAAAGTACTTATCTAATATTTATACTCATTGTAAACACTAGAAACGCATTGCACTTATTCAGATCACAGTACCATAGAAAACAAATATACCAAAAGAGTATGCTATGAAAACAAATAAATACTAAGAGCTACTACTATATGACCTAAACAGGATTGGCTACGTAGTATATACGTATACGCGGTCGACGTGGGAGCAACAGGTATCTAAAACCTCTACGTAATCTACTAATAGATTTTTGCCTGTCTAGGACTGCAGTAAGTTCTATATTAGAACCTGTTCTAATACTAAGCTAGCAGCCTCCAGTCTAATTTGGCTGGGCATGGAGATAAACATGAGTAGTGAACGTGAGCGTTGACGCGCGTTGGGCCAATGATCCCTTAAACTTACATCAAAAGTGTGCCACATACTGAACCCTCCACCCGCACAGTGAATCCATGGATAGCTAAGAAGTTCGACTCTCTATCTTTTAAAAGAGTTGACTTATATAATTAAAAATTCGTTTTTTGTATTTCTTTTATCTGCAGAGTGGTTAATAGTTATTTCATGATATTATAAAAGAACGTCTGCGGGATCAGCTAGTATAATACGTAAACTTAACACCCGTTAGTTTGTAAATTAGTGCAACTGTAATCTTTATTGTAAATTATTTCGGTATATGCAAAAACCATATCTATATATATAATGTAAAACAGCATACAACCTATGACCTCAGGTTATTGACCTGAATTAATTCTGTACGTTAATGAAGATAAAAAGTTTATTTTGTATTCATCTCAAGCTGGCAAAAACAAGGTTTACATTGTACAGTCGATCGTAATGCCACCTGCAGCGTACTTAGGGTATTGATAACCTATATATATATCATGTAAAAACTGCAAGCTCTTAGCGAACTGAATACGATACGGCATACGTTACATACGTAAAAATGTAAATAAGTTATCTTGAATCGAAGTTCACGATTATGAGGGAATCGATATAAGTAGCAGCATGGTTTGATTTTGAAAATATGGTAAATAAGAAATTTTGAACACAAACTTGGGAGAATTTCCTTATTATGTATTTCATACATTTATTTATTTCAATATATTTTTTTCTTTAAAAATGTTGGTATATTAAACGGTTCTGGATAACACATTATGCTTTTCTAATTATTGGTTTTGTTTATATGTCGATGGCGACATGGCAGATCAGATATGAATTGTTTTCGCATTTAGTTACCGGTGTTTGACATTGCTGTAGTCCTATTAAGTGAAAGAAATGTTATGCAAATTTACATGCTATATCCAACAACTATATTAGCAACGAGCGATAGCAATCATTGTAAAATGTTATGACAGTTTTACGTGCACAGAATTTAAAGAAACTAACGGATCTTTAGTAACTTTACACTTATATAAACGTGCCAGATAGTTCTCGAAGTATTATGGTTCGTTTCGTTTAAAGTGTGGATAATTAACAACCTGAGAATTACAGATCATATTAAAACAGGAATATAATAAAATGCGATTTAAGAATTCCTGCTTTTCGATGCTTTCTATCATTTACAGTGACATAAATTTATAGTAATAAATAAACTGATTTATTTTTATAGTTTATAAGCTTAGCGTTATGGCCACAATATCACCTGATGTTAATTAACGGTGTAACCTAAGATATGGACACGCTAAGCCTAGCAAAGAGACTAGCTTTTAAGTGCAACTACTGGAACTTATAGGTGTTGAACGGCAAATTCTCAACTGCTGATGCTAGTGAAAGCTAGTTTGGTGAGCATTAAAAAAAGTCTTAGGCTAAGTTTTATTACTATGTATTATCGCGCGAGCAGAGTCACTCGAGGGGTCCTATCCGGGGGATCGAACCTAGGCTCAAGCGTCTGCGGAGGGAGGCCGCGGCGAACGTGCGGGAGCGAAATTATTAATTAGCGGTGAATACTGAGATAACAGCTGACAGAGTGGAATGGAAGAAAAACATGCCAATCCCTCGTATGCGGGATAAGGATTATGGACAAGATGAAGAAGAGTTTTCCTTCATCGAAAGCTGTTGTTTCAATGGACTATTAGAACTCACATCAGTTTTTCGAATTCGTTGTAACTAAACCATCACCGTTTCAAAAATTATATTAAAAACGAAATGATTTTATTAAAAAATAAAATCAACCTTCAATATCATGAAACCCACAACTATTTCCTCGATGCTGTTAGTTGAATAGAAAGTGAAACGATTATTATAACACGTATCGCATGCTAATAGACGTTGTAGGCGAAAATGTATTTATGTTGTACTCACAAATCTGTATCAAATTTCATTAGGCAAGGGATTCGCTATTGTTGACATGCGATGTTTTTCATTTATAAACGATCCTATTAGCGCGGCAAAGTAACAGCTCTTATTTCATAGTAAGTATATCACAATACCTAAACTGAAATTCATTAATTGTATTTATAAAGTTCATCTCACTTGACATTGGTGAAGTTGCATATAGCCCAATGCTATCATAAAATGTTACATGTAGGGTAACGTTATGACAATGAAATTTTGATACATGTCTGTCAGTTAGATTTGAACTATATTCCGGTTTATAACTGATTGAGATGTTTGTTAAAAATCGATTATAAATATTTTATCGAAAATACAGACAAATCAATTTTTCACATTTTCATGCATTGTCATTCACTTCTGAGCTGTGGTCGAAATACTGAGTATCTAGCTAATCGAGAAGTTAGTTTAAAATCAATTACAAAATTCTACCCGAACAGAATTACAAGAAATCGAGTTAATAAAAACATGATAAAAAAGAAACAATGACAAGAAGACAGTAATCCGTTGCTAGCTGTCACTATTATTTCTTTCGATAGCAGGATATAGACAGATCGAACTCGAAACGAGACTCAAAAAGATAAATATTATTCTATATATACTTGTTTTATTCTCATTCTCATCCTTGTCCATATTAAAAAAAAAAAATTTTAGATACCTTGAAACCTCAAAAAATGTAATTATTTGGAAAAATTCTTTAAGTTTTGCAGAAACCTTAGGAATACCTTTTACTATTTAATAATTCCAAATAATTGAAATATCGTTTAGGTCCGTAAAAGCTATAGTACCGCCCGTATTATTTACTTTACAATAAGCACTTTATGGACACTTTGAAATCAATTTTAAAGCACACAATTATTAGGGGCAGTTTTAAAAACATTTCTTCGTGCAAATGCATCGCTAAACAAAACAATTGAGTGAGGCTATTTGTTCAATTAACAGCAATGCGCGTATGTGGTCAGTTAGTCGTTCTGATTTGATGATTAATAGTCTCCTTTTGCCCTCAGACATTAGATATATGCAAATTGATTCATTGAGCAGGGTATTTCAAGTTTTACTTTATTAGCAAAATGTAGATGTACAAATGTTTAAAAAAAATTGCTATCTCGTATTAGTACATACAAATTTAAGCAAATTACGGCAGTCGTAGGTGCCTCACAATCTGGTAGTCAACCGTCGTAATTGAGTCAATGGGTGGTACAGATATTTACAGAGTTTTAACGAGCAATGTTTTTAACATTCTTTATGAACATGGACTAAAATGTTTGTATAAATTAGTCTGCTTAATTTGAAAATAATTGTTGAACGTAGGAGCCGTGAATTTTGCCTTTCTGTTTTCGACTCCAGCATATAATACTATGCCAGCTTTAAAAAGTTGACCGATTTTAACAGATTTTTCGTTAATCATTGTATAATAGTATACAATATTTATAAACATTATATTAAAATTTCTTACTATTAATTTTATAAGATTTTTTCATACTAAAAATTAGACCTAATAAACAGAATTTCGTGAAACACTTGGTTAAAATGAATTTTCTTACGAATGTATTATCATTGATAAACGCATTATTTTATTTATAAATAAATATAAATAAATGTATTATTAGGTTCTGAGAACAATAAAATAAAACGCAGAAATAAAATTAATTGGAAGGAAATTTCATAATTAATATATTTTTTCTAGTTGTGAAAATAAACATTGTAATGTATCATTCAATTCATCTAATTCATTATAATACATATAATATGCTACGACCCGGTGACACGTATAACGTGTACAAACTATATCTGCGCAGACGTTAAGAATTCACTGGTTGTCTAGAACCAATGAGCGCGCACATATGACCGAACACAACCAATAGCATACGCGCTATGGATAACTGTCTACACTATAGAAATACAGTGCAATATAGAACAGACTAAAGAAAGGGGCGTGACGGAAAATCTTATATTTTTATTTGTTTAGCTTCCAACCGTACCGAGCGATAAGAAACTTCGTTCTAAAAATGAAATTGCTCAAAGTTAATGTTAGTAGATAGTATAAATTGCTGTTATTAGTTTGCGATTTCTGGTACATCTTATTTTAAAAGCATCAACCAAAATAGAAGCTAAAAACGATCTTTTTAAAACTTCGTTCGACTTGTCTCAAACAAAATTACAGGTGACGATAAAATTGATTTTTTACTTGTGTAAAGGCTGTCAAGACTTAAGTCAAGTTTTGTGTCAAGATTTAAAGGTGTAGGTCAGAGAAAGTTTATTTTTAATATTTAAAACTACTATAGACAGGCTATATTGGTCCGAAACGGGGACACACAATTTTTGATGGTCTATTTTAAACTGTGTAGGTATACAAAATTCATAATGATAATACCGTTACAATAGTATATAATCTCTTTATAAATTAAATTTCCAAGTATAAATACCAGGTAGACCAGATTCTAATATTTGAATTTTTGAAGCAATGATAGCTCAGTGATATCTTATACGGCCGCCGATTCAATGGATGGGTGTTCAAATTCCTGCAATGATTTTCAGCTTTTGATGGAGGAAAACATCGTGATGAAACGACAACGTGGTGGTAAAGCTTTTTCTAATGCCTGTCTGGTTACTTAACACCCTCCAGTAAAATCTGACGCCAAATACCTATAAGTGTCTTCCTACAGTTGCACTTGAGAGCCAATCTCTCTACTGGGTTTAGCGTATCAATCACCTTGGATGACATCGTCAATTATTAATAGGCGTGATTGTGATCATAACGCTAAACCTATAAACTAATAAAAATTATATTATTGCTGTGCCATTTGTTGACTGAAACGCCTTACGTGTTCGTTTGTTTTGCAATCCGCCAAAAAGTGGAAATGATTACCAGTGTCGTGGCCTTCAACCGAAAAGTGAATGAGTTTTTACTACACGAACGCGCTACATCTTCGGCCTCGTCTATACTTTCCATCAGGTGTGAATGATGACAAGCAACGTATTGTGAATTAAAAAAAAAACGACTTATAAGGTTTCCAGTAGTGGCTTCTGATATTTATGTCTATAGTCCTAGCGACTGTAAATCAATTGATAAATATAGTCTTGAAAGCCAGTATATTGCGAAGGTGAGGGATCATTCACTCGGATGTTAATAATATATCTAGAAGCTAGATTACTCCGTGAACGTGCCACGAATAAGGACGTGTCGTTTATGGGAAAACGCTAGCGCAACCGGTTCCGCGATTGCTTCCTCGGTATTTATTTATCAGTTATCTTTCTGATTTCTTAGGTTTACGCGAATATTATTCATTGAAATAAAACTAATTTAAACGGATTTTATCGCGGTTATTTATTAAATTTTGATCCCGACGTTTCGAAAGCTTTTCAGCCTTCGTGGTCACGGGGCGGACTGAGGTGTAGGTTGTCCAGAAAAGTTTACATACACAGTAACATAGTTTTATTTCAGTTATCTTTCTTTCGAGCGGAATTGTCTATTTACAGACAACGTTGAGAAAAACATCACATTTTGCTATAACTTGACAAAACGATTGCACTATACTAAATACTAGTTCAATGCAATCCAAAAACACTTTAATATTTATAATGGTGGACAATAAATCCATTTATGGACTTCCTTTTGTAATGCGTTGTGTCAGCACTAATGTATGTATATATGATCGTAGAGGTGCAAAGTCAGTCGGTCGCATCCTAGTGTCGTTACGTTTGCGCTGAACATAATAGGTATTATTTAAGACAATTGGACTTATTATTTGAGAGAATCCCACATTAGGTAGTAGGACCCTCTAACATCAATAGACTGGTGACCCTGATGTGATCATCAGCTCAAACATAACGAGACTAGGACGGTTTGTGGGACTGAATTTCAACCTCCACAAGACACTACGGCAATACGCCATTACGCCCGACAACAGCGAAAGCTTTCACAGTTATTGAAGTCATCCAACGACAATTCATAAGAATTAAAATTTTGTTGTACTTTAACTTTTTCGTAGATTACGTCAATATGACTGAGGTTCAATAGGCGTATAAAAAGTATGTGATCGTAACAACTATTATATTTAACATTATAATATTACGTCCAAAAAGTTGAAAGATTTTTCTTGAAATTATAAGAACCAAGGGAACGAAGTTGCAGACACAACTAGTATAAACTAATTCTAAAGTATTCAAAATTAAATGGCTCAATGTATATGGCATGTTATTTGACATTTTGTAGGCGATACTCAATATGGACAATCGACAAACAGATCATAAAATTTTGTTCAAACAAATAATGACAAATATCCAAACTAGAACCGGCGAACCGTGTTTAACATCCTCCCAAATAGCCGCGTATGGTCTCATTGTAATTGGATGATTGCTACGTTGGCATTGAACGCGAATGTTAGATATCTATCAGTGATACTCAGTAGCCTGTACCAGAGACATTCGATACACATCGATATCTCGGAACTATACGACGTAAACATTTTACATATCAAATGTTAATCTTTATATCGATACATTTCCAACCGACGTATCGATTGGATATATTAGTAACCGATTTTAATCGACATATAAACAGGCAAACTTTAACCTTTTTTTTTAGTAATTATGGACAAGATTTAGTGTTATCAATAAAAACTTCGAAACCAGTTGTGTTATTTCTTAAACATTATGTTTTTGATTTAGTCCTACCTTAGTTTTAAAATCTATCACTCTCAGATTGAACAGCAGTTAGTTAACTAACTACAGTGCGTACACACAGACACACATATCATGTTTGTCTATTATTAGCGCACCTAAAAATAATCAGTTTACAAGAATACCCGTATTTAGGAATAGAGATGTGTCGACAGTGAGTAGAAAACGTAGGTGATATTCAAAGTATCCACTCGCCAAATGGACGTTATTATAAAATTGATATGATAAAAATACGCTTTTAATTCCAGTACAATGATATTATAAACTCATTGAGTTCACATAAATTCTAAATACAGAAAAGATAACACAGTCACCTTGTCAAAATATAATAACAGGTCAATTCGCCGCTTTCTCGTAATCTACAAACGAATGTCCTAAGAACCGATATCATAAAAACCGAATGCATTATCTAAATTAATATGTATTATTCGACCTGTAAGGCTGAGATAACATAATATAGTTATAGGGTGGACTCGGCCCGCCCTTAGTTTTATAGATTTAAGATTATCCGAAAACGCGATCAAATAATTTTATTCAAATCAAATCCATGTATGCACGGACATATCGGAAGTGTCAGAGTTTGTGTATAGCACTACCTCTTCAACGCCAGCACAGTTTCTACTTATTAAATTTCGTTTGTGTTTTAGTCGGTATTTCATTGTTGTAAACAGCTAAATAAGTGTAATAAATATCTAGCATTAGGTATATACAATTACTTCATCTTTGTCACGAAAAAAAAAACGATTTTCTTCATACACTCAATTATCCAGAATTTGGAATATGCGATAGCCTAATGACAATAATTAAACCTATTAATCGAGTTTCCGATTGTATAATGCAATCGAATAAAAATTAATACACGTATATTTATTTAGTCTTTCTAATCACTATCGTAACATATACACATAAAATGATACTGAAATATGATCGGTTTACCATTTAAATGAACCGTGTCGAATGCCTGTTATTAGATCAGGCAGTTGCCCAGTGGAGCGCGATCGCATCCTTTGTCGAATGATTCGATGACACACGAAAATCATACAACTTATTGAAAGGTTAATTATAAACCGTTCAATATACATTAAAAGATGCTCCACTTTGTGTACTAATATAATTGATCCAGTTTATTTTTCTTATTATCCGTACCTACTGATCAGATTATATTACATCTTTATATGTATTAACTACCGGATACTAAGATACCTTTAAAGACCTATTTTTTCTAATTTGATAGGTTAAAAAAGCACTATGGACATCGAGTTTGAACGGTGGCACATTAGTGAAGTGTGGTTATCAAGAGAAATACAAACCATATAACTAGAAGAATGTTGATAATTAAGATCGAGTACAAAGATTACAGATTGTGTGAGAAATTAGGTGCAATAAAATACTTATTCTTACTGATATTATAAACACGAAATTGAGTTTGTTTTTTTGTTACGTTTTCCAGCCTAAACCACTGAATCGATTATGATGAATTTTGGCATAGAGATAGATGGGAACCTGGTGACTGTGATAGGCTAATATTTCTCACGAAATACTTATTAAAAGTGGGGGAAAAGAGAAGGATAAACTTTATATGAATTTTTTTATAGCGTCATCCGATTTGTTTGACAAAACCAAAATCAACGCGAGCGAAGCGGCATGTCGAAACGATTGTGAATAATTAAATGTTAACTGACATAGCATGAAGGAAACATTTGTTAACTATACTTAGGTATGATAAGGGTTATGAAGAAAAAATAAGTGTAGTAAAATAGTAAGTAATTTTTGCTTAGTTACTGGTATTATAATACTAATAATTAATTTAACTTGATCCAGCCGCCCTCTAGACTTTACATTTTATCATTAAAGATCACATCGTAATTTAATATCTAATTATATATAGGGGCGAACATCATATAAATATTTCTGCATTGGTTTGTATAATTCCGTGTTGTCTAACACTATTTCCAAATCTGCTAGAGAATTATATAAAATTAATATAAAACACTGTTAAATATATTTACTTAAATATATCTGTCTTTGTATATTACATGGCGACTTTGTCACGCAGGTGACTAAGCCTTCATTAACAAAAATAAAAACATGACAATATCATTATATCTGTTAAAAAATAATCACTCACTTTTAAGAATGTTGTCCAGTATGGAATATAACTGCTTCTCCATAGTAAGGTATTCATTGTCCTCATTGAAAGGCCAATCACAAGACAAGTTCCAATCCAGGATATCAACTTTTTGTCCAGAATCTTCAGGTACTTCATACAACCTGCAACAAAATGTGAATTGAATTTATAAATGGAAAATACATTATTGCATTTTTGTTTAGTAGAAATAGTAGTTGTTATGGAGATGCTCAAGAAGATGTTTACATCATTACTTTTGCAGAGTAAGAGATAGATCTCGCCGGAGACTGGAAGCAGTCCCTAGTCTTTGGCAGAAAGTGAGGAATAGGTGTTCAGGTCGAGGTAGGTTTAGTGGGTATTTCTGGTGATTCGCACCAAGTTAGAGTTCCACATGCCACTTTTGTGGGTCGCTCCGCATACGAGAGAAAGTTAATAAATACATTTTTGCCTACGAAAAAAAAATGGCAGGACAGAGCAGGCTGATCCCAGTGGGTACCCTCTCTGACCACCCTAAGCCGGATTGCGAGGGGCGGGTCGGAGAATCCGCCTATTTAGCACCCACAGGGGCACGGCTTACCATCAGGCCAGGCCGATCGCCTACTGCGCCGGGGCGACGCGGTGGTTGCATGAACTTACGTCGCCCCAGCAGGCAACAGGTGGCCGTGGAACAGAATGCATTTTTCTACAATAAAGAAAACGACAAAGCAATTATCTAACTGAATCACTACCAATATACACAAAGCGTAATATGCATCATAGTGGAATACCTAGACATCTCGCATTTCCACATCAGCAGGTGTCTATCTGGCAACCAAGTAGTGCTGTCGGAATGTATACTGCACTGGGTCGTTAACACTATCATGCACTATGCACACCATAATAAACCCTTCAAAGTTAATATTAGCGTTTAATATACAAACTGGTTTACTAGCTGTATACGTGTGTAATAAATGTAATGCACTATTTAACTGTCAAGGTTTTCAATATACTTAAAAGGTTAGGCATTTTACTGAGCATCATAAAACGTGAGGTTAGGGTAAACGTGACCTTGACCTTGACCTATGCAGAGAGAAATCAACGGAACTGCAATAGCAAATGTATTATGCAAACAAAGTAAAGAACTTCATTTACTTTAGAACATTTCTATTAAGAAAGCTAACATAATTTACAAATTATAGTAAACCTTATTAAATATATTCACTATAAATATCGAAATAACGATATTATTATGTTAATTTTAACCTAATAATAGATGTGCTGGTATTGTACTGGTATGGTGCTGGTATGTACTAGTGCTATGATGACTATATTTGGGAGCAGTACAAATTAGTAAAAGTAGACAAATTTAGTATTTAAACATCATAATGAAATTTATGAGCTAAAACATAAAATTAAAAATCCATGAGAAGTATGCATTAATTAAAATCTATATAATAATAATATATACGTAGGATCCTTGCTTTTTAGTTTGTAATATTAGTATGAATAAGTTTCCTTCCACTTTCACACATTTATTATCAAAAGACAATATGCTTAATTTACTTGAAATTTGTCATGCATATACTTTTATAATATATAGGTATAAAGGTATAAGGTAAGGTAATATAAGGTATACGGTATAAGGTAGGTATAAAGAACACATTTTACAACCATATGAGGTTTATAGAAAAATGAGAATAATATTGGGGGCACCAATTAATTTTTAAAAATAAGGTGAATTTCAAAATGGTCATTCATAAACTGTTCACCAATTATTAGAATAATCTGCACTTAAGTTTACATTGATGTAAAGTACATAAGTAGGTGAATTATTGAGTAAACATTACTAAGAATATATTGTTACCATAAAATGTTGTTAACAAAATTGGAATGTTTGTTGAAATAACTCAGCTTTTATTAAAATTGACTATGGATATAATTGCTGGCATAGCAGATGTTCTACTCATTCCAGTTTTTAATAATTCTACAAGTGGCTCCTAGCAGATCCAGTTTTTATTACTTGTTTTGGAGCTAAAAAAAATATACTTTGTATGGACCTACTTCATCTATAACTATGGATTTTAGTAATAATGATATCTTCATTATTTTTCAGACTCAAGTTAAAGAAAGAACAATCATGACAGGTTTTTTTATGTTATTGGACAGCAAACAGGCAGATGGCTCATCAGATTATAAATGGTTACTGTCATAGGCAGCTGCTACTCCAGGGGTATTAGAGCCATGTTGCTGAACTTGCCAAAAAGAGCTGATTTTCATTCACAATGCCAGAACACAAAGGCTCATACTGAACCTTTATTTTCAGGCAGTCTAATCAGTTAGGTAATAACCCTACCACTGAGCATCTATTAACTATTATACCAATTTTTATAAATTTAAAACCAGGTATAAAAGCATCAGTTACAACATTGAATCAGTTATAAGATTAAATGACAAGGTCCCAGATGAATCACTAATAATAATTAAAAAATGTGTATTGCTTAGCTATCAGATATAGCATATTTTATTTTTCATTCATTCTGTATATAAAATATCAATACATTCAATTGTATATATACTGTGTGTGTTCATATATCTCTTGTTTCGGCTGATTAGTATTTTTTTCTTGTGAGTATCTATGGGGTATAAATATGTATAGGAATACATAGGTATTTCAGCTATAAATGAACCTGGTAGTAGATTATCAACACCTGTACTTTTTAAAGCTTTCCTATGACATTTTTGTATTTTTTCTGAATTGCTCACATAATATTTTGTTGCTAGCTTTCAACATACCTAAACATTTTTTAATTTTTAATTCAAATGTTTTTATACAGGAATTTTCACCTGCAGCAAGATAATATTCTAACTACTGGTTTGCCTAGACTTTTTATACAAATATCAGTTAAATTTGTTTAAGGGAACTTGGACTTAACAAATAAATAATTAAAATTTCACTATACAGTCTTCTCAAACCACATCAATTGTCATAGCAATCCTTTAGGTATTTTCTGCATTAATGCTATGTACTTGTGCTACTTGCTATGTGATATATACTAGATTACAATTATACATAATTTTTTTTGTGAACAGAAGTTAGAATCCCACTGTTATTATTGAATAATTTTTTTTTATAGGTTTAGCATTATGCCCCAAATCATTTGCGATATTAAGTGACAATGTGATCCGAGCTAGTAAACATGCTAGAGCCTAGTGGAAGGACTGGCACTCAAGTACATCTGTTGAAACACATCTATGATTACTTGTTAGCAGATTTGTAAGCATTTAGAGTTTTTTTAGCAGAATTATTGAACAATTGAAAATCACATTCACTAATTTAGAAATAGATGATACACTTTTTGGTTGTTGTGTTCAATGAATCCTTTTATTTTAGTTATGTTTTAAATGTGGGCAAAATACATGGAAATACATTGTGTAGGCCTGAATTGACATTGAGAGGGGTATCTAGGACTCACCAGTAATACCCATTAAATATCCAAAACATCTTTACCCTTACTCCTACATTACCAGAAACTGAACATTACTTTGCCAATGCTTTCAATCCTTGTCAGGATGATGTAGGGCAGGGGTAGGTAGGAGTAGGTACTGTAGGGTGTAATATGAAATTTTTTTAAGGCATTTCAAGCCAGACAATAATTATATTGGTTTCTTACAATAGATTTTATTAAACACATTGAAGATAAAATAAATAATAACCTTTTTAGAGTATATCTGAAATGATATGATATATACTTTAATCACTTCAGAGTAATATATCAGAAATATTATAATTTATTATCTCTGTAAATGCTACAATAAATTGATAGTGATTATCACATTTTTAAGTATATAGTTAGTTATACATAATATAACAACTGGAAATCAATTTGTGTCAGGTAAAATTGTAAGATAAATATCTTATCAATGTGATTATGCTAAATGCTGGCTGCTATTTGCATTTTTAATATTGAACATGTATACCATTGTCTAGCTTTAAATATCCTATTTAATGTTTTAAAGATGTTAAGCAATTTTTCATTCATTTTCGAGATGTTTATAAACAACATCTCTAGAATAAATGATAGCAAGCAAGTATAAATAATAATATGGTATGATGCAGTACAAACTCAATTTAATCATCATATTTAATTTGTAAATGTTTAAAATTAAATACTTTCGTTTTTAAAAGGTTAAATGTACCCATAAATAATGTATCACCAATTTTTATAAATAAACAATCTCAAAAACATAAGAAATGACTCATTTTCTCAACCCACAATTAATATTAATACGATTTTTAACACATCTGTAAAACTGGATGTCGTACAGCTTTCTGATTAATAATTGGACCAAATTGTAATACTTGACAAGTCCACCGGACATAACACATTGAGACCATATCCATGTGAATGTAACATACGATGATTCCAATAACTTTATAGGATGTGTTAGTGATGAATAAAGTTACTAACCATGTCTGATCGTCGGAAAAATCCAATGATTCCACGTCAATCAACTCCGAATCAATCATATCTTTGTTTATATTTTCATCAACCCGATTCATAATACCGATAAAATAAACACATTAATTTGGCACTATAATAAATCACATACAAATTTTCACTGTTTAAGTATATTCACTAAATTGAAATACTGTAAATATAAATAAGAAATAAAGATATATTACACAGGACCTACACGAAATTGTCCCAGACATGTAGATTGGAATTTGACATAAGGCCATAAGCAAAATGCCAAAGAAAGGGTGAAAGAAACAACGGTAAAATCCATAGAGAAAGAGGAGGTATATAAGTTTTTGGAAAATTTAATTATCTATATTATTTAGTTGATTTATACAAGTTATATGAAAAAAAATCTACCTTGCTACGGACTATATTTTTACAAAAATCAAAAAACAATTTTATTGTCAATACTTTGATCAAAGAGCAATTATTCTAAATGCCAAATTGACAGCAGCTTGACGCATAAATTTGACATATCTAAATCATAGACAACAAGTTTCTGAATTCTTCCTTTTGTCTACGCACACGTCGAGAACACGTTGTGTACTGTGTTATTGTAGTTTTTCGATTAAAAACTACAAAATGTCGTCGCATCTAAACTGGATGATCATCCGCAACAACAACGCCTTCCTTGTGAAGAAGACTAACATCAAAAAGCCGTTCAGTAAAGAACCCAACAATGTGACTAACCTCAACTCGTACAGATACAATGGCTTGATCCACAAGAAAGCCGTCGGCGTAGTTGAAAATCCTGACAGGAAGGGTTTCACAATAGTTTATAAGAAGGCTAAAGCTACCAACAAACCCGTTAAGAACATCATTCGTCGTCCATTCAAAGCTGGAGCAAGGAGGTCTCTGTCCAAAGCCAAGAGGTTATTAAAGGCAAACCATTACCGGACAGATTTAACGAAAGCTACTTTGCGTCGTGCCTCTGCTATTCTTCGGTCTCAGAGGCCTATCAAGGCAAAGAAAGCTAAAGCTGCAGCGGCCAAGACGGAATAACTTGTAAGCTTGTAATAAAAAATTAAAATTTATTACCAAGTTCTTATTTCGAACACCTTTTAGCTTACCATTTTTGTAATAATTAATTTCATACTAAGAAGTATTTCATTTATAATAAAAACATTTAAAATTATGAATGGATAAACATTTCTATATGAAATTGTAACTTAGGTACCTATTCAATATCTAATAAGTGAAAAAGAATACTTCTAGGTTAATATATTATTCTCATACTAAGATTTTAAAACTAAAGCCTAAATTAGTTTAAATGATTAAATTTTGAGATCTGTTTAAGGTTTTATTATCTCAAATATAAAATTCATAGTTCTGTTATAAAGTACAGTCATAAATTGGATTCCTTGACCTAAATTTATATTTAAATAATAAAGGAAGTCATTGAAAATACACTTATTCATTGGCAATGCAATAAAAGCAGTTACCTCATTGCAACTGCCTAACACTAATCCACTGTGGGTTCAATTTTGAGTATTACTTTGTATCTGTTAATTGTAGTTATTGAGTCTTTCACACTTGTCATTTGAGAAATTGCCTATATAAGCATATGGCATAATTAAAAACAGCATAGATTTTTTTAATTGTTTTATGATTTGAAAAAGACAGTTTTATGACCATAATTTTTTGCCTTTTTTTTTTTAATTTAGATAACACTTGCAATGTGTATCAAGCTCTATAATGCAAAAGACAATTGCATGTAAAGATACAGTGAACAGATACAGAATTAATTCAGATTCAAGACAATAATTTGTGTGATTGTCAACAATTTACAGCAGCAAAGGAGGGGCAAATGAAAAACTACACCACTTATGCAACTACTGATCACCATTTCAAAATAGCAGTAATTAAAAAAGAAGAAATTGTCAACAAATAAATTCTCTTAAAATGTTATATTACACTAGGGTTAGCATTTGGTAACAAATTCACCTGATGTTAAGTGATAATATGGCTCGGGACTGTAGATAGGCCAAACCTTGTGAAGTAAGTGACTAGTTTTCAAGTGCAAGCATTAGAACACCTATAGATATTAGGTGAGAGACTTTCAACTTGAGGGTGGTAGCTAACCAGGCGGGCTTTAGGAAATTCCTGACCAACATGCTATAATTTTATCATAATATTTTTCTTTACCAAAACTAGCTCAGGCTCCATAATAGAGTTTTTAACCCACAGTAATTAATTCATTACATGACACCACAGACCCATCATTCTTTCATAAAAAAATTAAATAAGAAATGTGACTTAAATAAAACACTTTTATTCCACAAATTTATTTATTACTTAACATGATTTCCATATCACAAACATATCTGGAATGTAAAAGAAACACAATAGATCACCGAGTGTTTAGACAAATAGCCTCTATTTCATGATTTTAAATATGTATCATGAGATAAAATTAATCAAAACTACTAATAATCAGACCTTGAAACACTTGGTCATATTTTAAGTATTAGTAGATTTACAAAGGAATGGTATATCATACAAGTTTATGAGGTGGTTACATGTATAAGAGACCTCACACTTACTGTTAAATAAACAACTTCTATGTTTTATAAATTACAAAATACATTTATTAATATAAATTTGATGCTGACATAAAAAAAAAATCCAGAGACAAAATTTTTGAGTGTGTATGTTCTTTTTCTTTATACTTAAGGTTTAGCATTATGGCCATAATCTCACCTGACTTTAAGTAACAATACAGCCCAAGTTGGTAGACACCCTAAACCTGTAGAGAAACTGGCTCTCAAGTGCATCTGCCGTAACACACCTATTGGCATTTGGTGGCTGGTTTTCAACTTGAAGGTGGTTGCTAGCCAGGTGGGCATTAGAAAAAGCACTACCACCAGGCTATGATTTCCTCACAATGTTTTCCTGCACTGAAAGCTCAAGCTCTTTGTAGGTTGTTGGATTCGAACTCACGTCTCTTGATGCAAAGTCGTTCACACTAACTGAGCAATCATCGCTTTCCATTCAGTAGAGGTAAAACAATTTTCCACCCATAGGCAATTTAATGTAAAATTCATCATCATTTCGTAAATATGAAAAGGTGGGACCGAAAAGTGGTTAACAAAAAACATACTTTCACAACAATCATGCTATATTTAGAGCCTATTTTTCTTGACTCCATATTCCCATATAATTCACAGTGACTAAGCACTTGCCTATTTTGCCTTTACACTAGACTGTTACTACATGTCCCATGCCTGCTATAAGCATGTTAACTATAACTCAGAAGCTTCCAAGACATACATTTGATTTTATAATTTTCACACAAGAAAATACATAGACTTATTTAATTTATTTAGTAAACACTGACATTACCTACTCTATAATCTAATACACTTTGTAAAGTTGCCTCAATATAAGTTTTGAAGTGTAGAAAGCAATTCTATAAAAGATTTTTGAATATCTATCAAGCATCAGGTACAAAATACATAGATGTGAAAACAAAAGGCACCACATTTAACCTATCATTACAAAAGGCACAATACACCAAAATTCATATATTATAGTAAACAGATATATATTTACAATCCACAAATTTTAATATAAACCATAAAAATGTTATTAATTTTGTTATACAATTCATGTATCATAATATTAAAGTTGCAATCTAAATATAACAAATTGAAAAATATAACTTATTATTAAAAAAACAGAGTCTTAGACTATTGCTATAGGCCATGAAGCATTAAAAGAAACATGAATGTTTATTGTATTTTTTTAAATGCGTAATTTGATAAATAATATTTTATTAACAATCATTTTTGCTTTTTAGTACTTTATAGGTTTAGTATTAAGCCGCAGTCTAATCTAATATTAAGTAAGAATGTTAGCCAAGAAGACAAGCTAAACCTAGTGGCAGTATTGACTGTCTCATATGGGCCTGTGGCATACTTATAGCTCCATGCATTTTTAACTTTAGGATGGGAGCTTAGCCAGTTAAACACTAGAAAATGAACTACGGCTTTATTAGGATGTATTCCTTCACAAAAATCTCAAGATCATTGTGAGAAAACAAACTGAATACTATCGACGTGGTGTCCGTGCTCACTACCACTGAAAAATTATTGCTTCTGGAATGTTTATAGGCACATGTATTCATTAATTCTTGTGGTGAAATACAACTATAGTTTTATAACAGACTATGGAACACTGTGGAAGTGGAGTCTGCTCTGATCGCTAATACTCTATTTTACAATAGGATACTGTCTATATACTCTATATATATGTTCCATAATCGAATATAATAAAAAAAAAGCAATTGCATTTGAAACAGAAGACAAAGCTGTATTGAATAGTCCACAGGAAAAGTTAATACAATTATTTTACTAATATATACATGTCTAAACATGCTGACCACTGTTATGTAACAAATGCACCATAGCCTAAAGCAAATCATAATCAGAATATTTTTTATTATTACGAAAAATGTATGCACTTAATAAAATACAATAATATAGTAAAAAAAGGGGAAAATTCTAATACAGAAAGAGTGACTTTCATTACAATGCTCACATATACATATATCTACAAGAAGCTCATTATACATAATTTTTAATTTATTAATATATATAAAATTCCATTTTTAGTTCATCAATTTTATCTATCTAGAGTCTAGACACATAAACCTATTATAGGCACACATTTATTTAATTTTAATATGATTTATTATTCTTCGATTTTTATAACACTAATATTAATCAATTCATCATGGACATTTAAGACTAAGCCAAAGCTATTAAGAACTAATAAAAAAAAAGCAATAAAAAACTTCACCTTGTCTATTATCAGAAAAAGCTAGCGTGTGTTATACATAAAATAAGTGATGGTCGCCCAAACTACCAACAGTTAAATTTGACATATTGATTATATACAGCCTTTCTAGGAAAAACATGGTAAGAGCCAAAAATCTTAAAAATGTTTTCTTAGTCTAACCTCCTAAAAATTCTTTGTAAATTAGAATCATTATGTTAATTATCTCTACCTTAATAAATCAATGGTTAATTATGAACAAGTTATATTTTTTTAATAAAGATTTAATAAATACTTTTAAATTAGGAATTTCAGTTTCTCCTGAAATAATGCAAATTGTCTCTTACGAAGTTTGTCCTAAAAAGGCTTTATATATGTTGATTATGAGCGAAATTTTCAACATACCTGTACAGGCTCAATTTTAAGCCATACGTAATAATATTAACAAATGAAAAATGGCAAAACATTACAGAGTAAGAAAATAAAAGTAATCCTGAGCTTTAATTCTAAGTGCAATGTTATTTTAAATTCGTTGATTAAACATTATTTAACCAATAACTTAAAATTAATACTTGTGTGAACCCTTAAAATTTTAAATAATATTATATTTTGAAGCTATAATTATAATATATATTTTATTACTATAGTATATTATTCTTATATGACAACATTTCTAAAAAGGTTACAGGGACATTCAGAATCAAGGTACTAATGTAAAAGTGTTACCATTTCGAAAAAATTATCTTAAGTGCTAAACAGTCATTTTGTTTCGGGTGTTATTATATATTATAGTGGTAAGTAACGGTGCTACTTTGGTATATTCCATATTCCAGTTATTTTCTTGAGAGCATTTACTAAAACAGTAACAAGAACTTTGAAGAGGACATCAACTGGTGTATGTATATTAAAGGGCCGGCATTTAGAGCCGCAATTTTAAGAACATGTGGTTAGAATTCTAGCAACCTTTTTTGAAGAAATTGCTAGCTCTCAGGTTAAATAATCTTTTGACCTGGGAGCTGGCTGTAACCATGGTCAGTGAATACGCATTGTCATACAATATGGCAATCGGCCAACCATTCCATGTGGGACGAGGTAATTATACCCATTACTAATAGTTTAAATAATAAATGTTATTTTAAATCAACTGATAAAAACTATGCCTAAGATATAAGTAAGGTTTTCACTTTTTTCAAAATCCCTCTATGCTAAATCTGGCAAACCTGAATAATAATTATTCTTGGTACTTAATACTGATATCTCTTGTAATTTATATTAAGTTTAATTTCAATGAATTCAGTTAATCAAATATACTCAATGTTTATAATAAAATCTAAAACTAGAATAAAATCAAAATGGTGACTAGTGCATGTGATAATGCTAATTGTGGTACTTAAAAATAATTTGTACATGTTAATTGTGATGTTGGTACAAATATGGCAAGTAAATTTTAAATACTCTACAAATAACGTAATTTCTCAGTTAAATTTAAATGAAACATTGCCAATTATTGATTATTTCATTTCCATTATTATTTATATAACCTTATGTAAATTATGTAAACTATTTTCACGACGACACTTATCTACAAGCAGTTTTAACCTTAGTCTCAAATAAGAATATACGTAGTTGAAGACATCAGTATATAAAATTCATGTATAAATTATCTAACAATTCCATTTTGTTTATTCACTATCAAACCACTATAGAAATATAACGCTACATTTTTTAAATTAAAATGTTGGAAATTTTAAACTATTGAAGGCAAGTATTATATCGAGCCTATTCAGGAAAAACATCATATGCTACAATTTGCACTTTCTATGGCGGTTTTTTCATTCATAATTAAAAAGTATTTACAATATCTTTAATATTATTTTTTATTCATACTTCAGCACTGATCTATTAACATAGTGGATGTTAACATAAAGTTTCTAATTTACAGCGATAAATCTAAGAAGATAATAAAAAAAATAACATTTTTATGTTATCTGGCAGTTACGATGTTGCTCCTGAAAAGGCTGGACATGGTTTACGGCATTTATTATATTTCAATAAAATGTACTATATAAAATCACTTTATAAACTCATGTCTTCAATTTTAATACTGTGAACTTAATATTAACAGTTAGTATATTACATAAATATTTTTGTTCATCAAGTATTAGAATAGTATGAACACAACCTACGTCAGAAAGCACCAAACAAAAATATGTGCGTTTAGTTACATTATTTCGTAGTTTTAAATTAATTATATTTTGTATGATCATGGTTCTACAAATAAGAAGATATTTCTGTTATATATCTAGAGATAGTCACGTCTTTACGGATATGTTTGATTGGTCCAAATAAATATTCAATCCATACTTTATCCAACAATTCTGATCACATTAAGGGCCCAAATATCAGATTTCAATAAAAAAAAATGTAACCTCTGAATATAGTATGTATACATTTCTTAATTCTTTTTAATAAATAACAGAACACCAAATAACAATCTCTGATTAATTCTCAGATTTACTGTTGTTAACAAATTTAACCCACAAATTAGTTCTTTGTAACAAAGTTTCTCAAAATGGGTTACGATTTCTAAAAAGGCTTTCAAAACCGTTCCAATTCCAGCAAGGAACAAACCAGTCTGTCACCTTAATTAATCAACAACATATTGCATCAGTCCTCATATTTAATTTAAAATCTTACTTTCTTCTACCTCCATATAAAACGGTATGGGGCGGCTAAAAATACGTTCCACTAAGTTTTACCTCTTCAGACCCCCTTATCAATATTTTGTCACAAATGATAGACCCCTTCAACCGTACATGATATATGACAATAAACAGCAGTACAAGAATTCAATATATTTGAATATTTAACCCTTCTTTGCATAATGGTGGAAATTTCCAGCATAATATTGAATGCCCAAAAATTATATAAAATAACAAATTCACGTTAAGTTGATCGTGTCTGGATACCTTTTTAATGTTCATTGCATAAAAAAAAACATAGCTATGAAAAATAAGCAAGTGTCACTATCAGTAAAACGAGCTTAAAGTTGTCATTCCGCTTTTGTTATAATTGCAATAAAATCATTTTAAAGAAAAAATCATGCAAAGAAGGGTTAATGCTTGCAATACTAAAACTTGGGCCGATGAAAAAAAATCACTTCAAAAAAAATACTTCTTATTTATAGTACCATAATAGACTCATAAATAGCAATAGGATACCTAGGTCTAGATCATTCGCATGCCAATTTACTATCAAATGAACTGAGCGCTATACCGAAGGCTTGAAGGGCGCACAGCGGGTACCTAAAGTCCATAGTAAACACGTCCTCCGATATCCTACCAAACTGCATGACGATATAATCTGGCTGCGAATCGTGGACTATTTGAAAGTTTTTAACACTCGCCTGTGTCACTCTTCCCAGGAAGTTCAGGACGAACGACTGCGTCTCCTCGTTCCAAACTGGTGTTTTATTATGGAGGACCACTATTTCCTCCATGTTTTGGCTCTTCCATCGCTCCAGTAACGTTTCGCTTTCGTCTTGTGGAGCAATCGTGACTCGCTGGTGGTCTGGCGTCATGCCCGGCAGTATCACTGTCATTTTCCGTGGACCTTTGAAGCCCAATACATTTGTATCCTAAAAACCAATATTATTATAACATTAGGAATATATTACAGTGGAATCTCTATAAGTCGAATGTCATAAGCTCTTCGACCTTCGAGAGTTTTCGATTTAAGAAGTTCGACATACAAAGGATTTAAATTAAAGAAATTATGAGTTAGAAAGGAGTGATTTCTAATAATTACTTATATTTGCATGGTGATAGGACTTTTTCTAATGCCCACCTGGCTAGCTACCCTCCTCAGTTTAAAAATTTGCTGCCAAATACCTATATGTGCATCACAACAGTCGCAATTGAGAGCTAGTCCCTTAGTATCCCTTAGTATAGTATTAGTTATCCCTTAGTAGGCTTAGCGTGTTCACCATTTTGGGCCACATTGTCACTTAACAACATTATAGCTATAAAAAATTTGGTTATAAAAAAACATAACTATAGAGCCATATCCCTAAATAGAAAGTCTTAGCGTCGTTAACTGTATAGGTAAATAACAAAACAGAAAAACTATTGAGTGGTTTTATGAACTAACGATGCAAGTAAACCACAATACTCTGACATAAACACATAAATACTGTGGATAACTTGCACAAATATAAATAGCACACACATATACACAGGACGCCGCCATATTGCCTAGCACCGCCCACTGCGACCTCTACTTTACCCACAGCTGTAATGCGACATGCGATAGATTTTATTTATAGTTAAGATTTTGGCGTTAAGGCCTAAATTTGTAAACACGCCAGACTTGTGGAGGAACTGGCTCTCAAGTGCATCTGTCGGAACACACCTATTGGTATTTGCAGATTTTCAACTTGAGGGTGGTAGTTATCCAGACGGGTATAAGAAAAAGCCTATATATAAAATATGACGCGATGTAAACAAGTTCCACTGTAATAAAAATGACTTACGTAGACAACTGCTGCCAACTCGTGCCTGGTTTTAGCGTGATCGTGTTTCCGCCACGCCTTACCGTTGTCGTACACCGTGAAGGCAGTGCCGAGTAAATTAGACCTTAATTTACCCGCAAAACTATCCGCTTGCCGTGTCAGTTCAGTCGGATCCGTCGATATTAAGTAGTTAGACGTCGCTGACTTCTTACGTTTACGGCCTGTGATTAAAGTAATAACCAATTTTCCTAAAATCTTAAGCTATTAAACCTTCTTTGCATAATGGTGGAAATTTCCAGCACAATATTGAATGCCCAAAAATTATATAAAATGACAAATTCACGTTAAGTCGATCGTGTCTGGATACCTTTTTAATGTTCATTGCATAAAGAAAACATAGCTATGAAAAATAAGCAAGTGTCACTATCAGTAAAACGAGCTTAAAGTTGTCATTCCGCTTTTGTTATAATTGCAATAAACATCATTTTAAAGAAAAAATCATGCAAAGAAGGGTTAAGTTCATAAATGTTCTATAGATATTTAAGCCTATGTTAGCATGACAGCATTGACTGACAGTGAATGTTGGTTCAATGTCAGTCGTCGCTGAATAGGATTGTACCAGTGTTAACAATTTGAAATTTGTCTCGGAGGTAGATATGATTTCAGAAGATGGTAGTTTCCAACCAATCCTACTTTATAAAATTAGTAGATCTACTAGCTATATTTTGTAAAGTTTTTAGAGACCTCACAATAATAATATGATACACATAATCAATGTTTCCATTGGACAACAAATATTTCACCTATTTTTGTAAGAAACCCTATGTGAAAGCGAAAGCATTGATCATCAATTCCCACCATAAAATTGTGATAATGAAAACGAATTGTGATAAGTTTACTATATCCTGATTTGATAATTTTTAATTTTAAGTATTTATTCCTTTATTCGTGTAACCATACTTGAACCGGAAGGTAATTTATAGCAGTAATCATTGCGAATTCACTAGATTCTATGGTATAATAAAAATTTTCAAAGATTTGAAAAGTTGGTAGATTTTTTTGCAAAGTAGTAGACAGGTTTTAGATACTAAAAGTTGGAAGATCTACAGAAAAGTACGTAGCGTTGGTAATTGTACTGAGTTGAATTCTACTTAATCAGGTTCAGTGCAGTCGCTTTGCTGCGCAACATAAAACAATGTGATGTTGGTGACATTTTCATGACATAGATTACAGTACGTAAGCGAAGTGATTTTGCCAGTTGCCTCAAATTTTTTGGACAGTTCGAAGAAGATTATTAATAAAAACAACTTATCAAAACATGAACCCTGAAGATTTGCAAAATATGTTACCATTCCTATTAACGTTTGCATATACGAATGACACACTCATCTGTCAACGACTTATAAAAAATGAAATGAAAGTGAATAACAATGATAAAAAAAGTAACATTAATAAAGTGATAACGTATATTTTGTCGAGTTGACATTCCATTGACAAACTTAACACCAATGTCCGTGATCGAGCACCTAAAATTTTTCATATACCCTTTTACAGAAATACCGTCACTTAAAACAACCCAATAAGCCAGCATGTGTGGATCATTTAAGAACATCGAACTATACAATACTTATAACACCAATACGAAACCTATAGACATAATTCATTTGAATTTAAATCAATTTCGATATACAATTATAAAATACACATCGTAATTTTAATATGATATTATTAAATATTTCACTATTAATTTAGAAACTGATGTAACTTTATATAATGTATAATACTACAACCAACTGAACTTGTTATGCGTACCCAAATTGAACCATAAACCAGCAAAAACATTGTTCTTATCGTAAGTTTAGATTCTGTAACAGTTAATAATCTGTTATGACTTAATAAATAAATAAAATACCTGCCTCTCTGTACTTTTTTATGTTAATCATAATTTAATCAATCAATAAAAGCACTTCACATACCGGCCAACAAGAAGACCTTCTTTCCATAATCCTTCTCAAGATGTAAGAAGTAGGTAGGATAAAGTCCTCGATCCATACCCTTGCGGTCGCGCGCTATCCTACACTTATACAGCGCGCCTTCTTTAGCTGGTGTCACTACGAAAGCTTCCACAGATCCCTCTACCGAACCTTCGACTTCTGCAGCCTAAAATATATTTTTATCTGGTTATTATCGGAACGAAGTTCCTTATCGTACGGTACGGATGGAAGCTAGACAAATCAAAATGTAAGATTTTCCATCCCGGCCCTTTCTTTAGTCTGTTCTATATTGCACTATATTTGTATAGTGTAGACGGTTATACATAGCGCGTATGCTATTGGCTGTGCCCAGTCATAGGTACGCGCTTATTGGTTCAACACAGCCAGTACGTTCTCAACGGCTGCGCAGATATAGTTTGTACACGTCATACGCATCAGCTGTCTCGTAGCGTATTATATGTATTATAATGAATTAGATGAATTTAATAAATTGTTCAGTTTCCTAACTAGAAAAAATATATTAAGTACGAAATTTCCTATCATTCATTCAATTCATTAGATATTTCTGCGTTTCGTGTACTTTCTCTCAGATGCTAATAATTAATTTATTTGTATTTGTTAATCTATACTGTCTATATTATATAGAGGAAAGATATGTATTTTTGTTTGTTACGAATAAACTTAAAAACTACTGAACCAATATCAAAAATTCAATCACCATTAGAATGCTACACTAGCCCTAAGTAACACAGGTTATATATTTTTTTATGAAAATTATTAAATAAAATTTTAGTTACACGCGAACGGAGTCGCGGACACAGCTAGTCAATAATATAATACGTTTATTAATAATACTAAATTACGTAAGGAAATTCATTCCAACAGAGTATTCTACGACAGTCACATTTTTTAAATACTTTATAGATTTAGCGTTAAGTGGCGATGTGGCTCAAGATGGTAGACACGATAATAATCCTAGTGGAGGGACTGGCTTTCAAGTGCAACTTCCAGGACAAACCTATAAGTCTTTAATGGCAGATTTTCAACTTAAGGGTAGTAGCTAGCCAGGTAGGCATTAAAAACAGCCCTACTGCTATGTCCTGATTTCATCACAACGTTTCCTTCACCGAAAGCTCAAGCTCATAGCCGGTGGATTCCATCTAAGGTCCGTTGACGGCACGTCCGTAAACACTATCAACTGAGCTATCATCGCTTAATTTATTTCAGTATCTTGAATTCACATAATTTTATTATTGATTACTTGTGTAGGTGATGAATCTCTCTTAACGATGCGAGACTCCAGAGGAGCGACGGCTGCATCGGCACAAACGTCATCTGCACTAGCATCTCGACCGACACTGCACACCGGGACACTCTCTTCTTCCTCTTCCCCGCTTCCATCACCATCATCAACAGTCAACACTTCTATCTGATTCCCTAGATCTGAAATAGTATATTGTCTTCACGCTACAATGATTGCACCTTAACAATTCATATGTCTATTAAATTTTTACTTTAAAACTTCTGTATCTCAATTTTTGTGCATCTATATTAATATTATAGAGTGGAAAAGTTTGTTTGAACGTGCTTATCTTAAGAACTACGCGACAGATTTTTAAAAATATTTTTGTTTTCGATAGAGCAATCATTGTGGAAGGCTTTAGGCTATTTAACATCAGGCTACCACTAATAGGAAATTAAAGCTGTATTGAAAAAAGTTAGTACTGGAAAAAATATTAAATAATATTTAGCTCCACGCGAAGTTGCAGCCACAGTTAGTACTATATAACATTTTATAGTCGAATTAATTATCAGATACGTAAACCTATGGGTATGACTTTGATATAAAATAAGTAAACAATAAGAATAATTCAAAATTTATCTCCTTAAACAAGTAAATAACTTTGACAGATGGGATTCATCCTGAGTATTCGCTTATGGGAAATTCCATCGTCAACACATGATTGTCGTATTAAGAATTTTTGTTCGGGTATTATTTAACTGTTAATATTTATATGGTTAATCATACGTTTTTCTACCTGTTTGTTTATTTATTATTTGTCATAGTTTTTATATATGATATTTTGAAGAAACTCTTACATAATGTTTTCCAGTATGGAACCATTGTACCAAGAAGTCTTCAAACAATATTTTATAATTATTAATTGAGTTATATACAGAATAATGCACAATATTCCTATATATACAATTATATAATACTGATATACCTCTGATATAATTTTGGAAAATTCTGAATTCTAAACTATCAAAATCGGAAATTCGATTGCAAATACATAGTTAACTTTTAAATAAGGTATAAACTCCGTGGCTAATAGGGAGTTGAACAGGATAATTTATTTTTATTATAAAACTAGATGTATCTACCGTCTTCGTTTCGCGTAAAAAAATATAAAAAAAATTTTTGGCCGTTTTTGTTATTTATTTCAATACAGCTTTGATATATCTCAATTATATATCTCATTGATTGTTCTGTAAACTACAAAGATGATTTTTAAACACCGATAGGCAGTTCCTAAGATTAACGTGCTCAAACAAACATTTTGCTTTATAATATTGATATAGATAACACAGCTACGTTCATACATAGAAATAAATGTGTAATCGTATGACGCAATGCAGTTTGAGGAATGCACCTGTTACCTAAGTTTCTATCGACCTTTTGCATGTCTGAATATTATCATAAAATTTTGATAATTTTATTTTATCCTGGCTATACCTTCAATTCCGTTCGCGTGGAACTAAAATTATTTAATATCTCGCCATCTTACGAATTACTATAACTTTTGATAGAGTAAACCGATTTCAATAAAACAAAGACTAAATGTATAAGGATACGCTTTATAATTTTCTTGGTGGCGTTTTATCCTAAACGATGTACTTTAGCAGAGGTGCGTGCACAAACAGACATAACGCCATTTCTAAAAATGATGTAAATGTATTTTATAACTTATTCTTAGTCATTTGCAAATTATTTCACATAAATGTAAGAAGTACAGACACGTTAAATATACATTTTTATTATATGCATATATACATATATATATATATATATATATATATATATATTTTACTGGCAAACGCTCCAGATGTTCACGGATAATTGTGTCAAATAGAGAAGCTACATAGACTCAAAACTGTAGCAACAACTTTACAATTTATTAGGAGGAATAATTTCCTGATACATTCTATTGGTATACACAGCGCATGACAGTAGAACTAGCAAACATAATGTTTTTCTCTAACATCTACAACAATAATCCTCATATTTCAAACAATTAATTCGAAGCCTTAATGTATGTAAATATTATAAAGCGTAAATGGTTGTCTTTGTTTGAACGCGCTTATCGAAACTACCAGCCTGACTGCAAAAAATCTTTTTGTATTGGATACAGCAATCAATGAGGAAGGCCTTAGGCTATTCAACATCACGCTACCACCAATAGGATCAAAACTATATTGAAAAAAGTTACGAAAACGGGCAAAAATTGTTAGTTTCACGCGAAAGAAGCAGCGAGCACAGCTAGTTAATATTATAAACTGGAAAAGTTAGTACGTTGTTGTCTTAGGAACAGTAGATTTAAAAAAAATGATAAAGCAATCATAGGGGAAGTCTTTAAGCTAATTTAACATCACGCTACCAAAAATTGTTAACTAATTTTTAGCTCCACGCGAACGAAGTACACAAACATTTGTTATGAATCACATCCATCCATCGGTACAACAGTATAAAAATTCACACGATAGTTTTTATTTATCGCGTTCAGACAGACGTGACGAGTAACTTCATTTCATAATATTTATAGATATAAATATATTTTCCTTACCGTCCGAGGGATCAGGTTCACAGTAACATTTAAAATTAATTAATTCGTCTTCCATGTTACAATATCACAGTTGCATTTTAGAATAAACACACAAAACTGACATCAATAATAAATTAGTTTCAATGCAAAAGCTTCACCATAAATTAAAACTCGAACCTAAGTATTTATTTAACGTTTGCAGTTAGTTAACGTACAGCACAGTTCGATCCTAACGTGTTAAGTAAATATCCGATATACAGTTCGCTCTCCACCGCAATAGAACGTCATTGCTTTTTTCCTGGAGTCTGTAAACCATTATTCATGGATAGATTCTGACTCATGCTGCATTGAAATTATTTCTGTGTTAAAATATGTAAACACACTCTTGGTAAATTTTCGGAATGTTATTTAGAGAGACGAACTTCTTAGCTATTGATCGCGCAAATTTTAAAGCGATGACTTTCGCGTCAAGGAACCTGAGTTCGAATCCAATCACCTACAATGAGCTTGCGCTTTCGGTGAAGAATACATCGTGAGGAAACCATAACATAGTGGTAGGGATTTTTCTAATGCCCGCCTTGCTAGCAACCACCCTTAGCTTGAAAATCTGTCGCCAAATACCTATAGGTGTGTTTTGGCAGCTGGACTTGAGATCCATTTCCATAATTTGGGTCAAATTGCCACTTAAGATCAGGTGAGATTACGGCCATAACGATAAAACTTAACCTTAAAAAAACCTTCTGTCGGATTTTAAAAAATCTTTGATAATTCGATAGATCAATCGTTGAGGAAGGTATTAGGCTTTTTAACATCACGCTACCACAAATAGGAGCTAAGCTGCATTGGAAAAGTTACAAATACGGGCAACAATAATTAGATCATTTCTAGTTACACGTGTTGTTTGCGGGCACGGTTATTAAATTATACAGAAATAAAGAACTCAATTGTTAAAAAGTGATTAAAAATCAATTTCCCATATTGATATTAACTTTACTTTGTATGCAACTATTGTATTTATATAGTTTGTTTATAAATCAATACGTCTTCATTGTTCATTGTCTTTTGTATTTTCATTTATATAATAGACGAAAACACATTCTTGTAAATTTTATAAATGTTATTTTTTATATTGGAATCTTTTGTTGGTGCGCTGAGTATTCCATCCCGTGTTATGTTACGTATTTAATACATTATATTTCTATTTCATATTAAGCTCTATTATAGCTATAAGCGCTATATTAAGCTCGTCGAAGTTTACACTTCTGTCGAGTGATCTTAATCACATAGTTTTTCATCTCGTATTGGTAATTGCTTAGGTTGAAACATTTAAATATACGGTCTTTCCAGGTATATATTATTCTAATTTGAAACGGAATAATCAAAACTGTGTGTGTAGTAAATCATGAAATTCTTACCGCGACAACAAGGTCGCAAATTTCATAAATCAGATGTTATTAATAGAAGCCATTGTGTCAGGATAGAGTGTTCCGCATATAGCGGGTGCATATCCTGACCAATATAGTTTATAGGTTTAGTGTTAAGAATATAATTTCAATTAAAGTTGTTAAGTGACGATGTGGCTCAAGATGGTGGACACGCTAAGGCTAGTGGTACCTCCACTTAAGGACAATTGCCGGAACACATCTATACGTATTTGGCGGCAGACTTTCAACTTGAGGGCGGTAGCCAACCATTAGAAAAAGCCCCACCGCCATGCATGGTTTCATCACGATGTTTTCCTTCACCGAAAGCTCAAAGTCTTGCCGGGATTGGAAATCACGTCCAATGAAGTAGCGTCCGTACACAATACCAACTGAGGTATCATCGCTTATATTCATTCACTTACATAAACAGAAAACAAAAAAAAAACATACATTCGATGACATTCTAAATCGACGATATAATATCTCATATAAAATCCCGTGACCAAAGTGACTTTATGACACACAAAGTTGTAATTTAACCAAAATCGATTTAATAAAAGAAAATAAACTTAAAATGGTTTAAAAATATACATAAGCAGTGAATCATGAACGAGTTTAACGTACCGATCGGGTCAGTGGGGTGTAAGGGGAGGCCTCCCTTCTTCTATAGTACAGAATACTAATAAACTTATGTTATACGGCTAGGTAGATCGTGTCGGTTAACACAGTTGCCTAAGTTACTTACCGCTTTGTTTAGTCGACCTATTATTCAAAGTAATCAATAAGTTAGTCATGCTGAAAACAAATTTACTAAGCCTAATTGTTGTTTGTGGACCTCGACATAAGTGCGATAAGTAATTTAGTACATATTTTCACCACACGAATTTGTATTTAGCCTTATATGTTCTATTCGAACATAACAAAGACCAATAAAGAAACTTCGTGTTAATAGTTTTTGGCATGCGATTACACTTATATTATATAGGTTATATATATCTAAGCTTCTGTTGGGTTTTTCGGCAATTGTACTACAAAGTCAGATGTTTTCTAAACTTTACGTGAAGCGACATACATATGAGACGACGTACCTTGTAAATGTACTTTCCCTGAAAATTATTCTAAACGGGTCGCTAAATATAAAAAAATACTAAATATACTAATCTCTAATTACATACGTATTGAAACTAATTGAACAACATAGAATTTGTTCCAAGGTGGGTAGGTATTATTTTTTGAAAGGAATATACAAGTGATATTATTCCTACAAATCTGGGTGTTGAGTCCGTTAATGTTATGTTGCTAAAACTGCCCACGCAACAAGGTTTGACTTGGTTTGACATGATTAATGCGGGTTTTATCTTCAAGAACTACATATTAACTACCTTTTACCTGGGGCTTCGCTTGCGTAAATATTAATTATGCGAAATCGGATGACGCAATAAAAGGTTTCATACCAAATTTATTCCTCTCTTTACCCATTTCCCGTAACTTTTTGCGAGCAAAAGTCGCCTATCAACGTCTCCAAGGTCACATCTATTTCTATACCAAAATTCATCCCAATCGATTTAGCAGTTTAGGCGTGAAAGCGTAATAAATGAACAAACATTCTTTGGCTTTTATAATACTTACAAATTGAAAAGATGTACCATTGAATTCTGATACGTTTTCTTTTTTTGTGTTTTAAATGTCTAACCACAAATATGTTATAAACCGAACAAAGACTTAAGTAGGTAATTCTTTATAGACGCATAGAAGAGTTTGTTCAATAAGACGCAAAGATACTAATAGATCTTTACCTATGAAATTGCCGTTCTACAGTACTGGCCACTTTAAATGAAAAATATTTTTTTGTGCCTAAGAGTTCTAATTGCAAATGAATTTCATTTTAACAACATGAAATTCTTTTACCAATAGTATTTATTTGTTTATAGATAGTTTTGTGTTTTTATCGCATTTGAATCTTTTTCGCCATCAAGGGTACTTTAAAAAATCTAGTGATTATGGAATATGAGTACCGTAGCGCCAGAAACTCGGCACAAGCGGCACGCAACATCATCAACGTTTTTGGTTTGCCCACTTCCGTTCAGGAAATTTTGACCGCTGTTGATACTTAATATAAGGCTGAGTTAGCAGCAGCTTTCGATGTTAACGTTAAAACAATATTGGTCCATTTGCGTCAAATTGGCGAGGAAAACAAGATTGAAAAATGGGTGCTCCAAATAAAAATTATAAAAAAATATCATTTAATTTTATTTATATAAAACAGCAATTCCACAGGTAAAAATCTAATATTGCATAACCATATAATATTATGTGAATGTGAACAGGTTTATTGGCATAATTGTGATTATTTCAAAACACTTATAACTGTATTGATTTAACATTTATAAAAATAAAAGTGTAATTATAATTATATAAAGTTTAAAAAGAAAATGAGTATGTCTGATATTAATAAAATATGAAGCAGGCAAAGTAACTACAAGTAATCTAAATGTGATGCTGAATAATATCAAAAAGTCAATATATAATTTATATTCAAAGATTAAATTATACCTGTATAATACATGGAGCAATCATACAGTAAATATTTATATTTCAATATGGTTTCTATGTAATTGCCACACAAGCTGGAATATTTCTTTTTTATTTGTTATTTTTTTCTTTTTTAATTTATTAATTAAGTATCTAATGTACTATCACTATGAATTAATGTACTATAGGGACCTGATCACCCAACAGCCTAATGGTTTAAATGTAATGCACCATTTTTCCCAAGGTTTCAGGGTTCAACTATCTCTATAGTAACATTGGCTCATGGGAGATTGGCAAAGCTATCAATATTTACGGGTAATTAGCTCTTTAAGGACATATCTTTGTCATTATTATGATATGGTCATTAGTCATTAATCATAGGTATAATAGATATTTTATTAAATAACATTGGGGAAATTTTATAGACCTAATTGCTTCTGCCATTAATAATATCTAACTGATATCAAGATTTCTTTAAAGTCTTTGTATGCTACCAAAATCAATTATTAAAGCAATATATATTTATTTTATACAGTGTCAAAAAATTTGTGTTATTTTTACTAGTAAAGTGTCCTTGAAGAGTTCTGTGTTAATAGTATTGTAGATCATATTGGAAGAATGGTTTTTACAAGCTTATTTCTTCATAGGTGTTAGACACACCCACATAAAAACATTGAAGTGTATGATGATAAAAATTAAAAAAAACAAGAGGTATTAATAGCAAAACATTCATAGCTGGCCTATAGGTGCATTTTAACTAAAATAACTGCTCATCAAAAATAAGTGGATATAATTAATTTAAACTGGTATGAGTATAAGCATAACTAAACACTTACCGTCATATGTGGATATTCGATTAGTTTGAAGAGGTATTACTTGGTCCGGATTGATTGGCGACATAAGATATTGCATCGGACCATCATAGCCTGTTATAAAATAAAAAAACAATGCGCATAACAAAATTATGTTAACAAACATGCATGAAGAAGCTAGAATATTATTGATCATAGCATTATATACTCACCGTGAAGTTCTCGAGATCGACTCCCTGATATTGGACGTTTTGCGGAGCCAACCCTTAGGTCATTCGCTACAACCATTCCCGAATTCTGTCTTTTTTGCTTCATTTTCTGTTCCATCAACTGACGCTGTAATTACAGTAGTGACGGTAGTACCATTGACAGTAAAATATTCAATATTTTATTATAAATATATTATAGAAATATAAAATATATAAAAAAATGAATAAAATAAAAATTGTCATTAATAAATATATAACTTACTTGGTGTTCAAGTTTTTGATCACGAACATTTATTGAAGCCATTTTAAGACCTTGTAAACTTTTATACTTTATGAATAATTATATGGGTTAATTTTTAATCACAATTCGTTTTTGTATCACCTCAAAATTCAATAAAATAATTGGCATTTTGTAAGCTCATTTTTTGTTTATAAATCATCTTGCCTACCGTTGCTCAGGAAAATAATGTTGCCAGCATTGTACATTATGATAGACATGCTTTATGTTTAGTTTATTTTTCTTTGCTATAATAATAAGTCACGGTGAAGCTATATTGAAATATTAGAAATTTTAAGTAATTTTTTATTTTACTTTTTCTCTAAACAGTCTTACAAAGCACAAATAACAATCATGTGTGAAAGTCGAGGTACATTAGCAAATATTGAAACTTGAGTATTTAGGATGTTAAACTATAAATTAAGGGAGCCCCAAATAGATAAAAATCTTAATTTTGATACAAATATCTTCGTAAACTTGATTTTATATGCATTATTATTACTACCCTCTGTTTTAATTTTTCCCCTATTTTTTTTTATAAATAATTAAATATCGTTATGGATGTACATAAGATTTTTAATAGAATGAATCTTAAACATTATATTTATGAATATTCCGGTAGTAATACTTATAATAATAATACAAATTTGTTTTATTTTTCTGGGTAACGGTATCATTTTTCTCGTATCAGTCGTTAACCGGTGCATTCTAGATAGCTATCATAACGCTAATGCTCAGAACCACGGACTTTTCATTCCATTTGATTTAGTGTTGTCACAATCAGTCTTTAGTGACGTTTTCGTCGTGTCCACAGCGACCGTGTTCGTATTGTGAAACGGCTGATGGCATATTTTGAGTGTTGTGACCGCTATCTGGAACAAACCCAAATTCACCCAATATCATTCAACATTATTATATACTATTGGTTTTAGGATATGACTATACGGAAACTACTTCTTTTTTATTCTTGGTATCTCAGTGCTCTTTATAGACTTTTTATTTACTTTTATTACTGCCATTTTCAAGTAATAAGATTTGGGCATTTTGGGCAGATTAAACTGTCTTCAACAAGATGGTACCTTTCCTGTTGAAGCTCTCTTGAGAGTTTTTGTGGCAACTAATATATCATGTTTCAAATAGTTATTCATAATTTACTTAATATATGCTATTTAGCTGCACTACATGACGTATAATGGCACCTGAATTACACATTATACGGTTAAATAACTAAATATGTGAATTAAAATAAAAATCACAACATGATAGATCAAGATCCCGCCAAAAACCCTTTACGGAAACTATTTTTGTTTCTATAACAACGGTTATCGGAAAAGCACTTTTTAAATTTGAACTTTTAGATTAATAGCTTCGGCAACCTTTTACATATTATACTCCTCCGGGTTTTCTGAGAACATTTCCCGTTTTCGATAATAAATTAAGGTATAGCTATGTCGTAGCTGCTATAAGTCAAAATGTTCACTAGTCTTTAATTATGTGACACAGCGTAAGGAATTCAAAACGTTGGTGTTTCCCTCTCCGTATTTGGATTCTCACGCACTATAGGTTGCAATTTAAAGTCGTATTTATGTCAAAAGTCTTTCTGTGGGAGCCGACTACGCAAGAACCAACAAATGTTTGTTGGCCAATGAAGTTAAGGACGGATATGATATATATAATACATAGAGGAAAGGAAACCCCCAAATGGATTGGATAGTGGTGCCCTTAGTAAATATTATTCCAGTAGAAAAAAATAGAATATGCGACGTTAAATAAAAAAAACGATTGATAAATAATCTGATTTGTGAAACGAATAATCGAGTATAAATAATTTGTATGTATGAATAATAATCGATTGAACATCCCTATTATGGTTTTATTGATATGTATTTATAATGACACGTTTTTGTAACTGGTAATTTTTATGTAAAATGGCTCCAACCCGGAGTGTTCTTGGATTTTTAAACCCAAAAACGTTTACTTCTGTTTTTACTAACAATATATCCAAGGCATCTTATCGGTTTGTTCATAAATGTAATAGTTGTGACAAATTTTTAAATGGCCCTACTATATCTGCTATCTCATGGATCCCTAAAAATTGTAAGTTTTACATGCTTTTGTTACATCATAGATCTAATTTATTAAATATTATATATAATTATAATATATCATGAGTAATTGGTACAATTTTTTTCTATTTACATTTGATATTGTACAGTTTTTAGGCTAGTTTGAAATATAACCTAATTTTTTTATTTAAGATAACTTGGGGAAATATCGATTTATTCATACTTCTAACGTTTTGAGCGCTCGTGTGGATTATTATAAAGTACTTGGAGTATCTAAAAATGCATCTGCCAAAGATATTAAAAAGGCTTACTATCAACTTGCCAAAAAATATCATCCCGACGCAAATAAATCTGACCCAGAGGCGTCAAAAAAGTTCCAAGAAGTTTCCGAAGCTTATGAAGTAAGTAAAAATTTACAGTTTTTAGAAAATATAAATATTCTGACATTTTATTTTCTACATTTAATTAAGTGTAACTATTCTAGAAGATTCAGTATAATAAAAAAAAAAATCATTTTATATTACTAAATCAATTATTTTTATAGCTATCAGTTACAAAATGCTTATAAAAATCAGTTCCTACTATACTATGTAAATATAATGTTAAGAAATTTACAGTCAAAAATTCACTTGTCAAGCAATATTTTTTGAAGACAAAATAATGAGTGGTGTAAGTTTGTTTCTTTGTAAATTTGTTATAGATTCTTTCTGATGAGAACAAGCGAAAGCAGTATGATACATTTGGTACTACATCAGAACAAATGGGTATGGGAGGTGCCCCTGGTGGTACAGATGGTTTCACTCACCAATGGCAGTATAAATCCACCATAGATCCCGAAGAGTTATTCAGGAAGATATTTGGAGATGCAGGGTTCAAAAGTGACACGTTCAGTGACTTTGCTGAAAGCCAGTTTGGTTTTGGAGGTGCTCAAGAAGTAAGTAATTTTTTTAATCCTTAATCATTGCAATGTAATGCAAAATCAGACTTCTAGGTCAATTTTTTTTTAATAATTTTTCGCTGTCTAATTTTTTAAATGTAATGTCTTGATATGCTCTTATTTTAAGTACTTGGAAATTTATAAGTTGCACAGAAATTTCAAGATAATAAATAAAATAAGAATGTATAGTTATTCAATGAATTATAGTTCTTTGTAGGTTTGTTGTGTTAATTTATTGTTATAGGCTGATATATAAACAATTTTTTTAGTGATGCAACACATTCCAATAAACTGTGCTACTTAATCTTTGTAATCAATATTATAATAAACCTTTGAATATGTGTTTGTTTGATTGTTTTTGGTTACCTTGATTCCTCAATGAAATATTGTTTAATTGTAATAAGTTATGAGGTATGCACTAAAAACAATAGAGTATTTTTATCCAGAAAAAAGAACATTTCCTGAAGGATATAAGAATAATTTGAGTTCTATGTAAATGTATTTGCAGACACTACTAATCATTATACAGAAACTGTATATACCGATTAGTTAAACTCATATTAGAAACAAATCACGCAGACATGAATGTCTTGCTTTATTATTAAAATTATTCATTGTATTGCAGATAATAGTTAACTTGAGGTTTACTGAAGCAGCTCGTGGTGTTAATAAAGACGTCAATATCAATGTGGTAGACACATGTCCCAAATGTCAGGGTTCTAGGTGTGAGCTTGGTACCAAAGCTATCAAATGCACATACTGTAATGGGACCGGCATGGAGACCTTTTCAAGAGGTTAGTTCTTTGTTCATACTCTCTAGTATCAAATATGTATTTAACTTTTTACATTGTCTATTTAATTACGATATTGCTATACTGTGAATAATAATGTTACTATTATTAAAAAAAAAAACATTACAAAAATATATTTATATCAAGGAATATAAAAGTAATATGCAAAATGCATGTAAAGGAATCATCTATCTTTATATATATATAAAAAAGAATCACGGAAATGTATGTACGCACATAACTTCGGAATGACTGCACCAAATTGAAAAATTCTTTTTTGATTGTGTCTTATTGTCAGGACAAGGTTTGTGTCAAAAAATAAATGAATTGAGTTGTTTTATTTCAACTCTTAATATGAAAAGCAATGATAGCTCAGTTAGTAGTGGGTTCAAATTCATCTATATTTAGATTTCTTATAATTAAAAGGCATTTAATTCATTGGAACTATATGGAGCTATAAAAAGTAACTAGAATAAAGAACATCAATTTTAGATGATACAAAGTTCACTGGATCAGCTAGTTTAATATACATTTTGATTTTTTGGCAACTCTCAATGTTGCGTCTCTGTACTCAAATATTATGCTAGTTGTGATTCATTAAAATATTTAAGTTTTTCTTGTAATTTTACTTTATTTAAATTACTTTGACTTTTCTAGCATGATAGCATGTATATCTTGTACAAAAGTATTTTTCAAATGTAGTATGTTAATTAATGCATTGAAGCTTACAAAATCCCTGGCATTAAAATATTTAAATATAATATTCTGATAGGCTTTATGTACTATTAATTATGTGAAAGATAATCACCTTATAAAGTTTTCTCAATAGTCAATAGAGTAGTGCTCTTACATACATATTAGTAATTGAGATCTTTTTTTTCAGGTCCATTTGTTATGCGGTCCACTTGTAGGCATTGCCATGGGACTAGAATGTTGATTAAGTATCCATGTGTTGAGTGTGAAGGCAAGGGGCAGTCTGTAAGTGAAAATATTTCCTAATATTAATCAACTCTAATTGATCTCACTGTACTTTTTATTAATTACATTAGTAAACATTATGTTAGTGTAAATGGATAATTTAAAATTGATTTAACTTTTAGTGATAAAATAATAAAAAAAGAATGAAATGAGTAAAATACTTATTTATTTATTAAGAATTGTGTTATTTTATTATCAGGTACAACGTAAGAAGGTGACAGTGCCCGTCCCTGCAGGAGTAGAGGATGGACAGACGGTTCGCATGTCCGTGGGGAATAATGAAATATTTATTACATTTAAAGTTGAAACGTCAAACTATTTCCGAAGAGATGGTCCAGATGTGCACACTGATTGCAACGTAAGTCCCACTTCTGAGTATGTTAACAGTTTCGGGTTCACTCCACTGAAATATATATATTTTTTCTTATATGATATATCGGCTAAGTAATAGTTTTGTGTAATGGTAACCACAGAACAGTCCAAACACTGTGGCTATTATAAAGTGAATGACTTTCCATCACCAGTCGCCGATATCATGATATTCATATCAAATAGATTTAATTATAGAAATCTAAAAATGACCATCTTTTATAAATAAAAAACTGCCCTGTTTTTTGGATACTTCTAGAATAACAAGTTTTCTTGTATGATTATTTATTAATATTTTGAATCAACCTTATATCATACCTTAATGTTTTTTTCTTATAGTAACATGGAAAAGTGATAGCACTGTGTATTTGAAAATCCAGTATACTTTAATAACAATAGTGACCACTCATATATCAATAATTCGCCTTTATTTGTTTCCGTGTTACTATAATTTTAAATTAAAAATTAAATATATTACTTTCAGATTTCTGTCTCACAAGCATTATTGGGTGGCACTGTAAGGATTCAGGGACTGTATGAGGATCATACATTGCAGGTTCATATTATTTCTATTAAATATATAAATAAATTAATACAGTTACTACGTGCTGAAATTTGTTTTACATTATAAATTAACATTATGTGTACTGTTACTATGACTGACAATTTTTATATACTATTAGAGATTTATTATTCAGGAGTTTGTTTCAAAAAACCATTTCAGTACATTTTTATAATGTTTTAAAACTGTTTAGTACGTATAAGTATGTATTCTTTAATAGACATTTGATCACATCTAAAATACAAATTTTGATTATTTTAACTTCATGTGAGATACAGAAGAAAAACACTTTTCTATATAAATTTAGAATGTTACCATGGAACAGTGACATTACTACATAGACAATTACATTCAGTACTGTTTAGCTCTTCCTATGAAGCCAATTTCTAATTTATTTAGTTTGATTTTATGCACTAATTAGTTGAAATATGGTCATATTTCATTATTAATAAATTAAGAAATACTTATGAAGGTGGATACCCAAAAACTATATATTTTTTTATTGCTCATTTACTACACAGTTTTTAAAGTGACACTTTTTTTACATTGTCTGAAATTATTTCGTCCATCTATCGCATGTCGCATTACAGTCTGCCGCGGAGTAGAGGTAAAGTCAAAGATAAGTTTGGCAGAGCAGCTAAGCCCAATATGGCAGCACTCAGGGCTCGCATTATCAAAATGATTTAAATAAATTTAAATGACTATTTATTATGTATTCCGTACTTTAATACGCAGATTGAAATTATAAGTTATAGTTGAATATCTTGTCTACTATTGATTATCTATTATCATTTCCGAGTGATAAGTTGAAATAAAAAAACTCTATTTTAATACCCTAAATTGAACAACTTTCCAAAAAATTTCAATTAAATGCCAACATTCAAAAAGTTTCACTTGCATTGTGGTTCATAAATCCACAATATTTTTTTAATATATTTCCATATTCAATTTCAAACAATTGTTTCAGATAATGCCGGGCACCTCATCGCACAGTACAATACGTCTCTCAAGGAAGGGAATGAAGAGAGTCAGCCAGCACGGGTATGGAGATCACTATGTACACATTAAAATACAGGTATATTTAATTTTTATTTATTTTATAGATGTTACATTATCGCCACAATCTCATCTAATGTTTAGTGATGATGTGGTCCAAGATGGTGGACATGCTAAACCTAGTGGAAATATTGGTTTCCAAGTGCAACTGCCGGAACACACATTTGATGACAAATTTTCAACTTGAGGATGGTAGCTAGTTAGTTGGACATTGAAATAGCCTTACCACCATACTATGGTTTCCACACTATGTTTTCCCTCACCCAAAGCTTAGGCTCATTTCAAGCGTTCGAACTCACATCCATTGACCCGATGTCCATTTACAATATCAAGTTGTTTGTATATGCTAGGGTAGTTCTATTTAGCGTATGTTTGAATTTTGCTTCAGGATAGTTCTGAATAGGTTCCAAATATACCAAAAAAAAGCTCTTAATTTTAAAATTAACATGGAAACCTCAACAGTCAAAATTTTTAAATTTTTTTTTACTTGACCAATGAACGCATTATATCGACATAAACATATTCTTGTAGCAAATTTAGTGCTGTACAAAATATGTCTCTTGTGATTTTTTGCTAACATGATTAGTTCAACAGAGTTATTCGAGGTCAAAATTAAAGTTCTATTTACTGCCAGGGTTTTTAAATAATGTATTGCAGATGACTTTTCTTACCTTGATGTTTGCTCTAAAACAGATGTATTAATTGATTAAACATTATACAATAATCACCGATTAGAATCAAAATCTTTCAACAATATGCCATAAATATCTTGCATATCTCAAAATTTAAAAACTACTTAAAAATTTACGACTGTTCAGGAATAAAAAAAATGGTTATATATATATATATATATATATATATATATATATATATATATATATATGTCACGTCTGTCGTGGCAGGGTGTGAAATCACGTGTTCGTTATTTTCACTATTCATGATTATTTATGGGTGCTACCGGATTCTCCCCAGGCGACGAAGTAAAACGAAGTATAAAACGTTCATAATTTGTTTTAATTTGAACACCACCTCATAACAGTCCCCGAACAATCCACCCAGTGCAAGTGCACTTAATAAATATTCTTAGATACCCACGCGGTCGCAGACAAGTCCTCCACTACACGTCTTGCTATGAACGAGTTTAAAGTATCACTCTCACAATATTCCAAGCAAGACGTATCATCAAGGCCTTGTTCGGAGGTCCCGGAAGTGTATGGCGACACCTTGGTTTCCGCGTTTAACAAACACTGATAAGATCAGATGAATGTCTTGTGACATTCTCGAATGAAAACTGCCTTTTTTCCTCGAAGTAGCTAAACAGAAAGAACAATCAAATGAACACCTTGTAGCATTAAAAAAAAATCAGAAAATAGATTGAGATAAAATGAGGTATATTTAGAGTCAATTAGCTGATTAATTTCCATGTAGTCATTCTATTTCCGACATATATTAACGTGTTTTTATTTTTTTGTGACAACTTTTTTTCACTCCAATCTCGAAATACTGTGGGATTTTTTTTTTTAATTCCCTGATTTGTGTCCTTAATATTAATGTTAAGTGCTCCACCAAGACGTACAATGATTTCTCGTTTACAATACACGTAAACTTTGTTTTTTTTTTCTTAAATATAGCTCAAAGGTATTTTATGGTATAATCTTGGTCAATTATAGGATTTCTTCAGAAATGAATGCTCTGCAATATTATCTATTACGGCGTAATCGTAACTCGAACAGGCGGGGTTGTACGGGTCACCAACCCAATTTTCTCATGAAGATATCATAAACGTTGTCCAAACAGCATTAGTATCACTAATAACACTAAATTCCATACTACCTCAAGTTAAAAGCCAGATATCTCAAGAAATATCAATATTAGCAATTTATATGTGTATTTATACAAATTGAACTACACAACTCATTCGACCTTTTACAGGTACCAAAGACACTATCCGATAAACAAAAGGCATTGATTTATGCATATGCAGAACTGGAAGAAGATACGCCGGGGCAAATACACGGAGTTTCCTATGATAGAGATGGTAAGAAATAGTCCACAAAATATTAAAAGAAAAAAATCTAACCCAATTATTATAACCTAAGCTATATAGTAATATTGATTTTTATTACAACGGATAACCTATTGGAGCTTTAAATAGCTTTGTTAGTAGATGTTAATGAAGTTCATGGGGAATTCAATCAATAATAAAAACGTATATTTTAGAGGTTTGTGTATATTACATTATTTTGTACTGGCTGTGTCCGTGACTTCGTTCGCGTGATAATATCAGCGTGATATTAAATAGCCTAAAGTCTTCCTCAATGATTGCTCATTCAAATACAAAAATATGTTTTTAAATCTGACTGGTAGTTCTTCGAATTGCGAGTTCAAACAACAAAACTTTTCCTCTTTATAATATTTTTTCTTGTATTTGGAGGATCTTATTTCAAAACCCCTATAATGACATCATAATTGGAAATTACACTAATGACGAAATCATTATTGGGGGCTTTGAAATTAGACCCTTCATTTATAATGTATGAGGTTAGGTTATATCTTTCATATAAAATTATTCTATACATATTTATCGATTATAATAAGTCACAGGAAATATATATGAAAGTCTTTTTACAAAATGACCAGCCCCTCCTGTTTTATTGTCATAATTGGCTATAACTACAGTTACGTTGTAAAAATTTCGGTTAAACGTTTATTTTCCAGACAAACCCAAAGATAACGATAGCAAAAACGAAAACATTCATCACACAAATCGCGATAACGAGGAAACGCGAAGGACATATAATTGGACTTTTCTAGAAAGTTTGAGTGAATCGTATAAAAATAACAGATCCGCATTCGTTATTGGGTTTTTTATGGCCGTTATAATGTGCATGTACACTGTATACAACGATCCGCATGATCGTTATAAAGTAAACGAGTATTTATATAAGAAGCATCAGGAAGTAGAGAGAGATATAGATAAGCCGTTCGGTTACGAGAGAACCTTAAAACGGGAGACAGAGGAAAAGCCTGAATTGTACGAGGCGTGAAAGGCATAGAGCTATTGAGTATTTTGGGTTTTGATTGTCGATAAAAAATGCGTTAGAATATTTAAAAAAGTTTAACTAAAAGACATACTGGTTAGGAAATAGGGACGGTGATTCCTTCTGAAAAAAAATAGATTCTTGGATCGATTCCAATGAATAGAATCACAAAAAAAAACAAGGTCCGAAATATCGATTCGCTTTTCAAGTTAATATTTTCAATATAAACCAATCATAGAAAACAAAAAGAACACCACATAATCGATTTTATCATTCTATATACGTGAAAAATTGCTATTTTTATGTTAGTTTAGGTTAAACATTCAAATTACTGTAAATTATGTTTTTAAGGATGAAATATAGATTCACTAGATCTATTCAGAGCTGTGAAACGATGTAAAAAAATATTTTTTTTACCCTGAAACATCGATTCTAATCGATCTCATATCTATATCATTCTACACATTATGTCCGTTTAGAATCAAGTCAAATTACAAACTACGAATTTAAATACCATAAATTAATAATATAAAAATACGATAGTAATGAAAACAGCAGATTTGTTCTGTTTATATGTTTTTAAGTTACGAATAAAAAATCAAAGGACTCGCCTAAAGAAGTGTAACATATTTTTCGACAAAGCGCGACCTACAGAGGCCATGGAATAGTAGTACTTTGGCAAATAAAATGCACAACAGACGGAGCTATAATATATATTAATATAAATCATAGCAAGGTATATTACAGTATATTTTCTATAGTAATCGACGAGTGACGCAGCTATACCGTATATTTTTATAACGTCACCAAAATATGACGACAGATAAAGTACACTAGTTACATCCATTGTACAATATCTAAAATTAGAACAATATTAAAAATGTAGCACAAATACGTGCTCATGCAACGGCGGTCACAGAGCTAATGAGCGCAAAAATATATATTATAGCATAGCCACCGTCTGTGGCAGCTTGCTATACATTAATATATAGCTTATTATATTAATACATATATATTATAGCTCCGTCTGTTGTGGGCTTAAGATCGTTACATGTTACCGTTACGCATAGTGATAGGATAGCTACAACTATCATTGAAGTTACCGTTTAGGCTTCTCGTATTACTTAATGTAAATGAGAATTATAGTCCAATATAAAACCTATACATATATTTAGCTGGTGCTTCTGACTTCCGGTTCTTATCGTCAATCGTAAAATGCGTTCTTAATCTACATCATGCATAGAATGGCCAAGCCAAATATCATGTCTATAGGTCTGGTAGTGATGACGATATCGTGATAAGCCAGTCATTGTTATCTCGCTTATATATGTACAGATTTCTCAAAACTATGTTTATCGTAGCATCGTCATATCTCTTTTAATTTTTAAAGTGAAACTTAATTTAAACCCCTTTAACTTTTTGCCTCTTTATATTATAAAATTTCAAGAAGTTTATTTCACTTTACCCAAAAGAAATTATAAACGGAAACAATATTAGATACAGCCAGTCCTATTGATCTTAATAAATTAAAATTTGATTGTTGATTAGGATTGATTGTAGCTAATCAAAATGTAAAAAAGGTATCGATCAATCAAATAAGTTTTGAACTTTAGCGAGAATAAAAACATCGATTTCGTCTATCGCATGTCGCATTACAGCCGGCCGCGGAGTAAGGGTCAAGTGGGCGGTTCCCATGACTCGCATCATCGTACCTATTTTCCATTTATTAAGTAAGATTAAAAACGCATTTTAGTACTGTAAATTGAATAATTTTTCGAAAATTTTCAGTTAAATGCCTACGACCTCAAAAAATTGCACTTGCACCGTGGTTACATAAAACCACATAATTTAATTTTTTTGTTAAATTAAAATTAAGGATTTATGCATTCTTTAGTAGCTTATGTTGCTCGCATTGAATTCAAAATAGGCAATTAATAATTTAGTTTTATAAAAAAAATAATTACTTTCATTAGAAACCCTAGCAATCTGTAGGAAACGCCATAAGTAATCTATATAACTAATGTAACTGCTGTTAGTTTTTTTACATTCTATTTCTAAATGTAATCTAAAACGAAAATCAAAGAAATTGGTGTGTTTTGGTTTGGTTTTGGTAATTGACTACGATAATGTGCTGTATATTCGGATGGGTCGGCTAGTTAAGATTAATATTTAGGTTATTCTAGTATTCGTTCTTTTTTATACTTAAGGTATTGCATTATGGCCATAATCTCACCTGATTTTAAGTGACGATACGGCTCAAGCTGGTAAACGCACTAAACCTATGGAGAACTGGCTTTCAAGTGCAACTGCCGGAACACACCTATTTGTATTTGGCCGCAGACTTTCAACTTGAGGGTGGTTGCTAGCCAGGCGTTCATTAGAAAAAGCCCTATCACAATGCTATGGTATGCTATCATCACGAGGTTTTTCTTTCCCGAAAACTCAAGCTCATTGTAGGTGGATCCGAACTCACGCCCCTTGACGCGAAGTCGTACACACTACCACTGAGCTATCATCGCTTCAATATAATAATTCTACAACTTCTGACGTACTTTACTTACGTACGTTACTTCTGACGTACGTAACTTTCTTAAGTCCTTATGTAATGAGTGCGTTATCTAATTTATAAATATATTAATAATGAAAATATTTATTTCTTGGTGACATTAATAATGAATTATACATTATCGACAATCGTAGAATATTGTGATAATAATTGCATATAACATTATACATAATTAAACTATTTATGACGTTACAAACGGAATGTATTGTATAGTTAGTATATGAAAGGATTGTCTGAACGGTTGTAGGATATAGTATGATGGTAAAATTGTTTTTGTTGTTGTATTTAATTTGTAAATACGTTTATTTAATATATAAAGTTTTATTGAAAACCATGCTGTTTCATTTTTGTATCCTTTTTTATATTACCTTTGCCATCATATTATACCCTAGGGAGCATTTATTAACACTTATAGAGACCTAGCTACGCTTGTGACTGCGTTCGCGTGGAATGAAAAATTATTTATAAAACTTGTCCGCCTTTGTAATATTCTTCAATACAGCTTCGCTTCTATTGGTCTTCCTCAATGATTGCTCTATAAAAACAAAAAAAAAAAATTGTAATCCCGTTGGTAGTTCCTTAGATTAGCGGCATTCAAACAAACAAACAAATCCGCTTTATAATATTAACATAGTTTGCCAGCAGGTACACCCATGTTAATGTAGATTTTTTCAATCTAAAAGTTATTTTTCCATCCTGGGATTTTTTTTGAGTGAAAGGTACTTTATGTCCTTTTTTGTACTCTTGACGACGTGTATATAAAAATTCACGATGATCGCTTGAGTACTTAATGCGTGGAAACACAAAGAACATACACTCGAATTTATAATATTAGTTTATTAGAAACAAAACGCATAATGCGCTCACTTAAACAATTTATTCACAAGCCGTTTTGTTATCTGCTGCTCAGTGTAAAGTTATGATTTGCAGCGCATGTTTCGTATTAATATATACGTATAATAAATCTCACTGAGCCAAAGTTTTATAGTAAATGTTTTTTGGAATATGGTATTTTTTAGTATTGATATAAAATACCAAATATTTTAAAATTCAACAGACCACAGAGTTTGTTTGATCCAGTGATAATGAAGATTATAGATTGACATAGTCTATTTTTTATGAAAATGTTATAAGATGACAGTGTTCCACACGGATAGCGAATTTGTTTTTATGGAATAGGGGGCAAACGAGCAAGCGTGTCATCTGATGGTAAGTGATCACCGTCGCTCACGGAAACCCACAACGCTAGAGGAATCGCAGGTGCGTTGCCGCTCTTCTAAGGTCGTCAGTAAGCTCTTCTCTTGAAGGTTTCCAAGTCGCATGGATTTGGAAACATCGCCGACGCAAGTTAGTTCCACAAGGTACATAATTGTGCGAGGAAAGAAATTTCGCGCGAAACGCATCGTCGTAGATCGCCACAGATCGTTTTTTTTTATGAAGTTGGTATGGTGGTTTGTTATGAAATACTTGTTGATAAATTTTGATGCAATATTCTCTATTCAGTAGATACTAACTAAAAGAGATTCATTTTCCATGGTATTAAGGTGTTAAAAAATAGTGGGTAAAATTTCTACGTCAATAAGAGCTTTCCTAAACTCGTACTTTTGAAATCAATTCGGCAATTTTCAATGTACAATTTGTTCTAAAAAGTACATACACTCTTTGTTATATGAAATGAATAATAATACAATTATTGTTTTAGGTAAATCTATATAAAAAATAAGTACGTAAGTTCTGAAGAATTTAACCCTTATGGATTGAATACGTAGTTTATTGTTCTGTTAGTTTATAATAGCCTAGTAAAGTAACTTAACTAGATCTCATAAAATATATTATTGTACATTGTAATCTGTTCTCATATCGACAAAATAGTAGACGTAATCAAATATAGGTAAATTTATGCTAGAGTAAAAAAACATTTTTATTTTTATTTCACTTAGTTATTATTATGATTATTTGAAAGTAACCACAGTTACTTCATAACACATTTTTATCTGTTATATTTAGTTATGTAACTATTGCTACATATCAATAGCATTCTGATATGAACCTGTTATTTGCGTCAAGCCAAGATTTATAATTGAAATATAACATATATTGTTGAATTATGATGTAGATCAGCAGGCTAGGCACCAATGTGTTATCATTTGATTTATATTATGGGATGCAACGTTCTACAACAATACATTATGATGTTAAGTAACAAACTGGCTGAAGGTTGTTTTTGTAATAACATAAAAAGGCAATTTATTTTTATGTACATCATCTCAAAGTATTCTTAAGTTGAAAGGGATTAGCCGGTATAAAAGTTATACTAACTTTATATTTTGGTCGGAATAACTTTTTTCTCTACGGATAATTTAGTTCGTTGTACTGCTATTTTTCATAGTTTAAAACCTGCTATATGTTTAAAGGCACACAGCACAACACAGACGCATACGTTTTTGGTTACTGTAGGTATCAAGAATTTTTGCGAATGAGTTTAAGATTATTATAATGTGCGTATAATTTTTAGGAAATTAAAAAAATTGTAAAACCATGATAAAATTATAGCACGATATGCAATTAATGTTAACTTTAAAAATAGCTCTGATTTAAATATTCTACGATATTATAACAAATTATTTTTCGATCTATATGAAAAATAGCAGAGGTTCGTTAAATATACTAAGATTAACTTGAAAAAATATTTTGTGAATTGGCGTTGTATATGTAATACCATATTACTATTTTATATTATAAATTCGCAGGTAAGAAGGTGTCTATATCAGAACCGCACAACTTAGTAGACGCTGTCAAAGAGGCACTAAAAGAGAAGAAATCCATCGAAGCTACACCAGAAGACGACGTACTGAAAGAATCCAGAAGCAAAGGCTAACAATAATCTCTCGCAAAATAACTCAAATAGTTACATGTAATGAAATTACACGATATAAATAAGAACAGTAAAGAATGTTGGCTTATTTTTGTCTTTATTCTTGTATCGTCGATTATTGTCTTTCAGCTGATAATTACGCTGTGAATAACCATAATACTCTCGGAAAATATACTGATTGTTTCGATAAAGTATCAACAGGTGCTATTGTGCTGTGTAAAATTATTTATACTAATATTTAAAATTAGGATGCAGGCGATTGCATTCAGAAGTATTAATCCGACTTAAAATATATTTCACTGTATGCTTTATGTTTGTTATAGACTATTTTTTTTTTTAAATCTGATAATATATTATATAAAATCGATTAGGTGAACGACAGCTCGAAGTGCGACTAATTGTAAATTACTTTAGATAAAACCCTAAGGGGCTTCGTTCATACATCCGGATTGGTTCTCTTTGTGGTCGATGCGAATGCGATGCGAATGGGTGGAAGTAAGGAATACTGCACGTTCAATTTGCATAAAAATTGCTTAGTTTACATAGCTTCTGTGCTAGGACGTATAAATTTGCATATCCTGATAAAGATCTCGCTTCTAAAATTGTTAGGCTACGTTAAACTACATTCTATCGAAAATGGGTTAATATATCCTACATAATCTGAGTCTGCTTATAGATTAGTATTATACAATGTCATCTAAGGGTAAATTACTATCCTTACAAGAATCTTATTATATTGTTAAAATTAAAAAATGTGGTTTTCTTAAAATCAGCTGTCGAAGTTTACCGGCGTATGCTTGGACACCTTTTTTAAAGTTAACTAGGCAAGCTAGTTCCAATACATTTACTTAAAAAGTCAAATACATAATATTTCATGAACTTGATTTCTAAATAATAGTTATAAATGAATTGTGGTGCTGTTCTTATGTATACTGTGTCAAATATTGGATTTTGCGAAATGGGAATACATTTATCCTATGATCTTAATTGATTATTCCAGTTTTTAGATTTATTTCTCGTTTCTATTTTATGGCGTTTTATGAAAAGTCCTTCTATATTGACCGACTTCATTAAATTTTTATGTTCTCCTTTTTTTTGCTATTTTAATATAACGCATTCGTTTGTATAATTTTCTGTGATAGTAGCGAAGTAAAGTAGATTACAAAACATTGAAATAATTTCTCTTTTTTTACATCATTCTTATTTTATAGGAAATACGGTTGGACATAATGCTTTGTTTCTTAAATGCTACTAAAGATAATGATTATTGATTGTTCTGTATATATGTTGATTAGTTTGTAGGAAGTGATACGCAAATAAAGAAATAACGAAGTTGTTTTGTTTTATTTCATAATCCTTATAGAATGTGTTTTGTGTATTATCATATTGGGTTCTGTATGCAAGTACTCTTGGAACTAAGATTGTTCTTTGACATTGGGTGATGCTATGAGAATATTAAGAATTATGACTAACGTTCAATGGACCAAAAACAATAACGATCGCTAAGAAATTAGTAATCAATTCGTAGTGATCGACGTTAGACGATCTAAAAAACGAAGCGATGGTAGCTCAGTTGGTAGTGTGTACGGATGCTGTGTTAAGGGACGAGAGTTCCAATCCACCTGCAATAAGCTTGAGGTTTCAGTGAAAGAAATCATCCCGACGAAATTATAGTATGGGGTAGGGTACCACCGTCAAGTTGAAAATCTGCCGCCAAATAGCAATAGGAGTGTTCCAGAAAATCTATTTGAGAGCTAGTCCTTCGATTAGGCTTAGCACGTCCATCATCTTGGACCACATCGACACTTAACGTCAGATGAAATTGTGACAATAATGCTAAATCTTACGTATAAAAAAATCTATGATATGAATATATACAGATTGTTATTGAAAAGAGATATATTAAAAGATAACCACGAGTAAGTCATCATTACAGATCTTGCTATAGAATCGAGTACAGAAGCCAACGATTCCACTTGGTTACTAAATATACCGGTAGACTGCGGAACGTGACATGACCGAACGTGCTACTTCGGCTGATGGTAAACTTAGTGCGAGAGGGTAGACTAGACAGGGTAGTTACATTTCTTTCGCACAGTACAGTTCTTTCGTAGTTACAGTTCTTTCGCATACGTTTGAAAATAACTCTCGTGAGTTGCCTGAACATGTTATTTTTACTATAGTTGCAATTGATAACTGACTATCTCATTGAAGAATTGGACTTGAAGAGGTTTTGTACTTTTGGAATAATTTATTTATTTAAATTGCTTTGTGAAAACAGTTGTACAAACTTGTAACATATTGATTTCGAGTGAATGACTCTCATTGCTGCTGCCGAGACCTTATAGGTGTTCAGTTATATATTTTAAATTTAGAAAGGAGAGGTTGAATATGTTCGGCTGTTACGAAAATTTCATTCACCACTTATTTGATGTCTAAACATAACTACATGCACATGTGCTGCTGAACCACCTATACATTACAATGTTCATGGAATATAAATAAAACATTTTCTTATTATCTAATCCTGTATATTTTCTACAATTAGTCTCGGCTGTTTTCTAGTTGGAACAGTCTATATTTGTCCGCTAAGAAGCCCATCGTGCCGCTGCCATTACGTCGAAGTGTCGCTAACGTTAAAGCCAAAAGCGTCATTGCGCCCTCCACGTAGAAACTATACAGAATGCGTACATAATCTTTTACCTGAAATATTGTAAAGTTTTAGTATGAGTAATTGATAATTCTTTCATTTTATTAAGTAACCATATTAATATTATAAATACGAAAGTGAGTTTGTGTGTAACGCTTTCACACCTAAACCGCTGAATCGGTTGTGATGAATTTTTGTACAGGAATATATGGGAACCAGGAGGCGGAGATAGGCTAGTTTTTCTCGCGAAATCTCTATCGTAAATTTACCTAGAGGGATAAACTTTGTATGAAACTTTTTATAGCATCATCTGATTTGTTTGAAAAATAAATCAATATTAGGGCGAGCAAAGTCTCACGTAAAATCTAGTAAGAAATAAAGTACATCACATTTCGAAATTATACTGTATGCAAAGAAAAACAGCTCGTCACAGAATGATCGTAAATGTATAAACTATTTATCAAGCATTATGTAGAACATATATTTGAAAAATCAATCCATTAATACATGGCACAAATAAGATCATTAATATAATTTTCTTACAGTTGAATATACAATAATTAAGCTAATAATTATAAATTGATTCGCGGATCCTTTATAACTTTCAATTGTAACTACCTAGTTTAGGAAACTCTACAGCAAATTTTCTACATAACAATACATGCTGAAAAATGTACGCTGATAAGAATACTACTACACTAATCTACAAGAGTAGGCCGACAACGTAGTCATGTTTGACATTAGGTTTTAAACTAGATGGCAGCATGAAATGATATGATGGAAAATTGATAAGACATGCCTTATAATCTTGGTTATCATCGATTTTGTTGGGCAACGAGAGCTCATGGTTGTAAGATTCGAAATCACATACTAACATTTAAATCAATGGCAATAAACCATATTATATACATGAAGCGAATTGCAGCGCTGATAGCTCAGTGGTAGTGTGCACGACTTCGCGTCAAGGGACGAGAGTACGAATCCAACCACCTACAATGTGCTTGTGCTTTCAGTGAAGGAAAACATCGTGAGGAAACCATAGCATGGTGGTAGGGCTTTTTCTGATGCCTGCTTGGGTAGCAACCACCCTCAAATTGAAAATCTGCCGCCAAATACCAATAGTTGTGTTCCGGTAGTTGCACTTGAGAGCCTGTTCCTCCACAGGTACCAACTTGGGTCGTATCGTCATTTAAGATCAGGCGAAATTATGGCAATAACACGAAACCTTAAGTTTATAAAAAAAAAACTTAATTAGTAGTTCAATCAATAGCCTAGCCTCTTTACTAAACAGTGCCGTTCAACTAGCAATAATCATAGGTAATAAAGAAATAAATTGTAGGCGGAGTATGTAGCGGTAAGGTGGTTGCTGTAGTAGAGGTGCTCTCTGGGTTAGGTTAGGTTGGACTTGCGGTAGCAAACAGTTTTAATTTAAGTAAGGAGTTTTAGTAATATATTATATAATATATTGTACATAGGATGTTGATTGAGCGGCTAATTAAGCTAGTTGGCTACGAAATACATACATCAAGCATCAACACTAATAATAACATTAGGAAATCAGCGCGTACTTAAAGTATTATAGTATATATAATTAATATTCAAGTTGTAATTTTATAGGCTATGATAATCAAGCAATACTATATGTATTTGAATGCGATTAAAATCAAAGAATAGACTAGAATAAAACAGAAAATAAATGTCGGGTGAACATAGGCACAGCGACATGGCGTTTCGTTGATACTTACTAACTTCAACTTAACATACTTGTTAAGTCCATTGAAAAATTATACATATGCTGTATTTGGTTACGTAGACAATTGTGCCAATGTCAAGTATGAAGGAATTTATACATTACTCGGACACAAAGTAACAACTCAGTAGTGTCAAAATAAACCTTAAATATTATTTCAAATGCCCACAATCCTTTTTATATTTTATTATTGTGAATACGTACATGTTCCAGACCGCCTGTAGTGGTGAACTCAAGAGGGAACATCGCTGTTTCCAGCGGTTCCTTTTCTCTCAGTACGCCAAAAGCTATAACTCCGCACACGTAGTAGGTAACTATAGCAAGAGGTAGACAACGACACGAACAGAATACCCTTAATAGACTCTGTACAGAAAATTATATTATAGTTGTTTTTGTTGTTCATTACAGTTCTTATTTAATAATTTAAATTAGAGAATTTATACAGGCATATCAAAAGTTATTTTTCACACTTTAAAATAAATTGAATGAACTATAAAAATAATGGTTTCCACTATAGATATGCCTAACTTTAAAACTTTAACCCATAGGCGGATCGAAGTGTTCCAGAAGTGTATGATATTTTTTTTCGACTTATGTACGCTGTTAGCTTTAGGGGCTTTGACAGCTTCACCGAACTTTTTGGGGCGAGTGCTCAGGGCACACAGCTCTGAGGCAGAGACCGCAAGGGTGCCAGGATGGCCGAATATCGGCTTGGACTGCTGTATGATATGTTGGTGAGGTGGTCGCAGAGGTGATGGGTTAGCTTACGTTGGACTTGTGATACCAAACAGCGGGAGACACGAGAGCGCCCCTATATAGGTATATTTATTTTGTTAAATTATAAATGTATAATTATTTTAAAGTGCCAATATACATTACATTGTAGCTGTTTTCATCATATTTAAAGAAAAGTTAAATATATACAATTTAAATTTAATATATTTATCCCATTAAAAACGCTGAAGATAGTTATGTTTTTTTTTAAATAAATATATATAGAGAGAGTTACAGTTTTACGTAGAGTCTAGCTGGTCTATTAGTCCTTGTTCTACTGTTTATAGTGATTTGTATCTCGACCACAGCGCCACCTATTCCGTTAAGGAATAGGGTCACTTATCGGGGTAAAACCTTGTTATCTTTCAAGGTATATAAAATTCTTTTTAATCCTTTATAGGTTTAGCGTTAAGGCTACAATCTCACGTGATGATGTGGCCTAAGATGATGGACACGCTAAGCCTGGTGGAAGAGGCTGGCTCTCGAGTACAACTGCCGGAATACACTTGTAGGAATTTGGCGGTAGATACTCAACTTGAGGGTGGTAGCTAGCCAGGCGGGTATTAGAAAAATCCTTACCACCATGGTATGGTTTCCTTACGATGTTTTCCCTCACTGAAATCTCAGGGTCATTGCAGGCGGATTCGAACTCACGTCCGTTGTTGCAGCGTCCATACACACTAGTTACTGATTAACAAACATATATATATATATTTTGGAGGCATATTGTGACATGGTCTTTTCATAGTTAACTTACATATAATATATTGTAAAAGAAAGCTTTTACATTCTTACCTTCATTTTCTTGTAACATTTAAACTTGCTTATCGGTTTCAATACTTCTGACTGTCTACTACAATTGTGAATACCTGCAACAACAGTAGGGATATAGGTACTGTTATTATGTAAATGTAAGACTTATTTTTCATAAAAATATAACATATCCTTTGTATCAAGAAATGTTATTATTCCACCAAAAAACTTACAGGAAACAGGAAAAAGGAGTCCAAGCCAGAAAATGGGTTAATAAAATAAATTAAGGTAACATAAGACTACTCATATTTAATGAAATTGAAGAGGCCGAGCCTTCTCGTACGAGAACGTAATAAGAAAATAATTACCTGTATTTATACCTAACTCAGTCCACGATATTATCTCCGTAGACTTTAATTATCTTTTGTATAAATTTTAAATCATATTTTTTCAACTTTATGGACGCGGTATTATTATGCTAAGTATACGTATTTCTACCACAGATTTTAGCATAATAAAGGTTGTTGTACTACATAATAATAATCTGTATCCATTATCCACGAGGAACTTTTTAGTTTTATAGGATCAAAGTTGTTATTATTTTTATTATACAATATTTGTTAGTTACAACACAAAATTCGATGTTGCGCAAACAGAACTAAAGTATAAATGGCGTACATAAAAGATGTTTTTGGTATTTCGTTTAATTCCATAATGGCGGCGAAGAGCTTAATAATCGTAATTATTGTTTAAAAGATCGTCGAAGCACGTCGTTAACGATGATATTGGATTTTCGGTGTCGCACGAGGGCTAATAATTAATCTCCTTAATGCTTTTACTGAGAATGAGGTATTTTAAAGCTATACATGTTTTTGGAACACATTAATATACACTTTGTGTTTAGAAATTAGTACATAGTTTTACAGAAGTTGCCTACGGGTTCGTACATCGTTCGCATTTTACTAAATATTATCTTACTAATATTATAAACTAGATTTTACGCGCGGCTTCGCTCGCATTAATAATGATTTTCATCGAAATAAAACTATTTTAAACGGATTTTATCGCGGTTATTTATTAATTTTAATCCCGACGTTTCGAAAGCTTTTCAGCCTTCGTGGTCAGGGGGCGGAAAAAATTTGATTTTGTCAAAGAAATGACGAAATAAAAGATTTCATGCATAGTTTATACCTCCCTTTACCCCACTTCCAATAAGTTTTAACGAGAAAAAGTGGTCTACTTCTGTCTTCAGTTTCCCATCTATATCTGTGCTAAAATTCATCACAATCGATTCAACGGTTTAGGCATGGAAGCGTAATAAACAAACATACTCACCTTCGCATTTATAATATTAGTATGATGAATCGATTGTGATGAATTTAGGTATAGAGATAGATGGAAACCTGGACACGGTGATAGGCTACTTTTTTCGCGAAACCTTATTGGAAGTAAGTGAAGTTTTTTATTGCGTCATAATATTTGTTTGATAAAATGAATATAAACGCAAGCGAAGCCGCACGTGAAATCTAGTAATTAAATAATTTTAAATTTCACACAAACGTAGTATCAAGTACAGCTAATAAAACATAATTTTGCTTTGTAAAACTATTAAAACCCTAATGAATTAAAATATACGTAGGGCTAACAGCATATGTCTAATCGAATAAAAAAAATGCTTTGTTTCATATTTTTTTGTGTGCTTGCCATGAACCTATGATACAAGTAGTATTACATTATAAATAAACGAAATCTATAATTAATGGAATAATATGAGCTGTTGATTCATATATTAAAAGCATTTTTCAAATGTCTATTCATAAATTCGCATACTATACATTGTTCGATAATATGTAGTAAAAAAAATTTTGTAGACTTAAAAACCTTCATGAATAATATTATGTAAAGGATTTAAACGTATCGATGATAGAAATTAGTATAACTTCCCTTCTCGAGAAAGCTTAATCTGCGATCAGACTGAATTAAGGGGAGCTGTTAGCACTTATGTAAAATTGGACCCCAGTTCTTGTAGTATTTCCAAATCAAATTAAGTAAATTGACCCATAGATCAGTGAATAACCTAGATTGGAAATGGAGTCTGATAAAGTTTGACTTTATACTGATTTGGAAGTCAAACTAGTCGACAAGAGTTGAACATTCTGAAAATACATATAACTTTAGAATTTGTTTCTTCAATATTAACTTGTAGTATTATTTTATAACTATTTATTTATTAAAACCAATAACGTCGCTTGTAACTTTCCATATGACTTGCCTGATTTATAAACTATATTTCCTTATTTAAATAAGCGCGTTTACAGAGAAAATACCTTTGTAAATTAACGGTGTATTAGGTTCTGAATTTCTACTACGAAATATTTGAGATGTGCTTCAGTTAGAAAGTTATTAAGCAATTAAATTAATTAATATCTTGTTTATTACACTTTATTATTATTATATGTATATTATCTCAAGTTGGGATAGAACTAGTTATGACTTAAGTCCAACGAGCAGACACAGCAATGCTTATTATAAGTCGATGTACGTAATTCTTAAAGATTTTGCTTAATAACTTTATTTATTATCCATCTAAAACGGATATTATACAATTATCATACACTTTGAATTGCGTTTCAGTTTGTAAAACAGAGTAATATTTTTTTTTACTATCACAAATTGGTTTAGACCATGCGCTTTTTTCGGAGTTGTAAAAATAATGAGAATGAAGCCAGTGAATAAACTAATACGTTTGGTTACATCACGTAAAGTCATAGATCGGGCGTCTACATCGCTAATTGCTTAATTTGTAGCGCATGGGTCCCCCATTCCGTACCGCTTCAGTTAATACTCTCTTTTTAGGCAAGGTTTGGAAATTCTTTACAATTTTAAGTATACAAGAAATCAATGATCAAGGATTATTACTTTTAGTCAATCGTAATCATATAATTATGAAGTATAATGGACTGTTGAAAATGATAACAAAGTACACTTAAATTAAGATTTTTTTTAAATACTGTATAGGTTTAGCGTTATGGCTACAAACTCAACTGGTGTTAAGTGTGGTTCAAGACGATATGTCTACTAATACGTTAAGCATAGTCGAGGGACTGGCTTTCAAGTGCCACTGCCGGAAAACATCTATAGGTATTTGGCGGCAGATTTTCAATTTCAGAGTGATAGCTAGCCAAGCGGGCATTAGAAAAAACTCTACCACCATGTTATGGTTTCATCACGATGTTTTCCGTCACCGAAAGCCCGAGCTCATTGTAGGTTAATTCAAACTCACGTTCCTTGACGTGGCGTCCGTACACACTAGCAGCGGATGTACCATCCCTTAAAAATTAATAAATAATTGAGATCCGTCGGTTTATGTAATGGCCGAAAAGTATTTGGCGGCAGGACTTCAACTTGAGCATGGTAGCTAGCCAACTAGAAAAAATTAGGGCGCTGTCTCTGATCCTTGGCAGTACAGCAGTTCGCAGTGTAATCGCGGTGCGTTACAGTTGGTACTTTAGGGTGATTAGCACCCAATGAGTCACGACATGCACCCTCTCGGCCTGACCTGAGCCCGAGTAATGCGACTGCGTGTTGCGATCAGGAAGTCCGTAAATATTGTATTTTAAACACCACGCTAAGAAAAAAAGGTGATAGCTAACCAGACAGGCATTAGGAAAACCCCCATCACCTTCCTGTGGTTTCATCAGACTATATATCGTGGCATTCAATTGAATCCTGATGAATTAAATTCTTAAATAAACACACATTACATTTCAAACAAACGGCGTAACACCATATCTGCGAGTGCGCTGGTCTAATAATCATAATTTTATGTTTGAGTTCGAAAATTTATTAAAAATTAACTCACCTTTACTATTTAACTGCTTAATATAGTTCCTGTTTCTACGTAACTTTATTCGAAATCTATCGAAGATTATTTCCGTTCGAACAACAACGCATGTACTCAGATTTAACACTGGAATTATAATTAATTAGTGTTATATATAATGTTATTTATATTATAATAATAGAAAAATATAGTGAGAACTGATAATTACCTGAATTCTATAGGTTTCCGTATACATTTCTAAAGATTGTAATAAAGTTATTTATGTAGCCAGTTTAGGAACTTACACACAAAAACCATATTAAAATATTTAGCTTTTAATAGAATTATGATAACTTTTTTTACATAAATCTTCATTTTATATAAGTTTCCTATAGTTAAGGTTTAGCTTTAAAGCCACAATCTCACTTAATGTTAAGTGCCGACGTGTCCCAAGATGGTGGACAAGATAAGCCTGATCACGGGACTGGCTCTTAAGTTCAGCTGCCGAAACTCACTTATATTGGCTGGCAGATTTTGAAATTAAAGGTGGTACTTAGCCAGGCGGTCATTAGAAAAAGCCCTACTTACCACTGTGTTATGATTTTATGACGATGTTTTCCTTCACCGAAAGCTCACGCTCATTCTATGTAGATTCGAAGTCACGTCTCTTGACGCGGCGTTCGTACACTGTACCGACTGAGTCATCATCGCATCAAAAATGCATATTACTTAAATTAAATTTTTATATTTATAAATAGTCTCTACTTACTTAAGTAAATATGTGTTGGTACAGCGAGAATAGCATACACTAAAGCAGATGTTCTACCCCAAGGAGTCTGTGGTACTGGAGCCCCGAAACCTAAGATTAATATTTTTTATAAAATTAATACATAAAAAGCTCCTAATTAAATGTTATAGCAGAGCTAAACAATAGCAATACTCGCTAAATATCGGCTTCAAAAAGTAAGTTGCACTTATTTTTATTACATAAAAGCCAGTAAACGATACACAGCATTGTTGTTTTGATGCCGATCTTTACGATCGCTATGTTATCGCCAAATTAGGTAATTAGGAGACAGATATTAACACTATTTGGTGTCGTATCTAATGCAGAACAAGGCTTACTTTCCGTAGCCTTATTTTACTTCTAACAAGATTAGACTTCTATCCACTACGAATGATTATGGTTTGTTGCGATTAAATGCGAATTTTATGTAAACAAGTGTAACACAGCGATAAGAATTTATTTTTTATAAATTATATAAATAAGAAATTATTTATATATATATTTGAAGCGATGATAGCTCAGTGGTAATGTGTACGACTTCGCGTCAACGCACGTGAGTTCGAATCCAATCACGTACAATGAGCTTGAGCTTTCGGTGAAGGAAAACATCGTGAGGAAACCATAGCATGGTGGTGGGGCTTTTTCTATTGCCCGCTTGGCTAGCTACTACCCTCAAGTTGAAAATTTGCCGCCAAATACCAATAGGCGTGTTCCGGCGGTTGCACTTGAGAGCCAGTCTCTCCAAAGGTTTAGCGTGTCTACCAACTTGGACCGTATCGTCACTTACGATCAGGAGCGGTTATGGCCATAACGCTTAACCTCAAGTATAAAAAAAAGAATAGCACCAGAGAATGAAGGTTCTCTTGTCCAATTCTGCGCATGTTTTACCACTTCGAATATTCACGAATTATTGCTAATGTAGCACAATGTAATTTCCATACGTAGCCAATTGTGTTTGGTTTGTATTACCTAAAGCTGTCATAACGTATACAGTGAACAGGAATGTTCCGGACAAGTCCCAGAATTGTCCTGGCTGTAGTTTAGCGCCTCTAGCCATAGCTATCATGGTTAACCGCCTTTCATCTTCAATGCGCTGAACTATAGCCGCTTTCCATTTCGGTGATATGGGGGTGATCTGCAATTTTGTACATCTTAACTTCAATTCTTCATATTTTTATATGATATATTATAATACGTACCCCCAATTTCGTGCCCGTGGTATTGAAAGTTACGTTTCTACTTCTCTGGCAAATTCTTTTTATTCTATGTGAAGTTGGTAATATGGCGGTCAGGCTAGCGACCACCCTCGAGTTGAAAATCTGCCACCAAATACCTATAGGTGTGTTTCGGCTGTTGCACTCAAGAGCCAGTCTCTCCACGACGTTCACCATCTTGGTCCATATCGTTGCTTTACATCAGGTGAGATTGTGGCAATAACGCTTAACTTATACTATAAAAAAAAACTGTGTGCAAAATGTCGTTAAATGGTGGTGTTGTTAAATTGTGAAAGCATAAATAACCAACAAACCCACGTTCGCATTTATAATATTAGTTTTCTGTTATTATTATCATGATTTAAATCAAAAGAGGTCAGCTGCTGAATGTAGGCCTCCTCTAAAGATGACTCCAATAAATAGTCCTATATTACTTGTATCTGGAGTATTCTCACAACCTTCATTAGGACGTGGGTCTACCTATATTTTCGAGTACCTTGTAGCCACTTGAAAACTCTTTGATGTTTTTGGAAATCACTTGAAATCTTGAAATCTTGGAAATATTGTATGACTGTGTTGAAAAGTAGACGTTAGGTATAGACCTCAAAATAACGCTCAAGAAAAAGCTGATGAAAAATGGGCATTTTAGACGTTAATGCCTACTCGGAGTTTCACTACGTGCCCGAAATTAGGAATGAGTCTGAATAAGAAACAATTTAGGTTATCATCATAATAATATACTGTTAGAAATCTGAAGACAAATTCTGCTAATAATACTAGTAATGTATTTTGATATTTTATGCATGAAATTGTAGTACCGAGTATCCAGGGATACGTTGATAGGAGGTGGATAAGTGTTTGAATAAAAAAATGAGTGTTCTGGAACACTCGGTAATTCTTTTCGTAGTATATTTAGTTATTGATAATCCTATTATATTATTGATTAACAAAATAGAAATATATTTTTTAACTACCATCTATAAATAATTAAATGAAACACAGAAATAACTAATGAATTCTCGAAAAGGTAGGAAATTTCGTAATTAATGTATTTTCTCTAGTTGTGGAAATAAACATTTTATTGTACATCATTCAATTCATCTCATTTATTTTTTATTTATATTATTATTATATAATACGCTACGATATAGCAGACGCGTATGACATGTACAAGTTATAGCTGCACAGACGTTGAGAACTTACTGGCTGTCTTGAACCAATAAGTGCGGAGCTATGATTGCGTACAGCCAATAGCATTCGCCTATAGATAATCGTCTACACGATAGAGATATAGTACAACATAGAACAGACTAAAAAGGGTTACAACGGACAAATCTTACATTTTGATTTGTCTACTGATTTGATTGATCCGTGTCGTACGATAGGGAACTTCGTTCCAAAAATAATAAGGCATATTTGAATGTTACATATCAAATATATATAAAGTTTTCGGTACGATCTTTACTAATACCAGCACATAGATAATAACTCTAATATTGACTAATATTATGGTAATCTGAGTTTATCTGTTAGTAAAATTATAAATAAAGCTAAATAATTTACGAACACTGTCGACAGAAGTAAAGATTTTGAAATGACATTATTAAATTGTCAAAATCATATTTGCTAATACAAATTAAAATTAGTCAATAATTAGAAAAAAAAAGTATTTAATAGGTTTAATATTCTGGCCACAATCTCACCTGATGTTAATTAACGATGTGGCCCAAGATATCGGACGCATTAAGCCTAATGGAGGTACTGTCTCTCATGTACAACTGCAGGAACATATCTATGGGTATATTGGTGGTGGTAGCTAGCCAAGCGAGCGTTAGAAATAACTCCACCACCATGCTATGGTTTCATCACGATGTTTTCCTTTATCGAAAGCTCAAGCTCATTACAGGTGGAGGCGAACCCACGTTTCTCGATGCGGCGTTCGTACACCCTACCAACTGAGCTATCATCGCTACAACATTTATATTATTTATACGTATATAAATTGAAAATAATTTACTCTTCAACGTTATTTTCTTTCTCAGTATCAAGTAACACAAGCATGTTGGAGTCGCAACATTAAACTTTAATAAACAACTTTTCACTTCAAAATTGATATCCGTGAAAAGAGTCGTGTTGTTTCACGTAAGAAATTGTCTACCAGCTGATTAACAGTAGACCGCAGACTTATTGGTGTGGAAATCTAATTCAACTAAGTACGAGCAGTCTTCTACGTCATTAGCCAGTTTCAGTGTTCTCGGTTAACGGGAAACCATTTTCTGTATGAGTGCGCATCAGGACTACGTACAGTCGTGGTCAAAACCCGTATATGCTTTTCAATAACGGTTACAAGTTATTACAAACATAACAATAAGGTAACTGGAAAACTTTTGATATACCTCATTGGTAATGCGTTATGGCCACAATCTTATCTGATGTTAAGTGACGATGTGGAAAAAGATGGTGCACACGCTAGGCCTAGTGTAGGGAAAAGGGAGTGCAACTGCCAGAACACACCTATAGGTATTTGGAGGCAGATTTTCAATTTGACGGGCGTTGCTAATCAGGGGGCTTTAGAAATCACCCTACCACCATGCTTTATCATGTTTTCCAAAAGACCACTAGAAACCTTTTTTTGTAACTTATTTTTTACTTTATTTATAGATAAGCCTGTTGAGATCAAAACCCGTCATTACGGCCCGGCAAAGTGGTAACTTACTTTTGGACTTTGTCGTAAAACTTAACACTATTACCTAAAAAAACTGTTATTGGTCTTACTGGGTCTAAATATTATAGTATTTTTTATAATATACGCTGCACAATATTGCAATAGAATTGAATTAAGTGTAACTTAATACAAATTTTGACTTTTGTAATGATGGTGGCTTACGAACGTTGAAAGGTTATGAAATTTTATGAAGGCACTAAATTTGGTTTTACACGTCTAAGTGTTTCTTACGTATAATATTATTTTATAATGTGATTCTGGAACCGAATATTACATGAAATATCATTCTTTGAAGCAATGACTTCTTCATTCAGTTTATTCAATCGCGCGTAGTGCAACTTAATTTAAATATCACCGCTTTAATGTCTTAATATGAAATATTATTTGTGATGTTAATAATAGTTGTATTTTCCACCAAATGTAGCTGTCAAACCCAGGACTGATTTAGGTAAGCGTGGGAGGTTAATATTGGATGCCATTATCAAAGTTCATTCAATTCCACTACATAAACGTGGTATAGCATTTGAGTGTATTGTAACACATTATTTTGGTTCAATGAATGTTTATATGAGAACGAAAATGCATCGTTCCTTCATATCATATTCATGAACACATTAAAGTCAAATAGTATGTTGGTGTTTTTAACATTTTTTTTAATCTCTCAAGTCAGACACGTTTATTAATTAGACTTACATTTAGGAAAAAAGAATATCGAGCCTTTTCAGGAAAAACAACGTAAGCGACAGTAGCAATGTTTACAGGAGAGTGTTTTCTCATTCCTAATTTAAGAGATTTTTTTGATATCTTTAGAAAACATTAGACTATGTTCATAATTATCCACTGATATATTAAAATAGTGACCATTAACATACTTCTTCTCATTTACAAAGATAACTTTTAGGAACTTACGATACAAAATATTTCTAAGATTTTGGAACGTACGATGTTTCTCCTTAAAAGGATCGATATGTTAAAGAAAAATGTTTACTTGTATGTATGTGTTGTTAAGGCTAAATATAGCAGCCAAGCAGCGGACATCTGATTATTCGAAGACTATCTGACATTTTCTGAAAATTTATTCGTAAATTGACTTTGCAACGATTTTCTTCATACAAGACTTTTCATTGTAAACGTTATTAATATACGGTTTCATTCAGAAATTATACGTTTCATTACAAACGAAGACCCAAATTATACAGTGTTTATAATGACAAATAGTGTCACCTATTAATACTAATATCGGAAACCGCTCAACCGATTTGCTACACAAAGCCATGTAGCGATAGTAATTTGACAGGACCTACTAAGGTAGTGGTGGAAATATCAAAATTGATTAATAATAATAAAAAATACAATGAAAAAGTTACGTGTAAAGAAAATAAATGTATATAAGTAGGAAGAGCAAAGAGGATTTAGAGGAATTGTTTTGCAGTTGGAAAAATTATTCTCACACTTTGAGGATTATGTCAAGGTAGTAATAAAAATAATTGACGCAATTATAACTGATTACCAAGAAATCGAAAGTAAAGAATGGTATAGTTTTTAACCAGATTATAAATCTATCAATGAAATCAAAAATATTCAATTGTCATTTCTCAGAATATATTTGCATAGTGAAAGATTTTTTGTAATGTCCACCTGGCTAGTTACCACCCTCATGTTAAAAATTTATCGCCTAATACCCTTATAGGTGTGTTCCGGCAGTTGCACTCGAGAGAAAGTTTCTCCATTAGGATTAGCGTGCTCTTCATTTTGTGTCACTTCGTCACTTAAAATTGTGTAAAATTGTGGTCCTAACGCTTAAAAACCTATGAACGATATATAAGAGCAAGGGGATACTCTCAGAAAATAAAGCATCTTGTTGACTTATGTTTTTATTCATAAAATGACAACTATTTCCGAATGACCAGTCTGGTTCGCGAGTCTTTCACGATATAACCTAGCCAGCGTTTTTTTTTTTTCGAGAGGACCTCCACTGTTAGCCTGAGGGGCTTTTACAGCTTCACCTGAACTAGAGGGGCGAGCCGCAGGGTAATTCCTAGCCGGCGTTACGTAGTGCCTTTTTATAGTATAGTGGAGCGCTGCCGCCAAGTAATGCTCAAATAGCCGTTGATGTACTCGTAATGAACTAACATTCGTTGAAGTACTTTCATCGTATTTTCTACTTATATAATATTTACTCCGATATATATATATATATATATATACACATATAGTTATCACTGTAGTCGATGTAATTGAATACTCGAAAATGCAGAACTAAGCTTTCCAGGTCAGCTAGTATGTAGAATCTGATTAACATCAGTTCAGGAGTTTAGGAGTTCATTACGGACAAACAGCGTGACACGAAATTTTTATATATAAATACATAAAACTCATGAACGTTAAAACATTTTCATCGTTTCGAAAACTTTATAGTCATCGAGTTGGATTTGCAAAAAAACTAGATGGTTTTTATTAACATTTTTATTTTCATCGTATTCAAAAATAAGTGAATCTAGAATGTACTTTGAATTTGTTAGCCCAGTCTTTGAATCCAATAAATAATACTATCAGCTAAGGTACATATTCTGAAATATGTATTGTTGACAAGCAAAATATAATAGTAATGGCATGAAAGTTCTCTTTTATCTCCATACGATCATACAAAGTTTGCACAAGTTCAAAATGTTAGTACAGCCTCATAAACAAGGCTGTGAGACAATACTGTTAAATTTTTACAACCTGCTGGAATACAAAATATTAGAATTAAATAAAAACTTACTTATTGTACATTTTATAAGGTCTCTATATTACTGATACAAAAAGCTTTTTGGCGAAACTTCGTTACAAGGCATTATCGAACCATCGTCTTCGAGCGGCATAATATAAAAAATAATAGCTGAAAGAAAAGTTTGTGACTTTTCCGCAGTAAGTCCTTAAGAGTTAAATAACTTTCATTATATTAACTCGATTAAAACTTGTGTAATGTGTTTAATAACTAAGAGTACTTAGGCTAAATATATAATACATTGTCTTATTAGTAATTATTATGCCTTGAATATGACTCAAAATTATAACCAATTTCAGTATATTTTAGATTAAAGATACTAAGTACTCTAGTCGATGTATTATTGACGTAATCGATGACATATTTCCCTAAAAGAAACAGAAGATCGGCATATTTTATCATATATCACAGTTATGGAGCTAAATATTAATGAAAAATCAGTTTTGAATCGTTTGCATACGGCTAGGTACAAAAGAAAGTTCGATGTTTGCATACTCCATAAATTGACTTAATTAATCGAATTTGAATATTTATAAACTTTGATAACAAGGCTATTAAAAGTCGGTCATGTATCACAATAATGTGTGAAAAATATTGTGTTTGATGTTGTATGAATTAGTATAAACGATGGAAAAGCTATGATTGATGTTACGTAAGGCACCTAATTATTTGGGTTAAGTAGGGTTGGAGATAAATCGTGCCTCATGACTTACGGTCACCTGGCCAAACGATATGTTCTATTCCCTCATCAATTAATGAAACAAAGTTGACATAATTGTCTCCTACAATTATAATACTTGGAGCTCACACATCTTTTACGACTCTACAACAATTTGCGTGAGCTTGTCTGGGAAGTTTTAATACGTCTCCTATATAGTTGAGGTTGCCCCGTCCAATTACTATTTGCTCCATTCTCTGTGGAAAACGCTTAATACTGTAAAGTTGATTTTAAAAGAGATCTGCGAAAATTTCTTGGTATTTTTTTTGCCCAGAAATCCTAGTGACCTTCTCCGAGATGACAAAAGGTAATTGATCAAAATGGCCTGCATTTAGTTGAATAAAGTTAATTTAATATAAAAGGAACGGTTTTGAATGTTAATGTAAAACACTGCAAACTGCTCCATTAAAAATCATGGAAAAGTCGAGATCGGTTGATGTTATTTGTTGTATAGATTTACAAAAACCGACAATTTGTAAAAAATTATAACAAATGCAAGAAAAGTATTTAAAAAACTATATTTGTTTCAGATTAGTTATTAGCAGTTACTTATTACTATAGTTGCAACTAATTAGTATTTTCTTAAGGCTGTTTAAATCACACTACCACCAATAGTAGCGAAGTGTATTGAAAAAAATTACAATAACTGGTAAAAAAATATTAAATAAATTTATTATCCACGCGAACGGAGTCACAGGCACAGCTAGTATATAGCTATGTCAAAATCTAGTTATTCAGGCTCCTATCCTTTTTAATAACAAAATATGACTTTTTGTCGACAAAAAATATACATGTATGTATGTAAATTAAGGAATTTATTCATGGAAACTCAGTGAGGCGAGTTTTACTTGCTTACTAAAGCAAAAACAGTCCCACACTGTGTGGAAAGCTCAGATCATGCATAACTCTGGCGTTCTTTTTTAATTTCCGTACAAATGTTCACAAAGAAAATAATAAAGATTCCTATTATTGCGATTCGCTGAAATAGTCTGGAATCTTCCATTTAATTTTCACTGTTATTGGCTTCATCATAAAATTGAAATTTGTTGTTAAAGAGGAATGAATTTTTCTTTTTCTTTACTGTATAATAATATTCAGCTTAAAAAAAATGGAAATATATATATCTGGATTATTTATTATATTTATTATAGATGGCTTAGTGGTCGAGATATTAAAAACTGGATAGAGTAAAACAACGTAGGCCACAAAGTAAGCTATTTACTAAATGACATGTTAAATTAAACTACATTTTACGAGCTGCTTCGCTCGCGTTAATATTGATATTGTCATACAAATCAGATGACGCAATAAAAAGTTTCGTACAAAGTTTTTTACTCTTTTTATCCCAATTTCAAGAAGGTTTTCGCGGGAAAAAGTACCCCATCACCGTCTCCAGGTTCCCATTTAGCTCTATACCAAAATTTATTGTAATCGATTCAGCGGTTTAAATGTGAAAGCATAACAAATAAACAAACTCACACTCGCATTTATAATATTAGTTATAAGGATTACCATATCGAGGAAACAGTTATGCATCGAGTTTTGCAACAAATTTTTAACATATGAATCCCGGCTCAATATGCATCCAAGAATTCAACGAATTGATTGTATTACGTAGCACTTGATATGTAGTATTGACCTGATATATCATTAATGAATCCATTTTATAATCACATATTAATTGCTGTGCAATTGTGCAAAATAAAATTAAAATGGCAACACAATCTCAATTGATTTGAGATTACTTAGAACTTTTGTGTGTATGTTTAATATAACCAATGATGATATTTTATTGAAAGTAATAACATTTTTTTTCCACTCACAAATATACGTGATAATATGTTATTTTTGCTTATTTTTTATATTTACATTTCGTAACAAACATGTAGTATAAGTAAAAAGCGGCCGAAATGATATAAAATAACTTTGAGTAACAAAAACATAGTTAATTCCAGTCAACCGTCCAAGTGTTAATCGAGTTCAAATGCGAATTCAGTCCAAGCGCTAACTATTTAACTAACAGCTAACTAACTTACCTTATTTAGGTGCTGCTGTTACATTTTGGAATAGTAACAAACATTTATCTAAACTTATGCATTTGATTTTGTTAGCAAGTTAGAAAATTATTAACTAGCTACTATGGAGTTATCTACATCAATATTAAGAATGGAAATTTAACGTGTCCGTATATTTTAGATTTATGTAAAAAAAAATGATAAGTGAATAAGAATAATTAATAAAATGCATTTACATCATTTTTAGAAATATCTGTCTGTCTGTTTGTTTGTGTTGTTTGTGCACGGATCACTGCTAAGTATAACGTTTATGATAAAACGTCACCAAGGAAATCATAAAGCGTATCCTCGAGTAACGTTTAGTCTTTCTTCATCAAGATCGGTTAACTCTATCAAAAGTTATTGTAATTTGAATGACGGCGCGAGATTAAATAATTTTAGTTGCATACGAACGAAGTCGCAGGCACAGCTAGTTAGTTATGAATTTAGTAAACTTTTTATTGATCACAAACTGCGTTTTTTTATCTTAGTAGGTTTCTCATTTGAGCATAATTTTACCTCATGTTATGTGGCGATGTTGACTAAGGTAGTAACACGCTGATCCTCATGAATGAGCTGGTTTTCAAGGTCAATATGCTTATAGCCATGCCATGTTTAGCCAAGTTGCATTGGAAAATGTTCTAGTCATATTCAAAAACGTTTTACAACTTTATTTCTATCTCATTCTCGTAGGTACAATATAGTAAGCTTAAATCCATTATTTTTGAAGGATATTCAAAAGTATAGTACACTTCTGCACACTCATAATTAGATTTAGTATGAATATTCACTCATAACCCTCTAAGAAAAATTTACCGGTTCCGACTGTTTGGAAACAACAATGAGAACCAAGCCGTGGATACTGGCTAGTATTGCATATATACAATGCGTTATACATAGTAATATTGTTTTTAAGTACGAAATTCACGTATGGTTGATTGTTAACCAAGTTATTTTATTTAAATGCTATATAAAAAATCATTATAATACGTTTTTTAAGATTATTCATGCAATATTAGTTACAGTTGTACGCAGCTCATTGTTATATTAAAATATTCTCCAAGAACATGATTTTCACTTGGAAAAGAGCTCCTATAAAAATCTAAATTGAGTTTATTCAGTAACCGAGATGTCGACGTGTCTGAATTTTTGAGATATTAGAAAAGTAAGAAATGTTCTGATTGGCAGTTGTTCATTAAAATTTGTATTTTCTGTTTTTTGTACTGGGTATCAATGTGTTCATTCGTTTCGCTTTGATTACTTTTCTATGTCGAATGTCAAAGTATATAATTATGTGAACTATGTTATTTTCACACATTAACACGGCTTTCGTACATCCACAAATAACTATTGTAAATGCACACATTAAAACATTATTAAAAAACGACAAAAACAAATCGTGTTCTTTGCCGGTTCTTCTCGATGACTAGGTTATTTTCCAAACCGGTGGTAGTTTTGACGTTTATAAGCGCCTTCTAAGGGCTTAAATTTTGAATTCGATTTGAAAGTCACTTTGACATGTTTCATGTATTTTTTGTTTTATCTTTACGTTAACAACTGGAGAAAGACAATTTCGATAGAGGTAGGTAGAATTATCAGAACGCTTACGGGCTTGCATAACAGTGGCGATCGTCAAAGGGTTACCGATCTTTCGGTGGTTCGATTATACCGTGACTACCAACTTTTAGTCCATCACACCAAATTTTGTCGTCCATATAGAGCATGTTACATTACAGCCGGCTGCGTAGTAGGGGTAAAGTGAAGGCCAATATGGTGCCACCCATGGCTCCCATCAGCTGACCATATAGCATTTATATTCTCACATTTTCCGAATATTATCAGTTAAATGCCTACGTCCCGAAAAAAGTTTCACTGCATAGTGGTTTTATAAAACTACACAATGGCTTTTATAGTAATGGCGACATGTGCGACGTGCTCCCTTCGGGCAGTGTAATATGTTTAGAAGATAGGCGAAGGAGATTGGATAATTCGATACATGAGTATTTCTATTGAAATAAACCAGTGCAATTGCACGCCTCACAAGAGAAGCGTTGAGGTGTGTACTACTGCCTCTTCACGCAAAACAGCTGATTTTTCAAACTGAAAATGTCTCTATTTATCATATACTGCACTCGTAAAATAATATACCACACATATCAAGAAAAAATATTATTTTTAACACTCATGATATTTTTGATGCCATTTTTGTTATTTAAACTAGTTAAAAAACTGTTGAAAAAAGGTCTGTCTTGAACGTCCGTGTGTCTGTATGTGCGGATCCTGTGTGTTATCACGATAACGACCGAAATACTTTACTAATCGAGTCTTTTTTTTTCTTACGCTTCAGTATAATTAGGGATAGAACTCTATTACTTTTTACATTCTGATTCGATGTGGTTTTATTGTTCTTAAATAAACAAAAAAAATATGTACACTTTTGGATTTTCCAAACTTTTTATTTCTATTACTTTGCGATGGCAATGACAAAAATTGAAAGCGCACATTCTATTTTTTACGTTATTCTCGTTTAATAGATTCTATTTTGTAAATGATATCGTTCAACGCGGTTCTCTCGCGATTGTATTTTTTACTGTTGTAATAAATAACCGCAAACAAAAATAATGGAATTATATTCATAGAAACAGTGAGAAATACCATTAAAACTCTCATAACCGAATGGCGTGCTGTTCTAAATTATGAGGTAACAATTATATGCCGTAAGGCAATAAAACTGTGTAATATCTGCGTAAATGCTTATTACATGTCAACAATTTTGGTTTTTATTCTATATCATAAAATTTACTAAACGGTTGCTGCTTCTTGTTCAAATTATACGAAACATTTCGTAGCTTAGCTATTATTATTTTTTGTAAATATGAACGTATTAAACATAAATAATACAAGAAAATATAAAATTTCATTTCTTAATATTATACTTTAATATTATCTATACAGTTTTGTGTTCAAAGTGTCGGGAAATTGTACAAATAAGCGAAACAAACTTTTCTTTACAAACTAATATAAACACGGTAAATAAACAATTTAGTACACTTTCTTTTAGTTTCAATATTCAATAATAATATATATAAATACTAATAATAACATTTTTAGAAATTAGTAAAATTAAAATAAGTTTTAAAATTGATTCCATATTATTGAAGCTTCAGTTATATTAAAATATAATTAATTCTTTTGTAATCACTTTGCTTTTATCATGATATTTAAACTTAGCTGTGATACGTAGGATATAAAAGTACAGTCAGAGAACCAATGTCTCTACGCATTTGAGTTTATAATAATCTGTCGGCATGACATATTGTCTTCATAACTAAGCTTTTATAAAAAGTTTTTTTATTGTTGCTTCTGCCTTTATACGCGATAACACCAAAGCCAAGTATGAAGAACTTTACACATACAATTAACCACCAAATTCAAATCAATTATTTGAGTATTATATAAATAATTGTCCTATGGTGAACTGGAACTCACATCACTGCGGTGCGGCGGTTGCAGCGAGGCAACTTGTTTAACCGCTAGGCCAGGGGTTCCCAAAGTGAGGGCGGAGAGAGTGAAGAAGGGTGTCATGAAGCGATCCTCTTCACAATTCTCGTACCATTGTATTGTATATCTATTTCGACCAACAAGATAGATTAGGGCGCCACGACAAAATAGCAAACGTGTATGAGCGCCACGAACTGTCAAAGATTGACCACCCTTACTCTAGAACAACCGTGCAGTTAAATTTTAATTAAAACTACAGGTTGCACAGTATAAATATTTACTTACGAGAAATGTTACTGTTAATTAAATGTTAATTAAGAGAGCAGCAGTGTATGTTTGTTCACAGTACGTGGAAGCTTAATATGTTTTCATAGTTACGTAGTTGCATCAAAATTAAATGGAAAAGTAAATTTCAATCAAAACGAATGACTTATAAGACATAAAGCGGTAGTGTTTTTAAAAGATATCCTTGAATATTACTTATTCATGTTAGCATGTTTCTACCATCACGTAGTTTTATCATAATCAAATAAGAATCCAAATTTAAATCCGCATGAATTATTTACGCAAATTTAGGAAGCAGATATTTCCTTCATCAAAATGTATTATTTACAAAATACAAAACAACAGAGTTTTAAAATGATATTATACTTTTAAATATTACTACAAAGCATCAAGATATCAACGATATTCAAGGAATGTTTTTGAAATTAAACTCTCAAAGGGATTGAAACCGCGCGAGCAGAGGTTGGCGGGGAAATGAAAATGCCGGCGATGTCAAAAATATTCATTTTCATAAAAATAAGTTTCACTTTGATGTCTGCATTTTATCTGTAATATTAACTTTGCTCTGTATTCGTCAATGAATTTTAGATGTGCAGACGGGTTGTAGCCATACGTGATATAAATTATCAAGTACCTTCGAAGGTCTAGTACATATAATATATTAGCTGTACCCACGACTTCTTTCGCGTGAATCTAAAAATTATATAATTTTTCCACTTTTTTTCAATACAGCTTTGCTGCTATAGATAATAGCGTTATGCTAAATAGCTTAAAGCCTTCATCCATAATTTCGTTATGAAATACGATAAGATTTTTTGAAATCCCAAATTATAGTTTCTAAGATCAGTGAGTTAAAAAAAACTTTGCCACTGTATAATATTAAAAATATATATGTATCAATTAGTTATACATTTAAAGACTCACTGGGGTCTATTTATGATTAATATTTGAGAATATATCTAGTTTTCAGTTCATTTGCTAAAATCCATATTTACACATTAGAAAACAAATGTGTAATAATTATGTGTTGTTTAGAGGTTATTTAGACAAGGTCGTATATTAACAACGCCAGGTACAAAACTAAAACACGCCTTCTGAGCCCCTCTAGGCGTAGATAGCCGATTTCATTAGAAATGCAAACGATAAGAACATCCATTATAATTTGAAAACAATTACCGAACACACGGTTGAAATATGGTTCAAATCTCAAAAGAAGACACACGTATCACCTGTCGTAAATTTATGTTAATTCGAATGATATTTACGGAAACCTGGCGTATAGTACGTCTGCTATATTAACATAAATGTTGGAATACGTTTCAATACGTGAATTAATGTCGGCAGCCGCGCCGCGATCAAATTCAGAAATTGAATTTAAATGCGTGAATAATTTTAACTACATACAAGATAAATTATTATTTCATACGAAACCGCGATCAATTGGCGTAAATCCAATATTCGAGTCGGGTGTAAGAGGCATGTATCAGAGAGAGGTACAATTAACATATATGTGGCGAGGAATTTGAAGTTGTGATATGTTATTTGGAAATGTATTCAGTTGCCGGCGTATCAGGTTTGACCGAATATCGGTTGTTCTTGTATAGATGCTTGCACACCAACGGGTCTGGTGCCAGCGCTTTGGTGTGTAAAAAAATCTCATTTAACACATATAGATCTAACGCTTTATTTTTTTTTAATATGTATACAGGTTGTCTATAACACTGCGACAACGATTTCTATTACAACGCTCATAGTCGTACTGGTATTTGGATTTGAGTACTTTGTCAAACAAGTTGCCTGAGGTAATGCTAGCGGTTGAATTGTTTTACTCTAATGAAGGACTGCGGTACAATCTATGGGATGCAATAAAATAACCGGACATTTTCATGTTTGTGAAAATTTCATATATATTTTTTAATAAGTAAAGCTAATAAAAATGTATTAAACGCCGATAAATTATATTTTATAAGGTTTAGGCAGTGACATTAAAATATATTTTTAAACTTAATTAAGTATATCTTTAAGTGGAGTCTTTTAATCAACATACGTAGATTGAACAGAATTCGACATAATATTATTATGTGGTAGAGATGTTCAATATTTGATGGATAAATATATAACTACAATATACGTTTTATTATATTATATTATATTTTATTTACCAGAAATCTCGCTAAATCGTTCGAAATACTTGACATTGGTTGGTTTACCGTGCCCATATAAAATATCTTCTTTCTATTTAACGACAACTCTTATTAATGCCATAAAATACACAGTACATTAAGTTCGATTTGGTAATGAAATTTACGTAAGAGTTTTGACCTGGCTTTTTTATTTAAGTACTTTGGATTAATAATAAATTGACCACGACCCCGATTATTTTTTAAAATCAATTTAGGTTTAACGTTATGGTCACTATCTCACTTGAAGTTAAATAACGATTTGGCTCAAGATAGTGGACACGTTAAGCCCAGTGGAGGGGCTGGTTCTCAAGTGTAACTGCCGTATCACACCTAAAGGTATTTAACGGCAAATTTTCAATGCTACTGTTGAGCTATCATCTTCGCTTCGCATTGAGCTATCGGCTTGAATGCTGCACTTAACCAGCCTGTAAAACATCTTCTCTTCTCTGGATTTCTAGAGATGCAAGGATGCTATTAAATAAACGCATCTCGGATGCAAAGCAACGCGCAACGCGACGGATCACAATGATTTATTCATTTTCAAGTACTATTCTTGGAGCTTAGTTACGTCTACATTCTATCATTACACGAAGGTCATATATTACAAGTTGGTTTTAAAGATAGCATCATTATAGGCTATTATTACGCAATATATTTATATTCATGTTGTTTTAAGCAACCGTCACAATTTTGAAGCCACAAGCTTTCCACGGAGCTTATAAACTGTATGGAAGGTATTCCAGATGCGACAGTTATGAGGTCACTGTATCTTACTACCAGGTTATTACGTGGAATAGCAAACATTGTGGGCCGGACAAATATCTCACAAGGGACGACATATTGCATCGATACTATTGTACATTGTACACGGGATATATCATATCTATTTTAATATTATAAAATGGAGATGTTTGTTGGTTTAAACGCAATAATCTTAGATACTACAAGCTGTAATTCAAAAAATCATTTTAATTTGATAGAGCAATTATTGACTATGGCTTTACTATGTTTACCATCACGCTATCACTGATAGGGAAAAAGATACAACGCAAAAACTTGCAAAACTGATTAAATAATTATTTGTTCCGTGTGAACGAAGTCGGGGGCATAACTAGTTAAATATAAAATTAAAAAGTATAATTCACAGTTTTTTGTTATAACTAACACTTGGATAATAGTATTAAATATCTATTACTAAATATCAGACTGCAACGATTTATTACATAACACTTTACAAATCAATAAGATGACGACTTAAAAGCAATATAAATTGCAATAAATTAATAATAACTGCTGTAACAAATACCAAAAATATTTTTTTAAATCCGACTGATAGTTTCTACAATTGGCGTGTTTAAATAAACAAACAAACTTTATGACATATTTTATAACGGACTAAAACGTATAAAATAAAAGATTGAAACGAAACAACGTGGAGTTATTTATATCAATTTTTGTAGCTTTTTAGTTGCTATTAGTTGTAGAGTAACGTTAAATAGCCTAATCTTTCTTAATAACTGCTCTATCAAATACAAAAATAATTGTTAAAATCCGACCGGCAGTTCCTAAGATAAGCGCGTTCAAACAAATACACCTTTTCGCTTTATAATATTAATAAAGATAACAAGTTATCACTGTGCCTTACGTCTGTACAAAAAGACAGATAGAATATATATATATATTATATATATATATATATATATATATAAATGAATCTCTATTTCCCTTGGTCATCGCATCACGCGTGAGTGGATAGCACAATTTCGCTAATTCTCTTTTCCTTGTGTTATTTTTATTGTCAGGACAAGGTTCTTATGAAAGAAAATATTGAGGAAGTTGAGCGGAAAATTAGAAAATTTAAGAAAAATAAATAAATCTTAACGACAACTCTTATCTTCTCTTCTCATAACTGTCAGTTGTCATAGAGTAATACAATAACACGTTATTTTGGAATAATATTTTTTTATTATTTACACCAATTTGAATTTAATATTCATAGTTAAGACGGGACGTTTGTCAGGTCAGCTAGTTGGAAATAAAATATTTCCCTCTATATCGATAACAAACTACATTATCATATTTTTAACTATTATTTTTATTGACAGAATTGACTCTGTTACAGTTTTATTATAAATACTAGTTTCTACCAGCGGGTTAGCTCGTGTTAATATTGATTTTGTCAAACAAATCGGATTACGCAAACAAAAATTTCAGTGTTATAGAAAGTTTATACCTCTCTTTACACAACTTCCAATAAGGTTTTTGCGAGAAAAAGTAGTCTCTCACCATCTCCAGTATCCCATTTATCTGTATACCAAAATTCGTTATAATCGATTCAGCGGTTTAGGCGTGAAATCGTAACAAACAAACTCACTTTCACATTAGTAATATTATAGTAAGGAAAGAAGATATTTATATAACATATTGTTTGCCGTTTACGATTTACGTAGTAGGAGCTGCGGTTGGATGCTTGAACTAACCTCTCGTAATAATACCAGGGAGGTAAATCTTGGATGGTAGAATGGATTCCATACCTTAATACCGGCTGTTGGTAAGTGACGATTTACCTTTATATACACAATGCATAAATTTATGGACGGTCAGTTAAGATTAAGTAGTTAGTAAAACAGTAAATGTGTTACTTAGAAGTCAGGTCGATCTCTGAAATTGGTATCATTGCTAGTGAATATTATTTCTATTTATCTGCTGTTTTTGGTTTAGCCTGTTATATTACTTTATTAGGAGATGAATACTTCCTTTCTGTTAGATCACTATAGAGTAAGCTCGATTATAATCGACAAAGCAGTTCAAGTTTATTATTTACACATACAATAAATCTGTAATTATACGAAACCTGATTACTAAATACTTTTAGAAAATATATTCGGGATTATTTAGTTAGCGCTGAGACCAAAAAAAAAGAAATTTTAAGTTTTTTTTCTTCCTGTCTTTATACTTATTTGTTTGTACCCTTGTATGCGTATCACTTTAAAACAACTGCACACATTTTAATTACATTTGACAAGATTAACTTTATGTATTGAATAAGCGTTTTAAACGAACTTTTATGCGATATTTTTTTTTCTTAGACATGGGGTTTAAAATAGATCTGTGATAGTAAATGTAGTTGTTTGATATTAAAATTGACGTAAGGTTGAAAATTCCAGTCTACCTATGCGAACTGCATCGCGAGAATATCTAGTTGAAATAAAAACAATAAGCGTATAAAAATAAATAATTTCTAGTATTTATATATAAACTATATCATTACTAATATCTAGATGAGATCTTTGTGCTATGCGCAATGAAACTTGTTAACTTCAATAACAGATTATAAAAGAACAATAAAAAAAGTTTGAAAAATCCAAAAATGCACGCCTCATAAATTATTATATCGATTAGTAAAGTATTTCGGTTGTTATCGTGGTACACATCCACACATACAGACACACAGCATCCAATACAGAACTTTTTAAACAGTTTTTTAAATAGTTTAAATAACAAAAATGGCATCAAAAATATCATGAGTGTTAAAAATAATATTTTTTCTTAATATCTGTGTGTGTATAATATTTTACGAGAGCAGTACATGATAAATAGAGACATTTAAGTTTAAAAATCAGCTGTTTTGCGTGAAGTGATAGTAGTACCCACTCAACGCTTCGCTTATGAGGCGTGCCAAACACATTTCTCACTATAGATAAAAGCGATATTTATTTTATTATGTTTTTGTAAGATATCGTTTATTTATAAGTTAAAAATATAGGTAAAGAAAACAAGATACGCATTAGAAGTAAACTCCCCGTAATTTATGGCAAAGGTCAGTTTTTATTTGATCTGACATCTGGTTTCCGTCCATCATAAAGTTTTTATTGACCGTATAGTAAGTTGGAATTGCTGCTTCGTTTTTTGAAATTTCGAAAAGTCTCGCTGAACTTTTTTAATTTCCTTATCGAAAATTGTCGGCTCGTGTGAGGAATAAAATTATTTCTTCAAAAGTTTATATAATTCCATTTTTCGCTTCCCTATTTGGAGAAAAACGGTGGCTGTTGGAGCGTATTTAATCCATGACCAACACTTAAAATTATTATTTTAAAGGTTCATGTAGTAGTAGTGATATACAACCAAAACCTAATTAATTGAAACCTATAAAAGCTTAAAATATAGACGTAAATTGACCATGATGACTGGTGGTTAAGTTTTTTTTATGCCAGTTTGACTGTGTGCCATACTCAAGTTGAAAATCTGCTGCCAAATACCTATAGGTGTGTTGAGTATAGGTGTGTTTGCACTTGAGAGCCAGTCCTTCCACTAGGTTTAGCGTGTGCACCATCTTGGGTCACATCGTCACTTAACATCAGGTGGGATTGTTGCCGTAACACTAATACCTATAATTCTTTCTTTCTTATATATATAATTCTCGTGTCACAATGTTAGTTGCCATACTCCTCTGAAACGGCTTGACCGGTTTTTATGAAATTTTATATGTTCATTCGGTCGATCTGAGGATTAGTCGTAATCTATTTTTCATAGCCCAAGTAATATGGGTTTAAATATTTATTTTAATTTTTTGACCTTTTTTTTTCTATTTGTTGTATTTGTTTTTTACGATGTGTCATTGAAATATACATACAACCCAAAATTTTCATCCCCTACCGTCATCTTCTCATTTTTTAATACAACCAAAGTATTAATTAGAAACAAAGTTTATAAAACAAAACAACGTTTGTCGGGTCAGCCAGTATAAATATAAACCCGCTGGTTTGACTGACTAATTTTGACAGGACTTTTATAAGCTAATACATAGCGAACTTTTAATGATTAATTTACATAATTTGGAGCCTTTACGGTATATAACTAATACAACAGGGTATACAACTTTCTAGTTCACTTTTCTGGACCCATATGCTTATTAAGTTATAAAAATAATTATCAACACGGAAGTGCTCTATGTTATATATAAGTTATTAAAAAAAAGAACTTCATTCTTTACTGAACTAGGCTCCATCGCGACAGACATAGCATCTAGAATAAGCATACTGAGCCCAACGGAGTATATTCGAATTTCATTTCTCCAAGATGTGCCGAAGTAAATTGGCGCGTAACATATTTTTCCGATCCCCTTATCGAAAAGTTACCTATCAATATGAACAGCGGAGAGAAAAAAAAATCCAAACCTTCATTTTGTATGCATGATATCCAATGTAAACAGGTTTTCCATTTCACGCTGACTTGGTTAGACATATATGATTTTTAATGGATAATAATGTGTATATTCTAGTTCTTCTGCTTTGCCTTATAATACTTTTACATGCAAACTTTTTTGGTGTGGATGACTTGTAAATTTCGACAATAGATGGTGTTCGACACTTGTCGATATATTTTGAACAATTCACACAGTATCTTTATAAATTATAGCCTGTGTTAGTCTGAGTCATAAGATATATAATTGTAAAGTTTTATTAAAATCCAATGTATAGTTTTTACGTGAAAGAGTAACACATCTATACATCCATACTTAAAAGCTTTCGCGTTTATAATATTAATAAGGAGTTGAGTACCATAAAATTAATTGACGTCGAACATTGCGTGAAAATTAATAGATACAATAATTAATTAACAAAGTGTAAATTTCAATATTAATTATTGTCGTTTAGAATTAGTTTAACCCAGTTATTCGAGAAATAGCTCCTTGTCATGTATTGAGGTATTGATATTTATAATATTAATAAAATAAGAACAATTATTAAAGAACATATATGTAGCTAAAAATTATACAGAAAGTGTGATTGTATTATAGAAGTCAACATAAATCTTCATAATGCATGGAATCAATGATATTATAAGTAAAAATGTGTAGATACGGCAAATTTGCCTAGAAAATGGCACACTGATCTTGAAATCTCAGTGTAACGTCGGCGTTTAAGGAAGTACGTTGTGTACTTATTGATATATCAAGTGCACTAATCAGAAAATGCCCTCATCTGTAATGTGATATACAAATTGTAGAGATAAAACTTCGAAATGTGATGGGGTCATATATGTATTTAATTCGTAATTAGTACTATTTTAATAGATAATTCGATATTTTCGTTACAAAAAGAAACGCTTACAGTTTAGACGATGCATAGCAATATATACATATTTCTTTTTCATACTCAGTATGAAAAACATACTGTCCCACTGCCTCGTTCATAGCTATATTATATTTGCGTATTATGCCAATTGTTTTGGCCAAATATTATGAACGTAGTGTATATATACTTTTATAATATCACGATGGATTTTTTTTTGTAAAAATACTAGACGGAGTAACTTTATAGTTGCAAAACAGAAATTTAATGAAACAATATGCAAAACATGCGCATGTAAATGTGAATACCGAGTATTCCAACTCGAGTGTATTAACGAAGCGAAATTCCTTGAATTCTGAGCGCATATTTGTTTCTGGATTATTTGATTTTCATTGAATAAAGAAAATTGTGTAGCGTTGCGTTGTAGCTAATTTATATGAAATATGTAATACTTGTGTTACAATTTTCATTTACATCTTTGATTTAAATGATATAATAGACTAGCTGTTCCCTCAACTTCGTTCGGGTGGAATTACAATTTATTTTTATAAGTTTTTGGATCAGGTTTGGTTTTTCTGGATAAAAAGGGCTCTATGTCATTGGTCGTACCTTAAAACTGCTGAAACTTAATAATCATCGATTGAACAATTAAGAAAGTGTCAAATAGCCTATATAATTCCTTCATAATTCGGATATGAAATACAAAAAAAAAAAACACTGAGATTTTACACGTAGTAGTTTCTGAACTTAGTGCGTACAGACAAACGAATACTTGATCATTATTATATTAGAATAGAGGTAGTCATAGAATATTTATCAAATGTTTGTATTACCGTAGCGAAGTGATAGCACAGCGCTATACCTAATCCTAAAATAATAGCGACTAATTAGAGATCTAAGAAAATGCATTAGTCGCGCACGTTTACCACGTATTTGGAAAAGCAAATTGATAGCAAAACTTGTGAATAATCGGCAATCAACTAACAAATTTGGTTCAGTAAAGCTGATATAGTAATATATAATACGAGTTTCTCATTTCGAAGCAAATATTTAGTGATTTTTGTTATCGCTTTGCCTTTGCGAAACCGTAATGTGGAGCTGAGTCATGTCCGATCATAATCCTATTGACACCAGCCGTGATAAAACAAGATATAGTCGATGTGACGATTTTATGACTTCGCATAATGGTTGCAGATCAGTTGGTTATTGGGTTGGCTTACCACTCAACTTGATTATTGGATATATACTGGTTATTATCTAAACCATAAACGCCCCTTTCCTAAAGGGAGTTTAGTCATTAATTCATTTCATTCTAGCCTTTACTTGAGGAGGCAATGTCGCATGTATGGGACTTGGTGTGAACTACCAGAAACACCCACTAAAGCCCTATGGCGACCTTAAACTATGGCCAAAAACCCGGTACCGCTTTACAGTTGTAAGTTTTGATGTTTTTAATATTTTTAACAATTATTTAAGAAGTGAATACCGAAAAGAGAGAATGATGTTAAAATTATTGATTGAAGTCTTAGAGTAATTAATTAATATAAAAAAAAACTTTGTATGTTTGCATAATTGGAGCATAATGATTAAAACGTATAGATCCAGCAACGAGAGGAAAGATAAATGAAATAGGGATTCATAAGGGAATTACAGAACCCGTACCACTGTCACGAGTCTCAGTAATGAGAATTTAAATCACGTGTCAGAGGCCATTGAGTCCGATAAAGCGTACAAAAACGTTACAAGAAGCAAATGAATTGGATTCACGTCAATTGAACGGGGAGTTGCGTATTTCCCATAGGCTAACAAACAAAATGCAATATATTTTTTGCTACAAATCAAAAGCGAGCTTGTATTTTATTGATATATGTATAAATGCCTTGAAAATATGAGTGTGTTTACTATTTGGTAGCTCAAGTGCCTTTTACAAATTCACCAGACCTTTGAGTGAGTGTGACAGGCACCCAACCGAATAGGAACTAGCTCCAAAGAGCGTCAAAGTGTTCCAACCTCGTCTTGGACTCTTGCCCAATACAAAATTGTTCAAATGTAGGGTTAAATAATATTCTTGAGGTTAAAAATGTCTTTTTTATATTTATTTTTACTGTAAGTCTTAAAACCGCGTTATCATCTTTAAGCCATGCTGTTAAAAGATGTCTTGACACCTATTGCATGTTGCACGCCTCATAAGCAATGCAATGAGGTGGGTACTACTGTTACTTCACATAAAACAACTGATTTTTCAAACTTAAAATGTTATTATATATTGCACATGTAAAATAATATATACACACACATATCAAGAAAAAACACTCATGATATTTTTCATGCATTTTTGTTGTTTAAACTAGTTAAAAAACCGTTTACAAAAGTTCTGTCTTGGACGTCCATGTGTCTGTATGTGCGGATCTTGTATGTTACCACGATAACGACCGAAATATTTTACTGATCGAGTTTTTTTTTCTTACGCTTCAGTATAATTCGGAATAGAAAGAACCCTATTACTTATCATGGCCTGATTCGATGTGGTTTAATCATTATTAAATAAACAAAAAAAGAGATTATGAGGCCTGCACTTCTGGATTTTCCAAACTTTTTATAATATTTTGCTTGGTGGTAGGGTTATTGCCGGACTGATTAGCGACCATCCTCGGATTTAGACTGTCGTAAAATAATGGTTCAGTATGAGCTTTTGTTTTCCGGCACAGTCAACGAGAACCAGCCTTTTTCGGCAAGCTTAGCAACATGGCTGTAATACCTCCGGTGTTGCGGCTATCTATAGGCGACGGCAACTATTTACCATCAGATGGGCTGTTTGTCTGTTTGCTGTCCATGAGCTTAAAAATAATACAAAATTGGTAAAAAAGATTCTCTTTGAGCTTTTTATCAATGTTTCTTAAGTGTTAGATTTTTGAAGAAAATTTCGATAGTGCTAGTTAATTCAATGAAAGAATATGCAACTTTGATAGTCACCTGTCTTAATTCAGTAGCGAGATCAATGACAAGTTGGTTCTGCTCTTTCTCGAAATCAAGTGATATTTTTGACTCGTACGGACCTGTAATGTTAAAGGGATTTCATTAATACTCTTTTGAAAGAAGAGATCTTGCTATTTTGGTGCTCTTTACTACTAATGAATAACAAGCATTTGTACAAATCAATACCACGAGGTGTAATTGGATGAAAAACTGAAGGGGACTCAAAACTGTCATAGAGTCTAAAAAAAAAGTGAAAGTGATTACTGGTATAAATATAAGTATTATTCATCAACTTTCTAACATTTAAACATCGTATGACGATCAATATACAACTTGGAAAGCGATAATGGTTCAGTTGGTAGTGTAACGCATACCGCGTCAATGAACGTTAGTTCGAATACACCTATAATGAGCCTAAACTTTCGATGAAGGAAAATTCGTGAGGAAACTGTAACATGGTAGTAGGACTTTTTGTAATGTCAAACTAGCTACCACTTTCAAATTGAACATCTACCGCCAAATATTTATAGATGTAACACTGCAGTTACACTTGAAATCCAGTCCCTCTACTAGGGATACTATGTCCACCATATTGGTTCAAATCGTTACTTAAGATCAGGTAAGTTTGTGGGCTTATATCTATAAAATAAAAAATGAAAAATCATTATCAGGTGCTAATTATTAATGCATTTCCTTGGTGATAAAAAAATTAATTACAATTATGTAAAATTGAGTTTAATTGTGTATATTGTAGAGTTTTCAAATACCTTCAAATGATTGTATAACAAATGCCCAAATAATTGTCCAAAGTACCAAAATTGAAGTTAATCCTAGCTGACACATAAAACACCTCAGAAGTACTGAGAATAGAGATTCATCTGGAAGCTGCGGAAGTGGGTACACCCTGAGCCAATACTCTGGAATCTGGAAAATAAAGTTTGCTATAAATATAGAAAGAAGGAATAGTTCTTAATTTCATTTAGAAACACTTGCGATCACCGTACGCCTATTTTATGCCGATAACGAGGAAGTACTCAATAGTGGACAGGTAATAACTAACTTAGTCATTATAGACATAATGGGGTTCTTAATATCGATTATATATTTTTTCTAACTCAATAGTTAAAATACAATAAAACAGCAAATTTAACCAAACTTCAAAAACTTTCTTGAAAATGGTAAGATATACTTTGCTTTCGAGAATCAACGCCTAAAACATTAAGCCGGAATTTCAAGTAACAACTTGAGAGAAACATGTTACTTATACTACATACAGGTAGCATAAAAGTAGGAAAATGGTTCATATTAACTTACTCTTTGCAAATTGTTTTCTGCTTGTATTAGTTTATCACTTTTTTCACCATCTGTTTCTACATTCAATTGTTCGTTGCTTAACATTGTATATATTTTATGATTTTTCCCATCAGCACGTAATATATTATTAGAGCTACTATGGAATTGTTTTTCATGACCTGTACTTAATTTAGCATCTGCACAAGCTTCAGGTAAAACATTTTTATTATAAGATATATTTCTATGCACAACATTAACGTTTTCTCCAATTGTATCATTTATCACTTTTTCACTGACACAAATTTCAAGACCACATCGATTGAACGTACGGTTAACATCAACTGATATTCGCCTTAGTGGTTTAACCTTTTTGTTTTTAATTTTTCCATATAATGGTTTTACAAAATTTTTCTCAAATTTTCCACGCAGAGAACTACTTTTCATGATTTCCAGGGTACGAGTAAATTTGAAGGGTGCAAGTTCTCAAAAGTGTTGGATAAGTTCGATTTCTCAGTTGCGTGCAGGAAAACTTTAAACTGCTGACTTCCGGAAGTTCGGACTATCGAACAGTTTCGCCTGTGATTCGACATTGTGTATTTTCTTAAGTTTTGCACTTTAATTATTTTGAATAAAAACAAATATAATTTGTATTTATTAAAATAACAATATTCTTGTATTTATTGTTTCATTATTTTATATTTTGATCTCATGTAAATTTATTATACACCTAAGAATAGAACTTTTTTTTGTCAGGCAGATGTTAAATAAACATTGTATTATAAAATAGAGTTAATTTAATACAATTAAAGGCTGATTAAAACTATTATCGAAATATAGAAAATATATGTTATATTCTATTTTCTAAAAAAAGCTTTTTTTTATATTGAATATTAACCATACCATTAATTGGTTGATATTTAACAAAATACGTTTAATATTGCTGTTGACAGTATATACCTATATTGAAATAATGCGTCGGCGTCAAGTTACATGATCATATTGCCCCAGGAGAATTTACTATCGACGTCAGTCAATATCGTAGGAGAGGGAATATGAAATGGAAAAACCGATGAGACTTACAGGTATAGGTATGTGGTTCGGTGACATATTATACTATGAGAAAAGTATGTGTAAGTGAAATAATAGGTTATAATAATAACCATAACTTAACTTTCATGTCAAAAACCGAATCCAAATTATATTGATTTTTGCGCATACGTTGAGAATATGTGGATCGAAGGTTCTTTAATACTTTATTGGTTTAGTACTTTGACATAATCTCATAGACACTAGAAAACATATGTAAGTGCTTTGCTATAGGTTTTTAAGGGTACATAACTTATCAGATAGGCTTAGGAACCGTGATATTATTATGATGTACCTACTATTTTACCTCCAGCTCAAGCTCATCGTAAGAATTAGAACCCACGTCGTTGTTCCTCTATTATATTAATTACATAAAACAGTTAAAATTAAATCAAAAATATTTATTCAATTTAGGCCCTGAGAAAGCGCTTATGAACGTCAAAGCTATCACCAGATTGGATGGTTAAGCAGTCCTCGAGAAGAACCGGCAAGAAATTCAATCTGCATGTTACGTAGTTTTATAAACTTTATAGGTTTTGGCTACAATCTCACCTGATGTTAAGTAACGATGTGACGTAAGATGGTGAACACGTTAAACCTAGAGAAGGGACTGGCAGGCAAGCGCAACTACTAAATCCTATAGGTCTTTAAGTGTCATTAAAAACAGCCCAGCGCAATGCTATGGTTTTGGAGGCTTTGGAGGTTTTGGAGGCTTTTCAGGTTTGTTGCAGACGGATTCAAACTCACGTCCATTGAAGTGGCATCCGTATACACTTCCAACTGAGTCATCATTCTTTCAAATTTTTTTGAATTATTGTAAATTATTTCGCTTTGTGTAATATGGAAGTATGATATAGCTATAATATGATATCGAAGAACAGACCGCGTTAAACTAAGTTTAAATTGAGTTCGTGTCTTGTGGTCTGTCACTCAAAGAGAACGGTGTCCAATTATACGATTCACGCTTCACATCAAAGCTATTTTAAATAAATGCTCTAGATATTAATTATTTCTTGTCGATAAGTGTTGTTACATGACAAATAAAGGTAGGCAAGCGTAGAAATTAACTGGAGGAAGTGTAAAAGCTGTCCCTAGTTTTTGGCAACATGGGAGACTGAAGTTTTTTCCTGAATGGACATAAACTAGGTTCTAGCTTCACCGTGTTTGGAGTGCGAGTACTGAAGGCACTTAGCCCGGGGGGCAACGAGCACAAGTGAGCCATGAAGTAGCCGATTCTCGGCTTGGGCTGTTGCTGGGGGATGCAAATAGAAACCGCGGTCCTGAATAATCTTAAGAAGGATCCTATCGCAAGCAGCAAAAATCCTATTCATTTACAACGCGGATTGAAAACGCGAACTAATCTCCTAATCTAAAGAATTGCAATTTTAAATCTGGCGAAGGCGTAAAGACTGGACTGTTCCTGTTAAACATTGTGTGTCATTTGTGAATGACGACAAATTATCAAAAGATAGAACCATATTCAGGGCCAGGGCAATCCCTCACAGAACTGTGTATCCATGTAGTACGATGATGATTTCCACAAATTTATACAGTATCATTGTATCGCGCGAACGGGGTAGCTCGAGGGCTCTATTCCGGAGGAGGGGGATTGAAGTGCCACCGTAACGCTTTTTAGTAGGAAGTTTGCTAGTACTTGCCACTTGCTGACTCGCAAACACGCCCTTCTCACCTTGTTTACGCCTTACCAGGACCAGTAAACAGTTTTTTACAACACAGTAATAAAAAAATGACAAACAGAGTATACATTAAGACTAAGCCGTACCTACCACAGGAGATCAAATTTTCTATACTTTATAGGTTAAGCACTTAGCCGTCTTCTTACTTGATGTTAAGTGACGATATGGCTAAAGATAGTCGATACGTTAAACCCAGTTGAGGAACTGGCTATCTAGAACAACTGTTGGATCATACGTCTAGATATTTTGTGATAGGTTTTTAAGTTAATAACCAAGCGGACCTTATTAAATGTCGTACTACCATGTGACGAGTTCATCACAATGTTTTCCTTCAACGAAAGTTTGGGTTCATTTCAGGGATTCGAGCTCACGTCTAATGACACGGTGTCCGTAATCCGTACGACTGAGCTATTATTACTTCAAAATCAAACAGTGTTTGTTAAAAAAATCATACCTAAAGGTTAAATAAAATGAAGGAGAAAAATTAAAAAAAAAAAATTATTCAAAAGGATACATTGTTGGGATTTTTTTTACAAAACATTCCCAGTCTTAAAATATTCATGAAAATAAATGGAATATTGTAAGAAATTTCTTTACCTTCGAAAATACTTTGAATTTTTTATGTGTTTCTAAAGATGTACATTTAAATCGATATATTAACGATGTTGCGGATGTGTACTGTTGGATATTCGCGGTTGTGGAGGCCGCTTTTAAGGAGTTCGCATACATGAATATGGATGCGGATGTTAAAATTTCCTTAGGTCACCCCAACCATAAGGCAATAATAGAAATAAGTGAAAATTTGTAATAATTCCATAAGTGAAAAAAAATCACTTTTTAGTTTTTAGTGTAATGCCTATTGTTCTAAAGTTATTTTCAACGCCTACTAAATCACGTTTACCTAAAAAAAAGGTGCGGACCCAGAGTCCGCAATAGTGTACATAATAATAATAAAAAAAAAATATTTCCTCAAGCAGTTATGTATGTATGTGTGTATGTTTTTGGAAAGTTCTTCTTTTAGTTGAGATTTAGAGTTATGGTCATCTGATGTTAAATGATAATGTGGTCCAAGTTGGTGGAATCACTAGGTCTAGTGGAGAGACTGGCTGTCAAGTGCAACCACCGGGGCGTACTTATAGGTCTTTGTCGACAGATTTTAAATTTAGGGTGGTAGTTAGCCAGTCGGGCATTAGAAAAACCTTACCACTATAATATTGTTTCATCACAATGCTTTCCTTCATCGAAAGCGCAAGCTTATTGTAGGTGGATTCAAACTTACGTCCCTTGACGCAGCGTTCTTTTTATCACTAAAACCTTTAAGCGATTTAAACTGAAACACTTGTAGCTATTTAGCGTGGAACTTCTCTAGGCCGTCGAGATAAAATATATGAATGTGACATTCGATCATAAACATGATTTTACAGGACACGTAAAAAGTCCCTTAATATTCTGGAAGAGCAAAATGCCGTTAAAACACAATCTCTCGTTCTATAAGTTCTTTCAATACTTACCTAAAGTTGTATTCCTCACACTAGTATATCGAATCTCAGCATTATGTAACAATTACAAAGTATTATGTATGGTGCGAAGTGGTTGGGACCTCTTGGTTTGTTCGAAACAAAGAGCTCTATAAGAACATCGATTTCCTCGATCAAAATCGACATGAAATATCTTACCAATATCCATTTAAATAAAGCGATGAACCAGTCGATTGAACGAATCGAATCCATCGTAGATTACACCTCGTATCCAAACATCCATAAATGTAACGCAAACTTTTTTGACTTTCTTGTTTCTTTAAGAGATTTGTTCTTTGTTTTACTTAAATACTTTGAAAAAATATGAACATACACACAGAGCGTGGTAAAGCTGCACACACCTATTAAGTCAACATCTTTAATACAACTCTCACGCGTTTTGCTGGTGGGTTTAAATTCATGTTCCTGGACGAAGCGTCGATATATAGTACCAGCTGAGCTATCGTCACTTATGGCGGATGCGCATGTGAGTATTCGCAACATCCTTACTATACATATAGTAAAACAGAAACGAATCCCGATCTGTACAATAAAATTTATTGTACAGAGTTGGCTCAGTTCCAGTTTTAATTTCTTGAAAATTTCAATCGAAGCGAACATTGTTATTGATATATACATACTGCCAGATCATCTGTCTGGTCAGATACCTGATTCATAACAGATTTTGATGGAACTTAGTACGATGATGGCACATATTATGGATCAACATATAGGCCACTTTTAACTCCGAAAAAGAAAACGTTCTTCCTGGATTAAATAGTAGATCATATGACCTTCTTAGAAATAGGCACGAGTTCATTTTATTTTATAGAGAAGGTTTTTATTCTATTCAAGAGCGTAATAGGTGGCGCTGTGACCATGTTATTTATTATTGTAAAAGCCAGGATCACGATTGACAGGGAAGTAAGTTATTAAAAAAGCTAAAATAAGTAGGTATACCTTTTCTATTGTTTAAAATTTGAGCATAATCACGACATATGTTTGGCAACGATATAATCTAGTATGATAAAAGGTAAGTGGATAGTAGCTCGGTAAGCCTGGTGGGGAAACTGGTTCTCAAGTATAGCTGTTGGAGTAAATATATAGGTATTTGGCGACAGTTGTCCAGCTTACGGTTGCTTTCTAGCCAGGCAGTCATTACAAAACGTAATACCACTCACGTTATGGATTCAACACAATATTTACCTTCGCTGAAAGCGCAAGTTCAATGTAGGGTTCGAACCCATATCAACCAACGCTATACTGAAAGACCGTACCACTGTGAGATATAACAGTTTGAAAATGGCTGAAACCTATATAGCGATACGATACGATACGAAATTTTTTTATTACCTAAGACCCGAAATTAAATATAATTCTCAGTTATCTATATCCAAACTAATATTATAAAGAGGAAAGATTTGTATTTTTGTCTGTAACGAATAAACTCAAGAACTACTCGACCGATTTCGAATATTCCTAAAAATAGTCCTGAGTAACATGTCTATGTTATATATATGACATTTTTTTAAAGAAAATTATTAAAAAAATTTAGTTCCTGGCGAACGGAGTCGCGGACACAACTAATTAGATATAAAATAAATGTTAAATAGGAAATCTTTAAAAGCGACAAAAATGGACTCTCTACTAATATCAATTAAATAAAATATCACAAGCCACAATATTCCTTACAGTTATAAGATTTTTAATATAAGAGAGTCATAAAGGAAACAAAGAAAACATAGATAAAAGCTGTAACAAGGAACATACTTTCAAAACATGGCAGGAATATCGATTTTGTAGTGCTCATTACGCCAGCAGGCGGCGCGCGCAGCTTATGTCAAAATAAAACATTATTCAGCGAATTATTTAGTTTATTACGTAAATTCGTATAAATTGTGTGTTACATTTGTGAAACTTTATCTTAGAAATGAACAAGATTTATTATTAACAGTGTCGTAGTGTTACGTGCTGAAAAATTTGCCTGAATTTTTTATCATTCAAAACCCAACTTATGATTCGCGTAAAAATATACAAGTTTATTACTAAATGCTTTTAAATACAATAACATTCATTATGGACTACGATATATACATATATTCATGTTTGCCAGTGGGTAAGTAAACACAAGAAAGCGATGAGATGATTATGTTCCTTTTTGACTAACAAACTATATATATTTATAATGCAGATAGAAAAATACAATCTATAAATTACTCTCAAAGTTTGCCTGAGTGGAAACAGGAGAGCATATTATAAGTTTCCTATTAAAAACAATGATAGTAAAAAATGCCCAGATGTTTGCGAATATGTGGAGCTTACTCCTACAGACTGTCCAGAAGGCATTCGACAATTATTTTAATAGCTTCGTTTATAGTCACTATGACTATAATACTTCAGTTATATGCACACAGGCATTCGGAGCAAACACATCCTTTAGCAAGAATCGGTGATTTTGACTACCGACCAGGCTCATTTTTAAAAGGAGTTCATCCAAATGATACGGTCAGTTACTGTAACTTTAACTACGGCCTCCCTGAAATCCTCAACTGGAAAACTTTCCGCCCACATTCATCCCCAGAAATGGGTAAAAAAAGTCCGTATAGAGTTATTTATGATGCAATCAAGAGTAGAGACTACCAGAATGTGAGTAAGCACGAAGCGGTTACATATGCAACGCAGGCTACCGCGGAGTTTGTATATCATATCGTTGAAATAGCCAAGTACTGGGAAGGTCCGATAAGCCTTTCGGTTTTTGTACCTAGTTATGACCTAGATATAACTATGCAGGTGATGGATCACCTGTGCCACTGTTATCCTGGTATGTCTAAGGTGTCACTTCATTTGTTTTATCCGAAGAAGTATCCACCGAAATTACGAACTAAAGAGAGGAAGGTGACAACTGAGATACCGACGACAACAATAAACGTGACGATAGAAGAAGTGTTAAGGCAAAAGGTGGAGAATTATAGAAAACTGAATAATAAAACTAGAGCGAATTATATACAATGGGCGAGGAAGAGGAAAATTGAGAATATAATGATGAGTTTGCCGATGAAAAAAAACGTAGCGCCTGTTTTGAAGTTCAATGATTGCTCTGGATTGGATGACTCAGAGATACCGACATATAGGCGAGAATTTAATATGTTATACCCGATAAATGTCGGTAGGAATGTCGCGAGGAATGCTTCGAAAACCAATTACTTTCTAGTATCGGATATAGAGATGGTACCTAGTGATGGTTTGGCTCCGAAATTTTTGATAATGTTGAATAAGCTTATGGGAATTAAGAAACGGCGCGAGGGGTGTGTGTTTGCAAAGACGGTATTCGTAGTGCCGTTGTTCGAGGTGGAAAGGGGAGAGGAGATCCCACGTAACAAAGAGACGTAAGTTGATGTATAGAGCTTTTGATATGTGGGCGACGGACATGTATCATATATACAAAAGGCTGGTTCATAATAGAAATGTTATTTATATCTATTATATTAATATTTTCACGACGTTAAATATAGTATATCCTTAATATTATAGAAGGAGACGTGATTTTGCTTGTTTGTTGGTTTGTTACGCTTTCACGCCGAACCCACTGAATCGATTACGATGAATTTTGTTATAGGAAAACTTAGAACCTTGGAAACGGTGCTATGCTACTTTTTCTGACGAAAAACTGATCGAAAGTGAGTGACTAATAAACTTTGTATGAAAATATTAATTGCGTCATCCGAATAGGAAAAATCAATATTAACGTGACCGAAGCCGGGGTAAAAGCTAGTATAATATAATAATCAGTTTTAATATCATAAAACGCAAAAGTTTGTTTGTTTGAATAATCTCAGGAACTACCAGTTGGATTAATATATTTTTTTTGTATTTGTTAGAACAATGATTGAGAAAGATTTCAGGTCATTTAACATCATGTTATCACCAATAGGAACAAAGCTGTACTGAAAAATGTTACAAAAACTGGAAAAAATTATAAAATAAAAATGTTGTTTCACGCGAACGTGTTAGCAAGCATAGCTAATATTACATAATACAATATTATTCGAATATCAAATTGTGACTAAGATTATGCTAGAGTTTCCGCGGTTTATAAATTACTTCAATTACAAACTACATAACATGTAGGGTTTTTACTAATTTCGTAACACAATAGATAGTACAAGATTTTCTTCCTAGATAACGTATCTTATAAGTTGACTATTACGTTAATAAATTTTCATATTTACTTACAAATGGATGTAAATGTCACATATGATCTCACGTCACTGCATATAAGCTTTCTATTCTTACACATCTAAATAATCATCAAAAAAATATACCACATTATTATACAACATACCGTGTCAATTGTTTCTCTTACGTCTATTGATAGCTATAAGGTCATTTGTCACAAGTGATACCGAATCGCTATGTGTTAAATAATACTATAATTCAAACCGAGCGTTAATGAATATGTTCCTTTGATGAATTGAACACCGGTAGTTATTACCAGGAATATAATGGAACCATTGAACAGTAATTAATTACGCTTCGGTCAATGAATTGTGTATCGATCGTCCCTGTCTTGTATAACTTCATTAGTGATAGGAGGTTGAGGAAGGTTTCTCTTACCATTTCCTTTATATTTACTTTATTTTCACCTTTATGTGACATTATCGATCTATATAAAGTTTAGTGGGCTCTGGTTTTTGGTTCCAGTTTTTGTCTGAAATCTTAGGATAACCGCAGAGACGGTAAATTGTTTTTATATTTTCCTGTACAATCCGTACAACGTCTATCTTTAAACCAGTTTATACATACTGACAAGAATATTTAATTTATGTTATTTGCGTATGAAGTGGTTGCCTTAAAACCTTTCGTCCAGGTCTTAATTAATGTGTTCAAAGTCTAGATACGTTTTACCGTTCCATTTCGTTTTCTCTTAGAAAAAGGGCAATCTTAAAAATTACCTCATCAAGCACAGAGTTTGTCAAACATTTTTTATTACATTACCGTCTACCTATGTCAGATGACATAGTATTTCACTTTCGAGAATTGAGTATGTCGTCAATATTAAGTTCGATTTCATAAACAACAAACATTCAATAATAACCAAAGCTAAAACAATTATTTGTGAATCACACAAATTGAACCCAAAACATTTCGGCTCGCTGATTGTAGCGAGGCAACTGCTTTAACCGCTAAGCCCATATTAATTCAATATAAATAGTAGTATACAATAATTTTTATATACATTTAATATTATTTCAAAACTCTGGTATACAACGATTAAATAATTATTTTTTTATAGTTAACGGTTAGCGTTTTGACCATAATCTCACTTGATCTTAAGTGATGATACGGCCCAAGTTGGTAGACACGCTAAACCTGTGGAGGAACTGGCTCCCAAGTGTAACTGCCGGAACACACCTATTGGTATTTGACAGCAGGTTTTTAACTTGAGGGTGAGTCCTACCACCATGCTATGGTTTCCTCACAATGTTTTCTTTCACCGAAAGCACAAGCTCATTATAGTTAGAATCGAACTCACATCCTTTGACGTGAAATCGTACACAGTAACACTGAACTATCATTGCTTCAAAATTTCGCTTCGATAAAAAATCCTCGCTTGAGATGTCATAAAACACCAGATGTCTCATTCTGTTATATATTTCGTTCACGGGTGGCTTAAAATATATCAATTATTACAAATTTTATTGATATCGCCGGGGTCAATTTTGAATTTCTGGTATTGGCCGCTAGGGATCTGTCAAGTTACATCAAATAAATTATACTAGATAGCTTATGGAAGAAACTTATTCAGAATAATTTTCGTTTGCATATTTTGTCTTACAGTATAAAATCTACACGACCGAGTTACTCGATGACTTAAAAATATCTATTTTTATAAATTCATTAGGTAAATTATTGTCTACGTTAAAAAAAACAGCCAAATTATCAGATTATTATACGATAAAAATATTAACCTTCTAAAAGTTTATAAAATAACATATCCGCTTTTCGTTGGTATGAATAGCTCGAGAAAGCCTAAACCAGCGGCAGATTCACACTTTTGCCGCCCGTAGGCTATTCAAATTTTGCCATAGCTACCTACATATTACAATCCGTATTATCTAGCAACATATAAGTATATGTATAGGTATGAATCATTTCAGTCTCTAAAAAACAAAAACAAAAACAATCCAAATTTGCCGCTTCTAAAATCTACCGCCCTATTCTATTCAGTCTACGGGTAAATCCACTACTGGCCTCAATCGATTTACGAGTTTCCTTTTTAAAAGTATAGGTATGTTTTCTGTATTTCCTGACTAGATATTTGTTTCCGTAAATGTTTTGTTATATAATCCGTTACACACAATGCTATGACGATACTCATATTTGCAGATGAGGAAAAAATATGTGTGTACGTTTACTTATAGAAACCTACCTAAACAATTTATTTATATATATTATATATATATATAATTTATTCATGCGAACAAAACCACTGGCAAAGCTTGTATATATAGACAAGAATTACTCATTCAGTGGTAATTGATATCTTAAAAACTATTATACGTTATTTATCTATTCGTAGTTTACAGAAAACTCAAAGCGTATCTAAATGCTTTAGAATCAATATTATTGTAATTCTATTTTGTATCGATTTAACTGAATTCTAATTAGGTATATATACCTACATATATATAAGTTCGTGCTTTAGCATATACCAAAACCTTTTATATTTATGTGTACTAAACTGAATTTTCTTATTGGGAAGTTTTCTAGAAATGCGGTGAGGGCACGAATCAACCACAATGTAGTGTGAACTGCCAAATAACGTCACTATACCATACATACATTTGCCTAGTGATCAAAAGTTTGTGGTCAAGGAAAAAAAATCTGTTTCCAATTTTTTTTTTCATTGATACCTCTAAAACCAGTTAATAATTAATAAAGAAAAGAGCAGATACGAGGTTTACAAGCACAAGATATTGATTTGTCTGTGAGTATTTAAATATAGGCTAACCGTCGAAACATAAAAAGTAAATCGAAAATGGTTAGTAGTTTCGTGATTAACGTAACTGTATGTTACTATTATAAATAAATATAAACTACTATAAAAACTATTATAACCTACTACTACTATAAAAACTATTATAAACGGAAGCTTTATGACAGCCCAACTATACAAAGCTGTATCTTGAGCGGCATCATCCGTTAGGATGAGGCAGAACTTGAACTTTTCTATTTTTGAAACAGAAAACCTTCTTAAACTCGTCCAACTATAATGCTAACAAGTTGAATGTTCTGATATAGTTATAGTTAAATGACGATGTCTCTCATTTAAACCATGATTGCGGTTTCAGCTGGACGAGTTTTTAAATGAATATAAAATGCAATAGTCATAAATGAAGGATAATAATGACACATAAGAACTTTACGCTAGACTATAATGTATTAGTAAAAATTTTTTTAGTCATTTTATGTCTTAGGTTCACGAAGTGATAACGAACTTGTATTCTCTCAGAATGAGTTCATTGCTTAGTACTGAAACATTTATGGAAACATATTATTTTAATTATCAAGTTAACAGTATTCAGGGAAAATTGAGCATAATCTTATTGGTTCATTGTAAATCTGTAACATGCTGTATAATTAGATTAATGCCTTCATTAGTTGTTTCTCGTGTATAAACAATATTAAATTTAAGTTGCCAGAATCTTTCCTCTTCTAAATTTTTAAATCCACTTTGTTGAATTATAGTCCTAATGGAAATCGCAATTACAAAATGTAATAGGCTCATGGAATTATACATTTTATTATTTAGTATACCATTCGTACAGTCTAGCGTCAGGAAAAGTATTTGCGTAGATTTTTTTTTACTTTTTAGTTTTAGCGTTATGCCGTTAATATCATCTGATGTTAAGTGAAAAGGTGGACCAAGATGGTGGTAACGCTAAGCTTACCGGAGCAACTTGTTTTGAAGTGCATGTGCCGAAATACATGTATAGGTATTTGGCTGCAGATTTTCAGCTTCAGTGTGGTAACTGGTGGTGGTGGACAATACGAAAAAGCGCTACCACCATGTTATGGTTTCATGACGATGTTTTCTTTTACCGAAAGCTCAGGCTCATTATATGGATTCAAACTTACGCACATCGACGCGTTGTCTGTACACACTTCCAAATGAGCCATCTTCGCTTTTTCCTGCTTTGTCTTAAAGCTGTAGTGAACGTTGTATTTGTATTTTGTTACAAACTTTGTATTAATGACAGGCTCGTGCAACTGGTCGCAGCAAACCGGGCGATGTATTTTCATCAGAAGATATGCTCACACTGTCAAAAGTTTCCCGGCCTGCAGTCTTGGTTATTGAGGCCTGCGCCAAATATTATAGAGGTAAGAATATTATATTTTGCTTTCATTGTCTATTTGTAGCGACACAGTATAGCACATGCATGATAATTTGCCGACCTAGACAAATTGCATCGCGCACATACCCGGCACTTAGTGCATCAGTACCCTCCGACCGATCGTAGAACACGAATGCTTACAAAATTTTATTAATTGTACGTAAATAAATAATTTAAATAAATACCATGCAAATAGATGCGGTTCTTTATTGACTCACCCCTCCTCAGTCATTAAAATAGCAAATAGGCAAATTGGTGACCCCGGCGAGATTTGAACACGCCACCTTCTAATCTGGAGTCAGATTGATACTCGAGATGTATAGAAAACTATCTTCTCATCTATTTGAATATTTTTAATATTCTGTACAACGCATGACATCAGTCACCCTTGATGGAAAGGGAAAATGAAATACATTTTCTCCGTAGAACTGATTCATACTTGTTTTAAAGATCGCTACATTGTATTTACCTCGAAAATCGGAAGCATATAGCAAGTTCCATTTACTATCCATTCCATTAATTAGTACTACGTTTAATCAAAGGAACGTCGACTACGTATATAGATTCATATGTCGCCTCATAGTTCTATCAGGAATAATTTAGTGTCCTTCTTGCGTATATTCACCGAAATTAATTGGATATGCCGTCACTACTTCTTAAATTATAAATTAACTAGATTTTATGTGCGGCTTCACTCGTGTTAATATTGGTTTTGTCAAACAAATCGGATGATGTAATCAAAAGTTTCATACAAAGTTTATCACTTTTTTATTTTTTGCAATAAGTTTTTCGCGAGAAATAGTAATCTATCACCGTATCCAGTTTCTCATCTATGTCTATACGCAAATTCATCGTATTCGATTCAACAGGTTGAGCCGTGAAAGCGTAACAAACAAATAAACTCACTTTCGCATTTATAATATTAGTAAGGATAAACTAAAAAATATTTTCTATGTCCTATATTTAGTAAGCCTATCTCATTACGCTATACATTCAAGCTTAATGATTTTAGGAAGAAAAGGCCTTGTACACCTTGAATTAATATCGGCGGTATATAAAAGCAAGTGAATAAAAAGGCCCATAACAGTGTGATTGGTATACATAATACAATATAAATAAAAATTAAACTAAACAACCCGGGATTATATTGCTTCCGTGACTTGTGACCGCAATATTTTTCCTTAACAAATAGCAATATAATATGGAAAAATCTCTAGAGAGACTTTGTTATTTTCCCTCTTTTCTTGGAATCCCAAAGATTACACGCATCCAAGATGTTATGCCGGAAAATATGAAACTCGGATAAGGGGATATCTTGGTCATATAATAGACTCGTAAGCAACGGCGGGCCTCCGTTGAAATGGAGTTCCACTAGTGTTTTTCTATGTAGCAGATTAGGCTGAATTTATTTTTATATACGCCACGATACTTCTTAGGCGAAGCTTCATTCCGTTGGGTCAATTGCTATTCTTTGACTATCAATGTCCGGTGTTTCCAAACTATTGTCGCCGAGTTCAACACTTCGAATAGATTTTTTATTTATTTACCTGATGCAAGTTAGAGTAACATATACTTAGAGTAAATATATAACTTAGAACTGAGTATATATAACTTAGAGTAAGATAGCTATGAAAGTAATTAAACGTAGTATTGTAATACATTAGTTGTAACTGCGACTTCATCCACGTAGACACAAATTAAGTTTTAACTTTAGCGTGTAGTTATACATTTTATAGACATAGTATTTTACTTTACTACCACCGAGTTTTTATATGCATTTTGAAATTACCGACATTGACATAATTACAATACAAATGCCATTCATAGAAATAAAACTAATTTAACGGATTTTATCACCGTCCATTAATAATTTTGATCCCGACGTTTCGAAAGCTTTTCAGCCTTCGTGGTCACGGGGCGGATTGAGATGTAGGTTGTCAAGAAAAGTTCGTGTTACAGTGTCTACCTCTGTAAAAAATAAAAACTAAATTGAAGGTAGGCACTGTAACCAGAACTTTTCTGGACAACCTACACCTCAGTCCGCCCCGTGACCACAAACGCTGAAAAGATAAAAAAATTAATTAAAAGCTAAGAAATTAATAAATAACCGCGATAAAATTCGTTTAAATTAGTTTTGTTTCGATGAGTAATATTCGCGTAAACATAAGAAATCATCAAATGCCACTCGATTTCGTAGGTTAGAATTGTGAGGAATTGCTCAGCTTATCGCTTTATGGATTCTAGATTTATCGTTAATAATATAACAGGTTATTTGTTGCTAAATATATTTCAAAGCGTGCATTCTTACTGAGGGCTACTATACAAAAATTGTGTCTTTAATATGCTAATTTCGAGTGCTCTAATAACATAATGGGTTGAAACATAGATTAGGTTTATAGTTCAGTTATCATCTATATATAACAGAAAATTTCATCAAAATACGTTAGGAAATTAATTTCCTATTGAATTTTAAGTTTTATTTTCAATTATAGAAGATTTGTTTTGGGTTACCGGATAAATAGTGCTTTATTTATTAACCTATAGTATTTTCTTATTTTACCATGTTTTATTAAATCCCATTTTTCTTGTATCTCTGTCTGTCCGGGTGGAATTGATTTTAAACTAACAACCCCAGGAGGTGGATTATTGAAATTGGGACTATAGCTCAGGAGTGGATGACAATGTATGAAAATGTGATTTTTTTTTTTTTTTGTTTTATCTTACAAAATGTTATAATAAATTTATAACCATCTTATCGATCAGCTATATACTTGAATATAGCGCTAATCTAACTGACAGACTAACAGAATATATCAAAATTTCATTCACATAACTCTAAAAAGTAGAGAATAATAATAGGATAAAAAAATGATCCATATTTATATAACGGACTAGACAGTATAAAAAAAAGGATTGGAAATGCTCCCTATGTTTTACGTTTTCAATATTTTCTTTTATACAGTTTAGTATAAATTTTTATTTTTGTATATTTTTTTTAACATGTCAACTTTATGTGTCCCGTAGTCTAGAGTTACGTGCGTACAGAGACGATGTATGAATATGCAAACAAAAATTTTAAATATATTCTTTTTAGCCTTTATATTAATTATAAAGCACAACCGGATTATTATATAAAAATATATCTTTAATGTACAGATTTGCCTCAAAAACGTTTTTATTGTATGGATAAATATATTTAAATAATATTAAATGTAGCCAAATATATGTATATAATATCTTGCTAATTAATGTTATGTAGCTAAACTTAATAATGATGATAAATGTTTTAAGGAAAACCATTCAACAGCGTGGTTGAAGATTAAATTTTAATTTCATCATCATATTTTGTAATAATGGCTTTTAATTAAAATTTAATTAACGCTGGGTGTGCCTCTTATCGTTGAAAGACAGGAAAATATATTGTAAATCTGTAAGTTAACTAAAGAATTAGGTTTATAAAAAGCTAATAAAGTTAAAGTGATTGAATCTTTCGTAAACAAGGCAAACGTAGCGTTTTGTCCACAATCTCGCTTGATGTTAAGTGACGATGTAACTCAAGGTGGTGGACACGCTAAGCCTAGTGGACGGACTGGCTCTAAAGTGCAACTGCCGAAGCAAACCTACAGGTATTTGGCGGCAGATTTTCAACTGCTTTCACCTTGCTAGGATTTCATCAGGATGTTTTCCTTCAACGAAAGCTTAAGCTCATTGTAGATGGATCGAACTCAGGCAACTGAGCTTTCATCTCTTTTTACATTGTATAATTTTAAAATATTATAAAAGAAGTCTGATATGATGAGGGAGTTGTATTAATAGAACGGGTTCGCAGTAAGTTCCTTTGTGGTAAGAATTGAATGTAATATAAATCTTCTTAAAGCTATGCCCGAATGGTGCACGAAATACTAGAGCGTACGTGACCAATTCGAGATTAACTTTTCAAGTTGAGAATAAGGATAGGAGATTGGAATAAAGGTTTTTATACGGTGAAAAAAAAACGAATACAGAGAAATAACTATGTTCATGTTCGCAACTCATAAATCATGCTTATATCAGAATAATGATGTGGAGAATTCTATTTTGTGTTTACATTATCATGTTATATGGATAACTGGGTGATTTAATTCGTAACTAGCCGTGCCCGCGATTCTTCATGCGTTTGTTACTTACTAGTTATTTTGATATTGTAATGTTGTTTAAAATGCGTGAGAATGAATAAACCTATTATAAAAAATGTATCTCTACATTTTATCCATAAAGTGGAGGATGGCTCAAAAGACTTATGTCTATTATTATAGTTTCATTTAAAAAAGTAAATTAGAAAGTAATTTGTGTTTATGAATAAATTTCAATAAAACTTAAGAGGTCAATAAATTGTTAAGCCGCGAATTCATAAATATTTGAACTACATTTCTTTGCATTATTACTATTCTCACGTGTACATATATTATTCACTTGATTTGTTACGGATTATACTTTCACGACGTAGAATGGACTAAGAATGGATTCTACGATCAGGCGCGGTGAAAGGGAAAAACGCGAATAAAGCCGAGGGCCTTAGCTAGTATTTTATTATTTTTGTACATATTTTTGATAACTCTTACAGCTTTTTATAATGGACTAATATGTAATCGTACATAATTGGATTAAAATTGATGAAAACCTTTGCAAGTAATTCGTTAAAGATATTAATAAGTTCATATTGTTTAAACGAATTTACGCCCAAATTACTCCCCACGTTACCAAATAGCATTATTTGCTGGTATTTATTTTTATAATTAAATAGAACAATGTATAGTTGTATACATAGAAATTAATGTAAATCAAAACATAACTCTTACTCAAGAGTACAGTTAAGCGACCTAGTTAGAACGGGTTCTCTAATAATTAGTTCGCAATTAGAGCGAGCGACTTAACTTCGACGTAGTGTGATGACATAAGCTTAGTTTCACAGGCAAAGTTAAAATTTTGTATTTCTAAGGGATAAAAATATACTACACGTAATAAGTGCTTTGGGCTTGAGCAGACTAGATGTAGAGATACATACACTTTTAAAGCACTTAAATTGTTAAAGTAAACTGCACCTTATTATTAAAAAAACGTGTGTTTGGCTAGGCTATGGGCTGTTCAAGTATTACGTAACACACATTTTGAAGATTTTTGACCTTCTCTTCCCCCCACATATAACGCGCCTTACCATTTTTCTGTGTCCCCCTCCCTCAAACGTTACATAACACTCCAGTAAACATTTTTAAATTTATTTATCGTTACCTTGGCAATGTGATTAGAAGTAGTCGAAGGATTCTCGGTACACTAAAAGTGTTGCTAGCTTGGAAAATTAAATTGCCTATTTTCTTATTTAAAAAAAAAAATTAGATAACGCGTTATTCGAAGTCTCCCTCCCCCCTTAATTACATAACGTAATACTCGAACGGCACCTTAGTTTTCGTTATAATATAACATAATATAATAGCGAAAAAATCTCCTTTAAGTTATTTAATTATGTTAATTGATTATATCAAAAGTTGTCCAGTGGTTTAAATGTTTTATGCGTGCAAATGGTGATATATATGTAAAAACGCGAATTTTTTTTTTTATTTCTGTATTCACAAAAATTATACTCCGATATACATTTTAAAAAATATATTTAAATTTGGTTAAATTTTCGTGTTTGACTACACGGTTGATCTAGCGATTAACGCAGTTGCCTCGCTGCAACTATCGCAATGACTAGCTGGAGATTCGAGTCTGGCACAGTAAAATTAATTTTGTGATTCATAAATAGTTGTTCTGAGTTTGCTTGTCACTTTATGTCCGTTAATTGTGTCTATAAACTCTATCGACTTGATACTGGATAAAATACCTACATAGGCAGAGTTTATAATAATTAACAAAAAATGTTTTATTATACCTACTAATTTTTTTATGCGGCTTCGCTCGCGTTAATTTTGATTTTGTCAAACAAATGGGATGACGCAATAATAAGTTTTATACAATGTTTATCCTTCTGTTTATCCCACTTATTATAAGATTTTCGTAAAAAAAGTAACCTATCTCCGTCTTCAGGATTCCACCTATCTCTGTACCAAAATTCATCACAATCGATTCACCGGTGTAGGCATGAATGCGTAACAAACAAACAAACTCACATTCGCATTCATAATATTAGTATGATGATGATTTCCACTGATTCAGTATAATTTATTTTTTGTTTGTAATATATTTACTATAGTAGTTGACTTTTGTTAGGTATTAGATAATGCATATTGTTCTATCTACCTTTATTGTCAAGGCACCTTGTCTGGCACCCGGGAGTTTGAACGGCTTATCAGCTAAGTGGATTGCGAGCATTGAATTAGTTACGCTTTCATCGTGTCACTTCTTGCGTTAACTTGTCATATAGTTGATATTCGATTTGTTGAAACAATGCTGTAGTGGGATAACTTTTTAAAGTAGTATATACATTGCTATAATATACGTAGTTAATATATTTTGAGTTTAGCCTTCTTAATCATATATTTTTATCATTGTATAGAAAATCAACTACCACGCACACTCCTTTTACAGAGAGAGTTTGCAAAACTAATAATAAATGTACACAAAGAAAAAAAGCGGACTCAGAACAATCTATACCTACATTTGAATTTGATTTAGCAATCAGTAAGGAAAGCTTTAGGCTATTTAACATCACGCTACCATCAATAAAAGCTAAGCTGTATTTCAAAAAAAAATAACCGGCAAAAAATTTATGAAATAATTTTTAGTTTCACGAGAATGAAGTCCACAGGCCCAGCTGGATCTATATAAAGAGTATATTATAAGACCTACTATTTTCCTTACGTAGGAAAATTACAGTTACGTGATGCCTAATATGCCAAGAAATATTAGCGCGTACACACAAACAAACTTTTACGTTTTATAATATTAATATACATTTATAATTTTACATAATGATATACAATAGGACAGTTACTACTCTCAAGTTGATAATCAGTTGCTAAATCAAGTTACTTGAGAACCAGTTCTATATAAAGCTGCATCATCAACATTAAGTGAGATTATCGCCTAATGCTAAGTATAAAATATATGCATCATTTTTTTTGTACATGAAGCAATATTTTTTTGTCGCAGCCCATGTTAATAGCGAGACGGGAATATCCATACCACAGGTGGGAGCCTCTTTATTTCGGGACGCATAAGGAACCCTGGTACAGTGAGATGTTGTCCTGGGAAGGGCGGCAAGACAAAATGACTCAGGTAATTTATGTATTATTGACAGTTTAATGGGTTCTCGTGAACGTATAATTTTTACGTTTATATCCAACCTTGCGGGAGTATATTGATGTGGTATTACATACACGGTTTTTGTATAAAAATTACTTTGAAGTATATTTCATAGTAATGTTATTTATATAATAAAAAGGGATATGAAGTTTCTAAGAAGGACAAAATAGTTTCTTTTTCTTGATCGTATCGGCATAAATTGTATTAAAAATACGTTCGTGCCGTGGTAAAAAGATGAGCTAGTAAGTAAAATTGAAGTCGGGACTGATTGCTCAGGGTACGCCGGACGTACTCGGGTATTGTTATTGAGGATAGCAATCTGAGATTGAATAATCGATTTTTAGGGAAAAATGACGATTTTTAAATCGATTCACAACTCCGAATTGACAGTTAATCGTATTCTTCACCCCTAAATTTCGAGGTTCGTTTCTTATATATTTTCATAAAACATTATTTACAATTATTTCAATGTTTTACCCAAACACATATAGAAACGATATTAAAAAAAATTAAAATGATAAAATCTATAAAAATGAATGATAAAATTTGAATGATTGTTGTCTTCTTTTTGTTTCCTATGATTGGTGTAATATTGGAAATACCAGAACGAAAAACGAATCGGATAAAATCGATTTTTGATGAATTAATCTTTTGAATCTCGTTTTTTTTAATCGATTAGTATCGATCTTTGTAAGAAAGAATCATCACCCGTGGTGGTTCTTTTCACGCTCCACGATGGCTGATATATAACTATATCATTCTTGATAATTAAACTTTTTTTGTGAATATACAAATTATAAAACATAAATTGTTAGAAGGATGTTTAAATTTCTTTTTTTTTCTTAAATAAGATAGTCTTTTTTTTGTCTATTCTATCTTGTACTAGCTTTTACCGATGGCTTCGTTCACTTTATTTTTGATAAACCTATTTTTCTGTGCTCCTTTAAGTGTACTTTTTTTATATCAAAGGTATGTTATATAGTTTTCTTACAGCGGTCATTTGTTTCTAAATTAAATGTAGGTTTAATTTATTACCATAACTAAATATATTGCCTTTATATGGATTTAAGCTATTTATTTATAATAATATCAAATGAGATTGTGGTCGCGCGCTAAATCTACCTAGAATAAAAATAAATTTTGATATCTAACACCTTATAGACAGTACAGAAATCTTCATTATATAAAAGCCCATTGTATTTTTTTTTTATCTCAGCTCTACGAGATTGTTGTGTGACGTAATTTATATAAAAAACAGGTAAACACACGTCTTTCAAGAAAATTGTCACCTGTATTTTCTACAACGTTATTTAATAAATCTCGTCTGTTGAGAACGAGAACGGTCAGAGGTGGAGGAAAATTTACTGGCAGAAGAGACAGACATTTTAATACTTTTCTTACATTTATATTTAATACATATGTGAATGACATATTTTTTACTTTTAATTTTAAATTTATTAATAGACACAGACATAATTTACATTATGAGATTCTTAAAAATACATATAAAATTTTCGACCAAGCACAAATGTAACATTTATTATAGGTGAGTATAAAGCCCGCTACACACTTAGTTCGCAGATCGCGCGCGATGGCCGCGAAAGGGCGCAAACACTAAGTGTGGATCCGTTTCGCATATTCTTCACGGTTTCGCGCTTTGTTTCCCTATTTTCGTCGGTTTTTGTTTCGCGTCAAAGGGATCGCGAAAGTAAATGTGAAAATATCGTGAACCATTCCGAGTTGTTAAATTCGTGGCAAGTTCGCACCGTGATCCGCGAGCTAAGTGTAGAGCGGGCATAACACATTTATTTTGCGAGCAATACTAAATCACAACATATTATAAAACAAATTTCTCCGCCGCCTCTGTCTGTCCGTGTGCAATAAACTAAAAAAGTACTAAAAGGCTTTTCATGCGGTTTTCTCTAATAGACTTAGTGATTTGTGAGGAAGGTTTAGGTGTATAATAAAAAAAATTAACATTCTGTGTAAATTGGATAAAATATGAAGTTACTTATTGAAAATATAAAAATGAGCCAAGCCGGCTGGGAGTTTTTACGCTTAGCGTATCGAGCGGATGAACGATTATATATAATACAAACTTAGACTAGAAAAAATAGAAGTATCAAACAAATCAGTTTGAATAAAATGAAACTAAAACTAACTAGAGTACAAAAAAATAAGATTATAATGAAATAACGAATTTAAAACTACTGCTACGGACGTAATGAGATGTAGCCTTGTAGTTGTTACGGCTGTTACTGAATTTATTGATGACGATTCTGTTGGTAGTGGGTACAGACACTACGTCAGCGGATGCGAGTTCCAATGCCAGCAATGAGCCTGAGATAAAGGAAGATAATTTCACGATGGAACCATAGCATGGTGGTAGGGCTTTTTCTAATGCCTGCCTAGCCAGGTACCACCTGCAAGTTGAAAATCTGCTACACACCGGTAGTTGCATTTAAAAGGCAGTCCCTCCACTATGCTTAGGGCATCCACCCTCAATTAAGCAATTAAGTACTAGCTGTGCCCACGAAAGCGTTCGCGTGGAACTTTTTTTTTATGTTGCGCAGTAAAGTTACTGTACTGGACCTGATGGTAAGTACAGTACAATCCAAATCAGCGGCGACTGACAGCGAACAGAATACACTGCCAGTCACCGCTGTCATGCTCTCCTGCTTAGGTACCTCTTCACGCCTCTTTTGAAGGACCCAAACATTATTTAATAATTTTTGCCCGCTTTTATAACTTTTTTCAATACAGCTTTACTCCTATTGGTGGTAGCGTGATGTAAATTAGCCTTAACCTTCTTCTAAGATTGCTCTATTAAATACGAAAACATTTTTTGAAATTCGACGGGTAGGTTTTAAAATAAGCGTGTTCAAACATACAAGCAAACTCTTTCGCTTATAATACAGATAAACAAAATGTATCAAGATCTGATTTTGTGTTCCTTAGATGCTAGAACTCTGTCTCCAAGGTTACAAATTCGCGATTCTCGACGGGGCTTACCTTTGTCACTCATACCAGAGCCGAATACGATATCGTAGGGCGTTGGAGCGCGCGATACGACGCCGTGCGACATATTCGAACTTGTACAAATATTCAATAATTATTATGGATTTGAAAAGAAAATACGAACGAGATATCGAGCTTATGAAAATGAGTGGGTGTAAACGTTGTGATGTTTATTATGGTTTTTAACATATTTTTTTAATAAAAATATTTACTTTTCTTTTGTATTTGTGTTATTTTTTTAGTGTTAATTGTTAATAAAATTGTGACGTACCTATCGAGCTAACAAAAATTCAGGTCAACGAAAAAGTATTCTGTCAAATTCTTTAGAAGAATAAAATACGAATGTTATATGAAAAATAAAATTAATGTTATTAAAACTCCTTTTACAAATCATACTTTTATTTAAAGTACTTTTTTATACTTCACAGGTTTAGCCTTATATGGCTACAATTCCATCTGATGTTAAGTGACGATGTGGCCCTAGATGGTAAACACGCTAAGCTTTGTGAAGGGGCTGGCTCTTCTAAAGCTTTCTTTTTCTTCTAAGGCTTTGAAGCGATGATAGCTCAGTGGTAGTGTGTACGACTTTGCGTGAAGGGACTTGATTTCGAATCCAGGCACCTACAAAGAGCTTGAGCTTTCGGTGAAGGGATATATCGTGAGGAAACCTTAGCATAGTGGTAGGACTTTTTCTAATGTCCGCTTGGTTAGCAACCACCCTCAAGTTGTAAACCTGCCGCCAAAATACCAACAGGTGTGTTTCGGCAGCTGCACTTGAGAGCCAGTTCCTCCACAGGTTTAGTGTGTCTACCAACTTGGGCCGTATCGTCACTTAACATCAGGTGACATTATGGCCATAATGCTAAACATAAAGTATATAAAAAAAAAAATGCAATTGTCGGGAGTCGGGACACACCTATAGGTTGTTGGCGACAGATTTTCAATGTGAATATGGTTACTAACCAGGCGATTATTACATAAAGCCCTACCACGAAGCCATAGGGTCATTACGATGATTTCCTACACTAATCCCACTTTTATACTATAGGGACTCGAACTCAGGTTCATTGACGCAACGTTCGTATACTGTATCTCTGAGCCAACATTACTTAAATGATAATTCTCATTAAATAACTAATATTAAAATTTAGAAAACGGAGATTTTTTTTATTATAATTAAAAATAGCCTCTAACACTATAAATAGTTATAGGCTAACGGTCTATATAACGCTATGATCGTATTGATGTAGGCAGAAAGGATCGAGTATCATTTTTCTTTATTCACATAATCCGCTTTCGCTTTCCTTGGATTTATTACTGCCTTCCTACATCGTTGCCGGTTTCCGGGTGAATTTTATTTCCTATATCGTATACATCCCTTTCTGTTTGACCCGCATATGTCAGAATTTATTGGCCTGGAATTGTACTACTACATACGTTAGCATTTTATATATTTACTAGCTGTGTCCGTGACTTCCTTCGCATGGTGCTAAAAATTATTTACACAAATAAATATTTCCGTTTTTTTTAATATTAATATAGATTTATATTGATTTTTGTGATCGATTATGAAAATAATATTATGAACGTTTTGTAAAAAATAAATCTCTATTGTTTAGCCTACACTGTTGTTTCTATTTTCAAGGACTTCTATCTATATATTATAATAAAATATATTATATTGTAGGAAATTGTTCTTAGATAGCCTTACTAATTGTTTAAAAGATAATCGAATCAGATAATAATAATCTAAAGTGGTTTTAAACGACAATTTGACACAGTCGTAACAGATAGGATATTAAGACAAACTGATATATGTACCGATCACAGATGGCAACTCCCGTCGGGGGAGCGCCTGCACGACTCGTTAGAGATCTACGCGCGCTTACGTGAGACATAACTTTGCGTGTGTAAGTCGGTCCACATATAAGAATGCTCAATCCAAACCACAAATGAAACTCATAAAGTACTCAAGTCAACAAGTATCACAAACTACGACTCGTTACTGACCAACCTTTGGCTTGGCCCTGCATACACCACAGCTCCAGGAGCACATATCTGAGCGAACTCCAAGTCAGTGTCCGAGCTCATCACAAAGCTATCTAAGTCATATTACATATATCAGGATCGCATGCTTGAGCTCGCTCCAAGACAGCATCCGTCAACATAGAATCAAACCCCACTCAAAGTGCATCCATCAGCCAAGATAATAATAATCATCGGATCACTAACAATGTCAGGATGTGATACGAACTTCTTAGTAAACCACGGATTCACTGTGCCGGGTACATCGTGAAACCTAATCAAAGCAGCAGAGAGAGGATAACACGAGAGTGCTACTCAGATGTTTTAGGTTTAAGGGGCTCCTTAGTCGACGCGCATCGACACTCACCTTCACCGCTCGTGCTTCTCTCTGCACAGTATAAACCATTCCCGATAATGATTTACAGCATAAATACCAAAACAGTGTCAATAATAAAGAAATATTAAATCTTACGTCCCTTCGGTAGTGTTTCAGCTACGTACGATGAATACGGCTCAAGCGCTTCTCTTACACTGAACCCAGTGCCGCGCTTGCATCGCGCTTTTTACTAATCGGCGTTATAAACTACCCTCCTATAACTATATTCTGCCATAGAACACCCACCCTATCACTACATCCCTAAAATATATATTTTTTTATATATACATATAATATTATAAAATAGAATTGAAACGATGATAGCTCAGTGGTAGTGTGTTCGACATTGCGTCAAGGGACGTGAGTTCGAAACCAACCACCTACAATAAGTTTGAGCTTTCGGTGAAGGAATGCATAGCATGGTGGTAATGCTTTTTCTGATGCCCGCTTGGCTAACTACCACCCTCAAGTTGTAAATCTGCCGCTAAATACCAATAGGTGTGTTCCGGCAGTTGCACTTGATAACAGTTTCTCCAAAGGTTTAGCGTGTCTACCAACTTGGGACGTATCATCACTTAAGATGAGATGAGATTATGGCCATCATGCTAAGCCTTAACTATAAAGAATATATATTAAATATAACTTCTTCCGTATTTTTTTCCGATTTTATTTACTATACACAACATTACTAGCATCATGTTTAGTATCGCCATAAAGCAAACTCTTGAATTAAAGCAATAAATGAGACAATTGAATTGTTAATCGTATGAAAAAAAAAAAAGTTTTTTTCTGAAATGCTGGGATGGTTCGATTGGACCTATCATCATACACTGACACTTGGCAACTGACGGGTTTAGACGTATCTCATACAGAAATCAGTCACTATGAATAAGGCATCAAGCGGGTGGACGCTATTTTTCCGTGATTATAGTCGCGACTATTATACACACGGTGGTAAGTCTATCATCATTACAGTGATTGTTGGTTTGTCGCGTTTGGCGATCCATCTAATATATATTTAATACTTCGAAGTCGGCTTGACGATATGGCATGGTGTGATGGTAAGAAAAGTAAAAGAATCAAAGACAAGATAGATAGAGTGTGTGAGGAATGAGATGAAAGAAAAGGGAGTGAATGAACTGATGGCGGCTGATAGAGAGTTTTGGAAGAAGAAAACCTATAGCGCTGACAACAAATAACTTAAGAACAGGACAAGAAAATGATAAAGTTGGCGAGACGACTGTCGATGGTGGTCGTTGCCTTTCACGAACGAACTGAACCTTTTGTGAGTGTCTCCGCATGTGCTCGTTCGATTTCATACGATTTTTTTTATTAATTTAAGAGATATGTCTACCATACTAACAAAGGATACATTAAAACTTTTCATAGATGGCAGTCACTTCCAGTGCATTTAGTCAATGTAAAAAAAAACTGTATGCTTAAGACTACAGGGCAGAAGTGAAAAAGTGATGTGACAGAAGTCATCTGGAGCTGACTTGACCTAAACGATCATTACATAAGCGGTTGTAGATCAGAATTTCAAAAGCCTCCCATGAGAAGTTTCACTTTGAAAATGTATGGGATGACATTCAGTATGCAACGTGAAAGTCACTTTTACATGTGACATCCTGTACATTGCTTGCTTTTATGTTTAAAGCTTAATTGTCGGCTAAGGGCATTGATTAATCAGTTCATGTATTTATTCATTCACGATGTGACTAAGCAGACTTTTCGTTATATAATTTCGTTAAGATAATCTATAGTGATTTTGTCCTATCCAGATGTTAGAACTCTGCCTGCAAGAGTATCGGCTGGTGGTATTAGACGGGGTGTTCCTCTGCCACGCTGCAGTCTCTAAGGTCCATTCAGGGGCCCGGCACACACGGGCCGAGAAGATCAACACGGAGAGATACCTGAAAATTATCGCCGCTTTCAAAGATAAATATACCAGCAGGCCTCAGTGCAAAGTTATGTAATATACCATTTGTAATGGTAGATACGGGCGTTATACATTTTGAAAATATATGTGCTTATTCTTTTTTACTAATATCTTTGTACTTACATGATCAAAGCTTTTAAATGTGCCCTTAATTTTTCTAAAAATTTAAATGTTTAATCATATGAAAAAAATTATTTGTTCATATTTTATTAATAAAATAAATGGTAATCTTGTCGTAGTATATTTATTTTTATAAAACAAATAATAATTATGTTAAGTGGAGGTGAAATTGTGACATAAAATTAATATTTATCTTTTTCCACATAAAGTTATATTACTTAATTAATACGCACAAGTGGCTGCGCGATTGTTGAAATTCGACCATAAATCGATTCTAGAGTAATATATTATTAAAGTTATTCGTCAAAGTGTAAAATCTATCTCTAAAGTCAATGCGATTTTTATTATTACTTGGTAACATTTTAAAATCACCTGGCGACAATCTCTATTCTCTGAAACTGACAACAGACTATATGTTTAACATTTGTAAACAACTGACATTAGCGAAGTTGCCTACTATCATAAATTATCATCGTAGATTTCTCATTTTATTTATATTTATATTTTTCCACTTCACCATTTACTCGCCTATTCCTGTCATGTGTCCAAAATTACGCAGAGTTCTCTTACGGATTCAAAGTTTTCGCATCATGTATTTATATCTATATTTTTATAAAGCGGAAAAATGTGTTTTTGTTCAATGCGCTTATCTTAGGAACTATCAGACGGATTTCAAAAGTTCTCTTTGTACGTGATAGAACAATTATAAAGGCAGGCTTTAGATTATTTAACATCACGCTACCACCAATAAGTGCAAAGTTGTACTGAAAATAGATACAAAAAACAGGCAAAAATTATTAAGGCTTTTTTACTTCCACGTGAACGAAGTGCAGACGCAGTTTATATTATATAGCAGAAAGCAATATTAAAACCAACTTTGATTGTAATCAAAAAGTTTACATTGATTGTTATTCCACATTCGCTCCTATCAAGGTTCTATTGTAACTGTAAATGTTTTAAGCCGCTATCTTAAGAAATAAAACATTAACATTTATTGTGAAAATTACTTTTAAAGTAAACACTTTATTTATATTAAATTTAACGTTCAGCTTTTAATTTAGTAGCGGATAAATAAAAGATGTTTTATTTATTTTTATATAGACTGGTTATATATTTTTTAAATTTACGCTTAGTGTAATAATAAATGGTGAACTAATTGATTGTATTATGAATTTTGAATACAAAAGAACATGTTTAATACAATATAATAAATTGGATTTGATGCATTCGCGTTTTATTTATTTATTTTGTAGCTGTTGATTGTCCGCTACACTAGGCGTTTTTTATTTTTAGCAGCCCTAAATGAAACGCCGAAAAAAGTAGCGGAAGGAAATATAAATCAAAATCTAAGTAACCTGGAACCATCTGCTGACGTTCCCGCTTTGAATTACCTTAGTTCCATCCCGACAAGTTCATTAGTTTTGATGTTGAAGTGTCAAAGTAAGGGTATTGTCTTTATATATGTATAGATTCATTTTCGATAATAATCCAAACAGATCCAAACGCGAAATGAACTTTTATGGCCGTTTTCAATAATCTATCTATTGTTCCTGATACCGAAGAGACAAATATGTATCTATTAACGAGCTTTCGCATTACAATAACTTAACGTCGGATAGATAGAGAGATCTGTAAGATGGCTTGTCGATGGTTGTATATATTTGTATGCAGTTGGCGTAAAATGCATTTCTATAAACGCCGTTACCTATATCCATCCATCCATCCATTCAACCGAAAGACGTTCACTGCCGGACAGAGGTCTCCCCAAAGATCTCCACGACGACCGCTCTTGCGCCACCCGCATCCAGCGGATTCCCTCGACCTTCACCAGGTCGTCGGTCCACCTTGTAGCGGGCCTACCCACGCTACGTCTTCCGGTACGTGGAAGCCATTCGAGAACCCGTTATATAGGTAAGTAAATAAGTAAAGCTGTCATTTGTAATGTCAAACCGTTACCCTCATATTTGAGAGATAATCGTCTATCGGTTATTTTACGATAATACGATACCAAATTCTACGATTACGAAATAATACGAATAATTAAAATAAAAGTAAAATATCGAGTTTCATTACTAGTAAAACTGATATAGAAAAGTTACAAGAATAGGAAACCATGGATTTACCCTGCGGGTGCCGGGGTCTATCGTGTGGTAGAGAGGGAAACTCCGAGTAGTTCACGATAATTGTGACACGTATATAGATTTAAGGTATATATATATATATATATATATATATATATATAGAATATTCTATAGTTTAAAAGATAATAATAAAGATACAAATTAGTAATGATAAAATACGTGTACAAACAAGACCATCAAAACAACCACGGTGTGATAATCCGTACGTAGCCACGAGTGTATTTAATTCGTTTACATGGAAAGTTTACTTTGGTAACATGGGAGTTTGAATACCTGTAATGAGTTTGAGTTTTAGGTGAGGAAACATCTTGCGAAAACCGTAAAGCCTGGTGGTAGGAGATATTGTAATGCCCGTTTGGCTTATTAATACTCCCAAGTTGAAAATCTGTCATTTATGGGTGTATCTCGGTAGTTGGACTTGAGAGTCAGTCATTCCACTAGTGAGTACTAGACACTATAAAGTATATAAAAGAAGTACAAAACTACACAATAAACAAATAAACGAAGTCATTTTCTCATTATTAATATTACTGTGGATGAAACTCAGTTATAAACAGTTAAAAAAACAATGTTCAAGCGTATGCAATTACAAAATATATACTGTTTATTATTTTATCCCGAGGCTTGGTAATACAATGAAGAAAGTAGTAATATTATTTATTGTTAATGGAATTGATTTCATCTTTGAAACAAATAAGTTATTTCCTTTAGGTACTGATAAAAAAGAGAGAAATGTTACGCGTGGGCCGTTTGTTCAAATACGAGAACTTCCATTCGTTTTTCTTTGGGTTCCCTTACTGAATTGTTTAAGACGCCCTAAAAACAATTTTGAATTCATACAGAAGTGAATATTTTTAGACGTGTTGAGCACTTTAATATATCATAATAAACTTTTGCAAACAGTTTTGTTGCTTAATACACCAATAATTTGTAGTAAGATGTAGGATTAACTAATGAAAGAGTACTACCTACTTGCAATGGATTGATCGGCGGATGAGCGATGTTGAAGGGTGTCGATTGATCTTTTTGAGTTGGATTCTTACTTTACACTTTGTTTCTCAGTATACTGTCCCCACAGAAACTGATACGGCGCCGGTTTGATATATTAATTATTTGTTATATTCTCACAACGTTCGTGTTCATCTTGCACTGTCAAACTCTTACTCATAAGTGTCATACATTAACTGTCATAGGTTATTGGCAAACACCATAGACTACATGAAATTCTGGCATAAACACACTTTGCCAAATATACAAAAAAAAGTTAGCACACTTTTAATTCATAAAAAATACTGTTTCAGAGTGATAATACGCCTTTTAGATTAACGCCAATGAAGGGGATTTTACAGGCCCTTTTACAGTATTTAAAAAAAAATGCGTGCTTTACAAAATACACTAGAATTTTTATACTGAAAATACAACTTTTACGCCCACTGTTATTGTAAGTAGTTATTAAATAGTTTGCTCCATTAAAATGATTCTAACAAACATTCTTTACCTAATAACTATTAAATATGTAATAAAAACTTAGTACAAGTCTTTGTAATCAATAAGCTACGGAACCAATCGACTATTATTTTACAATTTGATCATATTATTTCTGTTAGTGTATATTTGTTTAGTTCGGCCAATACATTGCTATTGTTTCATTACTACATCAAACAGCTTTGTGTCAATTAATATAAAATTACTTTTCTTTTTTTTTGTTTAATGAATCAATTCCTATATAATTAAGACTTTTAGGTATTTGCGCCGTCAGAGTTAATATCTTTTTTACACTTTATAAGTATAGTGCTATGTACAACCTCACCCGATTCTACTTGAAGATGTGACTCAAGACGGTAGACACACTAAGACTAGTGGAGACACTGGCTTTCAATTGCAACTGCTGGTACACGCCTATAGGTATTCGGCGGCCGATTTTGAAGCGATGATACCTAAGTTGATAGTGTGTACGGACACCGGATCCATATATGTGAGTTCCAATCCATCTGTATTATGCTTGAGTTTTCCGGTGAAGGGAAACATCGTGAGGATAGCATACAACACCATACAACCATAGCATGGTGGTAGGGCTTTTTCTAATGCCCGCCTGGCTAGCAACCACCCTCAAATTGAAAATCTGCCGCCATATAGCAATAGTTGTTTTCTGGCAGTTGCACTTGAGAGCCAGTTCCTCCACAAGTTTAGCGTGTCTACCAACATGGGCCGTATCGTCACTTTAGATCAGGTGAGATTATATCCATAACGCCAAACCTCAACTATAAAAAAAAGTATTGTGGTAGGGCTTTTTCTAATGCCCGGTTGGCTAGCTACCCTCAGGTTGAAAATGTGTTGCCAAATACTATACGTGTGTTCTGGCAGTTGCACTTGATAGCCAGTCTCTACAATAGGCTTAGCGTGTCCACCATATTGGTTCACATCGTTACTTTACACCATATGAGATTATGGCCAAACCTATCAACTAAAGAAAAAATGCACATTTTAGGGTAGTAATTAGCTACGCGGGCATAAAACAAGCCCTACACTTCAATTGTGTCCATACAGATACAATTGCGTCTAACTGGATCTTTACTTGTATACATTAGTTATAATACTCACTATAGAGTAATAGTGTTATGTACCTGGAACATGCAGTACAAATTCTATATATATTCAGTTATACAACAACTAGTTGTTGCTCCCGAATTTGATCGACTTTCATGTAAACCGCGTGCGATCGTAAAATTCATAGTGGGCGAGTGTCTGCGTTGTGAAAGGAATATCCGTGCTAAATTTCAAATTGATAGGTCTGGTATTTTTAAATAAAACATAACCATGATGTTTCAAATCCAATTATAATTGCTTAATATGAATATACAAAATTAAAAAAAGAGTACAATTTAATAATTCGGTTGTCGTATCTCATGCGGTAAACTGAAATAAAAGAAAATAATATGTTATTGAGTAAATCAAATACATTTGCTACACCGAAAGCTCAGCGTATGAAGTACATGAACCACGTATCAATGGACGTGAATTCGAATCTTAATTATGCTTGCGGTGAAAGAAAACATGATGATGATACCATAGTGTGGTAGAATAGGGCTGTTTCTCATGCCCGCTTGGCTCACCCTCAAATTAACTGTCGTCAAATACCTATAACTGTGTTCCGGCAGTTGCACTTGACAGCTTGTAACTCCATTAGGCTTTCGTGCCCACAATCTTGGATCACATGGTCGTTTAACATCAGTTGAGATTGTGGCTATAACGCTAAACCTATAATAACACTTAATTAATATATTTACAAAATCCATACTTTCATGTTTCATTCGCTTCCTTCGCGTGAAATTGAAATAAAGGTAACGTAAGTTACTCTTTATATACATCAGCTGTCTCCTAATGAAAGTTCCGTCAAAATGAGTGTTTCCGTTTCGGAGATTAATGGGAAAAAAAACAGACAGACAGACAGACAAAAATTAACAAGTTTTGTTGTTATAGAAACGGTATATATTTACAAACGCATTTAGTAAAAACCTACTGCTATTTTGTTATTAAAAATATACATTTCGGTTATATTTATTTGTATAGATTAATAATTGTATTTCAAAAGTCCACAATTTTAATTGTATTCTTCTGTAGTCGAATTATTATACCTTTGAAAATGGTAGGACAAGCTCTGCCGGGCTAAAAGATCACAAAGATTATGTAAATATATATTATTAGTTGCTTTAAGGTTCTGGTAATGTGGTAACTGTGAAGGGGAATTAATTAAAATCAGTTGTGAACTCTTGATGGATCCGGTTGGTTCAACGAATAATTTAAGGAATCAATTTACATAAATAATCATACTGGATCAAGTTTCTGATAAATTTATTTCGAGACACGAAATCAACTGAATTGTCTAGTGAAAGTTGCTAAAATTATTATATACATGTACATAAAATTTACCTTCACCTTCGTTTGAATTCCCCGATTATAAACTTTTTTATTTATATATTTTTTTGTTTTTATACCCTATATTATCGATGGTTGACCATGAAATAATGTATATGTAAAAATGATTTAGATATTATTACATTAGTAACTTAACAAGTAATAAATACATATAATATGTTAAGATAATAAATAAAGCAATACCTTTACATGTTGTTTCTCTTTATTACACTTGCGTAAAATATAATATGTATTTAGTAAGTTAGGTTATTAATAAGTTATTTTGTGTATATATTTTGGTCTAACACTGTATTTAATATGATACATTCTCTTTATTACAGAGCAATTATTAAGCTTATTGTTTTGATAAACACCAATTACCTTAACCACAGAACGCATTACATACATATTTAAAACTTTGACTAAGATAAAAACGTTATTTTAATATAGAAATATAAAACAATACGGCTCATAGTAAATATCAAACTTTAAAAAAATACATACATATTAAAAATTGGAGAAAGAGTTTGTGAACATTATAAACATTACTTCGAAAAAAATATGATGTAACGACTAACTTCCTAACTTACTAATTTAGTGATCCCAACACGACCTTATCGCGCAAGCCGCCTAAGGGTCGCGGGGTAAGTCCCTTACAGAACCAAGTACTTAACGTGTAGGTGTGCACAGATGGTATGCGGTGTGATGATGTACTTTCAGTGATGTAGAGTGTCACTGTATCGCGCGAGCAGAGTCACTCGAGGGCTCCTGTCCGGAGGATCAAATCTAAGCTCAAGCGTCTGCAGACGGAGGCCGTGGCGGGTGTGCGGGAGCAAAGTTAACCGCTCGGCCTCGGCGGCGAGAGCGGCGGTTACGCGGACGTTTACGCGGAAACGTATGATTGGTGGAGACGGTAGGGAATAGTGCGTTCAATCTCGTTAATTTATCGACGGGATCGGTGGAGAAGACTTTGGCGTGCGATTGGCATTGTAGCTAACTGCGTGTACTATTTTGGGGTTGGTATGAACTTCGGCTTTTTTGAAGAATTTATTTGTAAGGTCTTTAATATATGCATATATGGAAAGAAGATCCATATCTTTATGGACATCTACATTACGGACATAGGGAGTGGCTTGAACAGCTATACGCATGAATCTATTTTACAGCACATGTAGTTTGCGAAGGATGGTGTGGGAAGCGTGAGCGAATACGGGGCAACTGTAGGTAAGTTTGGGACGGATGTATACTTTGTATATTGTGAGCTTATGTACTGAGTGACATTTTGCTCTCGGAGGACGTTGGATTGCGTAGCAAGGCCATAGACGTGGATGCATTTTTCTGTACGTAAACTATACGTTTGTTGAAGATGAGGTGCCTATCTAAAACTACACCAAGGGTGAGGGTCGAACACGATAGCCCCGCTTTTATATGGGTTAATTCTTATTTACCATTTAAGGCACCAGAACCTGAAGGTAGAGATGGCCCTTTGATCGCGGTAGTATACATAAGTCCTATTCCTGCCCGAGTTAAAGATGACCGTGTCATCTGAGTAGGAGTCTGCTGCGACGTTGGGGAGTTCGGGGATGTCACTAAAAACAAGTTGAATAGGCAAAGTGCTAGGATAGAGCCATTTGGGACTTCTGAGGGTATCGGGTGAGACGAGGATAAGCCTCCGTCCGCTATATAGCAGAAGGAACGATCTGATAGGTAAGCAAGATTATGCGAACTAGTCTGTCCGGGACTTGAAAGAAATTGAGTTTAAACATGAGACCTTCGTGCCAGACCTTATCGTAGACTTTGGCTATGTTGAAAAACGAATACTAACCAGTGAACACAATTAAAGATTAACAAGGATTTACGTGCGGCTAGGCTCGCGTTAATATTGATTTTGCCAAATAAATTGAATGACGTACTAAAAAGTTTCATACAAAGTTTATCCCTCTCTTTACCCTACTTCTAATAAAGTTTTCGCGAGAAACCGTAGCCTAACACCGATTACAGCCTCCCATCTATCATTATGCCAAAATATCATAATCTATTCGGCGGTTTAGGCGTGAAAGCGTAACAAACAAACAAAAAAGCTCACTTACACATTTATAATATTAGTAAGGGTTTGACAAATTGTCAGTACTAACTAAAGAAGTCAAATAGTTTATATAGATTAGTAGTGTCACTATGGTGTGGGTTTTTTTTTATTGAATAGGGGGCGATCGAGCTAATGCGTCACTTGATGGTAAGTAATCACCGCCGCCCATAGACGCCCACAACACCAGAGGTATCGCAGGTGCGTTGCCGGCCTAAACCAATATATATATATACCTAACTATATTGTTACCTGGAAACAATGCATCTAGTACAGAATTCTTCCTCTTATAAAGATCTATTAACATGTAACAACGCTATAAGGCGATCTTTTATTATTAACGTAAAATACCAGTGCAAATCCGGAGCGGATTGCTTATATTAAGTAAACAAGACTTCTCTATTTAAGAAATATTTTAAACTAGGTACTTATTACAAAAATCTCCTTCTCATAGTAAAATATAACATCAATAATTATCAATTAACTGTATGCTTGCTTAAATACAATAAAAATATAAGTTTAGTATATTTTTTGTTGAATAATTGTATTATGGAAGTACTATACAACTGTTGGCAATTCTATTAAAGAATCTATAGAGAAGTTGTCTTTTTCTACGATTGTTTGCTAAAGAGAAAGCGAAAAATTAACGTCATCCCATGCACCTTTTTTTGTGTCGCACAGCAAAGTAATCTGCCCTGCGTCCGATGTTAAGTACAGTAGAACCTAAGTCATCGGCGACTCACAAAGAACCACATTTCACTGTCATTCATTACTATCATGCTATCCTGCTCAGGTACCTTTTCATGCTTCTTTTAAAGAAATAAAAATTATAGGAACAAAGGAAACGCGCGATGGTTCCACAATTTCACGGTACGACAGAAATAAGAGTCGGCAAACTTTATAGTTCTTGATGTTATATGCACATGATCGTAAAAAGAGGCAACGACGCTAAAGGCTAAGAACCTAACCCACTGCAACGTATGATAACAAGACCGTAACTGTATTGATATGTACAGAAAATTTTATAAATGAATATGAAACAAAGTCAACTAAAACCTCCGAAGTGGACCAGATAGATAACAAGTCAATGTCTAGAAAATTTTACCGGTTGGGATGCGCTCGGTGCATAACATTGGACATTCTCAAGCCGACATGTGCATAGATATTGTCTAGATTCCGAACAAACGTAATACGCCTAGCTTACGGGCATAGAATGCTGACCGATCCTCTGCGGTGGACATTGCAGTGTATTTCGTTTGGTTTAATGCCTGGGATGTTACTAGGGTAGCTACTTTATCTGGTTTTATCGATAGACAGTTTGGCCGAATTTTATCGAGAATTTTAGGTTTGAAAGGTATCAATAACAAAAAGGGCAGACAAACAACAATGATTGCTCTGCCGTCTAAGTAAAAAAAACATTATTAATTACATGTGAACTAATGGCATTAACTTATTTACAACTTTTTATACTGGTAGTCAAGACTGTTTTTAACCTATTGAAGTTCTTGAGCACATTAGCATAATGAGGCCCCTATGACCTTGACAAACCATTATTTTGTTAGAATAGACAAAGAAGGTATATAAGCGAGGTTCTAAATTTTTTTTTCTTCTCAATAATTCTTAATGAATAGGTCATAGAATATAAATCCACTAAAGTGAGTCTTTTAACATTTATATTGATTGAAGACGTACCCTTTTAGATTTGAGACGAGCTAAATCGTTAACTATTGAATTAAAAAAATATTGAATATCTAAAATATATATAATTTAATTTAATTTTCAATTATATTGCTCAATGTTATATATCGGTTATTTTTTGGTAATCTGTCATGAACGAGGGGACTTCTATCCGTCATGGAGCCTTGGGAAAGTACTCAGTGGAAATGAGGGCCTGTTGGTTGTAGTGTGTGAAAAAGTATGGAGAAGTTAGCTAGCAACCACCGTCAAGTTGAAAGCCTGCCGCCAAATACCAATAGGTGTGTTCCAGTAGCTGCGCTTGAAAGCCAGTTCCTCTACGTATCGACAATTCAGATCAGGTGAGATTATGGATATAACGCTAAACCTTAACTATAAAAAGAAACGAAAATTTAAAAAAATCGAAGGGAAAATTGATTTTGCACGTATGTTAGTACACCTATTCGACAGATTTCTTAGTACGTTCTCTATAGTTTGGAATCTTAGGCCTCAACTATATGAAACGTTATTCCTGGTATTGGTGAGAAGGTTTTTCGGTAGCTTGCTACCTACCACGCGTACAATTTGTATCGCCTATAGCGGCGGAAATAATTTACCAAATTCTCTAATCAATTTTACTTCTTAAATAAGAAAATACATCAAGAAATATTGCTCACCGATGACTTACTTAGGTTGTATGAGATGGAAGGGCATCTTCCTAACGGCTTCCTCGGCGATGTCAAGCGGGAAAGCGAATTCAATCATATTTTCATTCAGGCAGTCGTTGTATGTGGACGCGAGCTGACATCTATCCGACATGCCCTCAATACTGTCAAGGCAAAGTCGGGAAACGCTGTTCAGTTTGCGCACAACTCGAGAGCTCTTCCCATTGACCAAGCTTGCGAGATGAACTAGCAGCTCGCGATTCACCTGCAAAACATATTTTAGACTATCTATGTCCGCGATTTCGTTCGTGTGGAATTAAAGATTATTTATAAAAAAAATTCCAGGACCATATTTTTTTTTAAATTAAGGTAGCCTATGTTACTTCTTATAACATCAGCTGTCTGCCAGGGAAAGTCGCGTCGCAATCGGTTAAGCCTTTTCATAAGAAACATACAGACAAACACACGCAAAAATTCAAAATTGTTTTTTTATGTAGGTACCTTATATACTTTCATATGCATTAAGTGAAAAGGACTTTTTAAAAGATTTTTGCACCTACAATGAGCTTGAGCTTTCGGTGAAGGAAAACATCGTGAGGAAACCATAGCATGGTGGTAGACCTTTTTCAGATGCCCAAGTGGCTAGCTACCACCCTCAAGTTGAATATCTGCCGCCAAATACTAATAGATGTGTTCCGGCAGTTGCACTTGAGAGTCAGTTCCTTCACAGTTTTAGCGTGTCTACCATCATGGCCCGTATCGTCATTTAAGATCAGGCGAGATTAAGGCCATAACGCTAAACCTTAACTGTAAAAAAGCTGTTAGATTTATAATACAAACAGACACTTTAATTTTATTTATTCGTATATATTCGAATGCTTTAAGGATAATGGATACAACGTGTTAGGGTGACTTTATTAATAGAAAACAAAATTTTGGTGTCAATAAGTTATACTAGTGAGCAACAAAATATAATTTACAACAAGTTTTTTTTTGTAGTTAATGTTTTTAGCGTAATGGCCATAATGTCACCTGATCTTAAGTGGTGATACGACCCAAGTTAGTAGACACACTAAACCTGTGGAGAAACTAGCTCTCAAGTGCAGCTGCCGGAACACACTTGTTAGTATTTGGCGGCAGGTTTTCAACTTGAGGATGGTTGCTACCCAGGCGGGCATTAGAAAAAGCCCTACCACCATGCTATGGTTTCATCACGAAGTTTTCCTTCACCGAAAGCTCAAGCTCATTGTAGGTGGTTGGATTCGAACTCACGTCCCTTGACGCGAAGTCGTACACACTACCACTGAGCTATCATCGCTTCAAAACAATACAACAAATGTAGAATAAATTCAATATTAAATGTTTGTTCATGTGTTTACAGTTCATAGTGAACGTTTATACTTTGCTTATAGTAACTGTGGTTATACAACTCTGTAAATGTAGTTCTTTATAATCTTTCTTTTAACGTATTTCTTGTATTTGGCTTTGATGTTGAAGGTGGAATTACCCCCTATTGCTCAATTGTATGTGCGACAAAAACAAATCATTGTTTCAGGAATAAAGATTGTTTTACATTTAACGGAAGCAAAACGTTTCGAGATTATTTTTAGATATCGTTTTTGTTGGAACGATAAGTGTTTACGAACCATATTTATCACTTTTTATTTCACAGGTGTCGTTATCGCATACATTTATAACTGCTATATAGTGAGTTGGTTGATTTTTACAAGCAGTCTGGATACGCTATGAACGACAAATTGACGAAACGTTAAAGAAACCTCTAGTGTTTGTAAATCCTTTCTTGAGTATATTTCGCGCGTCAGCAACGGTTAGGGAATAACATTCGGGAAGTTTGAATATATGCATGGATACTTTATTCACATGAACACCATCGGTAAGATAGAAAGTTAATCGATTTTTTCAGTTATAATTTTTATTATCACTAGGAGTTCTCGATTTAAATCATTTTGTCATTGTTTTAAAAGAAAGATGTATATATATATATATATATATATATATATATATATATGTATGTATGTATATGTATATAATGTGTACGGTTTTTTTTGGACTACGACGGTTTATTTTTTAGTAGCTTTTTTTTGTTTTCAGATTTTTACATACATGAAGAGAATAGTAATGCATGTTGTTATGAAATATTAAGCATCAGTTTTATTAGTGACTATTGTCTCCTATTGGAAAGTATAATAATTATATTTAGCGTTATCTATTTTCGAGTACAAGAAAAGTGTATTCAAATTTACAGAATAAATTTCAATAGATACGTGACCTAATAAGGTAAATTCAAGAATTCTTCATATATTAACTGTTAATTCACTACTTTGCTGTACAATACAAATGTATATAAAATGAACAATACATAACACTTGTTCTATTCCACGACATAGTCGACTTCAACAGCTTTGTTGGTTAAAGGCCTTGTTGTACCTTTATTGCAATAGGTTTTGTCGCCTAAGAAAAATATCAAGTCAATCAGTTGTTTCATATCATGGCATTTATTAAAGACTTTTTTTACATTATTGATTTGAAATTTTAAGTTTGAATCCACCTACAATGAGCTGGAGCTTTGATGAAGCAAAACATCGTGATAAAACAATATCATGGTGGTAGAGCTGGCTTTTTCTACTGGCCGCCTGGCTAGCTACCACTCTCAAGCTAAATATCTGCCGCCAAATGCCTATAGGTGTGTTCCGGCAGTTGCATTTGAGAGCCAGCCCCTCCACTAGGCTTAGCGTGTCCACCATCTTGGGTCACATCGTGAGGTATCATCAGATGAGATTGTGGTCATAACATTAAATACCTTAATTATGTCATAATAATGTCATTTATTACCTTTCCATGATTGATGATATCGCTCTGTTCAAGCATACACGCGGCGAAGCACTGCCCTGATCTGGACACCGGCGAGGAGTTGGTGAAATATGCTCTCACGTCTTTCGGAGTGGCCCTTACTTTGATCACGCACGACTGCGCCATTCGTACTAAGGCATCTAGGTGGCCTTGAACCTGGAATCGATTTATGCGTTTTTTATCAATATATGATACTAGTTCAAGGCTTAGACTTTACTAGATTTTACCTGCGTCTTCGCTTGCGATGATATTGGGTTCGTGAAATAAATCCGAGATTAAAAAGTTATATACAAAGTTTATACCTCTCTTTACCCCATTTCCAGTAAGTTTTTGGCGAGAAAAAGTAGCCTATCACGGTCTACAGGCTCCCATCTATCTTTATACGAAAGTTCATCATAATCGATTCAGCGGCTTGAATGTGAAACAAACTAATTTTCGCATTTTTAATAGTGTTAAAGATTCCCGGTTTCCTCACTAATTGGGCATGATCTTAAAATGTGTTCCTGGTAGATGGTCTGCCTTATGAAAGAAATATTCTTCTAATCTTCAAGTTCATAAGTCGAAAAGCTTTGGAGTTTTGGCGATGAGAGGAGAAGGCATGTGCAGGAATTTAAATTTAAACATCGCAATATATGGATATAATTATTTGGACAGTTAAGAAATGATAATTTGATGTAGGTCAAGTCATTCACATAAGCATTGGTAATTGAGGCATCTTGAAGTATTGGTCGCTCGGTGTTAGCGAGTCGACACCGTATCGATGGACGTGAGTACGTAAACTTACAATAAGATGAATGTAAACGAAAAAGCGGGACGAAGCCTTGTGATAAGGGATTTTATAATACCAAATTTTTAAATTTCGAATGTCTAGTTAAACACCTTGGTTAAACACCACACAAGAGTGTTTTCGAAGTTGTACTTTAGAGTCATGCTTGACGTTAAAATAAGCATATTTTTGAGCTTTTTTTAAATACTTTATAGGTTTAGCGGTATGTAAAAATCTCACCTGATCTTAAGTGATGATACAGTCCAAGTTGGTGGCTTTGCTAAACTTATATAGGGACTGGCTCTCAAATGCAACTGCCGGATCACATCTATTAGTATTTGGTGCGAGATTATTAACTTGAGGGTGGTAGCTAGTTAGACCGGCATTAGAAAAAGCCCTACCACCATGTAAACCTCTATCACAATCAAGTGAGTCTGTAGTCAAAGTAAAGCTCATAGTAATTAAAAATATATTAAACGTAAGATAGGTTTATTCCCTGTGTACTCCAAAATTTGATCCAAATCTAATTGTGGTGAATATGTCAAACAATTTTCATATTATCTCACGTACAACAAACATTTGGTCAAACAGTCGTATACAATAGCTATTGTCATGAAGCATTTGTAAAATGTCGCCCATTATCAAACAAAATTCATTAAATAATAACACTCTTCGATGAAACAAATTACAACAAAAATATACTATAATTAATTACTTAACATTCATATACTAAAAAAACTATTATATGTAGTTGCAAAATTTTTAAAGATTAATTACCGAGTATAGAGTGTAGGTTACAAATTATCTTTATTCGACTAATCAATCGATACTGGGTGATGATTATACTACTTATTATGACTCGTCCATACAGTTGATTGATGAGGAAATTAATTACCTTAGGATCGGCGAAGTCCACGAGGGTTCCCGAAGGGCTTTGAGGGGCTCTAGTCGCGGTAAGACATGGCAAAAGGGACATCAGTAATTTCAGTAGTAACATTATTCTGCAATTAAATTATACATAGTTAATAACAATCTTGAATCGTCCTTATAAATTACCTATTAGAATATTACTGTGAGATATATAATTTACAAGCTTCGCCACCTATTCCGGCTTCACAAAGGTAGTCGAGAATATGCCTCCTAATTTAATTCAAGGGGCGTATGCAAATAATGATCCCAAAAAATCACTTCATTTAGAAATAGAAGTTCTCGCAAAAACATTTTATAACAGCAATTCTCGTTATTGTATGTTATCATAGACGATAGGTATGAAAACAAATAATATCGTATTAATTATTTTATATGTTATCTATCGGTTTTCATGGTGCTAGCCCAAATCTTTAGCGGGCATTTTTCTGACATCATCAACGTTCATCGCCATATTTGAGACAGTTTACTCAAAACCTTTATTCAGGTTACAGTATACACTTAAAAGTCCGTTATGAATGTTGCCTTCCATTGAGGAAAACCCTACGAAAATCTGGGTGGTTTTTGAATTTATCGCGTTCAGATAGTGAGGGACTTTGTATTATAATATACTAGATTTTACCCGCGTCTTGGCTCGTGTTAATATTGACTTTGTCAAACAAATCGGATGAAGCGTTAAAAAGTTTCATACAAAGTTGATCCCTCTCTTTAGCCCACTTAAAATGAGTTTTCGCTAGAAAAGGTAGTCTGTCACAATCTCAAAGGCACCATCTATCTCTACATCAAAGTTCCTCATGATCGATACAGCGGTTTAGGCGTGAAAGCATAATAAACAGACAAACTCACTTTCATATTAATAATATTAAGTAAGCATAGCAATTCCTTAATTTTATGGTCTTGTTAAGGCAAAATGATTGGACTGTATGCATAATTCTAGCTAGAACTAATATGAAAAACTGTGCAATCAATAATCAATTGCGATAACCACTGTCATGACGCTCTGCAATCCTGCAAGAAGTTGAATACGAAGAGAGAAATACGATAAGAATGATCTCTAAATACGATAAATCAATAGAAATTCACTATAACGGGTTTCTCATATTTGTACAGTGGGGAAGCAGATCTATATAGTCACGTTTAAAATAGTTGTTATACACTGGATGATTTTAAAACGCGACATAGCTTTGCTAGACGTTTGGACAAGTAGGTGTATGGCAGTCGCAATACTGTTTGACACTACTTGTAGATACTGATAGCTCAACTTTAGATAAAACCCACTCCATTATTCATTTCTATTAACTATAATTAAGTGCATAAGGTGGATTATATATAATAAATATACATTGCTAAGGTATTCAAGCAGCTCATGATTAGTTTAAGCTGCAAGCAAGTGTTATTACTTTTAGACATACTTTCAGAAGTTATAATTAAAAGGATAAAAATGGTGCGGACGTAGACTCTGCAGTACAAACAACAGTAGAGGAAAAAATAACCCATCTTTGTTTTCTTTAGATAACACGGATATGTAATACCAACACACAGTAAAAACATGAAATATTTGTTCATAAACTAGCTTATCGACTGCTTGATTTTCCTTTTAAGTTTTATCAAGAAAACGCCTATATTTGTATGTATAAATAAAACTATAATCGAGCCAGTACGTGCAATATGTTTTTACTAGTTGAGCCAATGTCTTCGTTCGCACGTAACTAAGGATTATTTAATAATTTTTGCCCATTTTTGTAACTTTTTTGATACTACTTTGCCCATTTACGGTAGCGTGATGTTAAATATTTGTTCTAAAGCTTTCCTCAATTAATACTCTATACAAAACAAAAAACAAAAATGAATTCCGACTAATAGTTCCTAAACAAAGAAATAATTCTGCTTTATAATATAAATATAGATAATACACAAACTTGAAAAATAATTTAAGTTCATGCGAACAAATTCGCGGGCATAGTTAGTAAATCAATATAAATATTATGTATATATACAATACAATATAACACGTAGTAAATAAAAAAAAACTTTGATTCCAAATAAAACTTTGAAAGAAGTTAAGGTCAAAAACAACAATCTTTAAACTTACAAAGACTTCTGCGCGCAGTGTTGCGATCTCAATGCATTTTCTATGAGGGATCTTTTTCAGCTCAGTTTATAAAATGTCGGAGAGAAGTCGGTAAGTCCGAAATACATCTTAACAAGAGGGTTCCGTGAATGCAATATATAATTCCGTGTTCATGTTCCGTTATGTAACGTTACGTGCGGGTGAAGTCAGCTTGGGGGATCGAGATAGATATAATCAACGAGTTACTGATACAGATTGTTCGCTCAGCGTTGGTTACATGTCAGAGCGTGACGTACTGTCACATTACCGTACCGTACCATACACACCGTAATTACTATGCTGATACGCATACGTTATCTCATGTTAATAACCTTGCCGAAGTTTTCACGTGTCAGGTCATAGGCACACATCCTTTTTATGCGACATTTGGTTTGTAGATGTTAGGTGGTTTATATAAAATTTCTATAATATGGACAAAAGTAGAATTGATTATATAAGAGGAAGTTTGAAAGTGATACCAGTGGTTGAGAAGTTGAAAGGAAATCGCTTATCTTGGTTTGGAAACGAATGCGGTGACAAAAGTAATGGATATGAATCTTGAAGGATGGAATAGAAGAGGAAGACTAAAGGATAGATGGATAGAGTGTGTGAGGAATAAGATGAAAAAAAGGGACTGAATGAAGAGATGGTAGTTGACAGAGGTGTAAGCAAAACGTATTGCGGCGACCCCAAATAACTTGGGAACAGGACAAAATGATAATGATTAACACGGCTGTAATGCTTTTAGTGTTGCAGGGTGTTGGCCTGTTTACTGACCTTTAGCATAAAAGGGAGTAACATACTCGTAATGTATTTATGTACTTCTGAATCTTTTTAATGTCTATAGTTTTCAAATGCCTAGATATGTATTTTTTTTAATTTTTATAGTTTTCAAATACTGCCAATACTTCATTGTTAATACAGTAATTTTTCGTCCGTGTCTAAATTGAAACAGTTGACAGTTCATGCACAAAACGAAGAAATCTAAATCTGGTTAGGCTTTGTCCTGTGAATTAGAGTACTACGGTTATCTTGTACGACAAAAAAAAATTCTTTACATTGGTAAACAACGGAGCATCAAAATATTATAGGTATTCTGAAACGATGACAGCTCAGTTGGTAGTGTGTATGGATACCACCTCAAGAGATGTAAGTACGAATGTATCTACTGAGCTTGAATTTTCTCTGAAGGAAAACATCGGGATGAAAGCACAACATGGTGGTAGGTAGAGCTTTTTCTAATACCCGTCAGGATAGCTATCACCCTCAAGTTGAAAATCTGCTACCAAATACCTATAGGTGGGTTCCGGCAGTTGCACTTGAGAGCCAGTATCTCCTCTAGGCTTAGCGTGTCCGTTATCTATGGTCCACATCGTCACTAACCTTTAGCTGAGATCGTTAACATAACGCTAAACCTTAACTATAAAAAAATACGCTCAGATAACTAAAGTCTCATTAAAGATTACATAAATATGTTTTTATTTTAATCAGGCATTTGTACTTATCGTGTGGAACTCTAAAAAGTTGCAATTGTGAATCTAGAAGCTGAACAATCGCTGTTGTTGCAGAAATACTTTGTTTTATTGTCGCCCACGGATCAGGTGCATTGGATACTGGTTCACGTAATAATAAGGTATTTTATAAATAACTTCTTGTACCTGTGACTAAAACCATATGAGCTTTATTGTTTAAATCATCTATTGTAGCGTGTTGAAGATTGATTTTTCAAAACGGACAAATATTTTATGTCTTAACAAAATTATAAATATTAATTCTCTTAAATCTTAAATGAGAAATGATGGCACCTTTATACCAATTTTCAAGTTTTATTTTCACGTCAGTCGGTAACCTATATCCTTCTTCAAGGTTAAATCTATCTCTATAGTATCAAGATTAACCTAAATTGGATAAGCGGTCTAGGTATAAAACGTAATAAATGAACAGACAGAGTGGCCTACGGATTTATATTATTAGTTTATAGTTATTAGCTGTTTGGCTGTAATTACACGGGCCATATAATAATTTATATCTGATTGTCCGAAAAAGCAAAGAGAAAACATGTCTAGGTAAATTTGGAAAGAACAAGAATATCTAAATATAAAATCTCATTCATTCAAAATATAACTTTATTCGGCTAAGTATTGGTTTTTGTTGATGACGTTTTGCCATCTTGCAGGCAGCACCCATAATCTATGTTCATTAAAGTTTTTCCCTTTGACAATAAAAAAACTAAATGAAGTGTGATTTTACCTCGTTCCGGATCCTTCAGTGAATATCACTGGAAGGAAATTCATGAAATAAATTTCGCCTTTTCGGAAACGATACGACGAAATAATTCTAAGATATACGTTTTATTCAGCAATATTTAAACTGAGATAATTATGAAAGTCAATCAAAATTTATTTGCCAGCTACAGGAGAAAATTCAAATAACAAGAAATAATATAAGTCAGTGTTACGTGCCTGGAACAAGTTGATAAAACTTGACGTTTATGTGCTAAGAACACCCATTGGTAAAATGTGTAATGGCAGTTACCAACCCAACATGTATTACATATATGCTTAAATTGAATGAATGAAAGCAAAGATAGCTCAGTTGGTAGTGTGTATGAACGCCTCTTCAATGGACGTGAGTTCGAACCCATCTGCAATGAGTTTAAGCTTTCAGTGAAGAAAATCGTGAAACCATAGCTTTTTCTAATAGCCACCTGACTGCCCTTGAGTTGCCGCCAAATACCTATAGGTGTGTTCCGGCAGTTGACTAGAGAGCCAGTCTCACTAGGCTTAGCGTGTCCACCATTTTGGGCCACATTCACAGTTAACATCAGGTGCGATTGTGGCCATAACCCTAAAACTATAAACGATAAAAAAAATTGCTTACTTAATAGTATTAGGCAAGCCTATAAGAAAAATTTTAGGAAAAGATTCAGGGAAACAAAAACAGTTTATAATTGAGTTCGTGTTTGGAATAGATACTTTTGCATTACTTTTTTTCGGGATTGCTCCATATTAGACTTGACCGAATAAAATGCTGAAGATAATACCGCATTGCGCCTAATAATCTTTATTAAGTGTATTGAAGTACCTACTATTATATGAATTGCGGTGGTCGTAATATACTGGCATATTTAGTAACAAATATTCAACTTAAAAAAGGTCATAAAAAACATTGGGCGGACGGAAATGTGAGTCAATTTCGTTTCACTGATCCAGAGTTGTAACTATGTCAGTTAGAATCATCTTGAAGAAATGATATCTCGGTGGTAGCGTGTACGGAAGCGTCGTTAATGGTTGTGAATTCGAATCCCTCCAATTACGCTCAGCTTTCGGTGAACGAAAACATTGTGATGAAACCATAGCATAGTGGTGGGGCTCTTTCTAATGCCCTAGGCTAGCTATTATATGAAAATAATACCAATTTGATTATTTCATGCATTAAAGACGTAATTAAGCACAGCTCCGTAAATGGAAGTTAATTACGAAGGCCCCCATACATTTACCCGTGATTTTAATTTAAGCAATCATCATAACCAGAGATTACCTACTACAATACAATAGGTAGAACGCAATTTGTCGAATGTTATTGCAAAATAATGTTTTTCATACGTATTTATAAAACATATAAATCGTTTAGATAAATCATCTAAATGGATACCATCTAACTACCGGATATACGAAATTTTGTCATTTGCTTACTACCATACTCGCATAATACACGTCTAAATAAACTCTATAAAATAATTGTTAAAAAAGGAATATAAATAAAACAGAATGTTGATAAAAATAATGCTACGTTTAATCGTAATCTGCTTGATAACGTCTCTGGTCATCTCTTACTCGTTCTGTCAAGAAGACGGAGCCACGACTACTTCCGCTACGACGGGAAAAGAAGAAGAGGAAGAGGAAGAACCGCAGAAGCAGGGCTGCTCGATATGGTGTTGGATACAGAAGATCGCTATGTTCGTTATCTCTCAATTGATAAGTGGTAATTGATACATAATAAAAGAATATTAAGAATTTTATATATGAATTTTATTTAAACTTAAAAATCTTTATTCAATTTAGGCCCTAAGAAGACTCTTACAAATGTCAAAACTATCACTGGTTCGGAACGTAACGAATGGAGGAAGACTGGCAAGAAACTCGATTTGCATATTTATATATTTTTGTAGGTAAATTTTTTCATAATAGTTTATTTTCTGCCTTTATAATAGTTATTAGCGGATGAACAAAGAGGGGTGTGAATTCCAGACATCACCGTCGTATACATATTGGTCCGCCCTACAATAGCCTTTTGACATCAAAGGCTGCTTGACATGGTTCTTGAACTGACTGTCCGGCAATTCGATAATGTGCTTTAGGGCTTTATTGTAAAACCTAACACTCTTACCTAAGATAATGTTACTGGTCTTATAATAAGTAATGTATTTTAAAATATTTAATAATTTTTATTACATTACCAACGATATCTTTGTTTTTAATTTTTTATAGTTAGTTTTTATTTAATTTCAATTCATCACCTAAGTACTTATTTTTTTCATTCTACCATTAGTTGAATTTTAAAGCAGAATATGTTTTTATTGTACTCGGAAGATAAACCTTACTTTTTAAGATTTTTTACATGTCATACGCTAAGTCGAAACAAGTATCTTGCCATACTGCGTGTAAAAGTCTTAAAATTTAAGTTTTGTTTCAAAATAGAGCAAATAAACACTGAGGTGACGAATTTTTGTTCATTTCTATTCTGTACTAGCTTTTACATGCAGTTTCTTTCGCGTTAATATTGATTTTGTCAAACAAATCGGATGACGCAATAAAAAGATTCATGCAGAGTTTATACGTCTCTTTAACACACATACGATAAGTTTTTCGCGAGGAAGAGTAGTCTATTACCGTCTCCAGGTTCTTATCTACCTCTATAACAAAATCTTCACCGATGCAATAGTATAGGCATGAAAGCGTATTCATGAAAAGTCCAATGCATCAACAGCTGACTTTGTGACCAGAATACTTTTAAACTATGAAGGCGTAAAATATAAGAAAATAGATTTAACTTTCAAATATCTGAATTCTAGAATTCTAGAATGCAGTATTAAAACTATCAATTTATTTTAAAACATTACAGAATATTTTAAATAAATAATACTATAAAATACTAGCGGACGTTTAGAATTCTACTTCCAGACCGGATTTATTAAATTTTCTCCATGGAAAACGAATATGCCAAATTACCACGCCATAAAAACAAATAAATACTATAAGCTACTAAATAAGACAATAGTAAATTTTGTATTAGAACGTATCTCTAAAGCTGCGATAGCAGGCTCCTACTAACTTTGGCTGGACTGGGAGAGCAGCACGAGTAATTAAGGCGAGTGTTGACGCGCGTCCGAAAGGATGCTCTTAAACCTACATCCGTGACACAAGTCTCGGGAACTGCTCGAAGTTTACCTCTGTGCAGCACGATGGACCCTACACCCGCACGGTGAATCCATGGATAGCTAGGAGTTCGTCTCTCTTATTGCAAATATATATGTATATAATAATTACGTTAAATATAAAGTACTAATAAAATATATTGTATCTGTTGTACTACCAAATTATGTTCAATCATTCCTCGGGGAAAGTAATTTCTGAACATATTTCAATTGAATTTTCATCCTCGCACCTGTAAAAGAATAATTTATTTCCTTTACAAGTGCCGAAATGTGCTTCTAATATTAAAATTGTATTCATAAGACCCTTTGGGAAAAATATGAATTCGGTTTTTATTAAATGTGCTGAATTATTTATGTTATTACGGCAAAGTGTTAGCAGCCATGTCCGGTTTCCGTACACAACGTACAAACACTGTAAAATTTAAAGAAACGGCGTGTGTAAAAAAATCGCATGGCAGATGTGAAACATTTCTTTATCTCTCTCACTCCTTTAGTCGCCTTGAGCAGACTTTACACGAGCGTCACACAAAAGGTTGCGGATCAGAATTTCCAAGCCTTTCAAGCCAAAAGATAAGAAATATCTGCAGAAACTGACGAACACCAAATATCAACAATTTATTGCTGTTGTCATACTAAACCACAAGCTTTATGGTAGTTAGTTGTATATATACATTGACTGATCTCGATACGTGATCAAACGAAATGGCAGTCACGGAAATGAGTTTACCTTCACGTACAAGTTGATCATACCAGAATAGGTTTCCCTTATTACGTATTTCGTAGAAGCAAAATAAATAGCTAAATATTTGCTTCAAAATAGCAAACTCGTATTATTTATTGCTTTTTTGTACTTAATTTATTGTCGATTACCTGCAACTTCTGCTATTTTTTAGTTCTTGTAAAATACGCAATACCAGCTGTGTCCGTGAATCCGTTCGTGTGGAACTAAAAATTATCTAATAATTTTCGCCCATTATAGTAACTATTTTCAATACAGCTTTATCCTTATTATGTAGCGTAATGTTAAATACCTTCTAGCCTTCCTGAATGATTACTTTATCAAATACATAAATAATTTTGAAATCAGACTGATTATTTAGATTAGCCCGTTCAAATAGACAAACAAACTTTTCTGGTTATAATAATATTATAGATGGGCCGGGTAAAGATTTCTATCTTACCGTGTGATTACCGGAGATATATCGGTTGATTTGAGGAATCCTATACGTTTTAAAATTGCCGTTAAGCCTGGTTTTATATTTAGTATATGTTGGTCGCAATACAGTCTGACAGATTGTTAAAAAAAAATGCAATGCTAATAATGTATTATTTTCCATTGTCTTTACCCAAAATCAAAATTCAGGCAAATACGGCAAACAAACTACAATATGAAACCTTTGTAAGTGTACAACAATAAAGGAGAACATGAAAGTATTTTTTTGTTTTCAGTATATAAAAGTTGGAAAATATTACCACTGGATATTTGTTACTTTATATGAAATAAGAATATATATTTTCTGAGTGTGCAGTATCAAAGAGCTTCTTCGTATAAAGTATAACCATAGAGGACCAATGAAATTTTATAATACTTTGTAAGAGAAAATTGAATTCTACCTACAGACAACGAGAGATCTTATATTTCTTTCATGCTAGAGATTATCTATTTTTTTTATTGTTAAGGTTTAGCTTTATGGCCATAATGCTACGGCCCATGTTGGTAGACATGCTAAGCCTGTGGAGGAATTAGTTCTCAAATGCAGCTGCCGGAACACTTCTATTAGTACTTGGCTGCAGGTTTTCAGTTTGAGGGTGGTAGCTACCCAGGCGGGCATTAGAAAAAGCCCTACCACCATGCTATGGTTTCTTCACGATGTTTTCCTTCACCGAGGGCTCAAGCTCATTGTAGGTGGTTGGATTCGAACTTACCCCCCTTGAAGCAAAGTCGTACACACTACCACTGTACTATCATCGCTTCGAACCTATTATAATAATTTTATTTTAATAACAGAATAATAAAATAAAAATACATATTTAAGCAATTAATATTAACACTTATTTATATATAAATATTAAACTTCATAGGTTTAGCATTATGGCCATATTATCAGCTTATGTTAAGTGACGATGTGGCCCAAAATGGTGGACACGCTAAGTATAATGGAAAAACTGGCTCTCAAGTATAACGGCCAGAACAAACATAGATATTTGGAGCTAGATTTTGAACTTAAAGATGGTAGCAAGTCCAAAGATTAGAGGATTAGAAAAAGCCCTACCATCATGCCTCACTGGTAACCTGGTATGAAAGTCTCAGCTTTGGGAATTGGTTGGATGTGATCATAGTTGACATGATAATTTGGATAGGTAGACCCTTTACAAGGTGGCCCGATGACCCAGTTTCAGGATACAAGCTGAGTACAAACGACGAAGTACAGAAGTGGACGTTTCGCAGCTTATGATGTGTTGAATACGTATTAAATGTTTTTTTTATATACATCTTTGATTAGTAAAATCTCTTTAGTTGTTTACGCCAAGACAGATAAACGATGTATAAAGGGAAATACTTTTAACTTTTTGTTTATTATGATGGACGCTTAGTCGTTTGTTAACAAGCGCCATGGCCATTATCGTACCTGGTACCTTTCACTTTATGTTAGCCGTTTATTCTATTCTTCTTTTTTCCTTTTCATGTATCTCCGGAATGAAATAATTGTATCACGCTGTAATGGAATTTATTGTAGAAAGTGTCTTTGTGTAGGTAGATACGGCGTTAAACCAGAGTTTTTTTTTAATTTTATAGTTAAGGTTTTAGCGTTATGGCCATAATCCCACCTGATTTTAAGTGACGATACGGCCCAAGTTGGTAGACGCACTAAGTCTGTGGAGGAACTGGCTCTCAATTACAGCTGCCGGAATACACATATTAGTATTTGGCGACATTTTTTCTACTTGAGGGTGGTTGCTAGCCAGAAGGGCTTTAGAAAAGTCTTTATATTCGAATATACAAATTTAGAATTTCTTTTTTCGTTACACATGTTGTAGCAAATCGGAATAATGCTAAATACGAATATTTAAGGTTATGTATAAGTTTCTTTGCCCAAATATACGCAAGGAATTACCTGATACATTTTATAATTTGTAAGACGAAAGTTGTTCCTCTAACAGGCACTCTTATTGCGGGTATTATAATTCTATCAGGTTCTTGCCTTCGAAGTGTTTTATCTGAATTATCAAATAGATAAACTATAACATTTACTAGAGCAAATACCGTTTTTATAATTTACCATTATGTTTTAATTATATGTTTTAGTTAAATAAAAAATAATATAAATGAAGAATATTTGGTTGGGGAATAAGTTTCTCGCATTTTATGTGAAAACTCTAGACATGTTTTTTTTTTAATTTTATTTATATTTAATTACAGTATGTATACCATTTTGTTCGATGACTTCCTCCCATATTGTAGGTAGTAGCATGAACCATTTGCTGAAGAAATTGTGGGACTTCTAATAAATAAACGCGACAAGCAGTTTTGGAAGTCCTGTCGTGATGTTGATCTGACACTGTCTAAAGAATGATGAAGAGAGCGAAACAGGTAGAAATCTGAAGATTCAAGTTCAGGGCTATATGGCCCTACCTGGCGGTAAAAGCTCACAATGAACAATGGCCTTCCAATCCCACCACACACACATCATCACCTTGTTGTAAGAGTACCCAGGTTTTGCCAGTCTGTGAAGCCTGACTAACCTTTGACCACGATTTTTCTCGCACGTTCTTGTCGTACATGATCCAATTTTCATCACCAGTTATAGATCTCTTCAAAATCGATTTGGTTTCATTACGTCTCAATAAAGAATCGCTATCGAATTTCCTCATTACATTCACTCATTTTAACAATACGAAAAATAAACTACGTTTTACTAAAATGTTTCTTTTTTTGAAATGTAACCTTTTCAATATAGTAGCCAAAGAGATTTTATTACAAATTGGTACATACTCTATAGAATAAGACTATTTACTTAGATGCTAACCGTCTATCTTATAGAATGTTTTACAAATTATCCTAAGAGCCTTCCGATTCTTAGGGATATAACTTAAACGTACTTTTCTTTGAAAAATATATACTTAATACTGAATATGCATTCAACAACTTCAATTTCAAGTACTTATTACTCACGTATGTTGAATTAAAGACATGCCAAATATAACTAAAACGATAGGTCTAGAGTCCTAACTAATATTATAAATACGAAAGTGACTTTCATTTGTTTGTTATACTCTCACTCCTAAACCGCTGGATCTATTGTAATGGATTTTGGTATAGAGATAGGTTGGCCCCAGGAGACGACGATAGGCTCGTGAAATCTTTATTGGAAGTGGGGTAAATAGGAGAATAAACTTTGTATGAAACTTCTTATTGCGTTTTTCGATTTTTTTGACAAAATCGATATTAACGTGAGCGAAGCCGCACGTAAAATCTAGTATTAAATCATTTTAATTCTTCTAGAGCGAAGTATTATAGCTATTAATGCCATAAAATAAATATACCCTTGACTGCCGCTGTATACTTAACGGTACTTTGTTTACCATCCGAGTAAAGAAAAAAAAACAACTATTTTGTAATATTTATTTATAATAATAAAATCCTATACAAATGTGTACAGTCGTTGAATGCTTTCGCTTTCTTGCAAACGTCCTGTTTGTGTTGAGTCGCTTCAGCGCTTTCTATACAGGTTCCACCGATATCGTTCATCGCGTTATGTTGGGACATCTGATGTGCCACTTCAACTCGTTTTCTGAAATGTTAAGAATATTAATTTAATAATTTAAGTATTTATTTGATTACTAGCTGTATCAGGCCTATTGTAATAGGTTATCTTAGAAAATGGCGATTGTTTGTTCATTTTTGTAACTTTTTCAATAAAGCTTGCTCTTATTGGTAGTACTGTGATGTAAATAGCCTTAAGCCTTTCTCAATGATTTTTCTATCAAATACATAAAGTTTTTTTTTTAATCCGATAGGTAGTTCTTAAGTTTAGTGCGTTTACATAAATATTACCGCTTTATAATTTTATTATATATATGTATATGTATTGAACTAAAGTCGTCTGAATATCAGAATTGCGTTCTTAAGCTCGGTGTGGGTTAGATACTCGTCCTGACCCTGGCCGACGACATGCACAGCTCGCTTCTTTACTTAAATGTGTACGTGATTCGTAACTGAGTGTGTATTTAGTACGTGCTTCGCGTAGTGTCGACGTATTTCGTACGTAATGGAGTCGACTGTCTACGGATTTACTTCACTTACGGAAAAAGTGAAAAGTCTTATATAACTAACATAAGAAACGATCTTGAATTCTTATTGAATTAAAAACTTTTTTAGTGCGTTAGAAGAATTTTTCAGAGCAAAAACGTCAAGGTCGCGTCACCGACATGCTTTGTGACACGTGATACAGGACGAAGCAAAATAACGGTGGAAATTAATTCCTTTATTATTAATGTAAATATAAATAAATTATGTCAATTCAATTTTACATAAACTTTGTATTAGGTTTACGCAGCCTGGTGAGACGGAAGACTAGTTTTGTTTTAAGAATTTGTGTCGTTACGGGGGTAATGTTTGACTTTTGACTATTTCACGCGCTTATTGTAAAAATACACATGACCGTTGCTTCTATTCCTGACCCGCATACCGCCGCGAAAATCTTGGTTTGGCTTCCAAGCTCTGTGGCCACTGGAGAATTGGCAGCCGCAGTCAGGGACGATCGGTAAGTGAATTTATGCATTAAGTGCTGAATTGAGTGCGAGATCCACCCTCTCGCGTTCACGATCTCACAAAAAGTAAATAGATAAAGTTAGGCTGACACGCTTCCCTGTGTTCCGCCATAAAGTGTTCTCAAGCCGCTGATTGAACACGGCTATTTACACGCCAGCCTCAGCACAACCTACCCTACGATTTTATGAATAACCATACGTGGTTACACCCAAATGGTTGTATAACTATTTCACGGATATAATATTAAGTAAAAAGATACCTTTAAATTTTTCAAAAAAAAAATTTGTTGTTTCATAGTTTAAGATTTCATTTCTGTCGTCAGTCGTCAGTGAGAATGGAAATTTTATGAGGAGTTTATTTCAAAAGCGTTGCGTTTTTGGGCAAAATACCCTCCTAAAGTTTCACTTTAAAAATCGTGAAGTCGTATGTCCCATGTCGATCCTAATTAAGCAATAAACTAAAGTCGTGCAACGGAGCTAACACACACATACACTTTTTTTGTAGCAAATTAGTCTTAATGTTATCGTTAAAAACGAAAATCGGAGACAGTATTTCCTCTTTACAAGACTTTCCTCAAGTTTTCCTTAATGTCTTAAATTTCGAATAATTAAAATAACTTTAATAAAGATATTTACTTATAAACTTCTAAATTGATGACACCGTTGGCGCTCATGATTCCGAATTTCTTGAGGACGCAGAAGATTATGCACGGTTCATCCGACTCCTGAATTTCAATGCGCTTCGACTTTGGATACATCTCGTTGAGACACTGGCCGGCTACCATATCGCTAAGCTTATCGTGCGCGTACATTACAGAAAGCCTCGCATGTACTGTAGCGAACAGGAACAAAATCGTAATTATTAACAGTCCTGGAAGAGAAGTGCCTTGGTTTATTATATTGAAGTGAAAGATTCCAAATGAAAATTCTTTTGGGAGGGTTTGTAATTCTGATCTGCAACCTTTTTGTGTAACGCTCGTTCGGGTAAAGTTGACTTTGGGCGAAAGAGAGAGAGCAAAAGAGATTTGTTGTTTTTTATATTTAAGGTTCTGGCCATAATCTCACCTGATATTAAGTACGGCCCAAGTTGGTAGACACGCTAAACCTGTGGAGGAACTGGCTCTCAAGTGCAGCTGCCGGAACACACCTATTGGTATTTGGCGGTAGATTTTCAATTTGAGGTTGGTAGCTAGCCAGGCGGTCATTAGAAAAGGCCCTACTACCAAGCTGTGGTTTCCTCACGATGTTTTCCTCAACCGAAAGCTCAAGCTCATTATAGGTGGTTGGATTCGATCTCACCACTACTACCACTGAGCTATCATCGCTTCACAAGCGATGTGATCACTTGTTTCTTTTTATTAATAATTATGTTCGCGCGTAATAATATTGTTTTTCAGTATTAAGAGTTACTTTATATATTTGTTTTATATGAAAAGTACCCTATGTCTGTCTACGATATAGACATGACAACGTGAATGCAGCATTTTATGATGATCGGTGAAGTATTTAAGGCCTGAAAGAAACGAACAAACAAATGAATACGCGTATATTTGCATTTATAATATTAGTTAGGAGTCATTAAAAGAAGCGTGGGCGTTGTGCCCTTTCTCTGGCAACACGGGAGTTTGAAGTGTTGTTGCTTTGGTGCGTTTTATGGTACTGTATGGTGATTATCATCCAATGAGTCGCCATACACTCGTCAGGTCTTCGATTGAGCCCGAGTAGTGTGCTTAAAATGTTTACACTACGGTAATAAAAAAAGGAATCACTAGCAGATATCCGTGATATGTTACATATTATTCTTTAGGAACCTAGTACTTTATATATTTTTTTTTACGAAATTCCAAGTTACTTTTTATTATTGTTTATACAGTTGAGTTTCATATAAAAATTACTTTTCATGATGTTCGTAGACACGCATGTCTCGGAAACCATTCAACCAGTTTTATTTAAATTTGATAAAAGTGGGTCCAAGTTGAGATTTATGATATTTTTTTAATTCGATAAACCATCTTGTTTTTTGAACGCGGTAGGTGATGCTCTAATCAAATATTGCCTACCGGAATTAGTACCGTTACCTATTAGTATTTTAGTATTAGTAATTTTATATTACCCATATAAAATAAAATATGTAAATTTTGACTTTTGGCACCTTTGTTTCAAACAGATATAATTATCCGATCAAATATTGCCAAAATTATCCTTTTGAAAATAATAATCGTGATGTATTTTTTGATGTCGAGGATAAAAATATTTTATTTGGAATATATGTTTACCTATATTTTTATGTATCCTCTTGTACTTGTAACACTTGAAGCTAGTATCTCACAGTTTATACTATTTAACTTCACAATAGTTTTGCCTCTTTATACCAAAAGTATCAAAGGCGCATTTAACAAAAGGTGATGTTTCCGACTTTAAGTTTTCTTATGACTCAATTGTTCCCAGTATTAGTCTATCTATTGTCACAAAGAGTGTAGGAACTATTACACTTTCAAGTGTTCTTAAATTTATTTGATCCTTTTCGCGCAATGCGTGCTTACTGATAGACATTTATAAATTGGCGGCATTGACCATCTTATGTAAACAAATGTCTTCTATATTAATAGTTATTTTGTCAGTATATCATCAGGCAACCATCTTACTGCGGTTTATTACATATGTATTATGTACACTGACTATTCACTGACGAAAGAAAACCCATGACATGATCTGGTTTACAAAACTTGCTGAGAAGCGGATGTTAGACCAAACCGAAACCGTCAGATAGTGTATTTAGTGCAGTAGATGTGGTTGTTCTTGCCGCTTCCGTATCTTTACTTAGTCACTGAAAAAATGCCTCCGCGATCTTGCTTATAGCATCTTTTGTAGATGAATAAAGGACAATGATGATGATTATATTAGATATATTAGAAGTTGATGCGGTGGATAGAATTTCCTCTAGCTTCGTTCATGGATTGCTTTGATCTGATAATGCGCGCTATCAAATCTTATGCCATTGGGGACCTAACAGACATGAAATACACCCAGACTCAGTACAAAATGTATGGAAGGCACAACTAATCGTCCTATAGAGTAATCGAAGCTACAACACTCAGTGCTTCGCCAATTCACTGGCGAATTATGAAGACAGTGAGATATTGGTTTTCGTGATGGATTGGTGTTCGGATTTGAAAGATGCGAAGGGGTTTTGTTTGTATTGAACTAGCTTTTACTCGCGGCTACGACCACGGTAATTTGCTAACTTTAATTACATTTATTGTGAGTAATTATTTGAAAATATAGATTTACCAAAATAAAAATTTGGTCTATAATATGCTTTTCTCCCAATGAAGAATTTTCAATACTCTTTATAATATTAGTATAGATTTTACGATTTCAGCATATGCAATAATAATATCTATAGTTTGTATGGATCCAGTTATAAAATGATAAATAGAAAGTTACTATTTATTAAATATTATAGTATAATAGTTATGAAGTAGTTTATATACTTAAAGGACTCATTACATAAACAAGATAAATTATATATGTTCAAAGTTTCATTACATTCAAGGATCAATGATTCAATGAGATAGTTGCTTAATAAGTATTGAATAGAATCGTTCAAAGGCTTTGCTGTGCAATGGTGACTATAATTCAATGCACAATTCTGTGATCAGTTCTTGGAAAGAATTCCATTTTGCATTTTCCTCCAAGGAGTTCGGTATGAATTAATTAATTAAAACCCAATACGAAAATATTATAAAACTTTTCTCCTTTCAACTTCACTAAGAAATAAACACAAGAAAAGTATTATTCATTTTAATTATATCGTATAAAAAAATCTTATTTAAATTTACATTTAACTTATTCTATTTCGAATTCAACTATTATATATTCTTGATTTACGTTTGTTATATCTTCGGTTTTTTGTGAACATATTTTTCTATGTAGTAAACTTTGTTTGACATCGTAGAAAGTCACGGAGATACACCTTTTTATTGGAGTTCACATAAATTAAGCTGTAAAATTTGAGTTTATCATGCGAATTACAAATTGGATTGTATCCAATCACCACTTGGTTGTTCTGAGAGTAACTTCATTTTTATCGAACTGATTTGAGTTTCTTGTTTAATAAAGAGTGTTTAAGATTAAGGTTATCATTTCAAGAAATAATAGCAGCTACCAAAGATGGTTAAAACTACCAATCTTCAAGTTCCCTGTAGGATATAGCATACAATTGTGTACAGTCGTTAAAAACTTTGGCCTTTTTACAAACGTCGTGTTCCAAATTCATTCCGTTGATGTTCTGAGCGCAAGTCTCACCGACATCGGAGATCAGAATCCTTGGATCGTATCGATGGATCGCTTGAACCCGGCGGTAGTAATTCTTTATATTTATGTAGCCGTCATTGGTCATGATGCCGAACTTTTTCAACACGCAGTGTATGATGCACGGTATATCGTTTCTATCAATATGTAGAGGGTATTTGTACAAATTCCTCGGATACATCTCCAGGAGGCAGTCGTGGGTAACTTTGTCGCTTTTCTTGTCACGCGCGTACAAAATTGAGATTGATGGTTCAGTATCTAGGCTTTGTGAAAGGAATTTCGCTTTGAACCCATTCACCGCCATCACTGATAGTAATATAAGGAGGAATATTTCTGGAATAATTCATATTAAACTTGCTATGATTTTAAACACTCGATATGTAAATTACAATTTAATTTGTTTTGCCTGAAGCTTATTACTTTTTCACAACAGTAATGAGGTAACATTAATTAGCCGAAGGTAAATCAAAATACGGCCGTTATAAAAAATAAACTCAACGTGAATAATTTACAAGATCAAAAGTAATAATACAAACCAGTGTTTTGGCTCTTCTATATTTTTCTGTATATATTATTTACTTTTTATTAAGCTTAGCGTTTTTGTTCAGACCGATTTTAGGCTCGTAAGTTTAGATTTGAATATAAATGAGATACAAATTGAAAATGTTGGCTTTTAATTAAAATGTCAATGGGACATTCTTCTAACATTATATTTAACATTGGAATATAAAGAATAAAGAACAAAAACAGAATTAAGAAGTTTCAAGGTGTCTGTTACACCAACAATATCATATTGTTTACTAGCCGTTTGTTCGCGTGGAAGTAAAATTATTTAATCTCGCGCCGTTTTTCCAATTAACTTTTTATATTTAACCGATTATAATGAAACAAATACTAAATGCTACTCGAGGATACGCTTTATGATGTCCTTTGCGACGTTTTATCGTAAACGTTGTACTTTACCAGTGATGCGTGCACAAGCAAACAGAAACACAGACATTTCTAAAAATGATGTAAATGTATTTTGTTTCCTCCTTTCGTGATTATTAAGAACTGATTTAATAATCACGTGAGGTTCATGGTGAACACACGAATGAAGTTGAAAGTACTAGGAAGCGGTATATCATTGTGATATTAATTATAACTGTTATGCACACATATAACAAAACCATCCCAATACGAGTATAGATTAAAAATAACGGCGTAGTTTCTAAAAAAATTCAACCTCATATAAAAAATTTCCGGCAAAATAGAAAGTCGCTTCACTTTAACCCGGCTAAATATATGTATCACAATTATTAAGCATATCATATAAGAAAACCTTCACAATAAGTAAGTAATAATAGGTTACAAATAAGAACATAATATTTAATAGGGTAGTTTCTAAAAACTATCCAACCTCATACAAAAATATTCTCGTAAAATAGAACATCCCCTTACTTTATTAACCCTGTTAAATACATGTATGTAATAACTTACTTTCCATTTTTATTCTATATTCGCTTCAGTCACTTGTAAAGATTGCAAAACATTATTACAGTGGTTGGATGTCTCGGAAATACTGAAAAAGCAATCTAATATTTTCCTTTACCTGTTACGTGTTCGAATGCGTTGTTTCGGAAATATACGGCGATGTTTTATATACTTGTCCGTTTGGGCCAAACAATTGGCATTGTTACATTTTCGATAACAGGCCAAAAAGGTTTTTGTGTGACGTAAAACATAACATAGCGAACGATCCAGGTGTTAGGTATAAGGGAGCCATGATTTGTTCTCTCGTTTTTCTATTCGTGATATTATTTGACAGAAGAAAGCGGTGTTTTTCTTTTTTTTTCCTGACTCGACGGAATAACTCTACATCACCTGATGGTAAGCTCAGTACGATCTAGGGACAGTAGCGACTGTCGAAAGGTAAAATGCTCTCCGTCAGTCACAGCTGCTATGCTGGCCTGCTAAACTCTTCTCTACACCTCGCTTAAAGGATCCAATGCTGTATGAAAGAGTGAACACCCACGATGGAAGACGGTTCCAAAGCCCCACAGTACGATAAAAGTATGAATTGCCGAACTTTTTGGTTCGTATCGGGTTAAACGCTACAGTAAAGCTATGGCTACTCTGTTCAGTGCCGATAGATCTACTATGTAAAAGAGAGGAAGATAGTAGGTCAAATATCTCCTCCTCCTCCTGATGTTTTTGATTTCCTGAGAAGAAAGGGAGGTATGTAGGGCCACCGTGGAGGTGTTTAAGTGACTACGATTCACCCTAGCTTCGCACGGGTTTAATTTTAGCGTAATGGCCACAACTGATGTTAAGTGACGATTCGGCCCAAAATTTTGGATACGCTGGGCCCAGTCGAGGGTATTCCTCTCAAGTGCTACTGTCGGAACATGTTTACAGGTATGGTGGCAGATTTTCAACTTGAGTATGATAGCTTGCCTGGTGGTCATTAAAAAAAGCCATGCTACCATTTATGTTACTTCTGTATTGTTGAATATATACAAATAAATTTATTATCGCTGGAATATAAATAAGAAATGCAACCTTAAGATGCGTAGTACTATATTTCGGAACATTCGTGATTCCTTTTCATATTATAAACCGGAAAGTAATACAATAATACCTAACAACTCAATAAAACGTTGTATTTTTTCATAATCGAGAAGACAAAAATTTTAATGTTACAGTATACCTTACATAAACTTAATAATCCTTCCTTATTTCACTTCTAAAATTAGTACTAAGTAGTATGAACTCCGTTTTGTTATAAAAGATTACACCCGTACTAGGAATCAAACTTTTTGTTACGGGGATCTTTATAAACATACTAGAATTTACGTGCGGCTTTGCTTGCGTTAATATTGATTTATTTAGACAAATCGGATGACGCAAAAACAGTTTTATACAGAGTTTATCCCTTTCTTTACCTCACTTCCATTAACATTTTTGCGAGAAAAAGTATCCTATCACCATCTCCAAGGTCTCTATGCCAAAGTTCATCATAATCAATTCAGCAGTTTAGGCAAGAAAACGTAACAAACAAACTCTCTTTCGTATTTATGATATTAGTATGATAGTATGATAAATAATGGACGTTTACTCAGGAGAATCATTTATTCCTATACATATTATACAGAAAATAATTGTCCCGTGTGGGAAACGAACCATTACCATAGCGAAAAAACAATGTCAGCCATGTTACCCTTGCGTTTTACGTCAACAAGTACTTGTTGTCTTTAAATATTCACTAGCTGTTACCGCGACTTCTTTCACGAGTAACTGAAAGTAATTTAATAATTTTTGCCCATTTTTTCAATACAGCTTTGCTTCTATTGGTGGTAACGTGATGCTGAATAATCTAAAGCCTTCCTCGATAACTGCTCTATCAAATACATACATTTTTTTTGTAATCAAACTGGTAGTTCCTAAGATTGGAGCGTTTTAACAAACTAACTTTTCCGGTTTGTAATATTAATATAGATATAATATTTTTTTTTACACGAGTGCAGTCATTGACATAAGCCAGTATTTTTATATTTGAAGCAGGCAACGAAGGTTATCAGAGTATACGTGTTGACGACATTAAAAGGTTCAGATATAAGGAATGAAAATCCCGGCGGGGGGTGAACGCATAAAGCGAATATGTATTCTAATTTACACCGAACACACTCGGAAGGTTTCCTTGGAATTTTAATTATGTACCGAGCTTTTGAATATTATAATAAGCATTTACTTTAACACTCTGTCCATGTTAACTTTTTCTGGGAAATGCCGGATTTATTTCCTGCTTTTGTATTCAAATTATGGTAAAGACCAAATCGATGGAATATTGTATTAGTGTGTGACAGTAGTATGTTCAATATATGGAACCCTTTAGAGAACAACATTGTAAGCGCCTATTTGTACTTTTTACAGGAGAGATGTTTTCCTTGCTAATTGAAAAGATGACCTCTTGTATATAATTAACCACTGACCTATTAAAATTGTGGCTATTAACATACTGATTCTAAATTACATTTTTAAGATTTTTGGCGCTTATCATGTTCTTCATGAAACGACCCGATATTGTGTACAGGTATATGAATTCGTTTATAATCGTTGTCATTGTTTGGTGACGTCACGGTTAGGATAATCGATACTTGTCCATGTTAAGTTTGAAAATATCGACACGAAGTCCTGTATAACAGCGAATTTTATGAAAAAAAAAGCAGAATATCAATATTTTATAGCACCTTTGATAGTAGGTACTTGTGCGGATGCCACATACCACTTCATTATACGCAGATGAGTGCAAAAAGCGGTTGCGAGCTTTTATCACGATCGATTTTGTATCATAAATTAAGGATTGCTACTCTGAGAAGCCTGTATAGTTTCTATACTTGTTTTATATATTCGGATTTTGGGTATAAGCATACCTTGTTCTAATAACCCTCGTACTTACTAATCAGGCATTTAATAAAATAGTCTTTAATGAAGCAACTGACATATGCACATATCTTGAAAAGATGTGACGTTATCTTGACAGTAATCAATAAACAGTAAAGAATACTTAAAAAAAAATTAAAACATAAGGTTAGTTATTACATGTATTTTGAAACAAAACTTACTTATGCTACACAATATTCATAATAATTTTAATATGAAAAGTAAGTATATAAATTTGTCAATTTTTAATTTAAAACGATATCAAGTAACAATTTTCAACTTTCCTGGCACGAGTATCAATATTAAATCCATTTGAGATTCAGGACGCGCAAGTAAGATTGTTACGAAATTAAAAATGATTTATTCAGAGATTTATACTTGTACCGACCATACTTCTGAGGTATTGGTTATCGAATTTTGTTATTTATAATGAATAGTTATAAAGTGCAGTTTTCGTTTCCCTGAAATTAACCGAATTTATAAGCCGGATGTGAAAAAAGGCTCTTAAAGCAAAAAATACGTTAAGGATATACACCGCTTTTATATTGTGAAACATATTGATATTATTTTTATATAAAGAAAATATATAGCAACATGAAAACAGTAACAAGTATAACTACTATGATAATAAATTTACACATATATTTATATTAACGTAATGCTACATTACTGAACCGTGCCATAGTCTTTCTGTTTTTAAACACCGTAACACTTGTAGTCCATATTTCAGCCACCCCTCATTCTGTATATGTGTCAACTCAGTACGAATTCAAAACGACTACTAAAATACTCAGCCCGAGGCAGCGAGCACAAGGGAGTCATGAAGTGGCCGATATTCTGCTTGGGCTGTCGCCGGGGAAAGAAGTTTCCTTAATCGAAAAAGTCAAGATTTTTACTGGAGTTTGTAATCACGTCTATTGATGTGAGACGTTATGCCCTACACGTTATCTTCAAAGCTATATATACCGTTCGTTATATCGTCACGAGGGTCTAATCCAATTTTAGATTCCCGTTAAATACATTAAAATAAATAGATAAACAATCTAATGCAGTATGCCGTGTCTATGCTTTTTTCTACGAGTCATCTTAATAATTTTATTCCGTATCTCAACTATACACAATTCTATAATTATAATAGCTTAGGCCTAATTCGCAACAAAAGCCCCACAAAATGACGCAGCAGTAAAATAAAAGATCTCACTAAGCAAAACTTTCGACGCAACTCTCACAGATCGATTGGATATTACATACTCATTTGAGACTTTCCTGGTATTTTTTCCTTATTTGTCAGTGTTTATACACGAAGGGTAACGAAGTGATTTATGTTTAGAACGAGTCAATAAAACTTTTTTATTCTTCGCCGCCATTTTTAGCGTTGTGTAAGCATTTGTTATTTAGGGTCTCTCACTCGTTTATTTGTTCGATTGCATTTATCATTCGATTCCATTTCGATAAGTTCCAATGGTATATACAAAACAAAATTGAATAAAATTTTCAAAAATATTAGAATACAAGAAAGAATCTAACTAGATTTAATAACTATTTAGACTATACTGGAAATATAATTAAGCGTGTTGCATAACATGTTGCATTTTTACCACACCTAAATTATTCACCACTTCTATGTTAATAGATTTTGTTATTGGCCGCATGTGTATTATTTTTTTTTGTTATAGATGTTTGCAATTATTAAGTACAGTGATCATGTATTGACATTAAAGGTTTATGAAACTAGGTTTTTTTTTTTTTTGTTAAAGCTCCGGCATTCACCCCTAACATAATCAGGGAGGTGTGTTGAGTAAATTTTTCAGGTAGTGCCTTTAATGTCAGTAAAACTTATATATCTATTGCATTCTTAATATTACTTACGACTAGCACGAATTAATTTAGTTTATAATAATTATTATTTTATTTCAATTATACATATCTAACCCGCATCTGCCATAATGCTACTGTCAATTTGTAAAAAAAAAAAAAAATTTTAAATTACTAATCCTAATATCCTAAATATATACCACCCTCTTTCGTGTGTCTAGACCATCGAGATTATTTATTTCTGATTCCAGCTCTTCTTGCAATTTCATCAATGAATTGCAAGAAGGCTGGTCGATGGTCATCGTCCAGCAGTAAGACCGCTGGAGTGTCCATTTTTACCTGTACTCCGGTTTTGCACTCGAGGTCATGTCTGGACGAGCCGAACCTAGGACAGTCTATAATAAGATGGAAAACTGTCTCGGCGGTATCCGGATCGCAGGCACACGCAGGGCTATCTTTAATTTTGAAACGGTGCAGGTACGCTGCGAAGCCTCCGTGACCCGTTAGGATCTGCACGTGAGTTGGTGACAACCGGGTCTTCCTTACCACCCTATGGGCCTCCTCTACCTTCGGGAAGAATACCTTTGTCACCGCCCCCGTGTCGGAGGCCTCATAGCGTTCCTGCCATTGCCTAACTGTTTCCCTGCGTATAACCTTTTTCGCGTACGATATCGGATACCGGTCGTAGTCCGCCGCGGTTTTCTTATGAGCAGCCCTTTTGGCCAGTTCGTCGGCACGTTCATTGCCTACAGTACCGACGTGGGCCCTCACCCAGTGCAGGCAGACAGAGCGTCCTTCTGCTCGGATCTCCCGGAGGAGCTGCTGCGCTCCAAGAGCGAGACGGTGCGGCGGAGTCGGGTTTGCCAGCATCTCCAGTGACGACTTGGAGTCACTGAAGATGCCGACATCCCCATCTCTAGATCGCTTTACCGCCTGTATCGCCCTATACAGCGCATACAGCTCCGCCTGGAAAACCGTGCAGAAGGCCTTATGAAACTAGGTTTATCGTGTCCAACATCTTGCACCACATCGGGTCGCTTGTGGCCATAACGCTAGAAACGATTAAAAAAGTCCTACACATAGTAGGTTATCAGTGTTATTGCTGACTATAACAAGTTAGAAAACATAAATGAAATCCATTAAAAATGTATTTATTTTATTATTAATATTATTGGTAATCGGAAAGCGTTCGATTTGACTGACATATACCTGTATCCAATGAATCTACACTAAGGATTCTCTATTAACTTTTTCAACAGATTTTCACGGAGCTTTGTATACAATGAATCCATATGTATATCTCATTCTGAAACTGATATACTATTAGATAAATAATTTCGCTTTTGAAGGTCATAAAATATGAGTGAAAATAGAACATAACGAGTTATGTAGAACATAAGTGTTATGTATAACATATGTTTATTTAAATATCAATTCAGCAATCATCAGGTGGATGGATTCTGATAATATTTCACATAAAAAATGATTTCGTCGATAACATTAATTGAATTTGAAATCGTTTTTTTTCTTTTTTCTTTGGTGAATCTGATTGACAACATCTGAAGTATTTTAGCGTTTTTACCTTTTACCTGGAGCTTCATTCGCGTTAATATTGAGTTTGTCAAACAAATCGGATGACGCGATAAAAAGTTTCATACAAAGTTTATACCTCTATTTACCTATTTACAATAAGTTTTTCGCGAGATCATCATGCAATTATTATAAACATGTCACAGCGATACCGATTTTCTTTGAAGCGTTTTTTTATTTTTTATTGTTAAGGTGTAGCTTATCTCACCTGATCTTAAGTGACGATACGGCCCAAGTTGGTAGACACCCTCAACCTGGGGAGGAACTGGCTCTCAAGTGCAGCTGTCCGAACACATCTATTGGTATTTGGCGGCGGATTTTTCAACTTGAGGGTGGTAGCTAGCCAGGCGGGCATTAGAAAAAGTCTTACCACCATGCTATGGTTTCCTCATGATGTTTTCCTTCACCGAAAGCTCAAGCTCATTGTAGGTTGTTGGATTCGAACTCACGTTCCTTGACGCAAAGTCGTACACACTACAACAGAGCTATGCCAATGTATATTGTAACAGATCCATTCCTAGTAAGTAGGTATATTTGGAAATTTATAAAAACCCCAACGATATATTTAACTCCATCTAGTTTAATATTATAAAAAAAGAATTACAATCTATAAGAATGAAGGTTGTGTAGGTTACGGCCGATTTAAATTTTTTGAATGAAATTAAAATTAATTACACACTAGAAAATATATATTTTTAATAATCATATAAGTATAGAACTTATAATAAAGATGGAAAGTCTTTATATTTTGATATTACAATTATAATCAAAATATTAATTTCCTTGTCCCTACTTTGATATATATTTGAATTGACCAATCAGAAAGAGAACACGAAGACCGGTTTGAAAAGTGGGATTCGAGAAAATTTTGACAGGAGAAAAAAGGGCAGTACGTTAGGGAGAGAATAGGGGGTATGTTGATAGAATGCTGGTGAGAATTTATGGTAATATAAACAGGGAAACCTCAAAGTATATATCTTAGTCGTAAGTTATTCAAGTGACAAAGAATACGTAAAAAGATTCGCGTTTTAATAAAAATCATTAAGTTTACTAAGAACGCAGGGAAGTTGTCCGGGTTAAGGAAACGAGGCTAGAGTTGGAGAATGTGCAAATGATATATTTCGATTTTCAGGGCAAAATGTGGTACTGACTTGTAATATGTGCTGAAGGATAATGTGCGGAAAAAAACTATAAGACTGTTAGTAGATTATAATTATTTTACAATCAATGTATTATTGTATAATTCCAACCAGGATTCCTATGAATATTCTACTTATTCAGTATACATGATTTACCATACAAATTACGTAGTCTTGATTCTATAATAGGGTAAAAATGAGAAATGTGGCATGTGTTATTACTTCAATATCGGAATCTAAGCTGACGTGAGTCCAGCACATAAGCTTTTAAACATCAGAGTTTTATTTTACCCACTTCCAGTAGGCGTCAGATTACAGTGAACACCTAAAGCAATCACGGCTTGTCGTGTTTGATCTCTATCTCTCTCTATCTATATCGTAAACTTATTTTGCTTGATAGTGATGCTAGTTCGCTTAGTCTGGAGATTTGCAGTGTGATTATTTGGTAATTTTGTTGCATTGATTTAGTGTTCGGTTTAATATGAAGCCAAAATGCCTTCTGCTAAAGTGACCCAACAGCAGTAAGTACGAGATATTGTTATCCTGTTACAGTTTCTGCCTTGTGGTCTTCGGACACTTACTCTATATTTGACATCCTCTAGTGCTCATAATACGAAAAGAATATGTTCTGGATCACACGGGAAGTTTTATAAATTGTTGTGGTAAGCCACAGATAAAATCATAAGTAATAAAATCTAAATACGGAAGAAAAGATATCAGTATATATTTTAAATAATTATCAACATTAAATACATGTATAAATATATTTTCCGAACATAAATTAGTTTTTTAACAGCACACTTTATACACAATATTGTAGTTCAAGTTGACGGCTTGATGCTGATAGACAGTACCAACCTCCCAGAAAACGAGTTAGTAATTAGTTTGAAGAATAACTCTAGCACCGTGAGCTCTCATTGGTCAAATCAAATTACTTCCGTCTCTTTTCACGAAATCATTCCCAAACACTACAAAAAGCGACTGTTAAGCATATGTATTAAAATCATAATTATAATAAACAACGTCAACAAATAAATGTATTATATTAATAAATTGTAACAAACAATTTTATTCATCACTTAGTAATTGTTGAACAATAAAAAGCCCGACTCTTCTGATCCAACACCATATGTTACACATTTTCTTCGGTGATTCTTCCTGGACTTTCCTCGTTTTTGTCATAGTGATGTTATTTTGTGAAGATGTTTTATTAACATTGGATGAGACACCTAAAGGTGAAAGACTGTTGGGTGTCCGGTTCACAGTTGTCGTTGGAGCAGCAGCTGTTGTAGATCTTATTGTATACAATGGTATATAACATGCTCTATTTGAATTGATCCATGATAATATTAAAATACCATAAATAATAGATACACTTTTACTTACATTATTTATAGTCATGATTTCGTCTTCATATAATTTTGTAAATGCGAAGATACGGGAATGACTGTAGGTATTGTTATTTATCTATATTTGTATTTTATACTAGCTCTGTCCGCGACTTTGCATGGAATTATAAATTATTGCATAATCGGAGCCCGTATTTGTATCTTTTTTCAATACTGCTATGCTCGTATTGATGGCAGTGTAGTGTTAAATAGCTTAAAGGCTTTCTCAATGATTTTCCTATAAAATACAAAAATAGTTATTGAAATCCGTCAGGTAGTTATAAAGATTAGCACGTTCAAACTTCGCTTCCACTTTATAATATGAATAAAAATATGTAAATTATTTTAACTATTGAAACATCTTTCGACATGTATTCAGAGTCACGCATATATAAAAAAAACATGGTAAAGTAATTAAAACGTCCTACTTTATAACAAAACGTTCATTAGGCATTAATTCTACTTGATATCTCGTTACAAAGGTTGTACCTGTATATCCAATTATAAAGAATGAGGCAGTCTAAAACGATTTTTTGCGAGTAACTTTTAACTATTTTCATTCGATGTTCTTCCATCAGCTTTTTCAATTTCCGTATCGTGTCAACGTTACTGTCGGTTCGATCGTTCCACAAATACTTACTATTTTTAACTGTAACATTTAAGCGAATACGTGTCTGCTTGTGTTGCGTTCATGATTTACATTTATTACATTCACTAGCTATATCTGCGACTTGGCGTAGACCTAAAATTGTTTAATCTCGCGCCGTCATACAAATTACAATGACTCTTGATAGAGTTCATTAATTTAATGAAACAAAGACTAAATGTTACTCGAGGATACGTTTTCTGATTTCTTTGGTAATGTTTTATCATAAACGTTGCACTTTACCAGTGATGCGTGCACAAACAAAGGGATAGACATTTCTAAAACCGATTTAAATGTATATTGCTTACTCCTTTCGTGTTTATTAAGAACGGATTTTATAATCACGCGAGGGTCATGGTAAAAACACGAACGAAGCCGAGGGTACTAGTTAGTGGTATATCATTAGCATATTAATCACAATTGTTAAGCATACATATAAAATTTTATAATAATCATGTAAATATATTCGATTACTTCTCTTTAGTCAATTGTAATATTTTTTCACATTAATCTAAAAAGTACAGACACGTATTTACATTGTTATTATATGTATAGATTAATGTTGTAATACAACATCATTTTCTCTTATCAGATTAAACATACGCAGATTCATTAAAATGTAAAAATTATTAGTGCGTCAAATGACAGTGTTGTATAAAATATCGTGATATATATCTATTGTAAAGGATCAATCGGATAGAAATCGGATTTAAATAAATAACTATTTTAAGGAATTTTATGAGATTCGATATGCTGGAAATTTGTATCTTATATCAATGCGAAGTCGTACTTTTTAAAATGGGCAAAAAAAGATTATTATTAGTTAATCAATATTAATGAATTGGTATACAAAAGTTATTGCTATTTTCATGGAATTTAGTACACGGTAACAATATACCGTTGATCAATACACAGACAATAGAAATTATAAGTAATTCATGCAAATATACTTTTGAAGTGTTGCCTTTACAGGAATAGTATAAGTTATCTACCATTAGACCAAACTTCCCGATACCTTTTAATCTTGATTCGTGTTAAGTAAGTCGAAAAATATATAAAAAGTAATGCGCTTGCGCGTTGCGTTGAGGAAGTCCGTAAACATTGGATTTTAAACACCATAGCGTGGTAGGCCTTAGAAAAAGCCCTATTACCATGCAGCTGATCATAATTAAATTTGTATATCTATAAGTTGTCAAGGCTACAGAAAAGGACAGAGGGTACTTATCATACAGAAAAAAGTACAGTTTTTTTTTAATAGTTAATATTTAGCGTTATGGCTATAATCTCACCTTGTCTTAAGTGACGATACGGTCCAAGTTGGTAGACACACTAAACCTGTGAAGGAACTGGTTCTCAAGTGCAGCTGCCGGAATACACTAGATTTTGACCTTGAGGGTGGTTGCTTTAGAAAAAGCCCTACCGCCATGCTATGGTTTCCTCACGATATTTTCCTTCACCGAAAGCTCAACTCAATGTAGGTGGTTGTATTCGAATTCACGTCTCTTGATACGAAGTCGTCCACACTACCATTGAGCTATCGTCGCTTCAACATAACCTTTAGCTCCACGCGAACGAAGTCGGGGACACAGCTATGTAATAAAATAGTAATAAATTTATTCCGGTAATGTATGGTGTAATGTTTTCAACGAAATATGTGGTTTGGTTAGGATCGTGTAATATTCTAATAGTATACTAGCTGATCCATTAAATAACAGTATTTGAATAATAAGTTAGTTATTTTAAACATAACCTTTAGTTATCGGATTTACGGATCGGAAAATTAAATAAACTTTGTTAATGTTTCTAGACTTTTTCATGACACGGCCCCATTAGTACGAAGAAATATTTCGCGAATCCCCCGATCCCTTTCTTTTTTTCATGTATTTTATTTTATAAAAATTATTTAATCCAACATATTCATTCATTTTCATAGTTAGGGTTCGGATAAATACATAATTAAGTACGTAAAATACATTTTTTTACTAACATCGAATGCGTCGCCAATTTAGATATATTTCGTTAGATAACGCAAACTTACAAGCAAAATTGACTTGTGGTCATCGTCTTTAAATCAAAACAACTTCAAATCTTTTTCTTCGACACAGTTTTTTATTGAAGAAATCGAATGTGAGACAAACATCAAGGAATTTATACCTGGTATGAAAATGGTGTTAGAAAAGTTGAAAGAAGAATTGTGTCATTATTTCTCAATGCTATAGATATCGAACAATACTGGGCAAAGGTGAATCCTAAATCTGTTTTTAAATGTAGCTATAAATAAGGTAAATTTGGCAACCAAGCTCAAAGAAAATCTGCTGGATTTATCTGCCCGTGGGTTACTGCAATTGGAATTGAAGTCTGTTAGTTTGGATACATCTAGTTTAAAAAGGAAATCAGAATACCTAGAATTAACAATAGAGTTTTGAAGTGTTTGATTCCGTATGCCACCTTTACTTGTGCAAGTTGACATTTTCATCAATGGGCCTAATAAAAATTAAGGAAAGAAATCGCTTCAATTTGGAAAAGAATTTAATTATCAATGTAGCAAAAACTAATCCACGATGAGAGAAACTGGTTAATAAAAACCAACGCAACCTTCGCAATACGAGTTTTCATAAGTTTTGTTAATTTGATCCAAATATTTAAGATGGAACAGATCTCATGCTATTTTTATTTTTTGTTTATTTAATACAGATGATTATGTCCTTTATTTATCATTTTTCTTAATAAATCCTTCAAAAACTTTATTGTTTTTGATTTACTGCAGTAGCTTTTCCAACCTTTTGCAACTCCGATATAGAAGCTCCGCAACCCACCTAAAGAGGCTTCGCGACCCCTCTGGGGGTTGCAACCCACACGTTCAGAAACACTGATTTAGGCGATCATGGTTACAAAAATGTGCATTTGAACGAATATAATAAGTGTGATTTGATATATTTTTCATGTTTAATTCTATATATACTTGCTGTGCCCACGATTTAGTTCTTGCTCGTTCTATAACTATTTCAATACAGCTTTGCTCTTATTAGTGGTTGCATGATGTAATATAGCTAAAACCCTTCCTCAATGATTACTCTATGAAATACAAAAATAATTTTTGAAATCTCATAGGTGGTTTCTAAGATTAGCGCGTTCATACAAACAACCAAAGAAACCCTTCCGCTTTATAATATAAATATAGATATAAACATATGTATGTAAAGTTTCAATTCTTACACATGTTGTTACCCAGTATTTCTAGCTATGTACCCTTTACTAGGAAATCAGACTTCCACAAGCTTTAGCGTGTCTTGGGTGATTGATATCTTAACAATAAGACTTAGAATTCAGACTGAGGTTAATGAACAGAAACATAATAAACACTAGTTGGTCGGTGCGACTCCGTTCGATTTTCCCGTCAACCTTTTGTGATTGTAAAAACCGTTGTTAGTGCATGTATACGTTGTGTAAGAAATGTCTATGCAAATATCAAGTTGAAACGTCTGGAATAGTTGAATATCTCATAGCAAGTGAGTGGGCGTGTAGACCGTATTATAAATTATTTATTTTATATAATGATAATAGATGTAATAGAGGGACATAAATAAATAATTTTATAAAACAATATTCGTGTATGCAATTTTCAAAATCTAGCGAAACATATTTCGGACATTTTGAATTACGAAGAAACGAACATAAGATTTCTATATATACAATTAGCTGTACCTACGTTTTCGTTCGTGTTTAATTAGAAAAGAAAAATAATAGTAACAAAAGATTAGAATAAGTGCGAAAACAAGATGCAGATCGAGTTTCTTGTCGGTTCTTCTCGATGACTGCGTTACTTTCGGAACCGGAAGTAGTTTTGACGTTCATAAGCGCCTTCTTATGGCCTAAATTGAATAAAGATATTAAATTTAATTTGATTTGAATAAAAGTTACTTTTTAGAAAGACAGAAAGAAAAAATAAAGCTGTCCTGCGTTAGAAAAAAAAAGGCTTTAGGTATTATTTTTCATAAATCAATACATTTCATCAATATATTTTTCAAATTCAAATAAATAAACTCAACTTCAACTTTATTCTATTAATATATATTGACCTCAAGTGAATAGCCTAATAAATTACTAATGTTATTCTAAATACCGGCATATAGTACTAAAGAAGGTTCATAGAAACGTTGAAAACGGAACAATTTGAAATAGCCGAGTCGTAAATTAGGCGTGTCGCCCGAAACATCCGAGCCTATCGCGGCGGAGAAGATAAATAGCCGCCATCCGAAGAAACAGTTAAAAACTTCCTCCATTTTATTAATTAAGTCCTTTGTAGCCAGCGTTAAATTCGCTGTTAATACGGCGTCGGCAGTACTATGTCAGTCTCGCAAACAAATTATTACCTGTTTGTGAGTGTCAAAACTTTAAATTATATTATAGTTAAGGCGATTTATTAATAATAAGCTCTGTCTGCGACTTCATTCGAGATTACTTGAATTATTATTTTAAATGTCATTAATTTTTTTCGTCCATCTATCGCATGTCGCATTACAGCCGGGCACGGAGTGGGGTAAAGTGAAAGCCCCATATGTCGGCACCCGTAGCTCGCATCAATTGACCTTGTAGCATTTATGTTTACCAGTCATTCGTGTAAGTGCTCCGCGGTGTTTGTGGTTTTTGATGTAAAAGTTTCACTTTCATATAACCACATAATGTTTTAGGCCAAATAATAGTGGCCACTGATAGCTTGCCAGTAGTGACTGGCGATGGATTGTAGATCATTCGATGTTCGCCACTGTTTTTGCTATACAATGCCGTCACTTTGCCGAGATACCAAAAATATGTATCTTTTGGAGGTTGAGCATTATTATAACGATAATGAAGTTTATTTATTGCAAATTTTCTCTTTCATTTTATGGGATGAATGTCAAATTTCATTGAAATCTATTCAATAGGTACAGAATAATACGCATCCAAAGTACCGCAACATTAAGGCAAAAAAATCGTAATAAATATTATCTTTAATTTTTATATTAATAACAAAACGTTGTAATTAAAATTTATACAACACATTCAATGTTAGACCAAGTTACAGTTGTTTTTTTTTATCTAAATGATAGCTATTATTTTTCATGTGTATTAACTTTCATCAAAATAGCTCAAACTATTTTATTAAAACAACAGGACAATGGCAAGATGTCCTTTATTTTAATACCAATAGCAAAAAAATATTAATTTTCATATGCGTAATAAGAAAAATGATAGGTTAGAAATAAACTATCTAATCTATTCCTGTGTCAAAATCATCGAAGTCGGTTCATTGGTTTCAGCGTCAACATATAACAATATAAAATGGATTTACTACGACTAAGTAACTTCCGCTTTTATATTGTTTTTGTATTTATATATGGCTCACAAGTAGAATTGAAGTTCAATGTTGTGTTAGTTGGTATACCGATAGCTGTCAAATGTATATACACTGCATAAATAATTAGCCCGACGGCCTTTCAGAACGAAGATAAATAGCTGTCCGGAGAAACAATTAAAAACTTATTTCGCTTTCCTAATAAAGTCCGTGTACAAGCACTCCATACAAATTAGAACGGACGGTCGGCGTTGTAAGGGTTCTTAGGAATATTACTTTCGGTGTATTTTAATTGCGAACTTTTTCTAACTTATTTTTGTATTGCTTCACTCTTTAGGTTCGTTTGTAAAGATGTAATCAACTAGAGCGAGACCACTTACACTTTATAGTCTTCAGCGTTGTGGGCGCAAACTCGCCAACTGCTATGTGGTGCTGTTCTGGCTCAAGATGGTGGACACGCTAAACCTGGTGGAGGAACTAGTTGTCAAGTGTCACTACCAAAACCACACCTCTAAGTATTTGGCGGCAAATTTTTAACTTGAAGGTAGCTGGGCGGGTACTAGAAAAGGCCTTATCACCAGGGTATGGTCTTATCATGATGTTTTCCTTCACCGAAAGCTCAGGGATTGCAGGGAATTATTGTTCTACCAAAAACGCCTTGCACCAAAGTTCGGCACTTAGTCCTTACCTCTATTTGGTAATAATGGATGCCCTTACGTTGGATATCCAAGAAGAATCACCCTGGTGCATGTTATTCGCAGCCGAAACCGTGTTGATTGGTGAGTGACCAAGAGGTGCAGAATTGACAGGATGTGTGGTCTCGAAGGGTGGAGAATATGGGCCGTAAAGTTAGCAAAACTAAAACAGAGAATATGTTAATGCATTATACGACGTGTTATATTGTATGCATCGGAGTGCTTAGCTACTAAGAAGATGGATGAGTGTCGATTGCATGCAGTAGAAATACGAATGCTGATATGGATGTGTGGTGTTACATGAATGGACACATTCAGGAATGAGTATGTTAGAGGGCAAAGGGCAAAGTGGCACCACTGCTAAAGAAGCTGAAAGGTCGGACATTTCATGAGAAGAGAGGAAAGACATGTAGCGAGAAAAGTAATGGATATAAATATTGAAGGATGAAAAGGAAGAGGAATGATGGAAGATGGGTAGAGTGTGTGAGGAATGCGATGAAAGAGAAGATAGTGAATGCAGAGTTGACGGAGATAGTGATCTGTGGAAGAAGAAAACGTACTGCGCCAACCTCAAATGACTTGGAAACAGGACATGAAGATGACTATGATATTTTGGTTGAACTCGTGATAAGAAACCACGGTAGCAGTCGATGAGCGCCCTTTTATTATAAGTTGAGAGTTCGGGTAATATATTGTAGGCAGTTAATTGAATGGCTAATTAAACTAGTTGGCTACGACATACATATACTGGATAAATTTATACAAACTAGCAAATGTTTTATTTACCAATTCTCCCCACCATTGTAAATTGAACCCCAATTAACAATATTAAAATAGCATCTATTGTGCCGTGAACAAATTCGCTCTCGAAATCTTTTGTATTGGAAAACCAATATTGAAATATAATTTAAACTTGAAAGTATTTGAAACACAATCGCTGTTTTCTAACTAATTATATATTTTAGCTCAGAATACATTTATGTTATGTTACTCGAGAAGTTATGAAAATTATTCGCAATTTCAAAAGGTGAGTAATTGAGTTCAAATCACTCCAGTTGCTACTCGGAAGATTGCTGAAGTTTGTTAAAGTTGGCAAACTAAGCAAATTACACAGTGAGTGTAAGTGTGACTATAGAATACATTAGGCAATTCGGCTTTTTTCTATTAAGAACATGAAAACTAATAATAATAAAAATATTTTAGTATTTTTTTACTAAGTCCACTATACTATATATACTATAAGGGATACTATATATATATACTATATTATATTTATATTTATATATATATATAGTCTACAATCTCAGCTGATTTTAAGTGACGATGCCACCCAAGCTGGTGCATACGCTAAACCTGTGGAGGTACTACATTTCTAGTGCAACTGCCAGAACATACCTATAGGTATTTGGTGTCAGATTTCCAACTTGAGGGTGATAACTAGTCTGAAGGTCATATGAAAAAGCCCTACCACCGTGCTATGGTTTCATCACAATGTTTTTCTTCACAGAAAGTTCAAGCTTACTGCAGATATGAATTTTAACACACGTGCCTTGACGCGGCGTCCATACACGCTGCTATTTCACTATTGATAATAAAAATGTGATATCTGATAAAGATACCCAATATATGCGAATAAGCTTCTATGAGTTGCACTTCCTACCTCGCACAGCCACTCTGTGGAACCAGCTGTCGCCGGCGGTCTTTCCGAACCGTTACGACTTGGCAACCTTTAAGAAGAGAGTGTATTCCTTCCTTAAAGGCCGGCAACGCACTTGCAAGCCCTCCAGTATTGCAGGTGTTCATGGGCGGCGGTGATCACTTTCCATCAGGTGAGCCTCCTGCCCGTTTGCACCGTATTCTATAAAGAAAAAAAAAATGAGTATAAAAGTTTTTTTTTTTTAATATAACCTAATTAAGGTTTATAGTAGACCAAAAATAGACGTTTAAATATAATGTTAAAGCATAGTTTATATTATCTCGGGATAATGTTTATCCTACCGCATTCTATATGTACTACACGTGCTCATATGAAAGTTCAAAGGATTCACTTAAGCCCTTTATCGAGTATTATCGTTCATAGATATACCGTCATAGATGTTGATATTAGGATCATATTATCTTGTGGCGGGCGTTTATCGAATGTTAATAATGTTTGTTATAGGCAAGTTTCTGGTTGAGAGGTATTATCTATATCTTTGGTTTTATGTCTAGGTTGCAGAGGATTTTACGTTTGTGAAATGGTTGAACTGACTGTGATGGTAAGTATGTATGTACGATTTCAACTGCAATAATAGTTGTGTATTAATATGGCTTGATCAAAAATTTGTGTGGTTATTTGTACTTTTTAATTTTTTAATATCTGCGTCCGCAACTTCGTTTAAGTGCTATGAAATAGCTAGTGATAAATAATATAAACTAATGAAGAAAAAAATGAAAACATACGTACCATGTTCTCAAAGCTTCCTTAATAAAGATATTTGGTTTTGGAAGGGCTATTTATTAATAATACTCTAATACCTTTACCAGATGACAGTAAGATTATTAGTTAAGTTATCTATTACCAAACTGATATAATTGCATTAAAATCCATCCTTATCATAATTTAATGTATAAACTCAACTTTGTAGCAGCGTTATTACCACAATCTTATATGATGTTAAATAACGATATTTTCCAATATGTTGGACACGCTAAGCCTGGTGAAGGGACTGGCTCTTAGTGCATCTGCCGGAACATACTTATAGGTATTTGGTAGAAGATTTTCAAGTAGACTTCCTATCCCAGAGGTTATTATTTAATGGGGTGAAGGCGCATACGAGAGGAAGAGGGTAGGATATTTTTTTTATATATTAATGATTTTGGTTTATTCATGAGTATTAATTTCAAAACACCTGGTAATATTATTTTTAAGGCAAAACCATTCGATGAGGAACTTCGTTCAAAAAACATTTATTGATTAAAATAAAATCACCATGTAGCAGACAAAAAATACTACTGAATAATTGATTAATCTAACAAATAATTAAAGAACTACTTACTCAAAACAATAGTTAGGTACCCATCGAAAGTTTGCAAGTAAATTACTTCACTCGCAAAGTTTTATAATGTATCCAAGTCTGGTATTAAAATTTGAAGAAAATATCATTTAAATTAGCTAAGCAATTTAATAGTTACTGTAGCGGCCATCGTGTAATCAAATTAAATAAAATTAAAAAATCAACCCTATACCGTCCCAAATTTTGAAGTAATGATAGGTCAGTGGTTTTTTTCCTTCACCGAAAGTTCAGTCAGGCTCATTGGAAGCACTTGAACTCACGTCCATCAATACGGTGTCTGTGTACACTACCACTGAACCTCATTGCTACATTACATTAGCTATATTAATAAATTTACAAGTTATACAAAAGGTACTATAGTCGTTATATAAAATTAATACTCGCGTAAGCTACTTGGCGAAAGTTAAAGTAGTTTGGAATTTTCTTGAAATTTTTCAGTCTAGTAGATAATAATTTCTGACTTATCTTGAAGTCTCAACTCGTCTACTCATATAATTGAAACATGTAAGAAGTTTCAAATTAGTTTCTTAGCAACGACTTTATATATTTTGAACAAGTTGCTAAACACGTTGTCGTCTTCCTACGCTTGTATGACGTTAATCAGATGACTTTTACTATTTTGTTGCTTAACCTTTGAACTTTTAACAGCGTTTTAAAAAAAACCCATACAAGATATAAATCATCTTTTAGAGTTTTGATAGAATTAAAAATATATCGGAATATAAAAAAAGGTGACAAGAAAACCTCCACATAATTAAGGATCCTTAATTTATACGTATTATTTGGAATAAGCCCACATAAACACAGGCATTCGTACAGAGATAAAATCTTCTAAATGTCGCTACAACAATTGGTCTAGCGATGCCGGTTTTCCTTCTGGTACAGCAGTTTGCTCCAACATTCACGAGATATTCTGATCACATTGTTTTCTATGAGTTGAAGCTCGCTGTAGATATTAATACGGGGTCACCACTCGAAAAGTCTTCAGCACTATCTCATACCTATTACGTTTGAAGTCTAGAATTTTGCTGGCTATGTCGGTTACTTTAGTTGTTCTAGAAATCTCTTTTTTTCTAACGCGATTATGAGTGGAGCTCCGTGCATGCATTGTCTTTTGAATTACAGAGTTTTCTTATTAATCTTAAGTGACCACGTGTCAGCAATAAGAGGTCATGAAATAAATATAAAAAACCGTTTACACCAGGATAATAGTCCACGACGGAAATTAAAGTATATAAAAAATTGGGTTTCATAAACCGGTTTTATCCGCAATTTTACGGTCCCATTATACGAAATGAACTCGGAAAAACATGTTTATTTCCTGTTTATGTCTTTATGGTTTTCGAGCTAGCTTCGAAATATTATCCGTCACTTTTTGACGTAGCATTCTATATACATAGGTATTCTTACTTATTAATATTACTAATGTGAAAGTGAGTTTGTTTCTTTGTTATGCTTTCACGCCTAAACCATTAAATCGGTTTTCATTTTTTTTTTATAATCGAGGTTTAGTTGTAGTTTAGGTTGAAACCATAATCTCATCTGATTTTAAGTGATGATACGGCCCCAGTTGATGTATACACTAAACCTGTGGAGGAACTGGCTCTCAAGTGCAACTGCTGGAACACAAGTATGAGTATTTGGTGGCAGATTTTCAACTTGAGGGAGGTAGCTAGCCAAGTGGGCATTAGAAGATGCCCTACCACAATGCAAAATTAATTTAAGATTATTTATTTTGGTATAGAGATAGATGGGACCTTGGAGTCTTTGCTATATGGTAATATGTTACTTTTTCTTGTTCAAAACTTATTGGAAGTGGGATAAAAGGAGGGTTACATTTTGGATGTAACTTTTTATTTTTTGTATAGATTACTACTATAACAGTAAAAATGAATATGCTAAAGTATAAAAGTGAATCAACGTTCTCTTTAAACGCACTGTGTGCCTATGACTTTGTAAGCGCTGGGTTAAGTGGTAGTTTGCACGGACATTACGACGATGTATGTGAGTTCGAGGGACTCGAATCGTAGGGGTATTGAGCCTTCAGTTAAGGAAAACATCGTAATGAAACTGTAGTATAGTATTGTAATAGGCATTGTCTACTCACCATCTTTCGTCACATTTTCGCTGAACAATAGATAAGATCGTGATCAAACAAAAAACCTATGGAGATTTTTTTTATAGTTGAGTTTTAACGTTATCGCCATAATCTCACTTGATCTTAAGTGACGATACGGCCCAAGTTGGTAGACACGATAAACCTGTGGAGGTATTGGCAACTGCAGGAACACACCCATTGATATTTGGCGGCAGATTTTCAACTTGAAGATGGTAGCTAGCCAGACAGGCATTAGAAAAAGCCTATATAGTATAGTATATATAAAAAAGGCTTGAATTATGCTTGGTATAACTGAAGCACCTAGTTTTCAGCTTTGTTATAACGTTGTTACTATAATTGACTTCTATAGTTACTATTAAGACTCCTGCGTACCTATTATAGTGGTTAATTAAGCACTAATTCAAACAGAACCACCGGAGCACTGTTAAGGATACTTCGTAATTGGTACTATACAAATCTAGCAATTTAATTAACCAAATTAAACACAAACAGTGCTTATTTAATTATACCATCAATTTTCTCATAGACTTCACCGCTTCAAACAAAATATCTTTTGATGTCCCCTTTTCAAACAGACTTGATTTTCTTACAAATAAACACAGAGTAACCAAGAGTTTCACAATCTTTTTCGATTCTCGACGCATGTTTACTATTTTGTCGTGGCGCGTCGTTCTAACCTATCAAGCTGGTCGAAATGGTACAATGATAGTAGTTATGTAGATAGGTACGAAATTTAAAACGTCCACATTATGAATCAAAATTGTTTATTTATATGAACATAAAATAAAGTTTCCAAGCACGTAGGTAATGTAAATGAAATTGTTTATTTTGTACCCGCGAACTCTTAAGTTGAGGTTTCGGAAAATGCTAAAGAGAATCGCTTCGCGATGCCCTTTTTCACTCTCTAGGTTGAGCTGCGATCAGAGCGCCGCGACGCATACTTTGGGAACCTCTGGTGTAGACTTAAAATAATGAACCTTAATATATGTGGAATTCCTTGTATTACCAATTTTTTTGAAATTCCCTTATAATTGCCCGTAAGAGTTAATAGAAAATATACCCTTACATTAAAAATGCTTTTATAAAAACGTGTTTACAATTAATTTTTTATCATTGTAGAATATAAATGTATAAAATTTCTAAAAATATTAGTTTATATAACAAGCTGAAGTTTCTTGCCTTTTCTTCTCGATAGCTGGCTATTTTCCGAACCGGTGGTAGTTTTGACGTTCATAAGCGCCTTCTCAGGGCCCGGATTAAATAAAGTATTTTGTATTTTATTAAAAACAAGATTTTTTATGAATTGTAGTGTAGTTTTTCTGTTCAATAAAGTTATTATTAATATTTGATTTGACATGCAAGTGTAATGGGGAAACCACGGTCGTGACCGTCAGCGTTATCAACACATACTGGAACATCACCCTAGTGGTAACCTGTTTTTTTTTTTATTATTATGACAATGTCACGCAGAATGGTAAAACATCTAACATTCAAAGTTTCAATTCACGTTTTATAACGTTCAGACTCTGATTCGGACGTTCTGTGGCATCCAACAAGTCATGCCTCGCGGTATTGTTTATAATTCGCCTACTTACAGATAATACCTAAAATGATATCATTCGAAATATCTCCTATATTATATAGGTTTACAAATTCTTCATGGTGATAGGGTTTATTTTGAATGCCCAATTGGCTAGTTACTTGCAACTTGAAAATCTGCCGCCAAATACCTATAGGTGTGTTCCGGCAGTTGCACTTAAGAACCATTGCCTCCGTTAGTTTAGCGTGTCTACCATCTTGGGCCACACCTTCACTGAACTTCAGATGAGATTGTAGCCATAAATTTATAAAGTATAAAAAAAACTTTAGTTTATCAATTACAATAAAACCATAACCATATATGTTAAGATCTTATTAAGAAATCAATTCCAGTTTAGTAGAGAAAAAATTAAATTAACATGTAATTTAAATATAAAGTAGGTATATTTTATTTGAATATGTACCTAAACATAATTCTCGATATACCTTGACTATCTAAAAAAAAAAACAATTAAAGCAATCATATATTTATATTATTTTATTACACCTTTTCTTAAAATACGATTGCAGTAATTTATCTTATTAGGTACTTTTTTAAAGCACATTTTTGGGATAAAAAAAATAATACAATATCACTTTCCTACGCCAACTATATTTTAGATTGAATATAAAGACTTCATGTACGCATGTATGTCGATTTAAGTCTGATACAAAATACGTGTGAATGTGAGTACCTAATAGTTCAGTAGTACCCTGTTCGGAAACTGAGTCGATCGATGTTGGTTTAAATTCTCCCCTGACTCTAAGTTACTAGAGAGAAAAACACGGTGATGAAGCTATATCATATCATATATTAGACTTATTTCGAAAACTAGCCTTTCGAGCTAGATCCTCAATTAAGAATAGCTTATTACCATCTTTAATCACATTGTCATTTAAAATAAGACTGTTGAAAAACATTAAATCTACAAATGATATTAGAACTACTTCGAGCTTTAAAAATACCTACTACGAATTGAAACATGCACCATGAGAGTATTTATTGCCAAAGTAATTTATATTTGCAAGAGCGGCGGCTATTGAACAATGCTGGGTAGCCGGGCATCAGTTTCCGATAAATAACTCAAAAAACTTCTACAAACGAAAACAATTTCTATTTCTCATAGCATACTGTGAAATGTTTGTTAAAGTTACCGAATGATATTATAAGTAAAAATGTGTAGATATAGTATACGCGATCCGCAAGTAGGCACACTTAAATGTCAGTATCCCTTCGGCGTTTAAGGAAGTATGTTATTTATCAAGTGCCTCAAGCATCTTGATCAGCTCCGTTATTATGTCCCTTGCCTCGGCTGTTGTTTGAGAGCTGTTGGAGCTCATATTAGAACTTGATGCTATCGGTGATAATGTACAATGCAAATTGGTCTTGGATTTGCACAAACCACAAGTCCTGGTTATCAATATTAAAAGTGTGTACTTGTACGCCAACGGTGCCTTCTATTTTTCCCGAATGTTTGTGATACTAGCATAGATCGGTAAGCGTGTGTGATATATTGATACAGATCGTCAGACCATGGAGGTTGCATCAAATCATACTCAGTTATATTTTACAGGAGAGCTTCCGCTTTCTACAACACTGTCGTATTATCGAAGGTTCTTATCTCAACTCGACTGACAGAACTGAACCCCTGCCGCGCACTTATATAGTAGTCTGTATTATGTACTACTCTCCATATTTTTAATTTAAAGTATGTACATGTTTCCATATTAATAAGCAGTAGACTTGGTATGTAACAATATATAATACACAATTCTCAATAACAACAAAAACGCCTTCGTTTATAATGCGATATTGTACTAACTATACAGAACAAAACTTTTAAACATCATGGGAACAAATTTAATGCGTAATTGTTTTGTTATTTAGATATATTATTTCGCTAATTTGATCTTGTTTTGAACAAAAGAAGATTCATTATTAATCTTTATCAGCTATATTATAACTCTGAAAGTTTGTAGGTTTTGATGTGTTATTTAATCACGTTAAAACGGGAGGAAGGATGTGAATAAAATTTGATACACAGATATTTTACTAGTAGGCCTAGGATGTTTTATTCTAGAAATATTTTTAGTTCTTTCTTCTAATGACAACGAGAATAAGGTCGCTAGTAATCAGCGTGCAGAATATAAGTTTGCAACGTTTATGTGAACTTCTAATAGCAGTAATATATAGTGTCGAAAATTAGTAATTTTATTTTTTTATGATAGGTCGGTAAAGAGACGGCACTTTACCTGATGGTAAGCACAGTACAATCCAAAAACAGTGACGACTATCGATGGAACGATAATCTATCACCTGACATTCCGGCCTACGTAAACGTTACGTTTCTGTTAAAGGACCCGATGTTATATGAGGAAGGGAATACACGGTCTGGCATACTGTTCCACAGATTCACGGTACAGCATAAGAACGTTTCTCACCAAACTTACCTATATGTTTTATGGAGTTAATTATTGTAGCAAATAAAGCTATCCGTTCAATTCGGTGTATAGCTATCTATATACATTATTAGTTTTGGGTATAAACCGAATAAACAGTTTGAGCGACCAGGCCGATCACGATATTTTTTCTTTTTTACGGTAACTGTTTGTCGCGTGGGATTTTGCAAACGTACAATTAACAAACACACAGTATACCTAAGCTTGGAACAATCATTTGTAACACAAATAATTGTCCCAAGATAAATTTGAACATAGAACACTTAGACCAGAGTCGATGATTTTTGGAACCAAAAAAAATAATAGTAGGTGGAACCCATTGGAGAAGGAAGAGAATCTAACATGAAAGGAAAAATAAATAACGGGCGATCTGGGGTCGGGAAGAGGAGGGAGTGAGTTTTTAAGGGTAAAAATGGTTTATTCGGCAAAACTACAAGTCCAATGGGAAAAAGCTAAATGGTGAAGGTTTGTTTCGTTTTTATTTGACATTAAACCTAAATTTTATGTGAAAAATTAAAATAACTAAGTTTTTGATTTTCATTTTTTTTTTTAATATTTTTTCTCCGAATTTATTGTGAAAACTTACGTTTTTATTTTCCAAAAACACTGTAATTTTTTTATTAAAATTGTTTATTTTTTCACTTTGTTTTGGCTCAATATCGAAAAAGCACCCTAATCTTCAATCGAAAATTCTCACGTCAAACTATCAGTTTTTTCAAAAATATCGGTTGTTTTTTTTTTCCTTGAAATCTTTACTTTCTAATGGTATAGAAATATACATTCCTTTCATTTTTGTTACATTCTCTTCATTTTCCAATGGTTATCATACAACATTTTTTTTTTACCTCTGCCCTGGTATAACTGGGCGTGGAAAAAACGACAACGTATTGGCTAAGCTAATGCTCGTTAAAATCGTTATATATAATATATACGCAATAAAATTATCATATCAGATATATAAATAAAATTTTAAAATTCTCGAAATATTATATATATTAGCGAAGTGCTCTCGAACCAAAACGACGATAACATAATTTATTTCCAATAATTATTACACCGGCAGTACTCATGTGCCATTTAAAATTTCACCAGAAATGGAGCCAAGTTTCAATTAGAATAAGTAATTTATGTAGGTTCATTTCTAACTTGTGATTGGTATATATATAGACATAATAACCATAATAGATATATAATTGAAATAAAACTAATTTAAACGGATTTTATCGCGGTTATTTATTAAATTTTGATCCCGACGTTTCGAAAGCTTTTCAGCCTTCGTGGTCACGGGGCGGACTGAGGTGTAGGTGGTCCAGAAAAGTTTATGTTACTGGGAAACCTCGGGATCAAAATTTAATAAATAACCGCGATAAAATCCGTTTAAATTAGTTTTATTTCAATGAATAATATTTGCGTAAACCTAAGAAATCATTAAATAGATATATAAGTTAAGAATTTATTTTACTGCAAAATGTTAATGTTATACTGTGATATTAGTTATCACAGTTTCGGTAGCGGTATGCGGTGGCTGCATAGAGATAGATAATAATGTATAATGGATTCGATTTCTGCTTAAGAGGTATGGATCCAAGAAATATACTGTGAAGTTAAATAAATAAACAGTTGGCGAAAATCAGGCTATTTCACTCGAGTAATAATGTCACGAAATACGACAAGTGAGAATGTTAAATTAACCTCTGTCGATTGGCTGTTACTTTCCAATTTATAACGCCACTGCTTCGAATCAGTCTACTAATTACGGATCGTCGGCTGGCTGTCTAATTTTAATAAAAAATGAACTAATTCAATGTGATCGCCGAATTTTAGGTTTTTCTTTCTATTTTATATTATCGTCAGTCTCTAAGTTGATAAAGATGTTAAGGGATGTGTAGTCCAAGCTGCTGAACACGCTAAGCCGGACGCACGAACTAGCTCTCAAGTACAGCTGCCGGAATATGCCGATAGATATTTGACTGCAGATCTTCAACTTGAGGGTGGTAGCTAGCCAGACGAGCATTAGAAAAAGCAATAACATCATACTATGGCATCATCACGTTATTTTCATTCACCGAAAGCTCAAATTCATTGCAGTGATTCGAACTCACGTCCTTTGACGCGGTGTGCATACACTCACCATGTGTATTCTAACACTGAGTTATCATCGATTTAAATGTTCTGAGTGTTTTTTTTTTTTTTTTTATTCTTAAGGTTTAGCGTTATGGCCATAATCTCACCTGATCTTAAGTGACGATACGGCCCAAGTTGGTAGACACGCTAAACCTGTGGAGAAACTGGCACTCAAGTGCTGCTGCCGGAACACAGCTATTGGTATTTGGCGGCAGGTTTACAACTTGAGGGTGGTAGCTACCCAGGCGGGCATTAGAAAAAGCCCTACCACCATGCTATGGTTTCCTCACGATGTTTTCCTTCACCGAAAGCTCAAGCTCATTGTAGGTGCTTGGGTTCGAACCCACGTCCCTTGACGCGAAGTCGTGCACACTACCACTGAGCTATCATCGCTTCAAATAATGATATGTCATTCGATGTTCACTCGTTTGTGGTTGAAGTCTACCTTCCTTTTACAGCAAAATCCTTGTAGTTCTTGCTCCCGTAACCAAGTTTTCCTTCAACAATCGCTAACAAAACAAAAAAAAAATTGTACGGATTGACATATGTCAAATAACGAGAAAAAATAACAAAATACATGCATTCCGTAATGCACATAAATAATTAATTATTTTTTTAATTTTGCTAATAATTTTGGGAAGACAAATTCACCAAATCGAATTTGTTTTCACACAATCGTTAGCGTAAAGTGATAACAAAAAATGCATGGTATGACAAACTAAACATTAAATCGGCAACATATCTCAACACTAAATCATAGCTTGCCTCGGATGGCAGAGCACAAGTGTACATTTTATTCAAACATCCTTTACAATAACAGCCGTAGGATTTTTTGGCGAGAACTTGATCTGTCATGTTGTAATTTTTATTTCAATTTCTATAACTAGTAATTTAGCCTTATATTGTCTAGTATAGGTGACATTTTACGTGATATATTGTAGCTAAAGAGCATTAAGTGAAGTGAATTATTAATTAACATTCGAAACATGATATATTAGTAGCTAAAAAACTCCCGAGAGAACTTCAACAAGTCACCATTTTTTTTATAGTTAACGCTTAGCCAACCTCACCTGATCTTAAGTGACATATGGCCCAAGTTGGCAGATACGCTAAACCTGTGGAGCAACTGGCTCTCAAGTGCAACTACCGGAACATACCTATTGGTATTTGGCGGCAGGTTTTGAACTTGAGGCTGGTAGCTAGTCAGGCGGGCTTTAGAAAAAGCCCTACCTACCACCATGCAATCCCTACAACCATCTTATTGAAGATAGTTTTATCTGCTCAAAAGTGTAAATTTTATTACTTGAAAATGGCAGTAATAGTCACTGAGGTGGACTGAGTTGCCAGGAATAAAATGAAGAAGAACATTCGTAGGATGATGGGTTACGTTGCCGCGTCATTTTCAAGTTGCTAAAACCATTCACAGTTAAAATTTGACTGCTATTACGGTAACGGCCAAAACCGGTGAATCAAAGGGTATACAATTTATATAAGATAAACTCCTTTGTAAAATGTTTTATACCGCATGTGCGTAGAATGAAAGACTTTATGAAAATTAGTTCCTCAGATTTTTCAAATACAATTTTTGTCAACCACGCATGTAATATATACAAACTATACTATAATAACAGCTATAATAACAGCGCAATACTACAATTTTGATTATAAAGAAATAGGTAAGACATCAGTTTACAGTGTGAAAAAATGTAAATAACACTGGCATTTAAGAAATTATGGATAAAACTTGTAGCATTTAATATTTAAGAGACACTTTGCGAAACAATAACAAATCTCGATACCTTAAGTGTTCGCCGACAGCTGATTTAAATTTCATTATGTTCCCCGAGACATTGACTTTAATGTTGTTTATTATGTGGGAGGTGAGGACTTGAACTACAATGTTCTAACATACAAAAAGAGATATCTGATACACAAATATTTGATATGGGACGCTGTTTATATATTACGGACTATATATTGCTTGCTATTTTTAAATCAATAATGGCATGCGTCAATGATAGCAGATTGTCAGTGTATACGGGTGAATCATGAAATACTTATTTTGCGCTGTCTGGAAGAAAAAGGTACAACTAATATCGAAATTGATACCTACATTATTTATTTTATATTACTTTAATCTGTTATGTAACTGGTGTATGATAGTAATAGACTTAAATAATAGTATAAACATTAAAAAAATGTATATAGACGACCTGAAAATTGATACTCCTGGGGTGCCCCTACCACATTTTACCATAGCAACAAAACACCAACTTATGAAAATATATTTTTTTATTAATGTGAACTATTATCTAGGTGATCAGTTTTTAATTTAATCAAAAAATATCTTATAAATGTATTTATTATATTTTTATTTAGAATTAGAATTTATGATGTGTTTCAAGTAAATAAGTGATTCCACTGACGGGTCACTAAATTACACACACATCCCTAATGGAATGTTTTAGAAATGTGCGTCCGTATAGTCCGTATGGTCATGAAAGCGCTTTTTGCGCTTTGAACATCGTGTAGGTAGTTCGTGCCTGTTTTCGCTCCAATAGCATACTACGAAGGTAAATAACTGATTACCTTGCTTTTGTTTCAGCAGGTCATTGATTACTCTGACCGCATGTAAAATCGAAATGTGCTATCTAGAATTTATTATTTATTTTGATTATAACCGTAAATACTTACTTATTACTTAACTTAATTTAGTTACTAATTCTGATGCCTAATCAATAAATGTATTTATATATATTTTTTTTTATTTATAAAATATCTATTATAATAAAATTGCCATGGGAATCAACGAAATACGCCAAATTTCAAGATTCATCTGTACAATCAATGGACGTGAGTTCGAATCCCTGCAATGAGCTTACCTTTCGGCGAAGGAAAACATTGTAATGAAACCATAGCATGGAAGTAGGGCTATTTCCAATGCCCGTCTCGTGAGCTACGACCCCTTTTCTAACATGATGTTTAAAATCCTATTTTTTACGAACTTCCTCCACGCAATGTGAAACGTTTTCACCCAGCATTATGAGGCAAGAGGGGTGTGTAGGAAGACTCATATGGTAATAAGCACTCGACACTACCCACTAAAACGAATCACGACCACGATTCAAGCTAACGTGTTGACCAGCGATCAGTTTTAGACTTAATTTAATCGGTTAGCTACCACCCTCGAGTTAAAGATCTGCTGCCAAATACCTGTAGGTGCATTCCAGCAGTGGCACTTGAAAGTCAATCCCTTCTTTAAATTTAGCGTCGTCATCGTTTTTAGCGACATCGTTATTTAATATCAGGCGAGATTGTAGCCACAACGCTAAAACCTGCAAAGTATAAAAAAAGTTTATGCATGTTTTCTACATTGATTAATAACCAAGCTCATTGTCTCTTCTCGCGTTGTTATGACACGGGGTATGCGAGTAATCGATAAAACGTAATTGATTTATGGGCGAACAATAAAAGTAAAAAGCAACCAGTGTAACTTGATCTGATCAGCTTAATAAAATTAAGCACGACCAGGAATATATTATAATTGATTGTTCCCATATGTTGTTTTTTGGCAATTTTGTTATTGTTTAAATACTTTATAGGCTTAGCACTATGACCACAATCTCATCTGATTTTAAGTGATGATGTGTGTCAAGATGAGGGAAACGTTAAAACTGGTGGAGAGACTGGTTCTCATGTGCAACTGTTGGAACACATCTATAGCTATTTGGTGGCAGATTTTTAATATAAAGGTGGTAGTAAGCTACATGGGCATTGGAAAAAGCGCTACCATGATACATTTTGATCACAATAAAAATACAATTCTATTATACTATGTAGATAATTCAAGAAGACGATTTCACATTTATTGTTATCTTAGAGCATTTTGAAATATTTATTTAAAAATGCAAGAATCCTATAGATACAGAAGATGCAGCAGAATAATGATTATTCCATTCCTTTTTACAAATATTTATTGTATGCGCTGTTTTTTTATTTAATTGTATTTATTGTATCTTTTACAATTCGGTATCTTAACTTTGCCCTCCCAGTACATTCTTGATAATTTAATGTATGTTTGTAAAAACATGGATAAGCTCGATTGTGTAGAGGACTGACTGAAACTGAAATGAATTAATACTAGAAATCGTGACAAACTGGTCACCCCATATTTTAGACTCAGTAAGATCAGTAAACATTTTTTTAGGTTTTATAACAAAGCCCCAAAGCACATTACCGATTTTCCGGATAGTAAGTTCAAGCACATTGTCAAGCGGGGTCTGATGTCAAAAGGGTAACAGTGTGGATCAATATGTGAACGCTGGTGATATTTTTTTTATGTTGCGCAAGATAGTGACTGCACTGCGCCTGTTGTTAAGTACAGTACAATCCAAATCAGCGGTGACTGTCTGATGTCTGGAATTGGCACCCCTCTCTGGGTATACGTTTAAAATTATTGTAAATGTATTTAAATTTAAAAGATGTACCTCTATATTAAAAAAAAAACATATCGACTTTTTTGCCGATTTTTCTCGATCACTGGGTTAATTTCCGAACCGGTGGTGGTTTTTACGTTCATATAAGCATTTCCAGGGCCTAAATGGAATAAAGATTTTTAATTTCATTTGATTTTGAAAAGTATGGTTAATTAATCAAACTGGCTTAGGAGGTCTTTCAATATAATTTCAAATCATTTACAAGTATAGTTATTGGTGATAATTATCTAAAAAGGTCATTTAATTCACAAACTACTTTACATTAAAAAGTTGGCACACAATTAACCTCAGTTTCATATCTATGCCGCTTCGTTTAGCGAGTTAACTTCAAGTTCCACGTAAACCTGTCATGATACTATATATAAACTTTTGGAGGCGATCCAAATATAAACCTTTACAATTTGGCAAATTGCCAAGGTAAAGAAAGCAGTTCGGATTGGATATGAACATATGCTTATCTGTGTGGGTTTCGGAAGGAATTATATCGGTCTTCCTTCAACTTTCTTTGTTTCATAGACTGCACAATTGTTGGCACACTGGGGCGTTTCGTTGGTTTTTATTATGCTTATCTATACTGTAAATTAACTATGTGATTGTAATATTATCCTGATTTAAAATTAAAAGTCATTAAGATAATGATATCTTATGTTTACACGAACATTACTCATCGAAATAAAATTAATTTAAACGGATTTTATCGCGGTTAGTTATTAATTTCGATCCCGACGTTTCGAATGCTTTTCAGCCTTCATGGTCGCGGGGCGGATTAAGGCGAAGGTTACCCAGATAGATGTTTATTTGCATCCTACAGTGAACACATGTTTTCATAATTGGAAATAATGTGAAGAACTGAAAAAAATATTTTGAATTTATTGTAGGTCGCGCATTTAATTTCGTCTGCCGATTATAATGCTCGTATTTACAGACGATATCTATTTTCTTTCTCGTATTATTTGAATGATTTTAACATCGCTCACTTTTTTCTGCTATTGCCGGGAAGATTAATAGTTTAAAATTAGTTTTTTTACGAGTGTTACTATTCGATATTCCAGAACCGGAATCATAGATTTAACATATCCGTCCGCCGCTCTATTTCCACCTACATTACTTCTAATCACTTATATTTTATCCAAATATAATAAAACAAAAAAAATATTCCTCATTCATAATTCAAGTCTCATAATTGGACACTAACAATGTGTGACGTGTTCCATCACATATAGATGCTTATAACAATAAGGGTATAGATATCAACGATGCCAAATTCTAATCCTCTTCTCTTAAGAAACATAACTCAATACCGAAATACAACACAAGGATATCGCGCTGGGTTTCTTGCAGGCCGTCCGAAGTAGAGAGTAATTTCTTAAGAACTTTATTTGTTCTTTGCTTCTATTAATTTGGGATTACGATAATTAATATATTGACGAACTGTATTTAAAATACGTTGCAATGCCATGACTTGAAAAAAGTGTTCTTTATATTTCGACCAAGAATATACAAGACCGTGAGAGCAAACGTATTCAAAAGCGAAATTTTTTTTTCTTTGCAATTTAGTTAATTTGTAATAGTTTATTGAGTGCATTTTTTTTTTCTGTTTAGTAGCTATTGATCAGTTTAATTGGTTGAATTTTCAATAAAAAATATTATATAGGTAAATTTATTTATTTATTTATTTATAACTTATGGAAAACACAACAGTCGACTGTCAAATAAAGAATAAGATAAGTATAATCGAAAGAAGTGTACTAGATTGAAGCCTAAATACCTTTTATCACAATGACAAAGATTACACTACTATGAGTAAAAAAGTTATGTAATATTCTACATTGAACATTTGAAATAAAAACTGAAATTAGCCCAGTGAAAAGAAACAAAATGACAAATATAATCGAGAATACTAAAATATAATTTCATATATAAATTAGTACCTTGAATTAAAATAAACTTTTTCATGTTATAAGTATTTATTCCAATATTCCCTCTGACGAAGGTCAGAGACTTTTGTGTTACAGAGTATTTTTACTACTCTGTACATATACTTAACTATTAAAATAAAATAATTAAGAATAATTAAACTAATTTAGTAGTACAAAATTTAATTGAAATTAAACTAAGTACAGAAAGTAAATAAAATAATCCTTACTAATATTATAAACGCGATAGTGAGTTTGTTTGTTTGTTACGCTTTAACTCCTACACCGCTGGACCGATTATGATGAATTTTGATATAAAGATAGATGGGACCTTGGAAACGGTGATAGGTTACTTTTCTCACGAAAACCCTATGGGGAGTGAGGTTAAGAGAGGGATAAACTTTATATGAAACTTTTTATGCGCCATCCGATTTGATAGACAAAATCAATATTACGAACGACGCCGCACATAAAATCTAGTATAATATAAAACGTTGTTCCAGGAAAAAGTGTATATAAAAAGACGCGCATATTGACCACATTCGAACAGCAAGTTATCGACAATGAAAGCAAATATGCATGAATGAATGTCCGTGACCCGGAGGGAGCCGCGCCTGCTTCTGTATTTACGCCACACTTCCGCCTCTTATTTACTTTAGGGATTCGACTCGGTACTGTCCATATATTGTAACTATAATACTTTTTCTGCGAACGATTTTAAGTTAAGCACTTTCTTATACATCTAATATTGTTTCTTATAGTATAACTTACTCCTGCTGACTCTTAGTAAGAACCTTTTTTTGCCTTTATTTATTGGTTACGGCAGAAATTGCTTAAAAAGTAGGTACATTTTCGCTCAGCTTAATTTAAACGTGCACATTTTGGGTGATTTTTTTTTAATATATTTAATACTATGGTTAGTAGATTGTATGGAATTATTTATTGTGAGTGGAGTTTTTTTTTCTAATTTTAAATAACTATGAGATTCAACGTGCTAAAGTTAGTTTAGTAATTCGATGACACACGGAGTTACCGAGACATTTTTGTTGTAAGTGCGGTCTCTAACCACGCAAATATTAGACATTTTAAATTTTACTCTGCTTTGATTGGATCCGTTTAAGCATATGCCAGTATGTAGCCATTTGAGTATAAGTCTACGGGTTGTTAGCAGAGCGATGAACGCCAGAGATCGAGATCTCTGTTTTGAATTGTTCTAAGTTTCTTTCCCATCATGTATAGATCGACCATTTTGTCACGCTCCTTTTTTTGTATCTTTGGTATGTTGTTTAGGTATTCATAAGGTATTTTCTAATAATGAATTACTCTTTGCCTTTTTAAATGAGTTGTACGATTGTTCTATTATGTGATCAAACTATGACACGAAAAACATCGAGAATAAAAAAGTTTGCCAACACTTACTTCTGTTGGACCGTAAGGTTGTGAAACCGACTTCCTGTCAACGAGTTTCCTTTTTCCTATTTTTTTTATAGTTAAGGTTTAGCGTTATGGCCATAATCTCACCTGATCTTAAGTGATGATACGACCCAAGTTTGTAGCCACGCTAAACCCGTGGAGGAACTGGCTCTCAAGTGCAGCTGCCTGATAGTGAGTCCTTCAAAAGAAGCGAGAAGATGTATCTAGGCAGGCCAGCATGACAGTGACGGCTGCCAGCAAATTTTGATTCATTGTCAGTCGCTGCTGATTCGGATTGTACTGTACTTAACATCAGGTGCAGTGCAATCACTATGCTGCGCAACTTAAAAACATTCATGAATGTTATGTATAAATTCCATTAAATATTTTTATATATACCTTTATTGTATACCTTCATTGTATACTAGCTGTAACTCCGTTAGCATGTAGCAAATTTTATTTTTATCATTTTCGTAAATAAATGTTATATAGCCTATGTTACATAGAGCTAATGGATTATTCTAACTGTGAAACAATACAAATATTTCTTCTTTATATTATTTAGTATAGATTGTATATTATAATTAATCAATTGTGGATAATAGTAAATATCATTAAGTCTAGTATCTCTACCATCATTACAGTAGTCTATTTCAAAACTTTCTTTAAAAACAGTAGGCACAGTTTAAATATCTCTTTGAAGCAAAAACAAAAAAGAAATGATTAACTTCAAATAATTAACGGTCTTCTGTAATTTGATATCGAGATAGGAACCTTTTAGGACCGTCGGTACACAATAGCTAATGTTTCATCTACGGGATCTAATGGGTCAGTCAATCAATCACTGAATAAAGCTTGAGCCCAGCGTGAATTTTTACCCAATATCATATAGAGATTGCTTTTTGCGTGGTTTTAAATAGGACACAAATTCACAGAGACTTAATTTTAATTATAAATTAAGCAAATGCGGTATTTAAAAAACAGTTAATTACTATTATACATATCGGCGCAAATATTATATAAGCAGAAAATACGGTGAAAGTGCCTCAACGAATTATGATTAGAGTACATCAACGAATTATTAAAAGTACTTCAACAGATGTTTGCGCATTACGTGATGGCAGCGCTCCACTATACTATAATAAGATGCTACGTAACGCTGGCTAGGAATTAGTTTCCAGGTCAGTAGTAGTAATTTAGCTTCTTCTACTTTTATTAATAGCTAGTACCGCGTTCGATTTCTCCTACACGCTTCGGCAACAGCCCAAGCCGAGGTTCGGTCACTAGTGATACCCTTGCGCGAGTTGCCCCTCGGGCTCGAGCGCCCTCAGCGCTCACCCTTCTAATTCGGTGAAGCTGTAAAAGCCCCTCAGGCTAACAGTGTAGGTCCCATAAAAAAAAAGCTGGCTAGGATATATCGCGAAAGACTCGCGTGCGAGACTGATCATTCGGAGTTTGTTATCATTTTACGAATAAAAACGTGAGAGTATCCCCGTTACTCTTACATACATACATATTTTTATACTATAATACATACATTAATATTATGAAGCGATCACAGCTCAGTGAAACGACGATATCTTAGTTGGTTTTGTATCCGGACGCCGCGTCAAAGGACGTGAGTTCGGATCCACCTAGAATGAGCTTGAGTTATCGGTGATGGAAAATATCGTGATGAAATCGTAGCATAGTGGTAGGCTTTTTCTAATACCCGCCTGGCTATCTATCACTCTCAAGTTGAAAATCTGACGCCGAATACCTTTAGGTGCGTTCCGGCAATTATTATTGAGTGCATTATTATTAAGTGTGAGTACCTCCAATAAGCTTAGCGTGTCCACCATCTTGGGCCACATCGTTAATTAACATCAGGTGAGATTGCCTGTAACGTTAAAACCTGAACTATAATAAAACAACAATTAATTAGTTAAAAGCTTTAGTGAATTACATTGATTATAATCTACCTATTGTAGAAACATTACAACAGAAACATTGTTTGGTTTGTTGATATCGTAAAGCGAAATAGTGCTTCACTCAATTGTAAAACTAAACATCAGACTACGACTGTAATATCAGTTAGCTGACAATGTTTTTCTCGGGCAATTTGGTTTAACTATTTTTTAATGCTATTTGTATCTTAAAATCCAGTTAGTTGTTTTAGCTTGTATACCAAGTTTGTCAAGGAATTTTAATTTTGTAATATAAAATTCTGTGTCTTAATATATTATATTTGAGTTGTAAATTGCTCTAAAATATTTTTTAATTGCACATTTGAACTAAAGCCGAAAGCGGCTCTATTACTTGCCCCAAATAATATCGAATGACGTAGATAGTCGGATATTCTTTAATAGTTTTTTCCTGTACCCTAAATTCAGCGAGAATTGTCCGGTTCGAACAAAAAAATCGTAGGCTGATGTCGGGAACAACTTTTCTTTCTGTGAGGTAATTTATCATTTATAGAAGTTGGAGGAGTGGTAACTCGCGTACAGTGTTTTGCCATCCAAAAGTTTGTAATGTTTGACGCCTAAGGTTATTTATATCTAATGTGATCCAAAAGTTTTTGTCTGTATAGATATACAGTAGAACCTAGTTAAGTCAAACCTCGATAAGTTGAAAACCTCCAAATCTCGAAACAAACGTTTTGTTCTCTTCGCTTCAAACACCACAACCTCCATTCTCTATGAGTCGAAAACTGTATAACTCGTTTCTTTTGGCGTCTCCTTTGATGATCGACTTGTAGAGGTTACTAATATACACAATAGTATTTCAATTGGAAGCATGTTACTTAACTTTTTTTTATGCTATGTGCCTTTAGCGTTATGGTCACAATCACACATGATGTTAAGTGACCATGGTTTAAGATGATGGATACGCTAAGCCTCGTGGCGGGACTGGCTCTCAAGTGCAACTACCGAAACACATCTATAGGTATTTAGCAGCAGAGTCACAATTTGAGATAAGTAGCTAAGCAAGTGGGCATTAGAAAAAGCTGTACCACAATGATGTGGTTTCGTCACGATGTTTTTCTTCACCAAAAGCTTATGCTCAATGCAGGGGTTTGAACTCTCGTCCATCGACGCAGAGTTCGTACACAATATCGACTAATGCATCACCGATAACATTTTTATGTCTAAACATTTCGCGTTACGTTGTTTATCCGTGATGAACTGAAAACTACTTAACTGATTTTAATGAAATTTTTCACACTGTATGCAGCTTGATCCAACTTGAGAGATAGGATACTTTTATCTCGATAAGTGATAATAACGCGATAGATGACGCTATAGTCGTTGTGACTGACTACTCAAAAAGGCAGAACACCGTTTGCCAGGTCGGCTAGAGTTATACTAAAACTTTATAAATTCTATTAGAAAATGTGTTCATTCTGTGAAAGTTTAGATTGATCATCTGTTTGGTTCGTATTATGTTAGTATTTAGTATCGAACTAGTAAACCGGGCTACGCGTTGCTGTGACTGTTGTAATAAAAATTGCAAAAAATATATTGCGAATATATATTGAGATATAAACTATCCTATCTCTCAAGCTGAATCAAACTCTATGCAGTATGCAAAATTTGTTTAATATCGGTTCAGTATTATAGGAGTTCATCGGGGACAAATAACGTGACACACAATTTTATATACTATATAAAGATTATAATTCAGGTCTTTTCATAGTAACATATAGTATTCTTAATTAAGTCGGAGTTAGCGAACCTGACTGGTAGATGCTACAAATCTTGGCATAATCCTTCACAAGGTTTACGACTCAGTAAAATAGATCTCGCTGTCAAATGGCATCTCCAGACATCTGAATTATCCTTAAATAGACGTACCTAAAATGTTGTAAAACATGTAAAATAAATTATGTCAAAAACGTGAAAATATAATATTGCCTACACGTATATGGCAGTTTTCAGTCTCTATCTCACTTCCGGTTACTCCTAGAATAAGACACGCCTAAGAGTCTCATTATGGTAGATGGTCCACCTGTTATTTGGTTGGCCCTGGTGAATATAATTTCAGTGTCGTACCAGAAGCCAATAAATTATATGATTTAGTAACAATATATATAAAAATAACGAAAAACTGCAACAGATTTTCATTTATTTCAACAGTTTAAAGGAAAAATAATGTGACAGTGTGTTTGTTTGTTCGACAAACTTACACGCCTAAATCGCTGAATCGATTGCGATTGATTTTAGTACAGAGATAGATGGGACTCTGGAGACGGAGATAAGCTACTTTTTCTTACGAAAAACTTATTAGAAGTGGGATATAAAGAGAGATAAAGTTGAGTCATCCGGTTTGTTTGACAAAATCAATATCAACGTGAGCGAAGTCGCACGTTAAATCTAGTTATTAATTAAATAACTGCTGATAGATCAAGAATCTATAACTTCCAAGCATAGAAAGGTATATTTCTATTTGAATATTACATTTTCATATGTTCGTATCATGCTCTCACGTGACGGTGGTAACTTGATCGATCTTTATCTATTTATATCCACCTTCAACCTTATAGTAGCTGTAATCCAACGATCGCATATTAGATATCTCATTTACTTAAAGGTCTATGCATAAGTAATTCATCTGATAGTAGATCGAGCAATTGCGTGATATTTTAGAATGTGATATTCCTAGTTACGTTTTGTAGAAAAGTAGAGGTACTCTTGACTACGTTTGTGTAAATTGGAATAAATTTAATAATATTCTATAGCACCGCCTTATAAGTATGGATTTTGACATTAATTGTTTTATAGGTTTAACGTTTTGCATTTATCTCACCTAATTTTAAGTCATCTAAAAGACGATGTAATCCATGATGATGGACACGCAAAGGTATTAGGCCACCATTATGGAGGGACTGGCTCTTAAGTGCAACAGCCAAAACATGCTTATTGATATTTCGTCGCAGATTTTCAAGTTGAGGATAGTAGTTAGTTAGTTAGCGAAGCGATGATAGCTCAGTGGTAGTGTGTACGACTTCGCGTCAAGGGACGTGAGTTCGAATTCAACCACCTACAATGAGTTTGAGCTTTCGGTGAAGGAAAACATCGTGAGGAAACCATAGCATGGTGGTAGGGCTTTTTCTGATGTCCGCCTGGCTAGCTACCACCCTCAAGTTGAAAATCTGCCGCCAAATACCAATAGGTGTGTTCCGGCAGTTGCACTTGAGAGCCAGTTCCTCCACAGGTTTAGCGTGTCTACCAACTTGGGCCGTATCGTCACTTAAGATCAGGTGAGATAATGGCCATTACGCTAAGCCTTAACTACAAAAAAAAAGTTAGCTAGATAGGCATTAGAAAACGCTTTACCACCTTGCTATGGTTCTATCACGATGTTTTCCTTCACCGAAAACTCGTCTATTGACCCGGCACCTGTACACACTACCTACAGAGCCATGATCGCTTCAGAATAAGATAAATAATAGTTTCTCCAGACAGTTTTATCATTAACACACATTTAGCGGCAATAAGTAGCCTCTGACTTCCTTTAACATTCAATTTGTCAAAAATAATTTGCCGGTTTAGACGTAAAAGCGTAGACGGCAGTTACTTTCGCATTTTAATATAAGTTTAAATTGCAAGAATATCGCCATAAGCTACTGATTTAGTATTCTAAGTCTTGTATTCTCTTTGATATAAGCCACGATACTGGACTGTATATATATCAGTTTCGTTTTCCTGATGTAGCACGTAGGATCACTCTACATTTTTTGCCGTGACGGATAAAAATAACAGGTAAATGTGACTTTTTCTATAGCTAATGGATTTAGCGTTATAGCCATACTTTTACCTAATGTTAAGTGATGGTGTCCTTAATATGGCTGATAGGCCTAGTAAAATGACTGGTTCTTAAGTGCAACTACCAGAATACACCCATACAGGTATTTCACAGCAGACTTTTTACTATTCTAGCGGGTGTTAGAAAATGCCCTACTAATATGCTATAGTTTTATCACGATGTTTTTCTTGAAGAAATCTTAAGCTCATTGTAGAGATTCGAACTCCCGTATTTTGATATGGCATCCGTACACTCTACCACTAAGCTATCATTGTTAATTTTTATGTGCCTGACTAAATTTTACTTGAAAGTACTAAAATAAGTTTAAAATGTAGAATGGTTTTTAAAAACTGGATCATAGATACGCTTACAAAGTCGTTAGCAAAACTTAGTATCCTTTCATAATAAAGTAAGTTGCGTCAATGTCAGTGATAGAGCCATTATATCCCTACGCCTAAATAGCTATTCAAACACGCAAGTCATTCCCGCAGACATTATCCATTTGTCTGGTAGGCGACATTTATTTTTAGCGACATTGGCTTTGACGTTAGTTCTTTATAATATCATTTAGGGTGCGATCTGGAATTAAAAAGGATTATCTCTAATATTATGTCAGAAAGGATCTAGATATTGTATATTTTCAATAATAAATATGGTCAATTGTAATTATAATAGCATCATATCTAGAGCGGGATCGTGTACAGAATAACGAGGAAGCAATTGTTCTAAATAATATCATGTACTAAGACTTAATTCTAATACTAATTTAAATAGGTTGTAGATATTGCCAATTTTTATACTTGTATAACTACTAAAGGGTAATAAAAACTGTTGATTTTGATTCAAGTATCATAATATCCAAGGGCGATGTTGGAAAGATGGGCTCCAACTGCTCAGGAACAGAGTTTCGAGAAAGTTTGGCTCTTTTTTGTAGCCCGCTCGCCAAGAGCCAACTCATGTACAGCAATGAAGTGAGATAACTGGGATTTGTACCTGACTGGTACGCCACCTACAGCCAGTGCTTATCCAGATCCCAAAAGACTTGCAGAGTTTTATTGTAACGACAAGCCGTAATTAATAATGATTACCCTTTTTTTAACGTGGGGAAATACATTTAGGTATCTCCTCCCAGTCCGGGGGGGCTGTGAGGGATATGTGGGACTCACCCGGCGCTAGCAGCCGGAAATACCCACTAAACACTCACGGCCATCTGTGTCCGTCCTGGGGCGACATGGGTTCGTGCTTGCAATTGCCGCACGATCCCACCGACCGGCCAGGCCTGATGTTAAACAGGCCCCCGTCCGGGTAGCCTGACGAGGTGCTCTTGCAGTCAGCCGGACTGGGGTACTAACTATTACTGATCGGTTACTAACGGTAACTAGTTATGACGTAAATGACGTAAATCACAAATAAAGTTACATTTGCATTTATAATTTAGGGCTAATTAAAAATACTGAACGGTGCAAACGTGTGAGTTGGTGTATAAACAAATAGAGGTACTTTGAATGATGATCACTTAAAAGTTAAGATTAACGATTTCGTATCTAGCAAGATTAATTTTTATAAGCACATACTACAACACGAGAACAAATTAGGTGTACTTCATGGCGCAAGTGTGTGTAGGTAGGCGTTCGAATAGGTACTATAAAGTATGTTATTTATGCATTGTTTCTTTAAAATAAATAATACTGCCATTGTCAACAGTGATAAGTCGTATTAAAAATAGCAAGTGTAAGTACCTATTACTGCGTGCGTAAACATTGGCGAGACGAAGTTACATTTCTGAGAGAGATACGACAGCACGTCTTTTAAATTCCCTTATTAGATTCCAGACGACGCTCCTTGTCACCGCTTAAATGTTTACGCATTTTTAGGCGTGTTTAGCATGAAGCAATTCATATTACAATCATTTTTTTATTATTATTGTTCGTCAAGTGGTAGGCCATGGAATTCTCTCTGACTAAACCAGGTGTAACATACGATAGAAAAAAGGGATCGATTTGGTTGTCAAGCCATATATGAGGCTTGTAACAAAGAACAGGCATTAGCTTATATCAGTAAAGAAATATGGCATAAGGTTTTATATCATGTATAACAAAAATTCACTCAGTTATTGGGGAACCTCGAAAGACTTATTTTGCGCTGTCTGGTTGTAATGGTACCCCTAATATCAAAATTAGTATCCACACTATGTATTCTATGTTACTTTAATGTATGGTTCAACTGGTGTATGATAGTCATTGACTTAAATTTAAGTACAAATAGTTAAACATATATAAAAGACCTGGAACTGGATACCCTTGACGTGTTCTTACCGCATTCTGTGAACTATGTAACGATAAAACACCAACTAATGAAAATAAATTCAATTATTAATGTGAACTATTTGCTAGTTGATTACTTTATATGTTTATACTAATAAAAAAAAATATCTTATAATTTTTATTATATTTTTATTAAGAATTACAATTTATGATTTGTCCAGAGCGAATAGGTAAATCCATTGGCTGTCTGTTACTCTGCCTGCAAAAACGTAAATTGACGTATCTTTGGAACGATTTCGTCCAAAGTAATTCAAAGTGATGCCTTTTCGATAAACGTATTTATAATTAAACAAAACTGAATGTTGTTTTGTTATTTGTAAAAAATCTACTAAAATAAAATACGCCGAAATTCAAGATTCACCCTCATCGTTAGATCTTAAAGACTACACACCATTATCTTGATAATTTAAATGCTCTACTTTTCGCAATGTACCTACATGACTACCTACTTATCATCTACCTACTTACCTACCTACTACTATCCTACTTAAAACATATTTAACGATTAGAAACTTGAACAAGAAACGTGAATTCTAAATAGGTCTTCACAGGTTGACTTTGACTATAATCCCATTTGCCCTTAACTGATACTAACACTAAAGTTTTAACTGGCCTAAGAGTAATTGCCGAAAAGAGAAGCGATACGAGATTAAGAAAATTATCCGAAGAAAACTGTGCATATACAGGCATGTACCGTGCACCGTCAGTACACAGGGAGGGCGGTTACGTGGACGATAATCACGTTAATTAGTTTCAGTAAATACAAACCCCTTATTAAGTAGTTCTCAAATAGAGCATGCGTTTTTCCAAGTTTAGGTAACTTTTTCACTTAAGCTAATTACTTACAAAATCAAGTAAACTTTTATACAAGCTTTCATTCTTAATTTACATTTAGATGCTTAAATTGTTATCAAAGACAATTATAAAGAGTATATTAATATATTTATACCTCGCCTTTGTAATGAACGCAGAAAATTATATATATTAACTAATATAAATATAATAAGCGATGATAGCTCAGTGATAGTGTGTACGAGTTCGCGTCAAGGAATGTGAATTCGAATCCAAGAACCTACAATGAGCTTGAGCTTTTGGTGAAGGAAAAGACCGTGAGGAAACCATAGCATGGTGGTAGGGCTTTTTCTAATACCCGCCTGGCTAGCAACCATCCTCCAGTTGAAAGTCTGCCGCCCAATACCAATAGGTGTGTTCCGGCAGCTGTACTTGAGAGCCAGTTCCTCCACAGGTTTAGCGTGTCTACCAACTTGGGCCGTATCGTCACTTAAGATCAGAGAGAGATTATGAACATAACGGTAAACCATAACTATATATATTTTTTAATAATAACTAAAGGTTTATCAGAAATCAGATATGCCCTTAATTATGATAAAATGAAAATGATTTTAATAACGAGCTATCGGGTTTCATATAAATTCGTTTCTAGTAGAAATTAATGAAACTTAAAATATCTTTACGCAGTGCGACTGGGGAATTCCAAACTCGAGAGTAATACGAATCCCTCTGATTAAAATTTCAAGATCTCGTACTAATTATTTGTAATTTATTCGAACACTTTGATTTCAAATTTTAAATAAATAGAAGTTCATAATACTATATTTAACGTTAGCTAATATCTTTACAACCAAACATATACATGAACCAAAGATATCTTTTATATAAAACGTACTAGTTTACGTACGCTAAACCTCTGGAGGGACTGAGTCTCAAATGCAACTCCCGGAACACACCTATTTGGCTTTTTCAACTTAAGTCCCGACCCATTTTGTAACAGATCCTTTTTACACCAACTGATCCTGAAAGCAAATACATGTGCGTCCTCATAAAGCATATACTAGATCATATAACAAATTTATAATCTTTTTAGTATTGATTGTATCTTTAACAATTAAGTAGAAAAAAAAAACTTAAATTCATCCTCAACATCGCAAGAGGCTAAAAATTCGCGCGAAAACTTTGAAAATTCCCTGATGGATGCTGTTAATGGAAATTAAATGTAAAAATTTGGTTGCGTTAATGTATTTATAAGGGGTTCAAGGACTTAGCTAACTTTGCCTTTTAGTAAAAGAATGTTTTATGCTCGCTAGAATTTTACCAACAATTAAGTGCATTTATAATGTACTAGTTGACCCGGTGAACTGCGTATCACCTAAAATCCATATTATTTATTGTCGCTAAAACTCAAAAACGGTTTGAGGGATTTGTATTTTACTAAACATTTTGTTTAGGTATAATCAATCCACCTTCTGACCTTAATTCGTTAAGATCAATAGAACTGGCTATAACAAATATCGTTTCCGGTTTTCATTTCTTTTGGTTATTGAATAAAACTTGTTTAAAATTCTAATGTCATTTAATAATATGAAATCTAAATATAGGTGGATTCGTGCACACGTCCCTTGACGCGGCGTCTATATACACTACCAACTGAGCTATCATCATTTTTCACTTCACATTTCTTTTCATATTATGAGATTTTAAAAAAATCTGTTCGTTTTCTTATTATACAAACCTTGTCCTGCCAATAACGAACACAATAAAAAAAAATCGAATTTAGTACAGTCGTTAGGAAGTTATACGCGTACAACATTTCAGCGATTCATTTTTATATATTTATAGGTAAAACAAATAAGATTTAAATATAAACATTTTTAAAAAGTGTTTCTTACCACAGGTCACTACTATTATATGCCAAAATCTTGGATGACAAACCAAAGACGTTTGTAAATATCACAGAAATATTTCACAGACGCGAATTTGTCAATATTTCTATTTATTTCAGGAATGAATTCTCCAAGACCTATGATGATGAAGCGATCGTTCCCTTAACATATTGTCAACAATATTGTATATTCAAAAGAAGGGATTCCTTATATGGTATCACATTTTAGCCCTCGTCAAAACTTGTCACAATATTCCTGACAGCTCTCACACCGGCATTATATTGTTGGAATAGTTTAGCACCTTGTGCTTCAAGACATATGGTCGTTTCTAGAATGAACAAACACAAATAGTATTTGATATGAAAATAAGAGACGGTAATGTTTCGTGATTTCCTGGTATTCTATTCACATGTGAACCATTGTTAAAGTTAAATGTAATGTTTTTGATAGTGTTAAACTTATTTTATAGTACAGTAAATTGGCCAAGAGTACATTAATATTGAAGCAATAATCTCAGCCGGCATGCCGATTGCATAACTAGTATCTCCTCCCTTAGGTAAGTTACCTGAAACTAAACTCTGAAGTATTAGTTCTCAATACCCTTCCTACTAACTGGCTTATATTTTAATCAGAACACGGGCCTAGTTCTTTGAAAAAACGCCTTACGCGGGCACTAAGATGAAAACGAACGAGCAGTTGGCAGGAATGCTTGGCAAAGTAGTCTCTATTCCCCCTTAATCTACTTCTATGATGGAAAACAATATTATTACAGCTACAATTAGTTAGGGTCTAGCCGACAATCAGAGTTATAACAGTTTTCCCTAGCAGTTGCTAAGTTTGAATATTTTTTGCACGCCTCATAAGCGAAGCGTTGAAGTGGGTACTACTGTCACTTCACGCAAAACAACAGATTTTTCTAACTTAAAATGTGCCTATTTATCATATATCGCGCTTGTAAAATAATATTTCACACACATATCAGAAAAAAACATAATTTTTAACACTCATTATATTTTTGATGCCATTTTTGTTATTTAAACTAGTTAAAAAAATAAATTATGAGTCGTGCACTTTTGGATTTTTTAAACTTTATCTGATATTATATAAGGCTTTCATTTAAAACAAGGCACTTGCAAAAGCATTTTATGTTTTTTATATTTAAAATCAATTAAATAATTCTAATAGCTGATGCTATGAAGTGTACTACGTATATACATTTGACTGTATTCATTAACATCTAAACATATCTGTACTTTCTTTATTATTCAGTTAAATACGTCGTATGCACTTTACTCACATATTAAGTGCATATTACAACTTTTTCATTAATCTCGATGATATTCAGTTATCACAATATATTTAATTAAAGACATTTTTTTTATTCAGTAACTTTGCATGACACACTGTTTTATTGATTTTAAATATAGTTTTGTCAATTTATCGAAATATAAATTGATGCTATACAACTATACTTGGAACGTAATCAAAACTAAGCCAAAAATAACGATTGACTCACAAAGATATTCTATCCAATTATATTAAAATTTAATTACCAGAATCCATCTACCGCTATGATGTTATTTCCAGTGAAATTCCAGACGTAACATTAGATTTGATCCGGTCTTATAGTCATTGAAGCAGATATTACTAACACGGATGTAAATTTTGAACAAATGACATCGGTACTAGAACGTTCTACCCCGTTTGGATTAGTATATAAGCGAGAAACAACTACAGCCGATTCGATATCAATTCAATATTAATCGTCGAATCAACCGAAAACCATATAACAACATTATTCACATCGAGTGAGAAAAATGTAATGATGAATTTGTTTAAACTTTGCCTTCATATTGTAACAAATTGATGTGTTGTCGATGAAAGTGAAGATTTATTATGCAAATACCGGCTTATACTTATTTTTAATGACAACTGTCGTACTAAAGATAAGACCGCGTGGTCGTTTAATAAATACACAAATCGCCGACACAAACTATATCCAAACTTCCAACAATCTTTGTGGATTACACAAACCAAATTTTCGTGTAGGAGTCTAATCCGATTCATTTAATACAGCGACATTTGCTACTAAAACCATAACATTGTGGGTGTAGTTAATGGTAGCTGTGATTACTTAGAAAACAGACTTATTATTTGCATTTATTCACTATGCTAAACCCGCCTCTTTGTTTCGCTATTTACTAACACTCTGTTCGGGAGAACGTTCGAATACGTAAACAGTACACAGTACGTTAACGGTACATGAACGGATAGTGTACACGAACTCTGTTCTTGGATTTTATTTTATATTACATATCATTTGTATACAAATTTTATTAAATTAAATACGAATTATAATGTATTTGAACAAAATAGTAGTACTTTATTTGAAATTTGATCATAATTTAATTGTAAAATTTGATTATTATTGAGGTTATTTGACAAACTGTTTTTACATACCACATTTATTGCTTATTAATATGGAAACATAATAATACTACACATTTTAAGTTGTTGAGATGTAGGGCTGTTGATAATACAGATTACTAACTTACAGAAACTGCTGTAAAATATAACGATTGTGCACTGTGAGTATGATGCGACACAACCTCCACCGGTCTGTAACACAACATAACCTTTAAACGTCAATCTATTTAGTTGTTGTATACTCAATACACCAGGAATTTGTAGCAAGATAAGCAAGGTTAATGGAATGAATTAATTACTGGGTACTGATTGAGTTGAATTGTTACTTGCCTATGTACACTTTAGTTTTCACTTCACTACACTGTCCTTACAAAGCATTGAGCCTGCGCTGGTATATAAGATGTTTTTTTTTTCGCAACGTTCTTGTCATCTTGAACGTGTAAACTCATTCTCTGATAGGTTATATGTCAAAAGCGTGAGCGCATTTTGTTTCATGCAAGCACGTTGTTATTCTGGCGTGATTATTAGTTTTTGGGATAATTGAGTATATTTTAAAAATGATCTGCTAACGAGTTTATAAGCATGGTGTATGAGAGTTTTAATGCTGTCAAACACGATTATTATATATCCTTTTATTGGACTGTGCAGTTTCAAGGCCTAGCATTGAAGCAATTGCCTCACTGCTACCGCTGTGCCGAAATGATCTGAGTTCGAGTCCAGTATAGGACAATTATTAAATAATTGTATTGAGTTTCATTGTTACACTGTGTTAGTTGTGTTATAAAGTCTTTGACATTTGACATTGGTAAAATAGGCAGACGGTATAAAAAATCACCACTACGGGACAAAAGGCTGTAAATGTTTCATAACAGTTTCAGACGCTGACGTATAAATTTGTATAAGCCTATACGAGGAGTCTAAATAGTTGGTTTTATATATACGTCTTACTAAATTTACAAACAGTGAAATAAATTGATACCCACAGAACACAACACGAACTTCTGTAATATTGTTTCACACTTTCGCTAAAAGCTCCGCACTCAAACTCCAGTCCAATTTGATTGTTCACTGTTTCTATCACTTTCAGTATTCATGTTGTTTTGAATAGATTTAGTTGATGTAGTTATTTTGATTATCGATGAGAAGTTTATTTTCAAACTCCATATAGAACACTCAGAGAATCAATGATTCTGAATATTAACCGTGTAAATGCAAAATCATTTTTGGAAATTTTATAAGCGATGATAGCTCATTGGTAGCGTGTAGGAACGCCGCGTTATGAGAACTGAGTTTAATTCAAGCAGCTACAGTAAGCTTAAGCTTTGGGTAAAGAAAAACATACTGAGGAAACCATAGCATGGTGGTAGGGCTTTTTCTAATGCTCGCCTGGATATCCATTCACCCTCAAGTTGAAAATCTGCCGCCAAATACCAACAGGTGTGTTCCAGCAGTTGCACTTGAGAGCCAGTCCCTCTAGTTCTACTAGGCTTTGCGTGTCCACCATCATGGGCCACATCATCATTGTAGTATAAGGCAGACAAAGGTACTATTCCGGAAGGCAAAGAATAACGAAGTCGCGAGCACAGGTAGTGATATATTAACGAACGTGATGAATTAAGTAAGACTAGGCCCTAGATTGATAATGCTTTAAAGTTAATTTTTTCGTACATATACATAGTTAAAAGTGTGTGAGTCAGTTCCGACACACAGCGACGCGACGGAGTTTACGCCTTACGTAACATTGTCTTTAAAACGATTGTCAAAGTGAAAGATGTGCAAGATATGTTGCACAGAAAACCATAACGCTTGTATTAATTTCACTTATCATAAAAATTCTATACCTGAAGTCTTACATTAAAAACCAATTAGAAAGTGAATTCTAAATAAAAATAAAAAAAAATTAAGCCGTAACTTACTTACAATTTATATAAAAAATATACAGAAAAATACCTCTATATTTTACGTTCATGATAGAAGTAACAATAAATTGTATGCGAAAAAAGAAACAACTTTTAATCTTGTTTACCCTTAAAAGTAGTAAGGGTCGTAATGAATGCAGGCGGGGAAAATTTATGCCTTGTGTATAGACAAAAAAAACAGAGAGGAAATTACTCACGCTAATAAAGGCACTTTGAATTCTTTCACAGCTCTCGTTATAAGTAAGTAGGTTGAAGAACGATGGAGGCTTCCGAAACGCCTTCAGCTATATTCTGGTTAATTTTCTCGTGTCAATTACCTCCCTGTATCCTTTTCACAAAACAATTATGTTTTTTTTTCTTTATTTTTATGGAGGGTTTGTTCAGATAAAACATGCCACCCTAGTCCATACAGCATGCTACAAGCAATTCCTCAGCACAATATCGATTTCAACAAAGTCACTAATTAATTTGGCTTATCCGATGTTGGGTGAGCCCGTATTTCCTTGCATATACCTATGTTGTAGCAATGTTTAATATATACTAGCAATTAGTAAATAACTAAAGAATTCAATAGAATTGTAATTTTATAGATAAATATTGTTATTGTTTTGTATCCAATAACCACGTTATAGGTTTTCTTACTTCGAGAAGTATTTGAACTTTTCGTTTTCAAATATATCGAATATTGTATTCATTTCACCACAGAAAAAAGTTTACTTATTCTATACTAAATACTTATTCATATGTACATACTACATATTTTATATCTAAGCATTTTGCGCGGACGAAGGAGTCCGGAAACCTAAAACTTATACGTAAAGATTTACACATATACTTAAAATAAAATAAGGAGTGTTTGGCGGAATCTTGATCTGTCATGTTGTGATGTTTATTTTTATTCATATTTAGTTATTTAGTCCTGTCTTGTGTAATATAGAAGACAATTTACGTGATATATTGTAGCTGAAGAGAACAAGTGAAATGAATTATAATCATTCGGAACATGATATATTAGTTGCGACAAAACTCGCAACAGCTTCAGCACGAGAATCCTCATTTTGAAAATAGTTTAATCTGTCCAAAATGTCCAAATCTTATCACTTTAAAATTGCGGTAATAGTCTCTAAAGAGGACTGAGTTGCCATAATTTTTTTTTTTAAATTAGATACTCCTTTTTAAAAATACGGTAGCAACGTCAAAGATATCTTTTTATCTGTGGTCAAGAAGTCACACAGTGTAAGGATTACCGCCAAATAATCTTACAATGTTACCAAATAAAATTCAAGGAAAGGTATAAAATGCTCTTTGATTACATAAACTATATAAAAATAAAGCATATAAAATCTACTACAATCATTATTAATAACTTTTTAATATTAGTAATTCATAATGTCATATTATTGATGCATTTAATTGCGTATTTTACATGTTGTAATATCCAAGACTATTGTAATCGATTCAAACGATAAGCTTTAAGCTATGTTATCTTATCACAGCTTATTAATCTTTACTACAGTTATAAAAAGGTAAAGTTAATTTATATAGGTGATTTAATCTATGGAACTACTGTTATGATCAGATACGCTTAGCAGTAAAAAAAACAAGAACGAATGTTAAATGTTGAAAATATGAATAGATGTTTTTTTTTTTAATGGTTGGACTGCAGTGTTGAGGTTGCGTAGTGGTAATGTAACAAATATTTGCATTAGCATGCGAGTGTTTGGCGTATGTATTTGATAAAAAAAGGGAATTTTAATACAGATGTATGGAGAATGATACTACAATAGGGGAATATTTGTTTCTTTATATAAATATTTATTTATTACAGATGATTTTATTGAATATAAAACGGGCCGCATGTTAGGCCTAGCGATGAAAGTAGTTTTCTAGCTATTACTTGAATTCATGTTCACATAGGAATATTTTTATGTGAATATTTTCTCGGTTTAGTTATTTTATTTAATATCATAGATGCGACATTATAAACATGAGTTTGTTTGTTTGCTACGCTTTCACGCCTAAACCGTTGAATCCATTATGAAGAAATTTTGTATAGAGATAGGTGGGATCCTGGAGACGTGTTAGGCTAATATTTCTCGGGCAAAAAGTGGGGTAAAGAGAGGGATAAACTTTGTATGAAACTTTTTATTGTGTCTTCCGATTTGTTTGACAAAGTCAATTTTAACGCGAGCGAAGCCACATGTAAAATCGAGTTGTGTTTATAAAACCGTTTTCATTTGACATTAGTGAAATTATCTAGATATGCTATAATAAAAAAAATATAGGGCTTCTCATCGAATGGTTAGGGCCGATAAAATTACAATATAAACTTTATAATTGTGTAGTTATTAAAACTCACATAAAACATGGTCTTGTAATATTAACAAATTAATACCCAGCATATGGTACGGTAAAATATTATAACATATAAACTTTTCAGTTGTACCCTTATACTAACACTAGACTTTTACTTTCGTATGTATTTACTGTTCTTAGTTACAGCCTGAAATAACATTGTTAGAGCTTAATTAAAACAAAGTACTAGAAACATGTTGTTAGTTTACAGACTCAATGTTCGTTATATAATAAATCACAATCAGTTGTCCGCCTTCAATTGTGTGAACAACTGAGTATTGTTAATTAAACAGTGTTATATTGCATGCATGTTTTCTTTATTAGTTCAATTTACTCTTGTACTAATAACATTCTCTAATTGTATCCTTTATAAAATTATAAACGCGAAAGTTTGTGAGTATGGATGTACGGATATTTGTTGCGCAAAAACTACTGAATGGATTTTAATGAAATTTTACCATAATATAGCTAACATAGCTTAAGCATCGGTTTAACACATAGGCTATAATTTATAAAGACATTGTGTGAATTGTTCAAAATGATAAAAGTCCAAAAGTGAAAAGCGTAAGTTCTAAAATTCTAAATTTTAGTTTCTATTATTTTTATTTCTAATTAAATTCTAATTCTAAAGTTCTAAAATTCTACCATCTGCGAGCTATTCTGACCTGTGCGGTGCAAAAACCGTTAGAGTTATTTGTATATAATGTATAACGAAAATATTTATCTTAAATAGTCCGTCCTACAAAAAAGCTTGCGACAATATATATCTATCATTTATGTGTAATCGATTATCGCCAAAATAGTGACCGGCCTACGTATAAATGAATACGAGCACGAATGTTCTTAAACCCAATCTTCTTTGATATAATTTATGTATAGCAAGTACCGAAATTAGAATTGTTTGAGAAAATTAATGTCAACGTGAGTAGAGCCGTGGGTAAAAGCTAGTCTTCTATACTTTATTACGTGATTCGAACAGATTTAGATCCATTTTTATGAATATGGCGCGTTCGAAGATGTGCGAGATTTGGTATAGTTAAAGTATGTAGTTTGTAGAAAATGTGCAGAAACGTAAAATGTATGTTACTATATGTTATAGATATGTATGTTGAGTAAAATAAAACGCTCATTGTTGTCTGATTCAATTAATATTGTCTGATTGCTAACAGACTTATAATGCAAACATTCAACATAATTATAATTATAAAATGGTATCAAATAATTACACAAAATTAATTTACCTTTTATAGCTCATTTTTTATTGTTGTAAGTGCTTGACCACAATCTTACTTGCTGGTAACCGACGATAAGGTTGAAGCGGTGATAGCTCAGTTGCTATTGTGTACGTACACCGCGACTATGGACGTCGATTCAAATCCACCAACAATGAGTTTGAGATTTTGGTGAAAAATGATCGTGATGAAACTATAGCATGATGGTGAGGCTTTTTCTACCCGCATGGCTAGCTTTATTGCTACAATTTGCAACAAATTGCTACATTTGCGACTGGTTCTCAAGTACAATTGCCTGAAGAGATCTATAGGTGTTTGACAGTAGATTTTCAACCCGAGGGTGGTAGCTAGCCAGCGGGGCATTAGAGAAAGCCCTAAAAGCATGCTATGGTTTCCTCATAATATTTTCTCTCACCGAAAACTCTAGCTCATTGTGGATAAATTCGAACTCACATCCATTGACGCGGCGTCCGTACATACTACCATTTGAACCATCATTGCTTCAAAACGGGTGTTATGACACAGATAATTAAAGTTTTACTTCGAAATTATTAAACTTTGAAATTAGACATGCGTATTTCTCTACCTAAAATAGGCTTATGTAATAACGTACCTACAGTCCGTTGACCATTTTTCATATAAACCACACTCGAAGTCGGAAGTATTGGCTTTCGTTTCGCTCGCATTAATATTGATTTAGTCAAACAAATCTGATGGCGCAATAAAAAAAGTCATACAAAGTTTATCCCTCTCTTTACCCCACTTCCAATAATGTTTACGCGGGAAAAAGTAGCTTTTCACCGTCTCCAGGTTCTCATCTATTTCTATACCAAAATTAATTACAAACGATTTAGCGGTTTAGGCATGAAAGCGTAACAAACAAAGAAACTCAGTTACGCGTTTATAATATTAGTAAGGATCTACTATATAAATTTAAAACCAAGTATTATTAAAAGATGATGCTCTAAGAAAATATCTCCTAAGACTCTTTCGCAGTATAATCATTCACTGCTCTTTAAGGCTTCTGTAATCTCTTGATCAATATGCTGAGAGAGGCAAGCCTAATTTCACATACGGTTCCATAATTCGAAACGGAGTAAACCTTTATTATGGGTGCGAAATAACAAATCTACACTAATATTATAAAAAGGAAAGATTTGTATTCTTGTTTGTAATAAATAAACTCAAACTACTGGACGGATTTCAAAAATTCTTTCACCATTAGAATGCTACATTAGCGCTATGTTAGGTTATATATATATTTTATAATAAAGATTAAATAAAATGTTAGTTTCTCGCAAACAGAGTCGCGGGCACAGCTATTATACTATACATAAATGTACTAGCTGGCCTAGTAAATATTGTTATATGCTTTCCAATAGTAATTAATTCAATTACAACCCCGCATCTTAATTAATATAAATTATAAACAAGAAAATGTCCGTCTTTCTAGTATTTTTAAATATGAAGTGAATTTTTTACAATTATTCTTACCCTAAAAACCTTGCGCCGACTGTTACCAACCTTAATAGTGTTAAAATTCCAATAGAAAATAAAAACAGTTTTCCTACAATTTTGAAATATCTCGTCTAACTTTTTGAATTATTCCTAGTATAAAAAATATATTCGGACTATTGTTAATTTAAAAAAAACTTGACAATTTACTATAAGGAGTCGCATTTAGTTTTACTAGTTATATCCATGAAATAAATATTAAGTTTGGGTGTAATCAAACACGCAACCTGACGGTCGAATAGTAAGTTTTATTATCACTACAATATGAGCTCTATCATAAACGAAACACATTACAGAAAACCAGAATCACTTAAATAGAACTTGAATATTTTATTATTAATCGTCCAACCGTGACTTTCGATGTATAAAAAATTAAAAAAAGTTTCCTTTAACTTTAAAATGCGTTATAATTGTTTCTCTACTGAAAAGTCGTGTAAAATTAGCTGTCAATATGAAAATGCTCGGCTCTGTACAATTCCGCCCACACAGTTTGCGTTGGGGATGACGCGGGGAGGTATAAGGGCTGTTAGCGAGACGACTCCGCTCATTCGCGCCTCGACTCGCCACCCGGACACAGGGGCCGGCGTCCCGGTATATCCCGAACATCGACGACCGCGTGTGTACGTATACCAAATTTGTTTAAATTTCACTTCACGCGTAGACGGTCGATTTTTTTTCCGATTTTAGTTCATCACTTCTCGTAAGTGTGTGTGTGGCGCTACATCGGTGAGTCGAGCATGAAGTTGTTGTGTTTTTAGTGGTTTGTTTAAGATTGCATTCGAGAAACGATGGTAATCGATTTGATTGGAATAATAATTTGCACTGTCGGCGGTATGTTTTCAAAATAATGTTTGGTAAAAAATTTTTGGAACATACTTATGCTTTTTGTTCACTTTTTACTTTATCATGGTTAAATTATTATTTTATAAAATATATCCCGCTAATTGTAACGAAAACATTACTATAAGTAGAACATACGTGATATTAATTAGCCGATTAATATAGCAACATTGCAATTCGTTAAATGTATATTAAAATATACATATATATATACATGTCGTAAAGTTGCTACAAGAACATAAATGAAGTTAATTTGCCGATTCGATTACTTAAGACAGGAACATTACAATTAGTAAAAGTAATACGATGCTATCGGCTCAATAAGTAATTACAACATTATTATGTTGGTAAATATATTGCTATTAGTAATTTAAACGTAAAACTATAATTATCTTTTTATTTGAAATACGAAATTTGATTAAATAATTTTAAAAAATTGTTTGTTTTAAGTAGCGAGATGTTTAGCGAGACTTTACAATACAATTTCAAGTTGTATAAGTCCTCCATAATACGGATACGACGGAAATTTATGTCGGCTAACACTGTGATGTTTACCGAAAAAATAATGTTGCGGTGGAAGAGTGCGGGCATTATAACACATGTAATCATTATAATACATACAGATTCGTAATAAAATAAATGAAAGTACATAAGATATCTTTATTATAACGTCAATTTTTATACTGAAAAGGTATTATGGTTTATCTATTTTGTATATCTTACAATATTACTATTTAATCATTTACTATTTGTACCCGTTCGAGGGGAAGTAAAAGTTACTTTCTATTCCTAGGTAACACATTTCTTTCTATATGGAGTAGCCTTTATTCAGTACCTCTGACGTGTGGGCAATATTGTATAATTATCGGTTGAGTAATAAGGGTGTGGAAGAGTAAGGAACTCAAATTAGCTTGTATCTATAATATTAGAGCTAAAGTTCTTAAACACTTGTTAAGTTTGTAATTTTTTATTTAAACCTATAACAGAATTTAACTATTTTTAATTTAATTGAAGTAGTTAGTTTTCGTCCGGAGTTAGAAATTCGGCAACAATTAATATTGAAAATGTGAGGATATTCTCGTAAAAGAAGAAATAAAGCTGTTTCCAAAATTGTTACTTACTTAGGTAACACGTTAAGCTAATTAAATAAATAAATAAATAACCCTTTTATTATTTCTTATTTTTCAGGCAGTTTTACAATATCAATTTACATGTTATATTCCTTATAATATATTAATTTGAAAAAAAAATTAAAAAAAAAAATATTTTTTTGTTATTATTATTATTTATTATTAATTGAATTATTATTATTATTTCAACTATTTTTTATTATTTCCTTTATTTATATGACAACACCCCTGTAGGCTAAAGGCCTCCTCCATTTCTGCCCATTGTTTTCTACCTTACGCTTTTAATTGCCATTTGTCTCCTGCTAATTCTTTGATGTAGATCCATATTAATATAAGCTAATTACCAAATACAAATCAGTTCACAAATAGGAGAAAAACGATCTTGTCTTTGCTCGTTTATATGTAAATTTTATACAACTTTTTTATAATACTCTGCTATCAATCGTTTACAAAACACAAACGTATATAAGATACAAATACCTTTTCCATTTTCAAAAAAGACTTTATTCCAATCAGAATAAATTAAGTTAATCTGTTAAGGAAGTGTTTTAGTTTGATAATTATATCATATTAATATATACCTCCATTTCACCGCCCAAAAGATATTAGTAATATTTAATAATTATCAAATCATTGTATGTATAACAATTAGGCGTCCTGGCAAACCTTGTTCTGACTTTTATCGCTGTCTATAACAAGACTACATATTGCGGTCAAGTTTAGCATTACTGATCGAGATAAATATATCTATACAAAAATGCATATATATAGTATACAAAAAATTATAATAATGTTTCATTGAATTCGGTTGAGCGGTTGCCGAAATTAGCGTGGCATTTTTATTTGTGAAGTTATCAAGATATTCTTAAAAAATATTTTAATTTTAATAGTTTTTAAAGTTTAAACGTAGTTAAACTAATTCCTACAATGGTAAAATACAAAGGTTTAAAACCACTGGTCTAGGATTAGCTGAATTAGTATGTAACTACGAGTCAGCGGTTATCCAGTCCGGTTTATCGACGGCGATGTAGCCGCTGGCTACACATTCTCGTAACGACTGCAATGCGTAGGGTAAATTAAAGAATAATGTACTACTGTAATGTATGTAATACCGTAGTTATTATATAGAGTTTAGAACATAAACTAAGCGGTTATCCAATTTGCTTATCGACTATGCTGTATCAGCTGTCTATGAATTCTCGTAGTATCTACAATGCGTAGGGTAAAGTAAAGAATAATTTTCTAACATAATAGATTAGTTTATAAAATAAAGCCGCAGGTTGTATATAAAGTAAAGAAGATAATTTGAACGTTATACTATCCGTTTATTGATTACATTGTCGCAAGTATATATGTTTTCTTAGTAACTACAAAGCGTTGGATAAAGTAAAGAACAATGTGCTACTGTAGTAAATTCGTTTATAAAATACGGGCCATAGGTTATATATAGTGTTTAGAAGATAAGCTGAGCGGTTATTCCATGTAGTTAGTGACTACGCTGTAGCAGCCTTCTACGAATTCTCGTAGTGTCTTCAATGCGTAGGGTAAAGTAAAGGATAATGTTCTAAAATAATGGATTCGTTTATAAAACGTAACTCATAGCTTATATATAAAGCAAAGAAGATGATTTGAAGGTTACACAATCCGCTGATCGAGTACTCTGTCGCATTTATATATGTTATTTTAGTAACTTTTTTTTGCATAATGTTAGGGCTTTTTCTACTACCCGCCTGGCTACCTACCAACCTCAAGTTGAAGTAGGGTAAATTAAATGTTCTAAAATAATTCATTCGATTATAAAATAAAACCCATGGATTATATAGAGCGAGGAAGACGATCCTAGCGGTTATTCGGTTCGATTATTGACTACAATGTAGCAGTTGTCTACGAGTTTTCGGAGCAACTATAAGGCATAGGGTATATATAGTAAAGAATAACGTACTACCATTGTGGATGCGTTATAAATAATTTAATAGACTAAATGTTTAAACAATCCTTAATGGTTTCGGTTATAATTACTGATATTGTTTCAAATATTTTCTGGTCTCGGATAATTTCGGCAGAAGTAACTTTTTTGAAGTTACAACAATCAGATACACCTAATTATTGCGTTGTTTCTGAATAGTGAATCATGTACGGTTTGGTGACATTGAATCGTTTATACTTTGCTCCAGCAGTCATCGTCTATGATGACTTTTCTTTTCTATCGGTATCCCTTAAATACTACTTTTTTAAAGCGGTTAAACCCAATCTCAGATGCTTCCTCTCGCGGTTCCCTGGAACGGGGTGAGTAATTAATCCATAAAACTGGTGACTCTACATTCCCCCTGACACGCAAGCTCTAGAACCGGTTTCACATTCCTTCCAGCCTTCGATTATGGTATCATCACATTTTTAATTTTTGTAGATAAAGACATTTTCACGTTCATATCGTTGAGTATAATTTACCTAACTATTACTTACATATTAAATCATATTCGTAAGCAGTGTCTAATTCCTTTCCATCCATAGGTACTTATTTGAAACATATATGGATTCATATATTGTTTTTTGTCAGATATCTTACAGTTTCGGTCAAGGTTAGGTACTTTTATTATAATTCTGACCGCGAGTGTTTCAATGGAAAAGAACCAATGTAAAGTATCTATCTATTATTTTTTTTAACATGAAATGATACTATTTTTAACTATAACTTTTTTTAGATTATTAAGTCATAAAGGACCATGAAAAGAATAATTGTATAGTGAAATATATTTAAATTCTATATAATATTATTCAGTGCCGTCGACTTCTTGCACGTTTTGCTCGTCAACTGCGGGTGATTTTAAAACCTGTTATTAGAGGGTGACAGGAATATTCATGATAAAATTTTCAGTCAATAAATCAAGTGGTATTGGAAATATATTCATAATATTTTAAACAAACTTTTTTTTATGGTAACGACATCAATTTACGGGCTTACTCCAGCAATGCGTATACATGTTACTCGGGCATAAGTCAAGACGAGAGGGGTGACAAGAACCCCCAACTACCGACTAAATATATTCCCATATTTCCACACACACTTCTAAAATTTAGGCCGCAGGAGGAGCTTACATTAAATATTGAACCACTTCCTTTCCCTTCTGAAACTAATTCAAAATATTTTTTCCACATATCATTTTGGTATATTTCAGTACATTTTAGTCCATTCAGTATTAAAAAGAAATAGTTTTTGGTATTTACAATATTTTGTCGGTTGGATCCTCATAGGCGTATACGAGGTTTAATGTACGCCATAGTGAGACACTTATACGTGTCGTCTTCCAGGATCAATCGATGTCTATTTGGGAATCAAATGGAGTTGGTAGGAATCTGTAACTGACTAAATTAAATAGAAGTGATAGCTCAGTTGGTAGTGTATGCGGACGACGCGTCATAGAGCGTCAGTTCGAAATTCTGCAATGAGCCTAAGTAGGTAGCATAAGTAGAACCCTAAGTAAGTAGAGTCTAAGTAAGTAAGGGTTAGGTTTTAGTGTAATTCACGATAAGCAAAACGGGTGGTTATTGTACATCAGAGGAACTGTTAAATTTTGTATTAATATAGGTATTATAATACCTAATAATATGAAGCGATGATAGCTCAGTGGCAGTGTGTAGGAACGCCACGTCATGGGACGTGAGTTCGAATTCAACCACCTACGATAAGCTTGAGCTTTCGATAAAGAAAAACATCGTAATACAACCGTAACATACAATCTTGGGCCATATCATCACTTAACATCAGGTGGGGTTGTGGCCATAACGCTAAACTTACATAACAACTATAATCTAACTTCCGTACTGCTAAAGACAGCGTTATCACGTCTTCTAGTCTTTTCAAATGTACAAGTCTATTGTCACTGTGCTTTACAAACATTTAATTAATAATTTGTGAATCATATCAATAATTGTACTATGTAAAATTTGAACCTACCTCTCTCAGGATGGGAGCAGGTACAAAGTGACGTGTTTTAACTCTACGCCAACCGCGCAGTCCAGTTAGAAGAATCCGTCAATGTTTTGATAAACGCATTATCCGTTCCGATGGATCCCGGGCGATGTCATTGTAATCCGAACAATTCGATTTCACGGGCCCTATCTTCTATTAGTGAATAAAGAAAACCTTCATAGAACATTTTATATATAAACAGAACTTTAATTTACAGTAAAGGTCTGTATATTAAATATAGATTTCGCTTAGTGAACGAAATTAGATCACAATCATTATTATAAATATGAGAAAATTGTTTTGCTTGTAAAAAGATATTTGTTTATTATTAAAACATTTAAATCGTCGAAATAAAACTAATTTCATTCCGTTTAATACTCGCGTAAACATAAGACATAATTACATTTAAATTGTGTCAATAATTGCAAACAACAAAAAAAAAAGAAGCAAATCGATAGATATTAAAAGATGTTTATTGTCTTTTCTCATCTAAAAAAAAAAACTTATTATGGATTTCAAACTCTGATCCGTAACCTGTTTGTATGACGCTCATGTGGGTAACGTCAAGTAAGAAGCAAGAGATATACAGTAATATACGTACAACAGCTGTGGTCATAACCACACCGTTTTTTTTTACTGATAAATTACATCAGTCCACAAACACTGAATTCTTTTATCTTTGCTTATCTATATCTATACTAATATTATACACATGAAAATTTGTACAACTGTACCGTTTTCAAAAATTCTTTCACTATTACAAGGCTATATTCAACCTGAGTAGCATAGGCTACATAACATTTTGTATGAAAATTATTAAATATAATTTTACTTCCACGCGAATGGAGTCCCGGATACAGGTTGTTAGTATATAGAAAGAATATCTATTTAGAGTGTTGTATATCAAGTTATATGTACATATATTGGATCCAGTCCCTCAACTACTCTTAGCGTGTCCATTATCGTAGGTCAGATCGTCACTTAATATCAGATGAGATTGTGATGAAACACCAAAATTAAAAAGAAAAGTCTCTGACCGACAACATTCTAGCTAATTCAAGTATATTACGTTATTAAATAATGGTGGTTTACACTAAAGGTGTAGAAAATCTATCCGCAAAGGATATTAAGCCCTTTAGAAAACCCGTCGGGAATACGGCAAGTTAAATAGTGAAACATTATTATATAGGTTTACAAATAAATTTTGTTAATATACGGATTTCTACTTTATTTATTATTAAGGTTGGACTTAGTTATCGATATATAGGGTTCAATATTTTATTACGAACTTTTATCTGTCTATTTTGTCGCAGCCCCCGAAAATTACTATACAGATTTTCATGATACGGTGATAATTAATACAATGAAGCGACATATAAAATTATTCAACAAAACGAAGGGGTTTCTTCAAAACAGGGAATACGATGCTAATTAACCGATTAACCGATTACTAGTTAACTGATTAGTATTAAATCGATGATAGCTCAGTGTTAGTGTGTCCGGCTTCACGTCAAGAGACGTGAGTTCGAATCCAACCACCTACAATGAGCTGGAGCTATCGGTAAAGGAAAACATCGTGAGAAAATCATTGCAAGGTGGTAGCGCTTTTTATAAAGTCCTCAATTTTTTTTATCGAGCTTTTTATGCTTTTCCCAAACGCGACAGGTGGCGTTAGGGTTGAGTTATTGAATGCCAGGACAGGCAGGGCAGCGTCTATTAACCAATAAAGTTCCTATACAGTACACCAGGATTATAACGCAATATACATCAATAACTTTAAAACGATTGTACTTATCCGGATGAAGCTATGACTATTACATGTGGAAATATTCGTAGATGCTTGTAGGCTACTTAGGTTTTCAATTCTATTGCCCTTTTCCACTTTTTTTTCTCATAGTTTTGTAAACGTATTGTATCGGGTGTATGTATAACTGTTATTGTTTTAATATAGCTCATAGGTTTAGCGTTATGGTTACAATTTCACAAAATTTTAAGTGACATTGTGGTCCAATATAGTGGATACACTAAGCCTAGTGGATTTGCTCTCAAATGCAACACACATATAGGTATTTGGTGGTAGATTTTCAAAATGAGAGTAGTAGCTAGCCAGGCGGCCATAAGAAGAAGCCCTACCACTATGATATGGTTTCATCACGATGTTTTCATTCACCGAAAGCTCAAGTAAGTAAGTAAGCTTGTAAGTGGATTTGAACTCACGTCCCTTGACGTGGCATCCGTACACACTACCAAATGCGATATTATAGCTTATGGTTAAATAAATGCGTGGATCCATACTGCAGTATGTTGTTAATTTGTTTACATATAATTGTTTTATACATCGTATTAAAATATGGTGAAAGGGTCATAAATTAAAGTGTTTATAAGCACGGAACGTATTTTTTTGACAAGGGCTCTTATTCTCTGGCAACACGCCAAGTGATAAAGTTGTCCATCGTTGAATAATGTATCTATCGGGTCTGTGTTGTTCATATATTCAATGGTACCGAATTCGGTAAGCGCAATAAACTCGCAGGTTAGTAATTAACTAGTTGAGGTATGCAATGAGGTATTTTTTTTTTATAGTTAAGTTTTAGCGTAATGGCCATAATCTCACCTGATCTTAAGTGATGATACGGCCCAAGTTGGTAGACACGCTAAACCTTTGAAGAAACTGGCTCTCAAATGTAACTGCCGGAACACACCTACTGGTATTTGGCGGCAGACTTTCAACTTGAGGGTGGTAGCTAGCCAGACGGGCATCAGAAAAAGCCCTACCACCATTGCATAATAATTGCATTGCATAAGCATTGCATATACATATAACTGTGACTGTGATTATGTTCCCGTGAAACTAAAATTTGTTTTATTTCGCGCCGCTATTCAAATTACAGTAACTATTCATAGAGTTAACCGATTTTAGTGACACAAAGGATAAAATGTTACTTGAGAATACGCTTTATGATTTACTTGATGAAGTTTTATCATAAACTTTGTACTTTAATAGTGATACGTGCATCAGCAAGCAGGCAGATATACAGATATAAAATAAACTTAAATATTTTTTATTATTTATTATTAATAACAAGCAATATCTTTTCACATGAATATAATAGTACAGGCACGTTAAATTTACATATATATATATATATATATATGTATGTCGAAAAATACCAGATCTATTAAATGATATTTGCATGTAGACACCCACAAAGAAAGGATTTTACGACCACGCACGGCTGACGAGAAAAATGCGTACGAAATAGGGAACACTAGCTATAAATTCATAAATACATAGAGTATTTAAAAACAAAAATATTTTATTATTACGGATAACTAGCAAAAAGTATTCACATGGATAAGTGTCTCACTATGACGGATATTAAATCTCATATACGTCGATGGCGATCCAAACGGAAAATGTTTGTAAATACCAAAAAATATTTCTTTTTTATACTGAATGGATTATATTATACTGAAATGTACTAAAGAGATATGTGGAAAAAATATTTTGATTTAGTTTCAAAAGGAAAAGGTTCAATATTCAATTGTAACCTTCTCGAGCTGCCTGGATTTTAGATGTTGATATAAATATATTTTTTTATCAGTGCCTTTCGTTTAAGGTACAGACGCATTCCATTAGAAAAATTTGTACATCTCATGAAAATAATGAATTCGCCCATTTACAACGAATATCTTAACGATGACTTTAGTGGAGTATTCTGAAAGTTTGATTAAAACAAAATACTATTTATTAATAACAATAATAATTTATGTTTGCAATATGGGTATCTAATATTGCATTCGTGCAGAAGACATCTTACTTCCAAAATGTTGCATAATACTTTTTTAAACATTTCTTCAATTAGTTACGTCTTTTTGATATAGGACGTGACTTAACTATATTATTATTTTTATAGTTCATACGTTTAGCGTTACGATGTTTTCCTTCACCGAAAGTTGGAGCTTATTGTAGGTGGATTAGAAGTCACGTCCCTTGATGCGAAGTCCGTACACACTACCAGTGAGCTATCGTCGTTTTTGTATATTTTACGTATTTTCATGATACTAAGTAAGGTATGAGTTATGTCCCTCGACGAAGGGACGAAGTTATCAACTCTCGCGCGATATTTGTCGGCTCACGGAAGGTTGCGGATGGTACATCGTATAGTTTCTGTGAAAACAAACGAACAAGCATATAGTTTGCCTGCCGATACCATGTTCGAATAAATTGGTTAAAAAGAATACTTTTTTATTTAAAAAGTGTATTTTTACAGTTTATGGATAATGAATTTGTCTAAAAATAATGAAGACATGTTAGAACAATACATAGTAGGACTTAAATATCATTAGTATACCAAATAAAAAACAATGGAACAAAATAAGGTAATTTTTTGTCGTGTTAGCTCTAGTAAATGAGCTATATATTTTGAGGCTATCGTTTGTACTAACTCTGAAACAACGTAGCAGCTGAAAATAATTTGGATAAAGTGTATTTAAGTATAGCCAAGAACAAAAGTGCTGGAGGCTTTTAGAGTTAAAACAAAAGCCGGCCAGAAATATTCCACTTTATTTGTATAAAACTTTAATAACGCAAAACATCTTTGTTTATTATAAGAGAAAATGAAGACGCCATGTTAAAATAACAAAGTATTAATTTTAAGTTTTTATGTTTACATTCATTCATTTAGAAAGTTTCTTTATTAGCTATTGTTATTCGTTGTTACCTGACAAACAATATATTTTTTATATTAAACTCAATATTTGGTTTTGGAATAATGAGACACAGAAAAATAAGTATTTTTAATTTACTGCTAAATTTGTTTGTAACCTGTCCCGGCTTCACATGGGTAGAAGAGTAAATATGCCTACTAATGAAATTAAAAAGAATATGAGCGTAATTATCCCAAAAAATCTCTTCATTTAAAGATATAAGAAATAGGGTTCTGGAAATATTGCGATGATAGTTCAGCTGGTAGTGTTTCCGGACACCGCGTCAAAGGACTGAGTTCGAATCCACCTACGTCGAGCCTGAGATTTCGGTGAAGGAAAACATCACGAGAAAAATATAATATGAATTTGAAATAGCTTTGCATTTTTTTGTCATCACTTAAGTACATACTTAACTACGTTACATTTCTGGAGTCAAAGGAAGGTTATTAAATTGAATTAAATAAACACAGTCAAAGGTAAGGCGGAGACAGAAATATTCACATATTTCCGGCTTTGTTCCAAATGCGGCCGCAAACGGGGTGGAGTGGTGTTAATATTAAAAAGTCTACTTTTGTAACGGTGCCAAAAACTGTGCTTCTTGATATAAATGTCTGACACAGATATGAATAGAAACTGGTAAAATTATAGACCCTGAAAATCGTATAAGAGCATTTGTTTTTACGAGATTACATTGTTTTAAGAGTTATAGCTTTAACTTATACCTATAAACCTTCCGTGGACCTTCATTCGTGTGTTTTGGTAAATGAAAACGCTTGTTTACGTGAAAACTGGCAACATAATGTTGAAGCCCGTTCCTGAACGATCATCAATTGATGTTAAGGGAGATTTTTAAAACGATTACTCTTGCTTTTGCAACAGTTATGCATTACACGCGTACTAATCAAATTTTTCCATTTATTTCCCCCTTTTTTTCAGCTCTGCAAACTCTTGGTTCTCACCATTGTAATGTAATTTGTATTACTATGACCATGGTACTCTTAATAAATGCATAATAAAACTTTTGAACTGTTGAGTCAGATGCGGCAAACTTGTCTTCTGTCATGTTGGTAATATTTTTAACCGTAGGCATGTCTCGGATTTTTATACCTATCTTAATGTTCTAGCTGACAACTTCTTTAGTCAGCGCACTTACCGTCCTTAGGATAAGCCTGCCCACACTCATAACTTATTTTACTCTTACAGCTGAAAGATTATAGGCACACGACTTCGACCTTAACAGTTATCTAATTATGCTTAACATATTTTCATCTTTCCCGTAGTTATAGAATACGATAATTTTCTTCAACACATAGTGTCTTAGTAGGGTCTTAACCCAATTGGTTATGACTATCTTGCACGTCGTGATAAAGTCATACTCAGAGAATCTCGTATAGCCTTCGTTTTGCCTTTTGTGATCATATAATGTTACTGAGAGACTTGTAAGCTAGAATGACCTAAAAGAAATACTGGGATACCATTTTACGTTTTGGATGAGACTGTCTACTACCAAAAACTGTGCCCATAATTTGCTATACTACTATAAAAAGCCACAACATTATATGGAAACAAGAAAGATTATTATATATATAACTTTACTTGAGAATTGTTACGAAAACTTTGCTCCAAAAACCGCGCCGTGATTTATTCATCTCTAAGGACCACTTATACCAAAAAGTTAAATCTTATTGTAGTCTAGTCTCGAATACTGTTTAGTTGTATTCAAATGATAATCTAACATCGGATTTAAAGATTTAAGTTGTCGTGAAATGAAGCTAGTTCTAGCAACGATATTTTGTTACTAAATAGTTCCATATTTAAGATTCTTAATTGCTATCTACTAATAGTGAAGTGACTTATTATGTTACTCTTTTTATATAAAGTCAAATAATTAAAAAAGCTTTTAGTTCAGCTTGAAGGTAGTGAGTGACCATATTCTATGGACAAGTGATAGTACAAACATGTTGTCGATTTTAAAACACTTGTCCTAAGAAGATTTGGAAACCCTATTCAATGCATAACGACTCTAGGCTACTTTGTTTATATCTACTATAGGTTTATAATATTTTACAAGTTTAAGCAGTCAAAGCAAAGTTTTCAATGTTGTAAATAAGTTGTAAATTCTTTACAAGGCTTACTATGAAACTGTTGTTTAATGTTATACATTTTAAAATAAAATGTCTTAACTTCAGGCGGTTACCGTAAATCGAGACTTTCAAGTAGTTGCAAATCGTCTCGAGCGTCCCCACCTTCGCGTTGTTAATGAAGCTACTAATGACTTTAATTACCTACTTTGAAGATGCTATATGCTACAATTTTAAATGCAGTCTTAACATATCATATAGTGCGGATCAATATGAGATATCTGGACGTAAGTTCAAATGCAACCACCTACAATGAGCTTGAGGTTTCGGTGAAGGAAAACATCGTGAGGAAACAATAGCATGGTGGTAAGGCTTTTTCTAATGCCCACCTGGCTAGATACCAACCTCAAGTTGAAAATCTGCCGTCAAATACCAAGTTTCTCGCAGGGCTTCTCGATAACTGGGTTGTTTTAGGAAGAGGTGGTAGTTTTGACGTTCATACGCGCATTCTAAGAATCTAAATTGAATAAAGTATATACTTTGATTTATTATATGTTTATATGGTGGAGCTGTAGCTTAACTCGGACGTGAGTCTGAGTTTCAGCGATGAACTCAAGCTTTCAATGAAGGTAATCATTGTGATTAAACCATAGTATGGTGGTAGGGCTTTTTTTAACGTCCAACTGACTAGCTTCTATACTGAAGTTGAAAATCTGCTGCCTAATACCTATAGGCGTGTTCAGGTAGTTAATTGTTTCTGTGAGACTGTGGTCATAATGCAAAACCTATAAAATAAAAATGTTAAATAGGTACATAATTGACTAACGTCAGGGAGATGTAAAAACTTTGGTTAAAAAAGAGGCTACTTCCGATCCGTAGTTAAGAACACTCTAGTTAGATATGAAGATTATATAAGAGGGCTATCCCTTTTCAGAGTGATTTGATAGGTAGAGTGCCATTGAGCTACTTGGTTGAACCTACTTAATCTGTTAATTCAAAATATATTATTTTGCGAACAAAATACTATCAACTTTTCTTGTTTCAGTTAGCGCCGTAATAGTTGTGTATTCACAAGTTTGAACTTACCTTTATTAAATTATTTTGATTATTCCAAGTAATAATTGTCTTGATTCAGTTAAACTATTAACATAACTTTTGTTTGTCCTCATTATAAGAAGGTCGTATTTATAAAGAAAAAAAAAACAAAATTTTGATTGTATTCATTCAGTTTAATTAAACGGGTTTCAATGTTTAGTTAATACAGGTGATTCATAATCGCGCTCTATATTAGGAATTAAATAAATAATTATTGTAATCTCAATAAATTTTATTTCTATTGTAATAATTCTAGTTATATAAGAGATTAACGAGTGGTTCACTCTTAACACTGTCTCCGAAACTACATGACTTATAATTTGAAATTTGGCATTTGTAAACATTTTACTACGTAGGCCCTATTCAGAATGGATTTACGATTACGCCCTATTGATTCAACCAAGTCAAGGACACAGGCTGGTGTATAAGGTCAAAAGCTATTTTTTGTAATCTGTTGATGAATATTTTAAATGCTTAATAAAATTAGACCACAATTTTAGATTACAAAAGTCCTGATTCTCTAATGAGACTATCGAAATATAAACATTTAAGTTTGCTACCAAGAGTCTCAATTTCGATTGACGTTTGGCCCAACTAAAACTGATTTTGCTAAAATTTACCTCGTACATATGAATTAAAAGTCAATAAATAATTTACAGTCATTATATCGATACTTGAATTTTACAATTGATCTCATTTTCATGTGCACTTTCATTTTGATAAGCTTATTAATATATCATTTGTAATACTTACGACATACTAAGAACACAAGATATTTTTCTGATTTTAATAAATTCTGTGTACCTACAAAATGTTTATATTTTGATAACAATACAGCCGCTTAGCTGGAAGATAATGCATTGTGGTATGAAGCTCGCTAATGTACTCATCAAAAGTGCAATGAAATGTTCGTTTATTTAATAAAGAAATGTAATTGTATTAGTATTTTTTCGGAAATACAATGAGATAATCTCATAACATATATTTTGTTTTAGAACAGATCGTCCGTTGAAATAAAATAGGGTTGGAAAAAAGGTTAATCGCTACCACATAAAGGGGTAACGGCCTAAATAATAACAGCAAGTTACCCAGTCAGCCGAGAGAGGTCGTCACGTGATTTAATACCTCAATGATCGTTGACCTTATTTCAATTTTACACCACAACGATGGGATTATTATTGGCTATTATTTGATTATTCTTATTTGAAAAATTGAACAATTCCGTACAATATTATGAATTTAAATAAATATATAGTTCATAGTTCTGTATGAATATTTTTTCATAATCTCATACATAGTATTAAAAAAAACCATTGTGTATTTTATTAAACTACGATTTAAGTAAAACCTTTTTCCAGATCGTAAGAATTTAACTGAAAAACAAAAATTACATTTAGGATATTAAAATCGCATATGTCATATTAACTTCACTAAAATCATTGGAAAATGGCAAAGGTAATAGGAAATCAATTCTACACGGTCAGCTGATGGGAAAGATGGGCGCCGCCATATTGGCCTTGGCTGCTCTGCCGAGCGACTTTCACTTTATCCTTAACTCCGCGACCACTTAAAAAATCACTTTATCTGTTAAACCAAATCCGAACTCCTATATATATCCGAACAACATATAATTAGACGACAAATGAATCTCATTGCTTCAGTTTAGGGAAACTAAATTGTTACTTCGAATACTCAAAACGAGTACGACCATACTGTCGTTACATTCAACTTTTTTATAAATGTTTACGAATGTCATATATGACGTCCATTGCGACAATTGAAATGCTGTCTTGAATTATGATTGATATCTACTCCAGTTTCTTCGTAGCACTAATTTATCATAATGAATGCGGTATCAAGGGTGTTCGTGTCTTAAGGAAAATGGGACGCCATTTTGTCATCGGCTACCACAGATAAAAAAAATACTGTATTATCATAATCGATTTAATAAAGTAACTATTCATTTTTTTCTTTCTAGCGAATGAATATTAAATTGTATACTTCATAAGTTGTTTATCATTTAGGATTGTACCTTCAGGTCTAGTTTATACAATATTTTATAATGTAATTATGAAGTCCATTTTACATTTTTTTTATTCATAAATACTTCATTATATTGTGGTCTATTATATCTAAATAATTGTAAAAATTATGACAGTAAATATTTTAACTAATTTATTTTCTTTTAATAAAAATTAATAAAAAGGGGTAACTGCTGTCGTATGTTTTGAGGAAATTCGCTGTCATTTAATAAGAGTACATTATAGCCTATTTATTGGCAACGTGTAACCGATTTTGTATTAGCGTTTTTTTTTCATTTAGCGTTCAGGACATAGTCTCACCTGATATTAAGTGACGATGCGGTACAAAATGGCAGACACGCTAAACCTGTGAAAGAACTGACTCTCAAGTGCAGTTGCCGGAACACATCTATTGGTATTTGGTGGCATATTTTCAACTTGACGGTGGTTGCTAGCCAGGCGGGCATTAGAAAAACCCCTACCACAATGCCGTGGTTTCATCACGAAGTTTTCCTTCACCGAAAGCTCAAGCTCATTGCAGGTGGATTCGACCTCACGTTCCAATGAACGCGTCAATACTCGGCGTCCGTACATTATACCAACTGAGCTATAATCGCTTCGAAAGCCAGGCGCCGTTACAGAAATTATACCAGGCCGCCATAAGAGTGACCACCAGTGGATAGCTGATTTCTCGGTAGAATCATTTTTATTTTAAGGTGGTGCTTAAAAAATAGAAGATGTGCCAATAATTTTTGTTACTATCAAAATAAAAATGTAATTCCTTAGAAAAACCATCATAGATGTGAACCATTTAACTATTACAGTTATTTATGGTCATCAATAGAATATATTAGAAAGGTAGGGACGTCGCAATAAATGTAGCATTACTCAAATAAACAAATGGATAATAGACCGGCGACCTCAGAATGGTTTACCGTAATTTTTATAAATAATATTTTGAGATATTTCTGTGTATGTTAAGCAAGGAAAAGGTTGTATAATATTTATAACTTTAATATTAACATTGCGATATTTTTATTTGTTATTTATTCGTGTCTAGTGTCCGCTAAGCCTAAACTATGAAAACCGGTTATTAACTGGGGCAATTTTATATGTTTGAAATAGTAAATAATAAAATAATAGGTTTTTGAAACGGAAATTAAATTAATTTATCCAGATATTTTTAAATTTATTTAAAAACTTTAGACGCAACTATTGAAATTCGTTATTAATTTATTAAAGTTAGATTTATACACTTCATTCTTGTCGATTAAGGCACTTATCGATGATAATTTTAATAAATTATACATTATTCTACTTAAAAAGTTTGGAAAGCTTAGTAGATATTTATAACCGTATTGGAACTTGAAGCGAAGAAACATAACAACAGTTGTTGAAAAATATTACTTAGTTTTAAACTTTATGTTCGTAAGTTTTACCATGTATTTTAGTAAGACGTACTTTGTATTTGTAAAGTTATTTTTAAGTATACAAACTTTACATGTATGTTATAGTTTGACTATAGACTGAAATTTAAGTTAAAGAAACTATATTGTTGCCACTTTATAGAGGTTAAGATAATAATAATATAACTTTATTGAACAGAATTTTTTCACTACAATACATAACAATTATCTTAAGACAGTATCGTTATACAGTTTTGAATCCTAGCGCCTGAACTAGGCCGAACCTGTATCTGAGAGACTGTTAAGTTTTTGAATAAACCAGCTTTTCTGTCAGATCTTGTTCTTCTTTACCTTTCAGATTCATATCTTTACAAAAATTTCCTTACATTTTTATTACATTTTTGAAGACTCCCTTTTACGGTTAATATTACAGGACTGCCGAGAGACAGGTTACAAATTACTCCCAAAACTTTGCACCTATTAACAATCTATCGTTTACTATTTTGTACCTTTTAATATCAACTATATTTTTTTGTTTTTTTGTTCCGATTCAAAAATTATTTGTACTTTGTTTTCATTTTTTGTAGTATATCATTTTGTATGTTTTGTTTGGTTTAAGAGGTCGAGCGTATTTATTTCATAATTCCCTCGAATATCATTTGTAACAGACCACTAGCGGTCCTAAATAAATAAATAATGATTATGGATTAATTTCAACCATTGGATTAATACTAGTATACATAGTTCTTGGTGCGTCTCTTTCACATAACCAAACTAATAATCCGCTCGTCCATTTACAAGTGGTTATATTATGAGAATAAGTTATCACCTCGTACTTATGTATGTCTGAGCTTAATCTAAACCATTCAGTATACAATATACCACCTTCAGTTGAAACACGTTTTACAAAATATTTTTATAGTTTATAAGGTCTAGCATTATGGCCGTAATATGATGTTAAGTGATGATGAATTCAAAGATAGTCGACATGCTATGCTTAGTGGAGGAACTGAATCTCGAGTGTAATTGCCAGCACACCTATAGGTATTTGGTAGAAGTTTTTTAACTGGTGATTGATTTCATGATTTCATTACGATGTTATCTTTCACTGAAAGCTCATACCTATCGCGGGGATTCGAACTCACGTCCATAGACGGTACCACTGCGCTATCGTATCGTTAACAAAGTACATTGTAAATACATTTTTCAGTAAATGTTAAACGAACATTGGTTCAGTTACAATTTTATTACATTTACTTATATTATTAAGATCTCAATATTCAAAGCCCTTTATGATATTATATCAGCTGATCCTCGTCTCTTCAATCTTACTGTATGACGTATAACAGACAATGTCAGATATGCCTATTATACGCCATTATCTATTGGGAGTAACAAAGGGTGGAAAGGACACAAAGGGCCTGTCGAGCCTTTCCTATGGTTTTTATGTGACAAATGGCTTTTACTGTTCGCGTCTGGCTGTTTGCTATGTGACGTGTTTTTTTAGAATATATATATCTCTTTATCGTATAGAATACATATCTCTTTATATTGTGATTGTAAAACGAATATCTGTTATGGGTTTATGTATGTTTAGGTATGATATTTTAAAGCGATGATAGCTCATTTGGTAGTGTGTACGTACGTCGCGTCAAGGGACGTGAGTTCGAATCCACCTACAATAAGCTTGATCTTTTGGTGAAAAAAAACCATCGTGATGTGGCCATAGTATGGTGGTAAGGTCTTTTCTAATACTGGGCTGATAGATATAACCCTTAAGTTGAATATCTGCCGCCATATACATATAAGTTGCACTTGAAAGTCGGTTCCTCCATTAAGCTTAGCGTGTCGACCATCTTGGGCCATATTACCACTTAACATTAGGTGAAACTGTGACCGTAACGCTGATCCGTGACTATAAAAAAAGATCACCGAAAGCACAATCTCATTGTTGGTGGATTCAAACTCACGCCCCTTGACGCGGCATCCGTACACACTACCATTTGAGCTATCGTGACATCTATAAACAAAGCAAACTCGCTGGCAAAAACTATTACAATACGAGTATATTAACAAAAATAGTTGTAACTCGCAATTATCGCCATACTATATTGTTAAAATTGCCTAACAAATAATATAACTAATTTGTTAAAATGGCCTAAGAAATAATATAACTCTGCAGTGTATAGTGAATGCTTTATTGGCCATTATCTAAGCTATTATAGGTAGTAGAAATTGTCTTCTGGGAGTCTATAACGTTTTTCATCGGCATTACATAGCCTATACTATCCTACTGGGCAACGTTTCCATTTATTTATTTTCGAAGTGATAATTCTTATGGAACGACTGAAACTCTATCCCGCAACCTGTTTGTGTGACGCTCGTTTGGGTAAAATCAGCTCGACGCGACTTTTTTTTATAATTTGAAGGTGGTAGCTAGCCAAGTGCGAAATTTATACATTTTTATATACAACAATTGCTTATATTATTAGTTTATTAGATTTATGTTTCGTGTAATTTTAACAGATGTTTTTCATATTTGTGGGAATTTTATTAATATGTTAAGTATAATTCATGCTATCACAGACTTTTAATATATGTATTGAAGCTCAATCATATTGTTAAAATTTACTAAGAAGTTTATTTACTACTACATTTTTAATTTGGTCCTATAATGCGATAAAACCCGTAAATTTAATGGGATAAATATATCTTATGTTTTCATAGCCTTATTCTTATTCATTCATAATATTAGTTATCACCGGGTCGAATTTGATTAGGATCGTTCAAAATACTCGATCAATGGTCGTAGGGATGTTCTAATACCCGCCTGGCTAGCTACCACGCTCAGGATGGAAATCTGCCGCTAAACACCTATAGGTGTGGGCCATAACGCTAAACCTATTAACTATAAAAAAAGCTAAATGGGCCACGAAATGAACTAAAAGTCATTATAAAATATATTTAACCATATATTTGAGTAAAAGGTACTTATTACAAAAAAAATAATACAAAGCAGTCATTAGGACTGCCGACCGAAGTGAAAACTTAAAACTATAAATACTCTTTGTATATATATAATGCATACTAATAACGTACGAAGGTATATTTATGTACGTATATAAATAGTATACACATAGCTCATGGAAAGCGTTCGGTGACGATGACGCAAGTTCCATAATTTTTGTTCACCCAAAAAGTGCTCTACGCGCCTTAAGTAGTTTTCACTTAAAAAATATTTAATCAGCTCAGCTAGTTGCCTACTGTAGATTGGACGAATAATTCAATAATTTCCAGAACACACGTTTATGTGTCCTAGTTTACAAAGAAACATCGAAACTTTTAAACATACCTACCTACACACAACAAAACTTCGGGAATGAAGTACAAAGTTGCACGTACATACCTCCTTCAAATTCGAAATCCCTCTCCAAGTTTGACGGGTACACAAGTCTTGTTTCTTTTATTTCATTTCCTCGGAATGCTGTACTTAACTCAACCCGTCATGTTCCTGTCAAACAATATTTGGCACTCCCAGAGGTCTAACTTTGGTTAAAGTAGTAACTTTGGTTTCATGTATGGGATTGCCTGCAAATAATTTCAACTTTTGAAGCGATGATAGCTCAGTGTTAATGTTAACAACTTCGCGTCAAGGGACGTGAGTTCTAAATCCAACCACCTACAATGAACTTGAGCTTTCGATGAAGGAAAACATGGTGAGGAAACCAAAGCATGGTGGTAGGGCTTTTTCTAATGCCCGCCTGGCTAGCAACCACCCTGAATTTGATAATCTGCCAACAATTACCAATAGGTGTGTTCCAGCAGCTGCACTTGAGAGCCAGTTTCTCCACAGGTTAAGCGTGTCTACCAACTTGGGCCGTATCGTCACTTAGGATCAGTTGAGTTTGGAACCATAACGCTAAACCTATAATCTATAAAAATGTTGTTTCGTGTTCTTTCTGTACAGTGAACCATCACGTTCGATTCGGTGACGCTGAATCGTTTACAGTCGGCTCCAGTCGTTTGTTTATGTTTTTACTTGAGTCGACAGTACTCGATGATTGTATTTTTACAATAAAAAAATAAGCAAAACATATACATATTGGATTTATCATGGTAAGGTGAATCATTCACAATGTTTCAGAGATTTAAAATTAACTTTTATTACAAATACAGAGGGTCGTTTTAAAGTTTAAACGTAAATTGAATTTTATAATTATTTATATAGTCCACAGAATACGTAACAAAGCTTTCCCGCACGCATCCATTATCCCTAATGTTTCTAAATCCACTTTCGAAGGTCTCTGTAACCTGGGTACAAATGATTGAGAACTAAATAATATTGTTATAGGGGTTGGTGAGGTCACAGTGAATAAGGGAACACGATAAGCGAATTTCGAAAGTTTTTGCTTTTGTCGTAGATTCAACGGTTTGCAGTACCCGCGACTTGAACTAATCTTTAATCTTCTAAGCACATGAGGAGATACGGTTCGCGGTAAAGTTATTAAGGCGAATTGTGAAGATTTACATAATAATTTCAACGTGATAATGACTGTAATCCTTTTGATAGGTAAAATTTTGAAATCTATATTTGTATCAACATTATAATGCGGACAAGGAAACTACAGCTAACATGAAGAACTTAAATTAAAAACAGCAAATATAAAAAAGGTTATTTATAAGTTTTCACAGATATTAATGAAGATAAATAGAATGTTAAATAGTGCGTAGGCAACATACAGTTTTAAATTAATATTGCAGTAGAATAAAGTATTCTCTAGTAAGCAGTCTCGTAAGGTCACGAACCGTGGTATTGAAGATGTCGATATCCACGGTCCTAGAAATTATATTGAAACACTTGCACGCTCTAATAATGTAGCATTCCAACGTCATTTTCCATCATTATTTTAAACCGTTTGTGTTTTTACGGCAAGCCAAATGTTTTAGTATGCAGAAAATAATCTCACTATCACACTAGATAAATTTTAAATTCATTTATATAATTATATATTATAAAAAAACTTATCGAAAAAAAAATTCGTGGACGTCCGGATGTCTGCGTCTATGGATGTGTAACGATTGTATCCAAAAATATATATGTATTGGGACCATTTCTTTTTTTATAGCTCTTGAATGATATCTATCTATCATATTACTTCCATTTAATATGAATGCTGAGATCTATATCATTCAGTTATATTTACATTATGAGACGTGCGCTTTTAGATTTTCCAAAACTATGTGTAATTTATAAAACAATAACTAAGAAAGGCTTTAAGCTACTGAACGTCATGCTACCGCCAATAAGAGGAAAGCTGTATCATAAAAAGTTACAAAGCCGGGCAAAAATTATTAAACATCTTTTTAGTCCACGCCAACGAAGTCGCTTGCAAAGCTACTATATTAACTAAGTATTATAACTAACTGGCTTGACATACTTTATTCTGCCGTTTCCAATAGCCAATAACTCCACCATAGTGTTACATATTACTATCACATATCGCAACGTAGATCAAGCCATCATATATAAGCTGGGCTCGAGACCTCGTATGCGTGGAACTTTAAATTATTAAATATTTCTAGCTCGTATTTGGGATGTTTTTCAGTACAACTTTGCTTCTATAAATAGCATGATGTTAAATAGCTTAAAGCCTACCTCAACGATTGCTCTGTCAAAAACAATAATACTTTTTGACATCCGACTGGTAATTCCTAAGATTATCGCTATTGTACGATCTGCAAAAATAATCTTTGTTTTTAAAAACTATCAGTCATTTATTTAATATAATTGTGGCTTTCAATAAAGCTTTATAAAACATAATCAGTAGTTGTTTAAATAAATAATAACTGAGACGATAATCTGCGATTGTTTATAATTATACAAAAGATAATTTAATTCCGAATACCGAGGACCCTAACCGAGTTTATATGGATGTCACACAAGGGTAACTTATGTGGGGCAGGGATGATCACGACCTCAAAACACGTAATTCGTATGATAGTGTTATTATGATTTGTTCGGGAGTTTCCTTTTAGAAGGGCGTGTGTGGGACCATTTCACCAACTGCGCGACACGAAAAGTTTTATTCAGGATAATTCGATCGTCTAATATGATTCACACTAACTTTGTAGACAGTTCATCCAAGAAGGACATGGTACGATAATGGAGTTAGAAGTTGTTTTTAATCTGAAATATGAAATTTGTATAGTATGCCGTATGGTATCTATGGTTACTTACCATGCTTCCGCACATAATTTTTTGCTTGCGGATATTAGAATATATTTTTTATAATATTTAGAAGTGGTGGTAGCTCAGTTGATAGTGTGTACGGACGCCGTGGCACGGGACGTGAATTCAAATCCATCCACAATGAGCTTGAGCTTGCTGTGTAGGATAACATCGTGATGTAACCAAAGTGTGGTGGTAGGGCTTTTTCTAATGCACGCCTGGCTAGCTACCAGTCTCAAATTAAAAATCTGTCGTGAAATACATATAGGTGTGTTTTGGCAGTTGCACTTGCGAGCCAGTCCCTCCACTAGGTTTAACATGTCCACAGATTGTGGCTATACCGGTAAACCTTAACTATATAAAAAAAATAACTAAAACATCTCATTAACGAATCTCTATTATTTGTTATTATTTTACTAGTTAGTATAAAATATCATTATGTTATCTTAACAGTTTATTTGTGATTATAAATACTACTATCAACTTTTTCACACTACCGGGCGAACCAACCTTTTTTTTGTATAGAAGCACGTAAGCCATCCCAGGAATTGAGAAAAGATTTCGAAGCGATGATAGCTCAGTGGTAGTGTGCACGACTTCGCGTCAAAGGACGTGGGTTCGAACCTAAGCACCTACAATGAGCTTTCGGTGAAGGAAAACATCGTGAGGAAACCATAGCATGGTGGTAGGGCTTTTTCTGATGCCCGCCTGGCTAGCTACCACCCTCTAGTTGTGAACCTGCCGCCAAATACCAATAGGTGTGTTCCGGCAGCAGCACTTGAGAGCCAGTTCCTCCACAGGTTTAGCGTGTCTACCAACTTGGGCCGTATCGTCACTTAAGATCAGGTGAGATTATGGCCATAACGCTAAAACCTTAAGTATAAAAAAAAAAAGATTAAATTTTCTAGGAAAGTAAAGAGTAGTCAAAAATAATTCAGTATCTTTCATTCTAATTAATAAAGTTAAAGCAATCGATAGAAAAACTTTCTAACGCATATAGTTACAATAAAATCGATCCAGTTTAAAATGTTTTTGTTATAGCGGCAATAGGTGTGAAATGAAAAGTACTATCTTTGTTCTACGTTTGTCGACAATTTTAATTAATTTTCAGGCGTTGGAAAATTGAATTATTGTTGTTCAACGTAGAGCTTAATTTTCATTGTCGCGTCGCTCTGTGGTACCTGTTGTGACTCCTAACTTGAGTCTGACAGGTCTAAAAAGTGGGGTGCTTTTGTCGGTGCCACGGGAAGGGACGTGTTCCAGTTTCAACGTGTCACTTTGCAACGAACTGCTTCATTGTTTGCGATTACTGTATCGTGTAGCGCTGTAGTTGAGTACAAGACATTTCCAGGCTTATTTTTGTTGACATTATTAGTTTTAAATATAGAAATAGTCGTCTACTTAGTGAATTTTGACTGTAGTTTTTTAACGTCATTGTGGTTCTCCTTTCATACACCTAGTATATTGTGAAGCGATGTTAGCTCGGTATTACTGTGTTCGAATCCACCTACAATGAACTTGAGCTTTCGGTGAAGGAAATTATCGTGAAGAAACCATAGTATGTTGATAGGGCTTTTTATAATGTCTACTGGCTAGCTACGATCCTCAAGTTGAAAATTTGCCGCCAAATACTATTAGGTGTTTCCAGCAGTTGTACTTGAAAGCCAGTCTCTCCACAGGTTTAGCGTGTCTATCAGCTTGGGCCGTATCATCACTTAAGATCAGGTGAGGTTATGGCGCTAACAATTAACTTATAAATTATAAAAAAAATATGTATATGTATAGAATTTTGCGAATTTTTCATAATTTATAGCAATAAAAACATAAACAATTAATATTATATTTGGTTTAAACCACGTTTAACAGAAACTATATTTAAAAGAACTCACTGTGTTCACGAATCCGTTAAAGCTAAATATTATTTTTCAATTTTTGCGCGTTTTTGTCATTTTTACCATGATTTTAATTCACTTTCTTGTATGTCCGTCCTGGAAGATTTTTTTAAGGGACCTACACTGTTAGCTATAAGGCTTCACAGTATTCATCGGATTTAGAGTGCGAGCGTGGAGATGAAATTTAAACCATAGCTCAGAAGTGGACGACAATACATGATAATGTAAAAAAAGAAGAAAATCGAAAAGGAGAAGATAAAGATATGACAGACGAGTGCATTCTAATACTGTGAGATGAACAGAGTATATCAAAAGTTTCATTTATTTAGCAGGCCAGCATGACAGCGGTGACCGGAAGTGAATTTTTGGTTCAATGTTAGCCGCGGCTGACTTGGATTACTGTGCTAAACACAAGGTGCAGTGCAAGCATTATGCTGTACAGTGTTAAAAAAACAACCCTTAAAAGGTTTATTTTTATTTTGTTGTTATTCATCCCAACGATATGAGTCCTGTCTTATGTAAAACTAAACCAACATATATTCCTTTCAATGCATGGTTCCGAAACGAAACAGATTATTTTAGTTTTCTACGCCCGCGGGTATCAGACTTCCTCGGTTTTTTATCATTTCCCTAAACCCTTGTCGATCGAAGTTGTTTGACCCAGTATTCGGGCGCGGCTCGTCATATTTCCTGACAGTTGTTTTTACAACCCGCTCGAATGTTATTCACAGAACTTTCTCAGGTGTGAAATAGGCTAACTTTTGTACTTATTTCGTTACTAATTACGTTGTTATTTCATAAGATATTATTTTATTAAGATAATAAATAAAATAGATAAATCTTTATTGGTACAAAAAAACAACATAACATATTGTACAATTTTATGTTGCTAACTGCAGTAGTTGGTAATCCAACTGTGTTGCAGTTAACAGCGCCCACCTCCGGGTACTGACAAAATTTAAGGGAACATTGAAATTAAAAGAAGAAGTTAAACAATATTAAATAATAATAATAATAATAACTGAGAAATGAAAAAAAAAATGAAGTGTGTGTCTGTGTGTGCGTGTGTGTGTGTGTGTGTATGTGTGTCATTTAAGTGGCCGAACCTAATTTAGTTGTCTAAAAATTAGACTAGTACACGTTGGATATGAGATTTTCAGTATCATCATATGTGAATGTCATTAGCCATTGAAGAAAACTCTTAAAGATATACGATAAAAACTGTTTATGTATTTTTTATAAGTTTTGTGTTATGGCCACAATCTCACCTGATGTTAAGTGACGATGTGACCCAAAATTGTGGACACGCTGACCCTATTCGAGGACATGACTCTTAAGTGTCGTAACACAGCTATAGATATTTGTCGGCAGATTTTCAACTTGAGTGTGGTGGCTAGTCTATTAGATCTCAAGTGCAACTGCCAGAACATAGCTAAAGGTATTTTGCGACGGCTTTAGGACATACTGACGTATACTGACTGACGTACCACCGTGCTATAGTTTCATCACGATATATTCCTTCACCGAAACCTTAAGCTTATTGCAGTGATTCGAACTTACATACATTGCCAAGGTATCTGTGTACGCTACCAACTTAGCTATCATCGCTTTAAAATATTGGTAAGTTTGTGACAATCAAAACTAGGTAGTGGTGTCGATGTATGTTCAATAACGTTGTGGACTGACTTGATCAGCGAGGAAACAAGCAACCTCCTATTTTGTTATTTTTTTATTGTACTGTTCTTACCATCAAATACATACACAAGTAATATGTATTATAAAATTGTATATAAGTACATATAAAAGTATACGCTATAACATCACTGAAGTAGCAGTTCTATAGAACCACGTTAGGAGTAAACAAAGTCGTTTTTGGGTCTATTATGTAAACAGGTCGTTTCGCATTCAATTCGCATTCACTGTGTAACGATAACCGCCAGGATGTGTACAACCTCCCTTAGGAAGACGTGACTAAATTTACTTTGTTAGCTCAAAGTTCAAAGCTCAAGGTTATCTTTGCATATGATATATCGAAGTGCGAGTATTCCTTATAAAAGGTTAAATGAACATTGAAGATGTGTTTTATGTACTTATCAGTTACAAAACACGTTTCCCCATTTCATTTCAACATACGAAACGAAAAAGCGACAGTAAAAAGAGGCCATCACACACATCTATAGGAGACGTGCGAGACAATGATATAGAAGGCATTATACAGTGTTCTTTATAGTGTCTGAGCGTTTTACGTGTGTTTGTATATGTGTGTGTGCGCGCGCGTCCGTAAATACATCATAACAACCATGGTATATAATATTGTAAACGTGTATTATTTACATAAATATTTTATTACAATCTTTAACCCTCGGTTTTGCTTACGTTAATACTGATTTTGTCAAACAATTCTGATTCCGAAACACGCTATTTTAAATAAATTATATCAAAGGTTATTGGTATAAGAATATTTATGCTTGTAGTCGTTTATACGCGAGCCGCTCACTATTTTGCGTTAGTGGCTTACACATAAAAGATATATATACACGCTGTCGCGAGCTTTCTTTGTAGGACTATGTAAGATAAATATTTCCATTGTGCATTATGTAGTGTAGTAACTCTAACGGATTTGCAGCGGACGCCAGAATAGCTCGCAGATGGCACAATCTTTCTTACTTGGTTGACATTTATCGTTATATTTTAGTCAATTCACATAATAGCTTTATAAATTATAACCTATGTGTTATTCTGATGCATAAGCTATATTAATATACATTTCATTAAAATACATTCGGTAGTTTTAGCATAAAGAGGGACAGACATACATACATCCATACCTCCATACTTACAAACTTTCACGTTTATAATATTAGTAATGATTAAAAATTAAATTCTAAGGGTTTCATTTCTACTGTGTGTGAACTGCATACGTGATTTTTTAGATTTGTCACTTAAAAGAGACATCCGTAACGTTGCCATTTTTTCCGGTGGAATTTGTGATGGAACAAGTTCTACGTCTGGTCTGGTAGTAACATAATAAAATTGTAAGAAGATATTTATGTGGAATATAAATTCGTTTAAAATTATCAATTAAAATTAAAGTTTGCATTATTTATTTATACGATCATTATACAAAAAGGGTTTAAAACATATATAGATAGATAGGAACGCATATTTCAGTCTAAACTTAAATAATATTTGACAGAAAAGGGACGGACATAAACAAATACAGGCACTTAAAGTATTCAAACTTTGTTGGGACCGTCTACATAAAGGTGAAAGTACGCACGATCGTACTAAATATTTTTGTTTTTACTTCAAAACGTTTATATATATAATTTTTGACAAACAGTAGGTTATTTAAGGCATTGTCTAAAATGTTTAAAACAAGACAAAGTTTACCAGTACCTATTATGGTTTTTGGTGTTAATGGTATTTTTAGTATATATCAGATAATAAAACAATGAAACGAACAAGATAGGAGAAGCTAAGCTTCATTTCAACTTTAAGACCGACTTTAATTAGTGGAGAGGATAATCTTCTTCGGCTTACAAATAAAGTCAACTACTCCCCAAATTAAATCATGAAATCCTCTTAAAGAACTCACGTCGATTTAAAACATTACTAAGTTTTACTTTCACCATATTTTGTACTAAAATTAGTATTCGTTTGCAGAATTACCAATTATCTTTTACTGTAGGTAGGTTACTTAAAATGGATCAACTAAGTTAATGGTATTAGCTCGTTGGCGGTAAACGTGTTTTCAAACCGTTTATAAGTTGAACTGACATTGTGTTAGTGGGCGGTATTACATTACGTGTAGGTACTAACTGAATATCGATCCAATGAAAAGAAACATTAGTTTTCTGTACGGCCGTATTTTTATAAGTAACTTACTTGTCCGGTACATATTGTTTTACCCTTTGCCGTATGAGCCAATTATGTCGTTTTGTATTTATCATTTTTTTATATATATTTGTATATAGATATCAATATTGCTGAAAAAGGATTACGTAGCAGTACGACGTTTTTTTTAAACCTAGAGAAATCTATAGTTATGCTATATCTAGCATTGAATTTTATTGTAAAAATACCATACTTTGTGTTTTGCCTAAGTTACCCCAAACGATGTTTCCATTTCCAGAGTCGAAATAGTGGATAATCGACCACAGATCGTTTGGAGTTTTTTAACATATATTTGCATACACAATTATATCCATTGTATTAACGTAATATAGCTGAAATGTAAAGCGGTTAGGACTTATTTTAACTAAACTATGTAAACAGTTTGTTTTTAGTATTTCTGATAAAACTGTCGTTTATACTCCTTCAAGAATACTTGGCGTTTATTTTACAAGTGTTTGAGTTTCCGACTTTGTGATTCAAAATACACATTATAATAGACTGTAAACACGGTACACGGTACAATTGTGATTTCCCGTCACGTTCCTTCCGTAGTCAGTTCTATAACTTTGTGTAGTTGAAGGGCGTTTTCTAATTTAACCAAGCGGCAAACCAAATTATGAAAATGTTCCGTCGTATGCACTTTAAATGTTAACCACATCTTTGAACTTACTTTTATAATTCTCGAATGCATCGCGAATTAACATCTTGAGAGTTCGATTAAAATAGGACTTATAGCCAAGATTTTTTTTTTTTCATATTACCTTGTTAGAAAAAACAACCAGTGACTTTTCAAATGACTTACATGCTAATATTGCTTGGGTTTTGAACTTTTTGAATGATGGTATTTTTATATTACAATTTCTTACTGTATTTCCATTTTTAAAGATATACCATTAAAATCCCTATATATATATATATATATATAAACAACACTTTGTTTTTAAAGCTTCCTAAGATTTTTAAATATTTTTAGAAATATATAGGTGTGTGTTTATTTTCACCTGGTCCTTGAACTATTGTTATATTTATTTAAAAACTGTTCTCGAAAATCCATAAACAGTTTCTAAAAATATTTAAAAATCTTAGGAAGCTTTAAATATATAGGTGTGTGTTTATTTTCACCTGGTCCTTGAACTATTGTTATATTTATTTAAAAACTGTTCTCGAAAATCCATAAACAGTTTCTAAAAATATTTAAAAATCTTAGGAAGCTTTAAAAACAAAGTGTTGTTAATTGAATCTAAAATCCTATCAAATATTTTGGTTTCGATAAGTCTGGATTTCATGGAGAAAGTTCCTATAATAATATGTTATTTAATTGAAGAAGTATCTCAATAAATGAATAACGTTACGTACTAGAAAGCAAATGTAACGAAGTTAAACCACAAATTACTGTAATTGCTTTAACAACACACCCATTACTATTGGAATTCAATCCATTACGTATATATGTGTGTAATCGTTGATGTTTTACTAATTAACCACATCGGAATCCGTATCACAGAATTATCGATAATATATAATCGATATAAATCGATAAGCTTGTTGATTCGTGATAAGTAAATGTGAAATCTATAAATATAAAAATAATGTTGATTTTATGTGTCTGGTCTTTTGAGATTTATGTGGAAAAAAATGATTGCAAGTGACAAAGAACTAGTAATAAAATACATGTACATCATTTTTAGAAATGTCTGTATATTTTTACACGTGTCAGTGCTAAACTACAACGTTTATGATAAAACGTCACCAAGGAAATCATAAAGCCTATCCTCGAGTAATATTTAGTATTCGTTTCATTCAAATTTACTTACTCTATAAATATATTAGTTCCATACATAATATGAGTTCCACCCGAATGAACCTGCTGGCAAATAAATCAAATTGAAAATAAACCACAATAAAAATTGTTATTGACTTGTTATTTCAATTGACAAAACTATTACAAATGTATTTAAAGTTTCCTTCGTTTCATTATGTATCTATCTAAAAAAGGCCTAATATAACAAGATCGAGTTTCTTGCCGATTCTTCACAATAACTGGGTTATTTTCCGAATCGATAGTAGTTTTGACTTTCAAAAGCACCTTCTCAGGGCCTAAAATGAATAAAGTTTTTTGATTTTATTTAAGATGTAGACTTTTTAATACGAATCTACTTCTATATAGTGTATCTATATATAGTACATGCACAAGATACATATATATTGTGATACCAAATTTATTTATTTTAAAAATAAACCTTAAGACGTTATAAATATAATACAATCCTGAAAATTCATACAGCTCCGTTATTAAGAACACTGGCTTACCAAACATTCGTTGTAACTCTGAATTAGGCTGCGTATGCAAATTTTGCGGTTACATCTGGAACAATGCCATATTTGCGGCTACAAATTAGAACGATCAATACAAAAGCATTTCCCTATATATTTGCAACTCTGATTTATAGAGAGTAAAAAACCAGTTTATGAAGTAATTGTGCCTGATTACTAGCGTAAACGTATGCATCGTCAATGGACGTGAGTTCGAATCCATACTATAAACCTGAGCTTTTGGTGAAGGGAAACGTCGCGGCGTCGTATTAAAACTATAGTAAATTGGTAGGGCTTTTTCTAATACCCTAGCTAGGCTAGCTAGCACACTTAAGTGGAAAATCTTCCGTCAAGTAACTATAGGCGTGTTTCGGCAGTCGCACTTTAGAGCACTATACACATATACAGCCTATACAACCTATTAAACCAATAAACAAAAAAAAATCTTCTCCTCTTATCTTCTCTCCATCAAATGAAATCAAATCAAAAAATCTTTATTCAATTTAGGCCCTAAGAAGGTGCTTATGGACGTCAAGAATTACTACCGGTTCCGACAGTAACGCAGTCATCGAGAAGGACCGGCAAGAAACTCGATCTGCATCTTTTTTTTTTAAGTCTTATTCTTATGCTTACAAACAATAATGTAATGTCTTACAGTAGTTATTAGCGGATGTACAGAGAGGGGCGTCAATTCCAGACATCACGATCGCTCACATATTGATCCACCCTATAATAGCCTTTAGACATCAAAACCCGTTTGACATGGTTCTAGAACCTAATGTCAGGCAATTCAGTAATGTGCTTTGGGACTTTATTATAAAACCTGACACTATTACCTCAAAAACTGTTACTTGTCTTACTCAGTATAAAATAGGGAGTGACCAGTGGGCAACCCTCATATAATGCGATAATATGCGTAATATGATGACTGACATAGTATTACCAATTGAAAGTATTAAATTCTCTTGTTATAATATTACATTCCACATACTAAACATGCTCGTGTAAACATATGTATGTAGATAAGAATTTTGCTGAAACCAAATGTAAACTCGTACGTTCACGTACGCTGTTACTTTAACTAAGTAAAGAACCGTACAACAAAGCCGTAAAACAAAACGAAGCCCATTGTATATTTAAGTAATGAAATTATGTAGACACGTATATAATCTGGAATTGTACTATTTATGGAGAAAGATGTACTTATATATTATGGTAAATATGGTATGGTAAATACGCTGGTGGTATGGTAGTAGGGCTTTTTCTAATACCCGTCTAGCCAGCTACCATCCTCATATTGAAAATCTGCAATTAAATACCTCTAGTAAATGTGTTTCGACAGCTACACTTGAAAGCCAGTGCTTTCGTTAAGTTAAGCATGTGCGCCATTTTGGCTCTTATCGTCACTTGATGTCCCAAAAATATATTGTTACAGCGGAAATATACAAGGGTTCTTACAATTTTGGGTCTGATTTTGTACAGTAAAAATTTCATTTCAAATTATTACAAAGAACATTAGATTGACCGCTTAGTGGTTGGATAGTTGTAGATTATTCATATAAAGCGTGTGATACGTATGTAAACTGTGGGAGTAGGTTAGCTTGAGCGAAACAAAAGTATCTACTGCTACAGACTTGCACTCTTTTGTTGCAAATAAAAGAATGATATGATACTACTCGTATTATTCTAACTTAGGTATGTAACATACCTACAAATATGCCTATTTTAAGTATGACCTTTCGCACTATGCCGAGATGGCTACGAAAGGCACAAGTGAGAGTAACTGTTTCAAATTACCACAAATACTTACTACAACCACCCTACGCGTAGTGCTTGAGACGAGAGATTGCTTTTAAATTGTATCTGGTATCCAGTGGGAGCAGTTATACGGACAGTGCATACGAGTAAGCTATAGAATGACTTTGACCTTCGAGAGTTTAGCATCTATCAACAGTTTTTCTATTACCTATTCATACAACTTTGATGTCGTCAGCTATCTATTTAAGGAAAATTGGCAACATCCTCTAATGCCATTCATTGGTAGAGTCCATTAAAAGACCCAAAAGATGGTAATTAAATTTATTCCAGTGAACGAAAGCAATAGATACACAATTTAATTTTATCCTTTTAAATTACTTTCCGCTATAGGACGGTCGTATTCCGTGATTCGATTACCATATTGTTGACATTCTACTAATTTACAGGGACAGATCTTCAATCATTGAAAATTAGTGTAGATTTTGTCTTATTTTTGGTTTTATTTTAATTGTATTTAATGGTTGTAACTGTATATTTAAAGTTTTACAATGTTTAAGAATATGATCATAATTTTATGGCAAAATGTTGCCATGAGCTTTGTTATAGAAGATTGCATGGCACTTTCAGTGAATTAGATAAATAGATTATTGCTTATTATTTTGGCAACTGCCTATTGCAAGCCTCTTCAGCGAAGTGCTGCGGTGGGTATTACTATTACTTCACGCAAAAAAACTGCTTTTTCAACCATAAAATGTCTCTATTTATCATATATTGCACTTGTAAAATAAAATATGACACATATCAAGATAAAACACTATATATAACACTCATGATATTTTTGATGTCATTTTTGTTATATAAACTAGTTAAAAAACTGTTTAAAAAAGTTCTGTCTTGGACGTCCGTGTGTTTGTATGTGCGAATCTTGTATGTTTCTTGTACGAATCTTGTATCTTGTATTTTTTTTACGCTTCAGTATAATTAGAAATATTTAGACAATTTTACCACAATGAAAATTAAGACCACAGACATAAATTTAATAAAATAAAAGTTCTGTTATTAAAGCAGAGAGTGTTTGCGCTAACTTAAATACAGGTTCCTAGTTGACATTTATAAATTACTTATATTCCATTCTATATGCTGATCTCGTTCGTTTTGGGCACATCGACTACCTCAACTCCGACGTTGGTGTGTTCTACAAATAATATAACACCCTCATTTCATGTACAATCATCAACCTAGAATAAATGCAAAATTGTATAATATAGAACCAAATAACATAACTTTTACAGAGTGGTAGCAAAAGGCAATTGTACTCGATTCGATCGTGACCACCGTACCTTCGGTGCAATGGTGGGGAAGGCTTTTTCTAAATCTCACCTTATTAGTAATATAGAACCAAATAACATAACTTTTACAGAGTGGTAGCAAAAGGCAATTGTACTCGATTCGATCGTGACCACCGTACCTTTGGTGCAATGGTGGGGAAGGCTTTTTCTAATTCTCACATAATTAGTTACTACCCTCATGTTGAAAATCTGCCACCAGATACGTATAAGTCTATTCCAGCAGTTACACTTGTAATCGAGTCACTCTACTAGATTTTGCGTAACCGCCATTTTGGCCACATCGTCACTTGACAGCATGTAAGATTGTGGACATAATGCTAAACTTAAAAGTGAAAATAAATGATGTAATGTTTGTATTAAGAAGAATTCCAATGAACATATATACCAAGATTACTTTCTTTACCTATTCTATCACGTGATGCAAGCATGTCATTATTGCGTCATTGATTTTTTATTTGTTTTAGTTAAAAATTCGTTTAATGCCCCTAAATATTTTTTACTTCAAAACTGAACTTAGTTGTTATAAGCAGCGCAGAACTTGACGAATCGTTTTCAGTTAATTATCTTGGTTCTTGCCATGTTATTAAGCAAATACGGTCCGTTGATAGATAACCTGTCATATTTAGCTGGAATTTATTATATTGGAGTACGGACAAAAAGTAATTTTATTACTTTTTTTTTCGTAACGTCTCGAATTCTTAACTCAATTTGATGAAGAAATGTGAATAACAGAGAAATAAGTAAAAGGAATTGCTTATTATTAATTTTATCTACTTTGCCTTTTCTAGTGGGGTTATCGTAAGTTATCTTTAAGTAGATGCAGTACTTTTTATTTTACTACTTATATGGAATTTACGCCATTTATTTATGAAGTTAAATATAACAATTAGTATCACAGACTTTATATATTCTGATGGAAACCTAATCAAATTGTGTCCGCGACTCCGTTCGCGTGGAACTAAAATTTTATTTAATGATTTTCATTAAAAAATATTATATAACCTATGTTACTCAGGGCTAGCTAGCTAGGCTACCTAATGTTAGCATTCTAACAGTGAAAATTTTTCGAAATCAGTTCAGTAGCCTTGAGTTTATTCGTTACAAACAAAAATACAAACCTTTTCTTCGTGTAATATTAGTATAAATAAATAAATAAATTATATATAATTTAAATCTAGACTCTTTATCCCAAAAGTGTTAGCCTCAAAATCAAAATGTCTTTAATCCTTATAACAAAAGACATTTTTTTTCTTTACCAAATTTCTCAATCTAATTAAAAGATATTACTGTTATGCAACTACTGGAAAAAGTCATATCAAACCAATCGTTTTCCTAAGCTATAATAATTTGTAAGGGATACTGGAAACCAAAGCTATGTAGATGTTCGTATGGATCGATACTTGTATTGTTTAGAATGTATACAATGGAACCGATACAAGTTGTGTTGGAACCAATACAACTCATGTGTTGGAGAGTCATTTTTGTTAGAAAATTATGTTACACAATATTTTGCCTGTGACTTCGCGCGCATTTATATATATTATAACAATACCATGTAAAATAGATTCTAGAATTATTTTTATAATATTTTGAGTCCACACGAACGAAGTCGCTGCTAAGACTAGTATTTAATAATTAAATTTATTCGCAATGGAAAATCCGCTTATCTGACTTCCCATGACAGCTGGTTTGTGAGGTAAGAAATTACGATTCGACGTCGTTCGCTATAACCAAAGCAATTCCGAGAATCTGATTAACCTCCAAAGAACCTCGTTGAAAGCAAGTAATATTTAATTTTGTAATCATAAAAGAAATCGTAACATAATAAAGAAGAAGTTGTTGATTGAAAATTTAAATTACGTTGAATGTTATTGATTAGCTTTTAAGTGACGTAAAGACAAACTGTAAAAGAATTTGTGCCAAGATAACAGGAATATAATATCTATTAAGTATTAGCTGACCCAACAGACGTTGTCCTGTCCTAACTATGAATATTGAATTCAAATTGGTACTTTTAATAAAAAAAAAAAAAAATCCAAAACTTTCTTTTCATTAGCTTAATGTTCTATGACAAATGACAGTTATGTATAATTTATATTATCGTTGTTAAGATTTTTTTAATTTTTTTAATATACCGCTCAACTTCTTAAATTTTTTCGTTCATAAGAACCTTCTCCTGGCAATAATTTATACAACAAAAAGCGAATTAGCGAAATTGTTCCGTCCGTTCACGCGTGATGCGATGACTAAGGGAAATAGAGATTCATTTTTATGTATATAGATAATACAGAAAGCTGATTGACTGACTCATAAACGTACAGCCGGTACTACTGAAACTAGATACATTACATTTGGACAGTGGCTTATTTAAATGACCCACAAAAATAACGAAACATTTATATGAGCATTTTTCAAACTTGCGTCTCTGTAATTGTGTGAAATAAGAGAAATTTAATGTGATTAAAACATTCTAGTGATAATACTAAGAATGTTATTTTATTCGATATGATTAAAAAGTGAAGTTAACACTCTTAGGAGTTTCTACGTCATAAATAGCAGACTACCTAATCTGTGAAATTAATTAAAATCTATCCAGCTGATAGAGCTTTGTAGAAGGACACACATTCAAACCTACTGTAGATATTTTAATAAATTAACGAATCAGAGGAACCGAAAGAAAAGTAGTCAGTCACCGATGGCTGTCGGCGGAAGTGAAAATTTGATACTTTGAAATAACAGTGATAATTGTTAAATCAACAATAAAAAAACATTTTATTTGTAAATTAGCATAATGTTAGCCTCATTTTCATTTCCAACATTATTCCGAGCAACAATTATATACATTTTTGCCCTCAACTACATAGTTCAGGATACAGGATGGTTTACACAAGCCCTGTACAAAATATAAATAAAAATTATTTGTTATAATAGTTAATATACATGCGTATTACTAATCTATGATGTTTGCGCTTACATGAACTTGTAACGAACTGAATTTTCAACATTACTTTCTATAGTTATAGCGTTACGTGACATTAGCGTATCGGTGTCCCGTACTTAAAAATTTTCCCATAAAAGACCGCATCTAAAAAAGTATCATTCACTTAAACAAGGTTGTGCCGTTTTAGTTAATTAGAACCGGGTTCGAAATTAAAGAACATTCCTTTCTCAGTCCAACTAGCTAACAGTCAACGAGATAGGGCACGCTCTTCAATCAGTCACGGCGTATTTCCTCGAGGCCGTAAAATCGCTTGTCATAGTTAAAACGTACCAAGGTTTTACTGTTCCCGCGAATGTAAAAGTAATGACTCTTTACAATCCCCCTTTTTATTTGCTTCCCGTTGTTTCTGACACGTTTAAAGGGCATTGAAGATGCCTTTGTAAGAGAGACACTTCGATTTACTCTTTTATTTAACGGCCATTCCGTTTTGATACGACTGTATCCGTTTTGTGTACAATTAAAAGCCTAACGATATCATTCTTGGAAGTTTAACGTTTCGTTATAATTTTTTGAAACGATGATATCTCAGTTTGCAATGTGTACGGACGCTGCATTAGTGGACGTGAGTTCTAATTTCTGCAATGAATTTGAGCTTTCGTAATTCTTATACAGCGACCATAGAGATGAGATCGATACATCTTTACATCTCTAAATCCCGAGGTTACAAATGTTTCAACTTAACACTATTTCAGATTAATGTCCTCGTAAACTTGCTTTTGAAGCTATGGTACCTTAGTTAGTAGTGTACACGGACGCGAATGAGCTCGAACATTCGGTGATGGAAAACTTCGTGATGAAATCATAGTATAGTGGTACGGCTTGTTAGTTACCACCATTGAGTTGAAAATCTGCAACCAAATACCTATAGCTGTGTTCCAACTGTTGCACTTAAGATCCAGTCCCAGGAGAAATGAAACATCACTCTATCTCTTTCTCTCCCTTAGTCGCCTCAAGCCGACTTTACCCGAACGATCATATTTATTATAGTTAAGGTTTAGCGTTATGGGCATAATCTCACCTGATCTTAAGTGACGATACGGCCATATTGATAGACACGCCAAACCAGTTGAGGAATTGGCTCTCAAGTGCAACTACCGGAACGCACCTAATGGTATTTCGCGGCAGGTTTTCAACTTAAGGGTGGTTGCTAGCCAGGCGGGCATTAGAAAAAGCCTTACCAACATGCTATACCACATACGATGTTTCCTTTATCAAAAGCTCAAGCTCATTTAGTTGTATTCGAACTGACGTCCCTTGACGCAAAGTGGTACACAGTACCACTGAGCTATCCTCGCTTCAAATCATCATACAAAAAGGCTGTGAATTAAAATTTTCAAGCCCGCCCATAAAAACATTCACTTAAAAAAAATTAAACGTGACTTAAGGCTTCAACTTTTAGCCTAGTGCAGCTGATGGAATACACTTCTAGATTCATAGGCGTGTTGCATTCCGTAATCAGCCAATGTATATCGAGCAGCAAAGTGGCAATGAACCTCACTCATGAACTCATCGACGAATGTATGATGCTCGTCGTTGTTTTAAGATTCTACTGTGCCTAACATCAGATTTGATGCCATAAAAATGCTATGCTTCTATATAAAAAGCAGCTATTTTATATAGATATTTCAAAGGAGTTTCGCTTTAAAATACGACGAGATAACAAACCTGCATTTAAGACCGCTTGTTGTTAAAAGCCAGGAGGATTTCTTTTGAAACAAAACAGTATTCAAACAACGTTAGACTGGATGTCTCCCTTAAACGATCTCAAGTTTCATTGAGTTTACATAAATTTTAACATTATTACTGTTCGTGAGGTTGATTTTATTAATTCCATTGTGTCTTAATTTAATTATTGTATGTACTTCGAGGTGTATGGGTTTATCATACAACGACCCTTAAAGACCATACAGACACATACAAACCCATACAACGACCAACAATAAGACATAAAAGCCAACAATCATATTATTTTTTTTATTGTCGTATGTCTATCTAACTTCTTTTACGCGTATATATCTGAAATTACAGCATACATTTTAATGAAATTTGACACTGTCATAGCTGATTCAGGATAAAGCATAACTTTTTCCATAAAACGAAATAGAACCTTCGAGATAACGGTAAAATATGAAACTCCAATACTGTTTCATTTTTCATTGATCATCATGAAAATTGGCACACATAAACATAATTTTCTTTTTTCTTGGATGCTATAAACAAACGCGAAAGATCACGCTGTGGTCCAATTATTCTCTACTGTAAAGGCGAGGCCAACGTTTGCTTGTAAAATAAAAGCGAAGAAAAATAATAGAAGTTGAGATACGAGGCATACATCAACACCAAGTGTTGTATTACATTCGTACGATGTTGTATAAAATTTTATATTATCAGCCGAGATTCAAACATTTTATGTGTCTTCACATATCTTATATAAAAGCGTGACAATTGAGCAATGTCATATACTTTCACGATTTCATCTGTACCCCTTTCGTTAGAGAAAAATAAATTTTGAAGCGATGATAGCTCAGTGGTAGGGTGTACGACTTCGTGTCAAGGGACATGAGTTTGAATTCAACCACCTACAATGAGCTTGAGCTTTCGGTGAAGGAAAATATCATGAGGAAACCATAGCATCGTGGTAGGGCTTTCTCCAATGCCTATTTGGCTAGCAACCACCTGGAAGTTGAAAATCTGCTGCCAAATACCAATAGGTGTGTTCTTGCAGTTGTACTTGAGAGCCAGTCCCTCCACAGGTTTAACGTGTCTACCTACGTGATCAGGTGAGATTATAGCCATTACGCTAAACAAAAAACAATGTTATATATAGAATTCAGTAGTTGGAAATGTATTTTTCAATATCGGGTATGTCGCGGTCCAGTAGGGTATATATATCTACAATCTCGTTTATTTACGTCAAGGGAGAAATAGGTATCTACTAATTTGAATTTAATTACAAACGTTAATGGCTAATGGTGAAGAAAAACATAAGGAAAGAAAAATTTTAACGCTCGACTAGCATGTAACGGGAAAATGGAATTTTATTTGCAAGTAAGTAAGGGGTGGGGGTAAACTTTTTTCCCTCGGGCAACAAAAACATTTACCGATTGGAATTACAAAATATATGATAATTAAGAAACAAACAAAACGTTTAGTCATAACAAAACAATACAAGACAAAGTGTTACAAACATACGCGTGCCGGTATATATATTCATGTTGTAAAGCGAAAAAAGGGATTGTTTAGTTGAACGCACTAATTTTAGGAATTACTTTACAGGTATTAAAAATTTTTTTTTATCTTTGATTAAGCAATATATGAGGAAGATTTGAGATCACGCTACCGCTAATGGGAGCAAAGCTGTATTGAAAAAGTTACACACACGAGCAAATATTATCCAATAATATTTAGTTCCATGCAAACTAAGTCACAGCGACAGCTAGTTTTATCTATAATATTATAAACAGGAAAGATTTGTAGTTTTGTTTGTAACGAATAAACTCAAGAATACTATCTTAGCCCAGAGTAACATAGGCGATATCATTTTTTTTTATTCAAGTAAGTTAATCAAATTTTAGTTCCACGCGAACGGAGACGCGGTCACAGCTAGTTTTATATGTAAAGAGTAAACGTTATCTTAGTATAGATTTTTGCAAAGTAAAATAAATAAATAATAGAAATAATAACAGATATGGAGATAACTACATTACAGAAAATATACCCTGTTATATGAAAGTGTTATTAGAGACAATGTTACTACAAAAGTTGTTATTGTGTGTGTAACTTTTATGAACAATTTGCTGCGGAACGATTTGTGTGAACTTTGTTGTTTTCGCAACTTTCTCCATTAGTGCTCAGCGTGGTTAAATGTCAACCACTTTATTTATAATAGTAAAAGAAGTGTAATTCTCACAACGAACAATTGTTTAAGTTAAAAATTATAAATACTTTTACTGTATTATCTATTCGTTCATTTTCTTCATAAACCACACCTTCATAAACCTTTTTTATTAACGTGGTATTTAAATTTGCATTGTTTTTGAAGTTCCTCAACGCAACGCGAACTCAAACGCATTATCGAGGCTTAAGGCAAAGCAAGAGGGACATGTCGTAACTCATCGGGTGCTAATTATCCAACACTACCCACTAAAACGCAACACGACGACACTTCTAACTCCCGTGTTGCCACCCATCTTGATATGGTAGGCATAACATGTTTTCTTCTTCGGTTCTACTCCATCAGCTGTCATCTTATTCACAGTCTTTATACACATATCATTCCTCACACAATCCATCCATATCTTCTCCCACGTCTACCCACCTTCATACATATGATTCTTCTAGTTATATGGCTAATAACACATAATTCTCATGTACAAAATCTCGTTCAGATAGATTGAGATTTAATAAACAAGATATTGTTTTCCATTTTTGAAAATGTTATTGACAATTCTTGTGAATTGAGAACAGATAAGAATTCTTCGTGTAAGAAATTTCGTAAACATCGGTCAGTCCGTTATTGAGTAATATGCGGACACAGAAAGGGCATAAGAAAATAATTCTGTTTATTTAAAGCATTCTATCAGTTTCTACCCGACTAGCCTGTGGATTAAGTTTAGAAAAGAAACAATTAACGTTTTACGTTTTCGATACAATAACGTTTCTAGAAGATTGTTGGGACTTCCACGTTTTTGTAATGTATCTTGTATGTTTGCGTTTATCCGTATTGATGATTTTTATGCAATTAGGAGAAGAAAATTGATTCAAAAAGTAGACTTCGCGATAGTACTAATGCAATTATGAAAACACTCATACGCTTGTATGACAGTTCTTTTATAAAATGTTGGCTATCAGTCGTGATATGATAGTGTCGAGTCGCTTTATTTTTGATTAAGTCTCATTTTTGAAGCGATGATAGCTCAGTGATAGTGTGTACGACTTCGCGTCAAGGGACGTGATTTTGAATCCAAGCACCTACAATGAGCTTGAGCTTCCGGTGAAGGAAAACATCGTGAAGAAACCATAGCATGGTGGTAGAGCTTTTTCAAATGCTCTTCTGGCTAGCTACCACTCTCAAGTTGTAAACCTGCCGCCAAATACCAATAGGTGTGTTCCGGCAGCTGCACTTGAGAGCCAGTCCCGCCACAGGTTTAGCGTGTCTACCAACTTGAGCCGTATCGTCAATTACGATCAGGTGAGATTATGGCCACAACGCTAAATCTTAAGTATACAAAAAAACTGTAACATATTGTATGTAATGTATTGTATTCAATTTTTGTACTCTTTTTAAGTCATTATTTTATCAATTTGATTTTTGTGTTAAGTTTTACTTAATGGAGCTTTGTTATCTGATAAATAAATAATAATAATAATATATTAATTAGCAAGCTTGGCGTCTCCCAAGAAAGCTATCGTAATTAAACCAGTATAGTGGTAAGGATTTATTTAATGTCCGCCTGACTAGCTACGGTAGTCTGTCCAAAATTTGTCGTCAAACACCTATAGATATGTTCCGGCAATTCTACTCCCGATAAATATCTTGAAAACTATTACAGTTACAATAATGCACCACAGTTAATTTTAAAAAAGATAACTGGAGGTTTGGTTTTATTATTTAGAAAAAATGTATAGAATAACCTCGTATTTGTAAAAAAAAAACGTATTGAAAATCGACAAAATTGACGATGAACATCAAATTTTTACCTCGTTTTTTTGTTAGATACCTTGGATTATTCTTAAAAGGTTCTGACTTTTTATTCCTCTTTAAAATGAACTGTGGTTTATTATTGTAACAATAGTTTTAGAGATATTTAAAAAATAAGATTGAAAATTAGCGTTTTTTTTTTGGCAAAACTTCGTTATATATTAAAAGAAAACTTCTATTCATTGATTGATATTACGTGGAATGTCCCACCGTCTAGGTTCACATCGTCACTTTACGTCGGGTGAGATGGTACTCATAACGTCAGTTTTATAAACTATGAAAAAAGTCATTTCATAGTGCAACAATGAAAAAAAAATGTTAATATAATTTCTAAATCTATATAATCGATTATTTAACGTCTTATTTTCTTATCTATATTTACTGCTAGGTAAACGATCTTCATTTCAAACTTTTTACTCATATAACACCTTCTCTTCCGCTTGGAAACATTATCTGATAGGCAGGCTTATTGTAGATTTGATATAGTAATAACAAGTTGCCTGGTTCTTGCTAAACGCTAAAATCTATTAGAATTAGTTTTTTTTTTATTGCCTTGATAGGCAGACGAGCAAGCGGCCCACCTGATGGTAAGCGGTCACCGCCGCTCATGGACTTCGGCAATGCCAAGGGCACAGCCAAGCCGCTGCCTACCTCTAAAGGGATACTCTCTTTAAGCCTCGTTTGAAGAAGGACATGTCATAGCGCTCGGGAAACACTGAGGCAGGGAGTTCATTCCAGAGCTTACACGTGCGTGGAATAAATGAACGCTGGAAACGTACGGTACTAGACCGTATTGTTTCCAGGTGGTATGGATGAACTCTACTGCGGTGTCGGGTGGTGCGATGGTAGAATGGTGACGTTGGCACCATCTTAAACAGATCCTCAGAGCACTCCCCATGGAACAGACGATAGAACACGCAGAGAGAACCAAAGTCTCTCCGCAGTCCTAACGGTTCCAGGCTATCCGTGAGATCAGGATCATCGACGATTCGAACAGCTCGTCTTTGCAAGGAGTCAAGTGGGTTAAGCAGGTATTTGGGGGCTCCTGCACAGAGGTGGGAGCAATACTCGACGTGGGGCCGTACTTGAGCTTTATAGAGCATCAATCTGTGGCCCGGCGTGAAGCACCGCCCCGCTCTGTTCAGGATACCCAGCTTTTTACTAGCCAATTTGGCTTTGTCCTCCAAATGAGTCCTGAACTGGACTGTGCTCGAGATTTCGACGCCGAGAATCCCAATACTCCCGGAAACCTGAAGAGGTACTCCTTGGAACTGAGGCGCTATGACAAATGGGTCCTTCTTCGCAGTGAACGCGCAGACTTGTGTCTTCGTGGGGTTGAACTGAACTAAGTTCATTTCACCCCATTTGGAGGCCCGCCCCAGAGAGCTCTCGATTTCAGACACAAGTTGAGACCGTATTTCCTCTACGGTGCACCGAGGAACATTCTGGTGGCCGATGTATCGCGCATCACTCGTGCTGTCATCTGCATACCAATGCATGCTGTCAATAGACAGCATGCCATTGATTTGCAAGATGAAGAGTGTCGGCGACAACACCGAGCCCTGTGGAACGCCAGCATTGACTGATAGAGTCTCGGAGCAACAGCCGTCAACGACGACTTTAATGCTCCGGCCCTCCAGGTAACTAGCGATCCACTTGCAAAGTTCCTCGGGGATTCCGTAGGATGGTAGCTTCGATAGAAGGGCTCTATGCCATACCCGATCGAACGCCTTCCCGATGTCAAGGCCGACAGCCATAGCCTCACCCTTGCCTTCCAAAGCTTCTGCCCAGCGATGTGTGAGGTAAACAAGAAGATCACCAGCTGATCGACCATGACGGAAACCGTACTGACGATCACTGATCAGTTGGTGCTCCTCAAGGTACCGCATCAGCTGGGCATTTATGATTCGTTCCATAACTTTGGAGAGCAAAGATGTGACCGCTATCGGCCTATAACTCGAAGGGTCCGACCGGTCACCTTTTTCAGGGATCGGATGGACATGAGACACCTTCCATGAAGTGGGAACCCTGTTAGTATTATAGGAAAGACGGTAAAGGCGCGTAAGAACGGGGGTCAACTCTGGGGCGCACGTTTTAAGAACCACCGCGGGGATACAGTCTGGCCCACTCGACTTACGGATGTCGAGAAGCCTTAGTTCCCTCCTGACCGCACGCTGGTTGATGTGTATTTCAGGCAGGGTAAACTCGCACCGGGAGATCTGCGGCGGTGTGGCTTCTCCATCATCTAAAGTCGAGTTCGAGGCAAAGGACTGAGCTAAAAGATCCGCCTTCTCCTTTGCACTATGGGCCAAACTGTCATCAGGCTTACGCAGTGGCGGGAGACCAGACTGGCAGAAGTTGCCTTGGACAGCCTTGGCAAGCGACCAAAAAGCACGGCTCCCAGAGGGATAACTCTTTAGTCGCTTGCCAATTCTGACAATGTGCTCCGCCTTGGCCCTGGCTATAGCCTTCTTGCTGGACCTGGAAGCAGCATTAAAGTTCCGCTTCTCTTCCTTGGCGTTTGGATCCTGACGCTTTCTGGCGTCATTCCACGCCACGTATGCGGACTGCTTAAGGCGCGCAGCCACGGCGCAGGCATTGATATACCACTGCCGGCTACGACGCCCTACTGGTATTTTGGTATTGGGGATGAACAAGTCCATCCCCAAAAGCACCACGTCCCTAATGCAGTGCGCACAAACATCAGGATTTTCGGAAGAGAAACAGAGCCGCCTCCATGGGTAGGACGCAAAGAATTCGCGAAGTTTTTTTTTTTTTGTTTGTTTATATTTCAACACCTAACTGAATAAAACTACTAATGCTATCTTGCGTTCGTCACAAAGGATACGCAGCGTAGTATTAGAAGCACGTCTACCCCAACCCGGATGTGTACGGAGGCGGCCGGATGCGGCTAGCGACGAGCGGCGAGCGGTATCCCATACCGTTGAAATTCAACTTAAAGTGCCGTCTATTACTGCGGAATACATTTCCGTATTCAGGACTTGTGCTTGCTTACTGTCGTCGAATAAACATATTACCATTTTAAAAGCAAAGACTCGAGTGTAAGGTTGTCATATATCTTTGGGCCGATGAGTTTAATTCAACGTGTAGTACACGCCTAGAGAAGTATAAAGTAAATGAAACATTATAGAAGCGCAAAGTTTTATCAACACGGCTAGAAACCATTTAAAATATATACATACCATATGGTGCGATAAAAGATCCATTTATTTCGTAACATATTATCGTATACGTTATTAACGTATTATTTATTTATCGTTAACAAGTTTTTTGCGGTGTGCATATTAGGTTTTCTTAAATATATATACATACATTTTAAAGACAAAACCAGTACAAGTTTTGAGTTAGGTGTGGCTGAAGATTTCACAAACATACACCGACATAAATTTACATTTATACCCAGATAAGAATTTGTGTTTCACACAAATAAAATCAGTCCACAGCACGTATCCCAGCGACAGCGGTGAGGTGACAGTTTAAGCCAATACGCCAACCGTGCCCATATCAAATACCAGCTCGATTAAAATATTTAAAAGGTCCTTTACTAAATTTAAAAACCTGAAAAATGGTGCGTTTTTGTAACAATTTTTTCTCGCTACGACTTATTTTCGTATGTAAACATACAAATTCAACACGAACATTCAAGATTATCAAATTTTAGTTTGCGATATAATTTATTAATAAAATATTTTTTTTAAATTAATTATACAATGATCAAACGTATGTTTACGCAGTGGTATCAAAATAACTTAGCATCCATGTTTTTCGTAATATTTCTACTTAAATGTTAAAAGGAACTATACATATACGTGTTTATTCGTCAAAAACTATTTTTATGGAAATTCCATAAACTTCAATATAAAAGCTATTATCAATCCTGTCAAATAAATTGTGTTTGATATTATATTAGTTACATACATAAATGTCAAAGATTTATTAATAATTACTTACATTTTACTGCGCGCATCATACCGCGAAGCGGGTGAGGTTGTATTCTAATCTCGACATGTCAGATCAAGCTAATTTTAATATGAGTACATATTCAGATGATCAGATGATTTCAAGAAAACACTTCAAGTAAATTATTATTATTTATTACCTCCATAATGAAAGAAGATTGATTTTCATAGAAATAATCTCAATCTGTTATAGGTAATATAAATCACAATTAATACCAGGAAAGCAATAAAGCTTACGAAACTAATGTAATCAGATGCCTTTGTTATGTTAATTACGAGACTCTTGAATAAAACATTAGCTTGAACTCTATCTAGGAATTACATGGGTACTTATGGCGTTAGGGATGTGTGAATATAGCTTCAAAGCGTTTTCAGAATTAAAAAGAAATCTTCTCTATTTTAATGACATAAAGCATAATTATTCACGGCTTTGCCAAAAGCATAGGCATCATATACATATCCCTAATTTAAGAAATAGCTTAGTGTTTATACAAATATTCATCGGTTATTTTGTCTTTTGAAGTTTTATTATTTTTTCGATTCAATCTCTCTCTACATTGTACTAAATGAAATCATTGCAAAGATTTAGCGGTAAGAGACACAAAGTTAATTAAACATTTATAATATTGTTTGTATAAGTCTACTTTCTCTGTGATTATGTACTTTATTTTTTATAACTTTCAAATAAGTTCTAATGCTAGATCCGTAAAGAAATTAGCAACAAATATGCTTCGCTTCATCGTTTTTTCTGTTACACTTGCGGTAAAAATGCCATAGATTCATAACATCATCTACAGTGTCTATAGCTACAAATTTTGATTTACTTTACAGATGTTTTGTCTGGTTACTAGCTTTTAACTGAGAAATTGCTCGCATTAATATTGATTCTATCAAACAAATTGGAAGTAATAATGTTTCATGCAAAGGTTCTCTTTACCCCACTTTCAATGAGTTTTTCGCGAGAAAAAGTAGCCTATCACCGTCTATAGGTTTCGGACTATGATATATTAAAATTCATCATAATCGATTCAGCGGTTTAGGTGTAATAAACAAACAAACAAAATCGCATTCGTATTTATAATATTAGTATGATGATTATAAAAAATCAAATATTTAACTAGAACCAAATGAAATGTGTAAGTCCGAAGATATCGTAAGACACCCCTAAACTTCGTAACATGAACTAGATCGGATGAAAATACTTTAACATTCTAAGCACAAATTCTCAAGATGACTTTATGACGGCATCTTATTCGTTTGTTTTTAAAAGGGTGGAATTGTACAATCTCTTCTATAACTGGGTTAAAATATTAAATGTTTTATCTAAATATATACATTTTCTGTTTTCTAGTCTTGTGTGTATTAAATTGTTCAACAACATATCTCTTCTCACCGTGAGATTCTGATCAAATCAAAAAAGTTAAACAAACTGACAAGAAAGTTATAATTACACAGTTGACGAGTTCTGCGTTATGTATACATTATTAAACTTCTAGCTCATCGGAAAATTGATTACAAAATTTGTAATTAACAGCCGTGCAAGAATGTTCTAAATAAATGTTAGAGGCAGTTATAATTAGACTGCTACATGAAGCGATGATAGCTCAGTGGTAGTGTGCACGACTTCGCGTCAAGGGACGTGGGTTCGAACCCAAGCACCTACAATGAGCTTGAGCTTTCGGTGAAGGAAAACACCGTGAGGAAACCATAGCATGGTGGTAAGGCTTTTCTAATGCCCGCCTGGGTAGCTACCACCCTCTAGTTGTGAACCTGCCGCCAAATACCAATAGGTGTGTTCCGGCAGCAGCACTTGAGAGCCAGTTCCTCCACAGGTTTAGCGTGTCTACCAACTTGGGCCGTATCGTCACTTAAGATCAGGTGAGATTATGGCCATAACGCTAAACCTCAAAAATAAAAAAAAAAAAAATGTGGAAGAAGTGGCCTATTTCACATGATGCTAGTGCGTTTTCAAATTCCATCAGGCTATTTACTGGCTTATAAGTACAGGTGTTTTCTCATTCTCCTCCAGATTTACCGAGTTACAATTTTGGGTTATATGAATAATTAACTAGCTTAAATAAATTCGTGGTTCGATTGAAAGCGACAGTGAAGCAGTTTCCAATCTTCTGGCAAGTGGAATATAGGGCCACCGTGAGGCTTTAGGTGGTTGCCATTAGTAAAAATTTCACATATTTCGTGTGTAGCAAGCGCAGATATGAAGTTCAAGAAGGGTGTGGTTTTACGGTATATTGTGATTATATCTACATATAGTAATTAAAGAATTCCTATAAGCTTTTTTAATTTGAATGTACATACGTTATATACATTACAGGTTGATGACCCAACTTGTTTCACATTTGTCCCATCAAACACGAATGATCGTATAATCCTTTCTTAGGATATGTCTTTGTTTTGAAACGGATATGCAAGCCAAAAAGTCAGGTAGTTTTAGAGATTTAGTGACAAAGGTTTGGAAGCACATATATACTTAAGGTGTGGATATAATATATTGCTTTACAAGGTGTGGATTGAAAATTACATGTATAGGGTAGTTCAGAAACAGATGTCTATATTGTATAGATACCTACTGAATTAAAATAAAAATAAATAAAAAATTGTGTCAAACGAAACACATCTATATTACGTCATTCGAGAGCCCATGTCTTCACATCATATACTTATGAATTGTTAACTTTTAATTGATATTTTTCAGTTTATTCGTAAGATTAGGTAAGTGTGGTGTGTTAAGCGTTACAACGTAATGTTTGACATAGCAGTAATTTTTTTGATCGAAATTTTGTTACTTAAATAATATTTGTTTGTGTCATAACCTAAAATTATAATCCTCTTTTGTTGATAATACGTCATTAAAAATGCTATGGATATGTTCATAGTTTATATGCATCTCTCCCTTACAATCGAGAGAGATGCAAAAAGAGTTTATATATATTGTAGGCGTCTGTCTCTGACTTCCCTACATTTAATTTTAATTCCTCTATAATTGCAATTTCACACTGTTTAATCTCTATACAAATCGCAAAAGATAATGAGGTCGAAGACAGTAACTCGTTTGGCCTAGAGCAAATTTGGCTTTCAAGTGCAGATGCCGGAACATTAATAAGTGCTTAACGTCAGACTCTTAACTGATGGGCACAAAAATCTCGTCATTTATCATGACTTTTTGGGCACTAAAAATAAAAGTTATGGGTATGAGAAACTTAAAACTATGTTTAAGTAATATTACACTTAACCATTGTATAAATTATTAGTTACAAGTTAATAGTTTGAAGCGATTTCACAAACTATATCAAAATAGCTATGGTTTTTATTAAGTATTGCAATATTAATAATTTAACTATCGTCACAACTTTAATCAAGTGTCATCCACCGATAACTTCTTTTTTAATACAGATAAAATAGCTCTCTTGTGCTTGCCTGAGCTGGCTGTCCTACATTTCTTCCATTCTTGCTAGGAGGAAGTTAGGAGCTTTCAGTACTTGCCCAAAACTGCGCAGGTGTTAATTTATATAAATACAAGTAGCTAACGACAGTATTTTTTTCACTTTTCCCGTCAACCGTACATGATCTCAAAATCCTTGCTTAAGCTGTATATGAAATAAGTATTCCTGAGTTAACAGGGAAATAGATTATACGTGTAGGTAAATAGATATACGTTTCAAGATGTTTTTCCGCAACGCATTTCGAAACATCTTATTCGATTTCGATGAAATTTGATCAAATTACCAAGATAAGATAGTCTATATGTGTTTACTACGAATATGAGTAGAGCAAGATTGTCTAAGACATCAATGTAAAACATAATATTATTTTAAATGTCACACTGTAGGTATAGTTCGAATCACGTCGTCTGTCGTAACTTCTGCACGTTTTGAGCCACCTTTGAAATATCTTATTGTAGTACTTAATAATTTGTAAAGTAACCCTATTAAAGTTAGCTTTTCAAGCAATATCAATGTAAGTAGAATTGAGTTGACTCGTCGCTTCTGAAAGCCATTAAAACAGTTTACCCATAAAATATTCCTGTCACACGAAACTTAGCGTCATTTACGCCTTCCGTCAAAGCGCTACAGTAATTACGCAGCGCTGAAGCTTCCAATAAACTTTAATACGCCAGCTAATATCCGGAGATCAGTTTTCGCGAAAGTTGATCCAATCAACAGGATCGTATGCAGAAAATATAACACGGCCCTTAGGGAATATGATTGAAGACAATTCAGTTTACGTATGTGTTGACAGAATAACCTTACTGTTTGCTATTTAATTACCATATTAAGTATTTACTTTTGCTGTTATTTCATCATTTTGGAGTAAAAGCTGTTTCTATTGCATTTTTTTGTAAAGATTTACAAACTTCTTACTTTTATCTTAAAAATACCCAAATGGAAAAGTATTTTTAACACTTAATTGTATTTATGCTCAAACTTTACTCTAATCTTTTTGCTCTATTAAATTCTTAGTTTTAGAAGTTATTATAGCTCTATAAAATCAGATACAAGTTTATTTAATTTCCCTATGGAAATCAAATTGAAATAAGAGTTCATCCCAACTTACGTTTAATCATATTTCCTTCGAATTAAGTTAGTTATATTAGTAATTTATTAGTGAGAGAGTTGCTGCCAACACCTTGTTTGCAGACGGTAAAAATAGATTTGATGTTAATGGCATGAGAATAATTCTTTAATCGATTGCATCACTGCTTTTTAACCTTGCAAAGAAGTTCGATTGTCCCTCATGGGCGCGGCAGGTTTTACATTACCCGTTAGCAATAAATGCTTTTAATACCATTCGTAACATCTACTGTATACTTCATATATATTATTTCCAACAGGTAATTTTTGTGTTCTATACTTTAATTTATCCTTTAATATAATTTTAAAGAATATGTTACAAGCTGTAGATAGAAACAAATATAATGTTTTAGTTGAGACAAAAGATAACATGCAAAATACTCGTACTGATTAGTTAGTTATTTAAAATAGTATGACTATTGTGTAGAATAGTGACCCAAAATATAACTAATACGACTCTGTATGATATGTTTTAATTAATCTCATGTTTCTAGTCCACTCCTCCACTCCGTTATTACAATGAAACTTAATTAAGAGCAACGCTATTACTACAGCTTAACTAACACCCTATTCCATTATGAAATTTGATTTCACTCTCGACAGGCTTCATGCGCAAACAAAAGAAATTATTTAAATGGCTGAACTTTTAAAATTGCTTCTTTTTAACACTTATTCAAAAGAATTTTGTCGGCTGTATTAAATCGTGAATACACAAAATAACAGCGCCAAATCTATGGGAGGGTTGTCCTGATATTCGTTATCGTTCTTAGGAATTTCTTGATTTCTTCAATGATCTAATTCATCATTCAAGTGGGTGATATCGCCCCCCGGTGGGTGCTGAGGCTATTTGAAGTGGCTATTGAAACGTTAAGTGATATTGTGAGAGGCTAAAAAAATTGATGGGCGGTGGAAAGTATATAGGAATGGATAAATGTAATATTTTTTTTTGCCTACATTGTTCCTTTGTTGTGTGTAGTTAGGATGTAGTGTAAATGCCCCATAATTCAGTACATATTTTAAAACTTCCTTACATTTTTGGCATTGCATTTTGTAAATGTAGAAACTTAGGTGCCACAACACTATCCAAACATTTTAGTAATTTAAAGTTTTTAGCAGTGTAACTATTTACATATATTTCATTAAATTACATATTTCTGTAAATAAAAATAACAACGTATTCCTTGAGGGATCTGGTCATCCAATTTTAACCCTAAAGTAGGCGGTACACCAAAAAAATTGAAAACGCTGATCTAATTCTATAGTTTATTTGATAAAAGCACTTTGGATAAATTAATGGATTCGCAATACAAGACTTCATACTTAGTGTAAGAGTTGTATTTAAGAAATAAGAATAAAAGGTGCTAATCGAATTATAGTAATTCTGAAGCTATAATACCTCAGTGGTAGTGTGAATGGGTTCCGCGTCAAGGGACGTAAGTTAGAATCCACTTACAATGAGCCCGAGTTTTCGGTGAAGAAAAACGTCGTGAGGAAACCATAGCATGGTAGTAGGTCTTTTTCTAATGCTCGCTTGGCTAGCTACCACCCACAAGTTGAAAATCTGCCACCAAATATCAATAAGTGTGTTCCAGCAGTTGCACTTGACAGCCAGTCCCTCCACAAGTTTAGTGAGTCTATTCAACTTGGGCCGTATCGTCACTTAAGGTCAGGTGAGATTATGACCGTAACGCTAAACCTTAAGTTAAGTTTTCCCTATATTCTTGATGCATATAGTTTGTTTGTTTATACACTTAGAAACGTACCAAACCGAATAGCGAGATTGACGTCTAACATTTTATAATACTATCAGATGATCCATCTTCGTTCGATATTTTCCTGATGATAATATCCTCGTTTATCTCATGAGAGGAATATAGATGCCAATTTTCAAATAAATGGGTTTGGTAGTTTTGAAGATACCGCGATCAGTTGATAGTATATCACATATAAGTGTAGGTATAGATTCTCGTACGAACAATGTTCACAATACAAATGTCAAGGTTGGACATGCATTGTATACCTCAAGAATGCAACCAAACTCAATGTTTAGTATTTGATTATTTTTCTTCTGGAGTCAGTAATTGGATAGTTTACATTCTACATATTATTTCTTAAAGTTTTCGCTTAAATACAGACTGATGCATGCATTAGTGGTGCAAATAAACAAACCAGTTTATTCAATCGAAATAATCTCAGTCATCCTTTGAATAACTTTCCTTTGAATGGAGAGCGCACAAAGTGTTTTATTAATCTACCAAAATATTTTCATTACTATCCGATAACATTGAAACATTTAGCTGACCATCTAAATATATTATTTTTTGTTAATTCTCCCAACTTAATTAAAGTAAGAATAATTAATCTTTGTAAAAGCTTTTTTAAGAGGGGAACGTTATATTCTTAATTTTTTTACATTGCCGCCGGAACACTGTATTAATTTGCTTACTTTATTACTGAGTTAATGGTCTCAAGCTAGCCAAGGTTAAAAATCTATTCCGCGTTGACAGGAAATTGAAGAAAAAATATAAATATAAGTACTTTCTATATAATGAAAGAAAAGCATCGTAAAATACTATGATCAAGCTGTTTACCTTAGATTCTAGATGATATGTAGGTGATAGATTGAATACGACATAGATGTCGATTGGGTCGCAACCTCAGTGTACTACTTGCCATAGGCTCGAATTGAAGTATGTGGCGTTTTGAGATCGGCTCGAGTATATCAAGTAAACATGCAGTTTAATGGGATCTTAACTCGACTGTATACCACGATACAAATAGTGATGAGCTGATCAAAATGGCTTTGTTTCGATTTATTGTGTTTAGTACTGGGTTATAGAGGTATTATCCAGTAGCCTGTAGGCTCGGAGGTCGGCATGTGAACAGCAGCTGTCTAAGAATCGATATTGTGTCAATGTATTGTGTTAGGGATAATAAGATAAATACTACATCTCTTCAAGGCTTTAAACGATAAATTTGCGACAGTAATCATCGATGATTAACACCGTACTTCCCTACAAATACTGTTTTAGATAAAGCACTTTCCAAATTTACTAAATTTTGTTAAGCTCCACCAAAGAGTAATCAATAAAAAAAGTCTCTTGGGACGGCTATTGATTTTATTTATAGCCAGTGTTTTAAAAAATCACCTGTGGTATAAGGTCTTGATATAAATTAATTTTTGAACGACCATAAATTTTCTTTGAAATGCAGTTATTGGAACATACTGATAAACGATTTTGAACTTCAGATAGCATGTTTCTTTCATTAGATTTGTTGCACAAATCGGAGCCATATCGACCGATGACAACACAGACATAAATAGTAGGTTTTTAAAGACCTTTGTATATTACTATATTGTACTTGCGGCTTCGATCGCGTTAATATTAATTTTACCAAATAAATCGAATGACACATTAAAAAGATTCGTACAAAGTTTATCCATCATTTTACCCCACTTCCAATAAGTTGCTTGCGACAAAAAGTAGCCTATAAACGTCTCCAGATTTCCATCTATCTCTATACCAAAATTGTTCATAATCGAGTCAGCGGTTGAGGCGTGAAAGCGTAACATACAAACAAAGTCACTTTCGCATTTATAATATTAGTATGGATAGTAATTAGTATACGTATATTAGTAAGGACCATATTTTCTCGATTAACACTAGTTACTGCTCAGTCAGATGTCAATAATAGAAGAGTGTTAATTTCAGAAAGGTATTTAAATAAAATAAACATGCATTTCATATATATTTAGTCACATAAAAGGGGTTGTGCTATATTTAAAAAAATTCAAACCTCATTATAATTCGTCTTTCAGGTCACCAACGGGCGACGGGCTGTGCCTAGTTTAGAGGAAAACCCGACGATGTGAAAATTAAATTGCTTACCTTACTTCCACAATTATTTAAGTTTTAAAAACTCGGTTTCTATTTTACACGGTAACCCCCCACTGCAACTCAAGCTTAGGGTCGAACTTTGCACCAGAGTCATGTGATTCTCCAATACATTCAAACCCCAACACCTGGTCTTTTTTGGTTCAGCACTGTATACATTCATCGTTAGGCATGAATCGTATTCCAGTATTTAGTGGCCCCAGTACATACGATGTAACATTTATTTGAAATAACCACTGGCACTATTAGACGATAATCAGACAAGATTACAGTGATTAGTATCCGACAGTTTTATATCCTCACTAATATTATAAATGCGAAAGTGAGTTTGTTTGTTTGTTACGCATTCACGCTTATACCGCTGAATTAGTTATAATGAATTTTAGTGGAGATGAACTTATAGGAAGTGTGTTAAAGAGGGGGATAAACTTTGTATGTAACTTTTGATTGCGTCATCCGAGGTTTTTCATACTTATTGAAAATTTTACATTTGATTTTTTGTTTCGATCGAATTTAAAACCAATAATAACGTGCGTGGAGCCGCGAGTGAAAGCTAGTATAGTAATAAGTCAGTTAGTATTTCTGTTTTTGTTTATCACATTTCAAGTTTAGCTGATGAATACTAAGCTATAGTCATCTATGAATAATACAAATAGGGATAACTATCAGGTACTTTGTCGACCCTTGTTTTACCTTTCTTCATCTCAGCGACCAAATCTGTAACCCGAAAACTATAAAGCGAACAGTTGTAGAACTTCGATTAATTCGCAGTGTCTGATTGGGGTTCGCGTCGCGTGAAATCGAGTCTTGGTTGATCACCCTTTGATTGCGTTGTAACTCAGTGTTTGATCCTGTTATTGATCTAGGGAACATCTATTGGTACCTATAAGTAATGATCTTGTCATAATCTTTACTATTTTTGTTTGTTTGTTACGATTTCACAGCTCTGCCGCTGAATCGATTATGATGAATAGGTTATTTTTCTCGCGAAGACCTTAGTGGAATTGAGGGAGGGGTTAAACTTTGTATGAAACATTTTTTTGCGACTTCCGATTTATTTGATAAAATCAATAAAACACGAGCGAAGTAACACGTTAAATCTAGTAGCTTGTAATTATTACATTTAGATAAACCTGTTATCAGTATGGAAAAACCTAGAACTTAACATAAGGGAAGATTGTTATCAAACAATGAACATTTTGTATGTATTAATATGTTTTTAAACTAGTAAGAGAATTAAAAATTGCGCATAACACTTATTACTTAAAATCTAATGCGGGTAGTTGCGAAAACTGTCCACTCGCGGCACATAATCCATGCAAATGGCATTAGTAGATATGCCCTGAAACGCGTTACGTGTTATTCATTGATATACATGCATCAACTATTTTTATTTCATGGTGTATTTGTAAAATTAAACATATCGAACGACGAAAGAGTTACAACGACCTACAATTTACACAAATTTATTTTTTTGCTTACATTATTTGGGATCATAAGGTAAAATAGTCGATTTTATAATTTTGATCATGTTATTTCAAAGTTCAGTTCGCAGTACATGGATTCTCAGTACACGTTTTATAATTATAAATTTAACAAACCCAATACACAAAAAAAAAACAATATAAAATGACGTTACCTTAGAAAGACTAAAGAAAAATTCACCCACCAACAATATCCATGTTTCATGCCTGTGTACGTTTTATCTCTATTCCAGCCGATAAACTACGATGGACCTTGTTTTCGAGGTTAACGATACGGTCGGCAACTACACTTACACTGTAAATTGTATGTGAGTAAATAAACGAAATGAAATTCTGCTATCGTAAATCAATTTGACCCTCTGCGATAGGAGGGTCCATCGTCCAGCTTAATCTGTAGTGACATTACAGTTTGAATTACCGAAAAAATGTGTTTTTATTTTGCAGACGGTACCTATTCTGGTCGTTATGTGTTCCGTATACTTTTATATTAAATTTCGAGCATACTTATACTATTTACAGTTCGTATTCAGCTACAATGAGCTTGAGGTTTCGGTGAAGGTGACGAAACTCTAATATTGTAGTAGGGTTTTTCTAATGCACGCCTGGCTAGCTACAACAAGCTACAACCTTGAAAATCTGCCACCCAATACCAATAGGTGTGTCCCGGCAGTTGCAATTGAGAGCCAGTCTCATCACTGGTTTAGCGTGTCCACCAACTTGGACCGTCTCGTCACTTAAGAACAGGAAAGGTTATTGCCATATCACTAAGAGCTATAAACTATAGAAAAATATACTGTAATCCAATTTTACATATTGTTAGGAAAACTCAGAAGCGTTGTTGTTTTAGAAAAAATAATAATCAGATCAGTAATAATGACACGATGAGAGACATTGTGTAGCAGAGAGAGGATAACACCGAGCAGTGTCCGAGATTTGCGACACGGATGTAGATTTAAGGGGCCCCTTTGTTAATGATCGTCAACACTCACCTTCACCGCTGGTGTTTCTCTCTCTGTCCAGTATAAATTATTCCCGAAAATGATTCACATCACAAATAACAATATTGGAGATATATTAATTATACGTCCCTTCGGTAACGCTCCAGCTATGTACGATGAATATGTCTGGAGTGCCTTGCTAGACTGAATGCAAAGTCGGCTCGCACCGCACTGATATACTAATCGGTGTTATAAACTACCATCCTATAACTACATTCCTAACAATATAATAATATTATAACTTAACTAAATCTGTATATGTTTTTAATTACATTTTTCTATAGGGGCCATGACATGTGTTAGTTATGGTATCGTGGGCTGCAAACAAAATTAGTGTAGGTAATAGTTTCCTTAGGATTTATAGATACTTAGGTAATTTAAAATAAAGTAATACCAGGTGGGTCAACCACAAAAGCTTGGCGGGCCAAATGCGGTCAGCTAAATTAAATCAAAATTTTATTTTATAACCAATCATATTAGCACAGATATTGAAGGATAATGATATCTGTAATAAACACCTCTTTTTGTGCATCCGCTTAAAACTATTTGCAATACATAAATGCAGTAATGCATTTAATTATCTTTTCTTCTTAATGTGTACCTAATAAGATAATATATCTGGATCGAGTTTCTTGCCGGTTCTTTTCGATCACTGGGTTAAGTCGGACTAGTGATAATTTTGACGTTCATAAACACCTTTTAACAGCCTAAATCGAACAAACTAGTTTGATTTTTATTTTGATATCATATATTAGTTTATCGAAGAAAATAATTTTGTTTCTCATTATATGTTAATTTTAGAGCCATTATACGTTACCACAATGAAACTGGATAAAAAACACTTCATTACTTTCAGCTAATCCAATATCTTCAGGAGCGTGAGAAGACAAGCCGTACTTATGTTTGAGACAATGTTATTTTTTCGCGAGTATAACCGCTCGAGGGTTCCACTAAAAGCGAAACTGTGTTTGAAATTGTTCGTGATCTTTGAGATTATAACAACGTGCCTTTCTTGAAATTGCTGGTTCTCTTTTTTATGTTTTTTTTTCTCCATGAATAAGATTGTTAAAGGTAGAGAACTGAGTTGATTTTATTATTGCAATCGATGGTTTTTGTCTGAATTTTGTTTTCTAGTTTACGAATTACAGTAAATTAGCTATACCTGTGACTCCGGGTGCCTCTTTCTTTTCTTCATCTCCAATTATTATTCTTACTCGTATTCTTTGATTTCTAAAAGTTGCCATTTTATTATATGTATAATATGTAAAACAAATGCTGATCCCCAAGAATGCCTCTTTTTGTAGCCTAGCGTTTTACCCACAATCTTACCTGATATTAAGTGATGATATGGCCCAAGATAGTGAACACGTTAAGTATGCATGAAGGACTGCCTTTCCAGTGTAACTGCTAGAACATACCTATAGGTATTTGGCGGCAGATTTACAACTTGAGGGTGATAATTTGTTTGTTACGATTTCACGCCTAGCCCGTTGAATCAATTACGATGGATTTTAGTATAGATGAGAACCTGGAGACGGTGATAGGCTACTTTTTCTCGTGAATAACTTATTAGAAGTAATGTAAAGAGAGGGATAAAGTTTGTATGAAACTTTTTCTTTAGTCATCCGATTTATTTGACGAAATAAATATTAACGCGAGTGAAGCCGCAGGTAAAAGCTAGTTATCTATAAGTAAATCTGAACATAGTTACTTTTGTTGACAGTCAAGCAGCGGTGTAGGTGCATGTGCAGAATGCCGCGCGCCGGCGCCTTCTTGCTGGCGTTAGCGGCTGTCCTACTCGCCGCCGAGTGGGTACATGCCTCCTACATGGATCCTGGTAAATAACTCTTACTTTAAACAGTACTCTTTAAAATTACATCATTGCTTATAATATCAACGAGAAGATATACGTACAATTAGGAATTCGGAATGGTTAGGATCAAGTCGTAGCTCTCGGGCTCGAGCGCCCTTCGCGCTCGCCGTTATAGTCCGGTTAAGCTGTCAAAGCCTCTAAGGCTAATAGTGTAGGTCCCATAAGAGGGATCTATCCTTTAAAAAAAAAACGAGTCGAAGATACCATCAATATTTTCGTGGCACGTTTGTGAGAAATAATGTTTAAGTTTGGTAAAAAATATTTTATGTATAATGTCGCAGTAATGTTGTGTTCTCTGAGTGCTTTATTGAAACTGAACTCATGTAAATATAAATTATTAAAATTATACGACTCCCATAGTGCTCAATCGCAGATATTAAGTAGGTCTAAGCTTAACGATCATGAATCTTTCCATATAATTAATCGAGTAAATGTCCTTATATATTTACATAAACCTTAGATTGGTTATGCTGCAAATGAGCTGTTTGACTTAAAATATATATACGACACTTTTTATTTGATTTTATTCGTAGCAAGATTTTATGATGTAAATAAACTGAGCGAACAGCGATGTCTATAAAAATGACAGAAAAAATCATGTTAAGTCAATTCATTGGGAAAGATAAACATATTAAATAAACATGGAACTCGATTGATTAAACACATCCATTTTTAACAGGAGACGACGACTTGGAAGTGAATTTGCCTGATTACGGAGAGGATCCGGCTGATTTGCAACTCCTTCAGGATGTTGGAAAGTAAGTCTAATTTTTCACCTTTAAATGTGCTTAATCCAATGGTATTATTACAGTCCTTTTCACCTTTGACAGGCGCAAACGTACATTTAATATAACATAAAAGTCACTACAAGCAAATGCTTTTGGGACATAAGCTTGATTAAATTTATAAACGTTTGCTTGTAAAAGAAAAGTTTGTGTCTTCCTTACATCAATTTGATATTAGTAATCCGGTGTGATGCATGCACCTCTTGCACGTATCTATTCCTAGCATGAACACGAACTTAGGTTAGCGTTCGATGATGTGGTTTCAGACGTACGTCGCTGATCTACGTTTTCAGACGAGCCTGTATCCGGCGCGGCGGTAACTGCGACCATCGGCCAGGCGACTGCTGCCACTCCTCGTCCTGCAGGTGTAACCTCTGGGGCTCCAACTGCCGCTGCCAGCGCATGGGGCTCTTCCAGAAGTGGGGGTAGACACCATCCGCGCTAGCTCCTCTGAAGCGGCGATCAACTCACACCAGCCGACTTGACCGCCGTTCCATCGGACGCCACAACTCACGCATTACCAAATGGACCCGTTACGTTCTTGGATTCCAACGTTTCATTTCAATACCTTACATTATTTTAGTATTAGAGACATTCGAATTGAAAACAGGGACCTAGATTTTAGTTCGATAATATTTTTGGACATTTTATAAATTATATAAAATTTAGAACGACATTAATTATTCTTTTTTTTCGTTAATCGTTTTTAATGTTTCTTTCTCTGATTTATCGAGCGTCCGCATACGTGGTTGGGCAATCACCCAGCCTTATTGCCTAATCCGTACGCCTTGACATTGTGCTCGGTGGATCAGACTCCGTGAACTGCTACCGGTGACGAGCCCTGATTTTTAATTCGTTTCCCAATTCAGTTTCAACTTGCAAGGACCCATCCCGGAAAGCAGTTCCATTAATCTATCACAATGTATGTATGTAGAGTTAATTAAATTAAAATGTAGAAGGAATAAAAAGTAGTTGCTAAAATTGATGGTAAACTTATGTCAATAGGATGTAGCAAATATTACAAAATAGAAAAAAAAAACTTAAATATAATATTACAAATAAATGTTCTAGTCGTAAGAGAAGTAACAGTTAAAGAAAACTTGGTGAAAGAAGCTATAATAAGCCTTTACTATAATATCAAAACCACTCGTATTTGCGATTGGCATAATAGATTTTTAAAAATATCTATTTAATGTCAATATATAATATATTTATGTTAAATTATAGGCAAAACTTAAATGTACTTTACGCAACTCCTGACAGGAGGTATATGGTATTGCAGCCTAGTAGATTTCCTCTATACGTAGCTTCTTATGTCGTATGTTCCTGGTCTTGGAATATGATAAATGTATTAATACTAATATTGGAATATGGAAAATGATAAATTATATTAATAAATGTTTATGAAAGACATGATTTGGTTTTATTTGATATCATATTTTAATATTATGAGAATAGTAAATAATCTGATAGCATATATTTAATATTTTTAACCTTAGACTAATTCAAACCTATTAAGATTCATCAACTTACAAAATGCTGACTTCCTTGGAAATAATCTATAGCACAAAATGCTGTCATACGCATAAAATTGGCATATTGTGATATTCCCCAGACAATTTTTCGTCTAACAGAGGGTCTAGAGAGATATATGTGAGGGTACAATATGGAGTCATATGTCATTTCATTACTGCGCAAATTTAATAAATAAATTACGCAAATTGTGTAAATTTATTTCAAATTCGAATCCCCTACAATTAAACTTTTAATTGAAGAACCCTAGTTGCTGTTAAACTAAATTTTAAAAAAAATTGTACATTAATTTTTATTTAATCAAACGTTAACTATCCACACAAATGTTAGCAAAACAACACTGAACTGCAAATTAATTTGTTGAAGTACTTTACTAAAAATTGTTTGTAAAGCGAGAACAGTTTAAAATTAAACATGTGAATCTAGATTCTGTGCCTATTGTAATGTACATATATAATGTGTACAAAGTTTAAAAGAAATTTTCAATAATAAAATATATTAATTCGTCGGAAAACAGAATTCTTCATATGAAAATTGGCTGTAAATATTGGCTCAATAAAATTATATAAACTATTTTCGATGGTATCCAAAGCAATAGTAGAGTAGTGGTATTTTGAACGAATGCTAGCCTGAACCGAAATGAAGCGCCACATTCTGCTGGAACTATAAAATGGTTGTATGGCATTTTCTAATACTCTCTTCGCTAGCCACCCACCTCAAATTAGTTATGTTTCGCTGGTTTATTCCAGCAGGCAATTTATCTATCAAATTTATTGTATTATCATATCGTGTGACATTAGCTCTTGACATCAGGTAAGACTGTGGCCAAGCGGTACCAAACCAATAAATAATAAGAAAAAATATGTACATACTTCAACACTTAAAGATATAAGATCGTTAAAGGCGGACTGAAGCAATGATAACTCTGTGGTAGTTGTACGCACGCTGCAACAATGGACGTAATCTAGGAATCCCTGTTATGAGCTTGAAATTATGATGAAGAAAAACATCATTATGGAATCATAGCATTGTGGTAGGGCTTTGTTTAATGAAATGTTTGAAATTTGCTTGTATGTTCTAGCAGTTGTACTTGAGAGTCAGTCTCTCCACATGGCTTCGCGTGTACACCATCTTGGGCTACACCGTCACTTAATATCAGGTGGGGTTGTGGTCATACCGCTATCTCTATAAAAAAAGAATGGCTGTCAATGATTCTCTTTACTATAATCTAAATATTTCTGGATATTTAAGCTCATCCCTTTTTAAAACCTTACTTACGTTAAATATTATGATACCTACCATTGACGTAATAGAACTTAAAATTTCCATTTAAATGAAACAGTACACTTCGCTGCCTTAAACCGAGTTTGGTCAAACTAATTTTGAAGAACGGTCTAATTAGGGTTTTGCATGTAAGACCAAACCATCTGCACGGATTGGGGCTAATTGAATTCGCGGAAGCTGTGGCCGTGATCCCGGTTAAGACAAGATATACTTGGATATTGTATAATCCAGAATATGATGAAATTGGACGCCTGTTATATGTTGTATGTTGAATAAAAAATAGAAAACCGTATAAACTGACTTTGGATGATAGATTCTTTATATTTTTTGTGTAACGACCTTGATGTTAAACTTAATAGTAGGAGAAAACTTTATAAATTTACATTAAATTGCACACTTTATTGTTTATTAGGCTTAGCATTATGGCAATTACCTCACCTGACGTTCAATAACGATGTGGCCCAAGACGGTGGACACGTTGAGCTTAGTGGAGGGATTGGCTTTCAAATTAAATTGCCGGAATACACCTATAGCTATTTGGCGGCAGGATTTCAACTTGAGGATAGTAGCGAACTAGTTGGGCATTACAAAAAAGCGGTACCATTCACAACACATACTATTGATTCATCACGATATTTACCTTCAACTAAAGCTCAAACTCATTGTAGGTGTATTCGAACTCACGTCCATTAATATTTTTTGACGGCTTATATTAAAGAAGCCATGTCTACGATGCTAGCCATGTCTGATCAAGGAATCATCGGATACATTTTTTGGTTTCTCTTTACGTTATCGATTGTATAAAAAGATAACTTGACTAGGGTCAAATAATATTTAGTTATTAGATCAAGAATTCTGCCAATTTGATTGCATACCAATATTATACAAATCCACTAGTCCAAAATCTTACCCATAGAAAAGTATGAGTTTAGTCACCACTGCAGCCTTTGATGTATTAGCGATTTCAAACTCCATCAAATCTACAGTACTGATTTTACCTCGTATAGAACAATAAAATTGCAAAGCGTCAGTTTCAATACGATGACAGCCAATAGTGCTAGCAATTTAAATACATAAGTAAGTTTACTTGAATTTCATTGTGACATACTTGGCTTGGATAATGGGGATATTAGTTCTATATTCCGCAAATATATATACTATGATTATATTGCAAAGATATTTTTAAATTGTGATAAAGTCTAAGACGAAAAATTTACAGACACTATACCGCATAAAATTGAAAAGTTTATAAAATCAATTGCCGTTTAATAAACAACAACTTTTAGCGTTTTATTAGATGACGATGTGGCGTAAGATAGTAAAACTCTTGACGTTGATGGAAACTGGCTCTTAAATGCTATGACTAAAACGTATTTTTTAGAAATATTTAAAACAATAGTTTTTACAAGGAACATATCGGAGTTGTTATCTCTTAACCAAAAAAGTTGGTCCTTCGTGCCTGTTTCACATACGTGAAAAATTGTAAAAAAGTAATTGTTCCTATTTGAAACATGCCCTTTCTCTATGCTACCAAAAGAGTGTTAGTTTAGTATCTTAGAAAGAGGTATAAATACATACAATTTGGATGATGTTGCTTACTCAATTATAGTAATAGGATAATAGCGTCTACATAGTACTAATATAAATATTTTATAATCGAATAAGCCGTTATTAAGTTTTTCATTCTGTCCTACACCCCAACTAGAGGCAGCAACTGAACCACAACTGTGAGTTTTTGGTGATTTATTTTCACCTGAGGATGGCAGCTAAAAGACAAGCACTACAAAATGCCCTATCACCATGCTAAGGTTTCATATCATTTGTTTTTCCTCAAAATAAAGTTCAAACTCTTTTTAGGAATGGAAGCTTCGAACAATTTGCTACTGAGTCAGGGATAACGACATCATTAACTTCTTTATTGGATAACTTCGCGAAAACTGTTTTGTTTATTTTCTCAAGTACATCAATCACTTTTTCAACTCTTCGTCGAATATTTAAAAGTTAAACAATTAATTACCCTTTGAAACCTCTCTCCGTTTTATTTACATTTTCGTCTTAAACAAAATTTTTAATCAATTCTATTATATTGTTTTCGATTTTTCTTTTCATTGAATTCTTGTTTCTTATCAATTTAGTAGAGAATATCGTAATAAAAATACTGTGAGTTATTATTATTACATTTTTCTAATTTTTTTAACAAACAAGAAAAACTAATGGTCGTATTTTTATAAATGTAATTGTTGTATACCATAGTATAATTACAATTTAAGATAAAAATATTCAAAAGAATTCATCCTCACCTTAAGAGATTACCCATAATTAGGGGTAAACCTTACCTACTTATGGCATTATTCTGTGACATTATTGTTTGTGACATTATGTCGGTGTATATGTGTCGGTATGTATTTATATAAATATATAAATTTATAAATATTTATATGTCGGTGACATTAATGACAGTTTTAAAATTTGTGCCGTTAGGTGAATTTCGGAACGTTTTTTTTAAATATCCATAGCCCAACAGTACAAGGCGGTAGGATATTATAACTTTTATAATATAGCAATACATCGGCACACCAAGTTCTTATAATGAATCCGGGTGACAGTGAGATATGATTGATTAAAAACCCACAGCTGAGACTGTTTTCGTTTATTGATTTGCTGCATTCGTGTACATGCAGTTGTCGAGAGACATGCAGACCTGCATGATAGTGTCGCGCGGACGAGCGCCTTGCGTTAGGACTTCACTGTGAATTACATAGCCGGCCTTTTTATTTATATATAATATATGTATATATTAGGGTAGTCCTTATTTAAGGTTTGTCCGATTTCTTTTTCACGATAGTCCTAAATCAGTTCTAAATCTATTTAAAAAATCATGCCAAGTTAATTTTAACCCGGCCCGCCCGATAACCAAACTTTTAAATGGAAATAACAGGGGAAAAAATCTGTTATTACTTTGGATTTTTTTACTTTAATATATATCCTCTCTGGCAAGGCGCTCTTCCGATATCGGGTACGTTATTCTGCTGGCAGGCACGATCAAGAGGAGCCTTCGTTTATTGATTCCCACTTTTTAAGACATCATGGGTTAAGTATCGTCCTCGGCAAATATCGGTGATAATATTGTATATTGTAGTTTCGTCTGGTATCCAAGACTGACGTTCCTTCACACGTCCTTTATCTTCAACCTCCTGTTTTGGATTGACAAGGCAAATTCTTTTGTAGATCCACGAGGTTTGAATCTTCCTTCGAAATATCAATATGCGTGATAATCAAGAATGTTTAACTATAGCTACATCCGCTATTTCATAGACACTTTTATTTATTTATTTGGAGAAAAAAAATATTAATACTTTTTATGTTTTAAATTGAAATAACACATAATTTAATACTACGTCAGCTCCCGACATTACATGAATAGATTTGTTTTTGCATTATATTTGTCAGGAATGTGAACTGTGGAGTGTGGAGATAATATTTTTTTTAACTTCTTATCCGGATCATGAAATTTTCCATACTCATAGTTAGTAGTACAAAAAAGACGTACGGACGGCAATAAGTATTATTTTCGAGGTATAACAAAATATGTCTTATACAAAGCGAACGTAGTCGCGGGCACAGCTGATATTCTATAAAACTGACAATTGACAAAAGTAAACCTATACAAAACCTTTATGATACAATCTAATAAATATATTAGTGAAATATAAATAATAATAATATAATAATCACTTTATCTGGTTATAACGTATTGGTTGATGTCATAGGCTTACTATGAGCTCAAAAATGGCAAACGAAACTAGATAGGCAACTCCTTTGATACAAAGATGATTGTACATCACATGAAGATCTGTGGCAAAAAGTCCTCACATTCAGAGGAGTTGGCAATAAAACGTCCGGATTGGAGAGCGTTGATGGCAATGCTAGTAACGTTGAATTTACGATACACATTGAAATGAAATCGTCAACTACAAGTGATAATCAATTATTCTAATAAGAACAGTATTTTCACATGTCAACAATACGGACGCACCTTTCAGAGAAAGATTGGCACCATTAGCCACAATGAAGCCTACAAGCGTTGGATTGGAAACAGTCTCTGTGGCTGAAAAAGGTCAAGAATTCATTATCATATGATAATGGAAATTATCTTATCTGTTGGAAAATCTTTGTAAAGAAAAGATACTTTTAGTTGGACATTTTGTATTTGAGGCAATTTTAAATATATTTATATAAAGCATGATTTGTATATGACATTATACACATAATAAGGTTTTACAATATTGGAAATATTGGAAATCCCTTATTGGAAATATACAAAACCAGAGAATAGAAAACAATACACCACACTATAATCTAATAATTTATAAATGAAAACATATGTGTAGGTATAAACTAAACCTAATTGGTACAAAACTTAATATAGTAATTGGTACTTAACACCTAAGGTGCTCTGTACGACGCAGAGGCTTAATTAAAATATCTGCCGGCATTTTATCAGTTTGTAAAAATTGTATATCTATTATACCTTCAGTAATTTTCTGTCTGGTAAAACGATAACATATTTTAAGTGTATATCGCAAAGACATACCAAATATTCTATTGAACTACAGTTATTCTCAATTTACGTCGTATTGGAATTCTTGATATTGACGAAGGCCTTTGTGATTGAACTCGAAAGCGATTCGCTATCCAACTAAAGTGTAGAATCAAATATCTATGAAAACATTGGCTGTGTATTTGATATTGTTTGTTTTTGTTTTAATTAAATCTACAGGGAACGTATTTTCAAGAGACTGAATTATTTTGAAGTAAAGCATCTTAGACTTTTGGTCTAATGCTAAACAATAACAATTAAGAAATGCTTATACAATTGAAGAGAGAAAACGTACAATAGTCAAACTTTAATTGTAATATAATTGGATTCTTAAACGGCTCTCAATTTTAAGAGGTTATTTAAGAATATTGGCAATTATTTCGTGCAGGTTTCATCCTTTAATGATTTGTTTTTGAAATGTAACAGATTCTAGAGTTGTCTATTCGATAATTGGGCGAAAATGGATAGTAGAATTTCAAATGGCAGTTTCTTTTAGGTTAAGTTCATAGCACTAGTGAAAAGTAAGATACAAGGTACAAGGAGAAACAGAGTTATCCTTTTCATATGTAACAGTTAAAACTCTCCACGTCTCAATTTTGTGCAATCCTTATCAAGATATTTCAGTTTGAGTTCAGTGTATTTACGAGTATTTTTGGAAATATTATTTTAGTATGCCATCTTATATAATTGAAATAATATTTATTTCCTTACAATAGAAGAGCACAGTTACAGAGTCCAACTTGTCAGCGCAAGTTTGTAAGAAACTAAATGTACATTGGATATTTTTCTGTTAGTGCAAATGATTTGCCATCATACTCAATTTCATATTTAACCTTGAATCAATTACTATAATAGTACTACAGTAACTGAGGTAAATCTCTACAGTACATATTGCTTAAATTATAATCGGAGTATAGTTTTTATGCAATATAGAGCGTCGGTGACCAACCTCTTTCAAAGCAAGTGTGCAATGAAAAAAAAATACAGTGCGGTGTGCGCACATAATTTTTTTTAGGTAGCTGTTAGGCGATGGTGTAAAAACTATTAGTTACAATAATTTAACAAAATGATTATAGTATTTGGTTAATTGTAATAATGATTATTATTATTTTGAAATTATTTTCATATGGTTAATAATAGTAAAAAAAGATATTTTTAAATTAGTATTTTTCATCGAAATAAAACTAATTTAAACGGATTTTATTGCGGTTATTTATTAATTTTGATATCGACGTTTCGAAAGTTTTTCAACTTTCGTGGTCACGAGAGTAATTAATAACCGCGATAAAATCCGTTTAAATTGGTTTTATTTCGATGAATAATATTCGCGTAAACATAAGTTACCATTAAATTAGTATTTTGTAAATCTTGTTGTTGTGTTGGCCACTTCTAATACAGAGATTACAGAATATTTTATTTTAAATTGAATTTGTTCACTTATAGACTTGACACTCCAAAACTACGAGTGAAATTATGATACATTTCTAAAAGGCGATAATTCATATTATGGTCAAGATACTTTTGTACCATGAAATGAAGGGGATCTTGCAATGTAAAGAATAAAAGATAGAATTTTGTATTGCGTCAAGTTCGTGACATATTGCGTTGAAATGCTCTTTGTTTGGTAACATATAAAAGTACTGGAGTCCAGTTGTTGTTATAATTTGCCGAAAGTAACATTTTTAGCAATACCATAGACATAGCTCAGAACATATTTCAATTATCTTACTGAAATAGATATTTCAGGTGAAAATCCTGAGACGGTCGAAAATTATTTAATAAGTTGCTTACAAAATACGAAACACCTTTCATCAAGTTTCATTTATGTCACCCGTCTGTTTCTAAAACGACCCTAATTACCTTTTAAGTTAATTGGCAGCATTATATTCTATGACACTGTTTGACCACAGAATACTAAGCGTCTGCTATCTATAGTCTGATCGTAGATAACATTTTATTTGATGAAATTTTATATGTTTTTAACACAATGACATGTTACATATAAAATTTACCTTTCCGCGCTTCTTGTTCATATAAACTTTACCAATGTCGAGCCACCTCTGTGAGCGGTGTGTTCTTAAAAAGGGATTCAAAGTTTTTGCTTCACGTATATAGTAATATAAATAACATAAGTATATTAAGCTTATTACCTGTATATGTTGACTCAATAACTATAACTTCAATTCCAAAATGGTGTATTAATTCACCTTCCCAACGGACGTGAAAGTAGGCACGTTTCATTTCAGGCGATGAAATTTATCGAATTCTACGGACACTCACGTAGTGAACGCTTTTCTTTCTAACGAATACGATTTACTACTATTATTCTTCGACACTATTAGATAGACTACTAAAACTGAGTAAAAGATATATAAAATTATACAGTAATTTATTTTATCATTAACTAATTAACGTTTTAAAATCTAATTTAATTTAAATCTTACTTTCAATTCTTACACATTTTTAAATACATTATGTACGCTTAGCGTAATGACCACAATGTTATATTGCATTAGCTAGTGGTGCAACCGGCTCTCAAGGCAACTGGCGGAATATACCTACACTTAACTAACTAACTACTTAACTATTTGAGCTGAAACTTCGTTATGATATTATTGTGGTGATCTGGTATTGAATTGGAATGTATTGACCTTGACAACACCTACATAGTGCCATGTGGTGTTTATATTTCTTTAATCGGTGTCGAAAACTACTATGGTCCTAGGTCCTCGATCCATAAATAAGTGTTTTGAGTTTGGTGGTTAGTTAGTACTACTTAATTGTGCTTAAAACGTCGTTCTTACTTGACAATGGTGAAATTACCTGCGTAGAAAGGTGCTGTGATAGTAAAAGGAATAAACAAATTAAAAAAAAATATCTCTGTATACCAGTGTACACCTGGTGGGCGAAATCTAACCATAGTCTTTATCGATAACTTAACCAAAATTTTGTAAAAGTGAGGAAGATAACTGTTTTTAATTAAATAAATATTAATTACACTAAATCTCATTAATTACTACTAAATAAAATAAAGAAGATCGGTAGATAAAAAGAGAAAAAAACGGTACCGAACTGATTTATTTATGCTTATTTGTATATGGATTAAAGTGAAAGTTACGATGTGTTATAAAGCTTCCGTTACCGTGACGTCACTTACCTCATTCATTTAGTTCCAGTCATGTTTCCTTAAGTTTCTGCTAAAATAATCAATATTGATTACGTATATACGTAACATCTTTGAACATGCTGACTGGTATCACCGATAAGCATAGTGGTAGAGCTTTTTCTAATGCCCACCTGGCTATTTACCACTCAAGTTGATAATCTGCCGCCAAATACCTATAATTGTAATTCGGCATTTGAATTTGAGAGACAGTATCCAATAGGCTTAGTATGTCCACCATCTTGAGCCACATTGTCACTTAACATGAGGTTGAGAAACCTATTAACCATAAAAGAAAGAATATCCAGCGTACTTTTGAGCAAATTAAATATATATTTTTTTGTCTTTATTTATTTTAGGGACTTCGGTCCAAAAAGGACACGTCAGTCCCATCATACCCCGACCCTATAGTATGTGCAAAATATAATGAAAGTCAAATATGTCCTAGAACTACTTAGATCTAATCACAAAATTCTATAAAATCTTGGCTTCATGACCTGCAGGTGCATGTTTCAAGATTCCATGAAACATGGCCTGGTCCGTTAAATCCAGTCCTAAACATTTTATGATCGCTGTCCGTTGAGTTCGGTTCCGTTCAATTAAATATATATTCTAACCTTACCTCGCATTTAATCTGACCGTGCTACCATTCGAGAGGATATAAAAATAAGCTGACTCGATGCTGAACCATGATACTAAACAATCGACACCTTTACAGCGCCGTTTCCGCTTTATAGCGGGAATTAACACCCTCGTGTGGTGAAATGCGAATACTTTTTTTCGAACGAAAGTTAACTGTCGATAAAGGGTATTACATTAAGAATCATGTTTAGAAACGAAATCGTTTGGCAGATAAAGTAGGCCAAACGCAACAAATAACTTTTTACAACTGGTTGAAATCTTTTAGTTATAAAAGCAGAAATAAATGGTCATGTGTATTATATTGAATTTTTATAGTCACTTGTTATAGATATTATAACTTATAATAACATTGTAAATTTAACGTGACTGTACTTTTTAGATTTCTGTGAAAAAAATATTACCCGTGACTAAGAATAAGCAATATAATACATTTACATCATTTTTAAAATGTCTCTTTATTTGTGCACGCAATACTGCTAAAGTACAACGTTTGTTATAAAAATTCACTCAGAAAATCTTAAAACGTATCCTCTAGTAACATTTAATCTTTGTTTAATTAAAATCGGTTAACTCTATTAAAAGTTATTGTAATATAAATGACGGCGAGAGATTAAATAATTTTAGTTCCACGCGAACGAAGTCGCAGGCACTGCTAGTATATACTAAAGTAGGGCCTTAGATTTACAAAGACATTACTCAAAAAACCTTACACTCGTTGTATTCATTTCACTTCTCATAGAATTTTCATACCATGGCCCTTTTGTGTTCGAATCGATTTTTAAAGAATAAAATTCAATAATATTCAGAGTTAATATAAAGATATTTGTTTTAATTTTCATATTAATTTCATTTCAATAAGTTTCCTTAACTTTCTTCCAAAAGCAAAACATAAGATGTCATACATGGCTACACTTGTGTAACTAAATGACTTCCGAAAGCAATTTTCTATGTGCACAAAGCAATTTGCTTCCTCATTTATTATGTGAAGTTCATGCGCTTGTTTATTCAACGACATACTTAAGTGTGAATTGCTCTGCAAGCAAAGAGGATTATAAGCGCTATGAAATGAATCGTGATTTGCTTTTAATATATATTGTGTTACGTTCTAATTAATTTCTTGTATTATATCACATAATTAATTTCATATATTGTTCTTTATTTATTCTAGAAGAACTAAACACATAGTACTGGTTAAGCTTACTGTACCATGGGAAACAAACATACCCAAGAACTGCAATATAAAACCGAATAAATAGTACGAGCTACTAAATGACCCGAATAGGAATGACTACGTGTTCAATTAGTACGCGGATGAAGTGGGAGCGAGAGATATTCCAGCTAAATCTTTCTATAAAATTGTGAGAGACGTTGGCCTGTCTAGGACTACATTAAGTTCTATACTAAAGCATGCTTCTAAAGCTGCGCTAACAGGCACCTACCAATTTGTGAAGCATAATTCTGAAGCGATGATAGCTCAGTGGTAGTGTGTACGACTTCGCGTCAAGGGACGTGAGTTCGAATCCAAGCACCTACAATGAGCTTGAGCTTTCGGTGAAGGAAAACATCGTGAGGAAACCATAGCATGGTGGTAGCGCTTTTTCAAATGACCGCCTGGCTAGCTACCACCCTCAAGTTGAAAAACTGCCGCCAAATACCAACAAGTGTGTTCCGGCAGCTGCACTTGAGACCCAGTTCCTCCGCAGGTTTAGCGTGTCTACCATCTTGGGTCGTATCGTCACTTAAGATCAGGTGAGATTATGGCCATAACGCTAAACCTTAAGTATAAAAAAAATTGGCTGGGTATGGAGAGAAACCCGAGTGGTGATGGTGAGTGTTGACACGCGCCGACAAGGGGCTCCCTAAACTTACATACGAGTCCCTAGTCTCGGACATTGCTTGGAGTTTCCTTCCCTACCATTACACATGTGATGGACCCGACAATCACATGGTGAATCCGTTTTCTAGGAAATATGTCTCACCCTCTCTTATTAGTACATGCGAACTCGAAATTTATAGTGAATGTTATTTAGCCTTTTGAAAAAGACAACGTTTCAATTAATGTGCCTATAACTTGAACACCATTCTACCGACTTAAAAATTATTTTTATAAACCATACGTATATTATCTTGATAGGTTTTAGAATAAGTTTTGTTATATTAAGATGATATATTAAAAAATATGAGGATACTGGTTAAAAAAAAAAGAGTAAAAGTTATATCAAATATCTTTCTTGCAAACCATTATAAAATTTGTAGTTTTTGTTATAGTTTAGTTTTAATATTGTGACTATAATCTAACCTGATATTAAATAATGATATGGCCTAAAGTGATGGACACGCTAAACCTAGTGGAGGGAGCTGGCTTGCCGGTAGATTTGTCAACTTGAGATTACTAGCTAACAAAGCGGGCATTGTAAAAAGCCCTACCACCATACTAACTGTACTTCTGTTTCGTAAATTTACTTGAGTAAGACCGCAGGTATAACAATATTCGGACACATTATATGTGCATAATAAAAAATATTGTAATGTAAAAAAGAAAAAAAAAGATTTTAAGTTGTGTCAAGGAAACAGTACCTGAATTTATTTATTTATAACCTTTGTCGAGACCTCCGTAAAATGTCCGCGGGGATACCTCCGGGAGGGTTTAGTCAGGTTAAACGGTTTTGCCTTTTGGATGTGGAATTGTCCGTACAGAGTTTGACTCCCTTGAGATTCACGGAAACTGTCTGTTTTATAAAAAATAAGATCTCCCGAGTATTTGGAAATGTGTTACGGTTGAAAGTGACAGAAAAACAATTTACCTTCGAAGGAATAAGTGAAGCAACTATGATTTTATATTAGTTTAATATTACTTACCGATTAAGAGCAGTTTAGTAATTCACTTTTTGGTTCATTCAGATTTTGACGAAATTCATTTGCGAATGTTTTAAACGTTATAGTATAGTTGATCGAAACATTAAAGAAAATTGATTTATCTGATCGTTACACATAAAGTTCTGTATATACAAGTAGGAAAATTAAAAATAGTTCTGTACGTTTTCTTCGTCTGTTTGGACTGATATTGAAGTTTCAACTAATTATCTTTTTTTTATTGTTTAGTTCCTAATAATAATCCCTACTAATATTATAAATGTGAATGTAAGTTTGTTTGTTACACTTTCACACGAAAACTACTAAACCGATTATCATAAAACTGTGTACACATATTCATCGAGGTATTAGAACTAACATAGGATACTTTTTACTAAAAACAATTAAAAAAAATAAGTGTAACATAAAACAAGCTTATTTAATGGCTTCAATGCGAGCGGAGCCGTGGGTAAAAGTTAGTAGTATATATTAGAGCAAGTGTTTGTTATTAGTCTTAAATCTGTACCGTTAGTGTACAAAATCTAACCTAACTTTTTGCGAATGTAGCTTAAACTGTTAAATATATGTATGTAGGGCTCAGTCAATACATTAAATTCTCGGAACTTCTTTTTAAGTGATTTTTGTGGCCTTGTGCTACAGATTGATTCAGTAATACACTTTTTATACTATCTAAATTAACGTTATAAATCAGAAGAGTTTGCTTGTTTGAACGTGCTAACATTAGGAAGTACCATAGAGATCTCAAAAAATATTTTTACTGTATTATGGAACTATCATTAAGAAATGATGTAGGCTATTTTTTTTTTTTTTCGACTTGACATACGCTATTAGCCCTAAGGGTTTTGACAGCTTCACCGAACTTTTTGGGGTGAATGCTGAGAGCACTCAGCCCCGAGGCAGCGGGCGCAAGTGTGCCAGAATGGCCGCACCTCGGCTTGGGCTACTGCCGGAAAACGAACAAAGGTTCGCGATCCTAAGTTACCAACAGGTCCTAACTTACTAAGTCTAGTGGTCATAACAAAGGTTATTTATTTATCATCATGCTAGCAACAATAGGAGCAAAGCTGTAATGAAAAATGTTACAAACACTGGCAAAAATTATGAAAACATTTATAGTCCCACGCGAAAGAAGCCTCAGCTACAGCTACTTAATACATATAACAAATTTGAAGAGTTGTTGTTGAGTGAGTTGTGTGATTGTTTGAACACACTCAATATCAAAAACTCATTAGTTTAATTTCAGGGATATTTAAACCAATCGTTTTGCATAAGACAATCGCATTATTGAAGTAGGTTGTAGATTATTTGTCAGAGTTACAATCCTTAGCAGTCGAATAAAGCGAGAAGGACTTTTTTTTAAAGGTCCTATTCTGTTAGCCTAAAGGCCTTTTAGTTTCACCGGATTTTGTGGACGAGCGCGGAGGGCACTCAACCCAAGGGGCAATTCGCGCATCGTTGTCACTAGTAACCGAACCTCGGCTTGTAAGAAGGAGGTAATAGCGTTGGAGAACTTAACTAGCTATCCAGGCGAACATTAGAAAATACTCTAGCACCCATCACAATGTTCTCCTACTGCAAACGCTCTGGCATACAATTGGGCTTCGAACTCATGTCTATCCAGACGGCCATCCATTATTACTGATCAAAGGTACTCTATGACCTTTTCAATACCTCTGACATGTTTATTTAAAATTACATTTTTATAAACAATTTAGATAATTATAAAACGTATATAATATTTTATGATAATTGATTCGAGTTGCGAAATCATAAGAAACAATCAAATCAGATTCATAAGAAACAATCAAAACAAATCAGATTTGCATTAATTAATTAGGCTTTGAAACAATTTTGTGAATTTGGGAAATAAGTTTGGAAATACTGGATACATATATTCATATATCAAATTCCGATGTGTGTGTGTGTGTATTCCTAATTATGCTTCTCCTAATTAGCTTGGGCGATTTTGCCTTTTTTTTGTGTATCCTGACATCCTGTGGATAGTTATAGGCGGACATGATATCAGGTTTTTATAATTTGTCATATAAAAACATACATATTATTTTTTTATACTAGCACGTCTATTTTTTTTGTATTTTTATTTTGTATATGTATTTTTATTTATAAAAATAATATAAATATTAATATTAATATAATATTAATTAATATATAATAATATGTAATATAAACATCTATTAGTAACTTTATATAATATTGATATTTTTTTGCTGCCCTTTTTAAGACCATTCTCACTCTATTCAATACACTACAAATGTAAGGTCACTTAATTGTTTCCGCGTTAGGTGGACCCTCTTAAATGTACCGCCGATGCTCTTATCGACAGTAAGGTTCGACGGCTGAGTGATGAAGGGCGGAGTGGCAAAGCAGCTTTTTCATTGTAGCGTGGAAATAATTCATACAGCAGTTTTCTATGAAACTGGTTAAAATAGCGTCATATTTAAATAAGCTAATCGTATTTTCGCTGTTTTACGATTTTAATCCTTACTTATATTATAAATGTGATTTGTTTGTTTGTTACAATTTCACGCCTAAATCGCTGAATCGATTGTGATGAGTTTTGGTATAGATATAGATGGGAGTCTAGAGACGGTGATAGGCTAGTTTTCTTGAGAAAAACTTATAAGAAGTGGGGTAAAGAGAGGGATAAGCTTTGTATGAAACTTTTTATTACGCCATTCATTTTTTTGACAAAATCCATATGACGGCGAGCGAAGCCGAACGCAAAATCTAGTAGTAAAGAAATGAATCAATATAAATATTAGATATATGTTAGATTAGCATAGTACCTGTACATATAATAAGAATGTAAATTTAACATGTCTGTACTTTTTAGATTTATGTGAAAAAAATTATTGCAGGTGACTAAACGAAGTAATAATAAAATACATTTACAATATTTTTAGGAAAATCCGGTAATCTGTTTCTTTGTTTGTGCACGCATCACTGCTAAAGTACAAAGTTTATGATAAAACGCTACCAAGTAAACCATAAAGCGTATACTCGAGTAACATTTGGTCTTTGTTTCATTAAAATCGGTTATAACTATGAAAAGTTATTTTTATTTAAATGATATCACGAGTAATCACTAAGGAAGGCTTTGCGCTAATTAACATAATGCTACCACCACTCGAGTCAAAGTAGTATTGAAAAGTGTTACAAAAGCGGGAAAAATCATTAAATTATTTTAGTTCCACGCGACGGAAGTCGCAGGAACAGCTAGCATGTATATAGTATATAAAGACTGATTTATCAACGCACAATCGAAAGTAATAAAGCGAAAAAATTAAAATTGGACTGTAGTTCCCTTTTGTAACGTACAAACTTACTACGAAGCGATTTATTGGAATTGAACCCGTAAGGGGGTAAATTTTGTATGGTGAGAATAAAACTTCATTTATAGGCTTCAAATTTGACATTGGTACATCCTACAAAAATACGTATTTCGGCGTTTTTAAAATGTAAAATACGAGTATTAAATGGGAATGACATTTTTCATTGATTCTTTTACTGAAATATTTTGATTCGAAAGGAAGCATGGTTATTCATTTCATAACGAAAGCGCCCCTCAAAGACACGAGACTGAAAGGAATAAAACAAACGAAGTCGCCAGCACCAGCTAGTATTTAAATAAAACGAGTTCATTTTAGAGGTTTTAGAAACTAAAACACGATAATAAAATATTTTAAGTCAATTATTTAACTGGAGATACGATGATAATAATAAGGTTATTTTCGGTAAAGACCGCACTTTATAACTCGAAGCGGAATCTTGAGCCAGATTGATGAACGTAGTAAATCTGTTTTAAACTTACATTGTTATCATTACAATTTTGTCGCTTCGACTAAAGGCGATTATGTACTTTAAATGAATATAGTTTGTATCTTATTTCTCTTGAATGCTTTTTAAATTTTAAACCTATTTATGTCTTCAAATTTTCTATGGTCTTTTTAACCTTTGTATATTTGCATGTGACGTGAATGAAAACGAGTTTTCGTAAAAGGAAGCGGAATGGAGTTTTGAAGCGATGATAGGGCAGTGGTAGTATGTACGGACTCCGCGTTAAGGGATGTGAATTCGAATCCACCTATAATGAGCTTAAGCTTTCGGTGAAGGAAAACATTGTGAGGAAACCATAGTAACCATGGTAAGGTTTTTTCTAATGCCCGCCTGGCTAGCAACCACTCTCAAGTTGAAAATCTGCCGTCAATTACCAATAGGTGTGTTCCGGCAGTTGCACTTGAGAGCCAGTTCCTCTAGAGGTTTAGCGTGTCTACCTACTTGGGCCGTATCGTCACTTAAGATCAGGTGACATTAACTATATGAAAAAATCTTCAACCTTACCATGTGATACGTACACTTTTAAATTATATATTTAATTATATTTCTATCAAGAAGGTACGTAGGTGTGTAATATATGTATTAGTTCGCTTGGAACTAAAATTTATTTTTACATCCCTCTGAAACAGACAGCCGATCGCTACCAGCCTTTATAGGATCACCCGCTGGGCTAATCTACAGATTGCCAGGAAATATCGTCAAATTGCTCTACCTGTTTCAGATAGTATGGGGATGATACACAGACACATCGATTTTTACTTACATACCAGATGTGTCCGCGACTTTGCGAACTAAAAATCCTTACTTTATTATTATTTATCAAAACTCTCTTTCTTCTTATCATGTTCCCAAGTTATTTGGGGTCGGCGCAGTACGTTTTCTTCTTCCATACATCTCTATCAACCGCCATGTTTTAATTCCCTTCCTTATTATATTATTATCATACCAATATTATAAATGCGAAATTGAGTTTATTTGTTTGTTAGTTAGTTTCTCTTTCATGACTAAACCGCTGAATCGATTGTTATGAATTTTGGTACAGAGATAGATGGAAACCAGGAGACAAGGAGATAGGCCGATTATTCTAGCGAAATTTTTATTGTAAGATATGTAAATAGAGGGATAAACTTTCTATGGAACTTTCTATTGTATTATTCGATTTGTTTGGCAAAACCAGTATTAATGGAGCGAAGCCGCACGTAAAATCTAGTTAAAATAATAAATGTGAAAGTTAGTTTGTTTGTCACGCTTTCACGTCTGAACTGCTAAATTGATAATAATGAATTGTGATATAGAAATAGATAGACAGACAAGAGATTGGGAGTGAGGTGAAGAGAGGGATAAACTTTCTATGATTTATTTTATTGTGTCATCCAATTTGTTTGACAAAATCAAAATTAACGCGAGCGAAGCCGCAGGTAAAAAATTAAATATATGGGTATATAATTATAAATACCTATAAAAATCACGAGCAAACCTATTTAAACATCTCTGTCTTAGATTTGACATCGGCAAAATAGTTTTCAGACGGGCAGGCAACAGTTAAGAGATATTAAATCAAATAACATTTTCTACGTATCTCATCAAATTATACCGCTGTGAACATAAAAAGCAGCCCTCATGAAATGAAAATTCTCAAAGAATATTTGAATATATTTTATAAAGAGAAATTCGGACTATCACGAGTCTATTCAAACAAATCAATTTTCTCTTTCGTATTGAATTAATCCGAGCCCGCCTGGCTCGGACACGTACATAATATTTATTCAGTTTGGAGGTAATATCAAATGTGGTTATTTTTATCAAATGCAACCATAAAAATATAAAAAATTAACGTGTATTTGCAACACTTGACATTGGTGAAGTTACCTACATAAACAGGTGGCCGGAATATATTTAAAAAAAAATCCTTGCCACGTCTGTCTATCTATTTAACGCGATACACTAAAAACTACCAAATAGAGTTTCATACTGTTAGCATCAATATACGCAGTGATTTATTAGGAAGGTATATAGGTATACCATTCACTGACCATAGCACGCCCGCTACGCTGGTCATACAAAAGTAGGTAGAAAAATTAAATATCAAAAAGACAATGGAAACAAGACACTAAGAAACCTACATCCATCTACACATTAGTTAGTTAGTAGTTTTATTGTGACTGACCATCAAAAGAACTACATTCTCTTTATATATATATAGAAAATTTTCTATTACGATTTTAAATGACTGTTGGAGAAGTCGGAAGAAATTGTGCCGTCTGGGAACTTTATTGGCGTGCGCCTCCTAAGCCAACGGGGTTTTTAATTAACGAAATTATCGTGATAATACCACAGCATAGCGATAGGGTATTTCGTAATGCCCCCGTGACTAGCTACCATTTACAAATATGAAAACCTGTCGCTATATATCTATAGGTTTTTTATGCTTAAGGTTTAGCTTTATGGCCATAATCTCATCTGATCTTGAGTGACGATACGGCCCAAGTTGACCAAAGTACGTCCAACTAAGCCCAACTTGTCGCATTATTTGTTTTCAAAAGTCCCATCAAACCTAATCCAACACCCCGCTATTTGTGATCACCTCACTGAACATATTGTAAAGCTAAGAATATTTCGAAACACAATTAGAATGTATGCTTTGAGATAACGCATAGATGTAGTAAGAATTCTGTATTTAAATTGAAGTAACAGTATTTTATACGTAAATACTATAACCTTTATTACACTTTGTCTCTATCTGTCCCTGTCTCTCTTGCAGAATGTCAGAAGTAATTTGCCTCCCAAATGGTTGGTAATTTACCGGCGTTGGTAATTTTTGTTTACACGCACAATTTTCGACCTCTGACCGCGCGACAGGTGTATAGTAAGGCGGTCGCTATTAAAATTTGCTATTCGACGGGGACTTTATTTTACATCAGCATTTGCATATTTTTGATGTTATTTTATATTTTAAATTTTGTACCTCCACTTTTAATGATAATATGAAGCGACGGTAGCTCAGTTGGTAGTGTGTACGTACACCGCGTCAATTGGGATGGGAGCTCGAATCCACCTGCAATGATCTTGAGCTTTCGAAGAAAGAAAACATCGTGATGAAACTATAGCATGCCGGTAGATGTTTTCCCAATGCGCAAATGATTAGCTACGACTCTTAAGTTAAAAATCTGCCGCTAAATACCTATAAATGTGTTCTGGCAGTTGCATTTGATTTTTTTTATTTTTATACTTAAGGTTTAGCATTATGGCCATAATCTCACCTGATCTTAAGTGACGATACGGCCCAAGTTGGTAGACACGCTAAACCTATGGAGGAACTGGCTTTCAAGTGCAGCTGTCGGAACACACCTATTGGTATTTGGCGGCAGGTTTACAACTTGAGGGTGGTAGCTACCCAGGCGGGCATTAGAAAAAGCCCTACCACCATGCTATGGTTTCCTCACGATGTTTTCCTTCACCGAAAGCTCAAGCTCATTGTAGGTGCTTGGATTCGAACTCACGTCCCTTGACGCGAAGTCGTACACACTACCAATGAGCTATCATCGCTTTCGAAAGAGGGTCACTTTCTGCACTAGGATGGATGTGTCTACCTTGTTTGACCACATCGTTACTTAACATTAGGTGAAATTATGGTTATAACGCTAAAAACTATAAAACAAAAAATATCTGTTTGTATTTATCTATGAATTAATTTATTATGCATAGGGACCACATATCTACAGCATAAATTAAACACAAACGTATCAAACAAGTCGCATTCCGAGGAGAACCCTAATCCGGTGAGCTGAAAGGTCCCTGATGCGTAACGATTTACTGTTATCTATTTATCCGGTAACCCCTTGTGGCCCGAAGCAATTTTTATTACATCTGGGTTAACTTGACCGGAATCGATAAGGAGCTCGGCTTATTGCAATGCCCATAAGATTTATATAGTTCCTGCTAAACGCTTGGTAGGTTCTTTATATCGTGATTAACCAGCTTTAATTATCTCAGCCTTTTGGCTAAGTCCAAGTGTAGTATCTGTTCTTTTCAGCTTAATTATATTAACCAGCTGTGTCCGCGACTTCGTTCACTTAACCGTGAGTTGTATAATCGAGTAATGAATTGCGAAAAGATTTTCAAAAGTACAGGCTAGTCTTTTCAGATCTTATGAATTCTAGATATAATCCATAGATTTTCAATTGGTTTATACTAATTTATGCAATAATATTAAATCGATATAACATCACCTGAACGCAATACTGCATGAATTTAATCAAACAAAATGGATCATTTTTTCATCTATCAAATGCTGTCTTCAAAGAAGCGTGAGAATGTAAAAACATGAATTAAATGAAAACCAATGAAATAATATTTGAATTTGATAAAGATAAATTCGAAATTTAGATAAACGTTTCCAGTTTGTAAGTTCACTACGATGAAGTAAACAATAAATACATTAGTCCGTAAAACAGAACTAAAGTTAATAAACAATTTCCCAACAGGAAAACAATCTACGTTGTTTATGAGGATAAACGTCGTTTCAGAGTACCAGTATTCCAGCAAATATAACTTTCAAGGTCGACAGAGGTATTTACTTTTCTTACGCTACAATAAACAACAAAATTAAAAATACCTTCGGTATCACGGTTTGTTTTAAGAGACAGACTTGGTACAGTGGTGAAACATTTTAACTTATCTATTTTATTTTAAACACAATTTTTGTTGCCAGTAATGAGAATTGATTTCTCAACAGTGTGCACATATTACATGACGACCTTTCATATGGCGTGGCCTGTTATTCACTACTCTACCAATCGGTTCATCTCTAAAACACACACATTCACAAGATTACACACATTTAATCATAAACCTCTATAGTGAACATTTGAGTCAAAAATTTCATTGACGAATTGAATATAAGAGTCGTGATCGATACCTAATAAAAACCCAATATAGGTGAACTGGAAAATAGAAAATGATAAGAATATTATTTTATCCAAACTGTAATAATCGTTTCTATGAAAACCAATTACAAGAATTTCCTGCTTAATAATACGAGTGTTTATCCAATGATCAAAATTTAACCTTAATCACAATTAAGAACTTAAGAGAACATGAACTGTCTCCAATTTTTTTTTATAACAGAGAATCTTAGTACTTACAAAAAAAAAGAAAATCAGTCGCTAGGTAGAGGAGAAAAAGGCACAGAGCGGTGAAAATTTTAGAGAATATTTGTAAAGGTAAGTAAACGAACTGTTACAAAATGTTTGCTAATAACAAAAAAAATCTTAGTAGCTATTAAAAAATTAAAATTGCTCGCTAAACAGAGGAGAAAAGGTGCAGAATTGTTTAACTTTTAGCTACTCTTATATACACCTATATTACTAGCTGGTCAGGCAGATGTTGTGCTGCGACTTTACTTAGTTAATAACCCGACCATAGTTACATATATTATCTCATAGAATAACTATGAACCATCGTATTGAGAAAAGAAAGGTTAAAGTTTAGCGACACACTAAACCACTGGAGGAACTGGATCTCAAGTGCAGCTACCGGAACACACTACTTGGTATTTGGTGGCATTTTTAACTTGAGGATGGTAGTTGGCCAGGCGGGTATTAGAAAACCCCTACCACCATGTTATGGTTTCCTCACGGTGTTTTCCTTCACCAAAAGCTCAAGCTCAATGTAGGTGGATTCGAACTGACGTCCTTTGAGGCGGAGTCCGTACACACTACCACTGAGCTATCACCGCTTCCAACTTCCACCAACCAACTCCTTTACACGATCACTAAAAGACTTTTAAATATAACGATGTAAATCAGATAAGAAGATTTATCTAAACCCATTTTGTTGTCCTAAATAATATGTATTAAAGGTCGAATACATTAAAAAGTTTACTTTAAAATCATCCAGCAGCCACTAAGCTGGGATCAGTCGACTCAATTTCACGGGCCGACAGACAAATTCCGGGGAAGTGTCACTCGGCCCACTGGCTCCACTTTGAACTCGATAGTTGAAAAGGGGAACCATCGTTATTCTATCACATAACCATTATATAAAAAACAGATGCTTGTTTAATAATAATAAGTAAAAAATCATATCAATTTAAGATTAGGATATGGACCGTTTATTTTGAAAGTGGTGTAAGTCCATTTTCTTTTGTTTCGAGAAAATTAAAGGTTACTTATTTGTTGATAATGCAATTTCATTTACCGACCGATTTTAAGTTGTACAAAACATGGGATTTTTTGAGAAATAAAACACGGATTAGTTAAAAATAAAAAATTTACATTTAATTAAGCATGAATTACGTGATAGTTCATTTTTCTCAAAAATGGACTTACACCACTTTCAAAATAAACGGTCCATATAAATATTCGTATATTGAATTTTTTAAGTTCTGATACGAGTTTAATATTTGTCGAGTAGCACTCTTTTTTTGTGAAATTAATTAATACAGTTTTGACATTGGAAGGTTTTGTGACATATGATACTAGCTATGCCCGCGACTCCGTTCGCGTGGAACTAAAATTTTATTTAATCATTTTCATTAAAAAAAAATGTTATTTAGCCTATGTTACTCAGAGCTAATGTAGTCTTCTAATGTTGTAAGAATTTTTGATATCAGTTTAGTAGTTCTTGAGGTTATTTGTTACAAACAAAAAAACAAATCTTTTCCCTTTATACTATTAATATAGATAATAGGTGGAAACTATAATGGAATACGATGTTGTATTATGTATATAACTGTTTGTCGAATAAATAAATAAATCTTTTAAATGCTTTGTATTATTTCATATTCCATATCGTAGTAATTATATGAGTGACTGTAAATAAATGAAGATTTATATGAAGAAATTTAATTTATAAAGTTAGTCCGTAGGATAGGCAATAGATTAAAGTAACCTGTTGGTAAAATAAATAGTGTTATTTCAGTTACTAGTACATACCAGAACTAACGGGTTACACATGATTTTAATGAACATATAACCGAGTAAGGACGTGTGGATAAACTTGTTATTTCATATTTGTTTTCTGGTACAACTGAAATAATCAGTCCTCTACAATTCCGATATTATACATACATACATACTAGCGTTTATCCGCGTCTCCGCTCACTTTAATATAGAATTTGTCAACCAATTCTGGTTGTTGATCTATACAAAAATAATTATTCTTTCAAATGCTATTGTATTTTTTACGGAATAGGAGGCAAACGAGCAAGTGGTTCACCTGATGGTAAGTGATCACTGCCACTCATGGACACTCACAACATCAGAGGAATCGCAAGTGCGTTGTCGTGACGTTTTTTTTCAGGACGTAGATCAATAACTCTTAAAAAACCCTTATTTATCTCATGTTTACTTTATACTAACTGTCGACCTGCCAAATTTTATCTTAATGAAAACGATTTTTCCAAATTACATTTAAAATCACATTCTACCCAAGGGTTTAAGTATTTGATAGTAGTTTGAAAATCAAATATGCATACTTTTATTATTAATTATAAACAATTATTCTCCAAAATTTGAAGCATATAGGATGGCAAAAAAACATTTCATACAAAATTAAACCCTCACTTTATACCATTTCCAATAAGGTTTTCGCTAGAAAAAGTAACCTATCACCCTCTCCAAGATTCCATCTATATCTATACCAAAATACATCATAATCGATTCAGCAGATTAGGCTTCAAAGCGTAACAAGCAAACAAACTCACTTTCACATTTATAATACTATATTTTGTGTGCGACTTCGCTCGCGTTAGTATTGATTTTGTCAAACAAATTGGATGACACAATCAAAATTTTCATTCAAAGTTTATCGATTTGTTTACCCCACTGTCAATAAGATTATCCCGAAAAAAAAGTAGCCTATCACCATTTCAAGGTTACTATGTATCCCTATACCAAAATTCATGATAACCGATTCAGCGGTTTAGGCGTGATAGCGTTAACGAACAAACTCACGTTCGCATTTATAATATTAGTAAGGATAACAGTTTGAAATATTTCTTAAGAATATGAGAATTGAGGAATCCAACATCCAGGTAAAGAACTCACATGTAGGCTAATTAGCTATTCTGACTATAGTCAACTACATGTGTATATAGAAAATAAATCTAAAACAAAATCGATACGTTTATATATTTCTAATTATAATCATATTCCAGCATTATGGGTGGAATTGTATCCGGCACGTATTTATTAGAACATTTCTCCGTCGAATTGCTTTTATGCCAATGTCTTATATTCTGCACAGAATTTATTATATCGTTCGCTAGTAAATCTGGCATTTCCATAGCCAAAAAATGTCCTCCATCATTCAAAACGGTTACGTTTAACAAATTAGTAAACTTCGTTCTCAGTATTACCGGAGACTGGTATATGATTTCATCTTTGGCTTGAATCACGCACGTGGGCACTAAGGTTGGTCTTCTGAAATAATAAAAAAAAATGTAAACAATAAAGCAAGCCATTTTTTCCTACTAAATAGGTTTAGCGTTATGACCATAAGTGGCCGAAGATGGTGCACATTGTGAACCTAATAGAAACTGGATCTCTATCGCAACTGCTGGAACACACCTATAGGTATTTAGTGGCAGATTTTCAACTTGGGTGGTAAATAGCCAGGTGGACATTAGAAAAGGCCCACCAGGTTTCATCATGATGTTTCCCTTCCTCGAAAGCTTAGTCTTATTGCAGAGATCGTACTTACGTCCATTAAGGGTCCCAACACATTAGCAACTGAGCTGTCATCGTAAGCTAGATTTAAACAATATAAATATATTAGAATTTACACTAATAAAAACTGAGTTACTCTACAACAATCCGATATATAATAAAATATAAACCAAGACTGTAGCAACTCTTCTTATAGTGCCAAAAAATTTTTCGTTAGTAATTGCCCCTCTCTGAAAGCTGCAGTGGACAGTTTGTATTGGTAACAAAGGTTTTCATGAATCAGACGTGCAATTTCTGTTTTATGTTGATTATAAATAATAAATTACTTCAGTGATACATTTATCTTCGTGCAAACTACCTGCTCATTTGCTATCTACGTCACTTAAAATATTAGTTATCTTATATGTATATACTCATTAGATCAAAATTCGCTCCAGTCTCGAACTTTCATCCCTTTGCATAAAGTCAACACTAACTTATGCAAATTCTATCGACGTACGTTCAATAGGTTATACTCACTCTAACACAGGTAATGCTGCAGAAAATGTATTCACAAACTCGGCATAAATTCTAATAGAGGTTCCGAAACTGTTTGGAGCGTAATACATCATGATAAGATCGATTACCCGTTCTCTATTGTAATATATATCAAGTCCGCCATCTACAAGACGAATGTTGTTTCTACGAGTAGCCGTAGAAATTATCTGAGCTAAATAGGCGAGAAGCCCACCAGGCGAGTCAGATAAAGCAATACCTGGAAAAAGGCAAATATCCATACCATATTAACATAATAAAAATATTAAGATGAAAACTTTGTTTGAACACATTTTAAGAACTACCAGTAACGTTAAAATCGATGATAGTTCAGTTGGGAGTACATACGAATCTCACCTCAATGGTGTTGAGTGCGAGCCCTGCAATGAACCTAAGCTTTCGGTTAAGCTAAACGTTAAACGCCATGATGATACCATAGCATAGTGGTAGGGCTTTTTCTAATACCCACCTGGCAAGCTACCACCTTCAAGTAGAATATCTATCGCCAAATACTTGTAGGTTTGTTCTGACAGTTTTAATTGTGATCCAGTATCTTCACTAGACTTAGCGTATCTACCATTTTGAGCCACATCGTCAGTTAACATTAGGTAAGATTTTAACCATAACGATAAACCTATAAAGTATTAAAAGATTCTTTATGCATTTGATAATCACATTATTAAGGAGAATTATAGACTTCAAACTCACACTAGTACTATTTAATACATTCTTTATATAATTTATATTCTTAGGAGATAACTTTCAAAACTTACCGAGCGAATCCGGTTTTGTAGCTTGTATCGAAAAATACCCCATTCCTGTAATAAGTCGTTGTAGATGAGCCGTGATCGGATACATTCGGTCAGCCAATTGTGGGTCTACAACTGTCGATGGATTCATGGCTCCAAGAAGCGTCAACGAAATTGCTCTAGATGTAAAAGCTATGCCCAAGTTAGTGTGATAACCCAGTACTTCCTAAAAAAAGGTACAATTTTATTTTATATTATCCTCCTTTCTTATTTATTGAGGACGAATTCACGAACAATTATTAAGACCTTAGTACTGGTCCAACTAGATTTTGATTATCTTGATTTGGTTAAATTTTTACGATATTGTTTACCGTATTTCCAGTGTCAATTAAACTGTTCGTGTAGATACTTTAGCTATCAACTACTGAGGACTTACTTTATAGTTTCTGTCTTTATCATTCCGGCAAGTGCTTTCCTAAATCTTGTATCAATAACTTTAAAGAACAAACTAAGTAAAATTTTGGCTTACCTCTGGAAATAACGTAGCAATACATTGCCCTATATAAGCTCCCCAATCACCGCCATGTACATAGAATTTCTTGTGACCTAATCTCATCATGAGATTTCGTAACACAATTGCCATTTCAGTTGGCCCTAAGCCTGGACGAATCGCTGCCTGCATCAAAAATGAATTTGAGTAATAAAAAAAAACTCTGCAATTATTAATCCTTTGAGTTATTTATTTCTGTATACTAAAGAAAGAAATATAAATAAATTACTCAACAACTATTAGATACATTGTTAAAGATGTTTGTTCATCCACTGCTCGAAAATTCACCCTAAGCACTTTAAACATCTAAGTAAATTCTACAAAAGGTAGACCAAAAAGTTTCCAAAATCTGTTTATGTATAGACAACACCAAGGCTCGTCAATAGCAACTAAACAACAAAATATATTGACAGTTGAGAAACAGAATAGACTATGGTACAGCCCCATTTTTTAACCTGGGTAAATGCATTTGCAATGCAGACGTATACCAGCCTGGGGGACAGAGAGGGATGTATGGGACTTATCCGGTTCTAGCTACCGGAAATACCCAGTAAAACCTCAATGTCACCTGTCGCTTTTCTAGGGTGACGCTGGCACGAACTTGCAATCATCGAGTTGCCCCGGTGACGGGCCTGGCTATTGGTAAAGTTGGACCTACAATCGAGAAACCCGTCTGAGCTACCTTCCAGGAGGCCAGATTGGTTAGGTACTGCTCTGTATATGAAGTGAATGCTCGATGCTCGTTATGATTTTAAACTCGATAAAGCGACAGTAAACAAAAATAACTATATACATGTATAACGTGCACAAGATAAAAGTATCTATAGGATTCGACGTACAAGAGAATGAGATACAAGGCATTGTACAGCATTTCTTACACTTACGTCTGCTAACTACGAATCGAATTTTTGTAGTTTTTACTACTATCGCGTGTGAACTGCACACATAGTTTATTTCTTTGCTTATTTACTTATAAAGACGTTGAAGTCATAAAAATACTATCGGACTTTATTGCAATTATTATTATCTTGTTTACATTCTAATTCATAATAATTAGTTTAAAAAGAAATTTGATAAAAACTTACATCTGAATAGCCGAATCCTGGCAAATGAGGTGCTATGACTTCTATAGCAAAATGTCTGTTTTGATCAGGAGCTACTAGATGAGGTATCATCTCATAAAACTCAAGAACTGATGATGGCCATCCATGTAACATTAGTAAAGGCGTTATCTCTTGCCCTGGGTAAATCTGAAAGCATTTTACTTATTTCATTCTATTTATTATCACTGTCAATTCATTCTCATTCATTGTTAGTCATATTTTTAAGAATGCCATTGTTAACAATACTCAATGTTGTTCAAAAGTATTACTAATTTTCATCAAAAAAATATGGCTTACCTTCGGTTTAACCCTGAGAAAATGTATGTCTAACCCTTGAATATTCGTTTTAAACTGCGGATATTGATTAAAGAAATGTTCTCTCATCTTAAAAGGATACTCTTCGGCCCAATATCGAAGCCAATTGTGAAGACTTTTACTATTGAAACCATATTCAAAGGCTATACCATCCAGAGGTGGAGCAACTTTGCGTTGTATACTTATGCGATATTTGAGATGTTTTATCATCTGAAAAAGTAGGATTTCGTTTCATGGAAGAAAATAAAGTTATATACAGTTGAAATGGCTCTGAATCAACTTTGCTATTTTGTAAAAAATCATACTATGGGAATAAACTTTAAACTTGGAGATACGCATCACGAAGTGTGGAATGATTCCGAAAAAAAAAACAGAGCAAGTTTTGTAAGGCACCTTGATCTTAGACTGAACTCATAACATGGCGAATGGAAATCATAACGGTGAATTTAAATAAAAATTAAATAAATAATAGACATATGCAATCATAAAGACTAAAGGTCAAGATGCCTCGAAAAAAAAAAAAAAATATAAACAAACTTCAGTGTTCAGTGACTCAGTGATGAAATTTCTTTGTACATGTAAAGGAACATACTTTTTTATAATATTAAGAGTTGCTCTTTGATTTGAAATACATATTTCGGTTCTCTAAACCACAGCGTGAAATAATCTATATGCCAATCTTTATATGTAAAAATTTCGCGTCACGTTGTTTGTCCGCGATGAACTCCTAAAATACTGAACCGATTTTAATCGAATTTTGCACACCGTGTGCAGTCTGATCCAAATTGAGAGATAGGATACTTTTTATCACGATAGGTGATCATAACGCGATATGTGTCGCTGTAGTCGATGTGATTTACTACTCGAAAAGGTAGAACAAGGTCTGCCAGGTCACATAATATGTATATAAAAATTAGAAACTCTACTGAACTACAAAGTTATGAAGGTTTGTATTTCTTATACTTATATATCGCACGGTGCCCACTACTTCATTTCTACCTACCTATATATTTTTTTTTTGTGGTTTTTTATAATTAAGGTTTACTGTTATGTCCACAATCTCACCTGATATTATGTGACGATGTGGCCCATGATGGTGGGCACGCTAAGTCTAAGGAACTGGCTCTCAAGTACAAGTACCGGAACATACCTATAGCTATTTGGCGGCAGATATTTAACTTGAGGGTGATAGCTAGCCAGGCGGGTGTTAGAAAAAGCCCTACCAGCAAGCTATTGTTTCATCATGAAGTTTTTTTTTTCACCGAAAGCTCAGACCCATTGTAGGTGGATTCGAACCCACGTCCTTGGACGCGGCTTCCGAACATACTACCAACTGAGCTATCATCGTTTCGTGTCACCTGTTTTACACGATAAATAGTAAAATAACGAAATTAATTAATAAAAAAAAATACTACATACCAGATTCAAACCCTGCCAATATCTCTCAAACAAACATTGCTCTATCTCATTCAGTAATTATTAAATAACACTATAACAGTTATACCAATTGAATCTTAGAATAATGGTGATACTAATAAAATAAATACATTATGTTAATATGACTTTAACCGGTTACCTAGTTTAGAAGCGATACGATCGTTACAGACGCTCACAGGATATTTTGTTATAAATATACATCACCTCGACACGAAGGTCAATAAAATTAACAAAATTAATTACAACAAATGAATCTTGTTATGAATATAAAATAATAAAATAATATTATTTTCTGATTTATTCTCTTGTATTCACCCAACGACCTATCTGGGTGCCGGATTTAAACTTTCTAGGTCATCTGGAAATGGGTTAGAGTTTTGATCTATATACCAATGACAATGATATATTTATTTCGCAAGTCTCAATATAGGCGTCAAATTTTACATGTTTATGTGTGTGTACACATGGTGCTGCTCGCCAGTTCTGTTAGCTTGAACTTGGCTTGACACGCTACCGCATGTCTAAATACTTTCATGTTAAATAACGATGTGGCACAAGATGGTAGGCATATAAGTCTAGCAGAGAAACTGATTCTCAAGTGCCGGTACCCACCTACAAGTATTTGACGACAGATTTTCGACTCAAGAGTGTAAGCCAAGCTGGCGGGCACCAAAATATACCCTATCAGCGTGCTATGGTTTCATCACAATTTTTTTCTTCCACTGACAGTTCATACTTATTGCTGGAAATCGAACTTACGTTCATTGATGGAGTCTCCGTACATCTGATATCCAATGAGATATCATTACCTTAAATTCTTGTCACTGGCCATTCATAAAATACGTCATGTGTTAGGAGGGTCAGAGGGGGTTCGAAAAAGTGTGACATTGCGTGACAAGGGGGGTGGGAGCGATACCAAATTTATTGACGTAACATTTCAAGATATAATACATTTAAGCAATAAAACACGAAATGTGAATTATTAATTTGCTGTTTAATAATTTCTTGATGTAATGTTGCTATATGACGTCACACTAAGGAGGGAGATGTCTCACAATGTGACAAGAACGTGGGGATCAAAAAAATCATGAAATTCACGTGATATAATTTATGGATGACCTCCCAGGTTGAAACTCACATCGTTATCGAAAATTACATTAAAAGGCCGAATACTCGTATTGCTCATGCCCTCGAGTTCTGCAGGCCCCCACCAGCTATTAATGTGTCGTTCTTGAACTGAATAACTTTCTACAACTATACATGCAATCGCAGATACTATTACACCACGCATATTATACATCGAGTAGTTAACTTGTTAAATACTTATTATTTATCTGAAACGAGAAATACAATTAAGTATATAAAATCTATTTGTTTATTGTAAGATTACCAACCAGATACCATATAATAAAACACTAATAAAAAGAATAACAGGGTTCTTATGTACCAGCCATTATGTATGAAAACCTCATTGCCCAATAAAACCTATTAACTTATGTATAACTGCAGTTTGTAACCGTCTACCCGAGGGTGGTCGCTGACCAGTTGGGGAATAACTCTATATACTTCTTACTCAATAACCTTCAGGTCCAAACCCAAATGTGGGACCAAAAATCGTCAGATTCTCGTTGGTTATTCGGCAGGGTGCAAGTTTGGGTAACTCAGATGGTATTTAATACCGATTGGTAAAAAATTGAAGTACCTATAATAATGATTGAGGACGAATGATAAATGAAAAATAATGATTAAGTTTTTTCTTATGTATTCGAAGACATTGTCCTTAATTAAAGCGCGAACCTAAGGATATGTTCATATACCATAAATCAACCTGTTTACTCCACAAAGCATGTTAAAGGCAGATTTTTTTTATTAACTATACACTCAGAATTCACTGTTCTTCTGATAAATCGGGCAAAAGAAAAAATATACGAATAAAGAAATAAAAAAACATTACTCACTTTTTTATATAGTATGTATACCGCGTAACATACTATATTTGTTAGCCTAGACTGTGCAGATGAAGAATTGAATAAATAACTATAAAAAAAAAAGAAACCAAAACCTATGTCTTATAATCCTACTAAATACATGAAATAATAAATAAACAATTATCACGTTACACAGTACTGCACTAAAAGAAGTAATAATTAAAAATTTTTGGTATGTTCTGGTACTATTCTGCTTAAATCATAATTACACTTACAATTATATAGGAAAATACTTAATTACTAATTAATTCCTTGTACAAACATAAAACTTGACTCGGATTGTTCCTCGTTACTGGAAAGGCAAATATAATTTAATTAACTGGTGTGTTTCATTATATCTAGTCGTATAATTTGCAATTTTAATTACTTTACTAGATTTTATGTGCGGCTTCTCTCGTGTTAATATTGATACTGTCAAACAAATCGGATGACGGATGAATAAAAATTGTCATACAAAGTTTATCCCTCTCTTTAACCACCTTTCACTAAGGTTTTCGCAAGAAAAAGTAGGCTGTCACCGCCTCCATGTTTCCATCTATCTCTGTACCAAAATTCATCATAATCGATTCAGCAGTATAGGCATGAAAGCGTAACAAACAAACAAAAAAATTTACTTTCGCATTTATCATATTGGTATAATAAAGATACATATTGCGTTAAATATTATAAGCTAGATGTGTCCCGTAACTTCGTTCACGTGCGACTAAAATTTTATTTTACAGTTTTGCCCGTTTCTGCAACTTTTTGCAATTAACCTTTGCTCAATAGACAACGTAATGTTAAATAGCCTAAAGCCTTCCGCAATGATTGCTCTTCCAAATACTAAAATAGTATTTAATATCCGACTGGTAGATCCGAAGATTATCGCGTTCCAATAACATTAATGCTTTCCAATAAACAAACAAATTTTTGCGCTTTATAATATTGATATGGACTTCACAATTTATCTGCCAAAATTTAATTTATATAATTAAAATAAAATAATTATCAGTGTTTCATTTTTATTTTGAATTACATTATATCTATGCAAACACATACAATTTGATTGTAGACGTAGTAATAATTTACATTGAACGTCTTAGAAGCTGTAATTATACAAAATACATAATTATATAGATCCGTTTAAATGTGAAATTAAACTGCAAACATTTAGAAAAACATTAATACTTCAAACGCATGCAAAATTAGTAAACACACCAACATAAATGTAGACGATCAATAAATAAGGAACAATTTATATTAAAAGCTTAATCCAGGAACAGTGTCTCTTGAATTCCTCACTATTGTCATCACATACATCCAGAACGCGAGACGTCCAATAGTTACAGCGTTTATTTAGCAAAAATAATATAAACTGAAGCTATAAAATGTTTTTTTGTTTTTTTTTTATATAATTAAGTTTTAGCGTTGCGGCCATAATCTCCCCTGATCTTAAATTATGATACAACCCCAGCTGGAAGACACGCTAAACCTGTGGAGGAACTGGCTCTCAAGTGCAGCTGCTGGAACATACCTATTTAGTATTTGGCGGCAGATTTTCAACTTGAGGGTAGCTACTAACCAGGCGGGCTTTAGAACTACTACAATGCTATGGTTTCCTCACGAAAGTTTCGTCACCGAAAGCTCAAGCTCATTGTAGGTTGATTCTACCTCACGTCCCTTGAAGCGAAGGCGTACACACTACCACTGAGCCAACAATTGTTTCAAAATGAGAAAAGGTTAAAATTAAATTTATCAAACAGTTGGCTTAACAGTTAAAACACCAAGCATTTTGGCACTATGGTAGGATTTTTCAAATTCTCTACCGACAAATACCTAAAGGTGTGTTCCGGCAGTTGCACGTAAGAACCAGTTCCTCTTTTATAATTTTTAATACACCATTATCTATAAGTAAAAACTAATCTGTAAAACTTCAGAAGCAAATATAAAATTACCACATATTCCGTAAATAGATATTAAGCAATCTACACTAATTAATGGGATCTAAATATGCTCTCGTTTCACTTTGTGCCACTCTCTAAATAGTTTAATTGCGTTCAGCACATTTTCAGCGAAAACTTCAGGCATTTCTAAAGCCAAGAAATGCCCACCGGTATTCAACACGGTGGCATTTATTAAATTAAGAAATTTAGTTTTGAGTATAGCAGGCGATTGGTAGATAATTTCATCTTTGGCCTGCAACACGCAAGTGGGTACTGATGTTGGTTCTCTGAAAAAAATAATATTAACTATGTAATTTCTAAGAATTTGGCTTATTACTGACGAACAGATTGTATTACTTAAGTCAATACTTTACTTGCTTAATAAAGAAGTAAATAATTTCACCAATTTAGATCATGATTATTAAAATGCAAGACGAATCTATAGAAAGATAACCTTAGTCTAAAAATAAATAAACTCACGCAAACAAGCCCCCACGCAATGTTTTTATATTGACAGTTTCCGCATATATTCTGAAGGAGGTAGTGATAGAATTTGGAACGTAGTACATCATAATATTATCAATCAACTGTTCTCGAGTGTAGAGGGTATCGAGTCCGCCATCGGTAAGATACCGAAAAGACCTTCGAGACGCCGATGAAATTATTTGAAATATATAAGCTAGAAGACCTCCCGGAGAATCAGATAGACCAATGCCTTAAAAAAGAAGTTATTCAAATAGAATTACTTTAATAGATAATTGACGTAAAATACAAAAATAAAGTTACCCAAAACACTTAATTGATGCATTTGATTCCAGAAGAAATTCAAGTATTTAAATCACTGTATATAGTACATATGTAGTACTTAATTCTAATAATATATGCAGTCTTTCATTAATCAGTAAAAGCCAGATTCCTTTTTCTATGTATTAACGAATAATTTACTTCATAAGAGATAGTTTTACTTCAAAAATATTCTTCATGCTCATCTAAAATTCAGTGAAAATATGACCCAAAACGGTGGATACGCTAAACCTAGTGGAGGGGCTAACTCTGAAGTCCAGTGAACCGAACACACCTATAGATATTTGTCCACAGATCTTTAACTCGAAGGTGGTCACTAGTAAGGCAGATTAAGAAACAATCTTTTACCATCATGCAATAATTTCATCACGATATTTTTCTGTACCGAATTCTCGATCTTAGTGCAGAGATTTGAACTCACATCTCTGTATAAGTGATATTGGTACGCGCTATTACTCAGTTATGATTGCTTCTTGTTAACTATATTTTGGAAGTCAGTTTACTGAATAATTGACCACATGAACTTATGAATTTTAATTAATTATATTAAAAGAAAAAAAAACTTTGATGACGATGTTTTGACTCATACAAACGATATTGTTTTCCTGTCTTTGATAGTAGGTATTAGTGTATTGAAAGTAATTATTTAACCTTATTTTAATTTTAAAATTATTTTACGAAAAATAAATATATTCTTTACTCTATTATATTGAAATAAAACTCACCTAGTGTATCCGGTTTTGTAGCTTGCGAATGTAAATAACCAGTTTCTGACAACAACCACATTAAATGGTCACTGAGCGGGTACATGCGATCTTGTAAATTAGGTTCTACGACATAAGACGGCATGACAGTACCTAATAGCGTAAGAGATATAGCCTTTAGTGTTAATGCTACAGCTAAATTGGTATGGAAGCCTAGCACATTCTGTAATTAAATATTAAAATGATTAATCAAAAGCCTTACCCAAAACCTTTCAAAAACAATATTCAATGTACCATAAATATACTTGACAAAAAATTATAAATTCCAAATATGTAAATCCATATTACACATCCACATTCCGAATGTATAAATAAGTACATAAAATGTAAATCATTCCTCGTATTTTATTTAGTTCGGTTCCATAAAGTAATATGTATTATGAAACATGTCATGGAACAAGCTAATGAAGAAAAATTGTTACCAAAATTTTAAACAGTTCGTAATCTTGATTCCTAGTAATCATCATCGAAACAACATATTAATGTATGATCTCTGCTATTGTGTTGTAACAAAGAGCAAAAAGTAATTTTTATATACTAGCTCGATAAAATGATTATACAACACCTGAAAGTAAGTATAGCACAGTACACAAGCAACGGCGATATTTAATAAAACATTCTTCATAAATATTACACACCTCTGGAAATAATGTAGCCAAAGTTTGTCCAATAAATGCACCCCAGTCGCCGCCTTGCACATAGAATTTCTGATATCCCAATCTCAACATAAGATTTCTAAATACAACAGCCATTTCCGTAGCTCCCAATCCTGTTCGAACTGCTGCCTAACGAATGTTAAATATAAGTGAATTAAGTTGCCTTAAAAGAAGCAGGTTAATTTCCTGCAGTCCTTATGACGTATTAGTTTTAGATATATTTCATTATATTCTACAAGAATTTAATAAATGTGACCGGTACAACTAACACTAAATAACATTTGAGATGGCAAGAAAAGGAATAGGTAGAAAACTGATTAGGTGTCTTTAATGAGCTAAATTTAAGACATGAAGCAAAAAATATCAATAAGCTACTTCTTAGTTCTTAATAATATACTTCTTGCAAATCTTTTCTGGAAAATCCTAATTATCCTCCTAACTCATTATAAATGCGAATGTGAGTTTGTTAATTGGTTTTTCACGCATTAAATACTCGTCTGATTGTCATGAAATTTTGCACACGTTGTCATATAGACAAGGACATAGATTACTTTTCACCCAGACACAAGAAGTCTTCCAAAGGGATACAAAAATAACCTTTATTTACATGTGAGGTTACGAGATATCTAGAATGGTATAACAGTCGAGCCTATATGAAATTTGATTTAAATTGAACATATATGTATACTCATTCTTTGATTACATCTGAGAATCCGAATCCTGGTAAGCTGGGAGCTATGACATGAACAGTAAAATTTCTATTCCTATCAGGTTTTGTCAGATAGGGTATTGTTTCGTAAAACTCTCGTACAGAACCAGGCCATCCATGAAGTATTAACAAAGGAACTACTTCCTGATATTGATATACCTGAAAACCAAAAAAAACAGTAATTACATTATAGAATGATAATTAATTTGATACGTAAAACAAAATTTCAACTAGTATAGTTTTAATCATCTGAAAAACAAGGAGTACCTCCGATTTAACCCAAAGGAAGTGTATATTTAAGCCTTGAATATTGGTTCTATATTGTGGAAACTGATTGAAGAACTGTTGCCTCTTTTTGAAAGGATATATTTCAGCCCAATAATGTAGCCAATTGTGAAGTTGGTTGCTATTGAAGCCATAGTCAAAGGTAGCACCTTCCAGGGACACAGGTGGTGGTCGTTGTTTCTTGAGACGGAATTTAAGGTCATTTATTGTCTGTAATTTTAAAAGAACCATTAAATATAGACATCATTATTAGAGTGCAGATTAGGCAAAACTTTCTAATACAATTTTAGGATTATGTAATTTGCGACTAATAAATTATGTACCATTATGAAATAAGAGGGACAACTCGATAAAACTTGCAGAAAACAGATCTTCTAACAAATTTAAATGTTACTGTTTATCCATACTGTGAATATCTGTAGGTTGGTGAAGAACTTATCTCAGTCTCCAACTTCGACGTACTGTATATTCAAATAATCATTATATTTTAACATGAAATTAAAAGAAGATCACAAAAACTCTAGTGGTCTCTTACAGTAGATGAATGATATGATATGCTCTTTTAGGTCAATAATATGTATATCATTTTAATGCGTCGATGTATTTCCATGTATTTACTGGTGAATTGGGGACTGCATTTGGAACTCAACCTTCCATTATGCTTTGGGTGTGACCATCAAACTGGGTGTGACTAAAAACCTTCAGCCAATAATAAATCATAGCCAATTATAGCCTATTACAGAGTTTGTTTAAATAAATACTAAACGAATTGAGTGTAATTTTTGGTGATAATCTAATAAACGAATTTATTGTGAAATCGTCTCACCTCATCATCAAAAGTCACTTCGAACGGATATATAGCCGTATCATTAATATTTTTCAATTCAGTAGGACCCCACCAAAAATCCAGATCTAGTGTTTGTTCTGGCACATCTTGAAATTTTATCCAACCGACTAAAGCGATTGTTCCAAAAGCGGCACATTTTGCAAACATACTCATATTTAAGACAATATTCTATAACTCCGATTGTGAAACTGAAAACATATTTCATTAAATTTTCTAATTAGATTATTTGTCAAATCAGATATATAAATGTTGGCGGCCATCAAGATTTGTTGGGTTTAAAAGTAGGACAATGTTTGTGAATAGATTATAACCTTCCCATACCAGGTATAAAACGCGCCATCATTGTACGTTTAAAGGGTGTCAGGTTTCCAACCCCCAATGTAATCATCTTGGTTTAATCATGAATGCGCAGATGCTTTCAGTCAGAAGCAGTATGCGTATCGTGCTTGGATCAAGGGCCGCGCGAATAAAGATCCTAATCTCAACTCCCTTAAGGCAGCCTATAATAAGACCACTAGGTCCTGCAAAAAGGCTTACGCAGGAGCAGACGCTCAGCGCATTGCACGGATTGGCCAGAAGTTGGTTCGCCACCCAACCAATAGTCGCGCCTACTGGGAGCTGGCGAAGGCCGTCCAGGCAAATTTCTGTCAATCCTCTCTGCCGCCTTTGCGATATCCGGACGGATCACTGGCTCATGAACCGCAGAAGAAAGCCACTTTATTGGCCAACATCTTCGCGGACAACTCCCGACTTGACGATAGTAACGCGCAACTGCCCACAACACCTAACAGTGGTATCTCGATGCCTGAGGTCCGCATCAGGCAAAGAGACGTGCGCCGTGAGTTGCTTTCGCTCGATGTCCGGAAGGCCAGTGGTCCGGATGCTATCCCACCAATTGTACTTAGAAAGTGTGCAGCCGAGTTGTCCCCAGTATTAACACGCGTTTACCAACAATCCTACATCTCTGGTGACGTGCCCCGCGTTTGGAGAGAGGCCAACGTGCAACCAATTCCAAAAAAAGGTGATCGTTCAGACCCCAATAACTACCGCCCAATCGCTGTAACCTCAACGTTGTGCAAAGTCATGGAACGCATATTAAATGCCCAACTTGTGCGCCACCTAGAAGACCAACCTCTTATCCATGATCGTCAATACGGTTTTCGACAGAACCGATCAACGGGGGCTCTTCTAGCGTACATATTGCACCGTTGGGGAGAAGCGATTGACAAACATGGCGAGGCACTGGCTATTGGTTTAGATATAGCCAAGGCTTTCGATAGGGTCTGGCACCGTGGTCTTCTCTCCAAACTCCCGGCTTTCGGACTCCCCGACAACTTGTGCCGATGGATCTCCAGCTTTCTGCATGAGCGTAGATTTCGTGTCCTAGTCGATGGGCACAACTCGCAGCTCATGTCTGTAAACGCTGGAGTTCCGCAGGGCTCTGTTTTATCACCCACGTTGTTTCTTCTGCATATCAATGATATGCTTCCCCTGGGACACATTCATTGCTATGCAGACGATAGCACGGTTCATGGGTGCTATGTCAGTAAGCCTGGCTGTGGACGGGGAGACACAGAAAAGAGACGGAAGGAACTTGTCATTGAACTTGACCAAGTCTTGACCGGCATATCTACATGGGGAGCAAGTAACTTGGTTGAATTCAATGCCAAGAAAACCCAGGTATGCGCCTTTACTTTAAAAAAATCCCCTTTTCACCAAACCCTACTTTTCAGAGCACTCAGCTTGCATTTGCGCGACAGCCTAAATATCTTGGGAATAGATATTCGGAGTGACTTAAATCTTAGGGACCACATCGAGTATGTCATCTCCAAAACATCTCAGAGACTCGGAATCCTGAACAGAGTGCGACGGTTTTTCTTGCCCGACCAGCTGTACCTTCTCTATAAGGCCCAGGTTCGTCCGTGCATGGAATACTGTTCGCACCTCTGGGATGGATCCGCTAAATACCTCATCGATGCCTTAGATAAGTTGCAAAGGCGGGCTGTCCGTATTATAAATGATACAGCTATTACCAACACTCTAGAACCGCTTCAATTGCGCAGGGATATTGCCTCTCTAAGCGTGTTCTATCGCTTGTATCATGGTGAGTGTTCTGAGGAGCTCTTTGAACTCATCCCCTCCGCTCCTTTCCACAACAGAACCACACGGGCGGGGCTTCGGTGTCACAATTTCACGGTTTCACCTATAACATCCAGAACCAAAAAGTTTGCTGACTCTTATCTCTGTCGCACCGTGAAATTGTGGAACCGTCTTCCTGTCAACGTATTCCCTCCTTCCTATGATATTGGGTCCTTCAAAAGAGGCGTGAAGAGGTACCTAAGCAGGTCAACATGACAGCCGCGACTGGCAGTGTATTCTGTTCGCTGTCAGTCGCCGCTGATATGGATTGTACTGTACTTACCATCAGGTCCAGTGCAGTAACTTTGCTGTGCAACATAAAAAAAAAAAAAATGTACAACTAACTAACTATGCCCCTGACTTCGTTCGCGTGGAACTAAAAACTATTTAATAAATTTTGTTCGTTTTTGTAACTTTTTTCAATACAGCTTAGCTTCTATTTGTGGTAGCGTGATGTTAAATAGAGTATCATGTTCTGTCAAATATAAGAATATTTTTTGAAATCCGACTTGTAGATCCTATGATTAACGCGTTCAAACAAACAAACAAAAAAATTTTCTGCTTAAAATATTAATATAGATTCTATAATCAGAGGAGTTGGGAGAGATCAATTTGCTCGCGTAACTTAACCTTCATGGGTATATAATATTATGGGTTCTAATATTATATTATTATAACATAATATTATTCATGGGTTATATACTAATAATACCCTCTTTTAGTATGTCGCTTTCTGAGATCAACAATTAAAATGACAAAACCTCGGTGCTCGACTTTGTTTTGTAATTGTACTGTATTTTTACCATGAAGTACAATTTAATATACATATTTTTATTTTTATTTATTTCAACAGGCGAAAACAAAACAAAAGTATACAATTAGGTTTAGAAAATTTAAATACAAGAATAATGTGTATATTCCAAATACATGTTCCATAGTTTAATACTTGTAAGTAAATCGTGTCAGTAGACACGAACTACAAATATAAAAATAGTATATACAAAAATTCAATAAAAAAATAAAACTAAAGAAAAGACTAATATATTATAGACTAATTATAACTTAAACTACATGTAAATCATTACGTTATATGGGCTAGTTGGTGTTGTACATATACATAATTACGTATGCGTTATTGTTAAAAAGATAATTACAACATATTTTGATGTGAGAACAGATGGTGAATAACTTCCTTTTTGAACTTCTGCTTATTATGACGGAATATATCAATTTGTGCAAAGAACTTGTTGTATGGAGTAGTAATTTCTGTAATAAGACTACGTAGGCCCGCAATAGTTCATGTGACCTGGTGGTTCGAACTGGGATGTGTAGTGCAATTTTACCTACTAGTTCATGACAGTTTAGGTACTTGTTAAAAAGCTTGTATAAAAACATTAAATCATGTTGAATGAGTCTATTTTCTAAATTAAGGGACTCTAACTTATTACATATCGGAAATTAATAATTTTAAAGAATTTTCTCTGGATTCTTTCTGGCATCTGTATATAAGTTTTATCAAAAGGATAGCAACATACCGAACCATATTCTACAATATATCGAACTAAGATAATTTATATAAATAAAAGTGTTTTTGGGTTTCTAAAGTCCGCCATATTTACATAAATATTTGATCGTATATAATTTCTGTGTAGATATTATAATACTACAAAAAAAAACCTATAGTATGTGCTTAAGACTACACGATAGAAGTAAAAAATACTATATCCCTCTCCCTCCCATAGTCGCCTCGAGATGACTCTACCTGAACGAACGTCAGATAAGTGGGAACAGAAGAGTGTAATCTATTGTGAGTTGCTAAACCTGGTGAAACCGTGAACACTAATCGCTTTCGTCAGAAAATGATCGATTTAAATCGAGTATTTTGTAAATAATGACCAAAATATGAAAAAAGATGATACGAAATAATTTTGCTCCATGACAAGGGAACACACACGGCAGAACTGGTTAACTGGTAAACGATCGAGGCGGTCAATTGGGAAATACTAGCGCATGCAGCTTATTCTCCAGATTTACTTTAAAAAAAAACTGTTTCTTTGGCAAGGCATTCATAAATTGGTGGAGAGCTTGGAAAATGTATAACTAGCGATGGAAACTAAAATAAAATGTATGTTATCATTTTCAAACAAAAGACGTGTAAATTTCACAACAAAAACCGGTTTCATACTACTACGCCTATATACATAGAAATATGATACATAGTTATCCTCTTATGGCATGCACCGAGGACTAAGCTATAGAATCCACTCGGGGACCAATAAATCTGGTTCCAGATGTAACCGGAACCCGCGGTGTTAATTTAACGTAACCAATAGCTCCGAGTTTATTTTTATCTTACGACCGCTTCGGGACTACCATTGCGTAATGCGAAACTTTACTTAATAAATTTGCAATTTTAACGACATATTTTTTTTTTTTTCGAAAGGACCTACACTGTTAGCCTTAGGGGCTTTTACAGCTTCACCTGAACTAGTGGGGTGAGCGCGGAAGGCACTCCAACCCGCGGGGCAACTCGCACAAGGGTGTCACTAGTGACCGAACCTCGGCTTGGGCTGTTGCCGAATCGCGAACGAGAAAACGAGCGCGGTACTAGCTATTAAAAAGAGAATATTATAATGATAAAAAAGAAAAAGTCTAAGCTAACTGATTCCCTTAGAGATCTGATAAAAATCTTATTTTAGATTGTACTGTGCAACGTGGCGAGACAAGATTGTACTGTGCGTCCTTCCTACCTAACTAACGAAAGACGCGAGTATCTAACCTAGTGAATAGTGGGAACTAATAAACATAAACCAAGGCCGAACCACATTCAGGACCACAGGCAGTCCCTCACAGAACCGTGTACGTACTATGTGAGTGTGCACGAATGTGACATGCAGTGTGCTGATGTGGATTCAGTGAGTGTAAAGTGTCACTGTACCGCGCGAGCGGGTTAGCTCGAGGGCTCCATTCCGGAGGATCGACCTAGGCTCGAGCGTCCGCCGAAGGAGGCCGCGGCAGGTGTGCGAGAGCGAAGTTAACCGCCCGCCCTCGGCGGCGAGGACGACGGTTTCGCGGATTAGCGCGTACGTGCATGCGTTTGATAACTGGGTAGGCATTATTTTGACTAGAGATTTTATCGGGTGGGTCGAGGAAGATGTTACGTGGCCGACGTCGACAGAATTTTATATTTGATAACTGCTCATTAGGCGTGGGAACGTAAGTGTGCTTCAGCTTTCTCAAAATGTGTTTTTGAAAGGGTCCGGATATACCCTTCTATGGACGGGAGTTCTAGATCTTTGTGTAGGTCTATGTTTCTCATGGTATCGAGAGCACAAACCGACCTACGAATATATTTATTTTGAACAATTTGGAGTTTGTTTAAAGAATGTTTCGAACAGTGAGCGAAAGCGGGACAGCTGTACGTAAGAATAGGTCTTACGCACGTTTTGTATAGGGTCATTTTGCTGCGGAGGGACATTTTTGGTCTAGTGTAAATAGGACGCAACTGAGCCATAACCATGAGGGCTTTATTTGTGACTTTTTTAACATGGGGAATGAAACTAAGTCTCCTATCTAAAGTGACTCCGAGATACTTGATTTCGGAAGCCCACTGAATATCCTTACCGTATAAGGAGAGGTTTTTGCTGAGCACTTTTCTAGGGACGTTCGGTTGGAAAAGAATGGCTGCAGTCTTATCCGGATTGAGTGCAATACGCCATTTGACGCACCATTCTCCGAACGTATCCATCGACCTTTGGGTACGACAGATGATATCTATTTTCCTCCTATCGGATGTGAAAATAACTGTATCATCAGCGTAGAGTCCGTAGTGGACTTTATCCTCCAGCTTCGGGAGGTCGCTGATGTACAGATTGAAAAGAAAGGGTGCCAGAATGGAACCTTGGGGAACTCCTGCTCGAACAGGATGCTCTGAAGAGAGGGCTCCTTCCACTCTATGGCAAAAGGAGCGGTCGTCGAGGTATTTTTTTAGAATAAAAATTAACCTGTCCGATATTCCGAACTGGTGTAATTTATATATGAGCCCGGCGTGCCATACCTTATCGAAGGCTTTAGCAACATCGAAGAAGACCGCAACAGTGCGGTAGGGAGAGTTGGGAAACTTTGACTTAACAAAGTTGGCTTTGATGTGCTCCGTGAGGCGAAGCACTTGGTCCGTGCACGAGTGTCTGGCTCCAAAGCCGAACTGTGCTTCCGGAATGATCTTTTTATCCTCAACTTCCTTGAGGAGACGACTCATAAGGAGTTTCTCGAATACCTTGCCTAGAGTGTTCAAGAGGCTAATGGGTCTATAACTCTCTGGCAGATTTGACTTTTTGCCGGGCTTATGAATGCCTATGACTGTTGCCCTTTTCCAAACAGCTGGAAAGTGACAATGAAGTATGGCCGCATTGAAGATGCAAACCAAAAGAGCGATGAGCTGGTCAGGAAGAAGTTTCAAAACTTCGTTCCTGATACCATCCGGACCGGGAGATTTTTTAGGCTTAAGGCCTTTAATAGTTAACCGAATCTCGTCAGACGTGACAGGGTCTAACGAGGTCTCGGGTGAAGAGGACAGAAGTGACTCTACCTTGGATTCCACTTCCACCAAATGACTGAGTGATAAACCCGGATTGGGTGAGCATTGTTCTTCGAGTGTAGCGGCTAAGCATTCCGCTTTTTCTACACTCTCAAAAGTAGGAGATTCCCCAGACCCTCTCTGTAACGGGGACATGGAGACTTTATTTACAGATTTTAGCTTTCTGGCTAAATTCCAGAAAGCCAGATGGGACGGTTGAATACCTTCGAGAAGGTCTTCCCATCTTTTATTTCGGATCTCCGTGATACGATTTCTAACCTCCCTCTGGAGGGCTCGTAAGCGAACGCGATTTTCCTCGGATGGGTATGAATCATGCGCGCGCGTCGCCGCGTTCTTCTCCGTGATCAATACCCGGACGTCGGCAGGGAGCACGAAGCGGCGATCGTTCGCCGCTTTCACCTCTTTGGATGACACCCTGACCGCCGTCTGCAGGTGATCGACCAAGGAACCGATCGCAAGGTCAGCGTCGCTGACGGATTTCACCTCATCCGGGATCCTACTGAGACTGGGAGAAGATGTGTTATCACGGAGATATCTCCGGAGATGCGCGTAGTCAACCACTTGGACGGAGGAGGGCCCGATATCTTCAGGTTGACCTAGTTGAAGAATGACGGGACGATGGTCAGAATCAAGTTCATGTAAGACTTCTATACGTCTTACCGGAAGCGCGATTCCTTGAAGGAGAGCTACATCCAGTACTGTAGGAATACAGTTTGTCTGGAAATGAGTGGGCTCAGAAGGAGCTATAACATCGAACGCGAGCTCGTTCTCCAAAACAGCAAGCGACCTACCGTTAGAAGTAGTCTTCGCACTGTTATAGATAACGTGCCCGCTATTGAGATCGCCGGCCACTATAACCGCCTCGCCCAGCGAGAAGAGAGCTACCAAATCGGTTTTAATTAAATTTTTATTCGGCCTGAGATATGCGGACACTATGTGTATCGATTGATGTCCGGACATCCCTAATTTACATATCGATACTTCTAAATTATCGAGTTTCGGGGGCTCTATTTCTGTACAATAGAGAGATCTCTTATAGTAAATCATCGTACCGCCGCCTCGGCCTGTGGTACGATCATTTCTTACTATACTGTAGTTGGCAATCGCTGGATTGCGGGAACTGTTGTTGAGATGTGTTTCTTGTAACAGAAACATATCTATCTGATGCTTCTGAAGGAAGTCAGATAACAGGTCGCGACAGGCTTTATTTTTAATAAATCCGTTAACGTTAAAAAAGGACAAAGTCAAACCGCGGGGTTTGATTTTATCCATCTATTAGTTGAAGTCTAATTACTATTTAAAAAAAAAGTAAAAATCTAAATATTTAATTTATTTTTTAGAATATAGACACTGCAGAGTAGCTGCAATGTGAGGAAAAGTGGCAATGATACCCATCTGTTTCAGAGGGTCCGACGTGCGTTTGATCGCATCGTTAAACACGATGATATCCTCAATAGCGTGCCTACTGAGGATTTGCGCCAGAGTGGCGAAGCTTTCCCCTTGGAAGAGGTCCGCTGGAAGTTGCTGCACCTTAGCAGGAGCAGAAGCCTTTTGCGGCTTAGATTTTTTCTCCCATGCCGTCTGAGGGACACGCACGGGTTTGGAGGGGGCAGGCGCGTAGGCGCTGGCCGGAGTCTTGAGGCTCGGATAGGCCTCAGCGGACGTCAGAGGCGGAGGCGCAGGCCGAGAGGCTGCTACGCGCGCCTTGGGCGCAGGCCTTTGCCTCTGCTGGCGCGGACGCCTGGTGCGAGGCGCACACTCACACCCGCGATAATTTACGGGGTGACCCGCCTTTTTACAGAGCACGCAGCTCGGAGGAGCCACCGTGTCAGGGGTGCGAGTACACTCCTTAGTGGAGTGATCGCCCAAGCACTTTACGCACCTGGGCCGAAGATGGCAGCCACTGGCTGAGTGGCCGTAATTTTGGCAGTTGTAGCACTGCGAGGGGATGTGTGACTTGCGGGGGGGTTCTACGATGACCCCTGATAATCCGCACACCGACTTCAGGGAAAAAATATTCTTTCCCTCCTTCGTTCGGTCTAGAAGTACCGTAACCATATCGTACGGCTTCTTATTTAAACAGTGATACATTCTGAATGTATCCCGGACAGGGAATCCTTGAGATCGCAGTGAAGCTGCGACTTCGGGCAGGGGGAGCTCCTTGGGCACCCTACGAATAACAACTCAAAGGAGGCGTTCCTCTTCGAGCGTGAAAGTATAAAATGGTTGCCTGGCATCCCTGAGATAAGCGGTTAACGCTTTATGGGTCAGCGACGTCTGTACTTTGACTTGAATACCCGCGGGGGTACTTGTCGCACTGATAATGTGGATTTTTTTGGCGTGCAAATCCGCCGAGATTCGGTTCCAGGCGGACTTGTCCTTGATGATAACGGGCGGTGGAGTGCGGCCCTGCTGCGGCTGAGCCTGGCCAGCCGAGCCCGAGGGGCCGGAAGCGGGGGCGCGAGTCGCGGGTGTGGCGCGGGTCGCGGGCACGGGTGCGGCGCGGGTCGCGGGCGCGGCGTGTGACGCGGGCGCTACGCGGGGCGCGGGCGCGGCGTGTGACGCGGGCGCTACGCGGGGCGCGGGAGCAGCCTGAGCGGGTGCAGAGGCTGCGGAGGAAAGCGCCGGAGAAACCGCTCGGCTTCCCTCACCATCAGGTATTATGAACCGTTTTATCGGTCCATTGTCCGAGACGGTGCGCTTCCCTCGCTTCCTCTTCGATCTCGATTTACGAGCGGTTACTACCTCCTCGTAATCGTTTTCAGTTAAAGTGCTCATCTCTGAGCTAGAGCGTGAGTGGTCAGAGCTCATACCGACTGAGCTCACACACGATGCGCGTGAGTCCGGCCTTACGTACGGCCGACGGTCGAGGCTGTCCTCTGGGGACAGCGGAGAAAAACTGTTCTCCGTCGGAATCGAACACGCGGCACCGGTTGAGAGTCCCGGTGCGCACGTATTTGTTCGTGCCGACTGCGGAATCGGTCTAATCGCGAATGACGTCATCCTCGCGAAATCCGATGATGTGGAGGCGATGGGGTTCGGTGTAGGGGACCTAACCGACGAGGTGGCGGGAGCTGAAGGCTCAACCGCCACTACCGACCTCGTTTCTCCTAACTGTTGCATCTTTTTATCAGATGCATTGATGAGTGCGGTAGGCTTCCTAACCGGCGGAGACGCCTGGTTTAGATAAGCACGATATGCTTCTGGGTACCTAACCCTGAGAAACTCTAGAGCAGAGTCTAGATCTGCGTTCTTTAAAAAACCGTTACGTATATATTGGTTATACTATTGGTTATACGATTTTAAGGGAAAAAAAAATATATTAATAAGGAAGGAATATATAAATATATAAACAAAGAAATATAATATAAAATAAATATATTTAATAATTTCAAAGACCTCCCTGCCAGAAGGGCAGGGGGGCGGAAAATATGAATTTACTGAGCTCTCCTGAGCTCGATCGAAAGACCTTGTGCCTGAGTGCAATGGCACAGGATGTGTGTACCTAGGTACCCTAAGCTACGGGGCCCTAGCAATCCTACGGCCGAGGACAGTCGCCTTTATAAAGGCGGTGCCCAAACGCACCGTAGGGATGGAGTCGTGCAGGATCGGCAAGGTGGGCGGGAGTCACCTGGGGCTTAACTATGTGAATAGACAAAGGCTAAGATTCCTAGGCCCGTCCGAGAGTGCTGTCTAGCCAACGAGAGGCAGACAGCGAGCGCTCGGTGCACGCTCCGACGGCTTCGTTGACACCGTTAGGTTTCAACCGTCGACCTTATAACAAAGGATTTACACGGTTAACGGCTTCGAAGAAACCGTTACAAAAACGCGCGGAAAACTACCGCGAGACCGCGAACGAACTGAGTTTCGAATATTTGCAACTCACTTACCGAATTATAAGCACGCGATATGCAAATAAACACGTAAAACACTTCACTAATTACGACGAATTAATAAAAGAGGAATTACGAATAAAATTTCGTAATATAATGAACGAACGATGTTGGCTCGTGTATGCGACCACTCGCTGTCAGAACCAAAATCGGACTCACTCCTCTTTAACGACATTTCCCTATCTAAGTCATTATGTAAGATTAATATACTTTCTTTAGTGTTATAAGTTAATAACACTGTTGCATAATGAGGGGTATTAAAACGAGTGTGTTTTAAAACCGAGTCGTAGGCGAGACATCAGATATTTTAAAGCATGAATAAAGAAAAGGTCATGAAATTCAGTACAACAAACGCCTAGCCCATAACCGTGCATGCGTGAAAGAGGATGCTGCACAGATATTTTTCTTTGTCTTCTTTTTTATTCTTGGCAACTCAGTCCTCTTTAAAGACAATTACTGCCATTTCCAAGTGAATAAATTTGGACAGATGAAACCATCGTAGACAAGATGGCGACTCTCTTTTTCAAGCTTTCTTGAGAGTTTTTGTGGCAACTAATATATTATGTTGCGAATGATGAGGAGTTCAGTTTTGAAAATTGATATAGTTACCTTTTTCCTCTCACTCTCCTACTCCCGCCTAAATGCGTTACGTAATACTTTGACCCCCCATGTAAGTATACGTAAGATTTCTCGAAACCCTCTTCCCTTTCTTAAGTAAGATTCTATCTTGATCTTCTAAACAATAGACTGTTATGTTAGGAAAGGAAATGTTTTTAATTTATTAAATAATCTACTATATTTTTTACTATAGAAACAAAACATGGATAACAGTAAAAACATATGAAATTTTGATAAGTTATATTCTTTTCAATAAGCAATAAAAATCAATAAAACAAAATTATAATTCGACAGTACAATTAAAAATTAAGAATACTATTTGGAATCCAATATGGAATTAGATTTTAATATTGAATTCTGATTCACGAAATATTACGTAAGAATGAATTTTATCCCCCTCTCCCCCAACGTAAAGACATGTAGAGATTTTTTAACCTTTCCCCCCCCCCCTCCAATCCCCATATCTTTACGTAATTAATGAATGGCCCCTTACTGCAGTCCTAGATATGCCACGCTCTTTTTGAAGATCTTCAAACAATTCTCTTTCACCGAATCATTTTCAGAAATTTTGAGTTTTATATAAATAATATGTACTTACGACTCAGTGAAACGAGTTTCTAAAACCCGAGCGCTAAAATCACTAGAGCTTCGACTGTTTCCCAAAAATATTCACAAAACGTTTACGATTAGAAACATATAATAAATTTGGCCGTACATATGTATTACAAATCATATTTGTCGCATATTGAATATATTACGAGCAATAAGAAACACGAGAGCAAAAGACCAAAAACGCGATCGACTGAAAAATGCTATTCGAAGACCACATATTCAACACATTTATGCTTATAAACGTACGTAGACATGAAAAAAACAACAATAAAGAAACATAAAATCTATAAAAAATTAAATACTCCTTCACGAACGTTGGCGTAATAAGAAACCGGTTATTACAAAGTTTTTATCAACTTGCTTGCTTGTATGCTATCGGGGTGGAATTTTGTAATTGATTTTAAACTAACTTTGCGATGAACTAGATACTTGAAATTTGGACCATAGTTAAGAAGTAAATGACATTGTATGAAAATGTGAAAAAATTTATTGTTTGTAATTCCGATAAAAATGTTACAATCGATTTATAACTAATTTATTTATCAACTATATACTTGAATGTAGCTCAAATCTAACTGACAGACGAACAGAATATATCAAAATTTCATTCACATAACTCGAAAAAGCAGAAAAGAATAATAGAATAAAAAATGTTTTTATAATAGACTAAAAAGTATAAAATAATGCGGCACATGTTTTCCGTTCTTTTTAATCCGATATAAAAACATGGTACATTGAAGCGATGATAGCTCAGTGGTAGTGTGTAGGAACGCCGCGTCATGGAACGTGAGTTCGAATCCAACCACCTACAATGAGATCGAGCTTTCAGTGAAGGAAAACATAGTGAGGAAACCATAGCATGGTGGTAGGGCTATTTCTGATGCCCACCTCTAGCTCTAGCTACCATCCACAAGTTGTAAATCTACCGCCAAATACCAATAGGTATGTTCCGGCAGTTGCAATTGATAGCCAGTCCCTCTACAGGTTTGGCGTATCTACCAACTTGGGCCGTATTGTGACTTAAGATCAGGTGAGATTATGGCCATAAAAATAAAATATCTGCACGCCGTGCCGCGTAAATAATGCTGCAGTTTTTTTTTTTTTTTGGTGTGCACGCTGATCATGTGGTGGGATTGGCTCTCAAGTGCAACTGCCGAAACACACCCACAGATATTTTGCGGCAGATTTACAATAAGAGGCTGATAGCAAGCCACCCGCCAGAGACTAGAAGAAATGCGAAAGCTGTGCCTAATCTCTGGCAAAACTGGATTTTGCAGTGTCGATGTGGTACTTTATCACCCGACGACCCGAGTGTTGCCACATGCACCTTACCCTGCCTTGAGCCTAAGCTAAGCTAAAAAGGGTGATAGCTAAGCAGGCGGGTAACAGAAAAACCCTACCATTATGCAATGCAAAATCTAGTAAACAGGTCAATCAATAATGAAGTTCATATTTATTATTACAATTTATGAAAAGAAAACGCAATGTACAGGTAGGTTGAGTGAGTTTTATAACGACAAAATATTCAAGATTCTGGCATAAAAACGTCCTTGATTGAAACGAATAGAATAACGTTGAAAATTAAGTTTATTAATATTCAGGTAAAATAATTAAGTTTTTATTTAAACTTTTTTAAGAGATTGCGCAGTCTTCTCGTGTATTTTAATGAACAAATAAAACATACTAAGAAGTTTTTATATGTTATGTTGCTCGGAGTACGGACATGATGATAACTTAATTTTTTTATTGTTAAGGTTTAGCGTTATAGCTATAATCTCAACTGGTCTTACGTGACGATATAATTCAAGTTGGCAGACACGATAAACCTTTAGAGGAACTGGCTCTCGCGTGCAACTGCCAGAACACACCTATTGGTATTTGGCGAAAGATTTTCAGCTTGAGGGTGGTAGCTAGCCAGGCGGGCATTAGAAAAATCTCTACCATCATGCTATGGTTTCCTCGCGATGTTTTCCTTCACCGAAAGTTCAAGCTCATTGTAGGTGCATACGAACTCACGTCCCTTGACGTGGAGTCCGTACACACTACCACTGAGCTATCATCGCTTCAAAATTATTATTAAATATTTTTAAAATTCAAAATTCTAATTGTTAATTAAGAATACCTTGAACACGATAAGCATTGCGAAATATCTCACCAATAATGGGCACATAATACATGATGAAACAACAGAAGTTTATTAATAAAAATATAAATTTAAAAAGGACGACACGTAACAGCAAATACGGCCAAAAATCCATAGTAAAATATTAACTAAAAAGCATTTATCGATAATTATTTCCCATCCCTATTTCGAACATGCTCAGAGATTTACTCGAGCAAACTAAAAACGGGTCCACTTAAAGCGTCTATCATGCTCCCAAGTACATTTCAAATTCGAGTAAGTATGTTCGAAAATTCAATTTCGAATTTCCCACACGGGAAATTCCCGCCTTATTGATATTACATATGGATCGTATTTGGATACTTCATTCTTTATACATATCACAAATGAATTTGTAACTTTTTTAGGGTGTAATTTCTTTCGTTTATAGTAAAAGCAATTAGTAGATATATTTGAAATTTTACTCAATATAGTGTTCTTAGCGAGAAATATTTTTGTTAAATTATCAATAAAATTAAAGGATAAATGATCTTAAGTGATCGCAAATGTTTCAGATCTGGCGTTACTAGATTTGACACTGTCATCCTTTTACTAAATTACCTTATACTTTCTACATTTTATAATACTTATATTAAATTTTATATTTATAAAAATCAATTAATTTATCCCACTCCCATCGAAGTGTCATAAATATTAAAAGAAAATCATGATTAGTTCATTTTTTACTGTGGCATGTGTATTGGGCGATTAATTATTCAACTTGAGAGTGGTAGCTAGCCAGGTGGTAACAGGCTCATTATATATTCGAACTCACGTGCACTGACGAGACGTCCGTGCACATTACCCTCAGATCTCTCTGGTAGTAGAAACCTCGTATTAGAAACCAATACTCTCAAAATGTATATCAATTATATCACTACAATTATGAATAATCCTGCAAAACTTACACATCGGAAAACTTGTTTTATGGAATTGTGGGTTCGTTCCAAGGACAGTTATCGACACTTTGATATTAATTTTGATTATATAAATAGTTTCTGCGACAACCTGTCGATAACTGTGACATTTAGTTAGATAATGCTTATATATTATTGTGTCAAATACCTTATAGATTATTATGTTTACGTAGTAAACTACAATTAAATAAAAAATCGTACGACGACACATTTGTCGTAGAAGATGTCGATGAAAAAATTTATGTGTGCAGTGCGGTTTAAACGCGATAGAAGTAATACCATAAGAGGAAATTCTTAGCTATCCATGGATTCACCATGCGGGTACTCGACATAGTGTGGCAGAACGGAAACCTATTAGCAGTTCCCGAGCTTTGGGACATGGAATTAGATTTAAGAGGCTTCTTTCCTTCGCGCGTCAGCACTCACCTTCAATACTGGTGTTTCTCACCTTTCCCAGCTAAATTTGATAGGAACTTGCTAGCGCATCTTTAGAGATACGGTCTAACGTAGAACTTCCTGTAGTCCTAGCCACGCCGATATCTTTTTGTAAATTATAGAGTGGTTTAGCTGTTATACCTCTCGCTCCCACTTCGACCGCGTATAAATTCACTACGCAACCATTCCTATCTAAGTCATGTAGTGGCAAATATTATTAAAATATTTATATAAATTATACTCGTGTACAATACCCCACTGTTGTTATGATATGCCTTTACACATCCACGTACACTCACATACTGACACACGTACAACGTTTGAACCTTGAAAGAAAAACTGTATATTGCCTTAACTCTCATTCTCTCGTACACAGCGATTCTAAAGAAATTTACACTTCAATAATATTGATATAATGTATTTAAAAACTTTGCGAGTAGAGCGGTAACGGGTTCAACGAGGAGAAAATTGAACAAACACATTTATTTATTTGTACAATACAATTAGTATACAAGACGGACTTAATACCTGTGGCGTTGTCTATTTTCTTATTATAGCTTATACCTTAGAGATTATTCTGATTTTCATACTAATGTTATTATAGTAGTAGTGTTTTTTTTTTTACCATATATAATAGATTGAAATTAAATAATACCTATGACATTGTATGTTTATGTATGTGTGAAGACTTTATTGAAATTGATGATTTATTATGTATATATTTATAACAGTAAATAACAGTTCGTTACCGGAATAGAGAAATGAATAAATAAATATTTTGAGTAGTTTTACAAATGACGGGGAGTTAGTTGACATCCGCATCATTTAAAAGTTTTTTTTTTCTCTGTATTTTCTTTTGCGTCTTTAGAACCAGTTATATCAGTACCAGTATAATTTAATTATACTAAAATCAAACTCTTTCTTCCATCCTTCTTTATAAAATTTTAGTACACATATTTTCCGATTTGCTTCAAACTTTACAATATTATATATACATTGTAATCAAAGTAGGCATATTTGTATTTTTTTTATATTACTCTATTTAACGTGTACTAATAAATAACCTTAAATAAATAAACTAATATTTTTACTTTAGAAATTTCTTTGCCGATCAACCATCAGAATAGTTTGACAAAATCAATATTAACGCGAACGAAACCGCGGGTAAAAGCTAGTAAATAATACGATTCGTGAGTGTCGTAGAATACTTGCTTGGAATGAATTTCCTTACGTAGTACATCATTCTTCATAAACGTATTGTATTATTGATTAACAAATACAAATAAATGAATTACTAGCATTTGAGGGCAATTAAATTAAAACGCAGAGATAACTAATAAATTTTATAAATGGTAGAAAATTTCTCAATTATATATTTGTTCTAGTTGTGAAAATAGACATTTCATTGTACAGCATTCAATTCATTATAATACATATAATACGCAACGAAACAGCTGACACGTATGATTTGTACGAATTATATCTGCGCAGCCGTTGAGAACTTACTGGCTATCTTAAACCAATAAGCGCGCATCTGTGACTGGGCACAGCCAATAGCATACGCGCTATGGATAACTGTGTAAATTACAGAAATATAGTGTAATATAGAACACAATAAAGAAAAGACCGTGACGGGGAAAACTTACATTCTGATTTGTCTGGCCTCCATCCGTGCATTAAGGTGCTCGGTTTCAATAACTATAAACATTTTAACTCACAGACTAAGATTAAACACATCAAGCAGACGTTACGAGTATTCTGTATAGATTTTTTTATGTTTACCCTAAAAACGTTATACAGTAGGCTTTTAGTTTTACGACTCGGAAACGATCTTTACGGATCACACGGTTAACTTACTTGTTGATATGGGGCAACGTAATCTCGCTTTTACTACATCCGATTTAGGTGTATTGCCTGTTAAATAATATACCTCAGACGCTCAAACAAAATCAGCATACAGATTTCTGAAACTATACATACATACGCATAATACTAGGTACCGACTGACTCAACATAATACCTTTCAAACTACCAGACCTATAGACTCAAAATTCGATGTAGATATTTCTTTCACAACGTATTTATAACGGTGTGCCTGTTAATATACACCCAACTTTCTTATTTATATACTACGTACTAAAAACAGCTGTTATTGTCATTAGTTCGTTTTATAACAAAAAGAATATGGTACAAAGCGATTCAACCATATCCCTTAAAGTCTCCCTGGATTGATAATATCACTGTTAAGCATCGGCAAGTAATCACGCGAATGAGATTACGCTCAGGTCATATACCATCAAATAAGTTCGCCTTTATGCTGTGTTAAGTGCCATCTCCACTTTACTAGAGTTGCGGACTTATGGGCGATGTCCATCACTTCTTGGCAAAATGTATTCGAAGTGAACGTATAAGATATGGGATCAATGATTCACGTTCGTTCCAGGTTGCTTTATATAGTTCCCTGTTATATTGTCCTATTTCCAAACCTGCTAGCGAATTATACAAATCTTTTAAAAACATCAAATTATCTATGAAAATTATAAGTGCAAATACATAAAAATAAAAGAAACAAAATTTCGTGTATATGGCAAAGAAATAAGGATAATTCGAGTAGAGAAAATTAATAAAGATTCCCTGTTTTAAACAATGTTTAATTTTTTTTACGACTGCTCGTATTATGAATTTCAATAAAAATACTGCGATTTAAACTAGGACATATGTTTTCCTTATTTAATAACAACATATGTGACTCTGTACACTATTCTGCCAATGCCACGTAGATAGAATATTTACAAACAGTGTACAAGTATACACAAACGAGATGGCAGTGTTTTTGGGTCTTTCCAAAATGCCTGTCTCCTAAAACACACCTAAAAAACACGTAAATTCCACCAATAACAACATTGTACAAAAATTATATATTTATACATTAATTTGTTAAATGTAATTTCCCGCCAAATACCGCAAAATTATTATTAATCTGGAAATTATTTATTTTATACTAGCTAACCCGGTGAATTTCGTAGCACCTATAAACGATGTTCTTTGTTCTCGCTAAAACTTAAAATCAGTTTGACCGATTCCTATTTTAAATTTTGATTAGATATTATAAATTGTAATCAACCTTGGACCTCAATTCGTTAAGATCAATAGAACAGACTATATCTGTCATCGTTTTCGTTTTAGTCTATATTACTCAGGGCTAATGTAGCATTCTAATTGTGAAGGAATTTTGGAAATCGGTCCAGTAAGTAGTTCTTGTAATCTTTACAAAAAAAAAACAAATCTTTCCTCTTTATAATATTAGTATACAAAGATATATATTAGATTAGGTGAGTTTTAGACATGCTAGAGTTTATAAAATTATTCAGTAATATTCAGTATTTTAAATTTATGATATATTAAATATTGGGCTATATGTTACAGCCTAATGATTAAGGTATCTCCGTAGTTACAAACACTTCAGAACGTTTCAGAAACTATTTATAAGTATTTTTTTGTAATATATTCAATTATAAATACTTTTCGGTATGTAAAATATCGAAACAAAATGACGCTTGTATAATTTGCCGGTAGAAATTTATTGCTAAGTGCCTACAGAAATACGTAAGCAGCTTATTGTATCTTTAAAGAAAAAAGGAAAGTGGCTGTTAACAAGAAAGTATTAACGTCGTTAAAGGCATTTAACAAATTTGATTTCGTCGAAACTTTTACAATGGCAAGCACCTAAGTCCGTAGGTATTCCTTTTGAATTTTTATTACATCAAACGAATGTTACGTTATTAACTTCTCTAAAAAGTTCTACATTGGGCTCAGAATATACAAGTCAATTTAAGCTATGCCCGTCTCGTCACGTAGAAAACTGGTTTTACTTTGAAAACATTTCACGATTTCGAAAACTTAACGAGTAGAATAGAACATTGCCGTTTCTTAAAATTAAAGAAAAAAAAAAGATTAGGTTAATAAATCATAACCTCAAATATCGCCATTTTGTTTTCTATTATTTGACGTTACAAAATGTTTTGCAGCCTACCATGGAACTAAAGTTTATCTTTTTTTGAAGTGAAAACTTCTTCAGGCGCGTTCAGCACTTTATGCGTGAACAAAATCATGGAACTCGCGTCATCGTCACCGAACGCTTTCCATGAGCTATATGTATACAAAAATAATAACCTAATAGCTCGACATTACAATTCACAAGTTACTTAGTTTTCACTTCTATCGGCAGTCCGCAAGACTGCCACGCTTTTTTTTCATTAATATTGTTTTTGTAGGCTATTTCGCCAATGGTAAATAAAAAGGACTTTAATAAACACAAATTAACTAACTTAAATTTACATCCAATTGCAGAACAATTATCTGTATAGAGCCAGTCCCACCACAGGTTTAGCGTGTCTACCAACTTGGGCTGTATCGTCACCTAAGATCAGGTGAAATTATGGCCATAACGCTAAACCTTAACTATAAAAATTACAAATAATACATTGGCTCGACGATAACAGTAAGGCAACAGCTTTAACCTCTACGCCCAATCTTCAACTTATTTAATGTATTTCTACACAATTACATCAATATTATGCAGTAATGCAATAAACCTCAGCTTTCGGTAAAGAAAAACATTGTCAATAACCATAGCATGTTGGTAGAGCTTTTTTCTAATGCGTCTTGCTAGCTACAGCCTTCAAGTTAAAAATCTGCAGCCAAATACCTATAGGTATGATCTGGCAGTTGCACTTGAACACCAGCAGTTCTACTACATTTAGCATGTCCAGATTCATGCGCCACCTCGTTACTTAACATCAGATGTCATCGTGGCCATAAGGCTAAAACTATAATACACTAAAAAACATATATTAAAAGATATTTTAGTAGGCTGGCATTACATTTACGATAGTCGATGCAATATTTCACTGATAGTTGCCGTTGCTTGTATACTATGTTCCTAGATATAGGTACTTTCCTATTTAAATACCTACACTTATAAGCGTCGTACAGTCCTTTTTCCGAGCTATTACACATCGAAAAATATAAAAAGAAAAATGATCCTACGTCATTTGATCCCATCAAGTGATGCTTCTTGCCTATCAGTAACTTGAAGCTAAGGGTATTTCTAACCAATCAATCCAGCAACATATGGGGTGACAAATCGGGCTTCGTCCAACTGGGTGACCCGAGTAACCTCTTTTTGCGTTTGGGTCTTCAACATTCATAGAATAGTGATAATAAATCTTACTCTAAAGTGTTATTTATAGCACGACCAACCTGCGGCTCTGTTTATGTGATTATTACGTATTAGCAATTAAAGTAATCCATTTTATACAATACTATCTGTACCCGCGACTTCGTTAGCGTGGAACTAAAAAATATTTGTTATTTTTGTCGATTTTTCTTTTTCAAGCTTTGCTTTCATTGATATTAGCGTGGTATTAAAAAACGTATACACTTCTTCAATAATTGCTCAAACAAATACATAAAGAATTAACATCCGATTAGTAGTTCCTAAGATTAGAACCTTCAAATAAAGAAACAAAAGGTCTTCCGTTTTATAATTTTAGTATAAATATTGTGAGAGTTAGTGCTATCTATACATCTCTATTGAATCTAGTAAATAAAACTAAGATAGCTCTTCATGACCATTGGAGTTTCCAGTTATCTGATACGCACAATTAAAAATTTATTGCCTTAAATAATTAAGGCTCCTAGTTATTATTTATTATATCGTATAATGTAATATATGGAAAAATAAATCTATTGAAGGTATACTTCCTTTGGAGCATTAGGGAAAATCTTACGATGGGCATGCATACCGACATATCAATCAACAAAGTTTTAACAAGCAACTTAATAAAATGCAAGTTCGTTTCTTTCAATTTAAAACGTGTCAAATAGTTGATATCAAAATTCCTGTGCCAAATAACTGCCAAACACGTATCCACACATTATTCTAAGCACAAATGTGGTGAAACAATCCTTTGCGGACTTCCTCCTAAAAAGGGATCACGACGACACTTAAACTCCAATATTGCCTGAGACCAGAGGCAGCTTACACACTTCCAATCGATATATAAGGAAGTCTATTTCGACGGGGACTATGGAAACTGTAGTTTCTTTATTTTTACCAAAGTTTACGAAATCGTCTATAATTTCAACTTGTACATTTAATAAAGAACTTACAAAAATTATCTTTACACTTTGTTCATATTTGAACGAGACATTCTCAACGCGATATTGGTTCTTCGATATTAGTGTTCGACTACCCGATAAACACGTAGCTCATACCCTAAGTCAACAAATAAAATAGTGGACGACAGTATCGTTTTATAGAAAATTACACGTGGTACGTGTATATGGAGCATTGATCCAGTCGCAATTAGGTATCGTATCGTACCACCGCGCAAACATTGAAAGGTAGTTCCGTCTAATATACTGGTAAGTACCAAGTGTCAATATAATCAAACCACTAAAACTTGTAGTTTAATAATAAAAACTACACCCAGATGTTACGCCTTTTCTATATAAACTTAGACTCTATATAGAATTTTTTATGTTCATGACTTTGATGATATGTTTTTTCAACCCAAGTAGGCTCGATAAGTAATTACTCCATACTACTCGATAATAATTTTAACACCAGTTTCCTTAATTTTTTTTTTATTATATGGCCATATCGAAGTGAACCATCTGCTATCAATTAAATTGTATACTCTTGTATGGTTAATAGACAACTAATACCACCCCATCAAAGGTACAGCAATTATAGTTAAAATAATAATTTAGTTATATGGTTTTGTACAAAAACATCTAACCGAATCATTTTTTATACTCTATAGGTTTTGCATTATTGCCACGATCTCAGATGATAGTGACGATGTGGTCTAAGATGGAGACATGCTAAGCCTAATGGAGGAACCAGCTTTGTAGTGCACACACGTCGACACACCTATATATATTTAGCGGCAGATTTTCAACTTGAGGGTGGTAGCTAGCCAGGTGGGTATTAGACAAAGCCCGATCACTCTATAAATCCATTATGATATTTTCCTTAAGCTCAGGCCAATTTCAGGAATTCGAACTCACGTGAGTTGACAGTTCGAGGATTGATAAAACATAACTTTTGGGACCACGCAAACGAACTCGCAAACACAACTAATTCTTCCCAAAATTTGCTAAGGTGATAACTAATATTATGGAATTATACACTCATTCACATACACACATGAATACGCAAAAAAATGTCATGCATATATACGTACACCCACATTTATACCCAGCCGGAGACGAACCAGACGCCAAGATAAAGGGAACCTTAGTTTTTAGAGTCATAAATCGCGTATTATTTGATTTTCTGTTTATTTTATAAACCAATTGCAAAACATTGTTTTGATTTTGATAATAAATATAAATAATAAATTTCTAAAAGAGAATTCACCATACAAAATTTAATTTTGATATTAACCATATAGGACACTTTTTGTCTCATAATACTGGATTCTAGTGGCAAAGATACGAATATATAGAATAATGATTTGGTGTGATAATCCGGACTACCTATATTTTTTCTAATTAATCATCGTTTAATATTGAAATGCTTTTTTTTAGTATTTAGTATTCATGTGATATTTTTATTATAAAAACAACTTTCCAAATGTTCAACAACATTTATATTGCTTACTTGATAGCTTTATACTAAAAGTAGCTTGAGATATTCATACATTTTTCATTTTATTTAAACTATGCTTGTGTAATGCACTTAACTCAAGTTTGTCTACACTTATGCTTTTCACATTGCACTATAGGGATGTGCTTTGTTACGTTACATTAACGAAATATATTTTTTCGTAATGAAATAACTTCAAGATCGCATTACTTGATAAAAGCAAAGAAAATAATGTCGAAAATGGAGTACATTGAATTTCATGTATAAAAAAATATATTTACAAGTAATATACATGTGTCATAATAATTATGACAATTAAGTTTTATTTATATTGTACAGTGAATTTTTACATCTTATCTGATGCTGGTTGAAACATAAAACCATATAAAATGAGTATTTTTCTATAGATTTTAGCGTTATGGCCACAATCTTACCTCACATATTACGTGACAATGTGGCCCAAGGTGGTGGACACGATAAGCCTAGTGGAGGGACTGGCTCTCAAGTGTAACTGGAGGAATACACCTATAAGTACTTCGTGTCATTTTCTTTTTTTGACTTGAGTATGGTAACCTAATAAGTTGTATACTCATTTGCGATTCACTATTGAGACATAATGAAACCGAACCGTTTTTAAAGAGATTGATAACTGGTGATGAAAACTAGATTACTTACGGTGAGAACGTGTGAAAAAGGTGGTGGTCAAACGTCAATCAGGCTTCATAGACTGTGGCGAAACCTGGGTTAATTCGCAATAAGGTGATGCTGTATGTATGGTGGAATTGGAAGGGCATTGTTCATTATGAGCTTTTACCGCCGGACAAAACCATGGATTCGGGTCTCTGCTATCAACAATTAATGAAATTAAAACAAAAAGTTGAGAGGAAGCGGCCGAAATTGATCAATTGATAGGGTGTGGACTTTAATCAGAATAACGATGAACCACATACCTTTTTAGCCACTCAACAAAAATTAAAAGAGTTTGGCTGTAGGACATTAATGCATCCACCATATAGCCCTGACCTTGCACCTTCAGATTTCCACCTGTTATAGTATATTCGAAATTTTTTAGGCAGTGTCAGGTTTACATCAAGAGAGTACTGCCAAAACTATTAGTTACGATTTTTCGATCAGAAGTCCCAAAACGTCTACGGCAACGGGATTATGTCACTGTCTACTGTGGCAGGAAGTCATCGAACAATATGGCATATATGTACTGTAATTAAATGTAAATAAACTTTAAAAAAAAGGTCTTGAATTTTTCATATAAAATTCGAAGTTTTTTTCCCCTAACCTAATATTACGATAATTATTTTATAACAAATTATTTCAACGTACTTTATTTATTAACTTACAAGGCCAGAAGTGATGTTTGTTAAAAGATATGAATACTCTTAGGCATAATGGCTTTTTAAGTTGAAACTGATGAATAAAAATCTAGCCTGTCACTTTTGAATAGTTTTATTGTGTCTATAGATATTATAATTTATGGCGATTGTTTAAAGTTTACATTTTAAGGAGACCGAAATAACTCATATAAAGAAATTAAATGTAACTTTGAATGTTACAAAATAGTTACCACCGATGTTTCCCATCTCTATCATGTTTACTGTTACTCACCTCGACATATTCGCTACTTCGCTTCGAAAAGATATTCCATTTGGAAGCGACTTCGAGGGCGTTACAGCGTGTTGCGAAACTTCGTAAAGGAAATGTTACCTTATCGCTAAGTGGGTCTTAAGAGTTCGGTAAGTTTAATATAAGTTAGGGAAAAGTTCCCTACTTAAACTCTAATCGTTACTAATGACTTTGAAATTATGACAAAGGTCTGCCTTATATATAGAATTCTCGTCACAATATTAGTTGCAATACTCCTCTGAAACGGCATAACCGATTTTTATGAATTTTTATATGTAAATTCGGTAGTTCAGAGAAACGGTTGTAATCTATTTATTATACTCCTAAGTGATAAGGGTAGTCTACCACAATATTATTTCAAATACACAACCCTAAATTTTCACTCTCCTACCCTCATCCTCTCATTTTTTGATACAACCAAAGTATTCACTAGAAATAAGTTATGAAACAAAACAACATTTGTCGGGCCAGCTAGTAAATATAATAAAATTATTATAATCCGAATGTACTTCATAGCTTGTGTGTACTTTTGAGCAATGATAGGGCTGTGGTAGACTGGAAAAATACCGCATCGATGAACGTGAGTTCGAATTCCTGCAATGAGGCTGGGCTGGTCGTAAAGGAAAACATCCTGGTACAACCACAGCAGGGCTGTAAAGTGGCTAGCTATCATTCTTAAATTAGAAGTCTTTCACGAAATACCGGTATGGGTGTGTTCTGACAGTTGCACATGAGAACTAGTCACTCCACTAGGTTGTAGCTTGATGTTTAGTGACGATGTGGGTCAAGTCGGTTGGCACACTAAACCTAATGGTGGAACTGACTGAAACAAAACTAATTTAAACGGATTTTATCGCGGTTATTTATTAAATTTTGATCCCGACGTTTCGAAAGCTTTTCAGCCTTCGTGGTCACGAGGCGGACTGAGGTGTAGGTTGTCCAGAAAACTTTTGAAAAGCTTTCGAAACGTCGGGATCTAAATTTAATAAATAACCGCGATAAAATCCGTTTAAATTAGTTTTATTTCAATGAATAATATTCGCGTAAACCTAAGAAATCATGGTGGAACTGACTCTCAAGGGCAACTGCCAGAACACACGAACAGGTTTTCGGCAGCATTCAACTTGAGGATGGTAGCTAGCAGGCGAGCATTAGAAAAAGCCCTAGCATGGTTTCATCTACTACCAATTTTCATCAAGTACCTGGTTTCATCAAGATATTTTCCATCACCGAATCCAGGTTCATTGCAGGTGGATTCGAACTCATGTAAATTGACGTTATAATTACTAGATTTTACGTGCGGCTTCGCTCGCATTAATATTGTTTTATTAAATAAATCGTACGACGTAATACAAAGTATATCCCTCTCTTTATTGCACTTCTAATAAGGTTTTCGCCTGAAAAAGTAGCCTATAATCATTTCCAGGTTCCCATTTATCTCAAAACCAAAATTCATCATAATCTATTTAGCGGTTTAGGCGGAAAATGTAACAAAAAAACAAACTCATTTTCACATTTATAATATTAGTAAGGATAAGAATCTCCACATCCGAGTCATCTCATTATATATCTTGTATCATCATATCATATTTCTCACTTTAATAAACCACAATAAGAGTGATTTAGTGGCAGAAAATCAGAGAGAAAAGCCGAAGAATCGTGGAACGCAGTATATGTAAACCGGAATGGTTATACGTACTTCACAAACAAACCACACGTAAAAAAAATCGATTTGTGTTTAGAATCAAACGTGAAAATTTCATCAAGGCGAGGTTAATAATATGAAATACAACTGTAACGTATTAAATAATATATATTGACACGGCACATATTGTATAATACTGAATGCGATTGATGCATCACGTTCTCTTATGTAACGCTCGCAGTACGAGTATAACAGTAACTCGTTGACTATATCTAAATACCCACGAAATAAAGTGCTCAGCGCACTTAAAGAAGTTTTCACTGTATATACAATATTTTTGAACAAATAAAAAACACTCGAAAATTCTTCATCGCAACCAAATCTCAAAGTCATGGAAAGTTTTATTCCAATGCCCCATCCATAAAAAATCTATATAATAACTCTCGATATTTATCACACAAATAACAATCGATTGTGGACGGTAAAAAGTTTGAGTCTCGCTCAGTAAAACAATGGTTTGTATTGAAACAAAACTGCCAGTATTAACAAGAGCCTACGTTCATTAATTTTCCAGTTACGTCTGTGGCACGCGTAGGCGTGTCGCGTTAAGGGATCCGCTGGTGTACCTTTATCTGGCAACCGAGTGGGGTGATAGAGAACTGTGCGTGATTGTACTCAATCATTTTTTGTTATAGTTTCGAAATCAATGAATGTACAATGTACATCTAGCTACAAATATTGTTTTTTAATACTTTGTAGGTTTAACGTTACGGCCACGATTTCACCTGATGCGAAGTTACGATTGGATACAGTGGACCGCTTAGCCTAGGTCTGGAACTGGCTCTCAAGTGCAACTGCCAGAACACAGTTATAGGTGTTTGGCGGCAGTTTTTTAACTTGAGGGTAATCACTAGCCACTAGTAGAAGTGTTTGAAATTTTGCCGTGGTGCGTTTTAGTGAGTAGTGTTGGGTGATTAGCATCAGATGAACCGCCATATGCCCCTCGCACCTTCGACCAGATTCCAGGTTCTGCGTTTACACTTTACTGTGTGGAGGTTCGTAAAGAATAAGTTTTTAAACAGCACATTAATAAATAATATGGTAGCTAACCACTCGGACATTAGAAAAAGCTCTAGCGCAATGCTATAGTTTCGTCACGACGTCTTCCTTCACCGGAAACTCAAGCTCATTCTAAGGGTTCTAACTCGCGTCTTTTACCGCCTACACGTTACAAGTGAACCACAAAACACAAAAACACTATGTATAAATAAAATTATTACAAAAACGTTTGCATCATAGATCTCTTTGCTAACAGAGTGTAAAAACTCTACTATAATTTGATATTTCCACAGATATTTATTTATCAATTTTCTTAGAAGAGTAACAGACAGTGGTAATATTATACTTTGGTGTCCGCGCGATCGTGCGCTTCGATTTCACAAAGACTTATTCTACTTTGTAGCAAAGTTCTCAAAGTCTGTCATCGTTATATTTTTTATTTGTTATGTATGACGCCTTGAACGCCATTACTTTAAGTACCGCGAACTCTTTTAATGTTGTACTAATAAAAGAAGGAATGAATAGTAACATTTGAATACGAAAAATGGAACGCGTCCCGATTTGACGTGCCTACATGTCACACCGAACAAGTAGGACTGTTATCTCGGCCACTAACATTAAAACGTGTATACTGTTCCATAAGTCAATATCTTAGAGCAATAATAACAATATATTGCATGGTGGTATGACTTTTCCTAATACCCACGCGACTAGCTCCTATCCTCAAGTTGAAAATCTACTGCCAAATACCTGTAGTTGTGCTTGAGCAGTTGTACTTGAGAGCCAGTACTTCCACTACGCTTGACGTGTCAACTATCTTGAGCCACATCATCAGATAACAATAGATGAGATTGTGGCCATTAAGCTAAATATATAAATCATAAATAATTATAATATTGTCATTTACAAATTAATCACTTTTTTCAATAAAGCGTTGTCCCTATTGCGATGTTAGCGTATTTTTAAACAGTCTAAGCCTAAGCCTTCCTCAATGTTTCCAAATAGAAATAGAATTTTTAAAATCCAAACTGTAGTTCCTAAGATTAACGCGTTCAAACAAACAACCAAACAAACTTCCGTTTTATAATCCTTAGTATTATAATAACTGCGAAAGTGTTTGTTATTTGTGTGTTACGCTTTTACGTCTAAACCGCTGAATCGATTACGATGAACTTTGGTATAGAGATAGATGGGAACCTGGAGATGGCTATCAGGTTACTTTTTCTCGAAAAACTTATCGGAAGTGGTGTAAAGATAGGGTTAAACTTTAGATGAAACTTTTTATTGCGTCATCCGATTTCTTTGATAAAATCAATATTAATGCAATCCGCAGGTAAAAGCTAGTATTAGCTACGTTGCGATTGAAAATAAAACCTTAAATAACTAGTACAATAAATAATTTTTAAATCAGAACCCATCAAAATAGGTCTAGTTGCTTATTCATAAATTATATAATTTCGTTATGTAAATGACTTTAAATCAGGGCGACGTGCCAGTCCTGCGCGAGGTTAATTTCCGGGCTAGTACACAGTGTTTTGTGAATTATCTTGCAAGCGAATTCTTAACTAAAAAATATTTAACACTGTTTTTAAATACAGGTACATGTTTTAAAGGCGATATATTTAATAGCACTTTAAATTTGCTTTAAAAATCTATAAAATTATATATTATCACTTTAACAGAAATCAAATTTACAATACAAATATTTATATGTGTTTGTTATCACAAGTCCAACCAAACCTCACCAAGTACCTCGCTACCTGTGACCACCTCTTCAACGCGACGTATCCATGCACTTCTGGGACACTCTTATGAGTTCATTTTAAAGCTAAGCATATTTATAGTAGAAACCATTGTTTTTTATAGTTTTGGCTTAGCGTTATGATCATAATCTCACCTGATACGGTCTAAGTTAGTAGACACGTTAAACCTTTGGAGGAACTGGCTCTCAAGTGGAACTGCCGGAGCACACCTATTGGTATTTTGGCGGCAGATTTACAACTTGTGGATGGAAGCTAGACAGGCGGGTATTTGAAAAAGCCCTACCACTATGCGATGTTTTCCTTCACTGAAAGCTCAATCTCATTATAGGTGGTTGGATTCCAACTCACGTCCCATGACGCGGCGTTCCTACACACTACCTCTGAGCTATCATCGCATATACATTATATATTTTTAATTTGTTATTCTTTTCTGCTTTTTAGAGTTATGTGAATGAAATTTTCATATATTCTGTTCGTCTGTCAGTTAGATTTGACCTACATTCAAGTATATAGTTGATAAATAAATTGATTTTAAATCGATTATAACATTTTTATCGGAAAAACAAACAATGAATTTTTTCACATTTTCGTGCATTGTCATTTACTTATGAGCTATGGTCCAAATTTGAAGTACCTAAGTGATCGCAAAGTTAGTTTAAAATCAATTACAAAATTCCACCCGGACAGCATACAAGAAAGCAAGTTGATAAAAAGTTAAATGAAAAAAAGTGATAAAAACTGGTTTTTTATTACGCTAAGGTTTGTGGAGGAGTTTTTCATTTATTGCAGATTTTATGTTTCTTTTTTGTTGTTTTTGCATGTCTACGTTCGTTTATAAGCAACTTGAGGGTGGTAGCTAGCTAGGCGGGCATCAGAAAAAGTTCTATCACCATGCTATGGTTTCTTCACGATGTTTTCCTTCACCACAAGCTCAAGCTCATCATAGGTGGTTGGATTCGAACTCTGGTCCCTTGTCACTAAGTCGTAGATAGACACTACCACTGAGCTATCGTCGCTTTTTTTATAGTTCATTCAACTAATTAAAAAGCTGTACATTTAAAAGTGTAAAACATTATTTTGAATGTCTGTATTTTTGTATTTTTCCTTTGTTTTTAAAGTTCTAAATTAGGAATGTAAGTTTTAAAAAACATCGATATTCCTTTTTTTTAAGTGATTTATTTAGGCGGTGATTCGATAAATGGATGAGAACTGAGAGTAAAATTTCATTGCAAATTATTTAAATATACAAAGAAGGCTCATTAAAGGATATACCAAAAAGAATTAGTTGCGGATAGTTGCCGCACTGCGGAGACATTGAGCGGTTGAACCCGAGAGACGTATCCCTGGAGATCAATAACACGACAATTTAGACCAGCACGTAATTTCTGGGTTTTACTGATGTTTTAAATAATTGTGTCTCATTTGTTTCTTTAATATTAGCTGACTAATGCTTGCATCCATGTAAAACTTACATCATCATTAAATAACAGCTCGTTTTTTTAGTATTTACTGGTAAGGGGCCGTTCAAGTATTACGTAATGTAATTTGGAGGGGTCTTGTAATACGTTACGATGCGTTACAAGGGCGGGAGGGACGTTCGAACAACGCATTACGTGATACTGTTTTTATTTTAATTTAAATAACAAAACTAACTCATTGAAGTTTCCAAGGTTCACATGTTTCTGTTTTTTCTGTGTGTTTCATGAGCCTTGTCTATTTCTAATCGTACTTCCAGTGGTTAAGATAAATAATTTATTTATTTTAAGAATTTTGTTTAAGTGAGTTTAGTGAAAAAATGTAAAGCATAATTATGACTTTTAGATAAAAATGTTCGCTTACGTAACGTTTGAGGAGAGGAGATAGGGTACAGGAAAATGTTACGACGCGTTACAAGGGGGGAGTAAGGTTCAAAAATCTTCAAAAATTAAATACTTGAAATACTTGAACGGCCCCTAACTTATTTATACCCATTATTCCAACGTCACATAGAATCTTGTAATTTTTTATAGTTAACTCAAAGTCTCCTCAGAATCGAATAATAAAATAAAAAAAATCTTGTTACTTGTACGTAGCAAACAGTGCAGTTAGTAATAAAGGTTAGTAGTATGGAAGTGATAAAACACTGAATAATATTTCTATGATTTTTTGATCCTCCATTATGTAATCAACAGTTATGAAATATTTTCATCATGTTTTGACACTGGCAATTGCTAATGCTGTGCCAATTGACGAGAAGAAATAACGCGAATGAAAGGAATCTATATACAGAGAAATGAATTCATGCATCGGTATTTTCAGAATAGGTTTTTTTGTGTTCTAAAATTAAAAGTACACAATACCGCCGAATCGCACAATGTTCATGTGAATAGTTCGACGAAATAATAAAACGTTTAAAAACTAGCAGTGTCCCGTGGATCTGCGTACGTTTATTAAACAGCAATTTTTTTTTTTGAAGGGACCTACACTGTTATCCTGAGGGCTTTTACAGCTTCACCGAACTAGAGGGGGAGAGCGCGGAAGGCGCTCGAGCCTGCGGGGCAACTCGCACAAGGGTGTCACTAGTGACCGAACCTCGGCTTGGGCTGTTGCCGAATATTAAACAGCATTTTTTTGCGTCTCATATTTATATGTATGTGCGTGACCTTAATAATAACTATACTTTAACAATTGATCGCCTAACTCCTAAGGGTCGTAGCAGAATGTTAAATAGGTAGTCGGTAGTGTGTACTGCCTGTGTACTCGCTGTAATAAGTTTGAGCTTTCGGTGAAGGAGAACATTGTGATAAACCATACTATGTTGGTAGGGCTTTTCTAATGCCCTCCAGGCTAGTTACCACCGTCAAATGGATAATCACCCACCAAATACCTGTAGGTGTGTTCCGGCTGTTGCACTTGAGATGCAGTCCCTTTACTATGCTCAGCGTATCCACATTCTTCGGTCACGTCGTCACTTATCATCAAATGAGATTATTACCATAACGCTAAACCTACAAAGTATACAAAACAAACAAACCAACCAGAAACAGAAAATATTATTCTAACATGTCAATTAAAATTTAACAAGAAGAGAAATGTATTTGAAATATAAATTGTTTATTCCACAAATAGATTTCATATCGGATTGCATGAGAACCGCAGATAACATATAAATGAAGGGTAGTCGATTGGTGTCCATGCATCATCGTATGATTGGACTCGACTAATCAAACTGTCCGATTGAAAACAAAAGCGAGCGCACCGTGACTATTGAATAAAAAAAAACTCGTTTGTTCTCAGTTCCTACTACAAAAACTCTCTAGAATTTCATTAAAAAATTACATCATACTTTATTTTAAAATCAAGATAAATGAAAGATTAAAATGGCCCTAAAAATTTACATGCTAAGAATAAAGATGGACTGACTCATGAGTGCAATTCCTATAAGACCTTGTAGTGGCCAACCAATTATCTGTCAGAAAAAGACTTTATAAACATTATATTTATAATTTATAATGTATTTAATTCAAGCTAATTTGCAATACGATTCACTTCGCGGTAAGAATTGCAAATAATTTGTTCTAAAATACTAACTATACAAAATATATATACAGCAATAACAAAATGAAGTAAATTTCTAATATTAGAAAGCTTTCTTGTATTCATTATCATATTCAATGACAATCATAATAAGATTAATCTGTACTAAATATTTTTATTTTATACTTATTTTTTACGTTTAGTATGCGAGCTAATAACACATGAATAGAAAATGTCTGCCTTTTGCTTTTATCGGCGGGAAAAATGTTCATAAAAGTAAACAAATCAAAACTGACAACAAAACGGTAAAATCCAATAAAATTGTTATGAATTATATAATAAAAAAAACACAAATTAAAAATCACATATTCATTTCATATTTCATCGCATATATGTATATTCATAGATATAAATAAACATCTAATAACACTCACAGCGAAAATTTACAAGTTCCAATGACATAAGCAAACAATTTCTATAAGTACCACACTTCTCCCTTCCTTTATGAAGTCGATGCTAAAAGTGAATCACGGTCGCTTAAGAAAATTTCAAGCCTTCTTTTTTATTAACAGTATACTTTAGTAAGTAAACATATTTATGTTTGAAAAAACAAAACAGCATTTTTGTATAGTTACAACGTTGGTGGTTATGTTGGTTTGGTGTTATATCACCAGCTGTTGTGGAATACTCTAAAACAAAACGCACAATAAAACCTAGTCGATTGTTTTCCATGTCAATTTTGATAACGTCGAACAGATTTCATGTTATATTTCCAACCGATCATCGCATATGCAAACTCCAGGGTCGACTTTTTTTCTTGAACAATATCTGCAATATCCAATAAACAATTTTATGCAATTTCGTTCTCTGAGAAGTTTGGACTGCGTGATAATAAATCAGCATATTATAAAATCCGTTATAAGTACACAATCAGTTACTGCATTTCTAAATTATAAACATATTTCTTGTTAATTTTCTTCAACAAATACAGAGCAGAGGAATTAAATATAGTAAACTAACATCGAATATTTTCTTTTATAATTCACATGTTCAAAATACAAAACAATAAACCATCTGATGAACCATACTTTGGAATATAATAACAATAGAAGCATTGTTAGTCACAAGTATTAATACCGGAATATACGTGGTATCTGTAAAATGTATTTTGATTCCCTTTGTGTTGAATATATATTTTCGTGTACCTACACATGATATAAGCTTTGTTTGAAATTTCACTGAACATTTAATTGCATTATTGTTATATTTTTATTATATGTTTATAGTCTGTAGATCTGTATAGACTATAAATAATGTCTTATCTGTGGTATTATCGAAAATAATGTATTACGTTGAACGAATTTTTGGCAGAATCTTAAACGGTCATGAAGTTTTATTTAAAAAAAAAAGTTATGTTGCATTGTAATATGTTCTACAATTTGTAATGATGGTTTGAGCTTGTGATTTATGCTTATAATTGAGGTGACATCTAGCATGCTTGTAATGTCAATGTAACATATAAATTGTGTTGATGTTTTTTTTTTTTTTATAGCATAATGCCCATAATTTCACCTGAACTTAAGTGACGATACGGCCTAATATGGTAGACACGCTAAACATATGAGGGACTGGCTTTCAAGTGCAACTGTCGGAACAAACCTATTGGTATTTGGCGGCAGATTTTCAACTTAACGGTGGTTGTTAGCCAGGCGGGCATCAGAAAAGCCCTACCACCATGCTATGGTTTCCTCACGATGTTTTCCTTCACCGAAAGCTCAAGCTCATTATAGGTGGATTCCTTGACGCGAAGTTGTACACACTACTACTGAGCTATCATCGCTTCAAAATATGCACATAGCTATATTGAAATAAGTTACAAAAACGAGCAAAAAATATTCAGTAATTTTTAGTTCCACGCGCAGGAAGTTGCGGGAACAGCTAGTTAACTATATATAGCAATGACGTACATATAATATAGCTCGACAGGTAACAGAAGAATTATTCAACCTGCTATCTAGTACGCTTAGAATGCTATTAAAACTGCCCTGATCCAGGTCAGCATCGAGGCAGATCGCTGACGCACGATGGTATAAATGTCATGCATCCTATCTTCAGCAAACATATTTAACTTGCTACAGAAACGAGGGAATCTCCACAACATTCTGAACGAATTATTCTACTGTACTAGCTTTTACGCGCGGCCTAGCTTGCGTAAATATTGATTTTGTCAATCAAATCGGATGACGAGATAAAAGTTTCAAACAAAATTTATCCCCCAGTTTACCCCACATCCAATAAATTTATTACGAGAAAATATAGCCAATCACCGACTCCAAGGTCCCATCTGTCGCTATACCTAAATTCATCACAATATATTCAGTGGTTTAGGCGTGAAAGCGTAACAAACAAGCAAATACACTGACGCACTTATAATATTAGCAAGGATACAAAAAACCGTCAAGCTTTGATGAGATTCAAAATTAGAACTATCATATTGATACTACACTGATTAAAACCAATTTTGCATGATAAATTTTCTCATATTATAATATGATAATATTATACATTTATTCTGAAGCCACAACAAACAGCAATATAGATAAGTGGCCTCCAAACGTATTGAATTCATTCAATGAAAGCAATAAAGAGTAATTTGATTCTGGCATGAATTGGAAAACATTTATCCTTCGAAAAATCCGAACACCGAACGAGTGACCACTTTAAAAAGACCTTGATTTCTACAGTAAATGCTATTTTACCCGGTTCAATTTAAGTTGCTATATAGGGTCGTTGGGTTAGAGATTTCGGTTGTACTGGATCCCGTCTATCTTACACCAGATGCAACTTCTACCATAGCAGTATAAATTTTCAAAGTCCAGAAGTCCACTGTAAATATTAATAACAATAAAGATAATATTTCTTAAGAGCTGGCCTAGGAGTCGCTATACTACTCTTTTCAGCCTATGGAAGGGTTCCCAACCGTTTTCAGTCTGTGGCGCACATACAAATTACTATTTTGTCGCAGCGCCCTAATCTATCAAGTTGGTCGAAATAGATAGGCACAATGATACAAGTTATGTAGACAGGCACAAAATTTAAAACATTCGAATTATGATTCCAAACTGTTTATTTATATGAACATTAACTTAAAAATTTCCGAGCACTCAATAAAAGAAATTGTTTCTTTTGTACCCGCGAACAAATAGCCTGAGGATTCAGAGAATGGTAAAGACAATCGCATCGCGGCGTCTTTATTCATTCTCTACGGCGCACACTTTCGGAACCCCTGCTTTGTAGATATTATAAATGTTTAGATACGTTACCTTCATGGTATTTGACTAAAACAAGCGCACATTAATGCACTTATAGTAAAATTGCAGTATACGGTGCAGTAACACTTTTTTTTCATAGGTTTAGCTTTATGACCACAATCACACCTGATCTGATGTAACGATAAGGCCCAAGCTGGTAGACACGCTAAACCTGTGGAGGAACTGGCTCTCAAGTGCAGCTGCCGGAACACACCTATTGGAATTAGGCGGCAGATTTTTAACTTGAGGTTGGTAGCCTAGCCAGGCGGACATTAAAAAAAGTCCTACCAGATGCTATGGTTTCCTCACGATGTTTTCCTTTACTAAAAGCTCAAGCTGATTGTAGGTGGATACGAACTGACGTCCTTTGACGCGAAGTCGTACACATTACTACTGAGCTATCAGAGCTTCAAAAAGACTGCAGGTTTTTTTAAATATCGGGCACGAACACATCTATTCTTTGCTATGCATTGTCTGAAGTTTCTTTTATAGAGGTAAATTATACTGATGTATATATTTTATAATAATATCATACTACAAATGATAATAATAATAATTACCAATGAAAGTGGTCCCATGACCATTATACGTTTTGTTTACGTAGTTTGTGCAAAGTCACGTTACTCACGAGGGCATTTTCTTTTGTTTTAGGGCACTTGAAATTAAAAAAAAATCGCTTCATTCTTTAATAATAATAATAATAATAATAACTTTATTTACAAGAATTTTTTACACTACAATACATAAAAAAAAATTCTAAGACATAGTATCGCTATACATTTTTTGAATCCTAGCGCCTGAACTAGGCCGAGCCTGTATCTCAGACGCTGTTTTCTTCCCGTATAATAGTATGTCCTAGATATATTTTAATATAACTACAAGATTTATAAATATGACATAAGGTATACTGCGATTTATTTTTACCTTATCCTACCTTACTTTTAATAATAGTGTAACGAGTTACACTACAATATTGTGAACTTAATTTTTTTTTTTTTTTTTTTGCGTTACTTTAATATTTATGAAAAAAACAAACAAAATATTTATCAAATACTAGAAACAATATGAGTTTAAAATTTGGATGTGCCTCAAACTTATTCTTATATAATAAGTGTATATGGATAAACATGAGCAGAGTAATCCATATCTGAAGATGTTATTTATAATTGTACTAGATAATTATCGTACGATTACAAATAAGTTTTCTATGTCTTCATACTTCTGTGTCTTCAACCAGGATGTAATTACTTCTTTACATTTATGAAAATTCAGTGAATATATGTTAATAATTTTATTTAGTTTGTTGTATAATATAGAACCAAGATAAAACTGATATTTATTTACAAAAAAAGTGTTGTATTGCTTTGTAGTACATATTGTGTATTTCCGTCTACTTGTTAATAGCTCAGGTTTATAAGGAACCTTGGCATGTTGTTCAAGTATGACATACTTAATAAACAATTTCCTAACAGATAAAACATCCCATTCTTTGTATAGATTTGTTGTAGGGTATCTGAAAGGTTTGAATGCCATTACTTTTAATAATATTCGTTGCGCTCTTTCAAGTTTAATTAAGTGAGTCTTTTTTGCTCCACCCCATGAAGTTATACAATAAGATAGGATAGGTTGGGCTAATGCATAATATACCATTTTCAGTAAGTCATAATCAGCCACATGTCGTAATTTTCTAAATATATATATTAACTTTCTTATTCTATCGGTAAGTTGATTAATGTGAGGCACCCAAGTTAGATTCTCATCTATTAAGATACCTAGGTATTTTATTGTTCTAACTCTGTCTAAGAAGCTACAATTACATTTGTCATATACACTTTGCTGATAATAATACTGACAAGTGTGTATTTGGATTCTGAATTTACTCTCAGCAGGAAGTGTTCTCTTTGAATTTGTAAAAAATATACATTTGGTTTTGGATATATTCAGTGATAAGAAATTTTCATATAGCCATTTTACAATTATTTGTAATCCATTTTCAGCATGTGATTTAGCTTCTTCCCAAGTTTTTCCATGAAAAATTAAAGCTGTGTCATCAGCGAAAGTAAATATTTTGCAGTTGTCTAATTTAAGTTTACAAAGATTGTTTATATATATCAGGAATAAGGTCGGCCCAAGAATACTACCCTGTGGCACACCTGTATTTATAGAAGTGGCGCAGCTAGTATAATCTTCTATTTTAACTTTCTGTGTTCTGTTTTCTAGATAATCATTAAACAGTTTAAGAGATAATCCTCTGATGCCAATCCTTTCCATATTACTGAGCAGAATTTCATTAGAGACGGTATCGAAGGCTTTTGCCAGATCTAAAAATATTCCAATACACTTGTTTTTATTATCAATATTAGTGGCAACAAATTCTGTGAGCGAAGAAACTGCTAGAGCAGTGGATTTGCCTGCTCTAAAGCCATATTGATTATCTGACAAAATAGCTTCTTTTTCTAGGAATTTTAATAATCTTCTATTTAAAATCTTCTCAATTATTTTAGATAGAGCTGGTAATATTGAAATCGGGCGGTAATTCTCGACGTGGTTTCTATCACCAGCTTTGTGAATTGGATGAATAATCGACATCTTAAATACTCGAGGAAATGTTCCAGTTCTAATACATAAATTTGTAATATGTGTAAGAAGTGGTACAATAATTGAATTTGACATCTTTAGTAATTTCGTAGAAATTTCATCCCATCCTGTGGTGCTGCAAGATTTTAAGTTCATTAGGATAGACCGAATTTCTTGATCAGTTGTCTCTAGTAAAACCATCGAGTGCAATGGTGTATATGTGGTCTTATAGTTATATTTAATTGCCTTTGTTTTCGGTATTTTCTCTGATAATTTCTTTGCTACATTTACAAAATAAGAATTAACTTTTTCAATAGATAACTCTGGTGTATCTGATATTTTGAGAAGGTCAGAATCGGAATTATTTTTTTTGTTCCGGTTAGTAAGTTTGTCTATTATTTTCCATTTTAGTTTCGGATTTGTAGTATATTTATTGAGTTCATTTTTCTCGAAGTTTCGTTTCAGTCGCTTTAATAAATCATTGCAAAAATTTCTGTATCGGCTATAAGTAGTATTTAGAATAATATTTTTAGGGTCTTTCTTACATTTCAAATGCATAAGGTCACGATTTTTTATACATCGTACCAGACCTGGTGTTATCCAAGGTTTCAGACATCTTGTATTCCTAGGAGACAGGATTTTAATTGTGTTTTTTATAATCAAATTATTTAATATATTAACTAAGTTACTAGCGGCCCACTCTGCATCTTGAGAATTTAATAATGTACTAAAATCTGTAGTCCGTAGTTTGTCAAGAACAGCTTCATTGTTTACCTTAGTATTAGTTAAATGTCGAACTTGTTTATTCTTATATGCTAAGTTTACTGTAGTAAGAACAGGACAATGATCTGTTACAAAAGAATTAATAACAATTGTAGTAGCCAAATTTGTTGCTTTAATCATCACATGGTCAATACAGTTTTGATCTCTAGTGGGATATAAGTGGCCTGCTATCAAGCCATAAGTTGCCAATAAATTTAGATAATTGAATGAGTTGTGGTCTTCATTGTTTAATTTAATATCTATATTGATATCACCAATAAAAAGTATGTTGGAATATTTACTAAATGCACGTAATAACTTATCTAAGGAATTTAAAAAGTTATCTAGATTTCTATGTGAAGGTGATCTGTAGACGCCTATTACAACAGTACCTTCATTAATTTCTATGAGTAGACCAGTAGCATCAATTAGAGATAGTTCCGTTACTGAACATCCAATACCTTCCTTGATGTAGGCTACGACTCCATCATTTTGATTACAGTTATTTCTAGTAAAGTGTGTTTCATAATTGTTTAATTTTGGAAAAGGTAGTGATTTTGAGTTCCAAGTTTCAGTTAAGATGTACATGTCACATGATATATTTAGTCTGTTTAAAAATACTTCAAATTCTGAAAAATTTTTGTTTATGCTACGAATGTTTAAAGTAAGAATTTTCATGTGATTATTTGTTGTATATTCAGTTTTTAAAAAGTTATTGCAAGACTCTGGAGTTAAAACAAAAGATGGCCCAGCCTTTATACAATCTATGCTATTTACTATTTTAGTGTTAGTTTTGGAGTCGAATGTTGTTTTAAGTGTAAATATGACTCGATTAATATGGCAGTAGTTAGATTATTATATGGACTAACTAATTGCCTGCTAACACAAGCAAATGTAATTTGTGAGTAATAGTATAAGTTGTATGAAAAACATAACTTACTCCTTTTACAATTTTTGAAGTTGAATACTAAGAATTTGTTACAATTAAAGTTCATAGAAGTATAATCACAAACTTTAGAGAAACATAAATTATATAAATCTAAGCATAGTCAATCACTATTGCTAAGAGACATTAATTGAGTCTCAGTTTTAATCTCTATATGTGGACAATCATTGGTTTTGCGGATATATATTTTCCCATTTCTTGTCCAGCAAAATTTATAATTCTTTGTCTTAGCCATATCTTTAGCTAAAAAGAATAACCTACGATCTTTATTAATTAGTCCTTCAGAGATATAAATGGGAGTTATTTGTCCTTTATATCCTATATGTGCAGAGTTGAAACGTTGGTCGGGATTTTGTTTATTATAAGATTTAACTCCCTGGATCACATTATTTCTCAATAAAACAGAAGTAAATTCCGCAATTATTGTGCTTTTACCTGTTTGGGTACTTAGTCGATAGACGTCTTTTAGAGCATGCTGATGAAAAGTGACATCAATAGTTTTGCAGGCTTTTTCAATAATATTACATAGGTCTGATTTAGATTCGGGCGTAATAGGAGATGGTACGTTCCTTATTTCTATTGTAGCACATTTAGATTGTCTCTGCATATCTTCAATTTTGGAATGTAGGGAAGATATTTCAAGTAGATGTTGTTTCCGTTCGGACTCGAGGCCTTGTACCTTTTTTTTCATATCCTCGTACTGATTATTCATAAAATCTATTGCTTTTTCAATTTCATCATTAGATTGTTTTATTTGGGTATTCTGAAGTTTTATTTCTGCTACTTCAGAAATAATCTTCTTTAAGAGAGTATTTTGAGTTTCTTTCCATTCATCGAACATAATTCGAATTTCCTCTTTGATAGAAAAAAGTTGATCCTCGCTGGACTGGGACTGTTTTTTACTTCTTTGAGATACAAGGGCAGAGCAAGCTGTATTAGTTGTTGCATTATTCACATTAGAATCTGATGGAGTATTATGCTGTAAACCACGCTGAGGAGGCGATCTTGCACGTCGAGACATAATTAATATCTCCAAGGTACTTAAGTTCACAGTTTAAGAGGTTTTTATTGACGCCGTCCAAGTTTATATCGATTCAACAGTCTTGTTGTACTCGCTTATTGACTTCAATGGTCTTCTTTGTATGCAGTACTGGTACTTCTTACGTTATTACTTTTATATATAACACTTTAAGTAAATACATTAAGAAAGAATATATCTAAGAAATCTACGACAGTTGGCACGTCCAATCGCTGTGAGCGCGCGGTGACTACTCAATCTCTTTATTTATTAACATTCACAAGAGAGTTAAATTTATACACACAAAATCACGATCGCTTCCAAACTAGGCGGAAACTGTGCCCTGGTAGCCAGGATGCGATTAAACAATTTATTTTTAATCTAAAAATACCATAGCTAATCTTGTAGGTATATATACATTATTATTAATATGCAATATTAGATTTTTATATGATGACCATAGTTTGACAAATGCTTATATACTTTATATTTTATCATATACATATTATACACACATTTCTATACACATTCTTACATAAATGACAAAAGTAAATAATTTTAAGCAATGACGCAATGAGTATGAGCTTTTGGTGAATGAAAACATTGTGATGAAACCATAGCTAGGCTTTTTTTTTTCTAATGTAAGCCTGGCTAGCTGCTACACTCAAGTTGAAAATCTGCCGCCAAATAGGTGTATTCCGGATATTAGAATTGAGAGCCCGACAACCAACTACACTTCGCGTGTCTACCATCTTCGGCCACATCATCACTTAAAATCAGGTGTGATTGTGGCCATAATGCTAAACATAATAACTATAAAATAATTGTGTTAGGGTTTAGCGTTTTATCCCCTATACCGGAGGAACCCTTTCACTTTATGGGGTAAAAGGTATCCTATATGTTGATTCATAACATTAGTTATCGTTACCACAAATCTCATCAAAATATCTCCAATAGTTTCATATTGATGAACGTACATAGACACATAAAGGCAAAAAACTGCTTAGTCATAGTTATGAATAAATATGTATGTTCTATGTTCTTATTTGGCACAGATTTATTATTAGTATATATTACGTTTGTCTACAAGCCAATTCAATTCTCATTCCAGCATTAAAAAACTCTAGAAGTTTCTATTTCAACGAAGTTCGTTCTAAGAATTACAATGAAATTATTAAGTTGAAAAATGTCAAAGCGACAACAACTACCCGTTGCAGAGTTTCCCAACAAAAGTCATTAAGAAAATCCTTTTTATTTTTTATTATACTATTTCTTATTAGTGTTATAAATTCATCTCTTGAAAAATAGAGCAAAGTTTTTAAATTTTATTTTATAAGTGCTGTGTCCGCGAGTTCTTTCGCGAATAATAGAAATAATTTAAGTTTAATAATCATAGCGTAGAATGTAAATATATTTTACATTAAAAGTAATTAAAGGCTGACGTTCTGGTCTGAAGTTCGCTGGTTGTAGATATTAGTTATTATAGTTGATTCCTTTGTTATAAATAATAATACTAGAAAGCGGAAAAGTTCATTTGTTTATTTGAACGCGCTACTTTAAGGAAGTAACAGCCAGATTTCAGCAAGTTTTCTTTTTTGTTTGATAGAGTCATCATTAGAAAAAATTAGGCTATATAACATCACGCTATCATAAATTTGAGCAAAGTTATATTGAACAAAGTTACAAAAAGGAAACGTTGTTAAATTACTTTAAATTTCACGCAAACAAGGTCGCGGGCAGAGCTAGTTTATAAATACAAAGAAATTGATTAAATGAGGCACAATCAGAAACAACGTACTGCAACTGTAAACATGAAATTTCGACCCAATACAAATATAAAAATCGTGACCAGAATAAAAAGGTATTGAAAGACCTGAAAAGTACCTAGAAATATTTTATATCCTTATGTAAAATGAAGCTACTCTAAAAAAATATGCAAATATATTTAGACTCGCAAAGTCGTTACTGAATAATTGATTACTAACATTATATGTAGTATTTATATACTTACTATAGTATTTTAATAACAAAACATAAATGTTCAAGTAATAACAAATTTAATCCATCAAAGTCTATACCAAAGTTCGCTGTAAATGTAATACATTTCTATTAGAACCCGGAAACATCACTCAACTGGGAAAATGACACAGCACGCGTGTCATATTAAGATTTACATTATTCACTTATATTTTCCTATACGAAACAGGAGTTGTGTATCCATGAAAATATTTCTAAGTACATAATTTTTGTTCCGATAATAAAATTCGTTAGACGGCATTTCTGTTGTAAGGGTTGACAAGCTGTGGCAATTTAGGGCGATGACGTAAGACCAAAGGAGACTGGATTATTTCCCGCTATTATTACTAACTTCAGTTTGAGAGTTCTACAAGATTACTTAGGGTCTACAGTTAAGTCTAGTATTTTGGTTTTCAAATTACTTATCTGCGACTAGTTCAAGTAAGGCACATATCCAGCGCATTTAACTACACGACACCATACTATACAATTTGAAGCGATGATAACTCAGTGGGTAGTATTTACGGACGCCGAGTCAATAGACATGAGTTCGAATACATATGTTGAGCCAATTCGGTCAAAGAAAACACTGTAATGAAACCATAGCTTAGAGTTTCTTCTAATATCTTTCTCGACAGCTACCACTCTCAAGTTAAAAATCTGCTGCCAAGTGTCTATAGATGTGTTCTGGCAGTTGTATTTTAGAGCCGGTCTTCCCAATAGGTAAGGGTGTCCTCTATCTTGGCTCACATCGCCACGTATAAAGTAATATTGTAGCCATTACGCCACACCTATACAGTATATAAAGTCATCTCTTAGTAGATTTTTCATTTTGCAAACTAATATGATCATCCTAGTCTGAACAAAATACTGCCTGTGGAGTTAACGTGTCACAACAGAAACTTGTTAAAGAAAAGGATGACGAAAATAGCTTAAGGCTTCATATGAGGCCTTATTTACTTATAGCGTTCACAACTATAAATCAAATTAAAACCCTTTATTTAATTTAGGCCCTATGAGGGCGATTATGAACGTGAAAACTGGCATCGGCTCGTAAAGTTACATAGTCATCCAGAAAAACCGGCAAGAAATTCGACCTGCTTGTTTGTATCTTTGTAAGTCCATTTTCTTACATAATAGTTTAATGTGTGTTTTTAAAATTGTTATTAGCGGATGTACAGAGAGGGGTGTCAATTCCAAACATCACGATTATTCTATCCTAAAAAATTTAGCCTTTTGACATCAAAACTCATTTGAGATTGTTCTTGAACGTACTGTCCGGCAATTTGATAAAATGCTTTGGGACTTTATAGTAAAACCTAACACAGTTACCTTAAATAGTTTTTACCGTTTTGCTAAATCGTTATCATTACAATCATTGACTCAAGCAAATTGAAGAATGGGTCAAACTACCCACGTGTCTCATTCTTAGCAACATAACATAACATAAACTATTTAATAACTTTTGCCCTTTTCTGTTACTTACATTAATGCAGCTTTGCTTCTAAAGTGGTAGTAGCATAATGCTAAATAGTCTACGCCTTCCTCAAAGATTGCTCTATCGAAAACAATTAGAGTTATGGGAATCCGTCCGGTAGTTCCTAAAGTTAGCGCGTTCAAACAAACTTTTCCACTTTATATTATTAGTATAGATATATAGCTGTTTTTTTTTTCGACCTAAGTTATATTTCCTCTCTCTTTGATAATGAAATAAAATTATAATTAATAATCTTTGAAAATTAATTCTCAGTGTTCGTCCAATCGAATCGCTGCCAAGGAAGTTTATTATTACAAATTAACTTTCATCGATGGCTGTTTGGAAAACAAAGTAATTATATTGGTAAGATACTACAAAGACTGAAAAAGAAAATACTCTAGAGCGCAGATTATATTACAGAGATGCTGAAGAATTCCAGTTAAGAATTAACTTTTATTTTCTAATCAACGCAATTTAATTACTTTGTGCTGTTCTCTTCGTTTTACGTCAAAGATTGTTTCCTTTTTTTTTTGTATGTTTATTTACTTTAATATAAATTGTGATTGTATCAATTATTTTTTTATTTCTGTATCCTTACTAATATTATAAATGCGAAAGTGAGTTTGTTTGTTACGCTTTCACTTCTAAACCACTATAGAGATCGGAACTTGGAGACAGTGTTAGACTACTTTTTATGCCGAAAAACTTATAGGAAGTGGAGTAAAGAAATGGGTAAAATTTTTAGAAATTATTTGTACATGGTTTAGGGTTATTCTTTATTTGAATTCCAATGAACGTTCACTATTTTACTTTTATTATACTATTACTTTTATTTTACATTTTTCCCATCAGTAAAAACATACGAGACGCATTTCCTCGTAATGTTATTCGCTCGGCGAAACCGCCGGCATTGGTTAATAAATCTATAAAAATATTTTATTTTATATATGTTAAAAACTTTTAATTCTGGATTTACCTTCTTACTGAGACGCCAAAAACGTGCGTAATATCTGGTTACCTTGTTTTGGTATATAGTTTATATATTTAAATTTAAAATATCAATTGAATAGAAATTTAAAAAAGCTACATAATGTTAACATTGGAATATTTTTGTTATCAATGAGCTGCACTTTTTCGAGACACGCAGTATCAATTGTAAATACATTTATTAATATAGTTTGCACGTATAAATTAGCATTTATAACAGAACTATTCCTACACGGTATTGTGGTTTAAACGCATAGCTGATGGCTGACGGTATCAACTTCTTAAAAAATGGGGATGTAGCGTCAGTACATGACGCTTGTTTAAGTTTCTACAATGTCATCCGAGACCTTTTGGAACCCAAAGTTGCGATAAAGATAGCAAGTAGATCCAGTATCAGAAGAAAGTTGAAACAAACCTAATTACACAGAAGCATGTGCGTTACTCGAACTAACGTTAAACCCGACAAACTAATTTAATCACTTACTCGCGATATATTTCTCCGAGTTACAGAATTAATTTAACAACATTATTTTTAATGGCTTAAACCGCAACAGTATTCCTGAGAACCACAATTCTCTCTCCATTTAACATCGTAGTGTGAAGCTTTAAATTTCAAACCTTTTCATGAATTGATTTGCAAACTCGATAGCTCATAAACAGCAAAATAAAGCAGTTGCCTTGTAGCCGTTGTGTTTATAAACTTCTTCGCTCTTGACATTAGACAAATTGCCTATATGGGTAGATGTCATAGAAAGATCTTAAAAAAGAAATATTCATTCTCTGTGGGAATGTAAAACAAAGAAAAATACACCCATATACTCAGACAGATAGATGGCTTTCGTCTCTCAGCAGTAATAAATTCAGTATCGTTCACTTTGCACTTAGACATTTACTCGTATTTTCATGTATATTTCAAATAAAACTTATTTAATATTTCTTTAAATTTTATATATTTGCATGAAAGTGCTCGAGGGTGGTAAAAACAAGAATAAAAATGGCTGATAAAATCCGATAATTTCTCATTGAGCATTAAATTGCTATCTTCGATAAAATATATTCGAGAGCGCTCACCGATAATTTTGTTCTCAACATTATCATTTTTATGTTTTATAGATTTAGCGTTTTGGCCACAATTTCATTTAATATTATTCGTGGATGGTAACTAGCTTGCCCCACCACAGACTAGAACAAATTTGAAATCTGTCCCTGATCTCTGGCAACACGGAAATTTAAAGTGTCAACGTGGTGCAATTTAGTGGGTAATGTTGGGGTAATTAGGATCTAATGAGTCACTGCATGCCTCTCTTGCCTTGATTAATGCATTCACGCATTGCGACAAGGAAGTAAAGAATAGGAATTTAAACGTCATGTTAATTTGAAAAATCAAACACGCATTAGAAACTTCTTTATCACTGTGCTATTGCTTCATGACGATGTTTTTTGCAGCTCTTTTCAGGATTTAAATTCACGTGCAACTGATGTGGCATTGCTTTAGCTTTATATCTTTCATATAATTACCTTAAAGATAATTAATTATCTATTTATATTAGCAATATTTCTATTCTTTAAAATAAACAACTAAGGTGATAGATGGACGTATTTTTGGCTCATAAATGTTACCAAAGAACTTTTCTTAAGAGCATTGACGCCTAATATTGTACACTTAAAGAGCTACATTCAGCCTCGTCAAGGGTTAAAAGCCCATCAATCTTCTCATACGCTAACCGGAGTAGTTCAATGAATTACCAATTTTCTCCCTTTTCCATGGGATTTGATAATCGTTTACCATTATTGCTGAGATTCACGAAAGGTTTCGAAACAGAATTCAAAGAACTATCTGCTAGAAACTTGATGTTGTCAGATTTAAAAATAATATTTGCATTAAACTTCTGTAGACTATAGATCATTTTTAGTTACTAGAAAACGTATATTATATACAATTCTAGCTGGAATTAGTGACTTTTATCTACGGCAAACAAAAGATTTGGGTACCTATTTGTGTTACAAACATCGTATATTTATAAAGCTGATTTTTTATACCAAGTGCAAAAGACTAAAATAAAATTCTTAATTTTAGTGCAGTGAACTACATCAATTTTATATTAGTAAAGGACAAAAACATACATGATTAGAGAGAAGAAAAGACAGAACTAATTTATCAGCATAAAAAAAAGATGACCAATATAAGCAAGGTGGGACACAGCGATAATTATTTTCAGATATCTCTCAACTTGAGGCAAGTTGACTGGGAAGCCCATCAGATTATAGCTGCCAAATAATATTGTCATATGTTTCTGTGGAGTACAAGATTCCCCGAACTTCTTGAGGGAAATAAATTGACTACCAACATAACAAAATAACAGCTCTAAATCTTAGACAAGAATAGTACAACCCGACAAGTGAAGTCGATTGATGAACTACCATCGATTTTCGTCGACTGTGATGCGGGTCCTTCAAATGCTCCTTCACGCTTCGCTTAGATAACTTGATAACATACGTAGGTACGACGAGAATTGAATATAGATTCGTCGTTTCGATCATGTAAATGGCATAGTTGTTGTTGAATCTTTCATTTTTATTTATTATTACTATCAATACATGTTTTAAAATTGGTTATACAATTTGTTTATACAATAAACAGAAAGCACATATACCACGAGAATTATAAGCACCAGGCTGACTAACTAAAGTTCTCTGTATCTTGAGAGCTGGTTTATCCCCGATGTCTAGACAGTCTAGAACAGGAGAGTCTAGGACTGCAGTTAGCTATATACTAGAGTGTGCCTCTAAAGCTGCGCTAGCACTCTCCTACAAAATCTGACTGAACAGAGAGAGAAATACGAGTAGTGCCGTTGAGTGTTGCCGCACGTCAAAAAAGAGCTCATTAAATGTACACCCGTGTGTCATGTCTCGGGATCTGTTTGGAGTATCTCTATCTGCGACACGATGGACCCATGGATTGCTAAGAAGTTGCTATGACAATCTATACGAATATTTCACCTATTAACATGATTGAACCACAAATAGGACAAAGTACTCAATATTGAGAGTATTAGTAACAAAAACAATATTTTAAAACAATTTTCCACAGATTGCTTCTAACATAAACCTAAAATTTTGAAACATCTATTTTGACGAAGAATTATAAGAGATATATGACGTTGCTAGAAATTATACTTCTAAGAAATAATATACAGTGATCAATATCCAAGTTATAGTACTGACTAACATACGTCTATAACAAAATAATATTAGACCCGACGAAAATAATTTATATATAATATCATTTCTATATCATTTACCATTACGAATACAATTCCCAAGATCTAGATTCAGACGATGTCGAAAGGAACGGTGGTCAAATACATTTGTTCTCATAAATGTAACTATTAGGACCAAAGTCTACGAAATCAAGTTTATTTAGGTTTAATATGGAACCCGTAATTGATACTATTCCTAATATTTACTGTTGGTATATTATCTTCAGTTGTTTTTAATATTTTACTAGCTGTCCTGACAAACGTTGTTCTGTCTTATATATTGTTTTAGGTAATACTTTGGGTGTATTAAAAAATGAGAGGACGAGGGTAGGAGGGTGAAAATGTATGATTGTTGGTATTTTTAACGTCATATCATAAAAAAAATATGTTTATCAGTAAAATAAAATAAAAATATTTGGGGTAGACCACCCTTATCACTTAAGGGTATAAAACTAGATTACGAACAATTCTCAGTTCTACCTAATATATATATATATATATATATATTTTTTTTAATTTTATAAAAATCGGTCAAGCCATTTAAAAGGAGTATGTCAAGTAACATTGTGTCACGAAAATTTTATGCATAAGAGATATCATAAAATAAATCGTTTGTTTATTTGAAAACAATAAAATCCTGTACCATCGGTCGGTGGATTTGAAAAATTACCATTACTTTTAATATTATTATTTTTTAATACTTTAATTAACTTTTAATATTAATATATTATTGAGGAAGGTTGTGTACAATTTAAATCGTGCTATGGCCCTTAGGAGTAGAAAAAAAAGGAAACTCGCCGAATGGATGTAATAGCGTGGGCGAGTGACGTGCTACGACACAATAAGTCAATGGGATACAGTAAATAACCTTCATTCAGAAAAAAAAAATAACCCTGAGATACGGAAAAATATCTTTTACTCCCACATGACCAAAAGAGAGAGAGACGAACATCTTAGCTATCCATGGGTTCACCATGCATTTGCCGGGTCCATCGTGTGATAGAGAGGGAAACTCCGAACAGTTTCCGAGACTTGTGCCACGGATGTAGATTGATGTATGTTTAGGTCTCTTTCCGACGTGCGCCAACACTCACCTTCACTACTCGTGTTTCTCTCCCTACTAAGGTTAATTTGGTAAGAGTCTGATAACGCAGATTTAGAGACACATTCTAATTTAGAACTTACTACAATCCAAGAGAAGCCAAGACCTTTTAGTAGTTTATAAAGAGAATTTTGCTGGTATATCTCTCCTTCCCACTTCGACCGTGTATAAATTCACTTCGTAGCCATTCCTGTTCAGGTCATTTCGTAGCTCGTTGTATATATTTGTTTTATAGCGTGGTGTTTTGGTATATTTCTTTCTCATGGCACAGTGAGCTCAGTCATTACTCTGTGTTTTGATGTTTTGAAGAAAATAAATAAATTCGGCCTGGAAGTCGAAGCTCGAACATCCTTTCGAATTTTATAAGAAAACACATGCGTCTCCTTCATAATTATCCATAATAAAATAGATGAAAACAAAATCATATAGCTGATTTTTTACTTATTTGGCTTGTAATTCTTGATGGTTTATTTGCAGATTTGAAATACTTTATTTCTATTTCGGTTAGCATTTGAAATGTTATGACCGTACCCACATATGTAAAGTAGGTCAGCGCACCCCTTATATATTTATCAGCCGTGTAGAATTGTAGGGGTTGCGCAATTGAACTTTGCATTACTTTCACCGCATCCTTGGTACTGAAATATGTTGAATATAAATTATATAATATATGTATATATATCCAAATAAATATATGGACAATATTCATGAAATCGGTGCTCTCGTAAGACACCGACAGAATCGAAGGTACTTAAGTTTTTATAAAAAAAATAAACCTTAACTTTTAATTTAGGTAGAACCATCAAATAGATAAAATATTATTTAATTATCTGTATTTATTTACCATTATTATAAAAAAATCATAAAGGATTGCTCACAAAAGTGAAAATTGAAGCCATTCAAATAAGTGTTTTTTTGAATTATGAATTTAATTGTATTGGCGATAATTAAAATTTCATTATTTTTTAAATTTAAATATTTAGCATTCGTACTGATTTTACATACATCGGTAATAAGAACAATAATCCTATATATGTTTACTTAGATAGTATTAGAAGAGAGTTATAAGCTATGGTCAATTGGATTGCGATCAACACAACCATGGTAATGAAATAGTTCCATTAACTCCCATCTGATTTGTCAGCTTTCTGGATCAGTCAGTTTATACCTAGCTGCTAGGAATGATAGCTCAGTGATAGATAAGATATTTAGTCAGATCATCAATCATCAATCATCAATCAGTCAGATCGAGACAGTGACGCTTTGAATTCGAATATATCGTGCGAACCTCTAATGAGTTTCCTCGTAACCTTGCCTGTACAAACATTTAATCTATCTCGGATTTCCTTAATCGCAGCATAATCCTCCGGGATCGTTGGCTAAGTTAAGATCTTTAATTGGATTTTAATGGTACAATGACATTTTCGCAATTCCCCATTGGATTAATTGTTATAGGTTCGAATGGTTGACCCTAATTAATCTATAGAGAGCTGTTTAGTAAAAAAATGTGTGCTCGCTCATTGTTTATTTAAAAGATGCATTATAAGGTGCTGCACTTTCGTTTTCACTACGATAAATTTCAATTAAAGAAATATTGTAGGTTCATACCAGCAGTGCAATGAATAGCTAGATAACTATCAAGCCTTATTTTCCAGTACAAGGTTATAATTAAGATTAAACACAAAAATATCGACTTTTCAGTAAACCAAAATTCCTATTTAAAAATAACGTTTTGAATTTATAAGTGGTGAACGGAATCCAAACCACTGCTAGTCGGAATAGTGATAAGTAATAATACTGCATTGCCTCGCTGGATTACAGAAGTAATTGTTTGGCAGAAGTATAGACCAGCGCTCTAAACTTGGGGCAGGTGAGCCATTTCATTCACGAGATGTTAAAAATAGCTGTCTGCACCTGAACTACACAAGTGTAGGGTCTCAACTTTTAATAGTAAAGTACGTAGCCTCTATTTAAGCTCCGAATAGTTGCGCTGCTTGAAGTCCCTCGAATATTGCTATTTCCTTGGATTTTTTTGGATAATTTATTTTGGATAGTTTTATTTTTTCTAAATTTTCTTTATCTATCTCACTTATATCCTTACTCCCATATTAATTATTTTATCATTATATTAAATATAATTTGTGTCTAAATCTAAGTGTGTACATAGTATATTATTAATATTATTCGATAAATATCAAATTAAAAATGCTAGAAACATAATATATAAAAAATAATAAATTATAAACATATTTATGGTGTTCAAAACTGACATCCCTATTTTGATGGAGAAACCATCTTGAATAGGACATTAATTCGTATTATTGAACATTTGCTTAAAGAAACTGATTTCAAAGTATAAGACTTTAATCATAGGCCTGAATATAGAAATAACAAATATAACGATTAATGATTTTTTGTACTGTGTAGCGTAAGCGTTATGACCTCAATCTTACCGGATGTTAAGAGACGATGTGACCGAGATGGTGGCCACGTCAAACTTAGTGAAGCAAACTGGATCTCAAGTGCACTTGTCGGAACACACATACAGGTATTTAGCCTCAGATTTTCAACTTGATGTAACTAGTCAGGAGGGCGTAAGAAAAATCCCTACTACAATGCTATGGTTTCATCACGTTTTCACCGCGGTGGTTTCACCGCGTCCTTACATATAACCAACAGAGCCGTCATCGATTCAATATATTGTATATTGATTGATTGAAATAAAAAAAAGGAACTACATCTGACCGTAAGCCGGGTCAATCAGCATGCTTATACTAGGGGTTACGCACACATATATTGTTCTCATTTCATATTGACAAGGGTCAGATGTTACCAACAGACCGCCTTTCGTCATGTAAATAAACTTGGAACGTGCTTACTCGTAATACTACCTTATTTTCTTCATATTTTCCTTCTATCGCACTTATATTATTATATCATTGCTATTTACTTTTACTGTATAGTTTACGACCGTATTTAACTGCATTGTAACGCATCAATTGTTTGCAGCGATGATAGCTCAGTTGGTAGTATATACGGACGCCGCATCAAGGGACATGAGTTCGAATCCCCCTGCATTGAGCTTGAGCTTTCCGTGAACGAAAACATCGTGATTAAAACATAGCCTTTTCTCACGCCCACCTGGCTAACTACCACAAGTTTGAAAATCTACTACCAAATACCTACAGGTGTGTTCCGGATGTTGCAATTGAGAATCAGTTCCTCCACTAGTCTTAGCGTGTCTTAGGCCACATAGCCAATTAACGTCAGGCGAATTTGTGGTCATAAAACTAACCCTAAACTAAAAAATACAGACTACGTAAAGCAATTAAATTAAATTTAAGTAACTGAAGTCGACCTTAGAACAGAAAATGGATTTAGGTTCCCGATTTACCTCAAGGAGATTATATATACGCGGGAAAAAACCAATTCACTTCCTTTTTATTTCCTGTTTGTGAGTTTTTTTTTTATTATTCAACAGCGGTCGGTTCAGTGTTGGCATTATAAAAAAGTTAAAAAAGTTAGATTAATATTTCAGTTGCAAATATAGAACTAAATAAATCCATCACAAAAAGGTATATAAAATAAATAAACCGGGATATTGAAAGCCGTACGATTTAGTTGCACTTTCAGGTCATCTGAATCTGAAAGCTTTATGAAAGTGGGCGAGTGACGCAAAGGCGTACTAAAATAGACTTCCAGCTATAACCTACCCAGTATAAAACTAGACTAATCGATAGTGACGTCACTGCAGCTTTACCAAACGAATGCAGTCATAAAATTCCTATTTTGTAGCAGTAACTATATTAGCATCTGATAAAGTACCTTTTTTATTTTATGTAGGTTTAGCGTTAGGGCTACAATTTTACTTGATCTTAAGTGACGATATGACCAAAGCTGGCGAACACGCTAAGCCTTTTGTGAGTCTGGCTCTCAAATGCAACTGGCAGAACACACCTATAGGTATTTGGCAGTAGATTTTCAACTTGAGGATGGTAGCTAGCCATGCGGTCATTAGAAAAAGCCCTACCACCATGCTATGGTTTCATCACGGTGTTTCCGAAAGCTCAGGCTCATTGCAGGGATTCGAACTCACGTCTTGATGCGGCGTCCGTACACGCTACCACTGAGCTATCATCACTTCATAAGCTGAGTATATAGCTACCACTAATCGTCTAGCAGTTGTGATTCATTGTTAAAATCTAGAACTAATTCTTGTACAGATGTTCTAATTTGTTCAAAGAGTAACGATGAACCAGAAATGAATCTGTGAAAGACCTTGACATTAGCGAAGATGTCTACACAACCAAATGCAAAAATAATAAAAAATACAGTGTAGAAAATGATGGTAAACTGGTTTGGCTTTTGGGTAAATAGTATATTACATAAATAATCTGGGTAAATAATTTGCTTTCGGCAAACACTGGAAGTGTTACGAAAATAATCTCTGGTAACATCGTTCGTGCGTCCCTCATGGTGTTATGTTATTGGTAATTTCGGGTGATTTGCACCACAATTCCCCTTTATGACCACACACCAGGGGTTGTAAGACCGGACCTAAATCTGATCCACGGCAAAGAGCGAACGTAGAGACCGTGCTGGGGCGCAAATAGGTGTGTGTAGGAGGGCGTATATCAACTTACTAGTCACGTCACACAAAAAGGTTGCGTATCAATATTTCAAAGCCCTTATAGAAACAAGGGGGCTTACGCGTAGACAGTAGAATTATAATATATTTTTTCTTTTATATGAGATGTTATGACATAGTTCGGAAATATTTAGCTGTAATATTTATATCGACAAATATTTATTATTTAAGTGGATTAATATATATTATTAATTAGACCTTCACTTTTTTATTAAAAATTAATAACTTATACTTCAATTAACTTCTGCATTTAAAACTCTAATTAGACAGTTTTATTGCAAATATAACAACGAAAGATAATTATAATTTATTAGTGTTGCTTTGTAAACTTCTATCAGATTAAAATAACACCATTATTATTTATATCGAAGAAGCTGTATGTATCTGCGAATTCGTTCCTAAATATATGGACCATTAGCTAGTATTCAAGAAAGAACAAGGAAACCAACATATTAAGAGTGCCATGCCTATACGTTTTGACAACGTCATATTTTTGTCATAAAAACATTGATAATTTAAAAAAAAAAGTCATTTTCATAGTTGTAATAGTAGAAATAGACATCATCTTGCTCTGATCCACACAAGTCTAACAAAAATACAGAAATCATTTAAAGAAACAGGTGTGTCCGATTCTATAATAAAATCCCTCACGAAATACGTGAACTGCAACAAAAACAGTTTAAAATAATTGTAAAGAATAAAAGCGTATTACACAATTGCAGATTATTTAGCAGATAAACATGCGTGAGATTAAATTATTGTTAATAATTATAAGTTCGGAAAATGAAAACGAAATAGCGATTGCTGGAGAGTTCCTTTCGCCGCTGCTTATCTTCCAGAACATGTTGATTCCGAAACGATTAGTAGATTTTTGACTTCAAAGAAGTTTTTTTTTTATACTTAAGATTTAGCGTTATGGCCATAATCTCACCTGATCTTAAGTGACGATACGGCCCAAGTTGGTAAGCACGCTAAACCTGTTAAGAAACTGGCACTCAAATCAAATCACAGTAAAAGTCAATAACCAATCACATAACATATTAAAAACATAAGGTTATAGATACTGCGAATGTATAAATAACTCTTTAGTTACGTAGAATATGTTTTAAATATACAATGTTTAAAACATAGCTTCATGATAAAGGAACGTGAGTCAGTCGCGGAACTTTTATTGGCTTTCCATCGGCCCTCGATGACTTTGGCACGCCACTTGAATACATAACTCTACTTCGCCCATGAAGTCAAGCGGTTTTAAACTTCGTTCCGTGAAAACAAGAACAATTTAAATCTATTATTAATATGGACTTATAATTACAGTTACATACTACTTAATTTTCTTCTCCGGGTTATTTCTTCAAGAAGATGAGTATAGGTCTTTTACATTGCATCAAATTTGTATATCTCTAAAGTAGTTATCATTCAAGTTTATGTATGTAGTTCTGGGAATCGTGGGTCGGTTGATTCTGTCCGCTAGTTAGAAGGCTAGTTTACACAGTGCAAGCTGCTGCGTAGCAAGTAGACAGCTACACGACATATATTAATTACTGTCCAGTCTACCGAGTTGTCGCGATGATGAGTGAAAGTATTTTAATTAAAAAAACAATTGATATTTATTTTTTAATAGGGTAAATCTTTTATTATTTAGATGTTTTATTAGATACCATATATTAAGAATCTATTTTCTCAAACATGCACGCAAATATTGTCACTATTGTCGAAAAAAGAACACGCGAAGTATCGTATTTACGGACAAAGACAATCAAATCCATTGCAGAAGCGTTTTTTGAATTTGGAACATTACAAGGCTCCAGCAACGTTGTATGAAACGGCGTGCTGGGGTTATCAAAAACTCTTTGACTGGATCTCTTTTATCATTCTTGACATACCAAAGTAAGTCTCTTTGCTTTGTACAAATTGCGTTCAAGTGGCTGTATAGCCATAAATACGCTTGCCTTTCGGCACATATGAAAAATAGAAGAAAAATTTGTCTTGATTTGTTATTTTACATACTTAAGAAATCTAAATTTAATAATTAAAATGACTTGCAATGGCACACAAAGTGAAACGGAGATTCATTGTAGTCCACAAGATTTAAAAAATCAGAAGCCAAATTGGAAATGGAAAACCTGCTTGCAGCAAACCCAAAATAAAAATCCAAGAAAGTATGAAAATTTTATGAGTTGAAAAAACGAGAAAAAGTGAACATTTTGTGAAACATTTTCATGAAACAGTGTTTTTAGCGTACTTTAATAAGATTGCTGAAACTAAAAAGCCATCTACATTATGAGCAATTTATTCCATGATGAAATGTACAGTTCATACACAAAACAGCATTAACTTGAAAAAAAATGGACATTTAACTAGATTTCTTAAACGACAATCGACCGGATTCAAAATAAAAATAACGAAATTTTTTAATGGGGAAAACATAAAGAAACTTTTAATGAAAGCCCCAGTTTATATATATTTAGCGACAAAGGTAAATTACAATAAAAGCGATGACAACTCAGTGGTAGCGTGTACGACTTCGCGTCAATGGGCGTGAGTTCGAATCCAACCACCTTTAATGAGATTGAGTTTTCGGTGAAGGAAAACATCGTGATGAAACTATATCATGATGGGAGTACTTTTTCTAATGCCCACTTCGGTAACAACCATCGTCAAATGGAAATTTTGCCGCCAAATACCAATAGGTGTGTTCGTGCAGCTGCACTTGAGAGCCAGTTGCTTCACAGGTTTAGCGTGTCTATTAACTTAGCCTGTATCGTCACTTAAGATCAGGTAAGATTATGGACATAACGCTAAAACCTTACGTATAAAAAAAGAAAAAATGTATAACACAAAAAGTACGTTTTATTTCCCTGCATTCTTTTGAGAAAAGCACTATATATGCCTCGACGGAAATAGCAATTACTTGCCTCGTATTAGTGAAGTCTTCGCCTAAATATTAGATTATTTTTATTCTATCCACAAGTACTTGCGGCTGGCTAGTTTCATTGAAATATAATAAGAAACATTTACAAAAATACTGCAGTAAAAATTACCAATCCACCCAAGTGACATTTTTCTTCGTTTGAAGTTAATGGACTAATTACAAATGTTTACCACACATAATATCCAGGATAAAGGTTCATTTACTTTTCGTCATTGGAATTGAATCTGAACTGCTGAGCTTTATCCACCAATACAAACTAAATGCACACTACAGAAACTACGAAGTTACAAAGTTTGCAGCTGCACAAGGACGCAAGTTAAAAATCAAACTTCGGTCAACACCGACTTTAAAATAAAATCTCTATAAAACGTGGAAAACACTAACTTTGGTCGCTTTACCGTATTGCCAAGACAGTATCGGACAACAGTACGGAGCAATAATGGATCATTTGGTACTGTGAACGGATGTCGCGTCAATTGACATGAATTCGATCTGCCTGCAATGAATTAAGGGAGTTGTGGAAAAACATCGTGAAAATCTCACAGTATGGTAATAGAGCTTTTTCCAACGCCCAACTAGGCAAATTCCACCCTCAAATTGAAAATCTGCCGCCAAATACCTATAGATGAATTCCGGCAGTAACACTTGAGAGTCAGTTCTTCCACTTTGCTTAGCGTGTCCACCACCTTGAGCCACATCGTCATCTAACATCAGGTGAAATTGTAGCCATAACACTACAAAGTGCGCAGTCTTTCCACTGTCGCTATAAAGAGTTAAAACTTTATATGAAGCAATAAAGAATACTACTGTCTAATCAATTTACAAACAAACACTATGGATATTGACATAAAAGACTAATCGATTAAATTATATCTCGCGAAACCCTATTTAATATAGTAATCAATTTTTAATCAGAAAGGGCGCTGACAGAATTCCCTTGAAATTTACTAAAAAAATTTAGGTCACGCCGCGAACAAAGAAATAAAGATTAATGGATGCGCCACGTTATTAGTTACATAAGATATTACAGAAGGTTGACTTTATAAATGATCTTTTGTGGGCAGATTATGGCTCGCATTACAGCAATTTATCTTGATCAAAACATTAACAGTCACATCAAGTCACTAATATCTTATATATCAATTATCGGTGCTTGCGTCTTTGTTCGCGATAAATTAAAAATTGGACCGTTTATTTTGAAAGTGGTGTAAGTCCATTTTCTTTTGTTTCGAGAAAATTAAAGGTTACTATATTTGTTGATAATGCAATTTCATTTACCGACCGATTTTAAGTTGTACAGAACATGGGATTTTTTTGAGAAATTAAACACGGACTAGTTATATATAAAAATGTACATTAAATTAAGCATGACTTACGTGATAGCTCATTTTTCTCAAAAATGGACTTACACCACTTTCAAAATAAACGGTCCAATTATTGAATCATTTTTGGCCAGTATTGTGACTTTTTGCAATACAGCTTTACTTGTATCGGTGATAGCGTGATTTTAAATAGCCTAAAGCCTTCTTCAATGATTACTCTAGCAAATGCAAAAAAATGAATGAAATCCGAGCGGCATACTCAAACCTCAGTGTCGCATCTGCTTTCAAGGAAGTATGTTGTGTATCGATTGATTTATCATGTGCCCTAAAACAACAGAAAACGCCCTCGTGCTTAATACAACTACAAACTACACAAATAAAACTTTTAAAGGTTGTGGAATCAAATTTTATTCTTAATTATTACTATTTTTATTGATAAATTCTTAAATGATATTTTTATAAAGCAAAATTTCCCAATCGTAAAATTATCCCTTACAAAAAGAATTGTTTATATAAACGATTTATAGTATCGTAAACATTTGTTTTTCGGACCCGGTTTAAAAAGATACTAAACTATTTCTCCGTTCATTAAACTGTACGTATCATCATAGTAATTTAATGGTTAACACTATACTGATTCAATTTTTTATGGCTCACACTAGTAAATTCGTCCAACGATAATTGGTTTCTTTTTATATAGGTTATTGTAACATTTGAACACACTATTACTTGATGTTACGTGACAATGTGGGCCAAGATGATGCAACTGCCGAAACACACCCATACAGGTGTTTAAATACATACTTTAATTTGTGGGTGATAGCTAGACAGGCGGACATGAAAACTACCCTGCCGCCATGATAATTTCAAGAAAATGTTTTCCTTCAACAGTAGCTCAGCCTCATTACTAGAACTCCAACTCAAATCTATTAACCATATGTCCGGATTATCTACTAAAGAACCATAGTTGATTAACGTTTCAATATGCTTATAACTTTGAAATGTTATTGAGGTTCCTTTGTCAAGGAGTCATATGTCATACACAAAGGAGGAAATAGCTAAATATATAACATACCATACAATAAATGCAGCTTTTACGAGGTGCTTCGTTTCTTTGCGTGTCGTACGAAAGTCGCGATATTGTCTGCTCACGTCCCTGTTGTATCCCCTTTGCACGTATTCAATTTCTAATAAATTACCTATAAAATGAATACGTGAATTTCTCATTCGCATGCTCTACGCTAGACTTGTTTGATGGCAAATTCAAATAAGAGTTTTGTAGCAATACTATTGCTGCTACAATCTCTCTGTCATCATCAAAAGTTCCTACTTTGTTAGGTTTCAACTACATTTTTTCTTTCGTTTCCTCTAGATATATTACACTGAATGTTTTTTCTTTCCTCTATGATCATATTTCTGTATTTCTAATTCAGCATAGCTGGCGAAGGCTTCTAAATATCTTCCTTCGTACCACGAGTTATATAAAATCCTTCCTCTTGATTAGAACGATAATAAACATTATCAAAATTAAATTTAAATGTTACTTATCGTAGGTGTTATTATATTTTTATAGGATTTAATTTGTGGTCTCAATCGCGAGTGTTGTTAAGCGACGACGCGGTCCAAGTTAGCGGACTTGATACGCCTATTCATATGCAACTGCCGAAGTACTCTTATAGGAAATTAGCAATAGGTCTAAAACTTACGAGTGGTAACTATCCAGGCAAGTATTAAAATAAGCCCAAACATGTTATAATTTCATAATTAAGGTTTCTTCAACTAAAGCTTGGGATCATTGCAGGGAGTCATATCATTCAATTCATCATCTCAAAAATCACTATAAATATAAAATACCTGGTCCCAAAAAATATTTAGCTCATGGTGAAACTATGTTTAGGTAGTGTATAATATTATCGAAACTTTTTTTCTCTTCCATGCTATGCATCCCACATAATGGGGTCAGCTTTCCGTATTTCTCTTCACCACTTTGCTCTATCCTCGACATTGTTTTCAGAAACCGTGCAATCCTTTATGTCCTACAGCATTACACCCTACCACCCCTTCTTAGGAACCATAATATTCATTAAACGGAACTTACAATTTATTTTTTATGATTAAATACACCGGATGAGGTTTTTTTACAATTTATAGCTCGATGATATATAAATATATCTTATAGATTTTTAAATCTGCTCTCATTTATGTGCTCAACCATAAAGCAATGGACACGTTGACAGTTGTATGAAAACGATTTCATTGATTCAATTTAAACTTTATAAAATGAATCAAAATTAAAGCGTAGTTATTAAAATCATATGCATCATTTTGTCTACTTTCACTGTCACTCACTGCGCATGGTGCACGACAGTTTCAATAATTAAATTGGAGAAATTTTATCCGATGTTACACTTTAAAGTGAAATTACTGCTTTTTGTGTACTGACTTTCAGTTAAATTACAAATAAACATTAAATTTGAAATGTCGCAGGATTCTTATATCGTTTTGATGGTGGAGCAACAAAATTTTGCAAGGTTTTAAAACAATAATTCACGATTTACGATCAGTCAATCTACATGCATTATCTTTGGTGACTTTCATTTTAGAGAAATGGAAAATCGATAACGGAAAAACGAAAGATTAATTTTGTACACAGACTGTGGAGACTTATTTAGCAGGTATTTAAATTTCCCGGTACAGGTTTCAACAATTTTGTTTGAAAATTGTCAACTTTAATTTGCTAGCCTAATTCTTCAAATGCCCACTAACCCTCATACGTTTTAAAACCTATTTGCAAAATGTTATCGGACTTCATGTTCACGATATTGGTGTGTTGAAAATAAAGAAATTGAAATTAAAGGAAGGTAAACAAAAATAATGTAAAAAAGGTATGAAGCATGACTTATCATCATCTAGAATTATCTAACATTGGTTTCTAATTAAATTACATGCTGGAGAACAACTTTGAAAAATCGATACGATATCAATAACAAAATATAAAGAATACAACATGAATACTGTTTATAACATGTGATCTCAATCAAATGAAGATGAATCCTCGTTTGAGGATAGATTGAAATATTTTATATAACACATTGTTTTCCAGACGTAATATCAATTGATCAATTTATTCAGCCGAATCATCAAAGGATTTCTCTATCCTCCATAAGATAGTGACTTCTAAGTGGGACACCAGCGAATTGGTAAGCCATCTCTGACTAAGAATGAATTTACCGTGCAGATTAGCTATGTAAATGTTGTGCGCTATTGTAATAGGAGGGCAAATTATATCATGGTCAATTTATATTAAAATATAATTGTTACCTATATATTAATACGTGAATCAAAAACGTGAAAAAAAACAGACGGAGGAGTATGAAATTTCGCACAATTATAGTTTATATATAGAAGGGGTGCAGAAGGCTAATTTTTTTCAAAATTATGCATAAATAATACATTAAATCAATAAATAAAAACATCACCACGTATTTGACATACACATGCATATATACTCTTTTGTTTATTGTTAAAGTTTGTGGTCAAATTGAGAATAAATTATAGATTTATATTGTTTGTCTTTACTCAAACAATGTCAAACGTAACCCTGATACGAGTCTTTGACAACAGAACCTTAATCATGTACAAACATATAATTTATATGAATTATAGTCGAATTTTGACCACTGGGCGAACACTAGTTATATATTTTAAACTATTCAGCGGATTTTAATGCAGTTTTAATTTATTTAGGAAGGTTTATTTGTATAATATATAGATATTATAGTACAGAAACGCAGTAATATTCAAAATTGTGAAAAAGATTGTGAAAATTAGTATTCACGATCATATGTGACGATCTAAGGATGTAGTTGACAACATGTACAAGCTCTCTAATAATAACTATTTTTTTCATCATTATGAAAAAAAACAGATCTTTCAATATAGAATATCCCTATTTATGAAAATTTAGAAGCTGGAACATTAGCGAATTTGCCTACACAGGTAGCTGCCATGATATGTATAAAAAAAGATTTCTAAACTCAGTTTATATTCAGAAAATAATACAAGAGAATTGAGGAGACAATATACGAATACTTGTTTACGACATTAGATGTACTAATTAACTCCGTGATTGATGCTTGTTTAAAAGGTATGTAAATTGGTTTTCCTGTATTATATCAGAGAAGGGTACAAATTTATTTCGAGCCTCGCGGTTTCTCAAACAAATCTAATTTAAAATTCGCTCCCTGCGATATACTCGTTTGCGAGGTTCATAAAACTCCCTGGTCCTTGCTCCCTCAAGGGTCTAAATTCATTTTCCAATTACGAAATTCATACGCAAGTGACGCACAAAGCGCTCTAATAAGGTTATCGGGAGAAGAAACACATTAGTGTCTGGTGTCATGCAGGAATTTAACCCTTTCATCTGCAGCACCCATTTAATATCAGGTGTTTGTTTATTAAGGCATCCATAAAAGTTTATAAACTGAAAATACTAGTAGATAGTACAGTGTTTTAGGCTAGCTTATTATCCAATTTGAGTATGCACAACAAGTGCTATTGGGTTCAGTATTTTACATTATATAAATTACATTACTTTCTTAATAAAAATGAAATATTCAATGGAAAAATATTAATATAATGATATTTATTTTTATTTATATTTTTTTTTCTTTTTGTAGTTAAGGTTTAGCGTTAATCTCACCTGATCTTGAGTGACTAAAGTTGTTTGACATAGCAAACCTGTGGAGAAACTGGCTCTCGAGTGCAACTGCTGGAACACACCTATAGGTATTTGGCGGCAGATTTCAACATGAAGGTGGTAACGAGCCAAGCGGGCATTAGAAAAAGCCCTACCACCATGCTATGGTTTCCTCACAATGTTTTCCTTCACCGAAAGCTCAAGCTCATTGTAGATGGCTTCGAACTCACGTCCCTTGACGCGAAGTCCGTACACACTACAACTGGACTGTCATCGCTTCATAATATAATTTTCAATAGAATAATATTAATATAACGATATGTATTTTACAATTATATATAGAAATTGATTTAGGTTCAAACAAATTATATCTACAGTTTCAGTATTGGCCTAATCAGTATTGTAAAGTTCGCTGTTGTTAAATGAACGGCACATTCTGGCTGTTGAGTTGTTGTAAGAGACGTTGTTTTTGTAAAAGGGTACATGAAATCATTTATTCGTTCGACCACATACATTGGTGTTAAAGTTTACGATACTCAGTAACTGTGGATTGTTGATAATAGACATAATTATTTCATGTAGGGAAATTAATTCACTCGCCTGTCTCCTTTTACAGGGTAAGATTTTAAAATGAATAGCATGTTCAGGGTTACTACGAAGTTTTCTATTTATTTCATGTCTTAAACAAAGAGTTTCCAAACAGCGTATCTGTATTCGTTCTACGTGTTTTTATGTGTTATAAAATATGGTGACTATAGTACAAATGCATATTCAATTAAAGGTCTCATCGGAGTCTTATATACATAAAGCAGCTTGTCAGGTTTATATATCTGTTTGTTATACGAAATAGGAAAATTACTAACTGATTGATTTTGTTAACTTTATGGTCATAGGAAATAAAGGATAATTTACTAACAAACATGCCACCTAAATATTTGACGACATCCTTGTGTTTAATATAGTTATTGTTGATATTATAGTTTGTTAAAATTAAATAAATATATAAAGTAAATTATAACTCGAAATTAAGTGCATTAATGTAGTTTTTGTCCTATACATGCTTTATACAAACGAGAATAATGTCGAATCTAGCCGTTACAATGTGAAATATCTTGTGTTCACACTCTTATTATAGCGCCAATGAGTTTCTATTCCGTTAAATAGAGTAGGTATTTTAGTCGAAAAATAGACTTTATCTCTGTTTGTCACAAATCTTTATTATTTTTTAATTATGGGATCGATCTATGTACACCATTCGAACACACGAAAGACACAATCACAATTAGCAGACAATACCAAAAGATAGAATGATTACATTTCTAGACAATTGGTGCTTACTTTGCCCTTTTGTCTCATAAAAAGGGAACCGACCGTTAGATGTCTTCAATTCTTCCTTGTACGTTTTTATTGTCCGTTAGTTTCCCTTCAGGTAGTCATTCTCCTACCTTTTTATATTGACATTACAAAATGAAAACATAGTAACCCATAGTAGGTACAGTTTATTCTAACAACAACACAAGTCAACGAGAACTCAACAATCTAGGTCAGACGTCAATGTCATGCCAGTTTATAAGCCTTTCTGCTTACACTTATTAAAAAAACGAATTAAACAATTGCAGATTATTTAGCAGATAAGCATGCATGAGATTAAATTATTGTCAACATTTTTAAGTAAGAACAATTATACATAATACATGATAAAAAAAGCGATTGCTGAAGAGTTTCTTTTGCCGTTTCTTCTCTTCCGGAAAGCCATATTGTTTCCGAATCGATAATTGATTTTTGACTTCACAAAACTGATATTATTGTTCTATTATTGAGAAAGAAACGATTGGTTTTGATTTTGATTTGATTTGATCATTATTTACCGGCTGATTCCGAAAAATGACGTATTAAAGTGAAACTCTGTGTATTAATCAAAACACTTTATTCTAATTCCATTCTATTTAAAACTACCACCGGTTTTGAAAAGAACCCAGTCATCAAGAAGAGCAGACGAAAATCTTGATATCTTTTTTAAGAATAATGGTTGTTGGCAGATGCGCAGAGAGATGGTAAGCGATAAGGTTTGTATGATAATCCCTTTATAAAACACTAATTTTTATTATTAGCTTTTACCTGGGGGCGCGGCTTGCGTTAATATTGATTTTGTCAAGCAAATCGAATGATGAAATAAAAAGTTTATCCCTCTCGTGGCCTTTCACCGTCTCCAGGTACTAATCAATCTATATATTAAAATTCATCATACCCGATTCAACGGGTTAGGAGATAAAGCATGACAAACAAACTGACTGTCGTATTCGTAAACGCCATAATCGATGAATTTTGATATAGAGATAGACACCTGGAGACGCTGATAGGTTACTTTTTTTTGCGAAAACCTTATTGGAAGCGGAGTAAAGAAAGGGATAAACTTTATATGAAACTTTATTTCATCATCTGATTTCTTTCACAAAATCAATATTAACGCATGCGAAGCCGCAGGTAAAAGCTAATAAATAAATAATAATAGTTTTGACGTAATTGCAAACATATTTACTGGGATTAAGTAGAAGCAAATAGAGCCGGTATAAACTTTGTATAACTTACTCTACGTCCCCGAGAGTTTACAGAGAATGCTATCAAACGATTATAATATGTTGGAAGTGGTGTGTTATATATGATAAAGGCATACTTGTGGTAACAGCGTTCTCGGGTTGAACGCGTTGTTGAGACTAACGTAAGAACGTGTAGTGATGTGTGTAGATTGTATCGATTTTTATTAGACTACATTATACAAGAGCGGAGTGGAAACAATGATGGCTCGTTAAGTAGTGTGTGCGGACGCGTCGTCAATGGACGTGAGTTCGAATCGCTGCAACGAGCCCGAGCTTTCGGTGAAGGAAGACATCGTTATGAAATTATAACTAGCTGCTATCCTCAAATTGAAAATCAGCCTGCAAGTGTGTTCCGGATGTTGCACTCGGGAGCCCACTAGGATAAACGTGTCCACCATTTTAGGCCACGTCGTCTCTTAACGTCAGAAGAAGAGTGCGGACAAATGTTAAATCTAGAAAAACTACAAAAATGTACTTTATTATGTTTGAAATATCAAATCACAACATTTACATGGTTAAATATTAAATAAATCTGTATTTAAGTACCTAACGCAAACATATTTTTACATTATCGAAAGGCCGTCTCCAAAAACAAATACGACAAAATCAACTTGCTCACGCATGTGTGAGGTTGATTCTGATTAAAAATATATTTTTGAATATTTTTTTAGGCTTCACAACCTCCTGTGACTGTATAAAAGCTTGTCGACCCAAGGGGTCGTGACTCCACATTAGAACTTTTCCGTTGAGACATAAAACATAGCTGATATTATTATTATTTTATTTCTAAAATGTTTTTATTAATTCACTTTCTTGTATGTCTGTCCGTGTGGATTTTTGTAGTTGATTTTCCTGTAGACGACTTCCCGATGTGTTAGATACTTGAAATTTAGACCAAATCTCAGATATGGATGACAATTCATGAAAACGTAAAAAAATGTTTTTTCGATAAAAATTTGACTATTGATTTATAACATACTTCTCGAACAGCTATATACTTGAATATAGCTCAAATTTAACTGACAAATCAACAGATTATATGAAACTTTCATTCACATAACATGCAGTACATAACTATAACCATGCGCGCTATGGGTTTCGTTTCCAATATTTTATTTTGTACTTTTTAGTTATAAGAATGTTATAAAAATATTTATTATTATTTTATATCACGGTATCAGCTAATAAGCGTAAAAAAACGCAGAAAAATCTGTAAAGATGTACCTTTTAATTATTACCCTCAATCCCGGAAGAATCCTATACTTGAATGAATAACATATTCCGTTCGTTCATTCACTGTTTCCTATTTGACTGGATGTAACAATATCATATTCTTCACATTGTGACTTATTCAACCACAGAGCCAGACGTGTGATGTAAAATTTTACCGTTCCCACATACGATTACAGGAATCCAAGGATCTCGTATATCGATTTACTATAAAACCTAAGGGCTATGACCATATTTTTTATCGTTTACGATCCACCGCATACATTGTTCAATCTCTCAATCTAATAGAAGCGCAGTAAATATTCGTTACGGCCTCGTTATGGGGCCATTGAAAATTTACGCCGTACCCTACGTGGAAACACTACACGGTAGATATCGTGCTTTTATTACTTATGCCACTTTCGCTTTGGTGTCTCGTCGTTCGGGAGAGAACGTTAAACAGGCGATGGCGGTGTTTGCATTACCTGTAATTTGTTTTTGAATTATAACTTCTTGTGATTTGAAATGCTGACCCGCAACCTTTTTGTGTGACGCTCGTTGGAGAAAAGTCGGCTCGGGGTGACTAAAGGAGTGAGAAAAGTATAGTGGTATTTCATTGGACTGGATTAATTCATAGAGTTCGGCACAAAACGTTTTTCTGTAGGTATTTTTTGGACGTTTATCCGAACTCTTTGCCCTTACCATGTAGATTTTATTATTTGTTAGGGTAAAAAAATAACTCCCATGATAAATGACAAGGTAATTTTGCTAAGGTACTGCAAAAAAACTGAGAGTAGTCACGTTAAAGCAGTTTCTAGAAATTTATAACTCTACGTTATTTCGAGGGAGAAAGATATATAGATAAGAGATTGTGTATCTAATATACAGTATATGTGCCTCCTTTCAGTGAGGTTCTTTCTATGAAGTTTCATTTCTACGTTTGTTCACCACTAGGTTTGGCGTGTTACCGTCTTGGACTAATCTCTACTAAACTTCAAGTGTGATTGTGAAGCAGTATGCAGTCACAGAGAACTGCCGACAGAAGTTATATAATATATATAGTTATATACTTAAGGTTTAGCGTTATGGCCATAATCTCACCTGATCTTAAGTGACGATACGGCCCAAGTTGGTAGACACGCTAAACCTGTGGAGGAACTGGCTCTCAAGTGCAGCTGCCGGAGCACGCCTATTGCTATTTGGCGGCAGGTTTATAACTTGAGGATGGTGACTACGCAAGCGGACATTAGAAAATAGCCCTACCACCATGCTATGGTTTTCTCACTATGTTTTCCTTCACCGAAAGCTCAAGCTCATTGTAGGTGCTTGGATTCGTGCTCACGTCCCTTGACGCGAAGTCGTACACACTACCACTGAGCTATCATCGCTTCAAATACTAATGCAAATAAATACGGAAATCGGCAGCAGGCAACTCCGTCTTCACTCTGCGGCAGTCGTTGCCCGAATGTCCCACCACCGCTCGATCCACAGAGTGCGTCGCTCGACACGACAAATATATAATAAACCATCATACAAACAATCCATAGTTATTATATTTGTCGCACTAACAAATAATAACTAATTAATATTCCGATGTAGATGTGTTATCACTACAGGAGTAACAACATTAAAATCTTTAAAAAAAGGTTATGTGGATTATGAAAATAATTGTATTATGATGAATAAAAAAGTCACATCTATCGGTACTCCGAACGACAAGTACATACAGTGTTTTATGATTAATTGATCCGTTACACTACAAGGTGGAGGGTGCATACTTAAAACGATATATAAATCAAACTAATCAGCATAATAATTAAAATAGATTTATATGATTTATAAATAGTATTTATATTCACAGGTATTTCAATGAAACTAATTTTCTAGGGTATTGTCTGTTTGTATCACATGATGCGAACATTTCAGTAAAGCGGTTTTGGAGTTTTTACCAAATAATATTATATGTAATCATGATTAGGTACGGCATATGCACTCCGAAAGTGGCACGCTGATTTTAGAGCGAGTGAGTTCCCAAAGTGTGCGCCGTAGAAAGCGAAGAAAGGCGCCATGAAGCGATTCTCTTTAAAATTTTCGTAGCATTGTATCTATCTATTTCGAAGGTCAGGGCGTTGCGATAAATAGTAAACATGCATGTGCGCTGGAACTAAAAAAGATTGGGAGCCACTGATTTAGAGTCTAAACCTTAGACGATGCATAGCAATGTATACATTTTTTTTTCGTGTCCGATATAAAAATACATACTGTCTTACTTCCCACTTCATTACAAGATTACTATGTGCACATTAGCGTGCTAGTTCCGGGCCAAATACAATGAAGGTAATGTATCTAACGTAACGTCATTGTTTTTACCCATACACAAATTGCCGAAGACGTTCAAAGGAGTTTTGACTTCAAAAATAATGAATAATATCAATTAATATTTTAAAATTTACCTGAACATAAACTGTACCTTTCCCTCGTTACTTACCTAAAATATTTTCGTAGAAAAAACAACGATATATTGTATATAACATTGTATTATTTATCTACAGAAACATATTGTCCGCTTCTCGTCCGTACTGTGCAAACATTCTTAATATTTCATTGTGTTTGACTAGCCTACCCTACGGCAAATAAAATATTAATTCCGTCGACGAAAATAGCTTTATTGTTATAAGTGTACCCTCTGTTTAATCCTTATTCAAATTGGCGTTCATTAGTAGGACGTGCTTGCGCATTAATGAAATAACTATTGTTATTAAATGCGAAAATTATTTCTAGTCCGATACTTAATTTGCTTAAATAAATCTCTCGGGTTCTGAGTAAATTTGCTTTTATCAATTATTTAGTGATTTGGAATCAAACTGCACAATATTTTTAGTTGTATAACATTTCTATATTGAAACGAAGTTCCTTGTCTCACGGTTTGGGTTGAAGCTAGACAAATCAATAGGTAAGATTTTTCCGTCACGACCCTTTCTTAAGTCTGTTCTATATTGCAGTATATTTCTATAGCGTAGACGGTTATCCATAGCGCGTATACTATTGGCTGTGCCCAGTCATAGGTGCGCGCTTATTGGTTGAAGACAGCCAGTAAGTTCTCAACGGCTGCGTCAATATTATTTGTACATGCCATACGCGTCAGCTATTTCGTAGCGTATGATTTTTTTAATGATTTGATGAATTGAAAGCTGTACAATAAAATGTTTATTTTTACAACTAGCAATAATATATTGATTATGTATTATCCTATCATTTCTTCAATTCATTAGTTTTCTCTGTGTTTATTTTAATTGCTCTCAGACGCTAGTAGTTTATTTATTTGTATTCAATAATCATTAACATAATACGTTTATCTATACTAATATTATAAAGTGGAATGATTTGTCTATTTGTATTATTGCTTGTAACGAATAAACTCAAAAACTAATGGACTGATTACCAAAATTCTTTGATCATTAGAATGCCATATTATCCCTGAGTAACATAGGCTATAAATTAGTTAAATAATTTACAGTTAGTTCCATGGAAACGAAGTCGCACGCACAACTAGTCAATGATAATATACTACGTAAGAAAATTCGCGCCAACCAAGTGTTACACGCGTTTTTTCTTCTTCCACTCTACTCAATGAGCTGTCTTGTAAATATTCAAACTTTTTAAACACATATCATTCCCTACACTGTCCCCCCGTATCTTTACCGGTCTTCCTCTTCTCCTACGTCCATCCACCTTCACACTTAACATTCTTAAGAAGCTTATTCTATATAAGTACATTTATAATATACAATATATATTTAACACACAACCTCCATTAGGAGCCGTAGACCTTTTTGTCCCGACATAAATTCACTTATAAAGCAACTAAAAGGATTCTGTACTTTTTTATTTATGACGTCGGCGTATAAAATTTAGTAACGCATAAAATTGCTCTTAAAACTAAATGTACTATTACGTTGATCCAAGCAGCCAACTATGTAAGAGAACGTCGTGGACTCACAGAGATAAAGTAATAAAATATGATACTAAAATTATTATATTCATATAAAAAACAAAAACAAACGAAACTAGTTATTTATACTAATACCTGCTTTTACCTGCGGCTTTGCTCGCGTTAATATTGATTTTGTTAATCAAATCGGATGACGCAATAAAAAGTTTCTACCAAGTTTATCCCTTTCTTTATCCCACTTCCAATGAGTTTTAAAAACTTTTTGAGTTTATAAAACTAACCTATTACACCGTCTCCAGTTTCTCATCTATTCTTATACCCAAATACATAATAATCTATTCAGCGGTTTAGACGTGAAAGCCTAACAAACAGACAAAGTAACTCATTTTCGTATTTATAATATTAATAGGGATGCGGATAATAAAGCTGTGTAGTTTGTATGTTTTGAACACGCTTATCTGAGGAAATACTTGTCGGTTTTATATAATTCTTTTGCATTGGACAGCACAACTACTGAGGAAGATTATAAGCTAATTAACATCGAGCTGCGACTCTTAGTAGACAACGAAAAAGGAAAAGAACGCTAAGGAAATGATTGTAATAACGAGAGCGAGCAATGCAATCCACGTACTGTGCTAATCAGTTACAGAAAAGGACTTTGATCGCAAGTAACTAAAAATTATTAAACATTTTTTGCCCGTTTTTTGTAACTTTTTTCAATATAACTTTGCTCCTGTTGGTGATAGCGTAATGTTAAAGAGCCCAAAGCCTTTCTCAATAGTTGCGCTATCAAATACAAAAATATTTATTTTACTATTATTTTGTTAATTGTTGCCAAAGTTAAGATTCTCAATATAAGTTAACACAATTCAGTATTCAACTTATTAAATCAAATACGGTTTTTCACCACTGTCTTGTCTTCCACCGGCACTGTGGCTTGGAGTTTATCTGAAACTTAGTTTCAGAGCGCCAAGTCGAATAACCTTAAGTTACAGTAATGTTAAATTTACCCTCACTAAATTGCCTTAACTTGAATAGACTGTTGTTTCAAAAGACTCCTAACTCTTCACTACTGCTGTAAGAAATATATCTGTCTGTATGTTTACTTAAACAAAGCTTGCACTTCAGTAGATACCGCAAGGTAATGCAGCAAATAGTTAAAAATGGGACTGTTGTTCTATAGCTGAATAGTATTTAATATGATTATTTTTGTATTTTCTAACGATAAACTTAATTTTCTTCAATATACTAAGTTCTATTTGTCAATCCTGGCAGGGATTTAATGTAGTGCGTTAGCAGTGCCTCGTCTTTGGTAACATGGGGGATTTAGGTTCAAATTCTTATATACAAAATCCTCGTGTCAACAAACAAAACAAAATGTTGGTTGCTATACTCGTCTGAAACGGCTTGACTGATTTTTATGAAATTTTATACGTATATTCGTTAGGTCTAAGAATCAGTAATAGTCTATTTTGCATACCCCTAAGTGATAAGGCTAGTCCAAACAAAAGATTTATTTTTATTTATTCGACAAAGAAAAAAAATATGATGTCGCATTTAAAAAAACACATAACACTAAATTTTCACCCTCCTACCCTCAGCCTCTAATTTTTCGATACAACCAAAGTATTAACTAAAAATAATGTATAAAACAGAACGTTTATCAGGTCAGCTAGTGAGTTTATTAAAAGTAATTTTTCAATGAAATGGGAGGTAGGACAGTATGTTGTTTACTGGGCGTGAAAAAGAGACATATATATATTGTTATGCGTCGTCTAAAGAGTAAACGATTCTTTTTGTAACAGCAAAAAATACAGAGTAATTTATTTTATAGGAAAAATCAAGTGGTAAATAAAAAATGCTAATGATTACGAATTATAAGTAATTCCATACCTCATTATATACGAATGCACTGTTTTTTTTATAGTTAAGGTTCAGCGTTTTGACCATAATCTCGCCTGATCTTAAGTGACGATACGGCCCAAGTTGGTAGACACGCTATACCTATGAAGGAACTGGCTCTTAAGTGCAACTGCCGGAACATACCTTTTTGGTACTGGGCGGCAGATTTTAAACGGGAGGATGGTTTCTAGCCAGGTGGGCATTAGAAAAAGCGCTACCACCATACTATGGTTTCCTCAAGATGTTTTACTTCACCGAAAACTCAAGCTCATTGTAGGTGGATTCGAACTCACGTCCCTTGACGCGAAATCGTACACACTACCGTTGAGCTATCATTGCTTCGAAAAGCAAAGCTTGTTTTAAAGCACATGATGTTATGTTTTGACTTACGAAATTATCGTTTTATATGAAAAATCAAACGTATTTTTTTCTATATATATTTTTTTCTATATATTATAGTCAAAATAATGAACCATGCAATCGACACAACTTTGCCAACGCACTGGCATTTATTGATCCCCTTCTTGAACGAAATCTTCAAATGAATTTGTACCGCTTTATAGGTATTGAATTATTTTTCCGCCAATAATTTATCCAAATTCTAGAAAAACCAGAAGTCTGTAGGCGCAATGTCCGGTGAGTACGGTGGACGACGAAGAGCTTCCAACTCCAGCTCTTGCAACCTGGAGATCGTTTACTGTGTAGTATGAGTTTACGCGTTGTCTAATTTGAAATTGTAACTAAATGGCCTTGTAACTAATTGTAAATAAATGGCCAGTACTGCAGAACGACAATTTCATAGGTAAATCCATATTATATCAATCGGTAAAGTATATGCTTCATTGACAGCCGACCCGATACTGAGGTCTGAGTGTGCCAACTGTCACACTTATAATAAAACTAGCTGAACCAGGGAACTTCGTATCAGCTAAAATCAATGTTCTTTATTCTATATAACTGTTTGACCGATTTGTTTTTTTTTTTTAATTTTAATTACCTTTAATCAACCTGCCAACTTTAATTCGTTAGTATCAATAGAACTGGTTATATCTAATGTCATTTCCGTTATTCATTTCTTTTGGTTATTAAATTAAACATGTTTATTACTCCATTGCAATAATGTCTTATAGTAATATGAAATTTAAATATAAGTGGCTTCGAACTCGATGTTTTTTTTATATACAAACCTTGTCCTGACAATAACGAACGTAACAAAAAAGTATTACTCAATTTGGTACAGTCGTTCGAAAATTATTCGCGTACATACATTTCGGCGATTCATTTTTATGTATATATAAACTCACGCTAAGTTCACGATATTGTGAGAATATCATCTAGATATAATTACAACGTGTGACTAATATTATAGGCGTTTCATGCGAGAAACATTAATTGACAAACAAATTAGCGCTTGTAGCTATCACTCGTTTCATGTCTCGAGCTCATAACAAAATCGCGACGTGAAGCGCGTGATGTAATTACATGAAACTAAAGCAAAGAGACTTGGATTTCTTTCGTTAAAAGATGTATATTCTAGTTGATCATTTACGCTATCTTTATTGCTTTTTAATTATAATTTTTATAACGGCAGCACCTTTTTTACGTAAGTAAAAATACGTTTCCGTTTCTTGTATTGCGTTCACTGAGCAGGCTACCGGAGAGATGTATTTTTCTTCTACTGTAACTTGATAAAGGGACGACACCGTATCTGATTTAAGTACAGTATAAACTATAAACAGTGTCAAATCAAATCAAAAATCTTTATTCAATTTAGGCCCTAAGAAGGCGCTTATGAACGTCAAAAATTACTACCGGTTCGGAAAGTAACGCAGTCATCGAGAAGAACCGGCGAGAAAGTCGATCTGCATTTTTTTTAAGTCTTGTTCTTATGCTTATATACTACAATTTATTGTGTTACAGTAGTTATTAGCGGATGTACAGAGAGGGGCGTCAATTCCAAACCATCAATTCAAACCAGTCAACCACCAAAAGAATGACAATCCATCCCATTCCCAACTGTCATACCGGACTGCGTAAAATGCCTATGTACGTTTTACTTAAAGGGTTCGATGTTCTAGAGAGAAGAGAATATACAAAATGGGAGACCATTCCACATCTTCGCGATAGGGTAAAATAGAGACGCCTAGCTACACTAAAAAAGTAGTGTAGGCGTTTTTTTTTTTTTTACAAAAGTTGTTTCATGTTCTCGATTATAATCGAGTTCAATTTTTTTATTGCTTTATTTGTTGAACTTCACATTAACAATAATAGTATCGGGACTTTTCTTCGACTGGACAAACGTTGTTAGTCTGAAAGGTTTTCACAGTTTCACCGAGCTTGTTGGGCAAATGCACAAGGCACTCGGCCCGACAGGCAACGAGGCCAAGGTTGCCAGAAAGTGGCCGAACCCTAGCTTTCTTAGATATATTCTTTCTTAATGTATTTACTTAAAGTGTTATATATAAAAGTAATAACGTAAGAAGTACCAGTACTGCATACAAAGAAGACCATTGAAGTCAATAAGCGAGTACAACAAAACTGTTGAATCGATATAAACTTGGACGGAGTCAATAAAAACCTCTTAAACTGTGAACTTAAGTACCTTGGAGATATTAATTATGTCTCGACGTGCAAGATCGCCTCCTCAGCGTGGTTTACTGCATAATACTCCATCAGATTCTAATGTGAATAATGCAACAACTAATACAGCTTGCTCTGCCCTTGTATCTCAAAGAAGTAAAAAACAGTCCCAGTCCAGCGAGGATCAACTTTTTTCTATCAAAGAGGAAATTCGAATTATGTTCGATGAATGGAAAGAAACTCAAAATACTCTCTTAAAGAAGATTATTTCTGAAGTAGCAGAAATAAAACTTCAGAATACCCAAATAAAACAATCAAATGATGAAATTGAAAAAGCAATAGATTTTATGAATAATCAGTACGAGGATATGAAAAAAAAGGTACAAGGCCTCGAGTCCGAACGGAAACAACATCTACTTCAAATATCTTCCCTACATTCCAAAATTGAAGATATGCAGAGACAATCTAAATGTGCTACAATAGAAATAAGGAACGTACCATCTCCTATAACGCCCGAATCTAAATCAGACCTATGTAATATTATTGAAAAAGCCTGCAAAACTATTGATGTCACTTTTCATCAGCATGCTCTAAAAGACGTCTATCGACTAAGTACCCAAACAGGTAAAAGCACAATAATTGCGGAATTTACTTCTGTTTTATTGAGAAATAATGTGATCCAGGGAGTTAAATCTTATAATAAACAAAATCCCGACCAACGTTTCAACTCTGCAAATATAGGATATAAAGGACAAATAACTCCCATTTATATCTCTGAAGGACTAATTAATAAAGATCGTAGGTTATTCTTTTTAGCTAGAGATATGGCTAAGACAAAGAATTATAAATTTTGCTGGACAAGAAATGGGAAAATATATATCCGCAAAACCAATGATTGTCCACATATAGAGATTAAAACTGAGACTCAATTAATGTCTCTTAGCAATAGTGATTGACTATGCTTAGATTTATATAATTTATGTTTCTCCAAAGTTTGTGATTATACTTCTATGAACTTTAATTGTAACAAATTCTTAGTATTCAACTTCAAAAATTGTAAAAGGAGTAAGTTATGTTTTTCATACAACTTATACTATTACTCACAAATTACATTTGCTTGTGTTAGCAGGCAATTAGTTAGTCCATATAATAATCTAAGTACTGCCATATTAATCGAGTCATATTTACACTTAAAACAACATTCGACTCCAAAACTAACACTAAAATAGTAAATAGCATAGATTGTATAAAGGCTGGGCCATCTTTTGTTTTAACTCCAGAGTCTTGCAATAACTTTTTAAAAACTGAATATACAACAAATAATCACATGAAAATTCTTACTTTAAACATTCGTAGCATAAACAAAAATTTTTCAGAATTTGAAGTATTTTTAAACAGACTAAATATATCATGTGACATGTACATCTTAACTGAAACTTGGAACTCAAAATCACTACCTTTTCCAAAATTAAACAATTATGAAACACACTTTACTAGAAATAACTGTAATCAAAATGATGGAGTCGTAGCCTACATCAAGGAAGGTATTGGATGTTCAGTAACGGAACTATCTCTAATTGATGCTACTGGTCTACTCATAGAAATTAATGAAGGTACTGTTGTAATAGGCGTCTACAGATCACCTTCACATAGAAATCTAGATAACTTTTTAAATTCCTTAGATAAGTTATTACGTGCATTTAGTAAATATTCCAACATACTTTTTATTGGTGATATCAATATAGATATTAAATTAAACAATGAAGACCACAACTCATTCAATTATCTAAATTTATTGGCAACTTATGGCTTGATAGCAGGCCACTTATATCCCACTAGAGATCAAAACTGTATTGACCATGTGATGATTAAAGCAACAAATTTGGCTACTACAATTGTTATTAATTCTTTTGTAACAGATCATTGTCCTGTTCTTACTACAGTAAACTTAGCATATAAGAATAAACAAGTTCGACATTTAACTAATACTAAGGTAAACAATGAAGCTGTTCTTGACAAACTACGGACTACAGATTTTAGTACATTATTAAATTCTCAAGATGCAGAGTGGGCCGCTAGTAACTTAGTTAATATATTAAATAATTTGATTATAAAAAACACAATTAAAATCCTGTCTCCTAGGAATACAAGATGTCTGAAACCTTGGATAACACCAGGTCTGGTACGATGTATAAAAAATCGTGACCTTATGCATTTGAAATGTAAGAAAGACCCTAAAAATATTATTCTAAATACTACTTATAGCCGATACAGAAATTTTTGCAATGATTTATTAAAGCGACTGAAACGAAACTTCGAGAAAAATGAACTCAATAAATATACTACAAATCCGAAACTAAAATGGAAAATAATAGACAAACTTACTAACCGGAACAAAAAAAATAATTCCGATTCTGACCTTCTCAAAATATCAGATACACCAGAGTTATCTATTGAAAAAGTTAATTCTTATTTTGTAAATGTAGCAAAGAAATTATCAGAGAAAATACCGAAAACAAAGGCAATTAAATATAACTATAAGACCACATATACACCATTGCACTCGATGGTTTTACTAGAGACAACTGATCAAGAAATTCGGTCTATCCTAATGAACTTAAAATCTTGCAGCACCACAGGATGGGATGAAATTTCTACGAAATTACTAAAGATGTCAAATTCAATTATTGTACCACTTCTTACACATATTACAAATTTATGTATTAGAACTGGAACATTTCCTCGAGTATTTAAGATGTCGATTATTCATCCAATTCACAAAGCTGGTGATAGAAACCACGTCGAGAATTACCGCCCGATTTCAATATTACCAGCTCTATCTAAAATAATTGAGAAGATTTTAAATAGAAGATTATTAAAATTCCTAGAAAAAGAAGCTATTTTGTCAGATAATCAATATGGCTTTAGAGCAGGCAAATCCACTGCTCTAGCAGTTTCTTCGCTCACAGAATTTGTTGCCACTAATATTGATAATAAAAACAAGTGTATTGGAATATTTTTAGATCTGGCAAAAGCCTTCGATACCGTCTCTAATGAAATTCTGCTCAGTAATATGGAAAGGATTGGCATCAGAGGATTATCTCTTAAACTGTTTAATGATTATCTAGAAAACAGAACACAGAAAGTTAAAATAGAAGATTATACTAGCTGCGCCACTTCTATACATACAGGTGTGCCACAGGGTAGTATTCTTGGGCCGACCTTATTCCTGATATATATAAACAATCTTTGTAAACTTAAATTAGACAACTGCAAAATATTTACTTTCGCTGATGACACAGCTTTAATTTTTCATGGAAAAACTTGGGAAGAAGCTAAATCACATGCTGAAAATGGATTACAAATAATTGTAAAATGGCTATATGAAAATTTCTTATCACTGAATATATCCAAAACCAAATGTATATTTTTTACAAATTCAAAGAGAACACTTCCTGCTGAGAGTAAATTCAGAATCCAAATACACACTTGTCAGTATTATTATCAGCAAAGTGTATATGACAAATGTAACTGTAGCTTCTTAGACAGAGTTAGAACAATAAAATACCTAGGTATCTTAATAGATGAGAATCTAACTTGGGTGCCTCACATTAATCAACTTACCGATAGAATAAGAAAGTTAATATATATATTTAGAAAATTACGACATGTGGCTGATTATGACTTACTGAAAATGGTATATTATGCATTAGCCCAACCTATCCTATCTTATTGTATAACTTCATGGGGTGGAGCAAAAAAGACTCACTTAATCAAACTTGAAAGAGCGCAACGAATATTATTAAAAGTAATGGCATTCAAACCTTTCAGATACCCTACAACAAATCTATACAAAGAATGGGATGTTTTATCTGTTAGGAAATTGTTTACTAAGTATGTCATACTTGAACAACATACCAAGGTTCCTTATAAACCTGAGCTATTAACAAGTAGACGGAAATACACAATATGTACTACAAAGCAATACAACACTTTTTTTGTAAATAAATATCAGTTTTATCTTGGTCCTATATTATACAACAAACTAAATAAAATTATTGACATATATTCACTGAATTTTCATAAATGTAAAGAAGTAATTACATCCTGGTTGAAGACACAGAAGTATGAAGACATAGAAAACTTATTTGTAATCGTACGATAATTATCTAGTACAATTATAAATAACATCTTCAGATATGGATTACTCTGCTCATGTTTATCCATATACACTTATTATATAAGAATAAGTTTGAGGCACATCCAAATTTTAAACTCATATTTTTTCTAGTATTTGATAAATATTTTGTTTGGTTTTTTCATAAATATTAAAGTCACGCAAAAAAAAAAAAAAAAAAATTAAGTTCACAATATTGTAGTGTAACTCGTTACACTATTATTAAAAGTAAGGTAGGATAAGGTAAACATAAATCGCAGTATACCTTATGTCATATTTATAAATCTTGTAGTTATATTAAAATATATCTAGGACATACTATTATACGGGAAGAAAACAGCGTCTGAGATACAGGCTCGGCCTAGTTCAGGCGCTAGGATACAAAAAATGTATAGCGATACTATGTCTTAGAATTTTTTTTATGTATTGTAGTGTAAAAATTCTTGTAAATAAAGTTATTATTATTATTATTATTATACAAGCCCAGTACGTAAAAAATATAAATAAATGTTGAAGTAGCCCTTGAACTTAATTTTCAACAATATTTTATTTACTTTTTGTATTTGTACCACGTCTCGCTTGTCGATAACGCCGCCTTAAGTATAAAACACCCAAATTGATTTTCACTATAAAATTATTCACGTAAAATAAAAAACTTTATAAGTTATGTAGAACTTTAAAACCATATATCAAAATTTTTGAAAGGCCGTATCGTCGAAGCGACGCGGTTTTCACGAAAATTATTTTCAGACGTTAAATATTGAAGATATTACAATAGAGCCATGACAAAGCTGTAAACTAAAATGTCCAACAATTCATCATGTGTCAAAGGAAACTCATAATGTTAAATATTTAGCTGAGTAATAAGTAATTTGTATCGATCAATTTTATTTTATCTGTCTGCATACTTTTACAAGAAAGTATTGTACAATATTATAGCAAGTTCTTGGCAGCATTTTAATGTTACATTTTAAATAAAGAATACTTAGGATTCTTTCTACTTATTTAGTGGAAAGGTATTTTGATAACAGTTAGTACAATGAACATTTTCAGGATTTTGTATGGTGGTAGGTATTTTTCAATTGCCCGTCTCACTACCTACCGCCCACAAGGTGAAAATCTGCCGCGAGATACCAATAAGTGTGTTTCGGCAGTTGCATTCGACAGCTAATCCTTCATGAACTACATCGTCACTCAAAATCAGGTGAAAATGTGGTCAAAACGCTAAATCTATTATAAAAAAATATATACAATAGTGAGATGGTAATTCTTATCATAACTGCCATAGGGAGTTTTTGTAGCATTATTATCTACGAACTGTTACCGGCGACTTCGTCCGCGTTAGCATTACAATAAGGTGTAAATGAAGAAGCGAAAATGTTTCTGAAGTAAATTATGTGCATCAACTAATAAGATATCTGTCTTGAATGTATTCCTCCGTTTTACCGTAATTGATTAACAAACATACAAGGTCACATTTATAATATTAAAGTATAGATGACCAGCTCTATCCGCGAGTTCATTCGCGTTGAACTAAAATTTTATTTAATTATTTTCATTAGTGACACTGTTATATAGTCTATGTTATTTAGGGCCGGCTTACCTGATATAATGAACTATAAAATTATTTACAAACGCATTGAACATATTATTGAAACACTCTTAAAGCTATTATCATTTTAAGAAACAATTAATCAAAATCTCGCTGGATGGCTTATATTACTATATCCAACTTGGCTGCATGGTCTTATAAACCTTTGCTTTCAGTTTAATGAGGTCTCCCCTCAATGATTTTAAAAAATAAATCTTAAAATGTCGATTTGTATGAATTGATTTTTTAGGTACTATTTGATCGGATTCAAGAAAAATTGACATTTAAAAGATCGATCCTTTAGATGTCGACTTTTTTATGAATCACTTCTTATGCTTCGAGTCGAAGCGATTCAAGAATCGATAGTTTTCGGAAAGAATCACCATCCCTATTATGAACATTAAGACATATATATTTTTATAAAGATATCATAAATACTTTTTATTTAGTAATGAACAATCTCTCTGCTGAAAAAGGGCCCTGTAAATCGTCGCTTACGATGTTTTTCTTGAAAATGCTCGATATTATATTTAAAAAAAAACTTAATTAATAATGACTTTTTTTGCCAACAGGCTGTACTGAAATTAAGTTAGACTTTCATATTTTTATTTGAAATACCACAAGCTCGAATACTATAATCAGTATTGCTCTTCACCACAATGTCGTGAGTGCGTGTGCACTAGCGCGTGGACATCTTGTATTTTTGAAAATCCGTATATGGCTTATATGCGGTAATACTTGCGTGGTGAAGGCGGATAAGTATGGGTACACTGAAATCTAATTCATATAGATTGACACTGGGACGCGTTTTAAACTGTCTTTCTTTTAAAATTATCAAAAACTATCTTTTAATCAAAATAAAACTTAAATGGATATCCTATATAATATTATTAATGCGAAATGAATTTTCAGTATTACGAGCTAGGTATTCTCGGAGCATATTATCGTAGCGCCCGTAGTAAATCTATTTATAACAATAATCTAGAGATGCTAAAGAAGTTTTCACTTCAAAAATATTATTATCGTAATTGAATCCCTCATGTATATGTCGATCAATCCGCGACACTTGTTGTGCGGTAAGAAATCTATTTTTACTCTCGTAAAGTTACAAGTGCATGAACGGGGACAAGGCCGCTCCGGGAAGAGGAAATCCTTTTCGCTAAATCGAATTATAATGCCTTCTTCCCGAAAATATCCTCGAATATTCTGGTCCATTTACATACATTTACAGCCACATTACTCCACACTATACTCAATTTTTTACCATACAAAATTGTATATCTCTATTAATACAATATATTTAGAGGCGATGGTAGCTTGTACAGACTCTTTTGTGCTTTCAGTGAAGGAAAATATCGTGATGAAATCTTAGCATGGTGGTAGAGCTTTCTTTATTCTCTGCCTGGGTAGCTACCACCTTCACATGTAAATCTACCGCCAAATATTTGTAGGTTTGTTCCGGCAGTTGCACTTGAGAGCCAATCCGTCCAATAGGCTTAGTGAGTCCAACATCTTGGGCCACAACCCAACTACCACAATACCAACGTGGTCCAACTACCACAATATTGGTAATCTAAAATGTTTGTGTACCTCTGATAACATGATACTGTAAATCAATACCTACAAGTTCTCGTAAACAAAGAGGTCTTCAATCAATAGATAAAATAAAATAAAAAATCAGTCACCAATATAAAAATATATACATATGTTTGGTTAATTTGACGTGTATCATCTCATACATTTTCTGTATGTTTGGCCAACTACCAAAGACTCCTTGGCCAGTGACTTAAGTGTAATATTCAGGGAATCTTCAGCTCAGCCCAGCGCGTGATCCTGGGGTATCTATCAGCAGTCTTTTCATGGGAAAAAAAAAAAGTTCCACACAGACAAAGTTGCGGGTGTAAGTTGGTATCACATATTATTTAAGAGAAAATGAGGGCCAAATTCTCATCTCCGGCGTCTGTGACATTAGCGAGATGTCATTTAACCCGAGCAAGAGGAAAACTTACGAAGCTACCCGTATATAAACTAAAATGCTTCCGGAAAAGTTAATGTAACTTTAATTTACAAAGAAAATCCATTCTTCTAGGCCTTGAGTTTTTTATACTGTTTTCAAGTAAACACCTTTTGAATCATTTTGATCGATTTCTAACCTTTTTTACACGGTAGTGTCCATGTGATAGAGTTTATGAAAATAATGTTGAAAATTAAGTTTATTGGATTAAGATTAAAAAAATACTATTATTTCTTATTTCAACTGAACGCAACCTATTCTTAGGTGTAATGAATATATAAGTCATATAGAAAATTCATATGTTTGCTCGGAATGCGATGCATATGCAATCGAAACCATTGTTACTATATATGTATATATATATATATATATATATAATAATAGGGGATGAACGAGCAAGCGTTGGTAAGTGATAACCGTCGCCCATGGATACCCACAGCACCAGAGGAATCGCAGGCGCATTGCCGGCCTTTATAGGAGGGACTGGCTCTTAAGTGCAATTGCCGGAACACACGTAATGGTATTTGCGGCATATTTTCAAATTGAGGGTGGTAGCTAACCAAGCGGGCATTAGAAAAAGCCCTACCACCATGCTAAGATTTCCTCACGATGTTTTCCATCATCAAGAGTTCAAGCTCATTGTAGGTGACTGAAGACGAACTCATGTTCCATGACTTGGCGTTCCTACACGCTACCACAGAGCTATCATCGCTGTAGAATTTGATATACATTAAATAATTTACAAGTAATTAAATTTCACCTTTTGATAATGCATTTAGTAAAAAAGTAATTTTCATTTCACAATTTTATTTGTTCCGATGAGTGCGTTCTTTTGTTTGTATATAGGAACTACTTGTGGCTGCGTCGTCGTAAAGTTCGGTAAAGCTGTCATAGCCCGTAAGACTAAAATCGTAAGAAAAAACCTGTGACTTCGTTCGCATGGACTAAAAAATATTTTATAATTTTCGCCCTTTTTGTAATTTTTTTAAATTCACCTTTGCTCCTATTGGTGGTAACGTGAGGTTAAACAGCCTAAAAAGCCTTTCTTAATAATTGCTCTAACAAACAGAAAAACAATTTGGAATCCGAATAGTAGTTTCTAAGATTAACGCGTTCAAACAAACGATATTTTCCGTTAGATTCCTCTGGTATTGTAGGTGTCCATGATCACTTACCATGAGATGACACGTTTACTTCTTTGCTGCCTATTACATAAAAAAATGGGTGGATTCGAACTGCCGACTAAGCTATTATCGCTTCAATATTAATTTTCACTTGCCTTAATTTTCAACACTATTCTCATTGTTTTCATTATGTGACACTAGCGTGCCGGTGGTACCTCAAAGATTTTAACTCATGTATGGTACTCAACTGGATTTTCACTTTGAAAAACCCTTGGCATAACGATATCCAAAGTACAACAAATTATAAGTAAAATTTAACGACTAACAAAGCTCGAACACTGTTTCCAAGAACCGAACTCCTAAGTCAACATACAGAGATTTAACTCAAGCTAAAGTTCCGTGTGTCTTAGGAAACTTATGTAGAAGGTATTACGTTGTTACCTGCTGTAAGAGATGCCGCTTGGTTCTACTAGGATAGGAGCATCGTTTATCGGGTGCGTTCATTGTGCTGGGGAGAAAGATACTCATAGTAAAACATCGCAAGCACGGCAATAATAGAAATATAGTTGAAAGTTAAATTTCAGAGAAGCATTACTTTTAAATAAATTTCATTTACTGCTTTAGATGGTATACTTATGCTACATTTTATATTTATTTAACTATAGTTTTTTCAATTTTGAGGCGATATCAGCTCAGTGGTGTCGTGTACGGACGCCGCGTTAAAAGACGTGAGTTCGAATCCTTGCAATGAGTTTGAGCTTTCGGTGAAGGAAAACATCGTGAGGAAACCATAGCATGGTGGTAAGGCCATATCTAATGCCCGCATGGCTACCAACTACTATCAAGCTGAAAACGTGCCGCCAAATATCAATACTTAGGTGTGCTCCGGCGGCTGTATTTAAGAGCCAGTCCCTCCACAGGTTTAGCGTGTCTAAAATCTGGGATCGTATCGTCACTTAAGATCGGGTGAGACTGTAGCCAAGGACTTTCATACCAATAACCTATTAAAAAAATGATTTTCCTCATATACCAATAATAAAACCTAAGTTTATAAATATACTTCAGTATATGTATAGATACTACCTAGCTAACCAATATTTGTTTAAGGTTTACAAATTAATAACTTAACCTCTTTTTTCGAAGTCCTAGCTCAGTAGTAGTGTGTATAGATATAGTGGAGAACGACATGGGTTTGATTTTTACATTGAACCTGAGTTATGTCATTCATCGTAATGAATCCATACCGCATTTTCCAATATTCGCCAAGCTAGTCACCAAGTTACAACATTTTGTTTATCCGTTTTCCATTTGCTTCTAGTCACTGGCGGTAGTAGACTAGTTACAATTTTTAAGTTAAGAATCAATCATCAAATACCTTTTGGCGATTCCGATAACTGCATTTAAGAGCCAGTTCTTCCACTAGGCTACCACTGTATGCCAAATAATCACTTAACATTAAGTAAGTTTTTGGGGCAAATACAAAATGCATAAAAACCCTTAATTAAACATTACTTCAAATTAAAGGCTTAATTAATTTTTTTCTTTTCATATTTAAGGTTTAGCGTTATGGCCATAATCTCACCTAATCTTAAGTCAGGATACGGCCCCCAATTGGTAGACACGTCAAATCTGTGGAGAAACTGGCTCTCAAATGCAACTGCCGGAACATGCCTATTGGTATTTGCGATCGGATTTCCAACTTGAGGATGGTAGCCAACCAGGCGGTTATCAAAAAAAGCTCTACCGGCATGCTATGGCTTCCTTACGATGTTTTCCTTCATAGAAAGCTCAAGCTCATTATAGTTGGTTGAATCCGAACTCACGTCCCATGACGTGGCGTTCCTACACACTACCACTGAGCTATCATCGCTTCATGTTATTAGAAATTATAATACCTATATTAATACAAAATTTAACAGTCCCTCTGATATACAACAATCACCCGCTTCGCTTATCGTGAAACACACTAAAACCTAACCCTTACTAAATAGATATTGAAAATGTCATCTGCATTTATGAGGGTCAAAATTTGAATCACAAAGTGTTGGAATGACAGCAGACGCTGCGTTTTCATATCGGTAAATCTAGAATAAATTGCACAGAGAATGAAGTGCCGCCGGTCATTTCTAGTGTAATTTATGTTATTTTCGTATGCATTTTCTTGTGAACGGAGTTTGTTGTCTCACGTCGTCGTTCTGACTTGTTTCCGGGCTGAGGGACTCGGCCGAAAAATGTGTAACGATGTAAATAAAACTGTATACCGACATCTTTTGAAGCGATGATAGCTCAGTTCGTAGTGTGTACAGATGCCGCACCAATGGACGTGAGTTCGAATCCACCTACAATGAGCTTGAGCTTTCGCTGAAGGAGAACATCGTGATGAAACCATAGCAATGTGGTAGGGCTTTTGGTAAGGCCAATCTGGCTGGCTGATAATCTGAAGTAAAAATCTGCCGCCAAATACATATAGATGTGTTCCGGTAGTTGCATTTGAGAGCCACTCTCTCCTCGTGGCTTAGCGTATCCACCATCTTTAGCCATATTGTCACTTAACATCAGGTGAAATTTGGTTATAAAGATAAGCCTTACTATTAAAAATAAAATTTGTAGTAATTTTGAAGGTACGTCCCGATCACCTAGGAAAATGAAACTTATTTCGATCGATTTAGCTTCACGACAATTTTGAGAATACACAAAATTATTTTAAAAAGCATAATGTTGTAGGATCTTTTTTTTTCATAGATCTAGGATGACATCGGATTTCTTCCTATTTAACATGAGTGCTTAAATTTATGTCATTCGGGTATAATTACATTATGAGGCGTGCACTTTTGCATTTTCCATAATAATACTAGAAATTTCGGTCAAGATGTTTTGATTCTGTGTAACTGTCGGTGTAGACGTACCTAAATGTACTAGTATACTATGTTTACAAAGATATAAGGGCTTTCATTATAATCTTACTAGAGTTATTAACATAACACCGAATTCCTCGTAAAGATTACTTAATATTTGTTTTCGTTTCTAAATGTTCGTTGATATCAAAACCAACAGTGATTAAAACAACTCAACACAGGGATTGGAACGTGCCGTTGAATAAATGAGTTCGCCCATACCGTGTACAATCACTTATAAAATGTATTGTATCCCGTGTATGTCTATTAAAGAGAAAAGTAACAGAAAAAAGTTTTTATTATAATGAATATTTCGAGGAATACTGATTATCTGTTATTCTATTATCTTTGTGATTACCTGTGTATTATCGATTATCTGTGTGATTACTGATTCAATTGTTTAGAACAAGCATCTCAGACACAGTTTATGCAGAATTTTTATATGGTTTAATTCTCGTGCATCCCGTCCTTGCTGATTCCCGTATTGTTATCTACAGTTATTAAATTTGTGAAAACATGTTCTTGGCCCTATATTTTTTGTGTTTTTCCTATATTTTTTGTTAGCTGATTATTTTCCGAACAATGTAAAATAAAATAAAACAATAAAATACGAAATTACTTTGCAAATTGCTCTTTACTAAAAACACGTAGAACTGGTATTAATAATCACTGTGACTTGTAGTTGCCTAGATGATAAATATCAAAGTGATAACAGCTCAGTGGTTGTATGTACGACTTCGCGTCAAGGCACGTGGGTTTGAATCCACTTACAATGAGCTTGAGATTTCGGTGAAGGATAATATAGTCAGGCAACCATAGCGTAACGGTATGGTCTTTTCTAATGCCCGCTTGGATAGCAACTACCCTCAAGTTAAAAATCTGCTGCCAGATACCAAAAAAGTGAGATCCGGCAATTGCACTTGAGAGCCAATCCCTCCACAGTTTTAGCGTGTCTACCAATATGCACCGTATTATCACTTAAGATCAGGTGAGATTATAGCTATAACGCAAAACTTTAACTATGAAAAAACACTCATTGAACGTCTTATCATATATTTCGTTATTGATAAATTAGCTGGTATCTATAGTTTAGTTCGCGTTTTTGCCAATAACCACCCATGATCATAAACTCCGTTTATAGATTTACTACGTTATTGAGAAAATACACATGCTTAATTTTAATCGATATGGAAAGTAATTATTAAGATGTAACGATGGATAAATGCAATTCTCCTATACATGCATAAAACTCATAAACTTGTATTTCACTAGTATAATTGATAATTTGCATTTATGGTCATTTTTATTTTATGTTTGTCTCAACGTGATATCACATGACTCATGAGGTAATAATATCCCGATCTATATAAAACGCTAGTGGTCTACTATTAATATTTACCCGTTTTGGTAATTTATTTTCAATACAGCTTCGTTTCTATTGGTAGTAGTCTGATATTAAATAGTCTAAAGCCTACCTCAAGGACTACTCTACCAAACACATTTTTTTAAATCTGACTGGTAATTCCTGTAGTATAGTAAATTGGTAATAATGGTAGTAGATTAGTACTTTCAAAGAAACGAACAAAGTGTTCAGCTCTAAAATAATATTAATATAGATTCACTACCCTATATATAGATATCCATTTATATCTAGGTCGGATACCCTTTATATTCTGTAAAGTAAAAATGCTGATATACGAACACTATAACACAAACTTTATACCCAAAATCTAAAAGCAATACAATTCTATATTCTTACACAATGAATTCGAATCTTGAAGACTGCATGCTAAGATCGATATTTGTATTTCATATACGTTATTTAACACTGTTGTGTTGTAGTAATAATGCTTGAAAATTTTTCAAAGCATACACCAATTTTAAGTGTGAAGGAATTCATAAACACATTAATGGATACAAAGTATCGAGCAAATTTGAATAATTATTTGAGGATTACTCAAGTACCCTGTACAGCGTTCAAACCCCAGGCATTTCGGAGCGCACGTTGCAACGAGGCAACTCCTTTAACCTCGAGGACACAGTGTAATTTCAATGTTTTATATTCATATATTTTTTGTACTAAAGCTTTTTAAGTGAAATTTCTTATAGAACGGCTTTGAAATTCGGATCTTCAATATTTAGTGTGACGTTTGGTCGATTAAAGTCGGCTCGAGGAGACTGTGAGAGCGAGATAGAGATATGGTAATGTTTCATTCCTATCGTATAGTCTTAAGCACACACCGATTTTATTTATTTATTTTTAATTCAACTATACAGTCAAATTTTATTTTATTATTTTTATCGTGAAGTAACTAGATAATGCTCTATGCATCCAGCACAAGTTTTATAAATTTGGTTTAAGAAAATTTTGCGCTAAGCCAAGGGTTCTCAATTTTTTTCAGTTCGCGGCACTCATACGTGTTTACCGTTTCGTCGTGGCACCGTAACCTATCAAACTGGTCGAAATAGATAAGTACAATGATACTAGTTATGTAGATAGGCGCAAAATTTAAAACATCCACATTATGAATCCAAACTGTTTGTTTGTATAAACATTAAATTAACTGTTTCAGAGCACGTAGAAACGTTTATAAATTAAAGTGTTTATTTTTGTAAGTTTCAGAGAATGGTAAAGAGAATCGCTTCACGACGCTCCTTTTCACTCTCTATTGCGCACTAGGATGCCACGACGCACACTTTGGGAACCTCTGTGGTAAGCATTTCTATACGTGATTGTACTCATCCTTTTTATCAGTTGTCTCTGTCAATATTTTGTGCTACCAACTATTAGTATAAAGACCCTAATAGCTTATGGTTGGTCCGTGTTGTAGATGAGATAGCGTTTTTATTATTTACACATTTTTTTATAGTTTATAAGTTTAGCGTTATGACCACAATCTCACCTGATGTTAAGTGACGTTCTAGTTCAAGATGGGGTCACGCAAAGTATACTACTTCTCAAATACAACTACCGGAACACACCTACCGGTACATGGGGGCAAATTTTCAACTTGAGGGTGATAGCTAGCCAGGCTGGCATTAGAAAAAGCCCTATCACCATGCTGTGGTTTCATCTGGACGTTTTCTTTCACCGATAGCTCAAGCTCATTGCAGATGGATTCGAACTTACGCCATTGACGCTGCGTTCGTAAACACTACCAACTGAGCTATCATCACTTTAATCGTTCATCGCATTTTAATGTTGGCCATATATTTAGAAGGTTTTAGAAATATATTACAGAACTTGTACCCCAAATGTAAATGCCCTTCCAACATTAATATATCTGTAAGTTTATATGTAATTGATTCTAAATTCGATAAACACGGTTGTTGTAATTATATCAAATTAACCCTTTCTTTATGTACCAAAAATAATTACGTGTCAGCGAAGATCTCCCATGAGAGAATGCCGAGGCCCCTTGAAACAATACTCCAGACCTGCTTGTACGGCACAAACGAGATACACTCTCGCTTTGTTGTCGACCTGGCAATTAGTGACTTCATGTTTAAAGCAGTAAACATATTTTAAAATTGATATTAACATTCTATGTAGCTATTATTATAAATGCGAAAGTAAGTTTGTTTTCTCGTTTGTTACTCTTTTACGCCTAAACCGTTGAATCGATTATATTGAATTTTGGTATAGAGATACATGGATACCTGGAGACGGTGATAGGTTACTTTTTCTCGCGAAAAACTTATTGGAAATGGGTTAAAAAGTGGGATAAACTTCGTAGCTGCATGTATAGCAAAGTTTCAAAATTGTCCGTAGTCTTATATAAATTATTTGTAATATTAATAAAATATTATAAACTAGCTTTTACCCGGGGCTCCGCTCACGTTAATATTTATTATGTCAGCCAACTCTGGAAGTTGATTGAACAGTCGGAACAGGAGACAGAACAGCGTGTGGGCGTTTACTTCAGAAAATATATTACACGGGCACAGCGCGGGTTTGAAGCGATGGTAACTTAGTGGTAGTGTGTACGATTTTGTGTCAAGGGACCTTAGTTTGTATCCAACCACCTGCAATCAGCTTGAGCTTTCACTGAAGGAAAACATCGTGAGGAAACCATAGAATGATGCTAGGGCTTTTTCTGATGCCCACCTGGCTAGCAACCACCCTCAAGTTGAAGATCTGCCGCTAAATACGCATAGGCGTGTTCCGACAGTTGCTATGAAAGCCAGTTCCTCCAAAGGATTAGCGTGCCTACTGACTTGGGCCGTATCGAAACTTAAGATCGGGTGAGATTATGGCCATAACGCTAAGCCATAACTATAAAAAAAGTACGATCAGCAAAACAAATTGTCTTGATCACAATAGATTCACCACGAGTCGTAATGCAGTTACAGAACGAGTTGTCCACGCGGCGGTCTGCAGAGGAGTGTGCTTCGGGCTCTCGTCTGCCTTGTCGAGATCACGCTTACTTCCGTCCAGACTCTACCGAAGCGTTGACGTCATAACACTTGCGCCTCGTCAAATCAGCTCCCGTACTAATGACCTTTTTTAAACAATAAAATTTTAAAATAATTTGTATATTTTAAACAATACTGCCTACTTAGATTTCCAAATATTTTATTAACATTAGTATTTTGGCAACGACAACGAGAGAAGATTTTACCCATATAAAAATAGCTCAACACGTCCAAACAAGTTTTCACGTCGAAAACTATTAATACTTCACCAAATAAATTTAATATCGAAGTTATAGTTAGTAGATATAATCAATCCGAGGCCGCGTTCTACCCAAGATCTGATTTCACAACTCGAGAACTTGCTTTATTAGTTTGAAATTTTCACTAACTCGACCAATTACGAGGAATTAACCCCACAAACAGAACTGAGGCGTCAGCGTGAACTGGATAATGTAATTTGTTAATTATAATTAGATATAACTTGTAGGTTGCTACTAATTATTTTCGCTTCGTAAACAAATTGTAGGTTATCAAATAAAATTGAGGACCTTTTCCTTTATATCTTTTGAAGTCAATAGTTTTTTAAACGCCTTTAGAAATTTTTGTATGGAGTTAAAATATTGAGTTCACTTTTAAACAATTATAATAATAATTATTATTATTTATTTTTATTAGATTACAAAGATCCATTGAGTTAAACCAAACGCAAGAATAAAATTAATGAAATAATGACTTACCAATAGTACAAATTTGAACACACAATATATTAGTTTCCATGATAGAGGCCAAATCAAATATAACACAACCTGACATAATTATATGACGGCTGATAGCCAATATTTCATAAAAGGACTGTCTTTCAAGCCTATGAATGTTTGCATAATTTCGGACTATCGCGAAGGTTACTTTTAATAAATTATGATAATAATATTTAAAAAATGTATAATTGAAAATATTGATAATACTATGTATAAATTTTAATAGCATTATGGCCACAATCTCACCTTATGTTAAGTGTAACAGCCGGAATCCACCTATAAGTATTTGAAGGCAGATTTTTAACTTAGCTACTCTGATCTGCATTATAAGATGTTATACCACCATGCTATGGTTTCATCACAATGTTTTCTTTCACCGAAAACTCGGGGTAATTACAGGGGTTCGAATCACGTCCAATTGACGCGGCGACTGTATATACTACCGATTGAGCCATCTGTTACATACCACTCGTACTACACATTCATATAAAAACTTAATAATACTACATACTTTAAATTAACGACAACGAGGGTAGTTGATAATCTAGTATGTATATTTATAAGTGCGATACGAGCACGACTAAAGGTTCAGTTCAGTCGAAGCGACACTCGAGGCGAGTTCAATCAGTTCAGTTGAGTTAAAAACGTTCGACAGTACGGACGACTGTTCGAAATATTCATTGTATTAAGCGGAAGCTCTGCTGTAAAATATAATGAATGTGGAGCGAATCTCTAAGTATGATTCTACGCAACGTCCATGGTTTCTAACTCATTATCACTTCACATATACGAATTCTTTCTTATATCAATAACCAAACTAAATCACGCAAACTGCCTTAACATAGGGCCAAATAACATTACTTAAAGAATTAGATAAACCAGATTATGACAATTTTAGGCTCTTCCAGGAAGTTACTGGCAGCAGATGGTATATAATGATATTTATTTTTTAATCCTTTTATGTATTAGTATATTATAACTAGCCTTTTCCGACCGCTTCGCCGGGCGAATAACATATTAAAAGAAAACTCCGGCGTTTTGTTTTTCCCAGTAACTTTTATTGATGTTTCCGTGTAATTATAATAAATATAATGCGTTTTTTACGATCAATACCAGTTACTAAAACAAAGTTCAGTTTTATGGCTGTTATATTAACAGACTGTTCGTGTACACTTTAATAATCCACGGTAAAACATTGCAATAAGCGGAATTAATACTAAAGCCAACAAACTAATATTACATGATTAGAATTTCGCTGGAAATCAATTTATTAACGTCCGCGTGCGGCCGCAACGTGCAGTGCGGTTTGACCGGAATAATTTATAACCCTATCCGTTAAATTATATACTTTGTATAATGAGGGCCATAATGATTGAAGCGATTATCGCTCAGTTGGTAGTGGGTACGGTCCCCGCGTCAATGGACGTGAGTTCGAATTCCAGCAATGTGCCTGAGCTTTCGGTGAAGGCAAACATAGTGATGAAACCATAGCTTGGTGGTAGGGCTACTTCGAATGGCCATCTGACAAGCCCTTAGGCCCTTAAGCTTCGCGTGTCCACTATCTAGGGCCACATCGTCACTTAACATCAAGTGCGATAGTGGCTATAACGCTAAACCTTAATCATAAAAATGGCACTTTTTGATACGAGAAAGAATATAATAACAAAAACGTTGTCCTTCATTTCCTCATAATACTAGTAAATATTAACAGTCAGGAGAAGCGAAGGAACGTGTTCGGCGTACAAAAGGTGTTCTGGGAGATAAAATAACGTGCACCATTTCGACTGAATTGTGTAACTGACTGGGTTACGAAGTACTCCGAGTTCCCTTACTATATTTATAATAGGCCCTATATTTAATTGTTATTCTGTTGCTTTATCTATACCAAAGAGGAAAGATTTGTATTTTTGTTTGTTATGAATAATCTCAAAAACGAATGAACCGATTTCAAAAATTCTTTATCATACCTTACTTTTTTATACTTAACTAGCATTGCCTGGGATTTCGTTCAACACTTAAAATTTATTTCATAATTTTTGTACGTTTCTGTAACGTTTTTCAATACAGATTTGCTCCTATGGGCGGTAGCGTGATTTAAATAGCCCAAAGCGTTCATCAAAGATTACTGTATCGAATACAAAAAAAAAATTGTAATCCAACTGGTAGTTCATAAGATCGACGCGTTCAAACAAACAAACTTTTCCGAGTAGGGATCCCTATTGTTTTCTAGTAAAAATATAGCCTATGTTACTCAGATATAATGTAGCATTCTAACCGTGAAAGATTTTTTGAAATCGTTTTGGTAGCTCTTGAGTTTATTAGTTACAAACATATAAAAATATAAATCTTTCCTCTTTACAATATTAGTATAGACTAGCTGACCCGGTGAACTTCATATCACCTAAAATTCTTATTCTTTATCATCGCTAAAACACAAAAATGGCTTAACCGATTTCTATTTTTCTGTACATTTTTTTCTTTTATACAAAACTTGTCCTGCGAATAACGAACACAATAAAAAAAGAATTATCCACTTTGGTGCTCCTATTCGGTATTTATGTGTGTACATACATTTCGTCGATTTATTTTTATATATATACAATAAGAGATCTCTTGATAGAGTAAACTGATTGCGATGAAACAAAAACTAAGTATTACTCCGACTTGCGTACAATTTTAACGTACAAATGTTATATATACTGGTTTTGTACATTTTACGTGATGCGTGCACAGACAAACAGACACAAATTCCATAAGAGGTGAAAATGTGGTCTGTTGGTTATTCTTGGCTATTTTTTTTTATTTAATATTTTCGATGTACAAAACGACTTTTCTACATATTTATTATACGTACATAAGATAGGTTTAGCGATATGGCCACAACCTCATCCGATATTAAGTGACAACATGGTCCAATATGATGGAAAGTGCAACACACTTTTTCCTGTTCGTGGTAATAAACGCATGCGTTTAAACAAAACAATTTATAAATTCCAGTTATATAATGCTGAGGAGGGTAAATCAACGTAACTACGTCACTAGTTGTATAGGTCCTTTCCATTCATCTAAAACTTGTAGTACCAGCGTGGGCAAAACGGAAACTATGAATACATCATTAGAATGTTCGTTATCAACACAACACTGTGAAATAATCTCGAAGCTCTCCCACGTCTCTTCCACATTTGACAATAGAAGATCGTCATGTCCCCTGTCACGTCGAATTTCATTCAACTATAATTAAATACAAAATTAAGTACTCATATGTTGCTATATAAAATAACTAACTGGTAGCACACGATTTAATAGCGTTTCTCCCGTTAATGATGGCTATATAGGTTCTTGGTAAGAGAACCAATACGGAGATCTATCATTTTTTTTTATTGTCGAGGTTTAGCGTTATGGAAATATCTCACCCGATCTTAAGTGCCGATACGGCCCAAGTTTTTAGGCACGCTAAACCTGCGGAGAATAGTTCTGTGGTAACAGAATAGAGTATATAATGTGTTTTATTTCATTTCATAGTTATTGTGGGTCGAGATGGTGTCCACGCTAAGTCTAGTGGAGGGATTGGCTCTAAATTGCAACTGTCGGAACTCACTTACAGGAATTTGGCAGATTATCAATTTGAGGCAACTCTCATCCTAGCCAGGCGGGCTTTAGAAGAAGCCTTACGATTATATTATGGTTTCATGATGATGTTTTTCCTTACCGAAAGCCCAAGCTCATTGCAGGTTGATTCGAACTAAGGTATCTCGACGCGGCGTTCGTACATACTAGTATAAGGGCTACCATAGCTTCAAATATTATCACTTATTAATATTATATACAACGCAATATACATTACTACTGCTATCAAACTGCATAGCAGTTTATTGGTAGATGTGAAAGCATACCATGATTGCACGGTTGGTCTAGTGTTTTAGGCAATCACCTAGTCGCTAACTCGTACTGTGGGTTCAAATCCCATTCAGAACATTTGTGATCCATACATCTGGGTTTATCCTTTGTGTTCGTTGGGTGTATGGCTAACCTCAATTAACATTGACGAAACGAAACATTGAATCAAGCCATTATAATTAAAAAGTAAAAAAAAACAATCTACCTACATTTAATTATGATTCCCGAACACACAGACAGAGAAACATTACCTTTTATAATATTAAAGCACAGTATGAATCAAGTTGAATTTCCCAACGAATTACTAAAAGGTCGCCAAATAACTAATCGTATTCATGATATTCATCGTGACTTATGCTGGTTGTAAGATAGGACGTTTAGCAAAAACTCCCGAACGTTAACATGCTAATTCCAGTAATAATACGCCGAGGTTTAGTTAGCGACATAAATTATTTGAATGGATATAATAGCTAACATACGTATATGTGTGTGTATATCATATCGGGCAACATTGTCACTTAACATAAGGTGAGATTGTGGCTTTGACGTTTAACCTTAATCATAAAAAAAGTCAGATTTTATACACTCAAATTATAATTTTCAAAAAATACCTAATACACAGATTTGCATTACTCATATAACTGACTTCAGAAAGGGAGAGGTACTATCTTATTATCGCTGAATCTTTTTATTTTTGCATGTTAGTAAATATTTTCGCCAATTATGGAATGATTATAGTGATTCTTTTTTTATTTTAATTGGTTTTACATAACAATAGTCCCATTTAAATACGGAGAAAATATTATAACCCAAAGGGGCGAAATTAGGGGATGAATACCACTAAATTGGATTTTTACCCACCTCTCATCTACGTATGTTCACTGATGTATTTGTTTATTTTAATCCGATTTCAGTGACTCTTATTTCATCTGAATTACTGATACTTGAAGGAGGTTTCTTAATAGTTTGGAGTAAAATATTCTAATTCTGAAGGCAGTATATTACAGGATGAACAGTGCTTATATGGATTTCACTCCTTTCACTTCCGGTCGGTAGATTTTAATAAAAACTTGTTTTACTACCATAAAGATGGAGTTTTCATATGGTTTTGAATCGACTTAAATGAACGTGGTAAGAGCACGATTATGATTCGAAATGCGCATAAAATTCAATAACTTTTGGCTTTGTCTGCTTTAAATAACTGTTATTAAGAAAGAAAACATACAACCGATTTAATATCATGAGATAAATAACAGATTTCATCCGTTACCGGCATCCACGCAATATGTGGTAACAACGTGTCAGCTCAACCAATAAAAGTGTCAAATGGTTCCATCTAGAAATCTAATCAATTTTTCCCATCAATCGCAAACGTCGATGACGTAAAATATCCAATATGTCATACGGGATACTGTTACCGACTGGTCGCAATCATCCGACACTAGTGTAATTTTTAGAGTTTATTGGACCTTTTGTAATCCTTTATTAGATATGCCTGCGACTTCGTTTGCCTGGAAAGTAAAATTATTTAATTAATTTATGGGCTATGTTACACAGAGACACTATAGCATTCTAATGGTGAAAGAATTTTTGAAATCGGTTCAGTAGATTTTTCGTTACAATCTATAATACAAATCCATTCTTTTTATAATATTAGTATAGATAAATTTAGCGTTGTGGCCACAATCTCACCAGATCTTAAGTGGTGATATGGTCCAGAATGGTGAATAAATTATATATAGCACTAGGTGTGCCTGCCAATTGGTCGCGAGGAACTAAAATATATATTTAACCAATTTTCACTCGTTTTTGTAATTATTTTCAATAAAACTTTGCTTTGGTAGTAGCGTAATGATAACCATTGTAGCTAGAAAGCTCATTGTAGGTGGTTAGATTAGAACTCAAGTCCCTTGATACAAAGTCGTACAAACTGTGACTGAGCTATCATCGCTTATTAAAATAAAAATATTTTTTGAAATCCTAAGATCTGCGAGTTTAAACAGGGCCACTTTTCTTTTAGCTTTCATAGATTTTTTGCCTATTTCTTCAATTATTTGTATTCAGTTTTACTTGCTAATAAAACAATAGACGTTCATTTTTACGTGTTCATATTTTATTTATTTTTAAACTCAAACAAATTATTCACGCTTTTACTGAGTGTTGGACCACTGATTTATCAAATAAAATTAACGCCCAGTGAAAAGGGGGTGGTTGTTGGCTGTTATAATATACCATAGTACCTTCAAAAGTATCAGATCTATTGACTTAAAATTCAACCGTTATATAAATATAATGATCAGTTACGGATTTAGGTTCGATGGCGTCTTAAGCCCAGGTTAATTTGACGCCCTTATATATAATAATAAATATAAACACAGATATTCAATTTAGGCCTGACTAAACACACAATTTAGAATAAATAAATAGCTTTTAAATGTCATATTACACTGCAGAAATTAAATTAACTATCGATATAAAATTATATTCATACAATATTTATATCTTTTGGTTATCAAAGCAATAAAGGCAACTGAATGTCTTATTTATGATAAAAACAAAAACGATTTAAAATTTTTGCTCCCTCGAAAATTTTGGCGCCCCTAATATTTATATTCTAAGTCCCGGGTCTCGCGGGCGTAAATCTAAATCCATCACTGATAATGATGACACATGTATATTCTGTTTTATTCTGTCACTTCCAATCTCTTATAAATCATTTAAATTTCACAGTTGCTCCGTATTGCATGCGCTGCGAATCGAGACCCACTCCACTGTATAGAAGCATGTAGAGTATGCAAACGTTATCACAGATTTATTGCGTGATTTATTTATACTTTTTATTTCTGACCATATCAAACGATATAAAAGAAATTGCGAAATAAAACGTTCTGACAAAAAAAAGCGATCTTTGTTATTATATAATGGAATTTGATTTCAAATCCAATTTGCTTTATGCTTGATATTGCCGAAGTTGATAACATAGGTAGATCGAAAAAAAAATAATTAAAAAAACTCGCTTGTCATTTAACTTACAGGTTAGTTCAATTTTCAAAGTTAAAAGTCTAATTTTTAAGTCCACTAACCTATTTACCTCAATTTTTTTTCTTGTTTATTTACACACTCGTCAAATGTTAAGTGACGATATAATAAGAATGCTGGAACTGAATGAAACCTGATAAATAAATATTTTATCTTGTTTTTGATGTGCTTGAACATATATTAAAATAAATATTTTTGATAATTATAATCGTGATATATTAAGCATATTTTATTTTGAATACTGAAGTTTGAGCCTACAGATAATTTACTTGTATGTCAGCCAACTTATATGCGTATCACTCGAAGCCAACCGGACATGTTCTGATGCATTTGACTCAGTGATATTAAGGATTAATATCGAGGGTATTTTTGTCTTATTAAATGAAAAGCTTAAATAGCCATATAAAAAGGATTTTTTATAGTCCTAATCTTGTCAGTCTACCAAATTTATTGACATTCAATCAATTTTTATTAAAATAATTGCGTTATTAAAAAATAATATGAATAACAATAGACATTCAAGTTTTATTTAAGCTTAATCAATATAACTTAGATGCCTTTTTTACTGAACCCATTTTATAAATTACTAGCGTGTATACGGAATGTATGAAACTTTCTGTTTTCATATTAGAACCTTGTTTCACAAAACTAAACCAAAGCTAAGCTGATAGATGGCGCTATATCGAAGTTATTGGTTACTTTAAAAAAATTAACAAAAATTTTAAATGCATTTGTATATACTTATTTCGTTTTCTAATTATAAAATATTAATTTTTGTTACCATATATATTTTATTTTTTAAAATATGGTAAACAGTCAATGTTATAATAGGATTTGAAGCTGAAACTTGTTTTAAATAGAAGGATAATTTTACAAACTCTCTCGACCGGGAGCGTGGCGTCTCCTGTAATCCGGCTACCCGGAGGTCGGGTACTGAGGATGGTTTGAGGTCGGGGGTCACGGGTATCGAGTCACCCATGTGGACTGGACGTCCGCACTAAGCTCGGTATTAACATGGATCCTCTGGAGGAGTCTGGGGGATGCAGGTTTCACTAAGGAGGGGCGAACCGGGCCAGGGGGGAAACCCAGCAGCTAAAAGTCCCCGTACCGGGCAGTAGTGGGATAGCGGCCGGGAGTGGGAGCTCGATATCAGCCTGACCAATATAATCTGACCAGTTCCTTTTTCTTTGCCATTATCAGGAACATGATTAGTTTTTATAGGAGTACGTTATAGCGAAAACGAAATCAACATTATTATTATTGTTATTTATAAAGCAGTAGTATTTATTTTCTATCACTTCTTACACAAATTATTTCTTTGACCACATTTAGTTCTTTGTTACCGTATATATAGTTCGATGTAAATTGGGTGTTGGATTTGTTTTTTGTGATAAATGAAACCATCATTTACAAGTTTTTATTTTTATATTTCGAAATAATTAAAAAATTATAATAAATACAAAATCAATTTCTGAATGAGTATCGTAAACACAGTGACATCTCCCAAACAAACCCGGGTCCCCGTGACGTCATATGGTAGTTTTTACTTATTGCAGCAACAAAGATAATAGTGTATGACTTTTGGTTTATTTAATTCTGTAGTTATGGTTAAATACTAAAAAATATATCGAAAATGTCAAACCTCAAAAGTTATTGTTCTTATTTCGCACCATTATGTACGAATACTACCAAACCACTCCTAAAAGAATATTTGTAAACGTTCCGCAAGATTAAAAAAAAAGTCGAAATAAATGGTTTGAAGCTGTGCGCCGAGATAATCCCAAAACAAAATCGATTTGTTTGTTGCTGTGAAGATCATTTCGATGTAAATATTTCATAATAGTATTGTAATAAATAGTTATTTACGTAAATACACAAATTGAATAAGTAGAGTTCATATAAATTTCTCTAATATCCATGTAAATGATAGCATAAAAATTTTGCGATTGATAATTTAACATCATTAAATGATTTGTTATTGGTAATTTAAAACTAATAAATAATAAATATTTCATCTAGTAAGTGAGATTCAACGTGATATTTTTATAATTTCACAACGCGCTAGGTATATATATATATATATCAGACTAAATCAAAACTTTTATAGAAAATGGTATGTTAGTTTTCTGTGGTTAATGTGAGGTTTAAATACTTATTATTATGTTTTTTTTAGCTGAAATATGGCATGGAAAATTACACGTATCACATTATAATGGGAGGTAAAGTAAAAACTTAAATTAAAAGTAACTGAGTAAGCTTTACTTCGAACTCGATGTTCTGGACATACATGTCCTTTTTTATAGTTTATAGGTTTTAGCGTTATGGCCATAATCTTACCTGATCTTATGAGATGATACGCCCAAGTTGGTGGACATACTAAACGTATGGAGGCACTGGCTCTCAAGTGCAACTGCCCGAACACACCTATTGGTATTTGGCGGCAGATTTTCAACATGAGGGTGGTAGCTAGCCATGTGGGCATTAAAAAAAGACCTACCACCATGCTATGGGTTCATCACGATGTTTTTCCTTCACCGAAAGCTCAAGCTCATTGTAGGTGTATTCGAACTCACGTCCATTGACGCAGCGTCTATACACGCTACTACTGCCCTATCATCACTTCAAACATATATAAATATTGATAAGTTAATATTATATGATTTAGTTATTTTACTAAATATTTAATTTGCACCATTTATAATGGTATCTTTTATTGCCCTAATTACAATACCGCTGCTTGACGAAAATGCATTATGGTATTAAGCTCGCTAGAGTACATATTCTGAGTGCAATAAATTATTCATTGATATTAGACCATTACAAGAAGGTATTTGCATTGATGATCAATACATATATTAGACGATGCTGTACAGATAAACGATTTGGACATCAACGGAAAGGGAAAAGCGAACGGAAATTAGAAATCTGACGTCCTGATAGAAATCTCACTGCAGATGCAGTTTTTCGTTCAAACACAGTTCAATATTAACTACCGTATGAGACGCTTTAAATGCATACACCTAACATGTTCGGGTAATGCACTTATCTTTTATATTATTACTAGCTGACCCGAAAAACTTTGTTCTGTCTTATACATTATTTCTATTGAATACTTTGGTAGTTTTAAAAAGGTGAGAATAAGGGTAGGAAGGTGAAAATTTACGATTTTATGTATTTTATCCACATCATAAAAAAAAAAAATTTGAAGAAAAGATATATATGCGGGATGGACCACCTTAATCACTTTACAAGAATTTTCTCAATTTTTCAATAACAATTATAGTCCAATTTCCACCGACGAGCATACACTAGTTGATTATAAAAACGTATATTATCCTTATTGTTGTCAATTAAAATTATGTGTTAATTAGTTTTTATTAGCATAATATAGTTAATGTAACTTTAACCGTCTACTTTTTTTATGTAATCGGAGGCAAACGAGCAAGCGTGTCACCTGATGGTAAGTGATCACCGCCGCCCGCGGACACCCACAACTCCAGGGGAATCGCAGGTACCTTACCGGCCTGTATAGGAGGGATTGGCTCTCACCTGCCACAGCCGGACAATACCTGATGGTAATTGGTGGCAGATTTTCAACTTGAGAGTGGTAGCTAGCCAGGCGGGCTTTAAGAAAAACTCTACCCCCATGCTATAGTTTTCTCACGATGTTTTTCTTCACCGAAAGCTCAAGCTCATTGTAGATGGTTGCTTTCGAACTCACTACCCTTAACGCGGCGTTACTACACGCTACCACCGTTTCAATTATTATGTATGTTTTTTTTTGTATTTGTATATTATAGTCCAAAAGTATTTGATTAGGATTTTTTGTTTGGTTGCCTGTGCCCTTGTATGCGCATCATTCTGACGCTACCTAGCAAATTGTCGATGATATTTAACAATATGCCTACTTATATTAAAAATTAATATCGAGGGTCTGGCACTCCAGTTGAGAAGGTTCAATACACATATAGGTATTTTGGCGACAGTTTTTTGTCTCGATTAGTGGTAGCCTAGGTATGTCTAGGTATTAGAAAATACCCTACCATCATGCTATTGTTTCATTATAATGTTTTCCTTGAACAGATGTACAGGCTCTTTGCAATGTGTTGAGTTCATGTCAATCGATGCAGCGTGAATAAATTTCACATCAATATCAATTAGATATAGATTATAAAGCGTATTTCAAATGACAAAGGCGCGTTGTAATGTTCTACTTGTCGGTATATCCCAATGGTCAGTACAGAGTTGTACCGCAGGATTTTAAAAGGGCCAAACACTTATTTAACTATTAAATGCTTTTTTTATATCACGTAGCAAAATTACGGCACTGCACCTGATGTCAGGTACAACACAGTCCAAATCAGCGGCCACTGACAAAAGCTAAAATTCACTGCCAATCACCGCTGTCATACTGGCCTGCTTAGATACCTTTTCACGCATAACGATATTTTTACATAAACAACTTTGATCGTAGCTCTTTTAAACTATAAGATTTTCCCCAGAACATCTCTACTATATAGTATTAATCCACAGGTTAGGTTAATGATCGACACAGGACACGGCAAATATCGGCGGCTGTTGGAAGACTCTCTGTGATTGAGGTCATCTACGCCAACAGTCGAGGCGTCTCCTATAGATCCTGGACTGCGACTGGGTGGTCAGTGACGCAGCGAGTGGGCTCCCAGGTGGAGTGCGCCTGCTGTGCTAAGCAGATGACTCTTTTGTCGTGGTCCAAGGAAGAGGGGAGATAAAGGACGAAGTGCGATTAGCCCCAATAAGGCAACAGACTGCTGTGGGTATTCTAGTGCTAGTGCCCGGTGAGTCTTACATAGCCTCCCTCTTAGTCTTCCTGTATTGGAAAAGCATGAGTAAGTGCACTGCTCTCGAAAAAGAAAGTGTGTACAGTTCACACGCGAATACGCAAGCACACACATACATACTACCACACGTACAACGCTCGGATCCTGTAAGAAACACTATATGATGCCTTCTATCTCATTCTCTCGCAGGTATATCCTATTGATGTATGTGCTTGTCTCTTTTTACTGTCGCTTATTCGTTTCATCGAAGTTCAAACACAACGGTGCTAAAGCAGTTTTCACTTGAAAAAGGCGAACAGATAAAATTAATATCTATGTAAATGTCCCTTACATTTTTCATAGTACCTGAATGCAATTCTGTCGGTATACTGCATACTGATCGTGTGTTGAAGGTAATAAAATTACGACCTGTCGATAGCTTTATCCGCTTTGGCGAGAATTGCAACATTTCCGAATATTCGCGTTACATTTTACAGTATTTACGTACGTGGGATAATTATTCAATACGTACTGTTGCATATATTATATGACAAATAATTTTATTTATTCCCATGAAAGTATAACCCTTACATTTTTTGTTGTACACTTGTTATCTACACTTACATCAATTTAACTCGTGAACTTTGCCTTGTATGAGAAATTGATTATTAAGGAGTAAACTGTAATAATAATATATATTTAAATAAATTTTATAAAACGGAGAATTTTTTTGTTTTTTGCGCGCTAATCTTAGAAACTAAGAATCGGATTTCAAAAGTTGTCATTGTATTTGATAAAGCAATAATTGTGGAAAGCTTTAGACCAGAGGCTCTCAATCTTTTTCAGATTGCAGCGCACATACATGTTTACTGTTTTGTCTCGGTAACCTAACTTTTCCAGCTGGCCGAAATATATAGGTACACGTGCAATGATACTAATTATGTAGATAGAGAAACAATTTAAAAGTTCCACATTGAAAAAATTACAAAAGCGGGTAAAAATGATTAGATAATTTCAAGTAGCACGCTAACGAAGTCGCAGGTACATCTAGTATAACATACAAATCGAAGTATACCCAGATTAGACAATAGCGAACATGCAACATGTTCCTCAGACTTAGTCCATGATACTGTCTAAACTTCGCAACACAACGGCTAAACTAGTTTTGGAGACAGTAGTTGGGACCCGATATGTTTGAAGTGCTTGAAACTTTGAACCACAAGTGTGAGGATGTCTTGATTTATATTAGTTTTGTAATCAATTTACAGTTGTGGTACATTTAAGTAACTATACTACCTTAATTATATATTGTTTCAAAACGTCAAATAAGCGTCAATTATTAATTAAATCCATATTAAACTTACCTATTGTCTACTTGCAACCCGCCCAGAATTAGTATATCTACTTGTGTTAACATTAGAGCTTGCTACAGTTTAATAGACCTTATTAAGAGGAAATTTGAATTCCACCCAACACGTTTCACCACAGGACGAACAGACGCCGCGAGGTTTCCCACCCTTATGTGGTAGAAGTACCCATGATTCGTGCGAACGATTTGCGCCTTCGTTAATCATGCGGACAGCAAAGGAGTGGAACTCTCTCCCGGCGACTGTCTTTCCATGATCTTACAATCTGGTCATTTTGTAGAGAACAATGAACAGGATTTTTTTAGGTTTGCGTCCTCCGTCGTCGGCCTCATTTATGCTTACTACCAGGAATGATTGAGATCAAGCGCCAACTTACAAATCATAAAAAAAGGAAAAGTTCCATAATACCTTGTTTCTGGATAAGCCCATTGGCTTATCCAGCGCACCCGAGTACCTCTATGTCAATTATATATGCTATCGATCATGAGAAAATAGCATCCATGCAAAGTAGATATCAACATATTTCCCATGCAGTTATACAAACACTTTTTTTTCTCTTTATTAGATCTGGCAGCAGTTGTACAGTATTTCCTATATTTAAAAATAATTATACTTATTTTACTACTGTACAAACTATTTACATAATATCACAGCATGTATTGACTAAATTGTCTACATTATAAAGATGTTAAACTAAACGAATATATTAATATAAAATTATCTAATAAGACTTTTGAAAACGTAAGTAAAATAATCTTGTACCAGTAATTTCATAATAGTCTCGATATCTTCGTCAACTGTCCACATGAATAGCTACTGAAGAACCTGCACCAGCTATACTCAACGTGCGGGCCGCATGCGGTCCACTAGGCTTTTGTGGTTGGCCCACCTGGTACTACTTTATTTTTAACAACTTAAGGAAATAATTACCTAAAAATTTTATGTTTGCGGCCCGCAACACCATAACTAACATACGTTTGTGGTCCCTATAGAAAAATAGCTCAGTATCAGTAGCTTACACTATTGTACAATTTACATAACCTCGGTATGGGTGAATTCCTAATAAGAACTGTCTTCGTAGAGATGGTACCAACGCGGGACGGTTTCATACTTGTTTGATTTTTTCTATCATTGCATTACTGATAGATAGATGTCTTACAAATATTTTTCGTAAACCTAGTAACTACAGGACGCTACCATCGGGTCGCTACTATCATGCAAATGGTGATAAACCAATCAATATCACAAGCTAGTCCAGCCACTAGGCTTAGCATTTTTACCATCTTGGGCCGCATCGTCAGTTAATATTAGGTGATACTGCTGCCATAACGCTATACTTATAATGAATAAAAAAAAGTATGCCGTTAACGCGGGATAAAAGTGAAAACTTAAAATTTTTATACAAACAATACACGTGTAAAATATACCACGCTTGTTATGATGCATTTAAGCAGTCGCGAACACAAACATACACACACACATCCAACGCTCGGACCCTGTAAGATACACTGAGTAAAGCCTTTTATTTCATTCTCTCGCACGTTATATCCTATAGATATATGTGGTTGTCGCTCTTTACTGTCGTTTTTTCGTTTCAAAACACAATGATGCTAAAAAAGATTTCAATTAACAAAAAGTATACACATGAAATCGACAACACAGTTTGAAAATCATTCCGAAGAGAATATTAGAAAGTAAAGTTTAACTTTATTTAGAACGATCTCCGTCCATGTTATCTTGTTGTCTGAAAGAATCTCAATGAAACATTTTGTTAACTGAACTAATAACTATTCTTTATTCTTATAACTGAAAGCTAGTACTGGTCTCTCAAACAATTTAATGGTAAATTTTCAGTTACTTCTAATGATTCCTAAGTTTTAAGTTTATATAAAGAATTAGTTAAATAACATAATTATGTGAAATTTAAAGTATTATAATTATGATATTCTTTTATTTCTCAAATAATACCTATTTATTGAATATTCTCATTAATCTCAATATCTAATTTTAAAGTCATTACATGCGCTATTAAATTTGAGTAGTAGGTAATAGTCCGTTGGCCCTAATTTTGCAAATAAAAAACATCGGTGGCGCAGGGTGTTTTCCAAACACGATAAGGCAAGTAACGACACAATCGCACACCTAATATGAACTTCTACAATCCTAATAGATTTGCGTGAAATTTTATAGGAAACATTAAATACTAAAAATCAATGTATAAGTCTATTAAAATTTGGTTAGGCTAACCTTTTGGCGGGCTTGATCTCAATTTTCTTCAAATACGTGTTTCTACAGTAAGGATATTAATTAATTAGGATATCAATTAAATAATTAATGCCGTACAATTAGGATTAGATTCAATGTATTTACTTTTAAGTAATAAAATATAATATATAGGTATATCGTTTTAATATCAATTATACTCGAACATACAACACTTAGGTGTGAATACACATTGTTATAACTATTTCTGTAATTATATGTCGTGAAATCATACAAATATTACAAATGCGAGAGTGCGTTTCTTTTTATTTGTTCCGTATTCACGCCTAAACCGCTGAATGGATTATGATGAATTTTGGTATAGTGTTATATGGGAACCTTGAGACGGTGATAGGGTACTTTTCCTCGCAAAAACTTATTGGAAGTGAACTAAACAGAGGGATAAACTTTGTATGAAACTTTTTATTGCATAGTCCGATTTGATTGAAAAAATCACTAAAACGCGAGCGAGGCCGCGAGTAAAAGCTAGTACTTCCATAAATAGCCACAAAAAACCAAGAAGATAAAAATAACAACACCACATAAAAACTCTCAAGTAAAATTCTAACCGATTTATGCAAACATGTTTTTATAATTAACCCTATTTCACTGTCACTGAGGAGTAAATAGAACAATGGTTTCCTTAGGGACATCTGGCTTTCAGAGAGACCGAAACAAAATGCAATTGCGTATCTGCCGCAGGCACACTGGACCCCTATCCATTCAAACAAAAGAGAAGATATAAAGCAAATCTTGTCTGTTATTTTTCTTATCCGCCATAGTCGACTATATTCATAAAAACTGAGTAAATTTTTATCAGAACCATTTTGAACAGAAGAATTGTTCCTTACTAGATGTCAAAACAAAGTACGGCAGCATACGCCTATCTTTTATACATAAGCCACAATGAAATGCTTAGTGACACAGTATAATGTTTTTTCAATGTTACGGTAATTATGATTAGATTTGGCATATTAATCATTGCGAACCAAAGATATCTCAATTAAAATTATATTATGAAAATAAACTTCACCCATTATAGCTTGGTATTATTAACGCGTATGTTCGGAAATACTGGTAAAAAAATTAACAATCGACTCGGCTTCAAATCAAATTAAATCAATTTGATCTTCGGCTATCTTTTAGAACAGGTTATTTCTTTATATTAAAATAACTTCGTTGACTAGCCGCCGTAAACTGAATGTTTTGTTTTATTGAGTTTATGGGTTTTTAATTGCCATAAAAACATCGGTGAGGGTGGTGAAGAGCTGATATTCTGTCAGGTAAGAACATTTTCTTTTTGCTCCGGCTTCCCTTTTTCGAACTTCCACCCTTCGCCTCTGGTAGCTTGTCAAGTAGAAGAGTTGTCATTGAAGAAATATGTAAAAAATTCGCTACTGACATAGTAAATCTGTGCAGATGAAGTTGTGGGCACCAAACTGTATAATTGTTAACTGTTCTAACGACCATCAGCAAATTCATGTCTCGGGTTATATTATAGAGTAGGTTGTTAAGAAACTGATGAAGTAATATCTGATAATCAAGTAAATTTGCTGTAAGATGGAGGAGTAGGTTCCTCAAAGTAGTAATTTATGTAAATAAAGTCGCAGGCAGCAGGTAGTATATTTGTTAACTGCTCAAGTATTTATCATGAAATTTTTCATTTACATTGCCAGTGACACAGAAAAGAATACTCCCACTTTTTTACTAAGAAAATAAGCACTTGAATGATTTTAAGTTCGACGCGAACGAAGTCGCGGGCACAGTTAGTAATATTACAGAATGGTATAGTTTGTTTTTTTAACGTGGTATTTTTGAGTAAGAACAGTCGGTTTTGCAGAAAAATCAATTTGTATTTATTAGGTCAATGTTAGAGGAAGGCTTTGGGCTAATTTGCATAACGCTAGCAAAAACGGGCGAAATTATGAAATAATTTTTAACTAAAAATAACTTTCCCCTGTTTCGTTCAAAGCGTTGTTTACGGTGAACAATGTTCACGGAGAAACGACAACTTTCAGTTAATATTAGTGTCACGTAGCTAACAAATCTCGTTGGACTATTCTCGTCACTGGCGCATATATATATGTATGATACAACTTTACTAATACGTTATCTCTCGCTTTCCTTTGTATTTGTACCCAATTCAACAAAATATGGGGTAAACTGGTATTGATTGCCCTCAAGAGATATTTCAGATTCACAAATCACCTATATATACAAAAAATCGTATCTGTGTCATATCTATACTAGGGATGGCGTTCTGACATCGATTAACCGAAAATACGATATTCTAGCGTAAAAAAATCATTTTTTTAAATCGAACACAGTTTTGAATCGATACAGTACATTAATATTTTACCCTATAAATCGATGTTCAATTCTTATCTATTTTCATAAAACATTATTTATATTTCAATTTATTACCCAAACACATATAGAAATAATGTTTCACGTATATAGAATGATAAAATCGATTATTATGGTGTTGTTTTTGTATTCTATGATTGCTTTTATATTGCAAATATAAGATCGTAAAGCAAATCGAAAAAAATCGTGTTCTGATTAATCGATATTTTCGACCTCAATCTTTTTGTAAATCGATTCATTTTATTTCGATTCGCATTGATATTTTGCAGAAAAATTTGACATCCCTACTGTTCACAAGAAAATACTTTATAGGTTTAGAGTCAATTGAAGTTGTTCTTGGATTGTACCGGTGCTTATCTTTAAATATAGCGCACTCACTGCCATGTCTATATAAAAATATGTTTTTTTCGATTAGAAAATGATTTTCAAGCTTAGTACAAAAAAGTTTTTAAATACCAATAACGGAGTGGTATCAAAACCGGGGATGACGATCTGAGATCACTTAAAAATCGATTATATATATCGATGCAGAACACTGAATCGATATTTCATCTTTAATTATGGAGGTTCGGTTCTTATCTACTTTCATAAAATATTATTTCCAATTATTTAAATGTTTTACCCAAATATATATAGAAATGATAGTGTTTCACATATATAATAATACAATCGATTATGGTGTTATTCTTTTGTTTCTATTATTGATTTAAAAATGAAAATAAAAGTGAATTATTAAAAAAAAACTATTTCTGATGAGTCTATCTATTGGATCTCGGTTTCTTTAAATCGATTCCTTAGTTTTTAATTCGAACCAATCCAAGAATTTATCATTTTATAAATCGCTACCCCTAATCTAAATACATTAACTGCATTTAAGTGCAACATGAACCGGCCTTGTCACGCAAGTGACTAATCACGGTGTTAAAAATTAAGACCACACGCTAGCGCCCACACGCTAGCGTCATCGTGGTGACAAGCACGAAACTATTAACTACGATTGGCATGCATAGTATTTCACACAAACATATCGTAGGCTAACTTAATTTCCGTGCAGCGACATCTAGTGACATAACAACTCGTTATTACTTTGTCAAAATTAAATATACAGCGGATTTCATTAATAACGATCTCGGTTGTAACGACTTTTAGGTTATAGCGACGTCAAACTTATTTTCATTGAAAATAAAAAATTATTTCGCATTTAGAATGCTACATTATCCCTGAGTAACATAGGCTATAAATTAGAAATCCCTACCCGAAAAGTTTGTCTGTTTGACCGCACTAATCTCAAGAACTACCCATCAGAATGCAAAAAATATTTTTGTATTTTATAGAATAGGATTTATAGGAAGGCTATATGCTATTTAACATCACGTTACTACTAATAGAAACGGGAAACAATTATCAAATGTTTTTTACTTCCACGTGAACGAAGTCGCGGACACAGCTAGTTATGTGTAAATATGTTGCCGTTAAATAAACGGAATAAAGACATAACTGTAAATTCACCTAGAAACCCATACATGAGACACCACACCAGGAACTCATACTTGGTTATATAAAATAAAATTGATCAAAACAAATTAGTTATTACGTAGCTTAATCAATATAAATATTATAAAGTGGAAAAGTTTGTTTGTTTTAACGCGCTAATCTTAGGTACTTTGTTGTATATCAAAATTTCTTTTGGACTTCGTAGACCAAACATTGAGGCAGGTTTTAGGCTACCATCAACTATTTAACCAAATATTAAAAAAAAATTAGTTCCACGGAACCAAGTCGTCGGTGCAGCTAATATTTAATATAATAGGTTGCGTTTGATACATGATGAATTATTTAACATTTTTAATTTTAGTTAATTTCCTTCATTCAAATTTCATGTTCCGGATTGCGAGTCTCCGAGATGACATTTGCGATGTGGTCCCTAAGATTGAGGTCGCTGCGAATATCTATTCCTACGATATTTAGGCTGACACGCATTTAAGTTAGGTGTTCTTAAAAGTAGGGTCAGGTGAATGAGGGGATACTTTTGTAGTAAAGACACATACCTGTTTTATTAACATTGAACTCAACCAGTTACTTACTCTCCATGTAGGTATGCGGGTTTGGACTTGGTTAAATTCAATGACAAGTTCCTTTCGTCTCTTTTCTGGGTCTCCATGATTACAGCCGGGCTTACTGAAGTAATTACCATATACCGTGCTATCATCTGCTACAGTGATGAATGCGCCCTAGAGGTAGCATATCATTGATATACAGTAGCAACGTGGGAGATATATAACACAGAGCCTTGTGGAACTCTAGCGAATTGTGCCCGTCGTAATATCGTAACCGAATATATATACTTGTAAGGATTTCTTCTACAATGGGTATAAGAAAAATGGTTTTGTCGGTTGAACGAATATTTCAAATTGACTTAATTTATTTTTACTAGACACCGATACCGAATTTTTGTCGTTTTGGTATCTCATTTATTATTTAGGAAATAACTCGGCAATATGAAGTCTACGCGAGTGAGATTACTGGATTATATCTCAAGCACTGATCTAACGTCGTGGGCACCGATGCGCATGCCCATAAACCTAATACACTGGTTATGTCACACTTTCACGAATAGTGTTTTCCCCACAGTATTGCTCACGCATATAGAATTTATATACATCTCCTTTATAAAATTACTAGCTTTTACGTACGTATTCGCGCGTGTTAATATTGTTTTTCTCAAACAAATCGGATGATATAATAAAAAGTTTGATGCAAAGTTTGTCCCTATCTTTGCTCCACTTCCAATAATAAAAAGTAGCCTATTACCGTCTACAGGTTGCCATCTATCCCTATACCAAAATTCATTATAATCGATTCAGTGTTTTAGGCGTGAAAGCGTAACAAATAAAACTCAGTTTCGCATTTATAATATTAGTAAGTTCATACACCGATTCGCACTTAACCAATTTTTGGATGACTGCGACCACAACCTTCATTGCGGGCTGGATCCGCACCTGTTACAACCGACACCCCCTTTTGTATCACTCTCTCTCTCATTTGCCTGGGCCGGTTAAGAGATTAGTTTGTAGGACACCTGGACAAATCATAATACTAAAAGTTCACAATGATCCCACATTCCCCTCTTATTTGCCAGAGATCGGGGAGCGCTTTTGTATTGCTTTCAGTCGATCAAGTGACAAATGTACAGTGTAGTAGAGTGCTTGGGGAGTTTGACCTCGGACTCCAATTACTGTCAATGTATTAATGTGAGACCTTCTGCATTATGTTTTATACATAAATTACTAAAAAGTTTACCAATTTTTTTTCGTTGCTTTTTTGTTTTTCTTAATTTGACACTAATTTCAAGAAATTGACAATTTTTCTATTTTAAATCAAAATATTTTTATAAAATATTCATAATTTAAGTAAAATACATTTTAGAAAACATCTTTCATAGATACCAGATAGTCAAAAAGGGCCGTAAAAGCAAGGAGCATCCTTTATCATTATCGCGATTAATTTTTGCTCATCTTATGTCAAATAATACACAGTTTCGAGAGTTAATAAATAATGAAGAAAATTCTACTATATTTGAAATGTTCAACTATACAGAAATTGTGGAAAATGAACAATTTCAAATTTTATCAGAAATTTTTGAGAATGCATTGCTTGAACTAGAAAATAAAAATAAAACTAGTAAATTATGGATCAGTTACTTTCGCATGGTTACATTATTAAAGAATTTTATTGCTGCTGACAAGTTAGGTAACTGGGAGTTACATTTATATTGTATGGAACTTATGATTCCATTATTTTATGCGTCAGGACATTTCCCGTATGCCAAAGCTTCGCAAATTTATTTACAAAATATGAAGGAACTACAGACTAAGATGGATCCTGCAGAGTATCAGAAATTTACAGAAGGATACTTCACAGCAAGACGTTCGGATAATTTTTCTTCTGGAATTCCTACCGACCAGACAATAGAACAAACATTGATGAAATCAATGAGTGTTGAAGGTGGACCTTTCAAACGTGGTGTTACTGAAAGTATTGTATATAAATGGATCAAAGGAGTAATTTACACTAAAGATATAATTGAAGGAATGGAAGAATTTTGCAATATATCTTTTAAGAAAAGTTACCAGCACAGTGACTCAACAGACGCTCGAATGGAAAGAGACGATGTAGATGTCAAAAAATTAGAGGAGTTTTTTACACAACATTCTCCTTTTCCGGATACAGATGCAATAATGTCAATTGCAACGGGAATAACTGGAGATGAAAATATAAATTGTTATAACGCGTTTGAAGAAGGATTGAAGAATATGAAAAAAACGGAGGGGCAAAATTTAAAACTACTGAAATTATCCCATAAAGATAAAGTCCATTCGTTATTGATTGCAAAAAAAAAAAAAAAAAAGTTAATGATGATTTGGTTGCAGTTGATCCGTTGCTAATGTTCCAGCGTATTTGTATTTTGAAAAAATCAGATGAAGAGCTAAAAAGTTACATGAGTTATGAACTAGCACCGTATCCTCTCGCTCTCTTTGAAGATGGTCTGATTCGAAAAACGAAGAAATCAACATTATATGAATTATTTCCAGAAGTTTCAATAACTATTAATGGTGCACATGATTGTAATTATGTAATTGATGGAGGTATGTTATTACATCGATGTAAATGGCAACTAGATGAAAAAATGGATGAAATATGCAATCACTATGTTCGATATTTAAATAATAATTACGGCAGAAACGTATACGTAGTATTTGATGGTTATAAAAAAAAATGTATAAAATTAATGGAAAGAAACCGTCGTGCACTCAAAAATACATGTGCAGATGTCGAATTTAATGAAAATACGCCCCTCAAAATTGGCCAAGAGAAATTTCTTTCAAATAGTAAAAATAAAAGCAGACTCATAGACATGCTGAGGAAGAAACTATCTAACAATAATATTTTTACATGTCAAGCGGAAAGTGATGCGGACAGATTGATTGTTGAAACAGCAATTAATTTACAGTCAACAAATGTTACTGTAGTTTCTGAAAATATTGATGTACTAGTTCTATTAACTGCACTAACTCCAAACGACCGTGAAATTAATTTCAAAAGCCACCTCGAGGAAATGTTGTACAGAAATTTTTTTCATCAAAAAGCTTAGAAAATACGTTACCGAAATGTAAAGAGCATATTCTTTTCGTACACGCTTTCACTGGTTGCGATACAACGTCTGCTTTTTGCAATAGAGGCAAAAACAAGTTCGCTAAAAATTTCGAAAAATGCAAGAATTTACTTGGCGCTGCTGAAGTATTTAAAAATATTGATGCAGATCCTGACAGAATTTTTGAAGCTGGCGTTGCATGTATTTTGGAATTATACAGTGCTCCCAAAAAAGTTAAAGATTTGAATATATTGAGGTTTAATTCTTTTCTAAAGGGCACAGCCAAAAAAACGGGTGTTCAATTGGCATCTCTACCACCTACGTCTGATGCAGCGTTTGAACATTTGAGAAGAGTATATTTACAAGTGCAGATATGGTTAGGTAATAATATTTCTGTTGAAAATTGGGGTTGGAGGTACGTTTCTGATAAACTTGAACCAATACTGATGAAACAATCGCCAGCTCCAGATAATTTACTTAAAATGCTATTTTGTAATTGTAAAAAAGGATGTGGTAATGCTTGCGGATGTCGAAAAAGTGGCTTATACTGCACTTCAGCGTGTTCACAGTGCAATGGTGATAGTTGTTTTAATGCTTCTCCTGTCTTAAAAATAAGTGAAGTAGAAGAAAGTGACGAAAACGAAATAATTGAAGTTTAATCATTTTTAAGCATGTATGAGAGGCGAACTAAATAAATATTTTTTATAAACTTTTTTTTTTACACTTATTGTTTCATACTATTACTTTTTAATATTATATGATAGAAATGTATTTATAACACGATTTTGACACTACATTACTTAGTTAAGCTCGTAATGTCTTATATTATATGCCTTAATTTATTTATTTTATTATTAAATAAAAAGCAACGATTTTTAATTTGTAAACATTTTAATATACCTTATCAACAATACAATCCAACAGGTCTCATAATAATTCGTTAACGGTAATTGGATTCCGAGCTTTTTCAATTCTAGATGCTTAAGGCACTCTACTAGTGATTTGAATTCCAATTTTTATCCGAAAAGCTATTGTGTCACTTAGAATACAACTTGTGACGACACGAAGATCGTGATTAGTAATATAATAAAGGTGTAGGGTAAGGGAAAGGTAAAGTATAAAAGTAAGGGAAGTGCTTCCATGTAAAGATAGAGCCTATAAAATAAAAACAATAAAATGGCGTTACTGTAGCATAAGTTCTACGCATGTGAAAATGTGTCATTTTTGCAACTTTGTTTATTTCATTGTTGCACTAATCAAGCCAAATACTTTATTCAATTTAGGTCCTCAGAAGGTGCTTATGAACGTCAAAACTACCAGCGAGCGGTGTGCAAAATAACCCAGTTTTAACTACTATATATATATATATATATATATATATATATTAACTACTGTATCTACCTCACCTACCGTTACATACAGGTTTTACTCTTACGCTGCACTACCGCCATTCTGGTCATTAATCGAACTATTATTATATACACTTTTGGGGAAATCTTTACAATTTAAAATCATATGCGAGTACTTATCCTTGAAGCGATGATAGCTCAGTGGTAGTGTATACGACTTCACGTCAAGGGACGTGAGTTCGAATCCAAGCACCTACAATGAGTTTGAGCTTTCGGTGAAGGAAAACATCGTTAGGAAACGATAGCATGGTGGTAGGGCTTTTTCTAATGCCCGCCTGGCTAGCAACCACCCTCAAGTTAAAAACCTGCCGCCAAATACCAATAGGTGTGTTCCGGCAGCTGCACTTGAGAGCCAGTTCCTCTACAGGTTTAGCGTGTCTACCAACTTGGGCCGTATCGTCACTTAAGATCAGGTGAGATTATGGCCATAACGCTAAACCTTAACTATAAAAAAAAAAACTTCTACACTCTTGCAAGTAACGCAAAAGTCTATTAACATAAAACAAACACATCTTTATTTTTATTTATTTTTTATTCTTCAATAGATGTTGAAGATTCAGTAAATTCTCTACAGATAAACGTCTTAAATCTATAAAATATGTCATTTTTATAGATCATCTATAATTCTTAACTGGATGAAACATTTTTCAATATTGGTAAACACGGCCAGCAACTTTAAGGTAAAATTGAAATTTAATTTATTACTCAATTTTATATTAGTCATAAAACTGGACTAGTGGTACTTTCAGTATGAAAGTGGAGGAGAAAATTGCAGAATATATGAAAGAGATCATGAAGAATTATATATCAATGGCAGGTGTGAGAATATTATTAGACATGCTAACTTCATGGTATAAGTACCATTATTTAAAGTCTTGTACCATGTATTAAGTAAAGTTTTTGATGGTCTAATATCATTATTGAGTACTAGAAGTTGACAGATATAAACGGAAAAGGATATTGTACTGACAAAACAGAAGAGCGACTAGGACAAGAGAATGAAGCAGTTGGATTGACTATAATGTTTATATATATTATCTATACTTTTTTTATGTTAATATACAGTAAACATGCAGACGGCCCATCTGGTGGTAAATGGTTACTGTCGCTTATAAAGGGCCGCAACACCAGAGGTATCAGAGCCATGTTGCGGACCTTAACGGAAAGGGCTGGATCTCGAATACTACTATTAATACATACTATCTATGAACCATCTACTATAAATGTTTATATCCTTAATTAATTTATCATAGACACATACTTAAATATATAATATTATAAATATCTGAATGAACCATATTTTTTTTAATAAACTTTTATATAAATAAATGTTCGTTTAATATTAATACATTAGCAAATATATTATAAGCTTTTAAAAATAGTTGTAATAAATGTAAAATACAAATACATTCTTAATTCTCAGTATTTCAAGTCTCAAATTTTTAAAGAACACATAATTAATACTTTGGATAAATCTGGTCAGTTTGTAAAAATAGTGACCATATGTTAACATAAGAGACAAATGGTCAATTTATAGAAATTCGTTGGCGTTGCCCAATAGGTGCTTATAATGTAATAACCTTCCATGGAACTTTTACCTTTAGAGATGAAACAGATAATTGTTTGGCCGGTCACAAGATATCCAACCCAGCTTGTAGCTGGACAGCCACATAACTGATATATTCTTTTTTTTGTAATGGATAGTGATCAGATGTCTGTTTCATCTCTACTTTACATACATATAATTGACTAATACAATACCTTATACAGCAGTCAGTGTTTGGTTGGTCAAACACATTTTATTTGATGCCAAAATTGAACAACGCACAGAGATATAACTAATTTTAATGATAATTTCTTATCTAAAAGGGTTTTAAATAACCATATTCAGTCATCCACTTAATTGAACTAATATAGTAGTCAAATATAAGCAAAGACAATAAGCTCCTTTGTTGATACTTTAAGAGTTGGACGTATAAAATAATTGGATATGTTGGCAGCATTTAATATATTTAACTTAAAAGTCTCAAAAATTAGTATTACTTTTGCTCTCTGGTTCATATGTACATAATTTAAGATTTGTAAATAAATACTTCAGATCTTTATATAGGAAATTCGAATAATACCTTTAAGTCTATAAAATACGAGATCAAATGAGTTCAAATAACTGATTAATTAAACTCACTAAAAATATCCACGTTATATATGACTAGACATTATAGTATACGTAAATATTTCAAAATATCAACTAACATTAATAAATATTTCTTAAAATTAAACAACAACTGATTTAATAAAAACAAATTACCACTACATAACTATCAAATTAGAGTTTCTATAAATTTCCTACAAGAATCATGATCCTTGTTTATCTACATACTACTGACACAATTGGTTAAACACTATATTCCATATCGTCAAGTATATAATCAAAAAAATCTTTAGAACAAGAATTGGCAGTATCAATCGCAAATAGCACGATCATATTTTTTTCATTCATTATATATATTTTATAGTAAAGTCATAACTGTCTACAGGGAAAAGTAGATTGGCACAGAAAAACCATAAATCGTAGATGTGTAAAAGTAACGAAAAATAGTGTAACTGTATGTATTTGTTACTGTAAAAATCAGTACTCATTACTGTAGTATTGTTACGTTACTTTACTACTAGCATACCCTGATACCTAGATAGAATCGTATCAAATCGTGTTTCGTACGGTATGACGTTGACATCGCATCATTCATACTTACTTCGGTATGAAAATACCGTAACTTGCTAATATTTAAATGCATTCCTGTACAATTTTCGTACTTAGTACTAAATTGTGTACTCATTACTCTGTAAGAAATACATACTGTTTGTCACAGCTCTATAAAATTGATCAACAGGATTAAACAAATTTCATAGGATAGTTTATAGGAGAGCCAGCTATAGAAGTGGTTGCTTTAGCCAATGGTCATAGAGCTGGAATTCATTTTTGAAGAACATTAAGTTAATAAGTTTAAAAACATTATTTCTGGGTTTAGATGACATCCACATCTGGTTCCTCAATATGGTATAAGAATGTCAATTGACACCGCTTGCAATTGCAGTACATGGCATCATATCTGACAGAAGGCTCTTCCTTTTTCCTAAATCCTGTTTTGTAGTACTTGATACTGTATCCACTGTAATTAGAAAAGTGATATTTAGTAAGTATTCTATTATACTTTTAGAAACCTGCAAACAGATATATTTATCTAGTTTAGGAAAGCTAAGGTAGCTCAATTGGTAGTGTGTACAAATCCCGCATTAATGTATGTCAGTTTGATCCCAGCAACAAGCTTCATCAATTTTCGGTGCAGGGAAACTTTGTGATGAAACCATAGCACAGTAGTAAGGCTTTTTATAATGCCCATCCAGCTAACTATCACCCTCAAGTTGAAGTTCTGCCTCGAAATACCTATATGTGTTCTGGCAGTTACAATTGAGAGCTTGTCTCTCCACGAGGCTTAGCATGACCACTATCTAGGGACACCGCACTAAACACTAGGTTAGATTGTGTCCATAAAGCCAAACCTATAAGTATAAAAAAAGGTATAAATCTGTCAATCCTTGTTACTTTGCAATTTTACAGTATCAGTTAATGCATCTTGTTTTTATTAAAATTGTAAACAATCCATTTACAGATTTTCTCCAGCAATGACTAAACACTCTACCCAGGCTCATGCAGAGGGTTGTATGGAAGGTTCATTGGGTGATAAGTATCATCTCAAATCTTCCCATTGCCAGAGACCATGGACAGCAACTTCAACAATTTTTGAGAGCTTTAGCTGCTGAAAGACCTCCAATTGTTGCATGATGGTGAAGACTGGTAACAGATTATAGATCTCTTGTTGAATACTTTACGTTCAAAACTAGAAACATTGACTTTCTAATTCCTAATAATAAAAATAGTGAACATTTTTTTTCCTCTGAAAGACAATTTATGGAATTGTAGACCTTCAATACATTGAGTATAATAATATATATAAAAAATCACTACATACCGGCATAAGTTGAATTTAATGCAGATTGCAGTAAAAGCATAAATATTGACTACACAGAAAATAACTGTAAGGCATGCCAGTAATACTATAGTGTTAGTATCCAGGATCATGGTGTATGAGTTGTATTTGTATTGACTCAACACACTGAAAGCACAAAAAATAATAATTATTATATTTTACAAACATAACATGGATGTATACACGGTTACACCGCATAATGGCAGCAAATGTATAATAATTATTGTACATGTACCATTCACCCTGAGCGTACAATATTTTTGTGGATAGCATCAGACAATAACAACTACATATTTTTAGACATAGATTAATATTATTGGTAGGTTTTACAACTTATCAATGTTTACCCATTACGTAACATGTTAAGTATGAAGTTTTTTTCTTTTATACTTAAGGTTTAGCGTTATAGCCATATCTCACCTGATCTTAAGTCACGATACGGCCCAAGTTTGTAGACACGCTAAACCTGTGGAGGGTCTGGCGCTCAAGTGCAGCTGCCGGAACACATCTATTGGTATTTGGCGGCAGGTTTACAACTTGAGGGTGGTAGCTAGTCAGGCAGGCATTTCAAAAAGCACTACCACCATGCTATGGTTTCCTCACGATGTTTTCCTTTACCGAAAGCTCAAGTTCATTGTAGGTGCTTGGATTCGAACTCACGTCCCTTGACGCGAAGTCGTACACGCTACAATTGAGCTATCATCGCTTCAAAGATGGATGGAAATAAAAGAAGAAGGCCCGAAGAAGACATAGATAGACTGTGTAAGAGATGATATGTGTATAAAAAGAGTAAATACTAAAATGACGGCTGATAGAGTGGGAGATGAAAACATGTTGTGCCAACCCTACTTAGGAAAGATAAGATAGGAAGACAATATCTACATATTATTTAAACAAACTACATTTTCAATAAATATTATTAAATTAAATGTAATTCTATCACACAATAACTATGTAGTTGTCTGCTTAGACTGACATCACAGATAACACCACTTTTTAGTTTATCTATGGTCATTAAAAAAATAAAAAATAAAAACTTTTTAGTACTTAAAGAACTTATATCCAGCGGCCTTAATAATTTAATTACCACTTTTTAATATACGTTCAACATTAAAATTTTGAAAAACACATATGTTATAATCACGTCTCATATTTACTATTTAAACTAACTTCTTGTGCTCATTAGTCCGATTACATCCATTCATTTACTAATTAAAAAATATTACAAAGGTTTTTATAATAATCAAACCAAATATTTTAAACTTACCAAGCACAATTATTTTATTTCGCGTATCTTTCAATATCCCCCATACGCTTACACACGAATACAAGATATTTCGAATAAAGAATTATTTTAATCAGACACTACTTATTCGGTGGCCGTTATCGCACTGTTCATTGTTTTATGAGGATGCACTGTGCAATATGCAGTTCTGAGTATCGAAACTTCCTTATTGATCTCGGTGCCGAAAACTAGGCCATCTGGCCACTGAACTTTGTTCAGTGTCAGTGTTGGCAGACCTTCTACTTTTTATTTTTTAATCTTGGCAACTCAGTTCTCTAGAGTTTATTACTGCCATTTTCAAGTGATAGGGTTTGGCAAATTGTGGTAGATGACGGGAATAGACGGGTAAATGGTGAAGTACCAACATATAAACAAAATGAGAAATCTACGGTAATAATTTATGATAATTAAGAAGTTTAACTAATCATTAATATACATTTTATTAATAAGAGATAGGATAGACAGGTCACAAGGAAGAATAAACTTATAATTACATAAAATATCACACAGTGGTAAAGAAATATAAAGAGAACGGTTAAAAATAATATGCATAATATTACCCTCTTCCAGACCACACTCACAGATAGATGTACCACCAATAATTCTTAATTTGTTCAGGTGGACTGGCAAAGAGCAGTGGCCAAGCCTTAGACTCGAAATAATACTTGTAATTTTCCAAGTTAATCTCCATTTGGAGAATCACGGTTTTAGAGCAATTTTAGGTTATTGGCTTTTATAAAATACCTTTTTTTAATTAACTTCAGTCAAAATTCCATTTTTCAACCAAGTCTTAACGGGGTAGCATAAAAGCTAAATTCTAACTATATAAAGAATTATCAGAAGCACCTCGGAAAGTAGCCAGTTTTGCCAATTTATCAAAAAAAAATTTTATCCTGGATACTTGAATGCCCAGGAATCCATACCAAGGTAACTTGAAAAGATACACAGGTTAATGATTCAAAGACAATAATATTAGGATTTGATTTTTTACGAGAAATAACAACTATTTTACTTTCAAAAACCAAAAATGAAAGACAATAATCAGACATCCATTGCAATAATTTATCTTGTAACTGTCCCACAATTTTAGCAGTCTATCCTATTAAACTGTTGGAGGAATATATTAATAAATCATCAGCGTACTGAATAACAGAACACTGAGGTAAAACTACAGAATATAAATTACTCGTGTACACATCATACAATATAGGACTGAGTACAGATCACTGCGGTACAACTTTGTGGACAGACCTGTGAAATTAATAGTAATAAAATTATATTTTATTTATATCTTAAAAAACTATTTATGGAAAATGTTAGAATACTAGGTAAACATTGATCAGTGTAAAACTAACCAATGATATCAATATGTATCTCTAAAAATATAGTTGTTATTGGTTGATGTTGTCCACAAAATAAATCATGTAATGTTGACTGGAATAACAGCAAATTTAAGAAAATTTTAAAAACATAGCGACAAAATCAATTTTATATAACTAGCTGTCAGTTGTCATAGTGCATTACAATAATGAACTCTATGTTTTTGATTTTTTTTTTATTAATTACATCATTTGCAATTCAATATTCATATTTAAGATAGGACAACGTTTGTCGGGCAGCTAGTGTAGAACAAATATTGTATATCTGTCAATTCTGTTCAGTGTGGCCAGTGGCAAACAAATGATTTCGACTGATTCTAACTTACTGTATTTTTTTTAAATCACCTTAGTACTGCCAAACCATATTCTATGAATAAAACAAAAAAAAAATGTGATTTTTAGTCATAGACAAAGAAATTTCTCTAATAGTTGATTGTAGGTCTCTGATTGTTGAACTAAATTTAAGTTAGTACCGTAGATTATAACTTATAACTAGTTAGTACCTACTTTGCTAGTATGATGCTCTGAAGTCTTGACTCTGGAGCCAAGAATCCACAACGCTTATAGATCTCATTTTAAATAAATTTAAGATAAAAACTACTCTAAAATCTGACTAACTCACTTTTAATTAAAAAAATATATTTTTAAAAACATTTCTTCTATATAGTAGGTGAACCATAAAGAAAGTTATTTTAATATACATTTTAGAATTCTGCATAATCTTACAGAAAAACGATCTATATGGTTTCAAGTTTTAGAAAAAAGTTGAATACTTTTTGACATACATATATATAATGTCTTAATAATATATATTAGTTCTATATATCGCTAGTTCTATAATATATAGTAGTAGCAGCTAGATAAATAAGAGATTTATTTTATCAAATAAAAAGCTTATAGCTAAAAAATAGCTTTTAAAATAACTTAATTTTTTTTATGCACAATGGAGTGTTTATGTACTCTTACGTTTAGAAATTCTAATAAAAGATATTAGAATATCAGGATTTCTTAAAACTTGTAAAAATACCAAGTAAAAGAAACTCTCTAAAATACTAATCTATATCATTAGTTTAATTACAATCCATTTAATATTACTAATATCAGTATATTACAAGTTTATTAAATTTCTGAACGGTTAAATATAGTTGTCTAGGCGCTGACAAAAGTACTACATCTCTGTCTAACTTGTATTATCTGAAATTCTTTGGTTTCAATAAGACAAAGATAACGCACAAACAAGTGTTTCCTTAAGAAAATATTACGCTTGTTGCCGACGTAAGCCGCTGCGCTTTAACATTCGAATTAAAAAACCAGTTTATTTACCGATCACATGAATGTTGCGCGTAGTCTTACATAGAGAAAATAGTAAACCGTGTTTTCTCACGCACGATATATTCTGAGAACCTTTGACACAGTTGTATATATCTAATTTTCCTTATTATTCGCACAATAACAAAATATTAATATTTGCTAAGAGTAAAGTCAAGTGAAATAGGTGTACCGTAGTTTGAAATTCGAATCGTGAGTGAACTTATGTGCATCGAAGTGAAAATATTAGGTTTTAGTGTTGAAATTGACAAAAAAATTAATGTGTAAACGGTTTTCTTATAGAATCAATAGTGTATAGTGATATACTCATTGTGAGATCGTGTCGTGATTCTTGCTAATCGTGAGTAAAAGTTTCTTTAATAATTGTTACTGATTTCCAATGCCTCAGTAAATACAGTTCAAATTATATCGTTCGAATTTCGAATTCGCATTTTAGATTCTTGTTTTGGTTGTACTTAATTTGATAGTACCTAGTTATTTAACGACTTATTTAACGTCATTTGTTTTGATATTGCATTCCTTTGTGCAGCCTCGGTTGCATTGAAGCCTAAACCTGTTTAAATATTTTCAGCACCTACTAGTTTATAAATACTCACGTACCAGCATTAAGCTATATATAATATTAATAATAATAAATTGATATAATGAATTCGTTAGGTAATTATTAAATTAAAACTAAAAAATATGGTTATTAATATTTTTTATTATTTTTCTAGGACTGTGAACTAAAGTCATATCATGTGGTAACCTACTTGTTCTTATAATTACAACATTTTATGTATATTCAAATTTATCTGTTATTTTATTAATTCATTTTCCTATCAATTTATTTATTAATTCAGTATTTACTTTTACCTAATTTGCTTTGAAGTCTATAAAATGCAATCAATGATAATGTGTGGATTTTTATTAATACTACATCTATCTACCCCACTATGACTACTTTCAGAGAGATGTATGAGAATTATAACACTGTTGCTATTAATGATGAATTTAGTTTATAGATAGGTAATTATATATTTGTGGTATATCATTTATCTGGTCAAATGTTATTAAGACCACAACAGACAGAGCTATAATACATATTAATGTAGTAAGCTTCATATTATGATATAGCAAGCTGCCACAGATGCCGGCTATGCTGTAATATATGTTTTTGCACTCAATAGCTCTGTGGCTGTCATTGCATGAGTACATATTTGTGCTACATACTTCAATTTCTTTAATTTTTAATATGGTATGATGAATGTTTTTTATAGTTACAGTTTAGCATTGTGCCTACAATTTCACTTGATATTAAGTGACACAATGTGGTCTAAGAAGGTGAGCACTCTAAGCCTATTGGAGGGACTGAATCTCAAGTGTAACTGCTAGAACATACGTACATGTATTAAGCAGCAAATTTTCAACTTGAAAGTGATAGCTAAGATCAGAACCCTACCACCATACTGTGGTTTCAGACTATATTCCCACTGATCCTGAAACTTTGCATATCAGGTGTTTCCCTTTTTATTACCTACTTTTTTATTGTCATGTGAATAAATGCATATATGGTGTATTAAGGTAATTACTCTCACAATGCCTGGGCAGGGAACTTGAGAAGCACTAGAAGAAATGTGAAAGCTGTCCCTGGTTTCTGGCATCATGGGAGTTTGAAATATCATTGTGGTGCATTATAGTGCTTATCATATGATGAGTCTTGCCCCTCTTGCCTTCCGCCTGAACCCAGAAGTCCTGAACCCTGAAGAACCCTGAAGTCCATAAAGAATGAGTAAAAAAAGGGCACTAGACAAGCATGTGGCAAAACTCATCAGGTAACAATAAAATATAACAGTGAAACTAACACTCACACACCGCCAGAGACCACTTACACACTTCTAGTCTTAGGTGGGATGTCCAGTCCACCATTCCACAAAATGCTTACATGTGATACATAACAATCTCTCTCTTACACAGATGTGTAGAAGACGTCAAGAATCTCAACGACCTATCTCAGTCAGACCCTGATGTTGTCTAAAGTGTTCCACGGCTTGGGCTGAGTCATGCAGCCATGGCCAGCGGGAAGATCTTGTATTCTATGGCGGTAGTGGTACTCGGCTTCATTTGTTTCATTGTTGGTGCTGTTGCAGTCGGTCTACCCACCTGGGGTTACTTCTACAGTTGTAAGTATTCATAAGATTTTATTAGAGGTTGTGTCAAAAAAGTTTTCCAAAGCAGGTGGATAATTATTTTTATTTATAAAACATATTAAAAGAGTTATGTGATGAAAAAAAAGAGGTATACATAGTGATTTTTTTTTCAAATAGGTCCTTTTTTATTTTGATAACCAGTCACGTGTTTGTATTCTGAAGTTGGTCTAGCTGCAAAACTGCATGAGACACTAAAATCTCGCCTCCCTAATATTAGGATAATCCTTGCTAATCTTGAAGACAGTCATTATAGAATAGAATTTTAATACCACGTTAATAAAAAAGGAATCTATCGGAGTTAGTCGCTGTCATGGCGGTTTTCAAGCCTCTTGTCAGCTGAATATTTTTGGTCCGTAAACGTGACATACCGAGAGAATGTTGGTTATTCCATGGATGGCGCCGAAATGTTATACGCCTAAACGTGTTATTATGCTCGATATTAACACTTTGTATATGTTAGCAGCCATTCAATGGGATACAATTGACGTTTGTATAAAATATTGATGACTAGGTTTCGCAAATTCACATTCGATTGTCATTGTGATTATTAAAACAAAAATGTAATACTGACATGTTGACCTTCACAGTTAACTGCAAAATATGTTGTTACTCATTCAGTAGTTTAGATATACCTATAAAAGCTTTCAAGCAAGATTTTAGGTGGGTATTTTCAATAAGAAACGATAGTTACAGTACTTAGTGATAACTTAAATTAACATATATTGTCGTTATTTTGAAATTCGTTCATTCATCGATATCATGAACTAGCCAAAAATGTTGTTAACGAAAATTTAAACTGTCATTTGGTGATTTCAAGTTAAATTGTACAATAAAATATCTGTTTTATGAGAAAATGTAGTCATGTGGCGATATTTAGATCGATTTAGAGAATCGGTTGTGACGGAAAAATCTTACATTTTGATTTTTCTAGCTTCCATCGGTACCGTGCGATAAGGAACTTCGTTCAAATATATTTTAATATACGAAAACCCGATTCATGAGCAATAGTATAGGGTTACCTTTTTATACATAAAAAATCACTATTTCCGAGGGGTAAAACCTTTGGGTTCCATCCTAACGAATTCTCTGGTACAAGTAATATATATAAGTATATCGAAGTCCGCCGGACACTCGCAATTGGCTTTCTACCGAATTGATCCGAGATTCTATTGTACGTGTTTTTTGTATGCGTGTATAGTTGACAATCTGTACTTAATTTGCCGCCATGCTTAAGCTATATAAATCTTACCAGCTTTTGTGTGCGGAATTTGTTATACATACATACCTTAGAGCATAAGGGAACTGAAATATATAGATACAGTTATAATATTTAATGGGCGTTAGCGTTTGTAACCTATTACCGGAAGGTCAACTACTACACGACTATAAATCATTATTGCAACGGTTCCATAAGTTTTGCACAGGTAGTCTAAGTACTGAAATGGGTTTTTATTGTGTGTTTCTTGAAAACTGACGTATGGAACAAAGCATTTTTTTAATCAAGATATCACAAGGTGTTGTTTCTTAAATAAAGTTTTTATCATAATCACCATACTTTTATATTAATATTATAAATGCGAAAGTGAGTTTGTTTTATTACGTTTTTACGCTTCAACCGCTGGACCGATTATAATGAATTTTGGTATAAAAATAGATGGTAACCTGGAGACGGTGATAGGCTACTTTTTGTCGCGGAAACTTTCTTAGATGTACAGAAAGATAAACTTTGTATGAAACTTTTTATTGCATTATCCGCTTTGTCTGACAAAATCGGTATTAACGCGAGCGAAGCCGCAGGTAAAATCTAGTTTTATATAGTTTTGGCTGGTGGTGAAAGTTTAAGAAAGAAAAAAAAATTTTTTGAGGAAATCTTTTTAAAGGTTTATAATAAAAATAAATAATTATTACACGAAAAAACGATGATCGGTTAAAAATACAAGATCTATCAATATCTATTTACATATGGTTATATCACCTTTTTTATAGTTAAGATTTAACGTTATGGCTACAGTCTCACCTGATGTTAAGTGACGATGTGTCCTAAGATGGTAGATACACTAAGCCTAGTGGTCACAACTGAAGCAACGATAGCTCGGCTGGTAGAGCTAGTGTGTACGGACGCCGCGTCAAGGGAAGTGAGTTTGAATTCACCTACAATGAGCTTGAGTTTTCGGTGAAGGAAAACATCGTGATGAAACCATAGCATGTTGGTAGGGCTTTTTGTAAATCCCGCCTGGCTAACTACAATCCTCAAGTTGAAAATCTGCCGTCAAATACCTGTAGATGTGTAACGGTAGCTGCACTTGAAAGCCTACCTCCACCAGGATTAGCATGACCACCATCTTGGTCCACATCTTCACTTAAACCTTAACTAGATTCCTTAATTAACAATTTAATAGTTAAAAGTGTGGAAGCAAACTTACATTCCGCATTTATAATATTAGTTAAGATGTAGACGTGTTTTAACTGAGAGAATAAGGTTTAGTTATGCCAATTTTATTATTTCTATTAACAAGGTAAGCAAACATTACTTTCATGGTACTGATGTAATTACTTCTAATAGTGTTGTTCGCGTGTAATATTCAATGCCGATGTCACGTTCCACCACGTTCGATGGCATTGTAAAAGTTATAGAATAACTGTACTTATAATGGTTTTTCATCACCCATAATACAATCTGTTTTATTCTCATAACGAATTGAGATAAGGCAGAAAATGAAGTGTGTTATAAACTGGAAGCTCCTACACGGTAAACTATATTTTTTATATAACTTATAGCTATAGCGATATGGCCACAATCTCACTTAATATTAAATGACAATGTGGCCCAATATGGTGGCCCCAATATGTCTAGTGGAGAGACTGGCTTTTAAGTGCAGCTGCCGGAACACACCTACAAGTATTTGGCGGAAAATTTTCAACTTGAGGGTGGTAGCTTGCCAAGTGGGTATTAGAACCACCATGCTATAGTTTCATCACGATGCTTTACTTCACCGAAAGCTCGGGCTCATTGCAGGGATCGAACTTAAGTCTATTGATTGACGCGAGGTCTGTACACACTACCACCAGAGAAATCATTGCTTCAAAATGATGCATTAGACCGTTTAGTTTTTTTTATAAATCGAAATGAAACAGTATGAAAACATTTTTCGATAGCAAAATAGAAAATTTAAAGTTCAAGTCAATAATTTAATTCGAGCATCAGCTATAGGTCCACTTATCGATATAAAAAAGTTTACTTCTTAAGTACGATTGTCATGGGACGGACGATTTCACTATTGTCAAATTGAAAGGTGCGTACGGTATGTTGTTTAGAAAATGTCTATACCAGGAGTCTCATATCAATAATTAAGAATTTTTGTATCGTCCGTCTGCCTTACCTCTCTTTTTTACAACCTCAAGTTAAGTATCTGCCGCCAAATACCTATAGGTGTCTTTCGGCAGTTGTACTTGAGAGCCAGTCCCTCCACTTGGCTTATCTTGTCCACCATCTTGGGCCAACTCGTCAATTATCAGGTGAGGTTGTAGCCATAACGCTAATAACTATAAAAAAAGTTATTTTAATAGATTAACAACCACAGATACATCACGTATTTGCGTTCTCGACACGTATTATACCGAGTATTTTTCTTTTCTAGATGATTCGGACCTGCAATTCTCCGTGCAATCTTATTATTGTAAGTAATATTTAATTACATATTTTATAATATTAATAAAATTAATTATAACGTATTACCACTTAATCTAGAGTGCTTTAGACTAGAAAACTAACGACTCGAGGTTTTGAGTTCTCGAAGTGACGTGTATTTATAACTGTGTCAGTTGCAGTTGTGGATTTATCAGGAGGCTGGAGCCTAGGGTGGAAGATTTTAGGGGGGCGGGGGGAATTTGGGGTTTTTTTGTTTTGCTTTTTAGAAACTGAATTGATTTATACTTATACATATACCTATATGTTGCTAGATAATATGTTTCACTACTTAGAATCTAAGTCATATCGTTTTTATTTTTTTACAATTTATTTAGGCATATTTGGAATCTAATTTTAGAGGTAGGTAGGGACGCGGTCAGTTGATGTTTTCAATTATTAATTCTTTATGGTTAGACGTGGTGATTAAAATCTGTGGTTATTTGAGTGAGGAAGCCTTCGCCCAGCAGTGGATCATTAGTATGATTATTATTCTCATAGAAGTATCCAATGGTCGAATTATATTACCCACGTAAAAAAATATGATAGCAAGTCAGGCGTGAATTGAAAATGCCCTAACGCCGAGATTACGGTTTCAGCACCATAAATTGCTGCACCGAATGCTTAGGCTTAGAATAGCAGGGACTCTAACTTAGGTACATCGACGGGGTGTACGCACATGCTACCTTTCAATCATCATTGCATGCTCGTTATGTGTGATTATTTAAAATACGTAGTCAGCAAATTTGTTGACAAATTAGCAGTAATCGCCTTGACCAACCAGAATTAGTTCAAAGATAAATAAAACATCGACAAATTTTTGTATCGATTTACATTTGATATATAAAAAAGTATAATAATTTTAAGAACCGTAAAAGTATAAGCTATTGAACATATTAATGAATACTTTTTAACTTTAAAAAACTATTATTTTCGCTTTTCGTTGCTCTAATAAAATCTTATTTAACTTTTTTAATGTACATATATTCGTATACGAAAGAAAGTAAACGAGATTCAAGATACCTTCTATTTAGTTGAATAGCAAATGATTTACTAAATCACGAATGCTATTTTTCAATAACAAGCTATTTGTTACTTATAATAAAACTTAGGCCGCGAAGATGTTTACGAGTGGGCGATACTCGTAGTGCATTTTAAAAATGCGGCACGCCCCGCGCCCGCCAAACGTGTCATTGACCCCAGAGAGAGACCTTTATGACAAAACTCGTGTGGAGATAGATGTACCGGGAGTTCTTATGGCGATATATTTTTTTACCCACCAACCTTAGTGCGTTCAACTTTAGCTAGAATATCGGCATTTTCATTGTGGTACTATATTATATTTCGTTCCACACCTTTCACAGTTACCGGATTTAATTTTGAATTTCGAATAATATTCTTGTCTTGGAATGTGCAAAAAGTTTCGTTTTCTTAATATTGTCCGCAGAATGTCTTAGTTACATGGTTTCTTTGTACAGTTCCTGACTGTCATTTTTTAATGAATAACTGTTTATAAACGATTATTACGGTGTCACCTAGAACGGTACAATATGTTATAAGTTTTAAAAAATCGTGCAAGTTAAGACAGTTGACGGTCTTATTAATAGTGTCTCTGGACTTTTAGTGCCTACTAAAAATCATATCATGGTGCGACTTATTACGTAAATTACCTCACTTATTCGTAATAACAAATCTACATAATGCAAGATGCCATTGCCACCACATAACCTAAGGCCAAATGTATGGCCAAAGGTATGGCTTTTTCTAATGCCCTATGCCCTATTGGCTAGCTACCACTCTCAAGTTTGAAAATCTGTTACTAAATACCTATAGATATGTCCGGCAATTGCGCTTAAGAGCCATTCTCTACTCGAGTTAGCATTACCACCATCTTGGGCCACATTGTCATTTAACATCAGGTAAGATTGTGGTTATAAACTATAAAAAATAAGGTAGTGTTCGGAATTTAAAAAGTACATCACATATTAAGATCCCGCCAGAAAACTCTCTTTATACAATTCCCAGCAACGATTGTGATTAAGAAACATTTTATTCGAAAAATATTTAAACTTCGAATAAGATTTTAGTTTTTACATTAAGTAAATAAACTCTTTCTCAAACCTTACAAAACCGGTTTGCTTAGCATCTAGGATATCAGGTTACATGTTAAAAATTAAACCGTTTATATTTATTACAAGACGTTAAAATTTTTAAATTAACTTATAAACACGGAATATGTTATCTGTAATTAATTAAATACAATTAAACATTACGGAAGGTAAATTTGCAATATTTTTAGATATATGATGACGTCAGTGTTATTGTTTGATTCGTTGGTCAATCGCTAGCAATAACCAACGTATGTTATAGTGTGGAATAATAAAGTTTGTTTATTCGAACGAACTAATCTTAGGTGCTACCAATTGGATCTCAGAAAATATTTTTGTATTTGATAGAGTAATCATTGATACAGGTTTTGGGCTGTTTAACATATCTCACATCCATAGACTCATCTGAAAGGGTGAACCAATAGTCCTCTCCACTTGAGTTATTGTATTTAATACTAGCTGTGCCGGCGATTTCGGTCGCGTGAAACTTAATTTTTATTTAATCATTTCTACTATTTTTGTATTTTACTCAATACAGATTTGCTCTTATTGGTGGCGGCGTGATGTTAAAGCTTTCAATTACAAAAAGAAATTTTCGAAAATCGACTAGTAGTTACTAAGATTAACGCGTTTAAATAAACAAACTTTCCCTCTTTATAATATTAATATAGATTGCATTAAATATAAATTCTGTGTTATATAGTGACGATCCAAACGTCTATGCAAATGACCCCGCAAAAAGCAAGAAAAAGTTTGTATTTCAATTTGTGTTGCAAATAGAAAAAAAAAGATTACACAAGATAATTAAATTCATTACACTAATTAAATCTAGTATGAATTAATGTTTTTATTTTTTATAAGATAGCTATTTGTATTCCACACATAACTTTTTATACAAATTAGTAACATTCTAAAGTTTATTCAGATTTCTATTTTATTAATTAACCACAGCTCGTAATTGCTTACGTATAACCTTTGTAATGTGTTACTTCTTAAAGGTGTTTATATGTATTATACCATATTCTTATAGATATACGTTTTAATTCTTCATCAAAATTAATACTATATTCATTTTAAAACTGATGTTTCTGGCTATGAACGTAAAATAGGCATAAGTTTAAAAATCATGTTTTGATTATAAACTATATTTCATTAATAAATATTACTACTTCGCTATTCGGTGTTTGATCATGATAATCTTTATATTATGATATATAATTTCGACATGTTTGTAATTCTTGTCACCTTAAAGAGCTAGTTTTTTTTTTATAAGCTTTACATGCCTTAAGTTTCAGGAGTTCTCCGCATCTGTTTTTTTTTTATATTTTGATAGAGTAGTGTCGTCTTCTGCTATACTTTATCATGATATAAATCTGTGGCAAGATCTCTAGCTACCGAATTCACTAGTTATAATTTAAAATTTACTAGCGATATAATGAATCATAATTTAAAAAACCTTAAATATCAACATAACTTAATAACAAATTCGACTAAAAAGTCGACGGTCGGACTAACTTTTAAAGTAGTTGCCTCTCTGCAGCCGTGCTTAGTACTGTGGCTTCGAGTCTCGCACAAGACAAATAATTCTGTGACCCACACCCACATTACATATTCTAATTTTTTTTATTGTTTAGGTTTTCGCATTATAGTCATGATCTGACCTGATCTTAAGTGACGAGACGGCGCAAGTTGGTAGACACGCTAAACCTCTGGAAGGACTGGCTCTCAAGTGCAACTGCCGGAACACACCTATTGGTATTTTGCGCCAGATTTTCAACTTGAAGATGGTAGCTACCCAGATGGGCATTAGAAGACGATTATTTTGCGTTCATACATTAAATTTATAAAGCCCTCCTCAATTGACATAGGCGAAATTTCGTTTATAAGCAGATAGATACTATAAATAAATAAAAAATAAGATTATAATAAAAGGTATATAATTCAAGAATAATTTTCATTTTAACTAAGTATCACATTTCAATTAAATGTCACAGATTATCTTTAACTATATTTTTCTTGTTATAATAAATAGCGGAGGACAGGAACTTCACTGTTTAACAAAATGGCTTATCTAGATAAACTCGGAATGTTAAACATGACCTGAATATTTCACCAAAACCTTAACTTTTTTTTTATTTATGTCGCACTCTAGTAATTACATCTTTAAACTCTATTTAACGTTATTCGTCTTAATGGCAAAATCTCTGTAAAATTCAAATTACATGGCCGGTTGTTTCTTTAATAGTTACATGTCTATACTTATATAGGTCAAGCGTTATAGCCATAATCTCACCTGATGTTAAGTTACTATGTAGCCTAAAAAATTGGACACGATATGCCTAGTGGAGAGACTGGCTGTCAAAAGCATCAGCAATTCTACTACTACTTTTTTTTCTTTATCAAATGCTTAAGTTCATTGTTACATGTTGGAAACTTGTCGCCAAATACCTATAATGCGTGTTCGGTTAGTTGCAATTGAGAGCCAGTCCAGCCACTGTTTCTAACGTGTCCACTCATCTTAAGTTACATCTTTAATCTCAGGTGAGATTGTGATCAAATGCTAAACCTAATAAGAATAAAAAATAATATCATCGCATTTCATATTATAGCAGTGTATTTACTCTAATGACAATATTACATGGCTGTCATTTTAATGATGATCATTGAAATAAATGTCGGCGCTGGTAAAGTCTACCGCAAGGATAGTAAATTAGAGCAAAAACTAAACGCCATAAACAAGAAGCGGTTCGTTCCGTCTCTTTATTTGGCACGCGATAGAACGAGATAGATAACGTTATTTATGCTTTAACGTGTGAAAAATAATGTTAAAGTAATCACTGATTATTACTCAGTTTATATAACAGTTATATTATATAACGCATGTTCTTTTTCTTTGAAGAAGCTTATGCTGTGTGCAGTCAGTATATACTAGATCAATTGGATTACATATTTTTTAAAGATAATATACGTAGGGCATTTTAATTCCATATGTAGTATGATTTTATTATGATACATACGGTTGATATACCGTTTGATATATGTATAATATATGTCATCATTATTTATCTCAATAGGCCGAGCGGTTAATTTTGCTCCCGCACAACCGCCGCGGCCTCCCTCCGCAGACGTTTGAGCCTAGGTTCGATCCTCCGGATAGAAGCCCTCGAGTGACTCTGTTCCCGCGGTACAGTGACACTCTACATCCCTGAAACAAATTATCACACCCCACACCATCCATGCACACCCACACTATTGATAAGGTCGTGCTAAGATCTCTAAATTAGTAAGTTAGGACCTGTTGGTTAGTTAGGAACGCGAATCCTTTCTTCACTTTCCGGTAGCAGCCCAAGCCGAGGTTCGGCCATTCTGGCACTCTTGCGCTCGCTGGCGCGGAGCTGAGTACCCTCAGCACTCGCCCAAAAAAGTTCAGTGGAGCTGTCAAAGCCCCTAAGGCTAACAGCGTACGTCAAATCGAATAAAAAATTATCTCAATAAAACACTAATAAAATTGACAATTATTATCCTGACAGCACAAAAGTTAGTGTAAAGTGTGATTAAACCTGCTACATCTCGGTTCGATAGAATGGATTGCTGTTCCGCGAGGCTATCATGTATTCAATCTATTTCCAGGGATGTCGGCCAAGATGGTGGACACGCTAAGCCTAGTGCAAGGACTGGCTCTCAGGTGTTACTGCCGGAGTACATCATACATATGTCATCATTGTACATCATACAATACATATGTATTTGGCGGCAGATGTTCAACTTGAGAATGAGAGCTACCTATTTGTACATTAGACAAAGTCCTACCACCTTGCTATGGTTTCCACACGATGTTTTCCTTCACCGAAACTCAACCTCATTACGGATATATTCGAATTCGCGTCCATTGACGCGGCGTCCTTACACACTAGTAATTGAGCTATCATGGCTCAACATCCATCAAAACTAGCAAATTTAACTCGATCGTGTTTTTCTTTTATAAAGTTTAATTAATTATAAATATTTATATATTATTTAGTCATTTCCAGAATTGACTATCATTCACATAATGATATCGCTGTAACGAACATAATTCACGCCCACGACAATACCATAACTGTATCGTCTATAATGGAAGAATTGTGAATATTAAAATGTATACGCATACATATATAGACGGAATGGCAATAAACCCATTTCCACTGCTCAGGTAAAATTCACTTCCAGATAAAAGTCGTATCTACATAAACTACATAAACTGTATGTAACTACATAAACTGGATTAATTCTAGAAAACTATAAAATTGATGGAAATAAACTTTCCATTTGAGTATATAGAGTTTATTAAAGTACTACTTCGGTAAACTTTGTTATACCTTTCGAATAGTTAACAAATCGATCACAGCGCCTCCTATCGCGTTGAAATACAGAAAAATACTGCATATATTTCAGCTACCGAACAGAGAAAATTGCGACATCAAAGGTTGTGTCTCTACTTCTTAACGTGCTGTGCGCGTGTCATCACACAACAAATTATACATGCTTTTCGTATCAAATAAAATAAAAATCCTTATTCAATTTAGCCCCTAAGAAGGCGTTATGAACGTCAACTACCACCGGTTCGGAAAGTAAAGCAGTCATTGAGAAGTATTGGCAAAAAACTCGATCTTCATTCTTATTTATTTATTTATTCAGGTACATTTTTATACATAATTTTTTAATGTTTGCATTTACAATAGTTATTAGCGGATGTACAAAAAGGGGTATCAATTCCAAACATCACCATCGCTCACATATTGATCTACCATATCTTATACCATACCTTTTTACATCAAAACTAGCTTGCTATGGTACTTGAACTTACTTTCCGGCAATTTGGTAATGTGCTTTCGAGCTTTATGCTTAACTTAACTTTGACACTATGTGCGTACAATGTAGGTATTGGCGTATGGGCTTATTAATTGCTGTCTAGCATTTGCTGTAGCTGCTTTGGTGTAGAGCCTGCTCTTGAGTAAGTTTTATTTATGCAAAAAATTCTTACTCCATACAAAATAAACTTGAGACATCGTCACATCGAACTTTGCCAAGGATCGCATGAAATTAAGCATTATTGGATTAGGTTGCAAAGGCAAAAATGTGTCTCAATTATCAATTTTAATTTATAAACTTATAAGATAAGATTTATATACATATCGCATTTTTTTTTTTTTTTCAATTTAAAAGTTGTTCCTCACAATATTCGTTTTAGCTTACTACTTTTACTGTTATTTCAACGTATTTTAAATATCCATAAAACATACATACGCGTTATTGCATTCACGTAAGGTACTCTAAAACAGGTTTTTTTTTATAGTTAAAGGTTATGGTTTTGGCCATAATCTCACTTGATCTTAAGGGAGGATATGGCCAAAGTTGGAAGTCATCCTAAACCTGTGCAGGAACTGGCTTTCAAGTGCAGCTGCCGGAATACACCTATTGATATTTGATGGCATATTTTCAACTTCAGGGTGGTTGCTAGCCAGGAGGGCATTAGAAAAAGACCTACCACCATACTATGGTATCCTCACGATGTTTTACTTTACCGAATGCTCAAGTTAATTGTTGGTGGTTGGATTCGAACTCACGTTACTTGATGCGAAGTCGTACACACTACCACTAGGCTATCATCGCTTCGCAAGTTAAATATTTACAATGTTAGCTTACTGTAAAATAAATACCAAATACAGTGGAATCTCTATAACTCGAACCTCAGTAAGTCGAAAAAAATGCCATTCCCGTCCGCTGAACGGGGTATCTTAAATTATTTAGACCTTATAACTCGAAAAAAAAAATTATTTCTCTGCGAGGTATTGTTACTACATATTTAACTCTATCTATACTAATATTATACAGGGAAGATTTGTATTTTGTTTGGAAACGAATAAACTTAAGAGCTACTTACTGCTTAAGGACCCATTTCAAAAACTCTTTCACCTTTAGAATGCTACATTAGCCCTGAGTAACATAGGTTATTAAACATATTTTTATAAAAAAATATTAAATAAAAATTAAGTTATACGCGAACGCAATCGCGGACACAGCTAGTAGTCTATAAATCAAATTTCTAAAACCAGGCTGCGTAAGTGGTAGTTAGTAAAATATAATCACGTGTCAATATAATACAACTCCCGGTATTATAATAATCGCGTGTTTCTACGTCATAATTTCTGCAATTAAACCCCTTGTATGTCAAACTTCTTGTTATGTCGAAATGCTTCATGTACGTTCATTAAAATTTATATTCATGTCAACAAACGCGCCGTAAAACCATTCGGTTGTAAAAATAAAACCGAATAAACGCCATTAAAAACGTTTTTAATTCTCATCAAAACGAGAAATACCTGAAAATGAGATCACCGCGATTCACGTTACAATAATATGAACTGAGATTTAAAAGTATATTTACGGATCTCCGTAACAAAGGAATAGTGAAGAAAAAAACTAATCAAACTGGGTTGCCAACGGAGAGAGCGGTTAATCTCGTATCTAATTCGTGCATGCCAGGTACTTGGGAAATTAGGGGTGTCAGTATTATTATTGGCTTAATAATATTCAAGCGAATTAGTGCAGCGATCATGGCGCACTCAGTAGTGTGCACAGACGCCGTGTCAATGGATGTGGGTTCGAAACCTGCAATGAGAAAAGTTATCGGTGCAGTAAAACATCGTAATAAAGCCAGTGCTAGGGTTTTTTCTAATGCCTGCCTGGCTAGCTACCAACTTCAAGTTGAAAATCTGTTGCCAGTTCCTCCACTAGGCTCAGCGTGTCCACCGTCTTGGGCCACATCGTCATTAAAGATCAGGTGAGATAGTGATCCTACCCTCTAAACTATAAATCAAATTGCGCATTTGATGACGTTATTGAGAATAGTTGTTGAATAGAGAGAAAACATTCTATAGGCAATAAGGAATCAAACCAAAATCAAGTAATTTCAATATTTAAGGGAGTTCGTACACTCTGTCTGAATCAAATTTGTACCAATATGAGTGTCGTTCAATAATATTGCCGTATATGAAGACTTAAATTGGAATTACTCTGAAAATGGAAATACCCATAAAATGGTGATGTTGTATTTTAAAAACGGTTTACTAAGAAACTTAACACATTACTCTAAGGCTGTTTAAAACCCAAGTCTGCGAAACATATAATTATTTGTCAAGGCATTTTTTACTGTCCATGCATTATGATAGGGACGATAGCTTGACCCCACCTTTATATAAGATCTAGAGCCGAACTTATTAGCAAACCATGGATTCTCGTGCGGGTGGGGGTTCATCGTGTGGGAAAGAGGGAAACTCCAAACAGTGCTCGAGATTTGTGACACTGATGTTTATGAGCACTTTGTTTCCCTGCCCAGCCAAATTTGAATATTTTATAATATAATTTATTACACGTAAAAATGTATGTATTAAAAAGTTTTGTGTTAAAAGAAACCTGACTGATCGTTTTAGCGGTTCTCCTTGATGGCTAGAATAATTTCTGAACCGATGCATGTTTTGACATTCTACAGTGTCTTAGGGCCTAAATTAAAGTACCTTAATTTTAATTTTCTTGCGAACAATAGCGGTCAACTGCGGCAACGTGGTTGGTGCTTTTTTTAAATTATTATTATCTTATAAATTCATAATTTACAGACTTATTCTAAATATATATTTATTTATATAATAACTGTAAACAAGAATTATTTACTAGCAGAATATGTGGATAGAATCTAACCCGATAGAGATTTGTATACAAAAATCTCTAAACTTGTTTAGAACATAAAATAAGAGCATGATACGTGTACCTGTCAAAATTGTTACATTTCCGACTCCTCATTAACGGATTTAAAAAACAAATCCTATGTTAAGTCGCAACCCTAATTTGTCTTAAGTCTCAAACTGATTTATGTACAAATTACAATAAAGTAACTGTTGTTGAGGTCTGCCATAGCATATCTCGCATCATTGGTGTTCATGACAATGCTGGATTTTTTTTTCTTGAGACTGACAGCCATCGACCTCGCATCTCCAACACTAAATATGACTTGAACGACAATAGCAAGTTTTTTTTATCCTGTCTGTTTCAGTATCTTCTTTGTCCGTGACCCTAATGCCAAATGAAGTGTCCCGGCGGCAATTAATAACAGTTATAAAATATACGTGAATGGCGTTGTGCTTTTATTTTAATCAGACGATAATTTAGCCGGTAAATTAACTGTAATGATTAATTACGCCTTAATTAGTTGCCTAGTATATGAATAGTATATTTAAGATTATCAACGTGGCTGTTGTTTTTTAATGCAGTTAAGACGTTAGACAAGTAACGAAAAGCTTACATGCAGGTTATTATATACTATGAACCCACATTGTAATGTTCTACCTTCAAACTAAATAGGCTTCCCATTGAGTGAAATTCTGATGACTACTCTCGATAGGAATTATAATCAATACGAATTCGGTTCCCGGATTATGCCAAGTAAAAGAATAGAATGTCGCTGTGAGAATTAAAAGCTGGTATTTTTTATGGTTCGAACCAGGTGAGTCTTAGATAACCCCTCCCGTATGTTGGCGCCGAAGATATGAAACATGGGCTTTGAAATAGTTGATGATACTTTGACAATGTACTTTACTGATAATAGTACAGTAACAAAAAAATCAAAGATGTGGTGATCACTATTTGGCGAGCACGTTGAGAGTTCTGTCCGGTGCGGGGTTGGCATGGTCAGCCTGCCCGTAGTACCATGTATGCGCGAATTACATCACACATACATATTAGATCGCTTCGATACCGTAGCTAGTTTCGCTTTGACACTGTAGCCAGCTCAGATGGATGTCAGACAGATGATGATGTATTTTACTGACACTTAAAAAAATGTATGAACACCAGCGGAGGTATGAGGTTGGTAATTTCGATAAATTTTATGTCACATATCATATAACAATTGTTACACCGTGGGTAGCGTTTTCAGAATTAAGATGACTAATGTCAGTTCAACTTTTACAATAAGCCTGAGTTTTACTGAAAGGAAAACGTCATGATTAAACCATAGCATGGTTGTTATGCATTTTTTAATCCCCGTCGAGCGAAAAATAAGTTGAGAAGCAATTATTGGTATACTCTGACAGCTGAATTTGAGAGGTCAGTCAGCTTTACTAGCCTTAATATTTTACTACCTTAGGTTATATTTCAATTTAACATGAAATGAGATATTTGGTCAAACGTGAAACCTATAAAGCATTAAACATAATTTATTATTATGAAATTAGCTAATTCTATGGCCATTTTTGCTCCGACTACTTGTCCACTCCGTGATGTAGACCTTCCCCAAAGATCACTTAGCGACTATCTACTTTACTCGCGTCAAGTAGGTTCAATATCTTCATTAGCTCGTCTGTCTACTTTATGGGCGGATCTGTCAAAGTTGTGTGGTTACCGCTCCTGAACACTTCGACTTCGTACGTCATCCTTTCAAAATCGGCATACCTTGTTTGACGTCATTTAGATGACGACATTTTCATTTCTTCTGCAGATCTCTTTATTTCTGTATCGTTTACGTAAAGAACCTTAGTCCCTCTACATTGTCTGAGTTTATTATGATGCTTATGATTAGTGTCACGTCACTTGGTAATATATACTTCTTAAAGACTTTCTTCTTAAGGCACTGTAGTATTTTAAACGAGTATTTTGCATAGTTACGAACCATAAATGTAGGTTATCGGTTTACTAAGGTAGGTAAAACCGTAAACCTTATCGAACTTTACGAGTTATTGTTCGGTTCATTTTCTCGAACGATTTAGTCATTTCAGTACGACCCAGGTACCAACTTTGTAATCACGACCATCTATTAAGATATTTAATAGCGTAACTTCTTTTCATAGTTTATAGGTTTAGTTTAGCGTTATGGCCACAACCTCACGTGATGTTAAACGATAATGTGGCCCAAGATGTGAAAATATTAAATCCTAGTAAAAAAACTGGCTCTTAAGTGCTACTGCCGGAACACACCTATAGGTATTTAACGGTATATTTTCAATTTGAAGATTGTAGCTAGCTAGGCGGCCATCAGAAAAATCATGTTTTTCTTTACTGAAAGTTTAAGCTGCACTCGAACTCACGTGTACATTGATGTGGTGTCCGTACACGCTACTATTGAGCTATCATTGTTTACAACATTTTTAATACTACAATAAAGTCATAGAATTATGTTTTGTGGTAACCACAGCATAATCCTAAAATAATGGTGACCATTGGTGACAAATAATGGTGTTGAGATCGGCAATCTATCTATGATCGCCCTCATCATGACGGGTTTATCACTATATTTAACTTGATACTTATTTGTTCTTGCGTATTATTTCTATTTTATTATAATTTTAAGTGTTACATACAACACAACACGATTAGTATTGGAACGAAGTTTTTTATCGCACGGTACGGATATAGGCTAGACAAATTAAAATGTAAGATTCCGTTCCGTCATATAGTTGTATTCTGTAAACAGTTATCCATAGCGCGTATGCTATTGGTTGTGCCCAGTCACATGCGTGCTTATTGGTACAAGACAACTAATATGTTTTCAACGGCCGCGCAGATATAGTTTGTGAACGTCATACGCGTCAGCTGTTTCGTAGCGTATTATATATATATATATATTGTAATGAATTAGATTAATTGAATGCTGTACAACAAAATATTTTGTTTCACAACTAAAAATATATATATATATATATATATATATATATATATATATATATATATATATATATATATATATTAATTATGAAATTTGTTACCATTCCGTCAATTCATTAGCAGTAGTAATTCGTTTATTTGTATTAGTTAATCAATAATGTTAATCAAGTGGGCCGGCAAGACAGTTGCGACTGACGAAGGACATTTGCCCCTACGGCAGTCGCTACTGTTACTGGACTGTACTAAAACTTACCATCAGATGAAGTACAGTCACTTTGCCGAGCTAGGATAAAAAAAAAAAATATACTACGTAAGAAAATTCGTTTCAACCAATTGTTCAACAACGCTCACGCATTTTTTTCTTTTTTGAATTACTAAACTCTACTACACTAACAAGAAATCACAGTTACAATATTATGAGAGAAAAAGAAAATAGATGACACGTATTTTAACTTCTTTCTTTGTATGAATTCTATTGCGTACATTCCACGCGTAGAGTATTAAATTTCTGTGACCGCTAAACACAAAGTGACGAAATTGCTTATTTTTCTGTATACTTTTCTATTATCAAGAATGTTTTTTTTTTTATTATTATAAAATAACTAACGCCTGTAGTCATCATCTATTCATTAATATAGAAGTCGTTCGTATAGAATTTCTTGTAATAAAAAATAGATTTATAAACTGTATATAATACTAGTAATCGACTGATTTGATTTTCTATAATTTAAAATAAAGGTGGCCCAAAGTCATAGGCCAGAGTTGTTTTCGAACTCCAAGAGGTCCACGTTAAGAAAACATAATCTGGGTCCAGATTGGGTAATCATAACCTGTGAGCTGTTAATGGGGTTGGTAAATAGTCAATTTCATTAAGCAAGTCATGGCGAAAATTATAATTGGCTAATAATAGAATAATGAAATATGAGAGGCGTTTGTACTTATATAATATTTTTACACAATAAACATGTAAGTATAAATTTCTAACAGATAAATGTTTATGAAAGTCGATGTTATGTGAACTAAATTTAGAGAATTTCTTTCATTGAATATGAAAAGTTAATTTATTGAATTTGTATAAAAATCAATATAAAAAATTACGGCTTAAATTCTCTCAATACGGTAAAAATTAATGAAAGTTCATGAGACAGAAAAATTTGGCCACTATTGATTTATACATTAATACAATTAGAACGTTTTAAAAGTGCTATTAGTTTTTTTTAATCTACCAGTAGCTCTTGAGACTTCCTCTTGCAAACATATTAACTTAATGTCCATCTTTATAATGCAAGTGTATAATGCATCTATGCCTTGTTATATATATTTATATACATTTATGTATAAGCACTGAATATTCTAATAAGATAATTAAATCATATTTGAAGGTTAATTTGTTTTAATTTTATTCATTCCGGAATCTGTATATCAATGCCTTTTAAAATGGAAATGAATTTGAGATATTGTAGCTTCTTTTTACAATGATTTCATTATTCTCGATGTTCTCATAATCACACATAGTAAGAAAACATACCGTTAAGAATGTAGTATTTCTAACTATATCAATAATTTACCGGCTGAAATTGTCGTTTCAAACCAAAGTAAAATGTTTTCTTGTACAAAAAATACATCTATTTTTGTCTAACATTTTTTCACAAACGATTCGATTCTTTCTTATTGTTTATGTGTAAGAATAAAACAACAACAAAATACAGCTAAGTTTTCAAAACCGTTATTTCTGACGTTCTTTGAATCAGTCTGATTATTTAGGCCTACTTTAATTTCTTATTTTGGTTCAAATTCAATATATTTAATGTCTGCGTTATAAAAACTGTTATTTCTGCTTCTGAATCAATTTTATAGTTTACGCCCATTTCAATTTGTTATATAGAATAAAACTGAATCAAGTGTATTTTATCTTGTTATATTAAGATAACCCTTAGTCCTCTCGAGACGTCATTACCCGAACGAGTGTCACACAAAAAGGTTGCGGCTCAACATTTCCAAACGCTCCCATAAAAGTTCTCTTCAAAACGTACGCAACTAAGTAAATCTAATAAAAAATAAAACAATATTCCATCAAAGTATCCAAAACCGTTATTACCGATAGCGTTTTCTAAATCAATCCGATAGATCTACCATTTAAATTTCCCAGTATGATTCAAATTTAATCAAATTTAATTTGTTCTAAGCAAATTGGAATCCGTAATAAAAGAGGTCGTATCGAATTTATCTTGCTACTAAGGTACCGTCTGTTTCCAATAATATTTGATTACAGCTATTTTCGATATACTTTCACAACTTTTGAATGCGTATTCAATTTCATTTATACCTTCATGGTGCAGAGTTTTTTTTCTACACTGCAGACTCTTAAACGCACCATTTTTGTGTTATTTGTATTGATTATTTTTACATTGTACTCTTAGTAAAAAAATAATTCACTTTCTCATTGGTGGTCTATTCTTACTATTATTTTAAAACGTTTGACCTGCTGAGTCAGCTGCGGCAAACACCACTTCTATCATACTGCAGGAATCTATTTTTATGTATAGAATGTGGCTACTAAACAGGCCGGTATGACAGTAGCGATTGGCGATGTATTGTCATTCTCTCGATGGTCGCTGCTGTTTTTGGACTGTGCTGTACTTAACATCAGGTACAGTGCAGTCACTTTGCCGAGCTACCATAAAAAAAAAAAAAAAAAAAAAACACTATGTGCAAGCAGTCTCTGGTACTAAGGCGAAAATACGTGGTCGTCATGAGCATGTTCTAGTGAGTATTTCTTGTGATTGCTTCTAGCTCCTCTCATAGTCAACTCTGCATATTGAGAGGGGAGTATGCAAATGTACTTTTCCCGCGTCATGGTTCGTGAGTTCGAATTCACCCACAACGAGCTCGAGCTTTCAGTGAAAGAATACATCGTGAGGAAACCTTAGCATGGTGGTAGGGCTTTTTCCAATGCCCGCCTGTAAAATCTACCACCAAATACCAACAGGCGAGTTACGGCAGTTGCACTTGAGAGCAAGTTTCTCCATAGGTTTAGCGTGTCTACCAACCAGGGCCGTATCGTCACTTAAGATCAGATAAAATCATGACCATAAAGGTAAACCTTAAAAATAAGAAAAAAAATTATCTACTTGAAGCAGCGTGGTCGTTAAGCAAATAACTTGTAATTTCAATTCTGGTATCAAAACTCTATATGTAATTTCTGTTTCACGAATGTCGTACTGATTTTAGCGGATACCTCGTTTAAGACTTTGAATCCAACACAAAACAATCATTTGTGCGATCCACAAACGATTATTACGGGTACTTTGCGTATGTTAATTGTATGCTTGTGATGTACGATGGTCCCTATTACTAACTGTTCCCATGACTACGTACCGCGTTAAGTATGATTTCAGGGATAATACCTTTATTTCTAAGGGACCGTTCATAAAGTACATCCGCACTAATGGAGGGCGAGGGTGTTGCTTACTCTGACAAAATATGTCGTGGAGGGTCTAAGAATATGAGACATTTGCAGCTCATAATACGTGTGCTGGTCCTAATTGCTATATATCATGTAACGGGACGTCTATTATTTGTGATAATTGTAATATTCATACAGATCGCAGAAAATGTGATAGCGTCACAAAGGGGTATAGGAGGAGGTCTAAAAAGGTAAAATTTTTCGTGACGTAGTTTATGAATGGCTCCTTATCAAAAGTATAATAACATTTTCACATCCTTAATTGGAGAAATAATGCATTTTCTTTACAAATTTGCATCTTCTATTTCATAAGTCTCCTAAGTTTTATTTCCGCGATAGTAAACCTATGCCCTTCTCCAAAGTCCAATCTATCTCTATTACCAATGTTCATTGAAATTAGTTCCGGGGTTAATACGAAATGAATATAACAGACAGACAGTCAATTTCAATATAATATATTTAATCAATAAATAATTTCAATATAATGATAGTTTGCGTTCAATATTGAATAGCGTAGGATATTTATTTTCCTCTTTCGTACTATACGTAGTAAAACTTAAGAGAATAATATATAAATATGACGTATGAATGTGCGATGCTAGATTACTTTTGCCGTGAACTATGCTGTTTATTTGGCATCGTACTAAGCTACAGTTGATTCCGCATATGATAATCATCTTAAACTCAATTGACACGTGACATGTGAGTCATTAATGGTTGACACGTACTTGGTGCATATGGCTGTCATGACCTCTGACTGATTCTTATACTGCATACCGTTGTCATTGATATGAAATCATCTCGTGAGGTTGTACGGGTTTGTCTTACGTGTTTTAAAAGTAATTGGGTTGATGAAAATTAAAATTAAAATTTGCCATGACATTCACATTATTGATCCCGGAAATTATGCAACTTGTGGAGTTATTTTGATTATAATTTAATGTTATAATCTTTATAGATACAAATTTCGTATCACGCTGTTTGTCTGCGATAAACTCCTAAAGTACTGAACCGATTTTAATGACGTTTTGTACACTGTGTGCAGTTTGATCTAAATTGCGATATAGGATACTTTTTATTTCGATAAGTGATCATAACACGATAGATGACGTTGTAGTCGATGTGATTGACTATTCGAAAAGGCAAGAAAAGGTCTGCCATGTCAGCTAGTTTGTTTTATAAATTTGCACCCAAGAGTGCTATTTCATTTACAACATTTAGTCGAATTTGACTATGTTCGTAACGGTGACATTTTGAAACCACTACACGGTGTTTCGTTATGTCTAATAATCTTTTTATATGTATAATTCTAGTGTACGTGTGTTTGTAATTCTTGTCCTCCTGAATGGTTAATGACCATATATATAGACCCAGTCGATAACGTTGTTGTTGAGATCCAAAACACTTTTAATTTTCCCCTAATCAGTGAAAATTCTATGTCTAGCATAACTTGTTAGTTCAAAATTTTAATCTATGCTGAAAACCATTATTTTCTTCCAAATTTTATCACCTCCCTTCGTTTCGTTACGGTTCTAATTTTAAAACATCCTTATTATAATATATATAATCTTCACAGATTTGTAATTATATCTTGACAGACTTATCAAACTTAAATTATTTACGTATTATAAAGTATACATTTTTCGTTTACATTGCAGCTACATCGTAAATATTTTTGATTGGTCTTTTGATTTTCTGTCTTACGTACTATAGTTGCGGTAGAATATTGTTATGCCTACATTTATTATTACACTGACAGTCGTTACAGTTGGCATTAGTTTAAATAATACACTTCCTTGAATCTGAATCGCAATGTATTTTTTTTGTATTCCATTTAATATGCATTTACAAAACCACGACAAAGTGATGGCATTGTATATCGACTGGCATACCGGTTACTGGCTTGGGAACTGGATAATACATTCACTGATTCCAAAACGTGACAAAACAAAGAGTAATTGACTGACACTCTCTATCACAACAAGCATGGAAATCTTGTCTCAATCGAGTACAGATCCGTAGTACCTCATTCAGCTGCTGAATATAAAGATAGTAAGAAATATCGGTAAAATTAATAACTTATGATTTTTCTATTATCCTGAACATGGTAGTTACGGTGTCTTTCACTTATTGTCCTATATCTTTGATTGTAAATGTTACAACATTTTTTACAATTAACCGATTTTTGTTTAATGTAACTACTTTGTAAAAGTAATTTTGTATCTAATACATTTTTATTTAGAGCGTGTAACTCTTATAATTTGTATTTTAACGATATTGACATTTTTTAACACTCATTTACCATATATAAGAAAATAATCCAAACAAAGAGTGTGAGTAAATGTATTGTATAACGTAAAGTAAATGAATTGCATACGTAATGGGTGTGTAAATGGTTTTGTGTATGTAATTTAATTGAAGTTTCTTAATTTATTTTCTTATTATATCTTAAACTTGGAATATTGATTATTCTCATGGTAATGTTTTTGTAGTTGTATTTCACGTTGCATGTCACGTTTTCCTTTTTCTTTTTTGTTTATTTACCACAAATTATTATTATTATTATTTAATTTTTAATAGATTAATATCTAATAAAACATTTGACATTGTTTGTTTTATGATATATGTGGAAACTTAATTGGAATATAATAATTTATAGTGTATACATCTATAAGGACAAAGAACTGTTTGTTTCCCAAATAAATAAAATAAATTTGCTTTGCAAACCAAATTGCCATCCAAACTCTTACATTACAAAAGTCTAGAACTTAATAAGACGTATGCGTATTAATAGCATGCCAGTTGTATGATCCGATATTAGCTATTTATGAAGAAGATAAATGTGAAAATTTTACAATCGTGGCGATGCTTAACCGATTTCCATATCTATAAAAGCGATGCGGCTACTCAATAAACCATCGGCATGGTCCAATGGTTTTGAATGTTATTCCATTTTAATACGAAACTATGAGTACGTTCTTCAACCGTATGTATTTATAGTCATACGGAACGAACCGAGGTATCGTTATCTTATTTTCCCTATAAAACACCAGCCTATGCGAGTGACGATACCCGAGTAAGTCCGACGTACCTTGGGCAGTTAGTCTCGTTTCCAACTTTACTGACTAGCAAGTCTTCTCACCACGATACAGGCGTTTTTTTTTTAATTCGAGCTGTGTTGACAATAAGAAGAAGAAAGATATAAAACACCAACGTAATATCTGGCTCTAGGGTTTACATCCAACACTCGTCCACTTATTACGCACTTATGGTGATCTATATATAAATAGGTAATGGATTAAGAGTTCAGTACCTGTTTCTTATCTGTTTGTCAAACGATTTTCTTTAATTTACAAGATATGGACTAGCTTTGTAGTTGTCAGACTTTTTTTTTTGGAACTAGTTTTTACCACGTTTATAAGAGTTGCCTCAAATCAGTAATGGTTTTTGTCAAATTTAGACCATTGAATAAACTCTAGTATATAAAAAGAGGTAGACCATAGAGAATTATCTTTACCGACTTCTGCTATCCTAGCAGCCCTAGTAATGAAATAACTCCACCTAACTGAAGATTATGTATAGTGTTTCTGCGGTGAATAGAATTTCCAGAGCTTCTAGGTAAAGTGAAGCTCAAGGTCTCAAACATGATAGTATTATCTTTGATATTATACACCCCCATGGGACATGGAAACTGCTTATTATAAGACGGGTCGTACAGTCTCTCTTTGACTTTACCTATATTAAAATTATATATGGTAGTCACGACAGTACTTACACGTTCATTATCACTATATGTATATTGAATATATTACTAGATTTTACGTGCGGCTTTGCTCTCGTTAATATTGAGTTTTGTCAAACAAATCGGATAACGCAAAAATAAATTGTCATTCAAAGTTTATTCCACTCCTTACCCCACTCCCAATTAGGTTTTCGCGAGAAAAAGTAGCCTATAACCTTCTCCAGGTTCCCATCTAGCTCTATACCGAGATTCATCATAATCGATTCAGCGGTTTAAGCGTGGAAGCGTAACAAACAAACAAAGAAACTCACTTTCACATTCATAACATTAGTATGGATGGATGTCTTAAATTTGTTTTCATACCATCGCCATATCTTTCAAAATTAATAAGTGAAATATTTTTTTTAATAGTCAAGGTTTAGCGTTATGGTCATAATTTCACCTGATCTTAAGTGACGATACGCCCCAAGTCGGTAGACACGCTAAATCTGTAGTGGAACTGGCTCTCAACTGCACTGCCGGAACACACCTATTGGTATTTGGCGGCAGATTTTCAACTTGAGCGTGATAGCTAGCCAGGGGGGCATTAGAAAAAGCCCTACCATCATGCAAATTAACACATATAAAATTTAGAAGCTCAGCTAACTAACATGACAGTTGTTATATAATTTTGTTCCTGTACGCAAAGGTAATCCATTACGAAATTCTATGAAACTGGTACTAGTCGGTGTTTGATTACAGTAATGTGCGAAATATTAGCAAGGGTCGACTAATATACAACTTGCTTTACTTACACTGCACTTTCACACGCATCACTAATATTCGCGCAACGTGTAAATTGCCTACAGTTTGCGAGTTTGCTTGCTGTTTATAGTTGTTGGTCTATTATAATTATTGGTTTTTTCAATTCTTATTGTCTAGTAATATAACTAGGGAAACTGCCTCAATAGTCAAGGGTACATAATTCAAGGAGATTTTTTTTAATAAAATGACATCTAAGTTCTTGAAATACGTACATTCAAACATACGAGTGGTTTAAAAGTTAATGCAATAGTAACACAAATAACATTCAGTTTCACAAGCTACAAGAAAGTAATTTTTTTATTAATTTAACTCAAGTTACCTATCTAAAAGCTAATATTTGTTTTTGCGTGTCACTTGAAACTCTTGAGCTTACATCGTTAATTTTAATGTGAGTATAGATTTACTGAACTAAGTATACTTACAAATAACTAAGTGATAAATTTGAATTTGTAACCATAAATTGAAACTTCTTAAAAATTCAACATGTAAATATAATACGGAAATAGAGTTTTATATGATTAAAAAGAGGGGTATTGAGAGTTCTCTGACCACCTCCCCCAGATTCGTGATAGCGTATCTCACGGTGCGTACACATTTAGATTGATTTGTCAGATTGGATTTCTAAGAAAAGGTAAAGTCTTTCACACGTTTATAGTCAAGGCAATTCGCAGCGCAGTATCAATTGAATTAGTAAGCAGCCGGGAAATCGTGACGACATCCTGTGTGTTCCTCTCTCAGCGTCTCGCCGACCTTCAGACCGAGTGAAATCTGCGTTTAAGGTTTTTGTCATTTCTTGTCTTCATCCATTTATACCTGTTCCTTCCTTAGTATCAAGGATGTCTTCAATTGCCTTGAACGAATAGTATGTTTTGAGTTTTTATTAGGATGTTTGTAATAGCGAAGATTTTTTTATTTTATTAATAACAAGTAAGCGCTTGACCACAATCTCACCTGATGGTAAGTGACGATGTGGTCTATGATGGAACGCGCTTACTCAGCAAGTACCATTTCACTCTCTGTTTGAAGACTCCCAGATTGTACGATATAGGAAAGACAGACGCCGGTAGTGAATTCCACTCCCTTGCAGTACGCATTATAAAAGAAGCTGCAAAACGCTTCGTGCGGATCGGGGGAATGTCAACTATACACGGGTGAAAACCCTCGCGGCGTCTGGTTGTCCTCAGATAGAATGGAGTTGGTGGAATCAAATCGTGCAGTTCCTGAGCACACGCTCCAAAATGTATTCTGTAAAACACTGAGAGGCAAGCCACCTTACGGCGATGGTCAAGAGACAGCATATTGGCCTTATTTTTGTTAAAGCCTTTTTCCGAATAGTTAATTATCCTAAGCTAGACGATAGAAGGTACGGACTCAGTTATCATCCTTGCTCACGACATACTTGCCATTTGAAATATCATAAATCAGCGACCGCTCTAGCGATTACGTCGCCCCGGATAAATTCCAAATTGTCGCCCCTTAGGAAACATATAATTTTCATTTATCAGAGAAGTACCATATATCCATACCACCGAATGTTCAAATCAGTTCAAGCAGCACTCTTTAGAAGTTTGAATATAGTCTCTATATATATATATATATATATATATATATATATATATATATATGTATATATATATATAACAATATATTTTTTTAGCAAACGAAGGGCCCGATATCCGAAAATTTGTCTTTGTTGGAAAATTTCCATATCAAATTTTACAACCAAATGGCCATCATGGCGCCCCCTCATTTTAGCCCCCCGGGAAAATGCCCGGCGGGCCACTCCTCTAGAGCGGGCTCTGCATAGGTCTAGTCTAAATTCTTCTTAAAATGACACTACAATAACGTCAAATTTTCAATAATGTTGCTTTTCGGTAGCTGTAATCAAGCGAGTTGATACCACTATGTCTATAGCTATACATAAGTTAAAGTGACTTTAAAGTTCTTTTAAATTGTCTGTTGTAATTGCAGTGATGTTCACACAGGAATCACTGATCTATTTATTGTCAACATTGTTTTTGTATTGTACTGTGCTTACTATCAAGAACACCATGTAATTCAGTATTCTATAGTCATTCAAGTAATTATATAAAAATAAGTTGAAATATACAGTGTTTAAAGCGTGACTCAAAACGACTTCTTGGAACAGGGAAAGGCTTATCGAAAATGTAAACCTTGGAAATATTTAACCGATCTGTATTATTATATGTTCTTTTATAACGAAACTAACTTATGTTTTTCTTACTAGTTTGGCAAATTTTCCCGTCAATGACCCGTGATCGTATATTCCGTTGTCAGCAGGTATCTACATTTTCAGAGAAATATACATGTCAAATTACAATTTTATAAACCAGGTAGGTCTAGACATACCGTGATAACTGAGTGAGTCAGTTGTTTTTTTAATTGACTAATGCTATTTGACCTGAATAGCCTTGATAGTTTTACAAGGATTTGTGGCGAGTGCAGAAGATACTGATCTCAAACTAGCAAGTAGCGCAAAGATTTAAAATCATGCTACCACCAATAGGAGCAAACTTGTATTAAAATAGTTACACAAATGGGCAAAAATAATTGAATATTTTTTAGGTCAACGCGAAGAACGTCGCGGACACAGCTAGTTAATATTACAAAACGAAAAGATTTGTATGTTTGTTTGAACGTGCTAAAGTTTTATACTTGAAATAGCAAACATTCAGGAAGGCTTTAATAACTGGATTAAAAAAAAAGTTATAAAAACGGCCAATTTTTTCAAAGTAATTTTTAGTTCCACGCGAAAGAAGTCGCGTGCACAGCTAGTTTTATATAAGTCTCAACAAATACGAAATGAACAGAGTAAATATTACATAACCTTGGATATATACTGATAAATCATATCTATGTTTCCTGCGACACATCTGCGTACTGTTGTAAATTTTGGCCTCGCTACTAATAATGTGCATAGAGATGTTCCGTAGACAAAACAATACTAGCGTTATTCGGATTTCGTTTCATTCAAGGTAACTTCTCGTCCATTATTACTGTCGCTCACGTGATACGATTCTTTACATGAATATGTTTAGCGGTTTATGAATTAACTGTACGATTAGCAAGCTGCAAGATCTTCGACCACGTCTAGAAAATTCAAGAGAGATTTATGCGCTTTCTTCATGAGGAATGAAAAGTTATTTTCCTATCGTTAAGAAATCGTTTTTTTCCCTGGATGGCCACAATCTCACGGGATGTTAAATAACTATCTGGAATAGATTGTGGACGCACTTAAACTAGTGAATAGACTGGCTTTCGCGTGCAACTGTCGGAAAACACCTACAGGTATTTGGCGGTAGATTTCAACTTGAGGGTTGTAGCTAGACAGATGGGCATTAGAAATTAGAAGAAATAAGAACCCTATGTCGTTTTCTGTACACCTGATAACGTGTATGTAAAATTTTATTTATGATTATAGGACCAGTTAAACATTGACCCATGAGTTTCGCTCACCGTTCTTTTTCTTATTGCTCGTCTCGTTAGGTTTGTAGCGTGAAGTTAAATCTTTATATATACATTTCTTATGTTCGTGTGTACATGATTAAATTCTTCCTAAACGGCTGAACCGATTTTTATGACATTTTGTGTTAGTGATCGAGTTGATTCGCATGGTTCATGTTCACAATTGGATTCGATTAAAAAAGTTTTTGAAGTAAAACTTGTTATGGAAAAGGCTTTGAAATTCTGATGCGCAGCCTCTTTGTGTGACTCGCGTTTGGGTAAAGCCGGCTCGAGGCGACTAAGGGAGCGACAGAGATAGAGTGTTGTTTCACTTTTGTCGTGTAATCTTAGGCACACACATTATAATTTATTTATCGATCTGAACAATGTCTGTCGGGCCAACTAGTAGCCTATAAAATTTCTAATTGAACTATCAAATGCAAAAATAATTATGTGTATCCGAGTGGCAGTTCTTAAGAATCACGCGTTGAAACACACTCTTCATCTTTATTATATTAGTATAGATATTGAGTTACACGTTTTTTTATAACTCAAAAAAACATACAATTCACTACAAATAACATATCATTATACAATTTAATACATATATCAATGTACCTATGTAGGTAGCGAGGTCTAATTGGTAACTTACGTAACTGAATGTTTTCTGCATGGCGTCATATTTTTTTCCTTGTATTATTAGTACTTTTATACATTGGTTACGGTTCATAACGTTCAAACGTACCTTCAGCCGTTCCACATGACAACCACGGTCGTTGTGGTCGTGACAAACGTCAACAATCACGTCATTATTATCACTCACGTCAAACTCTCAACGACCTATCTGCAAGGGTAGACCCACACTCCATTCAACTTTGTTTTTTCTTTATTAGGTGTGCCAACAATTCTACAATGGTTTTTATAGCTATATACTAAATTGTGCTTCATTTATGAACTACACAATCTAACTTAGCTAGGCTAACACAGCAGCTAGCAGGCTAACACAGCATGCATTGACTGTTTTAAACTAAATTGTCTTAATCTATATTAATAATATAAAGCGAAAGGTTTTGATGCTTGTTTGTTTGTCTGAACGCGCTAATCTCAATCGGATCGAATCAGATCGAAATCGGAATTCAAACATTTTCGTTTGTTTGTTATAGAGCATTCATTGAGTAAGGTTTAAGGCTATTTAACAACACGCTACCACAAATAAGGGCAAAGCAGTATTGAAAAAAGTTACAGAAACGGACAAAAATTATTAAATAATTTTTAGTTCCACGTGAACGAAGTCGCGAGCACTGTTATTTATATATAAAGTAAATTATATAATGAAGAATTTGAAAACATATGTAAATTGTTCTTGCACCAGTAGTTCAATAAAAGAGTGTTAGTATCTTGAACTATTCACATGAATACCTTCTGAGGCATGATTGATTTGAATACTGTAAATTGTGTCACCCCCTATTTAAGACTGAGTAAGACAAGTAACAGGTTATTAGGCAATAGTGTTAGGTTTTATAATAAAGTTCCAAAGTACATTACTGAATTGCTGCACAGTAGGTTCAAGAAGCATGTCAAATGGGTTTTGGTATTAAAACGCTATTATAGGGTGGATCAATATGTGACCGACGTGATGTCTGGAATTTACTCCCTCTTCTGTACATTCGCAAATAACACATGAGATTATTATATAAAAAAGGTAAGATAAAACCTAAAAAAATTATGTGGGTCTAGTTTCTCTTCGGTTCTTCTCGATGACTGCGTTACTTTCCGAACCGGTAGTAGTTTTAACGTTCATAAGCGCCTTCTTACGGCCTAAACTTAATAAAGATTTTTTACTTAATTTGATACTATTGTATATTTTACATAACCTCGGCGTGGTGAATTGCTTCCAAAAACTCTTTTTTTATAGTTAAGGCTTAGAGCATTATGACTAAACAATCTCACTTGATGTTAAGTAACGATGTGGCCCAATATGGCGAATACTAAGCCTAGTGGAGGTCTGAATCTCAGGTGCAACTGCCGAAACCCACCTACAGGTAATTGGCAGCAGATTTTCAACTTGAGGATGGTAGCATTAAAAAAGCCCTACTAACATACAACAAAAACATTTTTCTATTCAAATTAGAAATTATATCAATCTGGTTGGTAATTTATATGATTGTTTCAATAGAAAAGAAATCTATAACTCAATATATTACAGCAATCTGCTATCAATATTCTGCGGTTTACTGATTGTATTTGTTGTTTCTAAAACGACTTTCTTTTTTTCTAATATTATTACTTTTAAGTTATAGTTAATCAGAGTTTTATTACATATATTAATTTGGAACCTATCGTAAATCATAAATTAAGCATATTTTTAAAATTATAATAACTGGAACAATATTTAAATATTTCTGAACAGACTATTTTTTTTTCATAGGCAAGATGTAATACGTTCGTAAATTATTAACTAAAGGTATCCTTACTAATATTATTAAGGATTCTTCCATGGATGGATGGATTATTCCATACGAAAGTATGGACGTATGAATGTTTGTTACTCTTTCACGCAAAAACTACTGTATGAATTCAAAGATTCAAACTTAACAATAATATAGCTTATGTCACAGAATAACCGGTAGGCTTTAATTTATAAAAATATAATATGAATTGTACAAAATATAACGATAAGTGTTAAGTAAGTAGGAAAAAAATCTGCCAACCGCGAGCTATTCTGACGGGCTCTACAAAAATCGTTAGAGTTACACGTATATAATGTATAACGGAAGCGTTTATCTTAAATAGTCCTACAAAAAATCCCGCTACAACATATATCTATCTATCTTTTATGTTTAAGCTATTATCGCCAAAACAGTGAGCGACACGCGTATAAATTACTACGAGAACAAAGGTCCTTATACCAGTCTCCTTTGATATAATTTATGTAAAACAGCGGGTGACGGGATTAAAATTATTTGGCAATATACTAACGCGATTAAACCCGAGGGTAAAAGCTAGTATACTATAATACTGTACATTGGGATATAAGACTTCAAAACCCACTTAACAACACTTACCATATGTTGCTGGCCCGCTTCGCTGACAGATTTCTATTTGTACCTTGGTAATATGTAATTCTATTCAAGGTATCGTTAAAACATTCCAACCGTTTATAAATTTCGAAGAAACAAATATTGTAACCCGCCTACACGCTGAGCGTATTTTTTTTTTACAGCCGTAAATAAAAACAAATGCCTTAAATGTATATGTGGCAGCCAACTAGCTTAATTAGCTGTTCAATTGACTGTCTACAATATATTACCCGAACTTCAAACTTATAATAAAGGGCGCTCACCGACCGCTAACACGGTCGTCTCGCGCTGTTTGTTATCACAAGTCTAACCTAACCTCTCCCAGCAAACATTTCTACTATAGCGACCACCTCACCGCTCCACACTCCACCTACAAATTATTTATATACATATATATTTTAGAAAAATTATGGATTTAAGTACTAAAAACAAAAAAAAAACCTGACTATTATTAGGTCATTATTTGGTCTTATCCGATAGCGAAATGAATGGTCAACTATGTAAATCCAACACAACGGACAATTTTAAGTTTTATGTAAAAATCCTGCAGAATTTAAATTTTTCCAAAAAATTTACAATGTAGTTCCGAAATGGCGCACTCTCAACCCCTACATGATGGGGGTTAAATTACTCCTCTATAGTCTCAGATCCACCTCCCGAACGGAATACGAGCAATTACAAATCCACCTGTGTATGCGACAATCTTGTAAATCCTTACTATACTTTATAATTATTGAAAAAGTAAGTTTGTTTGTTACGCTTTCACGCACAAACCGCTGAATCGATTATAAAGATATATACTTGATTTAGATGGAAACCTGAAGTCTTTCGCAAAACACCTATTGGAAGTGGCTTAAACAGAGGGATAAAGTCTATATGAAACTTTTTACTGCATAATTCGATTTGCTTGACAAAAGCTATATTTACGCGAGCGAAGCCGCAGGTAGAAACTAGTTAAAGATATTATGACGTACGGGTAGGTTAAAATTTAAAGGTTTTTCATTTTCTATGTGAGAAATTAAGAAATATGAATAAAAGTTGTGAGAGATTCAAAAATTATTGTTGTCATAGACAAACGCATTATTTATCGAGTCCAGTTATACTTCAAAACTATAATAGTAATGGTTTATTATTTAAAAAAAAATATAAATAACATTAACATTGTTTGGGAGGAGATGAATTACGTAAACTGGAATCTGTAGCTATATTAATATTATGAACCTGAAAAATTTGTTTGTTTCACCGAACTAATATTAGAAAATGCCAGACGGATTACAAAAAAAATTTTTTTTTTTTCATTTCATAGAGCAATATTTGAGAAATGCTTAAGGCTATTTAACATCATGCTATCCCCAATAGGAGCAAAACTGTATAGAAAAAAGTTACAAAAACGGACAAAGATGATTAAATAAATTTAAGTTAGTATTATAAAGCGGCAAAGTTTGTTTGTTTGAACACACTAATATTAAGAAATACCATTCGGATCTTAAAAAATCCTGTTTGTAATTGATAGAACAATCTTTAAGACAGGCTTTAATGTTATTTAACATCACGCTACCACCCATAGGAGCAACACTGTATTGATAATTATAAAAAGCTTGTTTTTTCTTTAATATAAATATTGCTAATACTGTTGTATAAGTACAAAAGTGTCACAAATTTTCTGTGTTGTTTCAGTGGAGAATCCGAACTTCGACCAAGGCTATTTCGGGCCATGGCGCGTCTGCAAGAAGTTGCTCTACAACAGGGAGAAATGTGGCACGGACGTCTCCAAGTTCAGACCGTCAAGTGAGTGCATTAATATCAACGGAATTGTCGTTTGAAAGTCATACTCTCGATACGGAAACATTAATTAGTTCCGTTTGTGATTACTTTAAGTTATAACTGTAATCAAATTCTAAACCGTAGGAAGTATTTGCCCGTCATTGACACTTGTAGGTGAAAGTGATTTACTTATTTATTTATCTGTACCAATGTTCTATATATGTAATATAAGATATTATATTCGGATTTAGCGACACAGTCAATTTAAACAAAATTGAGTTTCTCTGGAAGATAAGTTTATTTTCTTAAAGTTACATATTACAAGGTTTACGTAAATCAAAGACGTTAATAGTAATGTTACCTGTAAAAATAATATGACATTAAATGTTCGTAATTACAGTGTCTATTCCCAAATATACACAGACTACTGTATATATATAGATATAATTTCTTATTACCGGTGCACGATTAATATACTATATCTAATTCGACCACAGATAGTAAAAAAAAAGGTTCCTGCGGAGGAATATTTAATTTATAAAAGTTTTTACTACAATTCATATTTTTCTATTCATATATAAGCGTTTTAATAACTGACTCAGAACGATTATATCCCAAACTGTCAGACCTACATACTTGAAATTTGGTATAGGTATTCCTTTCACCATGGTGACAAAGCGCTTAAAGAACGAATTTGCACGATCATGCGTTACTAAAAAACGCGATATCGGAAGCACCAGCTAATTTATACATATCTACCTATATTAATTGATATTGCGGAAAAGTTTGTTTGTTTATTTGAATGCGCTAATAGGAGTAAAGTTGTATTGAAAAAATTACAAAAACGGCCAAAAATAATCGAACTAAAATTTTAGTTCAACGCGAACGAAGTCGCAAGCAGTGCTAGTACGTAAATCTATATCTAACCTCTACATCAGCAACAAAATATTCTCCCCGATTATAATTTAAATATAATTAAACATAAATAACACATTTAGTAAAGAAATTCCTTAGGGAAACGTTCAATGTTTAAAATTGGAAGCTATACGAATTCTAGAACGTTAGAATCTAAATAAAATCACAAAAACACGTGTTAGATTTTCTATAACAGTTAATATATTGTATTGTATTGCCCTTGAACCGGTTAAAACGTAAGCCGTACATATAAATCAAAACGTTTACAGTAAATCATTTAACTACTATGTTGTCGGTTGGTAAGTACGTATGTTTGTAACCGTTAGCACTTGTACGCGTTTTCCCGCTGTGACCTATTTCTGTGTTCGACCCCGTGACGCCCTCTGATTTGTTTTACTATTGTCTACAAACTTTCAATTATATTTTTTATTATAAAAATATTTTCATGGGTCTACTCGTTCTTAATAAGTATTTTAGATGGTTTTTGTTTAGGTTATGAATAGAATACGATTTGTTTCATATTGGACAATTACTGAAGAGTATAACAATAGGTTCATTAGAAAACAATTGGTTCCGAGGAATCTGTTCGTTGTAAACGAAATGTTTTGTATTTTTAATAATCTATTGCAATTTTCGTACCAAAACACTCCAAATAGTTAAAACTAATATCTGATGTTCAGTAGAATGTAGTGTTGCAAGTGTTTAAAAAATTATAACATTATCCATCGTTATTTTTAGTTGAGACTGCATCATTTGATATAGATTGTATCGAGACGATCTTTCTAGCTATCTATCTTATCTTGTGTCTTTTTATACTTATGGTTTAGCGTTATGGCCATAATCTCACCTGATCTTAAATGACAATACAGCCGAAGTTAGTAGACACGCTAAACTTGTGGAGGAATTGTCACTCAAGTGCAGCTGCCGGAAAACACCTATTGGCGGCAGGTTTACAACTTGAGGGTGTTAAGTAGCCAGGCGGGCATTTGAAATGCCCTACCAACATGCAAATGTAGGTAGGATGTAGGTTTAAGGGACCACTTTCCGACACGTGTCAACACTCACCTTCATTACTCGTGTATCTTTCACTGCCTAGCCAAATTTTCATTCATTTTAATAGTCCGTAATAATCTGTTTTTTTTTATATAAAATAGCAAGGTTGCAAGAACAAACTCCGGGAAAGATAAAAGTGCTATTTAAACGAAACTGATTACAAATATTACGATCTGATACTCCCCGACTTCGTTCGCGCTGTTCCCGGCAATCACGAGTCCTCGTAGTTTTCTCCCTTTAGAGGAATATTCATGGCAAAGCTTAAGTCAATAGATCTGGTAGTTTTAAAGATATCTTAGTATAAGTGTCAATGAAAAATGTCTACCCTTATTTTACACACGTAGGAGACAAAAAATTTAAAACTCTGTTTGTGGTTATTTGTTTGTATTAACGAACGAGTGATGATAGCTCAGTGGTAGTGTGTACGACTTCGCGCCAAGAGGCGTAAGTTCGAATCCAACCACCTACAATGAGCTTGAGCTTTCGGTGAAGGAAAACATTGTGAGGAAACCATAGCATGGTGGTATGGCTTTTTCTAATGTCCACCTGGCTAGCTACCACTCTCAAGTTAAAAATTTGCTGCAAAAGACTCTTGAAACTAAAATTGATCTTAATAGATGACTTTTTTTCCTCCTCGAAACAAACTTTACCATCTCTGTTTAGCACCTTAGGAATTTCGAAATATCGCTTCCTAGGAAGCCCTTAAATTACAAAAGGCAAGTACAGTCTAAATTTCATGTTTGTATCGTCAGTAGTTCCGACTAACACTTTTATATGTATATATCTATATATACTAGCTATGTCCGCGACTTCGTTCACGTGGAACTGAAATTATCTAATAAATTTTGTATTTTTTTTAATACAGCCTTGCTCCAATTTGTGATAGTGTGATGCTTAATAGCCTAAAACGCCTTTCTCAATTATTGCTTTATCAAATATATAGATAAAAAAAACAGCTGGTAGTTCCTAAGAGTAGCGTGTTCAGGCAAACAATTTTTTTTCGCTTAATAACGTTGATATAGATAACAAATTTGCGACTAACATCATAGTATGTTTCATAGGTGCGCACTATTTCCGCTACACGATAAAAATTCACTTAACGATTTCTCATAACACGCTAGAAACAATATATCTTTGAAACAATACCAGACTGCTGTTATAGGTCGGTTGTAACATAATATTTCCCTTCGCGGGAAATTGTTTGCCTGGGGATCTCCGATAGCGCCGTGTCCGGAAACGACGTCGTCGCTTTGTTCTTATTGATTTTCTGTCGCGATATTACGTAAAATTGAAAAATTGCGTATTTTTTGCTAAGCACATTTTATCAAGGACTTTTTTTATAGCTTATTTTAAGCGATGAAAGTTTAGGTGGCACAGTGTATCGAAGCCGCATCCATACACGTGAATTGGAGTCTCAGCAATGAGCATGAACTTTCGGTGAAGGAAAACATCGTAATGAAACTATAGCGTGGTTGTATGGCTCTTTCTACTGTTCACCTATCTGGCTGTCATCCTCAAGTTGAAAATCCACCGCTAAATTGTGGATAAAATTATCAAAACACAGGTAAGTAGTTTGAGTAAACAAAAAAATGTTACGTCTCAAACATATGAAGCGACGATAGCCCAGTAATAGTGTGTACGAATGCCGCGTCAAGAGATCTGAGTACAAATTCACTTCAGGCGAGAGCCAATCTATAAAAAAATTCATCGCACATGATAATTTAAGCTCGTGCGTAATTACAAAAACATACTATGCAAAAATAAAACGCTCAGGGTTTTAATGACCATCGTTTATACTAGATTAGAGGTTAAAGACATGACAGGTTTACGTTTCACTTAAGTAAATTACATAGCTTAAGGGCTAATGCCGTAGTTGGGTAGATTTTAGTCTGACATTTAACCGCTCCCTTTGTGTCTATTTCGGTTTGTTTTAATGGCCCTTCGAAATTTATTTTTCTTATACGACTACAAGTTTTTCTTATAAAAACATTGATGATATTAATATAATACTAAGCGTTTATAAATGTTCATATGTGATATGTAAAAATTTCTTGAATATATTTCTCAAGAAATTTTCCACTCTTCTATAGAAATGGTATTAAACTGGGTATATAACAGTTTTAGAATACTCATGCATCACACAAACTTACTCAAATATAAGGCTTTTTTCAATGGCTCCCTGGTTAGCTGCCACCCTCAAGTTGAAAATCTGCCGCCAAATATAAATAAGAGTGTGTGTGTCTGACGCGACGTCCGTACACGCCACCACTGTGCTATCATTGCTTCTAGCCTTTATATGTAATCAAGACCGGTAATTGTGACGTTGATTAAACCGTTCTTATTTTCTTACTAATTATACCATCAAACTTAAATAGTTCAATTACACGCAAAAGATCAACGTTCAACGTTGGGATCAAAGAGGCCCTTAGCTCAATTCGAAGCTGCTGCCCTACAAGTTGTACAGTGATAACATTCTAACCACCAAACACATCTCTCCTTTTCGTTTTAGAGCTTTTTATTGTAATTGACCCGCCGCCCATTGCACCAGTCCGGCCGTCTGTTACGGTAGCTCGCCAGGCTACCCAGATGAGCCTGGCTTAACCAGGCCGATCACCGGGGTTACATGGTGATTGATGGGTCGAACTCGCGTCGCCCTTGGAAAGACATATCCCTTTTGGTTCCCCAGGTCGAGAGGGAATGCGTAAATGCATATCCCCACGATAAAAAAAGTTTTTTCTAATGCCCGTCTGGCTAACTACGTAAGCACAAGTGTGTTACGGGTGTTGCGCTTGAGAGCCAGTCCCTCTACTAAACTTAACATGTCCACCATCTTGGGCCAAATCGACACTTAACATAAGGTAAAACTGTGGCTGTAACACGAATCAATCCTAAAAAAAATATATGATACAAAGATGCGAATAGCTTAAACTCCGTGTATGTACGAATGTAACACAATAAAATGAACGTGTCCTTGAAATTTCACTATCAATACTCGTCCAAATATCATATCGCCTTAGAAGTTTCACTTGAAAATTGTATCTACATAAAGCATTTTAGATAACAAGTGTTAATGGTTATGTAATTAACGAAACTCGTTACTTGATTACGACATGTTGTTGGTGCGTTACACGCTGAGCATCTGGTAGTTAAGCGTAATAAATTAACAGGTTGGGTAAATAATAGAGAACGTGACCCCGGTTTTACATTAGCACCACGTAATAATATGACTGTTTGACAGCGACATGTGCCAACATTTCGCGTGTCACGAGCCTCGTGGGACAAACTTATTTCGTTTTGTTTAATAGAACACGTGGTTAAGGGAAAGTCTATCACTGATTTAATATATATTAAAAAAAATATGTAAAAATTAAATATTTTTTCATGTGGAATAACTACTCTACGGTAAACGACATGACACTCGCATATGCCGTCTTGCTACCTCTAAACCACCTCTCGCGACTCCGTTGTGAAGTGTGTGAACGCGAATGCTTTCACACACTTTGCATTTTTGTGTGAGCTGCATACTATTATTGTTTTCCACATTTTATTTGTTTTTTTATTTATTAACATCTGCCGGGTGTATCATGATGGCCAATTTTTTCTATAAATCCTTATTCGTTAAATTCTAAAATGCTGTAATGATATTTAGAGCGGTCGAGCTCATCAACGGTCTTCTTAATTTAATAGTAAAAATAATAGGGTATGATGGACGCCGCTATATTCCATTGACTAAGAGTCAGATAAAAGTTAAAAAAAAAAACAAGTAAACCATAAGGTCGTTACGTTTTCTTGACATTTTAACGTTATCTTATTTTATTCTCGTGTTACAACTTTTAGGGTTAAAACTTAAAAAAAAATGTGTGTGTGCTTAAGTGTGTACCTCTCTCACTTCCTTAGTCCCGTCGAGCCGATTGTATGATATGCAGACATTTTATACTTAAAAAATGATATAATATAAATGCAAAAGAAGGCCATCTAACTTTTTGCACTTCCAAAAAAAATTGGTAAACCAATTGGATGTATGTGTATTCCTTTACTGAACCATTTTAACTTAAAAAAAAAACAACAAAACATTTATTTACACATATCCAGTTGTTTAGCTACTTACTGTAAAGGTTTAAAAAAATGACATTACCTGCTGTGATTTTATATAACTACAAAAAGATATCAACGAATTTCGTACTGCCTAGTATATACACATTGTTGTCTTATTTTTTTTATAGTTATGGTTTTAGCGTTATGGCTATAATTTCCCTTGATCTTAGTGACGATACGCCCCAAGTTGATAGACACGCTGAAACTATGGAGGGGCTGGGTCTCAAGTTCAAGTGCCGGAACACATCTGGTATTTAGCGACAGATTTTCAACTCGACGGTGGTTGCTAGCCAGGCGGGCTATCTGGATTTATTAGATAAAGCCCTACCATCATGCTCTGGGTTGGTTCCTCGCGATGATTTCCTTCACCAAAACCTCAAACTCAATGTAGGTGGATTCGAACTCACGTCCCTTGACGCGGAGTCCTTATACACTACCACTGAGCTATTATCGCATCGATGTGTTTATACATCAGTAAACATATGGGCAGATTGGAGTTTATCTCGATTTACGAGATGAGGATGCACAACATGTACAAGTGTACATTTAAATAAAATGAAATCACCCGAACAAGCGAAAGTTGGAGAGATCTTGTTTAAGTCGTGGCATTATGAATACAGTATAGTTTTTTCAAACCAGTCCTGTGTTTTTATTAACAAAAGATTTTACTATTATCTATATTAATATTAAGTAGAAAAGTTTATTTGTTTGTTTGAACGCGTTAATCGCAGGAACTATCAGTCGAGTTTCAAAAATTATTTTTGTATTTGGTAGAGCGATCATTGAGGAAGGCTTTATACTATTTCATATCCCGCTTCTACCAATAAGAGTACAGCTGTATTGAAAAAAGTTACTAAAACCGGTAAGAAATATTGAATAAAATGTTAGTTCCACGCAACGTCGCAGGAACAGGTAGTCCAGTATATAACCCGCTCTGAACTCATTATTTTTTATACATATGGATCTTGTCTACATTTTTCACAGCATAGGCATAGCTGTTGTATATATTGAAAAGTACAAAGTTTTATTAAACTTTTTTTAACTCAGTTGATATATTTTGTTAAACGCATTATGTATAGAAATCGTAATGTACAGAAACAGCTCAGAATACATTTGACATTCAAACAGTATAAAAAGTATTTGAAACGACAGTAACTCTTTTAAACAATAATAGTGGGATAAGCAACCCCTTTTAACGTTGATAAATATGCCTCGCGTTTACAAAAAACACTATTCTAAGGCGCTGTTTACTTTGAGACGCGACCCGCCTTTCCATTTATGTGTGTTACTTATCACCGACTTTTTAAGGAAGTTACAAAACCCCTTAGTCCTATTTAGACCTTTTTTAAGTAGTTTACAAGTTATGCTGGAGTCGCTTGGCAGCAAAGCGAAGTCTCACTGTGTGACAATTTTAGCTATGTAAAACAATTGAATATGATAAAATGCAGTTCTTAAAAAAGTTATGTTAAGATAAACATCTTTTCTAAGTATGTTTTTTACGTTTAAAATTGTCGTGGTATATTCTGAAATATTCAATTGTTTTTTACCTGTTTATCTCAAAACATGAAAAACTGGAAATGCAGCATATATTTTTCTAAATTCGCTGAGTATTATGTGTTCTTATTAGGAGTTTCAGAAATTGTAGTGTTTTATATAGTAAAGCACTTCAGTCTATATACTTATTACTTGAATATATATATCTTATCTATATTTTGTTTGCAATTGTTTGTTTTTGCAGTTTGCAAAGTCAGTTAAGTAATAAATGGACTAAGAAGTAATGATAATACTGAATCAAATCTAAACCACAAAGAAGTCAGTTTATGCAAACTGATCATTGACATATTAGAATACATAATGTTTTTTTTTTAATTTCGAAATAAAAACAAAGAGTGTTTGGTTAGCACAAAGCAATGGACTTTCCCTTAACAAAGTAACGCAGGTCTCGTTAAGCCCGTTGTTTTGTGCGTCAGTATTTTCGGTTCAACGCTTATTGGTGATGGCTTAACGTGTTACCTAATTAGTACTTACTTTCCAATAGTAATTAACGAGGAATGCGATTATCTTAATCATCAGTGGAAGTTTTACGAGTCATCAAACCGACACAACAAGCCTGGAATATAATGGTCAGTTATTACATAGTTTTGCGTTATATTGATCAATGAGTGTGAAATTTAATCATAATTAATATTATTTATATATGTATAATCTAGCTTTTACCCGCGGCTTTGCTCATGTTAATATTGATTATGTCAAACAATTCCGATTCCGGTACTCGCTATTTTAAATAAATTATATCAAAGGACACTGTTATAAAAACATGAGTGGTCGTAGTTATTTATACATGGGGCGTTCACTATTTTCGCGATAAGGGCCTTCAGATAAAAGATAGATATATGCTGTCGCGGGCTTTCTTGCAGGACCATCTAAGATATACATCTTTATTATACATTATATACGTGTAACTAACAGTTTTTGCAACGCACGTCAAAATAGCTCACAGTTGGCAGATTTTTTTCCCACTTACTTGACACTTTTCGTTATATTTTAGACAATTCACACAACATTTTTATAAATAATAACTTTCGTGTTATTCTAATGCAAAAACCATATTATCGTAAAGTTTCATTAACATAAATTCAGTAGTTTTTGCGTAAAAGATTATCAAATATATACATCCATATTAACAAACTTTGGCGTTTATAATATCATTAATATTAGTAAGGATGTATGTATGTACATGCAAGTGATGTCATCCGAGTAATCCAGCCCTCGCTGGGTAGACCGGCTCGGCTCCAACTTCACTGGCTGGCAATCTTTTCACCACGCCGTATGAGTTTTTTTTTAATACGCTTGTTTCGACACGCAGAAGAAGATAACTTATATGTATATACAAGCTGGTGTCCTTAACTTCGTTCCTGTTTCCCGTTAACCGCGCATGATCGAAATTAGTTCCTAGTGGGTTTTTACGTCGTAAAAGGAAATTGATACCAAATTTTAAGTCTATAGGTCTGGTAGTTTTGGAGAGATCATGATGAGTGAGTCAGTACCAATAAGAGTTTTTTAGGTAATAATGTTAGGTTTTACAATAAAGTCTCAAAGTCAATTACTGAATTGCCGGATTGTAAGTTCAAGAACCATATCAAACGGGTTTTGATGAAAAAGGCTAGTGTAGGGTGGATCAATATGTGAACGATTGTGATGTCTGGAATGAACACCCCTCTCTGTTACATCCGCTAATAACTACTATAAACACGCATATTCATTATAATTTACAAAACGGCAACATTATTTGATCTTTTCATATGGTTATCAAATTTCTCTCTAGGTTACTCAATGTAATTAAAAACAAAGAAATATAGCAGGTAAACTATCAATAAACATCGTCTCCAGTTGTCTAGAATCTTTAATGCCAAAGCTATATATCTAAAATTCAAAATGATTACAACCGTGAGAATGTATTACATTTTTTATTATGATACCTATATCCACACCTTACGCAAACGTGTCAAAACATTCGAAAGTGTTCACACTATTACTCGACCCACATGTAGAAGGTATGTCGCACGAACTAAGCAAACTAAAGAAGCTAATTCTCATAACTATTGTATATCTCACAATAGTTTACCCATTCAATACACTAATTTTACTTTGTTTTCTCGCATACTATGCGGTATTACTGACGTCTAACGTATGTCCCAATTGACATTATGCTTCGAAGCATAACCCCGTTTGGAGACGCAGACGTGTTTTAATTTTCAAACTGAGTGTTTATTCATATGCACTTGCGTATTGTTTTCATTGTTTTCAAAGCATCATCCGTTTAGAATCGAGGTGGATTGTTGATTATTTCGTTATAGAGGTAACTGACTACTTTAAAAACGTTGGATCAATGAAGAGAAAATTGTACGAACGAATTTTATTGCAACTTTTCTGACGCAAATATCTATATATATAAAAATGAATCTCTATTTCCCTTAGTCATCGCATCACACGTGAACGGATGGAATAATTTAGCTAATTCTTTTTTTGTTGTATTAATTATTGCCAGGCGAAGGTTTTTATGAAAGAAAAAATTAAGGAAGTTAAGCATAACACTAGAAAATTAAATAAACTTAAATAATTAATTTTACATAACTGTCAGTTGTAATAGAGCGTTACAATAATAAACACTATGCCTTTGGATCATATATATTTTTTATTAGTTATACCAATTCGAATTCAATATTCATAATTAAGACAAAATAACGACTGTCCTAACAGTATACTATAAACGAAGTGAGATATTTGGCGCAAAAAAGATATATATAATAAGGTTCTAATAATTAATTGTAGTTTAAGAATAGTAAAAAAATACTTTAATATAAAAAAAGAATTAAAAAGAAATATGTTCTGCAAATTAAGCTTATTGAATCTAGTTTATCCCGATAATTCTAGACAGATATTAAGACACAGCATGATATTATTTTTGTAGACACTTTTGTTGAAATTTAATTTCAAAAGAAAGTGTTAAATTATTATAAATTCCATAATATAAAATTATTTTAAGCACAATACTTCATAACATATTGAATTTGATTTGGCAAACTATTCGCATTGTAGTCAGAACGCTTGTAAAAACGAGAAAGTTTTAACTTGATGAATCTCTAAAAATTCAAAGTTAGAAAACTACTACCCTAATAATGCTAAGAATTGATAAGCGGTTGCCAAAATGTTTGAGGATCACTTGTTGAAACAGTCATGGGAACACACGTTAAGGAATTTAACGTGTATTTTCCAACTAAATAAATAAGAAAAAAATGCTACAAAATTAATTTAAAACCGACTAAAGTAGATCTTGGTTGTAGGTATAATTTAATAAAATAAATCTAAAGAAAATAACAGTCTTTTCAGGCACTTAAGGCAATTGGCGAGCCACCACCCTCATGCTCAGAATCTACCGTCCAATACTTATAAGTGTGTTTCGGCAGTTGCACTTGAGGGCCAGTTTTTCCACAAGGCTTAGCGCATCCTCCATCTTAGGCCACATCGTCACTTAACATCAGAGGTTTTGTGTAATACTAAAAAACACTAAACCTGTAAAAAATTAAAAAGGGACTTTGCATTTTTTCAAGGTTGTAGGACTTTGCATTTTTTCAAGGTTGTAGGGAAGTGTTCGTTAAATCGAATGGCGGTAAATGGAGCTTAAACTGTAGTGTTGATAGTGATTGCAACCTATCGTACCGATGCACGATGTTGTTCATCTGTTAACTCGTAAGTGTTTGGTCTGGTTGTGTTTGAATCGAAACAATAGGCAACAAAACCGGTTTTCTTAATTGTTATTCTCTGCCCACCTCGCATTTTAGCAATGATAGCATACAATTGAAATGCTTGAGTTCATTGTATTACTTTATATGGACAATTGTGATTATATTTCACATCATTATAATATGATTTTGTTTAATATTTTAGAAGTTAAGTTTTAAAGTAAATTTTCTGTGTTGCCTATTTAATAATTTGACGAAAATTGAAAGTGAAAATTCAAGTACGCGTCACTTGTCGTTACATGAACGAGAAGAAATATAAACTAATTCTTTTTAGAAGCTCTATCTGTCTTTGTTGCACTAAATTTATCGTTTATTTATTATTCTTCATTTGGTTGCAGTTTTTTATAACTCTTTTTTTATCATAATTAAATACATCACATAGTTTTGAAATGATAATAGCTAGATTGGTAGTGTGTACGGACGACACGGCAATGGACGTGAGTCCGAATTGCTTAAATAAGTCTGAGCTTACAGAGAAGAACAACATTGTCATGAAACCATAGCATGATGTTAGGGCTTTTTCCAATGGCTGCTATACCACTCGAATGTGGAAATTTATCGCCAAATATCTATAGGTGTGTTTCAGTAGTTACACACTTCAGAACTAATCCCTCCACTACGCTTAACTTGTAATTAAGTTGCATTACATACATTTGAGAGAATAAAAGATCGCTTTTTTATTTCACAACAACGCAAGTCGAGATTAGGTCAATTGAACACACTTGAGCTGGTTGCCTCTCGCCACTCCGCACTCGTACTTTAGTCGTATAAACTTTAGGTAGACGAATTTCTTAAAGGCACCTCGGCCAACTGTAGCCAGTTCTATAAAAACTACATTTTTAAGAACATATGTAATCTGTGTTAACGAATTCAATTCGCATTCTCTTCAGCGTTTTAAATCTAGATAAACAAATGCACCAACCAACAAATGCAAATAACCAGGTTAGTAGTAGGGGCTAGACCGGAATCGATATATCATTTGCATTTCCTAAAAACCATGTCGCCTTTCACTTGCAACTAATAATCTTTAAACTTAAAAACTCAGTTCTAATCGGTTAAATGTTAATTCATATAAACTATAAAGTGCTGGTTTTTACGATCTTTCTTCGACTTTAATCAAAGAAAATTTACAATAACTGCTGTAATGACATGCTTAAACGCTAGTCGTTTCATCACTCTGTATATGTTTAGATACTGTATAGACTTAGCCATAATCTCACCTGATGTTAAGAACGATGTCGACCAAGATGCTGGACACGTTAACCATAGTGGAAGGTCTCATTCTCAAGCACACCTGCCAGAATACAAGAATCGGTATTTGGCGACAGAATTTCTCGTTGAATGGGTTTCTCTGTCGTATTTCAAAATTGCGTGAACGTAAACGCGTCCTTTAAATTTCATTCTCAGTTTTTGATCTAATTACCAAAACGCCGCTCAGGAAGTTTTACTTTAACAAACATAGACAATTGTGCAGGACTGCAAACAGACATGTAAGTTATAAATATGGTCATAAATCAAAATGAAAATTGTAGTATTTGTATATTAATATTAGTCTCGTTTTCACATGAAACAAATCAATATGCTTTATTCAATTTAGGCACTAAGAAGGTGTTTATGATGTCAAAACTACCATCGGTTCGGTAAACAACGTAGTTACTGGCAAGAAACCCGAAAAAATATTGCAATTACAATCGACTTTAGTGGATGCAAAGCGAGAGGTGTTTTATTCCACACACCGTCACTATTAACATACTGATCCACCCTATAATAATATTTTGATATCAAAACCCATTTTAAATATTAGTATTCTAAGCAACAATTGTTTACATTGTTATATGGCTTACTTACTCATCAAAAATATGGGCCGCGTCAGTACAGCATCTAAATAAAAATCACCTGGTATAATAATATTTACTAGACATTTATACTTTTTTTAATCTGTTTCCAATGAACTGAATTTTCAGTATTATTCTGCTTGTTTTGTCAAGCATGTCATTTGCGGATGTCAAATCTAACATACGAAACGAAGTACCCGTGACTAATCTGACACAAATATGCGACCGACTAACGACGATTGCATATTAACAGGCAGCGTAGTTTGCACAGGTGTTCGATGCGGCACCATGATTTCGATACATCACGTCCATCGTCACACCATATTCGTACACTTAACGTATTTTTCATAGCCCCGACTAATTGAGGTTTATTACTTAACTACCTACCCCCGCGACTTAGGTCGCATGTTGCTGATAAATATTTTGCTATCTCTTGGACATTTTTTTTGATAAATAGTAACCTATAGTAACCTTTGTAGTACCCCTAACATTGTTTATGTGAAATTTCATAACGACCATATACTTAAAGCGTGAAAGGGTAACATACAAACATTATTTGGAAGATGGTAGACTGACTAGCTATCACCTTCAAGTTGAAAATCTGCCATCAAATACTTTTAAGCGTTTTCTGGCAGTTGCACTTGAGAGCCAGTTCCTCCACTAGGTTTAGCGTGTCCATCATCTCGAGCCACATCATCACATTAGCTATAAAATATAAAAAATATATAAAATATTCGTTAGGATGTTTCATAGTGTATGCTCACTAATAGCTTCAGAATTATTTTGTGGTTTGTTCATAGTTACGTTAATCCCATTGGAGCGATTTTTGGTTACCGTTGTGGTCGGTCAAGTGAAAGCGTTGCTAAGTAAAAAGGTGAAGAATAAGTAAAAGTCTTTAAAGTTATACCGTCGTGAAGTTTTCACGTCACTGTTATTATTTTTTGTCATATTTGTATCTACTACTATAATATAATAAACTGTTTTGTCTTTGGATATTTATATATCATTTTTAAATACTGTATATGCTTATGGCCACAATCTCACCTGATGTTAAGTGATGAGGTGCCAAGATGGTCGACTCGTAAAGCCTAGTAGAGGGACTGGCTCTTAAGCCCTTATTTGTGCAATCGAAATAAAAGCGACGTTGCTTAAGATCATTGAGTTTATAAAATTATTTTTTATTTTATAAATATACGACGTTGATCGCATGTAATTAATCTATTCTCTTGATATTACGATGTCCTAGGTGTGGCATGTGATATGAGACGAGGCTGTGCGCCGGCGCATTTGACGAGGTGAATCATCATTCTAATTAGATGCAATCCACGATTGTGCAAATACCTATTGCAGACTAGAGATATTTGTCTGATATGTGCATTCAGACGATCAGCGATATTAATATTCATACCGTCTAGACATAAATACTTATATCATTTAACTGCAGAAGGTAATGAACAATGCTTTCTTTTTCTTGTTATACAAAAGGTGTTGCGTTATAGCCACAATCTCATTTGATGTAAAGTGACGATGTGGCCCAAGATGGTAGACACGCTAAGCCCAATGGCTGGCCCAATGACTGGCTCTCAACTGCAGCTGCCGGAACACAGTTATAGGTATTTGGTTGCTGATTTTTAACTTGACGGTGGTAACTATCCAGGCGGGCATTAGAAAAAATGAAAACTTAAGCTCATTGAAGGTAGATTCAAACTCACATTCCTTGACGCTGCGTCCGTACATACTACCAACAGAGCTATCATTACTTCCTTCATTCGTAGGAATCTAGGTAACTGAGCCACATTAAGAGTTATTTTTACCTTATTTCGATCTTTCATTTAGTAATTTTTATTTTAACTCCTTTTCTCTTTACAAATTTACTAATTATGGTATGAGGACGTATTAAAAACGCTCACTACATTTTAAGAATGAAAATAATCACAAGTGTCATATTAGTAATATAAACAAGAAAAGGAACAACGTCTCCATTAAGCTGTGTAAGTAAAATCTATAATAATAATAACGATAGATATTGATTCTGTAACTGAACATTCAACGAATATATTGAAAACTATAAATTGTCATAGAAGAGGCCTTATATGATGTGTTTTGATTATTGTATACAACTGGAAGATGAATTATTCTGAACAGATTTAACATTGTACCCGTCCACGCCATTATATTCGAGGTTAGTTTAAAGATTACATTTCACACTTGTCACAGTCAAAATTTCCTCCATAGTCATTAGCTATAATATAAAAACCTTGGACAAAATAGTCTAATAGTTTACCGTGTAGGGTAACAGACAGCTACACTATTGATCCGAGAAGTCTAAGAGTTCGAACTCCGCCCACGACTGTATTATTAACGTAATTGTTAGTTGTGTCTAGCTTTTACAAATCTGTGTACAGTTTGTCAACTGTTTTAGATAGTCGAAACGCAAGCTTTGTTCCCGTGTATATGTTACCGTGTTTTATATTTATTTTATTTAGGCACTTTTACCTATTAGACTATGCCCGTCCCAGGCTAATTTATATCTAGTATGTACTAATTTATATATGTTACCAGATGATATCCGCGACTTCGAATCTGTTCTTTACTACAACCACAAACGATCTTAAAATCAATCTCAATGGTTGACTACGTTGTAAAAGGAATAAACATTTCAATGTAATAACTCAGTAGTTCAAGTTGTATGGTCGTAGGGCTGTATCTAATACTCTCCTGGCTAACTACCACCCTCAAGTTGAAAACCTGCCGCCCAATACCTATACCTAGGTGTTTTCCGGCAGTTGCACATGAAAGCCAGTCCCTGGACTGGGTTTAGCGTGTCCACCATCTTAGGCCACAACACGCTAAACCTATTAATTTATTATATATAAGTACTTTTGGAGATTTCGTGATGAGTGATTGAGAAGTATAGTATAATATGACAATTAAGTTCGAGTGTATCGCGATAACTATACACCAACTGTAATGGCGAGCACAGTGACACGCATTTGATTAAAATAAATACGTAAATTATTTCTGCTATCAAGCAAGTTGGGACCTAAGCAAGGTCCGCCTTCTGGAATAGTGGGTTTGGGCTGATTAATCTGTTCCAGCCGAGTGCGATACACCTCTTATGTCTTGTCCGCCATATTGCTAGAAGAAAAAAATAGGTATATGTATTTTATTTATCGAAAAGAAGGCGCGTCGCGTTTGGGTATCAGCGGGTAGGAAATAGGTCAATGCATATTCGCCTAATCCATTGGTTCTCAATCTTATTTCGCCGCTGTACCTTTATCGGTGAAAAAGTAATTCGCGGCAAAGGTAGCCTTGAAAGGTCTGTAATGGAATGTCAATTCGGGCAATTACGCCCTTTTTATCCGGTGTTATTTTTGAGACGTCAATCGAGAAGTATCAGGCTTAAGAATTAATACATTTTTAGCACGTTGTCGGTGGATATATAAGGATTAATAGATTCAAAATGTTTACTTGATTTATCCGAATTATTGGCGCGATACACTTGGCGTACGCTCGCGGCATCCAGCTTGGGAACCTACGTCCTAACCAATAGCGGTGACCGTCGATAAATTTGAGGTTTTTCGGTAGTTGCTGTGTTATTTTTAGCTGATACTGTGCTTAACATCTTATAAGGTACCATTGGTTTAGCGATTTCAGCGGTCACATCGCCGCTGTCGCTGCGCTGAGTTCTATGGCTTCGAATCACACAGTACAATTATTTTTGTGTGATCCACAAATAATTGTATATTTGTATCCGTAAATTGTATGTTCTCATACTTGACATTGGCACAGTTGCTAACATATGCAGATACTATAATAGGTAAAAAATGTTGTCATATTACTTTGATACAATAAAAAATCACTGAAGATTACAAATGACAATGCAAGAATACGATTCTGAAGATAACAAGCTAACTAGGAGTCATCCGTGGTTATAATACTTGAAAGATTTCGTGTCATTCAAATGTTATTATGTGATTACCTAACGACATACATAATACATCGTTCGCGGAAACTACATCCATTTAACTAATGAGCACAAGTTATGTGCATAATCCAAACACACTTCGTATTCTTATGCATATAATAGAAATATACTAATACTAGGCGTGTCCGCGTCTTTGTGCGCGTACCACTGAATATTATTTTTCTATACGTAAAGAGCTCTTGTTTTCGTGCAAATTATTCTATGTCCTAAGCCTGGCATGAATGCAAAATAATAATCTATAAGAATCTGATTATGATATACAAAATTTTTTTTTAACCCGAATGTTGTTTTACCTTTAAGGGCTTTTAAACAAACATACAAAATACTTTAAAAAATCTAATTTAAATAAAAACCAGTAATACAAGAAGCAAAATATATTTAAAAATATAACTGAAGGATAAGGACAGAAAACTAATTATATGTTTTGTCCTCATATATTTATAAATAAGTGCCGCCAAATACCAATAGGTGTGTTCCGGCAGCTGCACTTGAGAGCCAGTTCCTCCACAGGTTTAGCGTGTCTACCAACTTGGGCCGTATCGTCACTTAAGATCAGGTGAGATTATGGCCATAACGCTAAACCTTAAGTATAAAAAAAAAAAAGTTGGTAAAATCTGCCGCCAAATACCATTAGGTGTGTTCTGGCAGTTGCACTTGAGAGCCAGTGCCTCCCATAAAGGCCGGCAACGCACCTGCGATTCCTCTGGTGTTGTGGGTGTTCATGGGCGGCGGTGATCACTTACCATCAAATGAAACGCTTGTTCGTTTGCCGCCTATATATATTAGACCTTAATTGTTCCTGTTGTTGACGCTCCATCGTCCATTTTTATCTATACCAATATTATAAAGAGGAAAGATTTGTATTTTTGTTTATAACGTATAAACTCTTGGACCGATTTAAAAAATTTAGCTCTAAGTAGCATAGGCTACATAACATTTTTTATGTAAATCATTAGATAAAATTTTAGTTTCACGCGAACGGAGCCACGGACACAGCTAGTAATTTATAAAGAATTCTGCAAGGTATAAATAAATAAACATATTAATTTTAACAATAGTTTAAATTAAAAATAAAATTATTATCAGTTTGGCACCATACAACGGATTTCCTGCATAAATCATTGATATTCATTAAATTACGAATCGTTGAAATATTAGAATTTTTATCTTATTTAGTTTCTATAAAGCTTACTAATCGTGTCCGCGACTTCGTTTGGGTGGAACTACAATTGTATTCAATTAGTTTTGCCCGGTTTTTTTAACTTTTTCAATACAGTTTTACTCCTACTTGCGGCAGCGTGATGTTAAATAACCTAAAACCTTGCTCAGTGATTGTTCTATCCGATACAAAGAACATTTTTTGAATCCAACTAGTTATTCCTAAGATGAACGCGTTAAAATAAACGAACAGCCTTTTCCGCTTTATAATATTAATACAGATTTATATATTGTGTGCATCCTGTTACGTATTTTACATATACAGACTTCAATAGCAAGAAAAAAAGTTTATTTCGATATTCAAAAAAAAAAAAAGGTACGAAAACTGGTAGATTTTATTATAGCTGAGAACCATCTATGCGACGTTGAATGTAAATAAGAAAAGTATTAAAAATAGGTCAAGACGTTATTACTAGAAGGTTTACACCGGAATTTTGTATAAAAACATAGTATGTATAGAAATAGATATTGACAATGTGAAAACTTGACTGACAGCCCTGTCGAGGCAACTTCGTGACTACGAGATTATCGAGTAATGTTGCCAGTGACTGTTTTTATAAAATGTGTATTAAAAAGGAGAAAATCTGTTTAAAAAAATATGCCTACATAGCGGCCATACCCATTTTAATAATATTTGCGACTTTATAGTGTTTTTGACGTCATACTTGTTGTGGTAGAGTTTTGAAATTCTGATGCGCAACCTCTTTATGTGACGCTCGTTCGGGTAAAGTCGGCTCGATGCGATTGTGGGAGTGAGAGAGATATAGTGATGTTTCACTTCTATCGTGTAGTCTTAGGATCAATTTTTTATTTAAATAAACCGTTTATATTTATTATTACTTCGAGGCAAAGAATAAACCAATAGGAATTAATATGAATATATAGGTATTTCTTCCTAAGGGTTTTTATACTATTTCGAAATGCTATAGATGGAACTGTTTTTAAGTACATTTCTTTTATCTATATAACTCAAAAATGTTAAAAAAATTGGAATCGAAAAACATAGATCGCATGTTTATTTATGTATTGCATGTGCCCCATGTTTTTTTGTTTCCGATCTTTTATTTTACACATTATAGTCAGTTATAAAACATTGGACATTATTATTTTCTGCTTTTTAGGGTACCTAATGAGAATAAAATTTTGATATACTCTGTAACATCTATCAGTTAGATTTGAGCTATATTCAACATAGCCAATCTGGAAGATAGTTATATTATTGAATTATTATGATGGAAAAAACGAATAAATCTTTTTTTTTCACATTTTCATGTATCCGCTTCTGAGTTAAGTCACTTTAAATACAATTACAAAATTCCACTCGGACAGCATTACAAGAAAACGAATTAATAAAAACAATGTCATGGAAAAGGAGCTACTTCAAAATTTTCCAATTCTTTTCTCCGCTAAATTCAAAAGTGACAAAAAGTGAAATTAAAGCTCACAACAGACAAAGCTATAATATATATAAATATAAATCATAGCAAGGTATATTAAATATTTTCTATAGTAATCGGCGAGAGACCATAGACGTAGCTATAACTTGTATTTTGGTTACAGTAAGAGATATATTAATGTATATTTTCATATATTTTAAGTCGACAGAGTGTATTTTTATACACAGTTTTTTACACAGTAATCGTATACGATCGAGATCCATTATACGATGTCTAAAGTTAGAACAACTTTATAAAGAATGTAGCACAAATACACAATTAATAATGTAGCAACGACAGCCCCAGAGCTAATGAGGGCATAAATATATATTATAGCATAACCACCCTCTGTGGCAACTTGCTTTACCGTAATATATAGTTTATTATATTAATATATATTATAGCTCGGTCTGTTGTGGGCTTGATGCTTTTGATTTTATATTAGTCAAGTATTGTACATCGGTGACTGTAACTGATAATGCGGTCGTGACTCAGTTGCTTCGGACGTGCAAAAATGTTGCAACGATCGCTGTCAACAGACTACTGCAGTTTCACAAACTGAGTGGTCCTACAATACTAAAAACGTTTAATACATTGAAAATATTGTTCGCAGATTTTTTATAGCTTATAGGTTTTTACCAGCGTTGTGGCCACAAACTCATCTGGTGTTAAGTGATGATGTGGTCTAAGATGGTGTATAATAACTGGCGCCACTCGTTAAATATAGCTATTTTATTATTGTTAAGGTTTAGCGTTATGGCCACAATCTCACCTGATATAAAGTGATGATATGGCCCTAGCTGAACTCGCTAAACCTGTGGAAGGACTGGCTCTCAAGTGCATCTGCCGGAACACACCCATAGGTATTTGGCAACAGATTTTCAACTTGAGGGTGGTAGCTAGTCAGGCGGGCATTGGAAAGTGCCCTACCACTATGCTATGGTTTCATCATGATGTTTTCCTTAATCGAAAGCTCAAACTCATTGCAGGGATGTGAACTCACGTCCATTGAGGCGACGTCCATACTTATTCCTACTGAGCTATTATCGCTTCAAAGTTTACATTCAGATTTCGAAGAGAAAACTTCGTTTTTCTTTGTATTGAATAAAACTGATCCTTTACCCTCACCTATGTAGCGCTAGTTTAGGTAAAGTCGGCTCGAGTGGACTAAGGAAGCGACTACAGTCAACACGTCACATATATACTCGCTTGGCGAGCGTCACATGGGAAAGCATGACGCATCAGTCGCATTCAGTATCGGCATAAACACCATATGTTGTGTCACAATACATTTTATTTAATACGTTATAGTTATATTTCGTATATTAACCTCGCCTTCACGAAGTTTTCACGAATGTTGTACAGTCGGTCTTAAGCTCACACCGTTTTATTTAATATACCACCAGCTGTGTCCGCGACTCCGTTCGCGTGGAACTAAAATTTTATTTAATTATTTTCATAAAAATATTAGCCTATGTTACTCAGGGCTAATGTAGCATGCTAATGGTGAAAGAATTTTTGAAGTCGGTCCAGTAGTTCTTGAGTTTATTCGTTACAAACAAAAATACAAATCTTTCCTCTTTATCTTAATGTTATTATATATTTGAACAGATCGTTATCTTTTGCTTGAAGACTTTTTGTCGAAACGGTGACCTTGCGGCGGGCAAAAGTGTTCGGAAATGCGCTCAGTTTCACATGCAATTTCACTTTTCACTGACATGTGAGTTTTAGAAAGATTTACTTTTAAAAATTAGAACTTTATATTTCCCAGTATTTTTTTTTTTAATTTATTTAAATGTAGTTGTTTGTGTTAATTTCTCCAACGTTTTCTTGCGTCTCGGTTTCAACTGAAATAATGAAATTATAAATTAAAGAGCTAAGAATATACCATATTATTTTGGTGACTAAAAAATGGGTTCTGCCTTAACTTCAATTATACTAGAACTGTATGCTGTTTTTTTTAGTTAGTAATTTTGAAACTCAAGTATGATCTAGTAAATATTCCTCTTAAACGATTTAATAGACTTTGGGCCTGCGTACCTTAGTTTTTAGCTAGATTGCAACCCGTTAAGGCCACTCTTGTTGACATTAAGGAAAAAAATATTCTTCATTTTTTGTTTCTGTCATAATAAAAATAATTTTTAATTTTTACCTTGCAGCGTTTAAGTTTTTCCCCTACTTTTTAATCTGTGGCAAGGCAACATTTGCATAACGGGTGACTTACTTATACTATACTAGCTGTGTCCGCGACGTCGTCCGCGTGGAACAAAACTTGTGTGATAATTTTTGCCCCTTTTTCTAACTCTTTTCAATACAGCTTTGCTCTTATTGGTGATAGCGTGATGTTAATTAACCTAAAACCTCCCATAATGATGAGTATTCAATATACAAATAATTATTGAAATTTTACTGGTAGCTCCTAAGATTAGCGTGTTTAAATAAAATTTTCCACTTTATAATATTCATAGTACAGTACAAATCTAATACTCTCCCACGCTAGACTCGCTCGTGGCCTCGTTGATGGCGCGGTAAACGTAGATACATAAATGATGACCATCAATATTTGATATAGACCTTGTAGCAAACTAAATCAATTCTTGGTATGTGATGGGTCTATTGGTTCAGGTTGTTAGAACGCATGCCTCCCGCGTCAAGGACTGCGTTGCGATAATTAGTTGTCATAATCGACTGTACTCTTGATAAAAAATACCTTCTGTTATATATTTTTTTTATTTCACATATAACAATATCAAAGTATCGAATATAGAAGCAACGCGAAGAAACTAAATGATTTCGTACTGGAAACGGAATAGTAACAAATTCTATATACAGGTTGTATTTTGAAAATCTAGCAAAAGTTATGTAATTTTTAATTTTCGGCCCAATTTTGTACAACTACACAGGGCTTTGTGGTGAGCGCAAATAGAACTTAGCCGATGAAAAATTGCGATCAAATAAAGTACTTCACGGGAAGAATTCGCGGGGAAAACTATAATAATAAGATTGTTATAAAATATATATACATAAATATAGACATGTAGAATAGCTGGACCGGTTAGATTAACCGGGCGGTTGATCTTGTAAAGTTTGATATCGTTCGAGTGTTTGTTCCCGAAAATTAGAAAAAAAACGGCTCATATGGTGTTTATCTCGATACTAAATGCGATTGAAATGTCATGATCTTCAACGCAGTGACGCGTAGACCTCTCTTTTTTTATAGTTAAGGCTTAGCGTTATGGCCATTATGTTACCTGATCTTCAGTGACGATACGGCCTAAGTTGGTAGACACGCTAAACCTTGGGAAAAACTGGCTCTCAAGTGCAACTGTCGGAACGCACGTATTGGCATTTGGCAGCAGATTTTCAATTTGAGGGTGGTAGCTAGCCAGGCGGGCATCAGAGAAAGCCCTACCACAATGCTATGGTTTCCTCACGATGTTTGCCTTCACCGAAAGCCCAAGCTCATTGTAGGTGGTTGGATTCGAACTCAGATCTCTTGACGCAAAGTTGTACACACTACCACTGAGCTATCATCGCTTCTCTCGCTCCCTTTGTCGACTCAAGCCGACTTTACCCAAACGAGAGTTATATAGCCAATCGTTTCAACTCAGTCTCAAAACATAGTACTAATAGTGATTTCCACGCCAATTAAGACGCAAGCGAATACTAGTTCATTATAAAAGAGAAAATTTCACAATGTCTTGACCAGTTCCAGTTTTGAATCTTATCTTAACAGTCTTTCGCTGTCAATGATCTTGTTATTAACATTCGCGACGAATGACTTCATGATACATTTTTAACCATTCTTAGTTATTTTCATACAGCGACGTCGAAGCGGAACCGGTCCGACGGCTTGTTTCGCATGTTGACGTCACATCTGTGTTTGAATTCTGGCCGTTAAGCTTTAAGATTGTTACCTCTCGCGTAATCTAACGCATGATCATTTGAGACAGGAATATTTTATATTATTTTTAATAGAAATATTTTACGACGCGTTAGAAATTCATTTAATCTTTTTAACCTAAACGGCAATCTCGCTAAAATGTCAAATTACTTGACTTTGATTGATTTGATTGGTTTACCTTATTTTTCACACAATATATTCTTCTTTCCGTTTAATGCGAGCAAAGCAAAGAAATGCAAATTCCTTATCAAACTAAACTAACTGAACCATGCGAACGTTCCTCTTCAGTCTATTTTATTATTGTTTTTTTGGGAAACATAAGCAGTAGAATAAAGTTTTAAATAATTAATTTAGTCAAAGAATTACAGGAAAAACTGCGTTGTTTGCCCATGTTTGTGACTTTTTTCAATAGAGCTAATGGGTGGTAGCATGATGTTTAATAGTCTAAAGTCTTTGTCAATAATTATTTTATAAATTACAAAAACATATTAGATAATAGATAGTTACGCGTTCTACATTTCTGAAAGTAGAAATAGCCTAAAAGGTATATCATATTGTGATATAGTACATAAAAAATATTAAATTCACTAACAGTTCAGGTTCTTTGTTGAATTTGAACCCGCATCATTAAACGTACTATTTGAACGTGTTGTCACTGAACAATGGGATGCCGTTCACTTGTTTGCAGAGGTTTTTTACAAACTTATAACATATACAACATAACTATCTGTACATTGAATGTTGTTACAAAATTATAATCGGAGTATATTTTGTTATCGACAACTAGTATATTAGATGGACTGTCAAATACATATCTAGGGCTTTAGATCAACATATAGGATACTTTTTATCTCATGAAATAAAAGGATTTCATCGCGATACGAAATAAAACTTCAATTTAGTAGTAAATTAACTACGTGACGGATTTTAAAGCACTTTTTTTCGTTTGCAAGCTGAAATTATCACTAAATTTATTATGATATTCCTGAACGCGATAGGTGACACTGTGATCGAGTTATTCCAGTAGAAAGAGTAGAAGGTAGTTGTAGTTAATTATCAATGGTAAAAATAACTTAATATTATTCGTAATGTTATATACAATTGACGATTTTGATAAACAGTATGGCGTGAACGCGCAACTACGAAATATCGGTTCTCAAAACCTTGATAACCTAAGGTATGTAGTAGACGAAAGACAAATCGTTTACAATCTACAAGATAATTGCACTTCGTTGCATTTCACAGAATATAATGATTATTCACGAGCTGTTGCATTCTCAATGTCATATTCTATTGTCTCGCGATGATCGTGACTTTTTATGAGGGGATTTTCATGCTAAGGTCTTTGATAAAGTCGTTTGTACTGAAAAATAAAATCTGCTGTGATTGAAATGTCTTTAAATATTTGAACTGTATCTCACAGCGTCGACTGCATCGCGAAATTTGTTGGTTCATCTTAAAATTAGGGTTACTGTTCAATATAAACTTACGCGACAGAGTTTAAACTGTAAAGATTCACAATATATATATATTTACTATTTTTTAACTATTACTTTTACTATATATATTTATCTAACTATTTTTAAATTGTGATTTAGAGTTATTCAACATAACTTTCAATTAATGGTTATGGCCACAATGTCACCTGATGTTAAGTGACGATGTCACCCAAGATGTTGGACACACTAAGCCTAGCAAAGGGACTGGCTGTCAAGTGCAACTGCCAGAACAGACCTGTAGGTTTGGCGGTATATTTCAACTCGATAGTGGTAGATAGCCAGGCGGGTATTAGAAAAAACCCAACCACCATATTTAATTATTATGATTTTAATATATTTTATTACGTTTATGGCAACACTGTTAACCACAAAAGTTTGATATTTTCCCAAGTCATGCGTCGTGTAACATGATAGCTACTGGGCGTCAGTTGCCGAGGTATCAAGTTCGGGTTATGCACTCTACAGCAGTTGCATCATAGCGTTACTTCGCTTTTGTAAACCTAACGGTAAACTATCGTACTGAACAGTTCTGTTATTTTATCGCAGCTCTATCTATACATATAATATATAATAACCTTAGTCAACTCTCTATAATAACATTTTTTATAATTATAATCGGGTTGTACTTTGTTAAGATGAAAATGAGTTTATTTTTCATTTTTTCTTGTCTTTAGTACGCGCGTCATTCCGAAACTATTGGGCGTATTTCGATTAATATTGGCCACAGTGCTAAATAATATTATGGAATCTATATCTATACTAATATTACAAAGAGGAAAAAATTGTATTTTTGTTTGTAACGAATAAACATAGGAGCTACTGGACCAAATTCAAAAAATCTTTCACCATTAGAATGCTACATTAGCGTAACATAGGCTACACAACTTCTTTATAATTTATAATTTCTTTTTATGGAAATTATTAAATAGAATTTAGTTCCATGCAAACGGAGTCGCAAAAATAGCTAGTTAAGCATAAACTAAAAATATTATATACAAAATAATAATAAAAAAACAGCAATTTTCAAAGGCATATTTTTTTTTGTTCGGCTTGACATACGCTGTTAGCCGTAAGGGGTCCGACAGCTTCACCAAACTTTTTGGGACGGATCTGGGTATGAATCTGTTTTGTAAAACTTGCATTTTGTAAAGGGTCGTGCGCGAAACGTGAACGAATACGAGGCAACTGTAAATAGGTATGGGACGGATGCAAACTTCGTACATTGTGAGCTTATGGATGAGTGGCATTTTGCTCTTGGAGGAGGTTAGATTGTATACCAGAGCCATAACCGTGGAGGCTTTTTCCTGTACGTAATCTATATATTTGTTGAAGGTTAGATGCCTATCTAAAACTACACCAAGGTATATAGTTTGGTTAGCCCCTGGGATATTGACACCGAAAAGTTGTAATGTTTTTCATATATTCCTCCTCGCATAAGGATCGAACATGATAGCCGCAATTTTGTCTGGGTTTTTTCCTAAGCGCCATTTGAGGCACCCGAACCCAAACGTATAGATGACCCTTTGGACGCGGTAGTATATTTGAATCCAATTCGTGCCCGAGCTGAAAATGACTGTGTCGTCTGGCAGACCAGAAGAACTATCAGTTTATCAAGGAGAAGTTTGAGGACTTTGTGCCTGATTCCGTCGAGATCGGGAATCTCTAAAGGCAATTGGCATTTAACTTATGGAAACTGTTAACAGCATAGAAGTTCTTTTCTCCTTAGAAGCATAAGGTCATTTGGTGGCGATGTCCTGTTGAATGAAAATTTTTTTTAAATACTTTTTAGGTTTAGAGTTATAGCCACACTTGTTGTTAAGTTACCATGTGGCCTAAGATGGTAGACACTCTAAGCCTAGTGATGTCTCTCTTATCCTTTACCGAAAGCTAAAGCTTAATACTGAGATTCGAATTCACGTCCACTGACGCACCTACATTACTTAAAAAAAAACTGTCATCATTATTACATGTCAAAGTAAGCAACTGTCTTATAAAAGCCTATTTTGAAACCTTAATACATCTAATAATCTACATTTAGCCAAAACAAAAGGACGTCTGACAAATTACTGCACATTAATTAATGAGACAGGCCATTAGCTGAAATTTAACCTGGAACTTGTCATGCGAGAGACGGCACCGAGCCCAAATGGTGTTAAACGAGAAACGCCGTGCGCATTATTCTTTCTAATTAGGAAACCACATTAACTATAGACTTTACCTTTTTTCCCTGTTGAAACTAAACTCATTGGTTTTCTCGCGCAACGCGTAAACGCATTACTTGGACACAGGTCAAAGATGGGAGGGTTATGTGGCGACTCAGATAGATGTCAAAAAGAAACAACACTGCGACACCCATTTCTCGTATTATCGGAGCCAGAGACAGCTTTCACACTTCTTCTAGTCAATTATGGACTTTGCATTCCCAGTAATAATGATCATATTTAAAACCATCGCTAATTTCCTATCACAACTGCACGGAGATATCCTTATCCTTACTAATATATAATTAATAAATATTATTAATTACAAAGTGTGTTTGTTTGTTATGCTTTTATGTCTAAGCAGCTTATTCAATTATGATGAGTTTTGATAAAGTGATAAAAGCACCCTGGAGACTGTTTTATAGGCTGCTTGTATTTTACAAATTCTGCTTGAATATCACTCGATTATATTAGCCTTAAAGTAAGGGTTTTTACGGAGTTTCGACTGAATCCGAAAGGTCGGAACATCCGATTGATATTATACCTCCGATTTCGACTTCGGCTTTGGTACTTTTGAATCGGAGGTTATATCTTTAGGCTATCTCCGAACGTAACACAACATATCACTGCGGCTAGAATAAGTAGGTATGAATGAAATTTAACATGTAGCTCAAGGTAAAACCTGTGGCTTGATTTTACAAATGATCGCTCCATAGGGCCTTCGCTAAAATTTTATGGAACATACCAAAATTCGTCGCCTGTTACAATTACTACTATAGAATATTATTATAGTGTAATATATAATTTATTAATTTAAACCATGTATCTTCTTTCTACCTCCGTTTCTTTTCCGACTCTGGCTCCGGTGTACCCATCTACGTAACATCCCTACTTTAAAGTTTGAGTTTACCGACGTTGCATGAACCTCTCAATAATATACAAAAGAGTTTGCTGACTCTTATTTGTTCGTACTTTAGAGGCGTGGGATCGTCTTCCTATCATCGTGTTCTACTTACAATATAGGTCCTCCAAAAGAGGCGTGAAGAGATATATAAGGAGGCTAGCGTGACATCTGTGATCAACACTGAATTTTGGTTCATTATCAGTAACCGCTGATTTGGATTGTACTGTTCTTAAGATCAGGTGCTGTCAATTTCCTGCGCGACATAAAAAAAAAACAAATTAGAGATTATTAAGATGTTAGTTTTCCTGTGGCACTATTCCTTTGCGTTCAAAGCAACATTCATTTTTTGTAGGTTAAATAATAGTGTTCTGACTAATGGTAACACGATGCGGTTTCATTAAATATATAATAATAAAAATATGAAGTGATTAGTAAACTAGGTAGCGCATAATCGTTAATTTATTTGTTACAACACAACCAAATTAAATGTATAGTTGTATATACGAAATGTTGAAAGTCACTTTCAAGCATAACAATAAGAGATATTACACCAAATGCACTTGAAGATAGAAGTAAAATTTCTTAATAAGGTCTGCATAACAAGCTACCTCAACAGGTTTCTTATCTAGACTAATAATATAAAGCTGAAACGTTAGGAAGTTCAAATCTCAGGAATTTCAGTTACGATTTAAAGGGTAAGTCAATTATTGAAGAAATTTAGAAATAAAACGAAAAAGAGTATTTAACGAAGAGAATAAGTCAATGTTGAACTGTTCAATCCATTATCGTGGAATTCTAGATACACGTTATCTTACTCATTTTTTTTTTCAAAACTGCTTTGTTCCTGTTAGTGGTAACGTGATCTTAAAAGTAAAGGTCTAATGCCTTTTTCAAAGACTATCAAATACAACAAATATTTTTGAAATCCGTGCTAAGATTACTAATTTCAAATAAACTAACTTTGCGCTTTATAACATTAAAGTAGGTTTTTTTTCTGGCGATGACCACGTGACGACGCATCACCTTGTTTAATGTATTGTGCGTTATTAAATACACAAAATAATCACATTTATATCGTGTGTCTATTGTTTATGTGGTCGTAACGATGAGTAAGAGGAAAGCTAACGTGATTCAGGCCAGCCGTGGCCGAGTTGTCACTCTAATGTCCGGTCAGAGCCCTTTATACTAACAGCTTGATAATCAATACAAACTTTAAATATTAAAAATAAAACACAAGTACTTATATGATGATCCTTTTTGAAGACTGTATTTATTAACGACATTAGGTAGTGCTATTGTAGATAGACTTTGTTTTACTACATTAGTGTGGTAGTGTAATGTTAAATGGCCTAAAGCCTTACTCAGTGTCTGCTCTGAGACATACAAAAAGGTTTTTGTAATTCTGACTGGTAGTTCCTAAGATGAGCGCATTCAAACCAACAAACACACTTTCGCTTTATAATAATTATATAAAAAAGTCTCTTTAGTAGACGATAAGTTATAATTGTAACAAAGTCTCCCATTCTACATTTTGGTACGTTTGAATTAACTTATTTATTTATTGAACTTAAAAACTCTTGAAATCAAACGGTATATTTTTGCAGCACACATAAATCTGTGGAAAAGTTAAATAGAAAGAAATTTTGATTTAGAGATTCCAAGTTACTCCTTGTAAAAAATGTACGATTTTTTTAATTGTTTCGGTATTTTTTTTTATGTACCAGCGGACAAACAAGCTGGTGTGTCATCCGATGTTAAGTGATCACCTCCGCCCAAGGACACGCACAACACCAAGGGAATCGCTGGTGCGTTGCCGGCCTTTATTTTAAAGGCGCTAGCTCTCAAGCGCAACTGCCGGAACACACGTATTGGTCTTTGACGGCATCAGAAAAAACCCTACCACCATGCTATGGTTTCCACGAGATGTATTCCTTCACCGAAAGCTCAAGCTCATTGTAGGTGGTTGAATTTGAACTCACGTCCCATGACGGGGCGTTTCTGCACATTATTATGGTCCACTTCTAGTCGACTACCGAAAGAAATATAAAAAAATAATAAAATGTATCTATAATGAAAACATATTTGTTTGTTTATAGCTGCGGTTTACATCGCGGGCGTGGTCGCCACCGTCGGCGTGACGGTGCTGGGCGTGTACTGCGTACTGTCCGTGTTGCAGCTGGCCATGATCACCTCGAAGGAACGAGTCGCGATGAAGTACACGAGCGTTGTTATGGTGAAGCTAGCGCTGGCGCTTTTAGCCAGTAAGTGTTCAGTTTTACTCGTATACAATTTTTAAGGGTGGCATAATTGCGTCTCAAAGATTAATCGTCTTAAAAAAATATTGTGCAGAAGGTCACAAGACACATGTGTAAATTTCATCAAAACGATGGTAATATTTTGAAGTACACAGTATCCTATACTCATAAAATAATAACATCCCTGAACGAATACACTTTTTTAGCGCGCTATAGAAGTTCTCACATCTATACATATAATAAAACTGTAATGGTAGAAAATCTGCACATTCAATAAATTTTTTTCTAATTTTAATTGGAGTCTACTTTGTTATCAATACATAGGCCAAAAATATATTTTTTTTTAATTTATGTCTGTCTGTCTGTCCCGTTGAACGAATAGATTTCAATAAAATTTGGCAAGGTAGTAGCTAATTTTACGAATCAACACTTAGGATACTTTTTGTTCTGTAAAACGATAGGGTTCTTGAAGCATAGGAGATAAAAGTAAAAAGTTTGTACTAAACGAATCGCTGCACGAATTTTGATAAAACATAAGCAATTCTACCACTAAATATTTGCATTTTTCTACCAATACAGTTTTATTTTTCCTACAGGTAAGTGTCATTAACAAACTCCATAATTAGCCGATAGATGACACACACATTATAAATCCTGAAAAAAGGGCATCTGCCGGATCTTTAACTAAATATATTTTAGGTAAATATGATATGAAAAAAAAACTGAAGTTTGGCGATAGATGGCACTGGATTATTAAATATTGAAAAATTGGAGACGTCCACCGAATCTTTAAATATTTTAAAACTACATACGAGCCTCATGTAATCTATATAAATACAAAATAAATCTCTATTTTCCTCGGTCATCGTATCACGCGTGAACGAATGGAACGTATTTCGTTAATTCTTTTTTTGTTGTGTCAGAAGAAGGTTCATATGAAGGAAAAAATTAAAGAAATAAAAAAATCTGTAAATATTAAATACATGTAAGTCGCCATGAACATGGGTCACGTGACGTGTCAACAATAACATTATATCTGTTCCGATTAGTATAGCTTATTGCGCTTTAATCAGTTTTGATATACAAGTTTTAATTTAATATCAAACAATTCTAAAAAATTTGATATCCAAAACTAACAACTGTTTGTTTATAGTTTTAAGTTTTCACTTCTATCAGCAGTCCTAATGACTGCTTTGCAAATATTTTTTCAAATCTAATAATATGAAAAGTGAGTGATTGAATGAGATAGAAGACTGAGGAATCTAGGTATAAATAAAAATGAAACGCCGTTAGTCTCGCTATAACTCACAAACAACTAAACCGATTTCATTCGTATGTGTTTGTTAGAAAAAAAGAAAAAAAATTATAATATATATACATTATAATTGCAGAAAACCTAAAAAATATTAAAAACCAAAACAAATACAAACTAATTAGGTATAAAAAATTATAAATATATCTTTGTACGTTTTAGAAAATGGCGTTATATTTCGCCAGTGGCACGGTGTGGTACATTAGTTTTATTTACATTCTATGTAATAACGAGTAAACGAATTCGTTTTATTATTTCAAATGTGCGACGAGACACTTTACGTGTTAACTGAGCTGATGACCAGCGTGCGTTAGATATTGAGAATTATGTCCGTATAGCGTTTGAGAGTTACTGACAATGAAATGATTTCGGATTATGTTATGCAGGGTAAAAAGTAATTGGTCCCACTACCAAATCTATTACGCTTGTTAGTTTATGACATGGAATGTAATTCTAACCATTTCTTGACTAACATTAATTGTATCCAATAAACATCATTCTCCGCAAGTCATACTGTAAAGGATAATTTCATGACAAGGTAAATAATCGCTACAATTCAGAAAATATAATTGTCAATCTCAATGCAACTATTTAGAATTTTCTTCGAGGTCACTTATTATTCTTCAAATCAGTCGACATAGTTATCCACCAGAATGACATATTGAACTGTTTCACAGAATTTTTAAATTACCTGGAATTGCCTGGACCACCACATCAGAATTTGTTAATAAAAGTAGAACTTGCTGGATGTACTTTGTTGACTGGTAAAAACGTAGTCATCATCAACATTTTTTACGTAAACAAATAAAGTTAAATTATTTATGTTAAGATTTTTTAGTTTGCATAATTGTTTAGATACCCGTGCACAAATTACACTCCCCATCATAAAACTTGCTATTTATCTAAATTTCTCTAAAATAGGATCATAGGATCATAATATCACTCTTTGAAGATAAAACACCACAAGTCAAATCAAATCTCAAATTAAACCAAAAGTCATTCTCAAAAATAGGATCATAGGATCATATAATATCACTCTTTGAAGATAAAACACCACAAGTCAAATCAAATCTCAAATTAAACCAAAAGTCAAATCAAATCATTTATTTCTCAAAAAAAGGGTCATAATATCACTCTTTGAAGGTAAAACACCAAAAGTCAAATCAAATCATTTAATTCTCAAAAATAGGATCATATCACTTTTGGAGGATATTAAATGTATCAACACAGCATCACGTAATAGGTCAGGCACTAGCACTATTTATAAAATACCAAATAGAAATAACTAACCATGTAAAAACAAATTGTTATTAAAATGGTGAACTATGATGTTACTGTTGGGCTGTTGGGGTAAAGCCGATTTTTCTATAGTTGACGTTGAGCGTTATGGCCATAATCTCACCTGATCTTAAGTGACGATATAGCCCAAGTTGGTAGATGGTAATTAGCGGCAGAATTGCAATCTGTTTTCCTTCACCGAAGGCTCAAGCTCATTGTAGGTGGATTGGATTCGAAATCACGTCCCTTCACGCAAAGTTGTACACAATACCACTGAGCTATCATCGCTTCACATACGTTTTCCACCTTAACTTACGCATGCGTCATGTACCTGGTAAAGTGCCGCCAGCTCCTCGGCAGTTGGAATAGCTTCCTCGCCGAACCCAGAGCTAGAAAGAAAGCATAATGTGCATTAGACTATATAATAAATTCGCATAATATGCATATGGCCAGGCGTGGCCAACATCTTCGACCACAAGATCATTTAACACCAGGAGAGAAAATAAATCACATTATGAAATTTAATAATGTAATATAATTTCTGTTGTTTATTGCACCTACTTTGCATTATTCATTACACCTACTTTGCACTAGTAACTTATTCCACTATAGCACATATGAAGTAGATGGCTAAAATAAGATCTTGGGGACATATCGTCACGGGACATGGCAATGAAACAGTTTGTACAAGATACTGTTAAACGCATTAAACTTAAAAATGATTCAGTCGTAAAAACCATTTAAAAATAGTATAAAGGGGGATGCATAAAACAACTAATATCACAACCCACAAAAAAACTAATAATACATTGCACTCACCCATGCTCTATACGGCCTAGTTGGTACGAAATGCGCTGCCAGCTGTACGAGGTAGTTGTGCAAAGCATGTGCAAAGGGCTCCGGTAGAAGTAGATGTTCTCGGCACTTGCAATGTGTCTACGACACGCGCTTGCAATGTGTTTCCGACGCGAGAGCTGTAAAAGAAACCAAAGATATGTAATATATTCGCACACCGATACAATGGGACACTGTCGGCACACAGAGACTGCCGCTTTGAAATACATATAAAGGGGAACTACAAAAAAACTAACAGTAAGAACCGAATAAATACAAGTAAAGGGAAAATCAATAAACTTGAAGCGATGATAGGTCAGTGGTAGTGTGTAGGAACGCCGCATCATGGGATGCGAGTTCGAATACAACCACCTAACAATGAGATCGAGCTATCGGTGAAGGAAAACATCGTGAGGAAACTATAGCATGAAAAAATATATACAACCCACAATAAAACAATAATACATCGCACTTACACATACGTTATGGTACGAAGTGTCTACGTCATGGAACGAAGTGTCGCCAGCTGTACTAGGTGCAAAGCGTTGCCGGTAAGTAGATACCCTTGCCGTTTGCAATTACTCCCAGACCCGAGATATGTAACAGAAAGCAAAGGTGCAAATTTCACCATATAGTATATCCCTTATTCGCACCATATAGTTTAGCCCTTGTAGCAGAGTGCATGGCGAAGGCACTGGACAGCATTGCTGCTAACCTGTGAACTAAGAATAACAATTATTGATAAAACAAGACATCATCGCATGCACTAATATATACACTACGCTGCAAACGAATACAAACACTACAACTACGAATAATAACATGCACAACACAAAACATGCAAAATATATATATATATATATACACATATATATATATACATATATATAATATATACATATATATAATATATATATAATATATCCTTATATATGTATATGTATATATATGAGACTGTGTTCAACTGTTAAGCAGTGAAATAAGATCAGTTTTGAAAAATAAAATAAATAGAACCGACCAGCCTGCATATCTGCCTACCTACACACGACAGACCGAAGACTAGAACCGACCTACCTACCTACCTACCTAACAACCCTATACAGAACAGAATAAAATAGAACACACAGGCCGACCGACACAATTACTGATCCTTGCACAATGACACTTGAACACACTCTGTCTTGCACACTGAGCGCCAATGTTATTTATACACCTGTAGATTCACAGATGGCGTGTATCCCTCTACTTCCGTTATTAATTCCATAACGTTTCGGCGATATCTAGATACTGCTACCTATACTAAAAGTTTATAATTCGACTTCTAATTGTTGTACGTATCCAAGAATATGGAAATAAGGATGAAGAATTGCCCATGAGTTGTTAATTTAACAAAATTCCAACAAAAATCATAAGTGTAAATTAAATAAATTACCACAGTGGCGCTAGTGTACTATACGAATTAAATATAGTAAATGTTGAAACTATCTATGTTCTTGTTAAAAGTAAATTTACATATAAACTGATATAAAATTTTCGTTTATTCTATATAATCTACGTACAAATAGCCAAAAACAGAGCATATCAGTAGATTTTTACGTCCTCTGTTTGTCAAGCAACTTTCTTTTTTTGTTTAATAATTATTGAGGAGCTTTAATGTTATTAATAAACAAATCTCGGTAACAGTTTTTTTCCAACATGTCAAAAATTCCTCCAATCTCGAATAATAAAATTATATATTCGAATTTCGATCACTGAGTGAACATAAGTTATTTTTTTATGCATGATCATAATGAACGATTAACTAAGGCTACATCCGGTATTATAAATATTTTTTTTTTGTTATATAATTGTAGAAAAAAAATTAATACATTTTACGTTTTAGAGTAAGTAACAAATAATTTCAACGTCAGCTAGCAAAAGTAAATGAATAGAATAGTTGTAGCATTATATTTGTCAGCAATGTGATCTGTAGACTGCGGATATGTTATTTTCGTGCAACTTCTCATCCGCATCATGAAGTTTTCCATACAAGTTGAGAGTAGTACAGAAAAGGACGTACTGCACCAGACATCTAAAAATACTATATTTATATATACATAATTATACTAAGCGAACAAAGTCGCGGGCACAACTAGTTAAAAAATATTTCTATTTAGGGGAGGACTGCAGGAAGTCACGAGGATTTACTATTTAATATTTCCTACTACATTTTCGATATTATAATTTTATTAATGACATAGGTCTTATTATCACCTTTTTAAATAATGTTCAACAGAAATTATAAAATTTTACAGGAACTAAATACGTAATGATTGATTTTCGAACCCATAAGTTTATTTTTCTTTGCAATGCTTTATAACATACTAGATTTTACATGCGGTTTCGCTCGTGTATATTTTGATTTCGACAAAGAAAACGAATGACGTAATAAAGAGTTTTATACAAAGTTTATCCCTCTCTTTACCCCACTTCCAATAAAGTTTTTAATAAATTAGCCCATCATCGTCTCCAGATTCCCATCTATCTCTATACGAAAATTCATCATAATCGGTTCAGCGGTTTAGGCGTGAAAGCGTAACAAACAAACTGACTTTCCCATTTATAATAATAGTATGGTGATAATTAATTAATCTTTACTTATCCAGTTTTATGATTGATTCCTATTCTTTTAGATGTATTTCTATTCTTTTTAAACATGTTTTTAAGGGCTTAATATTCTTTTATACTTTTAAAGTTAGCGTTTGTTAATACATTTTGAAGCGATGATTGCTCAGTGGTAGGTTGTAGGAACGCCGCGTCATGGGACATAAGTTCTAATCCAACCACCTACAATAAGCTTGAGCTTTCGGTGAAGAGAAACATCGTGAGGAAATTATAGCATGGTGTTAGTGCTATTTCTAATGCCTGCCGATTTTAAAAATTTAGCTCTGAGTAGCATAGGCTATATAACATAAGTGGTAAGTGTACCATCAGGTGACACGCCTGCATTTTTGTCCCCTATTCCATAAAAAAACTCAAAGGATGCTAAAGTTACGATATAGACTAAGATAGTAATAAGTTGTGTTTACAGATACCATTAACAGACCGGCAGGCCGTTAAGTATAGCTGCCGCAGCACACTTATAAGTGCTTGATGAAATGTTTAAATATACCTACTTAAGGTCTAGACTATCTATACCATTATTCGACAAACACATTTTTTTTTTTTTGGTTGTATCATAAAAGCTTATAATTTCCAGCTCTTCTGTCGATAGCTGCGGCAGGTCTGTTCGCAGTGCAAGGCGACGATAGAGGGTTCGTTCAAACCAGAGGAGAGGCATTTTACGTACAGGTACCTACTTATTTAAATTATCTTCTTATTTTTGTTATGCGTACATTTCTATATATTATAAGATAAATTTCGCACATACCTTCGCTCGCATCAATCTAGATTATCTCAATCTAAGAGTTATTATTGTATCCCTATGGATCAGTTTGTTTTATCAGGGTGAAAATTACTTAATACAGTTCTCTGTTCAATAAAAAAAATGCATTTACTTTTTCCTACCAGTCCGAGAGGTCTGGAAAAGATATAAAGGACTCACTATGCTTTAGACGCCAGGAATATACATTAAAACTACACGGCCATCTGTCGCTTTCCTGGGGCGACGCGGATTTGAACTTGCAACCACCGCCTCAAGGCACTTTGTTTGGCGTTTATAGACGTATTTCTTCATCGCAATGTGGTAATCACCCAAGACTACCCACTAAAACGCACCACGGCAACTCTCGTGTTGCTAGAGACCAGGGGAGTGCCCACACTTCTAATAATTCTCTGTATGCCTAGCAACGAGTTTGCAAAATTAATAACTATTAATTGACTAGCTTTTGCCTGCGGCTTCGCTCGCGTTTTTATTGGTTTTTTTTCAAGCAAATCGGATGACTCAATAAAAAGTTTCATACAAAAGTTTATCTCTCTCTTTACCCCATTCCCAATAAGCTTTTCGCATCTAAAGTTCGGTGAGGCTATCAAAGCCCTTAAGGCTAACAGCGTATGTTAGTAAAAAAAAAAAAGATTTTCGGGAGAAAAAGTATCCTATCAAAATCTTCATTTTCCCACCTACCTCTATACCAAAATCTTCAAAATCGATTCAGTGGTTTCGGCGTGAAATCATAACAAACAAATAAACTCACTAACGCATTTATAATATTTGTAAGGATCAGTTAGGTTTAAAAGCAGAACGAACAAACAAACTCACATTCGCATTTGTAATATTAGTGAGGATTTTAGATAATATTTTTGAATTATAGTATACATATATATTATTATAATATAACGCATTATCTAGAGACATTGAAGTAAATCTGATTTGCAAACAATTTGTATACAACAAAACAACATCTACGAGTAGAGTTGGCTGTTGCGAAAATTCGTAACATTGACGCGCTTCAGTGCATATCGTAACGGGATCAGACGGTGACTAACTGAATACTTTCACCGTCACGATAATTATTCAGCTCACTGTATTTTTGAGATCGCTTAACAGCACCAACGGTTTTACGTATAAAATTAATAATAATGTACTTTTTTAGTTTATAGGTTCTAGCGTTATGGCCAAAATCTTACCTGCTCTTAAGTGACGATACGGCCCAAGTCGGTAGACACGCTAAACCTGGAACTGGCTCTCAAGTGCAGCCGCTGGAACACACTTATTAGTATTAGGCGGCAGATTTTCAACTTGAGGGTGGTAGTTAGCCAGGCGGACATTGGAGACAGCCCTACCACCATGATATGGTGCCTGACGATGTTTTTCTTCACCGAAAACTCAAGCTCATTGTAGGTGGATTCGAACTCACGTCCCTTGACGCGACGTCCGTACACATTATCAATAAGTTATCGTCGCTTCATTTTTTTTTCCGTGACAGTAATATACGTAAGAAAAATGTATAGTGACAATGAAAAGAAAGGATTTTTAAATAATAGAGAAAAACTAAAAATAAACTATGAAATTAAATACTTTTGTTACATAATATTAAGCTTTTTCAGGACAACCGCCATAAATCTTAAAAATGTTTTGTTTTATTGTAACCTCTTAAAAACTATCTTTGCAAATGAGAAGCAGTATATTAATAGATCACTATTTTAATAGATCAGTGGCTAATTGTTAAACAAGTCATATTTTTTAATAAGATTTCACAAATACTTTTTAATTAGGAAAAGCGAAGTACGATGAAGTAATGAAGCGATGATAGCGCAGTTAGTTGTGTATACGAATGCCGCATCAAGGGACGTGAGTGCGAACTCCTGCAAAAGGCGAGACTTTCGGTGAACAAAAACATCGTGATGAAACCATAGCACGGTGGTAGGGCTTTTGCTAATTCCTACCTTGTTAACTACCATCCTCAAGTTAAAAATCTGTCACGAAATACCTATAAGAGTGTTACGGCAATTGCATTTGACTATAACGTTAAATCCATAAAAAAAATAAAACAAACTCTTCGGTTTTGTTGTATTAGTATAGACCAGCATTTCCCAAAGCGAGCGTCGAGACCCTGTAGTAGCGAATACTGGGAGGGTTCTGAAAAATAGGACGAAACGAACGCCCCGGCTAACGAATGCTCCTTTTTAAAAGCTTTTTAATAACTTCACCTGTATGTTTATTTGTATGTTTGTAACCGACTCCTTTGGGCGCGATTTTAACCCACTCTAAACGGCCAGATTTCGTTCAAACTTTGTAGATTTATCGAGGACCGATGACAATACACTAATTTGATAAAATTATTCAGTTTTTCAATTTGCAAAATAAGATTTTTGTTAATTTATATATTGTTCGTCTATAGTCGATAAGGCTAGAAACTTAGTTTTATTTTTTTATAATTTTTCTCTGTAGTCGATAACACAGAAATTGATATTTTAATTTCCAATCACTATCTTTTGCCAATTTCTCTAATATTAACAAATTTTCGAACAATAAAATGAATTTTAATTCTACAAAACAAATAATAGTTTTAAATAAAAAACACGCTTTTTATAGAAAACCAAACTAAATATTAGTAGATTAGAACAAATAACAGTCTAAAATAAAAAAAAAACAAGCTATTATAAATAAAGCAAACTAAAAAGTAGAAAATAAATAATAATTTAAAAAACTAAAAAACACGCTTTTTATAGTAAACTGAACTAAAAAAATAGAAAATAAGTTTTAATAAATTTAAATTAAGAATAGTGTTAAAAATTTTAATAAACATAAATTAAAAATAGTGTTAAAAATTTCAATAAATGTAAATTAATAATAGTGTAAATAAAAAAATTATTAAAAAAAAAGCGTGGGATGCTTTTAAGATTATCAAATGATAATCACTCTACTCATATCTGTCGATAAAACATTTATAACTATTGACACCATGCACCCCACACTTTTTTTAAAATAAAATATTTTTTTTTATTTACACTATTATTAATTTATATTTATTGAAATTTTTAACACTATTTTTAATTTAAATTTATTAAAACTTATTTTCATTTTTTTTAGTTCAGTTTTTTATAAAAAGCGTGTTTTTTAGTTTTTTTTTTTAACTATTATTTATTACTTTATGAAGACCAAAAAGTGTGTCTTGAATTTGTAAGTCTGTATAAGGCGAGTCGTGACCCAATCAATTTTTTTTTTCTAGTATTTCCTCTGACGAAGATCAGAGATGCTTGTATTACAATACACATGTTAATAAACACTGTACATATACTTAACTGTTAAAATAAAATTAGTAGCACAAAATTAACTTAAAATTAAAATAAGAAAAGGAGGTCAATATAAATATAACATTTCAAAAGAAAAGATATTAGGAGCACATTAGATATGTAGATTAATTTTATTGGTTCAATTCTGATAACCGCGGGTATAGATTAGGGATGTTACAGAGGTGGGTATAGCGGAACCGGATGTTTATAATATGCTTTATTGGAGTCGAAGTCAGAGTCGGAGTCGGATGGGAAACGGAGTTAGAGCGATATTACGAATTGTACCAAACGACGAAATTTGGTATCTTCCATAAAACTAAAGGGCCTTCCCTGTAGAATAATCCTTTGAAAAATCAAGCAATTCCCTGAGCTACAAGTGAAATTTTTGTGCATACTTATTCTAGCGGCAATTACTTGTTGTGTTGCGATCTCCGTTATAATCTCCGATTTAAAAGTACCGAAGACCGAGTAGGAGATGTAAGATTAATCGGAAGTTGCGTCCTTTCGGGATCAGAGTCACAGCTCCGTAGCAACCTTAGTATACACTAAATCTTTATCCATCTTTGTGTGTTGTTTACAGATAGTGTGTATAGTGATAAACTCATTACTGTTTATAATGTCACTCTACGATACACTGTTCTCCCGTCGCGAAGGCGGGGACCCCACCGCGCCGCTCGGCGAGCCTCAAGCGACCACCATCAACAACCCGGGCTTCAAAGACGGCAGAGGTTAGACTTGCATATTTTATACTAGCTAATGCCCCCGACTTCGTTCATATTCTTCTCGTTGACCGCGCATAATCGTAAATACATTCTTAACCCTTTATCCACCAATATCTAATTTTTGCGACCCATTTTAAAATTGCTTTCTTAATAACTGCAGCTTCTAAATAGCATAAAGTATGTTCCATTAATGTCCCAATGTATGGGACGGGCAGTAATTCTTATATTTAAATACATATAATAATAATGTAGATTTAATGTTTCTCTACTTTTTACATTTATGTGGACAAAAATGTGATTAAATGTGACAAGTGAGTAAGAGTAAGTTATAAAATACATTTACAACATTTTTAGAAATGACTGTATATCTGTTTGTTTGCGTGCGCATCACTATCAAAGTACAACGTTTATAATAAAACATCACGAAGATAATCATAAAGCGTATCCTGGAATAATATTATAGGATGAAAATATATATTTTTTATTTTCTTTCATAGTATTCCTAAGATACTACCACCTTGTTAAATGTCATCATAACAAAATATATCAGTACTACCAAATTAATGAGCGTACAGCGGGACAGACAGCCAGACAAATAAAAGTATAAAAAAGGCGTCGATAATAAAGAACACTCCAATTATAATTGTTTTACGTATACTTTCATATAATTACTTAATGGGTTTTACGGTCCAAAAGCTATTATTTGGTGGATCATTATGTATATGAGTTATGGAAATGACTCCACTATTGTACACACGTAAAATTATGAAAATAATATTTTTATTACGTCTGTAACATATTAAAAAAACAGTCAATCGAGTCTCTAGTCGCTTTTCTCGATAGTTTGGACGTTTTTCGAACTGGTGCTTATGTTAAGACGTTCGTAAGTACTTTCCTAGGGCCCAAATTGAATAACGTATTTTAATTTAATTTGTTTTAGTTTTAATTGAATATTATTAATATCAACAATCAATATACTGTAGCGAAACAAGGCATTTGTAATATAAATAAAATATTAGTTATTTAACCTCGATACTGTTTTATACATTTTATACTCGACTTTGCCCGGCAATTCGCCTTCATAATCATGAAAAGTTTGCTTACACGTACTCTTCTGGACATTCCAGGAATATCGATGACCGATTCCTCGGGGAAACCATATAGCACAAACGGCCACGGTAGTGTCGCTTCTATGAACACAACCGCGACGACACTTACTGGCTTGTCGGACGCTAGCACCATCACCAGATCACCTTTGAGATCCTCGTTGAAAAAGCCACGGCCGCGGGAAGGCGAACCTGGTGGTCTTGGTATCCAAAACCCTGGATATTCAGGACACTCGCCCCCACTAAACAGGAACGGTAGTCAAAAGAAAGTACGGATTCAAACGCACAGCACCGAAGTATGATTTCGAACAATGTGAGTATCAGGTCTGTGTTTCTCAACCTTTCACCCATAGACCGACCCTCTTCCATACACACATATGTACAAGAATGTAAAATATCTGATATTTAATTAAATATTCATGGTATTAAATTCATACTGTCAATCTAAAACTTATGTAACCAAATATTCGCAAAGAGTAAAGACTTTCGTCAAGGGCTTTGAAAATGTTGCTAATGAACTAGGAAAATTAAAAAAATATGTACATTTTAATGAATCTATATAAAAATAAGCTATTTCAAAATACTTTTAAACAAATTTCAATGATACAAATTGATAAATAAAATAAAATTTCAGCCATACACCTAGTGTCAAATATTATATGTCTTACATATGTAAATATACCCGTATATACCGAAAATCTAATACCGAAATACAATCTTAATTTGATTTCAGTGTATCAGTTTGTAATCTTAATATTTCCTAATATTTTGATTTTTTTAATCAATTATAGGGGCTTAGGTAAAAGGTTAAGAAACGCTGTAAGAAACATTGCGCTATAAACATTTATTTATACATTTAGTATTGTAAATATAATTGTTGAAATGTTTTATTTTTATCATATATTTTCTAATTGTAAGTTTCCAAGGGACACGTGTGACATATGTTTTCGAACGACATTTAATATTAAATGTATAATTGGTTTTGTTTCAAGTGCGAATGTAAAGTTGCCTGAGGGTGTGTGGTTTTATTGATATAAATAATACTTAATGAAATGTATTGTATACAGTAATTATATGGCAATATATCTTTTAATATTCAACCATAAATAAATATACAACATAAATTATATATATGTAATTTTAGTAATAGGTGATCTCTATATCGATTAGTTGTTGATTTGTCAGTTAAAAGTATGATCGGAAAATAATATGCTAATAAAATTACTTCTATATTTTAATTACTTCAAAGCACAACACATTACAAATTAGCGATTTTGTTAAGTTTCAAAATTGTCTTCTTATATTTTCTAGAATTTTTCGTTACTATTCATATATATATATATACAGCAGGGCGTTCAAGGGTTAGATAAAAAGCATTAGGGTGACATAGAGATGAAATGAGCGGAGGAATATTTTTAAAAGTAAAACTTTTATACATCGCACAAATATTTACGTCCGTCTATCACATGTCGCGGTACAACCGGCCGTGGAGTAGAAGTAAAGTGTGCGGTGTTCGGCAAAGCAACCAAGGCCGATATGGCGACACCCATGGCTTGCATCATTTGACCACGTAGCATTGATTTTTCAATTATTAAGTTAAGATTAAAAACGCAATTTTAATACCCTAAATCGAATTATTTTTCCGAAAATTTTCAGTTAATCACCTACTAGCCGAAAAATAGTTTCTCTTGCTTCGTTGTTTCATAAAACCACACAAATCATTTTTTATATAAATGTAAGATATTCAATAACATAAAAAAAAACCTTGTTAATTTTAACCAATATTTAATCAATAATAGAAACGAGTTAATACATTTAGGTCTAAATTGTGTAGATAGGCTCCCAATTGTTAAAAATCTGCATACAGTGTCTTTGGACTAAAAACAATAATTAGATATATAAATTATGAATTTATTAAGCATCTGATACTTAATATTGAGTACATCCAGTAGAGGTTTTAATAAAAATCATAGGTTAACTTAGGGAGGAGGTTGGGGATAAATAATGTTTTTATATTTGTCTGTTAGTGAAGTGAGGTTTAAAAATTACATACTACGTCATACTTGAACGCCCTATTTATTTTTATAGTCGATTATTAATAGTCGACTATGTTGATTATTAATATTTTTTGTTGATGTCGGACTTTACTTTCCTTTTTTTGAGCTATGCATTTGACACTATTAAGTTGAAAATTATTCTGATGTCTCAGTTTCGGATGTGAATTATTTCCTGTTAAGACTTAAAACCGTTTTTTTATGATATTTTTGGGTTCTAAGTGTTAATAGCGTATATTTAATATCAACGGAAATATAAATACATTTTTACTATGTCGACAGTAGTGAGCGTCGAAATGATACCGGATGTTCGATGTTATCGATCATCGACTATCGATAATGCGCCTAGCGCTATCGTATATGACAACACTAGATAAATGCACACACTGCAATAAATCTCACAAAGTATTTTATATTCGATATTATTATGCGAATTTAAGTCGCAATATATGTATAGAAGAATATTATTATTATTTTTGAGTAACGTATTTTTTACATTACGTTAAAACACCGCAGCTTGAACAAAGTTCTAACACGAAAAAAATGTACATAAACCAGCACATAGTGTTGTGTACACACATTAACATTGCCCTGAGGAAATTCAACATTTTGTTGACAGTTTTAGAAAAACTATAATTAGGAGGGAGGCGTAAAAGCAAAAATTGTTAAATAAGTTATTCCTTGACAACGTTGATGTGTGTACTACGATTTTTATATATCGCTTTGTTGTATATTCCATTGCATACGCAATTACGCGTTTATAAATATTACATTCATACAAAGTAAAAAAAAAAATTTGACTATTTAGGAATAAAGATTATAAATGGATGTGTCGGTTATTAGGACGAAGTTCCTTATCGCACGGTACGGATGGAGGTAGTCAGACAGATCAAAATGTAACATTTTTCCGTCACAACCCTTTCTTTATTCAGTTTTATATTGCACGATATTGTATAGTGTTGACGGTTATCCACAGCGCGTATTCTATTGGCTTTGCCCAGTCACTGGTGCACGCTTATTGGTTCAAGACAGCCAGTAAGTTCTCAACGGCTACGCCAATATAGTTTGTACACGTCCAAATTAGATGAATTGAAGACGTATATTAAAATGTTTATCTTCACAATCAAAATATATCAATTACAAAGTTTCCCAACGTTCCTTCAATTCATTAGTTAGTTATCTCTGCGTTTCATTTAATTGCTCTCAAGTGTTAATAGTTCGTTTATTTGTATTTGTTAATCGATAATATAATATGTTTATCAATAACTAGCTTTTGTCCTCGGTATTGCTCGCGTTAATATTGATTTTGTCGAAAAATTCTGATTCCGGTACTTGCTATTTTACATAAATTATATTAAAGAAAGCTGGTATAAAAACATTATTTGTGCTCGTAGTCATATATACGTGGGTCGCTTACTATTTTAGCGATAATGGTTTACACATAATAGATAGATATATATTGTCGCAAACTTTTTTGTAGGACTATTTATGATAAATATTTCTAATATACATTATATACGTGTAACTCTAACAGCTTTTGCAGCACACGCCAGAATAGTTCGCAGCTGGCAGTTTTTCTGAAACATGTATCGTTATATCTTAGATAATTCACACAATATCTTTATAAATTATAGCCTATGTGTTATTTTGATGCATAACTTATATTATTGTTTGTTTTTGCGTAAAAGAATAACACACATCCATACATCTATACATCCATACTTACAAACTTTCACGTTTATAATATTAGTAAGGATAATATACTACGTAAGGAAATTCGTTCGAACCGACTGTTCTACGACACACACGCATTTTATTATCTTTCTTTCTATCTCATGCCGTGACTTTGAAATATTAATTTTAAATAACTCTCTTATATCTTTATCCCTAAATCGTCAAAACCTAATAAACGTTTATTATTAAGCTGCAATATAGTTTATAAGTAAATATAATTATATAGGGAATATATTTGTAAATATACGATTGTATTTAAAACCCACCAGGCTGATGTAAGAACCATCATGTTATTTAGCAAATTTCTATGTAATTTTGAACAATTCTCATTTATGAATCTCCTTTTCATTTTATTAGAACTCGTGTGCCTTACTCTTAGGCCCTTTTTGAATACGATTACAGTGTAAATTCCATATAGCTAGAATTAACAGACTGCGCGTTTTATGACGTCACTAACTGATCAACTGCGTTCGCGTGGAACCAAAATTTTACTTAATCATCATTGCCCATTTTGAAATCTATTTTCGATACAACTTAATCCCTATTGGTGGTAGCGTGATGTTAAATATCCTTAAACCTTCGGCAAAGATTGCTCTATCGAATAAAATATAATTTTTGATCTCTGACTGAACAAACAAACTTTCCACTTTATAATATTACTAGCTGTGCCTTCGACTTCGCGTGGATCTAAAATTTTATTTAGTTATTATTGCCCGTTTTTCTATCGTTTTTCAATACAACGTACAGCAATAGAGGCTCTATTGGTGATTGCGTGATGTTAAATAGCCTAAAGCCTTCCTCAATTGTTGTTCTAACAATAACTGAAATATTTTTTGAAATCTGACTAGTTGTGCCTAAGATTAGCGCGTTCAAACAAACATACAAACTTTTTCGCTTTATAATATCAATATTGATTAAGAATGATTGTTTAATAGAAAGTCAGTGCCGTAGCTATAGGGTGGCGGACTTTACAAAACACCATACCCCGACCCTGAGAGGCTATGAGCTCAGAAGTAACGTAACATTTTTAATAAAATTGAGTAAGAATTGTACATTTTATAGAAGTAATTAAAATCAATTAAAGTCAAGCCCCTACTTAAGACCAAATACAAATTCAAATAAATTATTATGATTTATACGGATTCATAGGTTCAATTGTAGAACGTATCCATATTGCTGTCTGTTGAAAATTCTATGGCCCTATTTTTAAGTTTTCATGATATTATCGAGTCTTTCGCGGAACAAAAAGCTCGAAAAAAGGATTTTATTAATATATATCTCGTTAAGATTAAATGTTTATTTTATTATAAATATTTAATACTTATGCTTTAAAAAAAAAGAGATACTTAACTAAAATGCACACAATATTATTAATACTATTGGGTTAACTACTTTAGTGACTTATTAAATTCAAATTATAATGTGACGATTTTTACTGGGGCCCATCCAATTTGCCACGGGCCTTAGATGTTATAGTTGCGCCACTATAGACCAATTTTTGTCGTTAAATAGAATAACGTTAAATGGACTTTACACTGTATATCTGCTTTAATCTTTAACAATTTCATGTATCTATGGCCTTATTGTCTCCAATCGACGTGCCTTAAAATTGACCTCCTTTCGAAAAACTTATTTCCTGTATCCATATATAAATATTAAAAAAAATATGTTAGTATAATTAGAATAATAAATGGAAGAAGAATTAAGTTTCGTTTATATCCGTCCGAATTCTGGTCTTTTAATTAGTTTTTAATTTAAAAAATATTGCTTAGATTATTTACGTTTATACATGATATATTATTATTTAACCTCGAAATATCTTTATTTTTAGTATCAATTGTTTATGGTCTGTTTTGAATATTTTAAAGGGATTCTACCAAAAATTGGTTCATTACGAAACGGATAAAATTGAATAATTTTACAAACGATAAATTTGTTTTTATTTGAAAAATATATGGGTTTAATTGTATGTGTAATCCATACATTTAATTTCGATAACACTGTTAAACGTTGTTTTATACGTAGAATATATTTACTTATATTTAAAAGGATTTTTGTTTTACATATTGGCAAATAAAACCTTTAAAGAAAAATATGAGTATTTTCATTCTGGGATTTAAAAGAGAAGTGATACTCTGTATTTTCTTCGTAGAAATATTTGTAAATATACTCTATCTATGATTATATATTTTGTCACATATCGTGAACTAAGAAAACTTCGTCTCGTTCTACTATCCTACCATCCTACTGTTCTACTATCGTACTATTCCTACCATCCTACTATCCTACCATTCTAAATAATATATCGTTAAAGAAATAATTAATTATTATATTTCTTTAAAGTATATGGGGGATGTAGATAAAGAAAGCCTGTGTTTGACTTTAAATGGAGTTTTGTTTTGAGAAAAATACTAAAAAAAGACACTATAAAGCTGTCGTTCCCTTCATTTTTTGATCGCATTTTTTTTACTTTTCATCTATTTTTTTATAGCAATAAATGTGTTTTTATCTTCATCCCACATATGCACGCAAAAAAATTTAGTTAAGGAGAAATTTGATGTTTCTTATAAATAAGTCGTATTCTATCAGAAATTATGAAATATATTGCTATCAAAGTTTTAGTCACCATACATTCCGATAAAGTTAAATTATTTTTAAATATTCAATAAAACCTCTACGATGCATTTCATTTTTAAGTCGGCCTCAAACAGAGAATATGCAAATTATTGTTACAAAATAAACACGAGAGGCGTAAAATATTGCTTTATCATTAATGTATTGTGTTATTGTTCTAACTATTATTCTTTTAAAGTATATTTTTTTTACTTAGAAACTCTTGTTTTGTGGCTAACTTCAACCGTATACTATAAAAATGAGTTTTGTATACTAACCTTGTGTAAGACGAAATCCGTCCGCATTTTCCGTTTGTGTTATGATTTAATAAATTTATTTTGATAAATAAAAGAAATACTTCTATTAATAAATGTTTTATTTCATACCACTTACGCATACGGATCTCAAACTTTATCTTTTTTAACGTGGTGTTCAAAATCCTATTATTTACGGAGTTCTGGTAGGGCTTTTTCTAATCGCTATCTGGCTAGCTACTACCTTCTAGTTGAAAATCTACCACCAAATATCTATAGGTATGTTCTGGCAGCTGTACTCGAGAGCCAGTCCCTCCATTAGGCTTAGCGTATCCATCATCTAGGGCCACATCGTCACTTAATCTAGAACAATCGATTTTTTATTTCGACACTTGGTTCTTCGATGTTGCCAGAAACCAAGAACAGCTTTCACAGTTCTAATGACGATTCATAACATACATATAATATTTGCATATAGATATATGAAGATATACTTTGTACCCTAAAATGTGGACAATAAAAAATTAAAAAAATGTGCATACAACTGACTTGTGACTATAATTTAAAAAGTTTTTTTTTCACGAAGCAATATTAGTAATCTGTGTGTTTCGTCAGACCCGTTCTTAGCTGCTGTAAATCTTCTCGCAAGCCCTGCAGTAAATTTTATTTTCACGTTTGTTTTCCCACAATATTATAAAATAAGTAACAATAACTTTATATATTAATAAAAATATAGACCTTGACCTCTACAAGTTATATATTTCCTTGCATAATTAGCCTAAATTGGAGTCGAAAACTATAGTTGTTCTACTGTATACTCCTAGGGTAACCATCCGTCCGAATTTTTTGGCTTAGATGGAATACGAGCAATGAAAGTTATGGAAGTAGTACCTTCTCTCCCCACGCGAGCGTCTGCTACCAAGCCTACTATTGAAAACAAGGGGGTAAGGGGCCGTAAGCCGTTCAAGTATTACGTAACGCAATTGAGAGAGGTCGGGGATCATGTAAAACGTTACGATGCGTCACAAGTGCGGGAAGGGTGTTCGATCATTTCCCAAGTTCGCAACTCTATCCGTTTATGTTTTACGGCGAATCTCTCGACTATTTCTAATCGCATGGCCAAAGGCTAAGGTGAATAAGGTTTTTTTTTATTTTAAGAGTTTATTATACAATAATAATAATATAATAAGAGTTTAGACAAAAGGTAAAACGTGATTATGACTTTTAGGTAAAAATGCTCAGTATGGTATCACGTAACGTTCGAGGACAGGGAGTACAGAAAAATGTTACGGCGCATAACATGGTAGGAGGGAGGGTCAAAAATTTCGTTACGTACAACTAGAATGACCCCTAATATTCAGATTTTGTGACTGAAATATCCTTACTTTTTTTGAATTTTCAGGCTCTTTGTAAGGGTCTTTCACATTTGTAAATGGAAGTTCTACTCCCTCCAGAGTCTATAAGAGCTGTGAATGCTGTTCCTGGTCTATGGCAACACGGGAAATCAAAGAAAAAACACAGAGCGGGTGCTTTTTTTGCTCCCCGATTCAGTTGCTACATATCTATCCCGCAATTATCCTAATGTGATTACACGTTACCCGAGGGAATTAGTGAATTGATTTGCAATACGAAAATAAAATAACTTTCAATTGTACTAACAAATATGATTGTGCTGCTATCTATGATTTATTGTTATTACTAAATCATAGATAACAGATTTCACGTTCCTCGTTAAGTTTCGTATTAGTTCTATATATGTTTAATAGATAACACTGCTTGCATATATGTAATGTTTAGCATTATTAGTATTGAAAAAATATAAATCGTCGCTGTTGAGGCTGTATCTCATCTATTTATAACATATTAAGTACAACTTAAACTAAAATTTGAGTAGTCGTTGATATATATATAACACATATCAAATTTTATCCCGTACTTAGTAGCGGACCCTACAAGCAATATTGTGTTGTTCTTTGTCGAACTAGCAAGAATAATATTAAAAGTGGAAAATATTGATTACAGGTTATCTTTTGTTATGATAAGTAAAAAAAAAAAAAAAATGCTACATAGTTAATAACAAATTTCTATAATACTAAACTAAAGCTAGTAACTATTTAGGTGACCTCTTTAATACAGAAAAATAAAAAAACATTAATATTGGTCCCACCTTTTTGAACAACTGATTCGGACAGACGCACTCCAGATTTTTTTTGTGTAAAGGTAAAAATGATATGTGTATTATTTCGATATCGATATTAAATTATACCAATAATCATATAGTATAATATAATTGAACTTGACTTATTTATATGTTACGTAATTGCACTTTTAAAATAATTTCTTCTAAATTAAAAAAAAAAAAGTTAAAACGGAATCTCCCCGGCGGGGAATCGAACCCCGGTCTCCCGCGTGACAGGCGGGGATACTTACCACTATACTACCGAGGATACAATAGTCAATTCAAAATAGATGACTAGTTACAAAGTATATTATTCATACTTTTACAGTTACGGTAAATCAATTCGGCTACCTAATTATAAATGAATGTCACTTAAACTTTCACAGATTCTCAGAATATGGCTCTGTAAACGTTTTACAAGTTTCTATTTTCTAGAAAGATAAGCTCCAAAGCTATGACTTAATTTGTACTCGCATTTATATTTTATTTACATCTTTTCTGGCACTTTTTTTCATATGCTTGCCATAACATACATAAAATCATTAACATATATATATACGTAGTATATATATATATATATATATATATATATATATATATATACTAGCTGACACGACACCAACCAACACTCTTATCACTTAGGCATATGAAAAAAACATTACGACCTATTCTCAGACCTACCGAATTATAAAAATCGGTCCAGGCGTTTCAGGAGTATGGCAGCTAACCTTGTGACACGAGATTGTTTCTTAATATTGTATATTAGTTTGGCCTTATGGCTACAATTTCACCACATAGATTGTGACCTATGATGGTGAACACGCTAAGCCTAGTGAGGGATTGGCTCTCAAGTGCACCTATAGGTATTTGTCAGCAGATTTTTAACTTGGTAGAGGTAGCTAGCCAGGCGCGCTTTAGAAAAACCGCTGTCACCATAATATGGTATAATCACGAAAAGCTTCACCAAAAGCTCAAGTTCATTGTAGGAGGATTCGAACTCACGTAAATTGTCACGGCGTCGGTACACACTACCAACCGAGCTGTTATTGCTTCAAAATGCAATTCAGTGTATCATCACAACTAAGACTGGAACCTATGCTTATTGACACATTTCGCGTTACTCATTAGTCGATTTTATTTAGTCGTGTTACTTTTTAAATCCATATTTTTTATCTTTGTAAGTTGTTTTATATCGATAGGTATATTTACTGCGTGTTGGACATAAAAACTCTCCTTCTTCTCTCATTTAGTCATAGCCCATTCAGGATAAGGTCTGCCAATCAGGTTATATAGTATTTCATATTAACAAATTGTATAAACGTCTAACATTTGAAGGCGACAGCAAAACTAAACTTTCACTAAGCATAATGGCAGAATAACACCGAAATGAAAGTTCATCGTATAACTATGGGTATCTGCATTATATTGAACCTTTGTATCTGTAAGTATATATATAGCGAATTCGGATATATCTATCAGGCGGTGATCGTGTGACATTTTCGTAAACATAAAATGCTGTACAATAGAGGTGGATCACTAGAGAATGATTAGACCAATTCGGTTATTCTTTTAATAGTTCAGACAAAGTTTATAGAGCAAGTAAAATTTAGAAAGGTGTTTCAGTAAATTAAAACTGAAATTGATTTAATGGATTTTTTTTATTAACTAAAAACTAACTCCTTATTCCCTTTACGTATTGTATTTATTATTAGTTTCGCACACAATAAGGTTTCAAACGGGTATTTAGATACTTCGGACATTATGATAACGACATTATATATATCTATAAATTTTTAAATTATTTATTCTGCGATCGATATAAAGGATAGACCGATATAAAAAAAGTTTTAAAATAATATGAAAAACATAGTTAACTTCATGTCGGGAGTAAATAAGCTCTATTATAGCTACTGATGTTATAATACAGCTGACCCCGTGAACTTAAAATCAATGTTCACCTTTATTCTAGCTAAAACTTAAAATCGGTTTGTAAGATGTGTATATTTTTTTTACATTTTATTAGCTATAAATCAATCCTCAACAACCTTCCAACTTCAATTCGTTAAGATCAATAGAACTGGTTGTATCTAATATCGTTTCTGTTTTTCATTTCTTTTGGTTATTAAATTAAACTTGTTAATAAAGCCAATAATTGAATTGTCTGTTAATTATAACAAAATTAAATATAAGTGGATTCGAATTCGCGTCATTTGACGCGCCTTCCGTACTCACTGTCAACTGAGCTGTCATCGCTTCAAACTAGCTATCATCTCTACATTACTTTTCGTATTGTGAGATTTTAAAAATCCTTTCCTTTTTTATATACAAACCTTGTCCCGACACTAACGAGCACAATAAAAAAAGAATTATTCATTTTGGTACAGTCGTTCGTAAGTTATGCGCGTACATACATTTCGGCGATTAATTTGTATATACATAGTTAAAAGAAGTGTAAATACCTTTATAATATTTGGCCTAATCAAGTTAACAATGCATTAAATAGAGACGAAGGTCTTATTGTCTGTATTTCAAATAAAAGTACTCATCTTATACCTCACTATAACTAAGCTCTTATGTTAAAAATGTCTTCTTACAATAAATGAATCCCATTCAGACGGATGACGTCAAAGAATTGACCTCCAGGGGGCTCCAACGCATTTTGTATACCTGTTACTGACATTCGAGACAGATACAAAAACAATATGAATACTACAAAGCGGAAAAGTTTGTTTGTTTGTAAAAACATGCTAATATTAGGATCTACCAGTCGAATTTCAAATATTCTTCATTGAAACAGGTATTTAGGCTGTTTAATATACCGCTTCCACCAATAGAGGCAATGTTATATTGAAAAAAAAATTATACATAAACGAAGAAAAAATATTAATAAATTTTTAGCTCCACCCGAACGAAGTCGCGAGAACAACTAGTATATTTATATAATCGAACCGTAAACTGCAAAATATTAAGATAAAAATATTTGTTATAATTTGTTTATTTTAATCCATATTGTGTGAAACATGTGGCTTTTTGAAAAACACAGTTTAGTTATTGAGTACAAATTATGCGTATTAGATATGATAACAAGGACTATTCATTCTAAGGTAACACAATAACTCTTGCGAAATTCCGGGACTTTGTTATCATAAACACTCTACACATTTGAATTTGCAACAACGCGTATTATATGACAAATTGGGAAAAGACAGGAACAAAATTATATGTTCCGAAAATGTAAAAATGTAGCATTATAAAATATTAGATTTTACGTGCGGCTTCGCTCGCATTAATATCTATTTTGTCATACAAAGTTTATCCCTCTATTTACCCCAGTTCTAACAAGGCTTTCGCCAGAAAAAGTAGCCTATCGGTCCCATCTATCTCTGTAGCAAAATTCACCACAATCGATTCAGCGGTTTAAGTGTGAAAGCGTAAGAAACAAACAAACTCACTTTCGCATTTATAATATTATTATAGTAAGAATACATTCCCTAATTACTACTCTATATGGCTGATAGGTCAAATTTTAAGAAAACCTGACCTAGGTTATAGAACTCTGTTCAACTCGCAACGGATTGCGAACCGTAAAGGTTGCAAAGTAGTTCAAAACGGAGACGTTACAAGCCGACTCTATTAGAATATTAACGAATGCAAGTCACGCAACGATAGCTCGCTTAATTACAACAGACTGATGATTAGGGTTGTCACGCTATTATCGTGACCGAAACCATTGGAAATCCGCAAATAAAACTAATAATAATTTGCAAATCAACCGATACTTTGATCTACATCATATACAATATATTTAAAAATCGATGTGTGTATGTTCCCTATGGACTAAAATGGTTGGACCGATGTTGATGGAATTCTGAAGAAAATAAATCGATCCAGAGAGTAATCTTTTAAAGTTCGATAGCGATAGCTATAGCGTAAAACCAGTTTTACGTCTTTAAAATATATTATTAATAACTACATATTATAAAACAAAATCCCCCTGCCATGTCTATCTGTTTGTCTAAACGGGATATGCTAATAAAATAGTTGGAAAATCCAAAAGTACACGCCTCGTAACATAATTATAATTGAATGACAAAAATTTAAGCATTTATAGGGATGTAGTTATGAGAGGGTGGTTTGTAACAGGAGTAGTTATACGAAATTAGTTTATAACACCGATTAGTATAAAGTGCGATGCAAGCACGGCATTGAGTTCAGTCTAAGCGAGGCACTCGAGGCGTATTCATCGTACGTAACCGGAACATCACCGAAGGGACGTAAAATTTAAATATCTTTTATTGGTAGTGCTTCGATGTTTATGCTGTAAACCATTATCGGGAATGATTTATACCGGGCGGAGAGAGAAACAAAAGTGGTGAAGGTGAGTATTCACAATTGTCGAAAGGAGGCCTCCTTAAACATACATCAGTATTCGCAAGTCTCAGACACTGTCTCGGTGTTATCCTCTCTCTGCCACACGATGTCTCTCATTGTGTCACTTTTATCATTGATCTTTTCTACCTGGCACCAGCACGGTGAATCAGTAGTTTATGAAGTAGTTCGTATATCATCCATACATTATTATTAATCCGTTTATCTTTTTAAAGTACTATGCTTCACTCTATTCTATATATTCATATTAAATAGAAAATAATCCGATATCATTTTAGTGCTATTCAAAAATAATGGTCCCAATACATACAATTTTTAGGTGTAATAGTTTTTTAAACATCCATACACACAGACACCGGACGCCCACGAAAAAAATGTCTCACCATGATTTTTTTTGAAATGAATTTTCAGAGACAATAGGTGACTAGTATGACAGTGAAAGTATTTCTCTTAATAATAAAACATTTGCATGGCCGTAAAAAACACAAAAGATTTAAAATAATGATCATTGAAATCACGAAAATTGTTCGACTTTGGAATGTTGAGAGTAGGGTAGGGCGGGGCTAGTTGAGCACTTTTTGCTTTGAGCTTCCATAACTTTAAGACTATGTATCGGATTTAATCGAGTGATGTGTCGTTAGGTTCATAATTTAGTCTTCTTCAAATGGTCTAGCAACCCAAAAACGATCCGAGTGCAAATTTCCAAGTTATTCCCGGAAATACGCGAGTGCTCCAAATTGCTCAACGTGCCCCACTAGTGAGGCTAGTTGAGCAAGGGTATGAGGTTAGTTGAGCAACGGATGAAATACACGGAATGACTTACAGAAAGATATATGAATGGCAAATAAAATTGTTATTCACAAGCAATTATTTATTTATTATAATTCTTCATACTTAAAATTATAATAATAATAATAATTTATTAATATTTTGGGTCCAGGTGACTGGCACTTCTACCTTAAATTTAACGGCACACTCGTAGGCGAGACGACGAGAATCTTTAGGCGTATACCCAAAGTACATTGATGACATTTGGAGGAAATAATTCTTCAAAGAAATTTCTTGTTCTTGAGAAAATACTTGTCTGAGTTTTTTATAACCCATAGATGGATCATTTTCGGACTTCAGTTTGGTTATATATCTCGTCAAGGTCATCCTTTTAATATTAAATTGTTTGGCTGCACCATTTAGACTCATTTTTTCTTCCGATACAGCCTTTGCTGCATCATTAAGTTTCTGACTTGTAGCTTAACCTCTCGAGGTCTTCCTTTTATATGTACGCATCCTAAAATGTAATAATAATAATTATTATAATATCAAAATGAGTTATTTTAATTGTTACACGTTATATTAAATCATCACATGTACAAATAAATTGAAAATTATTAATTTAGTAAAGAAAAATTTAATTTGACTATAGTAAAAATTTAGTGGGGCTAGTTGAGCAAGCAGTCAGCGCGCCTTGCTCAACTAGCCCCAATTGGAGCAACAAAATAAAAGTTAGGTTATGAAATAATGATAAGAATTAAAAACAAATAATCATATATAATTGAAAGAGCAATAATTAAGTTATCTTTGGATACTTACGTGATCACGAAAAAATTTTTTTCATCAAGTGTAGGCGAAAAAGTCTAAACATCCGTTTTTTTTTTTTTTGACGCAAAAATAAAACAAAGCGTTCTGTCAGCTAGTCTGCGCACCGGACGGCCGTTAACTGTCGCGCGCTGTGTTCTCCTCCCGTAACCCCTTCTTTTCGCCATTTACACTTTTGTTGTAAGTTGCTTAGTTTTCGAGATATTTCGATTGCACAACTTGCCCCTATGCTCAACTAGCCCCGCCCTACCCTAATGCACAACCTCAAACGCTTCGCGTGCAACACATTTTCGTACTGTTTTTATCAATATACAGAATGATTTATAAGTAAGGTTTAGGTATATAATTAATTCGAGTTTTATCTAAATTGACTGAAATACGGCGATAGAGATTGAAGAACTCGAAAAAATCGTGTCAACATGGAACTTTGTTAGCGTGCATCACGTAAACCAATAGAGAAACATCTTGGCTAGGGTGCCTGGGGGTGTATTTCTCAAACTCTTCTCGGCTCGGCTCACTCGCGTCAATCATTTCATTAGAAATACTTTCGTTATAATATAACGTATGATTCCTTCCAAATTCCAATTTTTGTAGCAACCCTAGTAACTATGTTAGTGCGGTTACCGGTTGCATAGATGATTTGAATAACATTCAAAAATTCCATTACTTACTTATTTAGTATTCCACACTAATAACGAACAGTTTATTGAAACTAGGGTGAATGAACTACCATCTGAACATAAATATAGCAAAAGCGGTTATATCTTTATTGCATGGTATAACGTCTATAAATTACTCAATAATCCAATAATCATATTTACCTATTTAATACAAGTTGAATAATTATTAATATTGAATAACTAAGATATAAAACATATAATAAAAATTAATTAAATTTATATTAATATGTTTAATAAATAAACTATTAAAATTAATAAAAGCTGTTATTTTCGCGTGGACTGAAATATATTTAAATAGTGTCGGCATATACCTGCCAGATATAAAAGTCTGCCTAATTGTCCACAAGGACATAAAAAGATGATCACAGTTTTGACAGATAATGCGATGAATAATCTTCACATTTGCTAACCGAATCGGAATTTTATTTATAACATCATTAACAAACGGTGTAACAAAAAGAAAAGCATTAAGGAAACTTGGTAGTAAATTTCCTCGGTGGTATATGACCCCGCTAAAGTAGGCCGGCGCGGTCATTATTATCAAGCCGGCGCTTTCTTTTATAAAGAGGTGTTTCCTCGTTAATAGAACACAAATAAACAAATGTTTATAAATGTCAATAATAATCAGTTTACTTTATTTTTAAATATATGTTGTTTTGTATCAGGATGACACGATAAGTTATGAGGTTAGATTTACGACAAAACATATTTGAAATGTTTCTATCTATGATAGTTTTAAATAATTTATTGATCTATCCTTTGGTTGTTCTTGTTATTTCTTTAGTTTCGACCCCGCAGAAACATTTGTCAATGTCAATTTCTTTATTCAATAGAAATTACAATAAAATTGCACGCCTCATAAGCGAAGAAGAATTATGAAAATTTAGGGAAAAAATTAAAGATCAAGATCCCACCAAAACCTCTATTTTAATGTCTCTAGTTTTAGACTCCAGAGGTTATATTTTTTACCTTTAAATATTTGCTAGTTTATTTTTAATCATCCATACCTGTTTTCCATAAATAACTACAGGTGAGCCAAATAACGAAGCCTATTTAGTTGAAATATTTGTGTACATATATAAAAAAAAATTCAACTTTCAAAAACCAAACTCGCTCTTTGGCACAAACGGTCTCGTAAATGGAAAAACTTTCGTCAAAGTTTTATTTGTATCCAAAAATATTTCACGTCAAAGGTGAACCACGACGGGCTTCTTGTAATTATTCTAAGGTTTCAATATACCTTCACAACTCTCCTGTTGTTGCGTGGTCGACAGAGATTTCACATTTTTTTCATTTAGGAAGAAAATATATTTGTTTCACGAAATATAGTTGAGTGTAATCAAAGCAGGATTATTCTATAGCCTAACTAGACTTCAGCCTACGGCATCAAGATCAACAGGGGCCTACATTCAAGTTATTAGCAAAATTAGACGTATATGTCTAAGGAGCTGTGCCTGCGAACCAAAATACAAGTCTTTCCTTTTTATAATATTAGTATAGATATATATAAACAAACATAGATTAACGTAAGAGGTGAAAGGGTCTCATAAGTAGAATAGCCTAGAGCCTCTTATCATCTAAATCTGGCCCTGAATGTAGTGACCCTGATATTTAAAACTGGTGGTTGTAAATTTCTTCAAACGGGTCTATAATTATGTTACTAAGAGCTGGACAACACTGAAAAATGTCAGTATGTTCATAAGCCACGTTCTTCTCATCTAACTTTACAATAGAAATTCATGAAAGTTACTACTATTGAAAATCATAAAAAAGAATCTAGCGATAGGAATATTTCGCACTAAATATTTGGTACTATCTTTTGCTTCCGATTTTAATGGCGTTATGGAAAGTTATTTTTCACATACATATCGTACCCACGTCATTGTCTATACCCCTGACAATGTGTATGCAAAATTTCACTATGATCGGTTTATCATTTTACTTACTTTAATTGCGAAACTTGAATTAGCGTGTTAAATATTCGTTAGAACCTATGAAGGAGACAGTTGAAAATCGTATCTCGCCTGCGAGTAAAGTTGACACAAAAGAGGACATGCAGTATGTATCTTACTATCTCAAATATTCTATTAAACTTGAAGAATATTTTTTTTGTTTTTTTTTATTCAACCATCATTCGAATTCGCTATAGTATTATTACACTATAGCCATATTATTCATGAAGAATAGTATAGAGTACTTTTCATTTGAAAAGAAACAGTGTGTGCTACGGCAGAACTGAAAACTTCACCAAGGCATTATTAATAATATGAAATACAATTATGACCTATGAAATAACATATGTTGCTTATGTCGATACTGAATGCGAATGATCACGCCTTCTAATGTAACGCTCGCCGAGCGAGTGTAGCAATGACGCGTTAATTATAATCTCTCACTCCTTTAGCCGACTGGCGACGGTTTCACCCGAACGAGCGTTACGTAGCCTAGCGTGATGACTCAGCCTCATTCCAACTTAGAGTGCTCAGCTCGCCTAAAGAAGTTATCACATCGAAAAGTACTATTCCCAATGGTAAAAAAAAGTACTGCATTAGGAAAAAGATAGAACTTTTAATAACATGTGTAAGAAGTTACGAACACAGTATGTTTCGAACAAGTTTAAAGTAAGTAGATTCGACGGGAGCACGCGTGCATGACCCCATCATCCATCTGTTTACACGCTAATTACATAATACTTACGTAACTTTACCGTAATTAATATCATGTACGTAACATACACTTGTCCGCTATAAATTATATCACCAATTCCCTTGACATACAATTCGAAATTAATTATTATTTTTCATATCTGATATATCAAACTAAAATAAATTTAATACTGTGGCACACCTCTTTAAACTGAATAACCATTACGAGGAGTGGACGTGACAAAAGCTGTCGGGCTGGATAGCGACCTTCATAAATTTTTTAATGCGGGTAAAATAATTTATGCGTTCCCTTCCAGTTCAGGGCGACTGCGAGGGTTATGTTTGAAATTCCGTGAAGAGTTCAAATCCACCTACAATGAGAACTTGAGCTTTCGGTGATCGAGAACATCGTAATGAAACCATAGCATGTTGGTAGGGCTTTTTCTGATGCCCGCCCGGCTAGCTGGCACCTCGAGTTGAGAATCTGCCGCCAAATAACCGCAAATATGTGTTCCGGCAGTTTCACTTGAGAGCTAGTCTCTCCAATAGGCTTAGCGTGTCCACCATCTTGGGCCACATCGTCACTTAACGTCAGGTGAAGTTATGGCTATACCGCTAACCTATAAACTATTAAAAAACACCTTACCAGCTTGCTTGATTGCAGGATATAAACTGGTTTATGGGTACGATGACAGCTATTAAGAGGGCTATACATAATTTTCATATTCTATCACCCTCCAAACCTATAGATACATGTAGATGTTCCCGAGTATTAAGCTTCACGAACTAATAAGTAAATAATAGTATAATTTGAATTTTATAAGGTGAAAGAGGTTTGGAATTACGAATATTTCGACGAAGAAAGTCGTATTATAAGGTCGTATTTCGAAGTCATTGTACGCCGACGTGAACCCTCTGTTCCCGCGGGAGCTGAGGTCAGACAGAACTTTAGGCTTTTACTAAATTCTATCCCATTCGTTTACCGTAGCAAATAATTTGCAATACAGTACGGCAAGTTTTAAAAACATTAATAAATATATTTACTGCGTTGTGGGATATGTTAATTGAGGTGGATTGGATCTATATATATATGGTACATCCAGTTATATATTACAGTATCCAGTCCAGGTATCCATCGGAGTAGGGCTGTTTCTAACACCCGCCTAGCTAACTACCACCCTCAAATTGAAAATCTACCACCAAATATTAATAGGTGTGTTCAGGCAGGTGCACTTGAGAGCCAGTTTCTCCACAGGTTTAGCGTGTCCACTAACTTGGGCCCTATCGTCACGTAACATAAGATGAGATTATGGCCATAACAATAAAATCTATAAACCAGTCATTATAGTTTACGTAGATTTGATCAAAGTTTTCTTAACGCCTAGGTTAGAGAAGATTCACTAAAAGATATGCACTTACTTGCCATACAGTTTCTCTTAGCACAATGGAGTCAGTCTGTCGACCTCTCTCAGCCCGGTCAATAATACAAATCTCTCTCCGATATTTTTAAATGCTTCTGCTAAAATCTATTTTAATATTCCAGCGTAAATGAAATACGGTGTTAGAGTTACAAAGGTAAAATTAATTACAAATATATAAGCGTTCAATAAAATCATCAAACAGTATTTCTACAGATATATATTAATATTATAAAACGGAAAAGTTTGTTTGAACGCGCTTATTCTAGAATTCCTAGGAATTAGCAGTTACATTTCAAAAATCCTTTTTGTATTTCACAGAGCAATAATTTAGGAAGGCATTAGGCCATTTAACATCACGCTACGACCAAACGAAGTAAATTTGTATTGATAAAATTAACAAAACGGAAATATTCGTATTTTTATTTGTAACGAACAAACTCAAGAATTACTGGACTGATATCATTTTTTTTTTACCATTAGAATGCTACATTAACCCTGAGTAACATAGGCTATATTTATTATTTTATATAATGATTAAATAAACTTTTAGTTCCACACGACCGGAGTCGCGGACACAGCTAGTTTACATATAAGTAAAATAGCAGTGGACCGCGACTTCGTTTAGAATTATAAAGTATTGAATAAATTTAACTTGTTTTTGAGATCTTGTTCAATACAGTTTTGCTCCTTTCGTTGGTAGCGTGATGTTAATTAACCTAAAGCTTTCCTCAATGATAACTCTATAGAATGGTCTGGTTGTAAGATTAGTGCAAAGGAGAGGCTTTTCTCCTTTTTAATATTGACATAGATTGAAATAAAACTAATTTAAACGGATTTTATCGCGGTTATTTATTAAATTTTGATCCCGACGTTTCGAAAGCTTTTCCGCTTCGTGGTCACGGGGCGGACTGAGGTGTAGGTTGTCCAGAAAAGTTTATGTTACTGTGTCTACCTTCAATTTAATTTTTATTATTTATAGTGTTCCGATCTACGCAGAAAGAGCTCACAGTGTCTTGAGGTCTGGCAATTGGTCTTTTGGGTTCCGATTTAATCAAATGTATAATTGGATCCCAGGCTTGTGCTAGCTTCCAACCATCTTCTCTATTGAAATTTGGATGTTTTTTAATTTCAATAGCCTCACGAATCATCCTAGGTAGGAATCGGTGTTCTTTGGCAAGGATTTGTGGCTTGTCGAATCGAAGGTAATGTTTGGAGCCTTTTTCTGAATGTTCAGCAACTGCAGACTTCGTAGAGCGTCGGTGTTTAACATCAGCTATATGTTCTTTTACGCGGGTCCCTATATTATAATAAAAATAATAAAAATTAAATTGAAGGTAGACACAGTAACATAAACTTTTCTGGACAACCTACACCTCAGTCCGCCCCGTGACCACGAAGGCTGAAAAGCTTTCGAAACGTCGGGATCAAAATTTAATAAATAACCGCGATAAAATCCGTTTAAATTAGTTTTATTTCAATGAATAATATTCGCGTAAACCTAAGAAATCATTATTGACATAGATATTTGTAATAGGTAATTTTTTATGGAATCTGATTCTATATTGATTTGATTTTTTATCTGATACATTAAAAAACCAACCTATTTATTGTATAATCTTCAGAACTTTAAAACTTTATTTTTTAATTTTATAATAAACATAAATAATCAATAATCAGAATAATTTTTGTCGATATTCGAAAATGTCAAAGTTATTAGGTTCGTTTTGAACTACATATTGCAGACAATAATAATGTTTAAATAAGTTAACTGTTTTAACTTCTTTGTATTTCCGCCATTAGAAAAATAATTTCCACGTACGCGTATCGCAGGTTGGGTGTCACTGGTCGAAATTACTTGACTTCGATTAGTTTACCTTGTTTTCCATTTTAACTGTCTATGTAACAAAGACTCTCAAAGCTATAAAATGGGTAGTTCTAACTGTCGCTATATATAGATTAAACTGTGTTTAAAATTAAGTTATGAGGGTAGTGCAGGGATCTGTCACGACCACTATGACTTCTTCATCTTTTTATTTAATGACCACATGTGTCCGCACACAATTTTGCCAGTGTCACGTAGGTAGAACCATAATCGATGGAGATTGTATCAAACATTTTCTTTTTCTCCTTCAATTATATTCAAAACAGGCTATTCACAAATAAATAGACAACACAAACAATGTATGCAAACTACATATAAAATCTATTATTAGGTTACAAATATACACCACAGAATGATACTAAAATCTTTAAGTTTAATTTCCTTAGTTCTAATAAAACCTGACAGGCATTCTACAACTAAGCAATTATCTATAACAAGAGAACCACTATGCCTTTGGTGATAAACCTGTCATAGTGACTCGCATTTCTTGTATCGTGTGTTGGTATCTGCCATTGTGTATCTAGTAACCAGAAGGCTTGCGAATTGGTATAACAATGGGACTTGATTGCCGATCAAATGAGATAGTTACCGTTGGGCTTTAATTGTTCTGTGTTTACTTACCATCCTTGGGCAAAGCCGTCACTTTGACGTGCCTCATTAAAGAACTGTAAAATAAAGCAGTGATGGCGCAGTGATACGGGCACCGCATCGATAAACCTGAGTTCGAATCCCTGTAATGAGCCGGAGCTTTTCGGTGAAGAAAAATATGGTTAGAAACCATAGCATGGTGGTAGAGTATTTTCTAATGCCCACCTTGATAACTACCAGTCTTGAGTTGAGAATATTTTCCTAAATACTTTTAAGTGAGTTCATGCAATTACACTTAAGAGTAAGTCTCCCCTTATCTTGGACCACATCTTCGCTTAACATCTGCTGAGAGTGAGGCCGCGAAGTTACCGTGTACAGTTGTGTAAGTGAAGTTGTGGAACAGTCTTCCGGCCCATGTATTCCTTTCCTCATATTACATCGAGTAGTTCAAGAGAAACATAAAAAAGCATTTACATAGGCCGGTATGACAGTAGCGACTGGCGATGGATTGTCGTTCTCTCGATGATCGCTGCTGTTTTTGGACTGTACTATACTTAACATCAGGTACAGTGCAGTCACTTTGCCGAGCTAACACAAAAAAGGCCAAACGTGAACCTATGAACTGTGAAAAATTTCTACGGGTATATTTCATGTCTCTATTTAAAATGATTGGGTAACTTAACACTTTGTTGATTACTGACAAGAGTTTCAAGGTTACTGAGGGACCGGTTCAAGTTTAAACGCTTTCTATGTTATTAAACTTTGTCATTTAGAAACCTGCTTGTAATTTGCCCCCAGAGTGCTTAGCGTTAGGAACGCGTGTTGAACTGGACATATCAAGGGTATTTTCCTCATCAAAGTATGAGAGAAGTTAAATTATTGAAGTTTGACACATGGTTGAAAGTTTTATGGATTTTTTTTTATATATTATAGGATTAGCATTATGGCGCCAAACTCACCTAATGTTAAATGACGTGACTCCAGATCGCGGAAACGCTAACTCTATAGAGGGACTGGCTCTCAAGTGCAACTGCCGGAACACATCTATATGTATCTGACGACAAATTTTCAATTTGAATATAAGGTAGCTAGCAAAGTGAGCATTAGAAAAAATCCTACCACCGAGCGAAACTTTTCTAAACCAATTTTACAAATTTGGAAGTTATAGCTTGTTTAGCCAAGTCTGGCAATTTTTGGATAAGTAAAACCTTCAAGGTTGCCTCTCCTATGTGCTTGCGGCATATATTTATTAAATATTATAAAGTCGAAAAGTTTTCTTATTTGAACGCACTTATCTTAGATACTCGGATTTCATAAACTCTTCCTGTACTTGATAAAGCAATCACTGGGGAAGATTTTTGGCATTTATTAGCATATTATATAGACATATTAACATCAGTAATAGGATAAAAGCTGTATTAAAAAGTCACAAAAATGGGACATAAATATTAAATCATATTTAGTTCTACGCGAAAGATGTCGCAGAAATAACTAGTAATACAGACCGATTAATTCGCAACTGTAAATATTTATTGTTATTTCAAAGTTTCAAGTGTTCAATTTTACCGGCAGTAATCGATGCTTGCCTACTTCCTTTATTAAAAATACTTAAGGTCATGAATAAATAAAATAAAAAGAAAATTGATCTACGAACTGAGATGTGACAGTTGTCGTTTTTGTCTGTACGTGTTAATATATAGATAATGTAATTAGTAATGTTAATATATGCTTCTAATCTCGCTCAAGATCGGAGATATACCTATTGTGTATATCATAATATTACATTAGTTAATAATGGTATAAAATAAAATTTTATATAACAAAATATTAAAGTTTTTTTATAGTCTTGTTTAAAATTATCCGAACTCGAGATTGGTTTTAAAATCCGTAAAGCAATATAATGTGAGATAAATATTCTGTACTGAGTAATAAAAATTATTTTGACATTTTCGAGTCGTTAAGATCTACATGCATATAATATCCACAAGGAGAACACGATTCATCCACAATCTAGAAAGGTTAATATCAATTCCCGTTCACATCTCGCCCGAGAACGACAATATTGGAGAGGTACGACCTATCCAAATAAACCGGCTAAATCTGAAACAAGTTCAATCGCTGGAAATGTATACCGCAAATAATGTATACATCCTTGCCGGGTAGCCTCTATCTGCCAAGCCTCCACTGCCTCCCAAAGTGAATGTAAAATAACGATCACAACCGAAAACGTACGAACGGCTTCGGCCCTCTAAACTTATATATACACCCTATTCGACAAATGTCTTGTCAGTACATTTGAGATTTCCGTGGGGTACGTACGCTACTCGCTCGTTCGCCGCGAACGAATGTAAAAACATTGCAAAAACTGTTATGTGAACGTCGTGTTCGTTTGTTATCAAAACATTGAAATGCCAACAGATATAATGTCGAATTGTCGTGGCGAACATTTCGGTCGCGGTTACACGAAGAAATGCGGCGAGAGTGAACTAAAGTCCGGATTTCTGGTGCTACTGGGACCCGGAGGGATGCGGCAGGACGTCCGAGTTGTCGTATACAGGACCTCTCTGGAGCATTTTGCCGTTATATACCCGAGGAAGCGAGTCTCGAAGCCGATAGGCGTCGTCAACTTGAGGAACACTTCCGTGGAAAAAGCGGAGTCTAACACCGGCTTTGTCATACGACAGAAGGGTTACGATAACACCATTTCGGCGAAGTTCTTGTGTTCAGAACGCGAAGTGGCATCGTGGGTCATAGCGTTCACTTCAAATGCATCGCCGCACTCCGCACACGCCAGCCTCCCGGTGTTGGTCGAGGCGGAGGAAAGCTAAAAGGATATATCCTGTCAAACCATCGGAATCGTTCTTACTCCGCGTCTAAAAGCGGATTTTTAACACGTTCACATCCTATCGATGTTATGTTTGTTTTGTGACGGGATGCGAAAAAGTGAAAGTGCCGGGTTTTTTGCACAAGAAAGTGCCAGTTACCTGAAATCGTTATGTATCAGAGCTTGATGAATGCGAGCTTGCAGTCTGTTTGAAGCGTGGCTCATTTCGATTTAGGGTGTTCGATGTAACTGTCTATTTTTTACACCGTCGATAATAATCGCATCTATTGTAATTATTGGATCATAAAACAATTAGTCTGTTAGCTTTAACAACCATAATTATTCTCGGAACGCAGACGCTGAAAAAATGTTGTTCGCGAATCGTATAAAATATGCAGTGTCTAGCTAGTTGAAGGTCGGTGACCTTTAGTCGTTGAGGGGTGAATTTATGATGGAAAAACAGGAATAAACTCATAAATGAGAATGCAATCTTCGTGGTTAATCCGAAGATATGAACTGGGATCGAATGAGCTTATCTTAAAAATATTATCCTTACCTATATAAACTCTTTGTACCCTTATGTGATATATTCAAGATTTGTCAAGTAAATAGACATGTAACTACAATATAGATGTAACGTATATTGTATATAAGACGTAGTTAAATTCATTAGTATACCGAATCGTCATAGGTTACTCTAAAAGAGTACACCTATTTTAATTAATACATTTACTTTTTTCGATCGACAGAGATTCTCGTATCTAATTCTTTATTAGAAGCGTGAATTCAATCGGGTAATAACTTCAATAAAGATAAATAATTTTTCATTTATAACGGAAAAGCGTAATGACCGTTCCAGAGATAGGGTTGATCCCTTTTATTTGAGAAAAGAAATTCGATACAACTGTAGTATCGAGATAAAGTAGTTCATAAAACGTGAAGGGAGATAGGACAGTTATTCGATTTCTTTGTTTTATGTATATTTGAATGTATATTAAACTCGATCTCATTATGACAATGCCTTTTCATTTACACGTTTAGTAACATGTTTAATGGTTAATATAATATACAAATAAAATTGAAGTGTCTCTTTGTAATGTAAAAATAACAGATTTTTACTAAATGCGTATCAAAGTATATGCGGTACTGTAAATATATATATTTTTTTTTTTTTTCGCGTCTGTCTGTCTGTTTGTTACGGCTAATCTCTGTAACGGCTTGAGCAATTTTGACGGGACTTTCGCGGGCAGATAGCTAATATTCGACGGAGTAACTTAGGCAACTTGTATTTCAGCAAAAATCACGGCTCCGCGAAAATTTTTAATAAATAATCATTACTTCCACTCGAACTAAGTAAATAAATAAATATAAAGTAAATTGATATGGTAAATTTTACCAACAAAAACAAAATTTGGGATAATAGTCCCTTCATTTACTAAAAAAATATATTGTTTATGTAATTTATATATTGAGACTATATTTAAATTTCTAAAGAGCGCTGATACAACTGATTTGGACTTTCGGTTTTATGGATATATGGTACTTCTCTGGTCAATGATATATATTTCCTAAGGGGCGGCAATTTGTCTTTGCAATAAAAATAACAAGAAGTTAAATATTTAATATTAGTACTGCATATAAAATAGTATTTTTATTTCAAAGGAAGGCCGACAACACTGTATTCAAACGTCGGATTTTTTATGTACAGTTATTAAATTAGCGAAAGAAGTAATGCAACAGACGTGTTGCAAATTGCAATCCGTTTTGCAATATAACCTTAGCGTGTTGCTATAAGTATACCTAAGTATACCTAACTAATAAATGTATATTGTAATGTTTGGTTAACATGAATAAGTCAAGAACTTTTTATGAATAGAATATTGGTAGATTTATTATTTATTCTTCAATACGTCGACATTTGATTTGAAATTGATGTTACAATCATGCCATTTTAAAATTGTTTGAGTTTGAAAATATAGAATGGAAACCTATTTGATCATAATTTCATCGTTGCTATAATTAAATATTGTAAAATATTTTTTGAAAACTTAATAATTGATAATAAGTACTTTTATTTTTTAAAATGTATTTATGTATTAACATTGGTTACTAATTCGTTTTACGTCGACATCTCTGCTTTTCAATTCTAAATAATCGCTTATAATAATTATTATAATTTAAAAAATGTGTATATATTGATTTATATTGGTTACCAATTCGTACCTCGACATATTTGCTTGTTTCTTTTGACAAAGATATCAAACGGTGACCAATCTATTTTTTCACCTGCTACTCATGAGAATAACATAACATGTATGAACATGTACCACATAGAAATAAAACTAATTCAAACGGATTTTATTGCGGTTATTTATTAAATTTTGATCCCGACGTTTCGAAAGCTTTTCAGCCTTCGTGAGTCACGTTTATTTCAATGAATAATATTCGCGTAAACCTAAGAAATCATTATGTACCACATACTACGACCCTGGTCTCATTGACTCTTATAGACAGCTTATCTGTTTTTTTAACCTATATGCTTTTCATAAGTTTTCTTTAACCCTGATAGTATGGCTAATTTTTTATTTTATATTAATATAAGTACAATAACTGTAATGGTTCTACAGCGTAGTTCACAAACTGTTAGACCTGTCCATGTCTTAGCTTGCAACGGCAGTCTTCAATAACATCATAGCCTCCTCCAATGTCTCTTCATGCTTCATTTTCAAAAACCGATATTAGCAAGACATTAATTTGTTTGCTGAGTATCCGGTTCACATCCACGCGGTACTGGAAAAGTATGAATTCGGGAACTCCTTTGTTCCTGCCATAATAGGCACTACCTTGCAGCCGCGGTTTTGAAGATCAATCGGCATGAGTTCAAGGTGAAAGAGAGATGACGGTCTCACGTTGGACAAGTCAATAACATTCTCGAACTAAGTGAAAAAAAAACTCACTTTTTAATTTTTAGTGTAATGCCTAGCTACTGTTGTAAAGCTATTTTTAACACCAACTAAATTACGCATACCTAAAAAAAGGTTCAGACATAGAGTCCGCAGATTGTATATATTATAATAATAAAAAAATATATATTCTCGAACTTAAAGGCGATAAAACACGAATCTTAATGACGTCTCTAAGTATATAAAGATGTTCTAAGTACTGTATCTTTAATTCAAAACAATGGACAGCCGATCGCTGTAACCTCTCCAGACCATCAAAGAGGTATTGGTCACAATTGTCCCAAAATTTTTATGTCGGTTTTCTGAAGATTATAAATTTTTTTTCTCTCTTTCTTTGTAATTAAGTTATTAATCCATCTGACAATAATATCTCATCATACTCATTTGCATTGATATCTGGGTCATTGTGAGTTTCCTGTTACGTTTTACGTTATGAAGTGCGTGGTCAGAAAATTTCAAAACTACCAAATTCCTAGCTTTTAGTTTTCTTGTTGCTAGATAACGAGGAAATAACAAATAACTGTATTCTTTAAACTTGGAGACTAAAGAATCATTTGTGTGATTCACAAATTATTGTTCTGAGTTTGGTTGGTACTTTTATGTCCATCAATTGCGGGCATAATGTCGTTCACACTTGACATTGGAGAATGTGCCATCCTAAACCTGAAACTCGGGCAATTTCCTTCAATAAGTATGGCTATTGGCATCATTAGCTATGGCGCCAACGATATATCCTTGGCGGGGCATCCATGTGTTCCACGCGTCGCTACGGGGATACGATCTTGAAGTTTTCAAAAATAGCCGGACAGGAAAATAATTTGCTAGGTTTAAAAATATATATAAAAATAACCTAAAAAAGAAAAAAGAGACTTCATAGTAAAAATTTTACACACTAAATGATGATTTATCAAAACCTACAGAATATTTGCAGTCTTAAGATTTGACACACAGAGAGATCCTTGAAACAAATTCGACAATAATAAATTATCTAATAACTTGCCAAATTTAAAAACAAAATTCGTATAGAAGTTTTTCTTTAGTACTAATGCGCTTAACAGGTCACAGTATATTCCATTGATTAAGCGTAAACAGAAATGTAATTAAATTCATGAACAAATCAGTGGAGCTGGGTCAAGCACTCAGGAGCAGATGAAGTTAGTTTAAAATCAAATACAAAATTCCACTAGGACATACGAGTACATACAAGAAACTAATTAAAAAAAAACATAGCAAAATAAGGGAGATATGGTGTTGGATTTAACTAGAGATCCTATGTAAACCAAACTTATTTCTTAATCGATTATAATAAAAATAATGTTTAGAAGAGTATGTTTTTCATAATGTTCATCATTAATTGTAATGGGCCATTCATAAAATATTAATTATATATTATTTTATACTAATATTATGAAGAGGAATAATATGTATTTTTGTACGTAACGTACGTTGTAACAAATAAACGTCACGTTTTCTTAAACTTTCTCCCCTCGGCCCCCATGGTACATATTGTTACAGTACGCAACGCTCCTCCATCGTAAGTGTTAACGTGTTTTATGAATGGCCATATTAGTATATACATATGTAATTATTATATTTCTTCATACGAAAGAAAATTGTTTTCTGCACGGTTGGTCTAGCGGTTTAGGCGGTCGTCTCGCTGCTAACGCGAGCTGTTAGTTCAAATCTGACCCAAAACAATTATGTGTGCGATCGACAAATATTGTTTCTGAATCTGGGTGTTACAATGTATGTGTTACTTGTATGGCTATTCATACTTAATATTAGCGAAAATCATAAATATCATAGTAAAAAAAAAGTTAATACAACATTCTGTTTCTGTATGTAAATAATTCATTTGTGGTACAATTGCGCATTCGTATTTAGATTCTTAAGAATGTTGTGAATATATTCGTTTTAAATATTCTTATACCGAATTTGCAGTCTCCAAAATTGCATAACATCTCTTTGACCCGTGAACAGACGTTCGTTGGCAAGTAGAAAAATTAATATTTATGTAATGTTTATTATCTATGTAACTAAGTTTTTTCATGTTTGTTAACAGTTGTAAATAAATGAATAAATTAATATATAATATTGGTATTGTTTTTTTTTCTATTATAGTTCGACAAAGTGACTGAACCATCCCTTTTTTATACTTAAGGTTCTAGCGTTATTGCCTAAATCTCATCTGATGTTAAGTGGCGATGTGGCCCATGATGGTTGACACGATAAGCCGCGTGGAGGGTCTGGCTGTCAAGTGCAACTGCCGGAACACACCTATAGGTATTTGACGGGAGATATTCAACTTGAGGCTGGTAGCTAGCCAGGAAGGCATTAGAAAAAACCCTACCACTATGCTATGTGCACAAAAATGATCAATGTTTCACAATTCAATTCAACACACACAGAAATTTTAATAACACATAATCACTTATAACTGGCGCCACTCGTTAAATATAGCAAATTAAACTATACTTATTTGCTTTAAAGTAATTATATATAACAAAGAAATATATAAATAAAGGTGTAGAGATAGAGTTTTTTTTTAATTTTTCATATTTTCGAAAGTCTAAAAGAGAAACCTGCAAAAGTTCTTGTTATGGAAAACAAACAACTCGAACGATAAACTTGTAACAGAGCCATAGAAATTCGGTTGTGGGCGAGCAGTGGTGGGACGTAAATATCTATGCAGCCTTACAAACTACAAAAAAGTTGTTTGAATAAACTCGTTAAAACTTTAGTGTCGTAAAGGAAAATATTTTTAGCATTTAGAAAGGGAATCTTCAAAAACAACTAATAATAATAGCACGACAAAGTCTAATTAACATTGTGGTTCTTTCCAGAGCCGTCTTTAAACTATTGTAAGCCCTAGGCACATTTGGATAATGGGACTCCTATAACCTTGACAGAGAACTATTTGTTAAAAGAGACGAAGATAAGCGAGGTACTAGATTTATTTTTACCTTATATCATATTAAATGAGTAGGTAAATCCTTTTGATCGTGAATGTACTACAATAGATTCGAGATGGACGAAATCTTTAACTATTGAATTTAATAAATAATAATTATTTTAAAAGTACATAATTTAATTTAGTCGAAATAAATATGTTTTTCATTTTTAAATTTGGTCTATTGTATGGCAATCTGGAAAGAACTAGGTGTTTCGACTACGAAAAACGTCTGATGAATGTCTCGACATAAGTGCCTCGTTTCGTTGCCGCATTTCTACCGTATTTATGTATCTGGGTTTGAGTAACTATCCGCCTTCTGACATACCTTCGATAATATATATTCAATTTTTTTTTTTTTATGAAATAGGGGTCAAACGATTAAGCGTGTCATCTGATGGTAAATGATCACTGCCACCTATGACACCCACAACCTCAGAGGAATATAATTGTGTTGTGATATATATTATAATTCATAGGTATACTTTGTGATTTGGCCCTATGTTAAGTGATACTGGTGTTATGGCAATACTGAATCGCGTGATAAATAAAGAACAAAGAAGGCAGTTATTTGTAACCCACATACACACATTTCACCATAAGAAAAATAAAGCAATACGAGATTAAGATCGAGCGTAAAAATTAGAACAAGAGAGCGAGGATTCTCAATAATGTTGACACAATTTTTGTTCACAGAGTGTATAGCAAATGGGTTCTATCGATATATGACAACCAACTGAACTATGACTAAACAAGAACAGTAGTTTCTTTAAAAAAACGTCTTACACGTGGTAGAAACGATACATTCTAAAAACTACCACACCACAAGTGAGACGCAGTTAGTCTAAATCAGTGTTTCTCAAACTTTTTGGTGTATCACCCACTTTAGTGAACATTTAATGCGTAACGAACAAAATTTTTTCAGATTTTTTTATCCTCTCCAAATATTACTTGAAGTTTCAATAGCCCCTTCAGATAACCTCAACCTCAGCAGTGGTACTGCCCACTTTGAGAATCTATAGTCTAAATAATGTATTTTGTAACGAAACCTTTGTAACGAATACCTGTCTTTCTCATTTTCTCTACGTTATATATTTCCGCGGGGTGTATAGTGGGCTATAAGTTGGTGCAACTAGTACCCTTTTAGTCGGCTTTCTGAATGAGAGCAAAGAGCTTAACTAGCTGTAGCCCGTAATCTCTCACCAGTGGCTCCAAGAAGTTGTAGTGTACGCAACAGCCACACCTTGGTAAACCACGTCGACTCGTGGGCTAAACCTGGTTGAGAGGGTTCTATGGAGTGACATAGTCTAAATAGGGCTAAATAATTTTACGGTTACTCCCCGTATGTACATAAAGTCTGTTTCGGTGATGAAGACACGTCGCAGCTGATAAACGATCGACGTTGGCTGATCCGGCGAGACAGCAAGGCATTGTTGAAGGCTTAGGGCGACAGTAGGAGTCTAGTTGTTACTGTCGCTCAGAAACAGCACCCAGTTATCCTCCGGTCGTAGCGGTTTTCGTGCCATCGGAGAAAGGAGAGCTGGCTAAGAGAGTGCATCCGAGCCTGCGCGTTCTCCTATGTACTAATATATCTCCTGCGCAACTGACTGTTTCTACGAAAAGGATTCCGAAATCTGAAGTCCTACGGTGATGGATAAAGGTAAAGAGGTGTGGTTAAGATGCATACTAGGCTTTGTCTGCTATCTACACGTAGGCGGCTTATGGAAAGTGGTCGCTTCTGCATTGCAACGGGGTAACAATGTGAATTCGGTAGCACCTTAAGTGGCGAAGCAGCTCTATTTAGAGAGGCACTGCATCCCCCGCTCAGCCGGGGACGAGACTAGAACAGGTGTCTCAAACAAATGCTTACCCCAAAACTAACTGGAGGTAGTAACCGCGGCTGCCTAGGCATACATTTCGAACTTACAACTATGAAAATGGAATCCTAAAGTGTGCACAATGTAACCGTACGTTTACTGCTAAAATAGGATACATTAGGCACATAAGAGCGAAACATCTGTTCTCTTAATCTATTTTTCTCTCTTTCTAGTAGAATAAGTCGCTGTTGCCAAAATCGGCAAGGATGATGCTAATGATGATATTTCCTCTCTTTCATGTAACGAAACGTGCTTAAGCGTGACATGTTCTTGACATCGCACTATTAATTTTTGTCTAATTATCAAGTCGCCGTCTAATAAAAAAGGTCCGCTACAAAAATTGTTCTACGAAATATTACGACATAAAAGAAAGTTAATAACTCCATCGGAAATAATAGCTGTTATTTATGCAATCATTTAAAATGATTTGTATTATGTAATTTTATCTAAATTCTTAAGTTTGCGTATATAAGACACAGTTAATAATTAGCATATAAATAATAAAAGTTAACCTGATATAATTTTAATAATATTACGTAAAGTTAGAATCTGGGGTAAGTGTAAATATTATTTTAATACATTGCTTAGATTCATACATATTTAAAAACCTTGTGCCACGATGTTCTTAACCGTTTACAGTGAAATTTTGTATCATTAGGTCCAAATTGAAAGATGGAATAGTTTTACTCCGATAAGCGACTTTAATCCCGAACAAATTAGGTGGCGCTTTAGTCGAGTTCTTGGCTCCTGGAAGACAAAATGTATATTGAGATATTGCTGAAATAATACCTATGTTTTATAATAAACCGTTGGATCCGACTCGCTTGGTTATTGCTTGGGAACATTGTATGAACCAAAGTTAAGAATAAACACCCTTTTATTCATCAACGTGATGTTTATGTTTACAGACTTCCTCATCACAACGTACAAACACATTTACCCGGGCTCAAGTTAAGGCGAGAGGGGCAAGTGTTGACACATCAGGTGGTAATCACCCAATATCACCCACTAAAACGCAACACGGTGACACTTCAAATTTCCGTGTTGCTAGAAACCTGGGGCAGCATCCACTCTTCTATTAGAGAGATTACTATAAGAATTACTGTTAAAATGAACGGAAAAAGAGTGATGCTGCAAATCTCGCAACAAGGAAGACCGATGAATGAATGACACTGGAACCTGCTAGTCAAGTTGATGTAGGATTCTTCGAGACTGACATAATAACATGTTTATTGTAGTTATACATTCTTTGGCGCGTCCTAGATGTGCGAACGCTATGATGGATGTGTGAAGTGTCTAGAATAGATAGAATTAGGATTGAATATATTTGAGGAGGCGTGAAAATAAATCCTGTGATAGAGAAATTGGGGAGTAATAAATTAGCATGTTATGAGAAATGATACAAACCATATAATTAAAAGAATGTTACGTATGAAGGTGGGTGGGTGTAGGAGACCGAAGAAGATATGGATGGGCTGTGCAAGTAATGATATGTGTACAAGTGTGAATATTGAGATGACAATTGAAAGAATAGAGCGAAATAAGAAAAGCCAACCTAGGTGGTCTATTTAAAGCGATGGCACCTCAATGGTAGTGTGAATGGACTCCGCGTCAAGGGACATTGAGTTGGAATCCACCTACAACGATCATGAGCTTTCGGTGAAGGAAAACATCGCTAGGAAACCATAGCATGGTGGTGGGGCTAATGCCAGCCCGGCTAGCTAGTACCCTCAAGTTGAAAATCTGCTGCCAAATAAAGTGTGTTCTGGCAGTTACACTTCAGAGCCAATCCCACCACAGGTTTAGCGTGTTTACTAACTTGGGCCGTATCGTCACTCAGATCAGGTGAGATTATGGCCATAAGGCTAATACTTTAACTATAAAAAAAAAAAATATAAGGATGACTAGAAGAAGTGCCTTGGCCTCAGGCATCACGGTAGTTTGAAGTCTCGCTGTGGAGCATTTTAGTGGGTAATCTTGGGTTATTAGCATCCGATGAGTCTTGCGACATACCACCCTCCCCTTGGCCTGAGCCCGCGTAATGTGTTTGCGTGCTCCTAAAGTGCTAACGTAAATTCACATTTTTATTGTGTTCTTTTTTTTTATACTAACTATAAACGTATCAAATGCGTTTCGGTTTTCGTTATCTTTTTTATACTAAATACAAGATAGACAATGCTGAAGTTAGACGGTTTGACCTCTATATTTAGGATCGCGGACGTTAAAACGAGTAATATGCATGTTATATTTTTATTGGATCTAAAAATAGTAAAAAAAAAACTATTAATACACCTGCTGCAGCGTTAGCTGTCTAATCGAACCAACCACAATTTTCAAAATTAATAAAACATAAAAATGTTCTGTTAATATGTTAAATGACAATGTGTGTTAAATGAAGCGATTTCGAGCGATGATAACTCAGTCAGTAGTGTGTAAGGGCGCCGCATCGAGGGACGTAAGTGCGAACCCACCTGCAAAGAGCTTGAGTTTTCGGTGAAGGAAATCATCGTGATGAAACCGTAGCATGGTGGTAGAGCTATTTATAATGCCCACCTAGCTAGCACTCTCAAGCTGAAAATCTGTCGACACATATCTATATGTGTGTTGCACTTGAGAGCCAGTCCCTCCACTCGGATTAGCATATCCACCATCTTGGGCCACATCGTTACTAAACATCAGATAAGACTGTGGCAATACTGCTAAACCCATTAACTAAAAAATTAGTCGTAACACCTCGCATCTAATTCTGTCCAGACACCTTGACCGGATGACCGTTGTATCGGTCTATGTCTATCCTTGAACTTTTACATTCGCAGAATTCTAGAAGCGTGCACGGAATTAATCCCAACTTGCGATAACGATCTCGCATTACTTTAAATTGCTAACATATATCTCGCAGAAGCACTTATTATTGTAACATAGTATGCGATTAAAATGCTAATTAGTTGCAATATTATCTTTTCTGAACGTCGACGCGTCGATCGGACGCGGTCACAGTTATTGAAGGGCAGCAAGTATCTAATCTAGGGTTTTCTCAATTTTCAGTTCGCGGCGCACATACTTCTTAGCTATTTTGTCGTGGCGTCCAAACCTATCTAGCTGGTCGAAAAATATGGTACACTGATACTAGTTATGTAGATTACAGTAGGTACAAAATATAAAACGTCTACACTATGAATCCAAACTGTTTAGTTATATGATCATATGAATGATTCTATCCTCTCCTATTAATAGACTGCTAACATATTATTTAAAAAAACAGATCTTCATGTATTCAGTAATACCTTAAAGACCTTTAAGTCCGTCTATTTGATGAAGTAGTATTATATTTGTTATATAATTTCAATCTCAATTCATTTCATTTAAGTTTAATTACTTTTAATTTACATAATATAGTCTAGTTTGTTCAATATTCATTTTTTTGCTGTAAAATTATACTATGTATGTGTCGCTCACACAATAAATATGTGTCATACTCAACTATAATTAAGGTTACATTTGTGCTTGAAATTGTATATATGTATTTTTAATTTTAAGTAATATCATAGTGTAAGCCTTTATATTAAAAATGAAAAGAAAAAAACATTAAATTTACAGTTTCCGAGCAGGTAGGTAAGTATTTAAATTTAATCGTGTATTTTGTACCTGCAACACTTAAGTTGAGGTTTCGGAGAATTGTAAAGAAAATCGCTTCACGGCTCCCTTCTTCACTCTCAACGGCGCCGCGGCGCGTACTTTGGGAACTCCTGATTTAATCCATATCTGCATTAGTATTCAAAAGTATATTATTTGACTTCAATATCGCTTGATGTTTCCTGACGATGCTGTCAAAGATGATAACTTGCTAAGTGGTTCTAAAAATTGTCGTCACACACACCTATAGTTTTTTTTTTGACTTGACTGTCGCTCTTGTTCTTATGGGTCTTTAAAGCTTCAACGGACTTTTGGGGAGCTCAGAAAGCAGTCAGTTCCTTTTCCGAAAAGTAAAGTAGCGCTACAGTACAAAACGGCTGAACTTCTATTTGGGTAGTCATCGGCACGCAACTGTTGTAGATCTATGTGGTTGATTTATTTATTTATCATTTAAATGATTAGTACAAACGGCATCCTTGTTGCTAATAGCAATCTTTTCGAGGCAACCTTTAGATGGAAATGTTTCATGGAGAGGAACTAGGAGTATTTTGGGTGTAAAACTAAAATCAAACTTTATAACATACATATTAAACACATGTGAACTATGATACATATGAACTATACTATAAAATAAAAATTATAATATACAACATAGAGACCACGTAATAATATTACACAAATGTGAAACTAAACGAAGTACATATATGAATCAATATATATCACACAAACCTAAAATTGTCAGATAGTCCTGTTTCGAAAAAGGCACATAGTAATGGTTTATCCCAGCGATTTTTTCAACGTGGGGTAATGCTTTTAGGTATTCCCTCCCTGATGACAGCATAAGATTCGCCAGTAATACCCACTGAATTCCACGGTGTTTTTCTATCGCCTGTTGTGACAAGGAGCAGGATCTGTCTTCACATTGCACCTGCTTCTCGTCAGGCTTATCCCAACGATTTCAGCTAAACTATCTATAGACTCACTCAATAATGTTATACGTATATTTTTTTCTTTTTTCCGGCCTGGTACATACGCTGTTAGCCTTAAGGGCTTTGACAGCTTCAACGAACTTTTTGGGGCGAGTGCTGAGGGTGACAAAGTGGCTGAACCTCGGCTTGAGCTGCTGACGAACAAACGTTCGCGAGCCTAACTAACAGGTGATAACTTACTAAATTTAGTGGTCCTAGCGACGACCTTATAGAGCGAGCCACTCAATGGCATCGGGGGTAGTCTCTTACAGAACCGTGTAGGTGTACACGAATGATATGCAGTGTGATGATGTAATCTCAGTGATGTAGAGTGTCACTGTATCGCGCAAGCAGAGTCACTCGAGGGCTCCTTTCCGAAGGATCGAACCTAGTGATGTTTACATATGTATGATACATGCATTAAATGATCTTAATACTGAACTAATCTATTTTATAAAATATGAAAGAATACAGTTCCTTACAGAACCTAATGTTTGACGACAGATTTTAACAAGTATTGTAACTAGTTAGGCTGGCATTATTTTTAAGTACAACATGATAATGTTTTTCTTCACCAGAGGATCAAACATATTGCAAAGACACACGTGGTATTTTTTCATAGTATCTCTAGCAAAACAAAATATATTCCATTACTAATGTAAGAGTTAATTAATATATACATTAGTACAATGCATAATTCGAAATAAATCGTTCTTATAATATTTCTCTATTAGAATTTATTAGGCCGATAACAAACAGAGAAGTAATAAGAACTATACGGAACACCAAGAGCCTGATTGAGATCTATAATCATATGGGAGACATGTCTAGGTACGGGTTTATGTTAATAAGTAGTTATGTATGTCGGCTAGACAAGATGTTTGTCTAGTACATACCGTCTGGCAGGCTATGTTTGGCAAGGCATCAACATTATCATATACACAAGTTTTAGGATTTACTCGAGTTACAATGAATAGGGCTGACCTCTTTTTTTAATTTAGTGAAGTCGCTAATTTTTCTTTGGGAAATATTATTCCCACCAGAGATAAGGAGTATAAAAGCTGCCCCTAGTAGGGATGGTGAATATAGAACGCTGAAGAAAGGGTCGTAACGGAAAAAACTTACATTTTGATTTGTGTAGCCTCAATCCACAACATACGATACGGAAATTCGTCAAAAAAAATGTTGCTTAGGTAACTAACAACGTGAATTCTTTATATCAGGGGTTCGTAATATTATTCAGTTCGCAGCGCATATAAATATTAAGTAATTTCTCGCGGCGTCCTAACCTATCTAACTGGTCGAAATATATAGGTATAATGATACTAGAATAGTACAAAGAAAAGCTTCACGGTTCCCTTCTTCACTCTCTACGTCGCACCAGGGAGCCGCGGCGCACAGTTTGGGAGCCCCTGCCTTACATAATGGTGACATAAATATAATCGATTCTAATAAAAATATACTTTCAATTAACTATAACAAACGGTTTATCTCGATTAACCCCGACAAATCGATTAAATTTTCAGGTAACCTTCAAATTAGAGCATCTGTGTTCCTTTGAAATTTTGTAAGGACCCGCTACTTTTTATGCTAATTACGCAGACGGCCCATCTGATGGTAAATGGTTACCGTTGCCTATAGACAGCCGCAATACCAGCAGTATTAATTACAGTCTTGATGCTGACTAAAAAGCGCTGGAAAAAAGAATGAAATAAATTTTAGTTCCGCGCGAACAAAGTCGCGGTCCCATGCTAATGCATTATTAAAAGTAAAATAAATAATTAACTAAATCTAACTGTGGTTTAAAAACATTCGAGCGTTTAACCAAATGATCCGTTTAGTTTTATAACATTAATCGGTATAAACCACAATACTTAATTACTATGAATACTTAGAAGTTATTATTTCATTAGAGTATATGCCAACGAGTGTAGTATAACTAATTAAATTTGAAACGGTGATGACACTGTTGGTAGTGTGAACGGGTGCCTCGTCAATGGACGTGAGTTCAAATCTATCTACAACGACCCTGAGCTTTCGGTGAAGGAAAACGTCATAAGGAAATCATAGCATAGTGCTAGGGCTTTTCTAAACGCTAGGGTGACGCGGTGATTGCACCCCAGAAAGGTGACAGGTGGCCGTGGGGTTTTATTAGGTATTCTCGGTGGCTAGCGCCGGGTGAATCCCACATACCCCTCCTAGCCCCCCGAGGTGGGAGGGGTTACATAAATGCATTTACCCACCTTAAAAAAAAAGGGCTTTTCTAAAGCCCAACTGGCAAACTATAGCTGGTTTCTAAAGCAAACGGAAAATCTGCCGCCAAATAACTATAGGTGTGTTCCCAAAATGCACTCGAGAGCCAGTCCCTCGAGTAGGCTTAGCGTATCAACGTCCTATAGACCAAATCGTCACTTAATATCTGATGAGATTGTAGCGATAACGCCAGAACCTATAAAAATAAAACTAAAACCATATAATAATATATATATATAATAATTACTCAATTACCGAAACTCACCTTAAATCGTTATTCAAAATTTTAGGATATCCTTAAATTGAGCTGTTTCCAACTTCATACTGATCAACCCTAGTATAACAAAATGTAGCCATGTCACGAATCGATGCCAGTGCTTACTAATTTGACCTTTACAACATCCCACAACAATTCATGGATAACATACAGATAAGTTTTGACGGAGAAATTACGGTCAATGTCATTTATGAAGAATTTTCTATTTTTTTTAATATAGTTAAGGTTAAGCAATATGCCCACAATCTCACCTGATGACGATGTGGTCCAAGTTGGTGTGGTCCAAGCCTAGTGTAGGGGTTGGCTCTCAACTGCAACTGCCGGAACACACCTATAGGTATTTGGCGGCAGATTTTCAACTTAACGATGGTAGCTAGCCAGGCACGCATTAAAAAATAATTTACCACCATGCTATAGTTTTATAACATTTTCCTTCACCGAAAGCACAAGCTCATAACAGGAATTTGAACGCACGTCCATTGACGCGGCGACCGTACACTTTAACACTGAAGACACAGTTTTTACGATTACATATTTAGTATTGCGGTCAATTCTAAATTATGTTTTTAAGAAGTTTTAAAGATGTCTATGCGATTTTGAAGCGATGATAGCTCAGTGGTAGTGTGTACGACTTCGTGTCAAGGGACGTGAGTTCGAATCCAAGCACCTACAATGAGCTTGAGCTTTGGGTGAAGGAAAACATCGTGAGGAAACCATAGCATGGTGGTAGGGCTTTTTCTAATGCCCGCCTGGGTAGCTACCACCCTCAAGTTGTAAACCTGCCGCTAAATACCAATAGGTGTGTTCCGGCAGCTGCATTTGAGAGCCAGTTTCTCCACAGGTTTAGCGTGTCTACCAACTTGGGCCATATCGTCACTTAAGATCAGGTGAGATTATGGCCATAACGCTTAACCTTAAATATAAAAAAAAAATGGATCAATTAACCGTGAGTTTGACTAAAATTTAATGGTAAATTCATTGACTGTGTGGTCTAAGTTGGTAAGTAGTTTAACTTAAAAATACTATAGGTAAAACACATTTACAAGTGTTTTATGACAAATTCGAATATACCCTATAACAATATCAAGGTATTATTGATACGTTTCCCGTTACCAGAAACGTTAAAATTCAGTGTATGATTCAAAACCAATCCAATACACATGCTATCACGGAACCACGTTGCTTTAGAAATTAAACTTGTGATCTTCAGAATATTTTAGTCAGTAGAAAAAGCAAAAAACAAATGATAATTTATGAATAATTAGCAATCAATAAGACGCATCGTTAGTATGTATACAGTATACCTACTAATATTATAAGCGGAACAGTTTGCTTGTTTGAACGCTTTAATCTTAGGAACCAACTGGCGTGTTTCAAACATTATTTTCATATTTGATAGAGAATTTTTTATAATTAAAAAAGCACAGAGAAAGACCGAGATATTAAAAATCTCGCTAACACCAACAAAGCTGTATTGAATAAATTCCACGCGAACGAAGTCGCGTGCACACTGTCTATAGACAAATAAAAATAAACCTAAACATTAAAAACGACAAGTTTTCACTTAATTTCATAATACAGATGACCCAATGTTGTGCAATTAGGCATATCCGGTTTTACAAGAGCTCATCGATAGAACAAGTTTTTTTTAAATAATTTATACATAATTATTGTCCATAAAACATTTGATATCTTTAATTTATGTAATTTTATGTTATGTTGATATGTTAAAATAAATAGTGTCATTGGTGTTTATTTGTTCCATTTAGTATTAGTTAAGCTTTATGGTAGACTAACTAGCTGACCCCGCAAACTGTGCCATTTTTTTACTAACACGATACAAAAAATATATTTTTTATACTTTATAAATTTAACGTTATGGCCACAACCTGACTTGATTTTAAGTGACGATTTGGCCCGAGATGGTGGACGAACTTAGCCTAGCGGAAACTGATTCTCAAACGTAACTGCCGGCAAACATGTATAGGTATGTACGGACCCTTTGTCGATGGATATGAGCTCGAATCCCTGCAATGAGTTTGAGCTTTCGGTGATGAAAACATTGTACTGAAACCATAGCATGACGTAATGGCTTTTTCTAAAGCCCTCCTAGCCAGGAGTAGCCACTCTCAAGTAGAAAATTTGCTACCATATACCTATAAGTGTGTTCTGGCAGTTGCATTTCAGAGTTAGAACCTCCACTAGGCCTAGCGTGCCCACCATCTTGGGCCACATCGTAACCTAACATCACGTGAAATTGCTTTACCTATAAAGTATAAAAAAAAAGAAACCGATAACTGCTCTTTCACTAAATGAAATAATTAATACAATATAAACGTTTACTGAATTTAAGGACACGCGTTCTCTAAGTAACTTATATCTACTTTTTTCCCTTAACGTGAGGAAATAATTTTAGGCAACCCTTCCCTGATGGGCTGGGAGGGGTATATGGAGCTCAACCAGCGAAAGACTCGCCTGTAATACCTACCAAAATCCCACGATGTTCTTCTATCGCCTATTGGGCTAGGGAGCAGGATCTGTCTTCACACTGTATTTACTCCCCAACAGGCTTAAGCCCCTCATCAGGGGCCACTTTCTACTTACCACTGTTTTTCTCTCAAATCTCTATTTAATAATACGACGAAAACCAGGCTATGTACATTTACCTCAAAGAAATCCCCTTTTTCACCCAACCCTACTCTTCAGAACACTCAACTTGCAATGCGTGACAGCCTAAATATTCTGGGAATGAAAATTCGGATCGACCTACACCTCAAGGACCACATCCAAAATGTCATCTCGGAGTCCTGAACAGAGTGTGTTAGTTTTTCATACCCGATCAGTTGTACCTTCTTTGTAAGGCCCAAGTTCAGCCATGTATGGAATACTGTTCGCATCTCTGGGATGGATCCGCTCAATATCTCCTCGATGCCTTAGACGGGTTGCAGAGGCGGGCTATCCACGTTCTTAATGATGTAGACACCACCAGCACCGTAGAACCACTGAAGCTACGAAGGGACCTTGCCTCTTTAAGCGTGTTCCACCGTATATACCACAGCGAGTGTTCTACAGAGCTCTTCGATATAATCGCTTCCTCTCCGTTTCACTACATAACCACGTGGGCGCGACTTCAGTGTCACAGCTTCACGGTGATTCCTATAGAATCGCGAATTAAAAAATTGCTGATTCATATTTTTGTCGTACCGTGGAGCTGTGGAACCGTCTTCCCGTCAGTGTGTCCCACCCTCTTATGACATGGGGTCCTTCAAAAGAGGTGTGAAAAGATATCTAAGCAGGCCAGCATAACAGCGGTGACTGATAGTGAATTTTCGTTCAATTTCAGTTACCGCTGATCTGGATTATGCTGTACTTAACAGCAGGTATCTTGCGGCCACTATGTTGCGCAACATAAAAATATTTATTCATCGTCTTCGTCGCAATATCCAAGGTTGTTATCAAAGAGCAATAGATTTAAAACATTATAATAATAACCTGTTATTATGAACTAGAGCAAATATTGTAGCAGTGTATATTTTGATCATAAGCTACTATCAAAAGTTATCCTTTCAGCCGATCGACGTTTTAAGTGGAATAATGAAATTGCAAACTAATGGAACGAAGCCGATGTTTTGCTTCGACTATATTAACCGGTGTCAGTCCTGTAACACGATTTGTCGAACGTCAAATCAATAACAATAAAATATGCGTGTAGTACCGTACATTCATATATGTTAAGAGTAAAATTTCGCCATCAAGTCAATATATTCATCTAATTATTTTAATTACAGAATACCCTTTTATACACACGCTTTTCGCAAAAATTAAGGAACAGAAAGCATTTTTTTTTTGGAGCCTGAGTAATATTGATGGTCTGTGAATTTTTCAGTAAATGACATTCTTACCGAGACTTTAAAAAAAAAAAACAATCCTAAGCAAAGATTCTAGTTTTCAGATACTTTAGTCACGAATTTTTACAAGCTGCGGTTCCCAGGCAATTTGAGATTTAATATCAGAGACAGAGAAAGTGAGCATCACAAAATAATGCATCATATCTTTCTTCTCTCTCATGTAACCAAACGTGCCAAAACGTGACACTTCCCTGAAATTTCACTCATAATTTTTGTATGCCTCCCAGATTTGTAATATATTTAATGCGTAACCTCGAAGCTGATAAACATAGTTACTAAACATCGAGTGAGAACCTTTCGAAATCTTAGCAAATAGTTATTAATAAGTAACAGGTCTCGTCACGAGAGGAAGTTAAAATTTCAACCGTTAAAACAATTACAAAACAAAACATCCAGTGCGAAACACATTCGCGTATTTTTAAATGCAATTAAGATTATCGTTATGGGCGCTTTGCACGACTCAAACCTGGCCGACCGACAGCCGACCCACTAACAGCAATACACGTCAATAACAAAGCTTTTATGACGTGATAACAACCAATTTAACGGATAAGAGCAAAACAAAAAAAAAACAATACCACAGAGGTCAGTTCGAAACGGACGTGCGTCAAAAATGAAGATTTTATATTCTGCAACATTATTTCTCGTCAACGCTTACATATTTCACGTCGCACTGTCGTTCACACCGATGACTAAAGAAGAACATATTAGTAAATACGATAAAATGACCAAAGAAGTGGAACCATTTAGGAAGAATCTAACAGAGTGCGCGCGACAAGTCCGGGCTTCGATGAACGACGTAGAGAATTTCTTGAAAAGAATACCCCAGTCCACGTTACAGGGTAAATGTTTCGTTGCGTGCATACTAAAAAGGAACTTGATTATAGTGAACAATAAAGTGAGCATACAGAACCTTCTAGAAGCCAATAGAGCTGTCTACGGTGACGACAACGAAGTGATGTCCCGGTTGAAAAGCGCTGTGGACGAATGCACGGATGTGGCTGATGGAATTTTTGAGATATGTGAATACGCCACGGTATTTAACGACTGCATGCATATGAAGATGGAGCATATTTTGGATAAAGTTACAATGGAGAGGCGGATGGAAGCGTTGGGACAAATGGCGTCGAGTCCAGACGAGTGGAGCGACGAGGAAGATGAAATATTGAAACTTGTTAAGGATGAATTATAATTTGCATTCCTTATTTCCGTATACTGATATATTCGATAGCCTGGATGTCTCTGATGTTCTTTTTATGTAAATTAAATACAGTAAATAATTTGGCGTTGTTTTTACGCGTTGGTAGAAGACGCTGATTGTGTTAATCTGAGGAGAGTTGTAATTTCAATTTTAATTCATAAGCTTGTGTTATTGTTCAAGTGTAGTTAATTATAAACATTGATTTCTGAGCATGATATATTAGTTGTGAGGGAAATCAATAATTTATGGGCATAACTTAGTAATCGCGAGACTAATTCCTTGGGCATTTTCAATAAGAATCACCATCTTGTTAGAATGTTGGTTAAACCTTATAGATTTCCAAGGTGTGGCTCTTCGATTGCCACAGATACTTTTATGTAATGGTCGTTTCTGGTCATTACCAAATAGAAGAAACATTCGAATCTTTTGAATGGATATGTCATTAAAAATATGATTGGCAATATTGCTTGGTTGAGTTATGAGAAGGAGTAAGATTATTATCGAATTAAGCTGTTTCAATTAATATAAAAGTACATGTAGCACAGTTAAACTATTATTACAATACTATACAAACTATTTGCTGGTACTATTATTTTGTTGAGAAGTCACCCAAGCAAACCGGTGATCGCATAACATCGATCCCCAAAAGGCGTTTCTACCATTTTACGTGACAATGGTATGACTGTTGTATATAGATGTTGTAAAATAAAAGATTTTCATGTGTGCCTTAGCCAAGTTTTCTTTTATCCATCGTAAATATCAAGAAAAAAAACAAAAAAATGCATTACGAGATAAAAACGGTGTTTACTCAAAATTACATAACAGAAGATATAACATCACTATATCTCGCTACCTTAGTTGCCTCGAGCCGACATTACCCGAACGAGTGTCACACAATAAAGTTGTGTATCAGAAATTCAAAGCCCTCCCATAACAAGTTTCACTTCAAATATGTATGGGTGACACATTTCATAATCATTTATTTAATTTTTCTGCACATTAGCTATTGTTAAAGATAACTTGATGATAATGTTTTACCTCTCTATTACCCGTCCTATTAACATTATGTGCCTCCTAACTCTTGTTACGGATAATCGCTTAAAAAAAGAAGAAAAAGATAACTTGGCTTGGGGTCCGGGCAAAGTTATTATATTGTGACGTTTAGGGGTGTCGCGTCGCGTTCCAGAATCAATTCAATCGATCGGGACCTACTCCCGACCACTCGCACGAGTTTGTAAACCAAGTATAGTGAATATTTATTTAAGTTCATTATGTTCAGAGAGTAGTGTATATGTAATCCACTGAAGAGTCACAAGCTGCCATGGCAGCAACGACCCTTAATCTATTGTAGGTCGTTGTCACTGTCTTTTTAGTGTCTTGTCACTCGCTTTAAGTACTTTCATGTTATGTGAAAGTGGTAGGTACCTTTCGCTTACTTTCATACCTAGCTCACACTGTAGTGAGCTTCAAAACATATTGTCGCTTTAAGACCGTGTTTCATTTTATTGCTATAAGTTTTTTATCTTGCTGCCTAATATTTTGTAGATTGAAAGTATACCAAAAGTAGAAGTCAGTTTCTTAAGTGAAACCCTTTTCCATCGTGTTAAATTTTTTCGTCAGTCTATGGCATGTCGCATTACAGCTGGCCGTGTAATAGGGGTCGCAATGTGCGACGCTCGGCAGAGCAGCTAACGACAATACAGCGGCGCCCATGCTAGCATCAGCTGACCGTGTAACATTTGAAGCGATGATAGCTCAATGGTAGTGTGGACGGACGGTGCATAAAGGGTCGTCAGTTCGGATCCTCCCTACAATGAGCTTGAGCTTTCGGTGAATGAAAACATCATTAGGAATCCATAGCATGGTGGTAGGGCTGTTTCTAAGTCCCGCATGGCTAGCAGCCACCCTCAAGTTGAAAATCTGTCGTCAAGTACCAACAGGTGTTCCGGAAGTTGCACTTGAAAGCCAATCCCTCTACAGGTTTAGTCTACGGGCCGTATCGTCATTTAAGATCAGGTGAGATTATGGCCATAATGTTAAACCTATGATATAATAAAAATAAAAATTAAATCCTCCGCGGTATTTGTCTTTTAATCAGTGTATTGATTTACTTGCGTCGTTGTCTCATAAAATCACATAATGTTTGTTTATGGCGGCTGTTTAAACCTAGTGTATTATGGTCAAGATTCTCGACTCACTTTCTACAATAATAAAACAATGTCAAATTAAGAAGAAATGTTTATTTCCTTTTTTACACAGTATGTACCTAGCTTAATTGTTCGATATGATTTCCTTACATCTTTACATTAATATTTGATTGTATTAATCATAAAAACGAATCATAAATAATGTAAACGAATACATTTGTAATTATTGTTAATATTCTTCTATCTAATATTGAAATAAAACACGACCAATTAAATTTTATAACATAGGTATTTTAAGTAAGTCATTAATAAGATTTATTTTTTGTATTTATTTATTTGTTAAGGTTTCGTTGTGTGGATTACAGGCACAGTATCATAACTACAAACAAAACACACAAATATACACTAAACAATAAATAGATATTAAACATATCGTATGGCTGTATAACATCGATACCATTGCTTTTCACTTAAAAAAACAGAGTAGATATTTCAATGGCTAAGGAAATGAAACTTTAAAGCTTAAAATGAAAACATTTTTATGTAATTAGCTGTAGGGCTGTCCAAGTATTACTTAAGCATAATTTTAGTTATTTTTAACGCCCCGATTAACTATAATAAAAGTCGATGTTTTTACCCTAAAAAATGAATTCTTCGATCTCAGATCGCATCCCTGTCTATAATCCCCCAAATCCGAGTCGTCATGTCATCAATAATAAAAAACAAACGCTCTCCCGCTCTTTGGTGTTCCCATAATACTTGAATTACCCCTATTGTCTATCAAAATTTTAAGTTTAGATAATTAAATATATTAAAAACCAGAACAAAGCATAGGTATCAACCAACGAACCACATCACAACCTATTAAAAACAAAAAGTATCAGTTCTTCGACGTCCTTCCTCATTATAATATAATTATTAGAATATATATACGGTCAAACAAAATTCACATATGATGTAGTTCCACGGAGAACGAAAGAGTTTATTAGGGCTGTACAATTTAGCCGGCTAAAAAAGTTAACTAAAATAATTAGCTAGACAACCAAGAGGCTTAGGTAATTTAACTTGCTAAATTGTACAGCCCTAGAGATTATTTATTTGATTTGAATAAAAGGTGACATAATCACTCATAGAAACTCCATTAATTAATTTTTTACTATAAACAACATTTCAATTAGTATTCCTTATAAATTCATTGGCTATATGAAATAAAGGCGTTTTTAAATCAACAATTTTTTTTATTAAGTTTTTTGTAACTTAAGCCCTGTTTTTCTTCTATTATCGGATATGTGGACACACCGCTCGCTCGCTCTTTTACCACATGAGATAGAGCGAGACGAGAATATCATGACATTTTATTTATTATACTTTACCTTGATTTATTCAATCTCTTGTTCCCCAATATATAATATATACTTCACGCACATTTAAAATTACACACAAACTATTACGCACAAATAAATGTAAACAATATACTAATTCGCTAATTCATTGGACAAATGAGCTGTGACCTTCACAAAAACCAATGAGTATAGAAATAATCAGAACAAACATTCGTTTAAAAACATATTTTTTTTTTATTGTATCAATAATAATAAAACACTATTTAATATTAAAATGTAATTTATGAAATTCGTTATTTTTTTATTTATAACGAATCTTCGTGTAATTTTAAATTTTATTTTACATTTTGGATTAAAAAACGATATTCTATACTTGTTTATAGCAACAAAAACCAGCGTGTATTCATTGGTTTTTGTATATTGGAAAACACAATAGGAAATAAATCGACGTCAGCGAAAACATTAACTATACAAAAAAATCACTCAGAACACTTAGAAAACTTGATTAAACCAAATCTTACAAAGATATAAGTCATTATCAAATATATTTACCGAAAAAATTTAAAACACAAAATCGATCAATTCATTCTCTATACAATTTTCATTCTTTAAATCATTCAAATATAATGAATCGCCTATTAAATTCCTTAATTATAAATCATTATTCTTTTAAATTCATATAGTACATATTTTTATACATATATAACTAAATATTATTTTAAAACTAATATAAATAATAATAGGCTGAAAAACCCTTCAATACCTAAATAATTTCTTTAGTTTAATTCTAATCCGTTATAGGACTAACTATCTAACACCTAAAATACGAATGTGAAATTCAAGATACCTTGCAAAAGAAATATTAATATGGCAGTTACTTATAAACGATTTTTTGATATAATTAAACATAATAAGCGTATACGAAAAATATTTCGTGATAAATAAAATAAAAATAAAAAAAAAATATTCTAAAATTAGAAACGTCAAAATGATTAATATCACCTATACACAATTATAATCTATTGATATTGTAATACATGATCTGCTATCAATATGGGGTTATTAAGTAAGCTTCTATTTGTATGTAAAAAGGTGGCGATACAGTAGACAGAAAGTAAAGTTTTTTTATAGTTAAGTTTGAGCATTATAGCCACAATCTCACCTGACGTTAAGTGACCATGATTCTGAAGATGGTGGACACACTAAGCTTCTGGAGGGACTGGCTCTCATGTACAACTGTCGAAACACACCTATTGAAATTTGGCGGCAGATATTCAACCTGAGGGTGGTAGCTAGCCAGGCGAAGAATAGAAAAAGCCCTACCACCATGCAAGACAGTTTGCAGAAAGTGCTAAAAACTCTAAAAGTGGGCTAAAAAAAAATAAGGAAGGTAGGTTTCGACAAATTTTCAGACTATTTTTTTCTCTCTTAGAAGCCCTTCATAAAATACGTCACGTAAAATTTAATCTTTTTATACCCTCTCCGTCACCCTTCGTCACGCTGTGTCACATTTTTAGCGAAACCCCTATCAATATTCGTCAGAAATAAATTATAGCCCCTCCCCCCGCTCCGTGCATGATATATAGCAATTCATAGCAGTAAACAAATACTTATTGCTTGCAATAATAAATATTTAATTAATGAATAAATATCTGTAATGACGAATAAACTCATACGACAAAAAATTTGTGTTTTACTTAGCCTCCCTCCCGCCCTCTACAGTAAGTGCGAACGTATTCTATAAACGGCCCCTTATCGTTATAAAACAGTAGGTATAAAATAAAAAGTTGCCCGTCACGGGACGCACGACAGATGTGAAACATTTAAGTTAATATTGGTATTTATAATGAAAATAATACAAGAAAAAGAAAGAAAATATTTAGTGAAAAAAGCATAAGAACGTTCATACGTGCGCACAGACAAGAGGAGGTCGAGATGCATGACGGCATACGCGAGCGTCATGCCATCTGCTGCGACAGTGTATTAGTCGATTTCACTGCGAGTGCGCGTCAATAAATGTATCACATTAAAAAAACGTTACGTAAGAGATGCTTAAATAAATCATAAGTAAGAGATGCTTAAATAAATCATACGTAAACGTGAGGCGTTATCAGCCAAAAAAACTGATGTTCTATGTTTATTAAAAAAACTTCAAAGTTTTGGCGGTACCGCAAAATTGCCTAATCGTGACATATATTTAAATTCGTAGACATACATTATTCGCAACTATATCACGTATGAAATATTAGTGACATTTTCCTTGATGTAGTTTTGTACACGTAGAGAATCGACATTAACTACAAGTATATTATTTTATATGCTACAAAACTCTCTGGTCAATTTTAACAATGGCGCCATCTTGTTAGCATCTTGTTAAACTTTTAAAAACATTCATTGAAAACAAGAATTTGAAAACAGAATTGCATTTAATAAGCACACGTAGCCATTAAGTATAAGGAAGAATAAATACGATAAGAGTAGGTACTTGGGTTGGCAACTGCACAAAGAATAAGGTAAAAATATCTTTTTATATATTTCGGTTAAAGCTAATGCATAAGTATTGAATACCTAGAGACAGCATGAAGTTTATTCTTAAAATAATTTCCGAACTAAGCAGAATTCTTTGTTTTACTATGAATGTTACGGACATGAGCTCTCGGAACTAGATATAGATACGAACTTATTTCGGATATGCGAAAATTCAAATATCCGCATGTTCAGAACAATTTTAGTTATATATATTTTATCTTTTAAATAATTGTTTATACATACATACTTGGATTTAAACACTTAATAGTAAAATAGATAGGTCCACATTAGAACTTTAATGGGTAAATAATTTCAACTTTAATATAAATAAATAACAATTCCATTAGAAGTAATTCATGGTATTTGAAAGTATTTTATTGAATCCTATTCGAATTTACTCGAAATATTAACGTCGATAACAGCTATTATTGCGGATATTTTTATTTCAGATATTCAATGTTTACTGTGTCGAATATTTTAGTTTCAGATATCCGACATTTTCGGCACCGTTCTTGGAATCGCTTAACATCCCTAATGTGCACCGAATGTTACTAACTTGGGCATTCGAGCTTCTAGAATTATCATACAAATTATAAACTGTCAGATGAAATAGGATTCGCTATCTCTAGTTTAAAAAAAAAACTAAATAGACAATAATATACAAACGACAATCTAGAATTAGCTATGAGAGTAAGTTTCTCAAATTTACGACGATTTATTTCTAATCTATAAAAATACATTATCATTATTTATTTTCTCTCTGGACACGACATACATTTGGCCCGCATTGTTTTTTTTATTAAGAATTATAATACAAAAGACATTAAAAGGAAGAGTCTTTGCGTACAAAAATGTATTAGGTATCAGAAAAGGCAGTGTATTGTTATCTAATATTACCCAAAAAAATTGGTTTACTAAAAAGGATCGAAAAATGTATGCACGATATTACGATAAAATGTTTCACTTAGAATATTTTAATTGTTTTATACATTTCGTCTAAATCGATCATGTTAAATGATCATTAAAAAAGGAAGTCGATTTATAGATATTTAATAATACAAAAACAAGTTAAAAATGAATTGCATCTCACTTTATACTATAAAATATTTCGGTGTTACGAAATAGTACAGCTATTAAAAACTCATCCAAGAATAAAAAAAAAAAACATTTTTAAAGTAATATATAAAAAAATATATAATCAGATGACCACTTTTATCTATTCCAATTTCATGACATTCCTTTTTTATTTTATTATATTTATCCTTTATTGTATTTATCAACATTTCAGACCTTCGCACATAGCGACGCACGGATCCCTAAATTTATTAAATATAAAGACGACTATACATAGCGGCGCACGTGACACCGAATATCATTGGAGTATTATATTAATAGAAAAATGTTCTAAAACCCGCCACCACGAGAAACTAGCAACGGTTTGTAGTAGAATAATCTGTATTTACAATTGGAATATTTATTGCAACAAAGTTTAGTAATCTCATATATACATTACATACATTTATATACACACAAATTACAATCCATTTATTGCTTATATTTTTAATTAAGTTATAATCTATCAAACAGAGACAATTCCATCAAAATTGGTTAAACAGTTAACATACCACGAAGATTTCAATTTTGTCTACAAAACTGGTGAAATAAATTTTAAATGATAAAAACGTATTGAGTTTCGTAAAAAAAATTAGGTAGTTTCAAATCAATACACGACGTATAAAGGGTGCAAATAAAAGTAAAATAAAAGGAATCGTCTCGTTTTATGAAACCACGGTGCAAGTGAAACTTTTTTTCGGGAGACAGGCATTAACTGAATCTTTATAGGAAAAATATTCGATTTAGAGCATTAAGATCGCGTTTTTAATTTTCACTTAATAATTGGAAAATGGGAATGATAAATCAACATTACACGGTTCGCTAATGCGAGCCATGAGCGCCGCCCGCTTCACCTCTACTCCCCGGCCGGCTGTAATGCGACATGCGATAGATGGACGAAAAATATATGTGGCGATGTAAAAAAAAGTTTCACTTTTACAACGCCTCTATATCAAGTGTAAAATACATCCTAATTTGCGAGTTTCTCGTGATGACAATGATCAGAAATTAGCTAAAACAACGTGCCGAACCAACTGGGCGTCGGCCTCTGTCATTCCTGCGGGCAACTCTCGACAAACGAAGCCGGGAACAGCCCGGTACGTCCCGTACGTTGTAATGTCCCTTTGTACCAACCGTCCCCTCTCTTCTTCGATACTATCACTATATCGTCCACTTTCAACTCCAGCTCGTACTCCGAGTTGGGTGGATACGGGACTATACAGCGGAATCTGCTAAAGAAGCATTATTCGAAAAATAGTAAGCATAGTACTAACGTCCCGATCCAATTGTTGCACGGTTAGTAGGTTCCTATTATTTTTTAGTCCATTGTATTAAAAGGTATTCCTGGAGTAACACTCTCTCGTCTCCCTCGAGATTAGAGATATAATTGTAAGAGATTTTCTCCAAGATAATAAGAAAAAGGTACCCAATAATTTAGTTTAATAGGATTTCTTAGACAATTAAATATGAAACTCTTTCATAGCTATATTTTTTCGTTATAACGTGTTAATCATAGCACACAGAGATACAATTATGCTATAAATTAATAAATTTTTTTAAGAGTAATAAATCTCTAATACTTTATTTCCATATAGCTTTATTGGTTTACGCGGCTCCCTCTAATAACAATGATTTCAAACGGTTTGATTATTCCGACATCTGCAACATTTATAGTCATATTTCCCACCAATTCCCTGATAATCTTAATAAATTTAATAAAATAAATTATATCTTCCTTATAAATTACTCTATCTATCGGTGAAAACTGTGTGAAAATCCATTGGTAGTTTTTGAGATTATCACGTTTAAACAGACGTAGAGATATAATAAGTATAGATATCAGAGATTCAGGAAAATCAAACGATCTGATAAAATAGTAAAAGAAATACTTTACCTCTCTTTAACCGGCTGTGAATGATGCCTATCTCGTCTAGTAGCTGTTACGTCAAGTGATTGAGATTTACGATGCTGTGTCTGCCACGGTCCTTCTGTAGAGCTTCTGTAAATATTTGAATTCGCAACAATCAATTATTCTGAACATCATCCTGTAAAAGAACAGATTTGGCCGAAAATGACCCAATGCATAAACAATTTAAAAGCTATAAGCTTTATTCGTAGAAGAAATGGTGTTTAGAAAATATGTTGAGATTTTTTTTCTGAAAAGTCCTCATTGAATATAGGAACTCCGTATTTAATTACATTGGATCATTTTTGCACAAGATGATCGGAAATTGAATTAAAACTGATACATTTCTAACCATTTTATATAATACAACTGACTAATAAAATCAATACAATATGTCTTGGTGGAACGCCAAATTATACCGAAAATAGTCTATGACCTTATACTCAGAGATCCCTTTATTAAAACTATCTAATTTTGGGTTTTCCTCATCATTAGTAATTATGATTAATGAGGATATAATTATATGAAATTATATCAATAAAAATAATTAATAATTTCTATGAGGGTGGACAAAAATGGTAAAGGGAAATTCTGTTTAAATGCTGTTAACACAAATTTACATCTACAAAGGAAAATAAGTATTTAATTAATGACATTCGGAAATTGACATCACACATAAAAAAATCCATAAAAGTTGTCTATATCCCAGTCTTTGTTTCCCCTTTTTTATATCCCTCTGTTTATTATTTTGAAGTAAATATTTAGCGCATCTCATCAATACGTAACAGATGTTTGTTTTATTATGCATGAAAAATTATGATATAAATAGACATTTTTGATTTTGCGTGAAATGAAACAAGCATTTAAAACAAACACATTCAAGCCTTGAATAAAACCTGCATCTATATAAGCGTGCATATACGGCATTAATTTAAAACATTTCAGCGTGTACTATATCCCTTACAAATCATTTTTAAAATAACCAATGTTAGTTAGCGCAGTAGTTAAAATTTGACCATAATCATTACTGATATTTTTTAGCAACTTCTTGTAAATAGAAAAAAAATATATTGATGGCACTAAATATTGTCATTAGCCACTGAACGAAAACGAAAAACAGATTAACAATCAGACAAGAAACAGTACTGACATAATTTGAGTATATCAATTTTAATATAGAAGTCAGAAATATACTAATGTCTATAATGTAAAACATAAAAAAATGTGAAAGGATAAATAAAAGGTTGTAGACTGTAGGATGAACAGTAACACGACAAACACTACACATTCTCGCAGTTTATGGACAGGCGATTCCTCTATTGTTTATTGTAACTTGACACTACAATTATATCGTTTCAATTAAATAATATAATGATATAAAATATCAGAGACAATTAAAACTTGAAAGAAAATTTTAATAAGGTAATCAAAATTTAGTTAGAACATAACATTGAAGATTAAGAAATAGAATAAAATGATGGTGAAAAGATTAATATCCAGTGGCTTCAACAATAAACATCTATACATGACATATGTCACACGGTCCTTAGCATGTTAATAATTGTATTAAGTTAATGTCATACATGCACTTTTAACTTCTATATAATTACACCGTCCGATAACCACGCTTATTGATTTTCAAATAGATAATCAAGTTAAAATTAAATGATAATAAAATAAATTGAAACCAAAAAGAAGTAAATAATCAACGCAAAACTATAAACCGTGCAAAGTTTTGAGAGTTATAACTTTTAATGATGTTTTTTTTAGATATATTTCAGAGGTTTAAGACTTATGACCACAATCTCACCTGATGTTAAGGGACGATGTGGCCCAAGATGGTGGACAAGCTATGCCTAGTAGAAGGGCTGGCTCTCAAGTCAAGTGAAACTTTCGAAACACATATATATATTTAGCAGCAGATTTCCAACTTGTGAGTAGTAGCTAGCTGACTAGAAGAAATGTAGGCGTTTTCCCTGGTCTCTGGCAACGCGGGAGTTTGAAGTGCCGCCGTGGTGCGTTTTAGTGAGTTATGTCAGGTGATTAGCACCACATGCTTCTCACGCCTTTAAAGTCAGTAAATTTAAATATCATGTTTTAAAAAAAGGGGTGGTAGCTAACCAAGCAGGTATTAGAAATAGCCTTATGGTTTCATTACGATGTTTTCCTTTACCACATCATGTACACACACATGCATGGTAGTAGGCTTTTTTATGGAATAGGGGGCAAAGGAGCAAGCGTGTGATCTGATGGTAAATGATCACCGCCGCCTATGAACACCCATAAAATCCAAATACCTATAGGTGTTCAGCTGTTGCACTTCACAGCCAGTCCCTTCAATATGCTTAGCGTGGCCATAGCGCTAGACCTTAACTATAAAAAAGTAAGCAGTCATGAGGACTGCCGAGAGGAGTGAAAACTGACAATTATAAACAATAGAGACATACTCTTTGTATATATAATGTATACTAAAAACGCACGGAGGTATATCTATAAACATATATACACAGTATATATAGCTCATGGGAGGCGTGGACGCGAGTTTCACGCTTTTTGTTCACCCAAAAACTGATCAAGAAGTTATTACTAAAAAAATAATTAAGCTTATTGCAGATGGACTCCAACACAGGTCTATAATGATTTGTTGACCAATAGGTCACACAAGCTATAATCGCCGAAACCCCAACCACAAAGCAATTACAGAAATAGGTAAAATAAATGTAACGGTTTCATAAGTGGAATAAAAAGGAACTGACTTAGTTTTAAGTTTTTAGTGTAATGCATAGCTACTATTATAAACCGAGTTTTTAACGCCAACTAAATCACCTACCTAAATAAAAGGTGCGGACCCAGAGCCCAGAGAAAATTATGTATATAAAAAAAAAAAAAAAAAACTGTTATAAACCAAGTTTTTAACGCCAACTAAATCACCTACCTAAATAAAAGGTGCGGACCCAGAGCCCAGAGAAAATTATGTATATAAAAAAAAAAACTGTTATAAACCAAGTTTTTAACGCCAACTAAATCACCTACCTAAATAAAAGGTGCGGACCCAGAGCCCAGAGAAAATTATGTATATAAAAAAAAAAAACTGTTATAAACCAAGTTTTTAACGCCAACTAAATAACCTACCTAAATAAAAGGTGCGGACCCAGAGCCCAGAGAAAATTATGTATATTAAAAAAAAAAGTTTCGTTGACGTGGATATCGAACGGTGTAAACAGTGGTTGTGTGTATAACCTGTGCGGGTGGTGATGGTCGTGGACGGTATAGGCCGCGGTGCGGTCCTTGTGGCGCGTGCGGTCAGCGGCCGCGGGCAGCGCGCGCAACAGCTGCGACGGGCACGAGCCGGACCTGCGCGCCCCGCCCCGTTAATGAAGGGGCCATTCGTTAATTACCTAAGGATAATCTCGGTCACTCTTGACCCCCCTACCCTCATCCGTGTAAGTATATGGTAAGATTTCGCGAACCCCTCTCTCCCCCCGTTTATTACGTAAGATGCTATCTTGGTCGTCTAAATAATAAACTGTTATTTCAGGAAAGCATATGGTTTTTATTTTATAAATAATAAAAGTACAGTAATGCACGGTAAAATGTACTAAATTTTTGTCTATATAACCGAACATGGATAACAATAAAACCTTTGATTTTTTTTTTTTTATTAAGCGTAACAAAGTATTTAAATACAATTAAAATTCGACTAGAAACTTTAAAATTTAGAAAAATATTTGGAATCCAAAATGGAATTAGATTTTGAATTTTGATGCAAGATATATTATGTAAGAATTAATTTAAACCCCCCCCCCCTCTAATGTAGAGATTTTTTAATCCAGCCGCCACTCAATACCCTTATGTAATTAACAAATGGCCCCTTATACGTAACGTCTCGACCCTCACATACATGCTCGTATGTTAACAACATTCTTAACTGTTTTTTGAATTCAATATAACGTTTTATGGGAAGCGGGAAAAACAAAAAAAGTGCAGTTACTTTTTTAAACACCATGCGTTGTCAAATGTTCACATTTAAACTGTTTTGAGGGAAATTTCAAAGACGAGTCACATTTCACGTTAAATAAGACAGAAGAGAGACATACTACCTCCTTCACCATTATAAGGTGTTCGCACCTGAAGCGTTATTCTTTTTTTTATCACCGTGCAATAGTGAAACATTAACACTACAACTATTTTCCGATTGATATTTCAAAGACTCGTCAGGTTTAGCCACAATTAAACAAATTCTGTTACTTTTATAATGTGTACAGTAGTGCAAGTACAATTACTATTTTGCGTGCAATGTGCGATAGTCAAATATTAACATTCAAACTGTTTTTGATCTGTTGGAATAAAATTTCAAACAGATGTCACATTTAGACAAATTTCGTTGCATGAGAAACAGAAGAAAGGTATGACCTAGAAAAAAAGAGCGTTGACATCGATTTTATAAATATATACATTTAACTAAAGGATCAGCTAAATATATCGAAACCCTACGATTAAAAGATTCCACCAGTCGACACGTTACGTATACAAACAGAAAAATACACACGTATTGCAAAAAACATTAAATGCTGTATTAACCCAAATAATGCGATATCAAGCACAGACAATAAATAGATTTCGTTCACAAACACATGCGCAAACAATAACACACGAAAGTGAACATAAAAGGCTGATTGATGATCATAACGTTTTTCTTGATTAATATGATAACAGCCGCAAGTGTAAACGTGCGTCGCTATATGTTACCTACTTTACTAAAGAAATATTAACAAGGACACTCGAATTTATAATTTAAATATTTTGCCTACATTTTTTATATATTTCACAGTATTTAGCTAGGAAAAATCACTTCATTCATATTATAATTCAACCAGTGAAATCGTGCGCCGCCATATGTTACCTACTTTACGTATAATATATTAACAAGTATAATTTGTTATTTAAGCATTGTTTATAATTTTATATAATTCAATATATTATATGCGAGTAATTTATTATTTAACATTTCTATGTTCCATGAAGAACTTCTTTACTATTATAAAATTTACAAAAATCCAACATTTCTATCCACTTACATGTATACTAAATGTTAACCCAGTGTAAAAGTAATGTCGTCCTTATTTCATATCTTTGTTATTTTCATTTAACATGGAGCTCTAAAAGGCCAAGTCTGGGTACAGGGAGAGGGTGACAAGTCGTTCAAGACCAGAAGTGTCTAGTGCAGTATCAGTTTGCTTTATAACAATAATGCCTCATAGGAAATAATTCATATTCAAAAGGTCAGACTTCGCGTTCTGAAACAATGATGTAACAGGCGGACATGTTCTATAACTTATCACGAGTTTTAATAACAACAAAAAGCGAGCCGTCGCGAGACGACTGACAGATGTGAAACATCCAAGTTTTTTCTTGTACAAATTATGAACTTAGGGGGGGGTGACAGTTTATGAAAAAAAATCAAATATGGCATTATTTATGGTAAATAGAAACTTTAAAATTACTAAGTTTTTTTTTTAATATTGATGATTATTTATTTAACCTACATTTATATAAATAATTAACCAGAACCCTGACCGGTCCTATCAAAATTATGTTATACAACAAGCACCCAGTTCTGCTAACCATCAGTATCCTGATACGCCCATTTTAATTAAATGAACAAAAAATTTGACAGCTGACGTGTATTTTCATATTTTTGTTCCGAGGAGTATTAGGCAATGATGTCATCATATATACAGCCAAATATTAAAAACGAACCGATGGCAAGTGCACAAAGTGACTGAACAGTCTGGTGTAAATTTGAAACGTTGAGTATTGAAAGGTTAACATGTGTGGGGGGGGGGGGGGTGGATATAATTGAAGCACCGACCTGACGTGCACGGGATGGCGCTGATGATCCGGTACCGAGGAGCCGGCCGTGTCCTCGAAGACGGGGTTGTCGATGCTGTATCCGGCCGGCGGCGGGGACTTGCACTTCTTCATAGCGGCGAGACGCTTCATCAGGCTCACGCCGGTCGATATCGTCGAACGTTCCCCCTTTGTCTTCTCTTTAGACTGCTGCATGATTATGTGTTACAAATGTGAATATATATAATAAATGTTACTATGTATAACAAATGTGAATATATATAATAAATGTTACTATGTATAACAAATGTGATTATGTATAACAAATGTGAATATATATAATAAATGTTACTATGTATAACAAATGTGATTATGTATAACAAATGTGAATATATATAATAAATGTTACTATGTATAACAAATGTGATTATGTATAACAAATGTGAATATATATAATAAATGTTACTATGTATAACAAATGTGATTATGTATAACAAATGTGAATATATATAATAAATGTTACTATGTATAACAAATGTGATTATGTATAACAAATGTGAATATATATAATAAATGTTACTATGTATAACAAATGTGATTATGTATAACAAATGTGAATATATATAATAAATGTTACTATGTATAACAAATGTGATTATGTATAACAAATGTGAATATATATAATAAATGTTACTATGTATAACAAATGTGATTATGTATAACAAATGTGAATATATATAATAAATGTTACTATGTATAACAAATGTGATTATGTATAACAAATGTGAATATATATAATAAATGTTACTATGTATAACAAATGTGATTATGTATAACAAATGTGAATATATATAATAAATGTTACTATGTATAACAAATGTGATTATGTATAACAAATGTGAATATATATAATAAATGTTACTATGTATAACAAATGTGATTATGTATAACAAATGTGAATATATATAATAAATGTTACTATGTATAACAAATGTGATTATGTATAACAAATGTGAATATATATAATAAATGTTACTATGTATAACAAATGTGATTATGTATAACAAATGTGAATATATATAATAAATGTTACTATGTATAACAAATGTGATTATGTATAACAAATGTGAATATATATAATAAATGTTACTATGTATAACAAATGTGATTATGTATAACAAATGTGAATATATATAATAAATGTTACTATGTATAACAAATGTGATTATGTATAACAAATGTGAATATATATAATAAATGTTACTATGTATAACAAATGTGATTATGTATAACAAATGTGAATATATATAATAAATGTTACTATGTATAACAAATGTGATTATGTATAACAAATGTGAATATATATAATAAATGTTACTATGTATAACAAATGTGATTATGTATAACAAATGTGAATATATATAATAAATGTTACTATGTATAACAAATGTGATTATGTATAACAAATGTGAATATATATAATAAATGTTACTATGTATAACAAATGTGAATATATATAATAAATGTTACTATGTATAACAAATGTGATTATGTATAACAAATGTGAATATATATAATAAATGTTACTATGTATAACAAATGTGAATATATATAATAAATGTTACTATGTATAACAAATGTGATTATGTATAACAAATGTGAATATATATAATAAATGTTACTATGTATAACAAATGTGATTATGTATAACAAATGTGAATATATATAATAAATGTTACTATGTATAACAAATGTGATTATGTATAACAAATGTGAATATATATAATAAATGTTACTATGTATAACAAATGTGAATATATATAATAAATGTTACTATGTATAACAAATGTGATTATGTATAACAAATGTGAATATATATAATAAATGTTACTATGTATAACAAATGTGATTATGTATAACAAATGTGAATAAATATAATAAATGTTACTATGTATAACAAATGTGATTATGTATAACAAATGTGAATATATATAATAAATGTTACTATGTATAACAAATGTGAATATATATAATAAATGTTACTATGTATAACAAATGTGATTATGTATAACAAATGTGAATATATATAATAAATGTTACTATGTATAACAAATGTGATTATGTATAACAAATATAATGATATATGTGTACAGTAAAAGGAATTATGTTTATTTATTATTGGTACTCATTTAAGTCTAATATTGCAAGTCGTTCTACTGATGCCGCAAGTATGGCAAGATGAAAGACGTCTCCGTTTTATATGACGTCATATTTAAAGCGCTCAAAGTAGTTTTTCCTTTAAAAAATAATCGCTTAGAATTTATCCAACTATTTTTACCATCACATTATTTTCACTGTATAAATACTTAGTAACGAATTTAACATTGAAGACAGTGGATACTTTCGTGTACGCATAATAATTGTTATAAGTAGGCAGTTAAAAACGTTATATTTATGTATATAGATGTGATTAAATGTATGAAACTAATATGATTATATATAACACATGTGATTATATATACGAGACATTAAATAAAAATGCTACTTTAATATTACATTTCAAGTGTCATAGTGTCAACATTACAGGAAATATATATGTAAGTATCTTGAGATATGGCTTACAGAATACAAACAAGACATTTATATCTGACTGATTACTATTAAATTTTGAACTAAAAACTAACCTCAGTATATGTCTGTTGAACACCTCTAAACTATTGAACGGATTATAATGAGATTCGTGCTAGCAGTTGATTATGCCCAACAAACTATGGTATCTTTTGTTCATGGAAGCAGACGAACAGCAATTAGCTGTAGCGTAAATGTAATTCTATACCTTCTCTGGTCTCGGTGTGTTCTGTTGCGACGGCTGGAACGACGAGCTCCACGGGTACGCTAGCGTTTGAACTGTAAATAATATGTTTTTGTAAAATTAACAATTATTTTCATGTTTATCTACAGTCATAAAAGGCCGAACCTCTCAAATTTTTTATGGAACAACGTTACCTGAATTAACCTAAAATGGGTCAAAGACATATGCTAATCATAAGAAAAGAATCTCGAATAAAGTTTTTATTGTAGTTAACAATGGACATGTGGGTTGTACATTTTAAAATGTATCAATAACACATAAATTGTAATATGCTTATTTTACAAGCACTTTTTTTTTCAACTTATTCAGAGTTTTTTGGTCTGAATACTTCTTTTACAAATGAGAAATTTAATAATATGGTTTACAATCCAAATATGAAACTTTGGCAGAAAAGAATTTGTTACTTATATAGCTAAACCCAAATAATACTAATCTAGTTAAACCCAAGAGGCCAAATATTATCCAAATATAATACAGTTCAATTCAAACTATGTTATAATAGTCACCAAGATTAAACTTATATGTGCAGGATTTACTTACCAAATACCACTAACTGTACATAACTTTCATACAACACACATGCAATAAATTAACTGTGGTACATAGCTTATTAACTGTGTCTCATCATTTCTACTAATATTATACATTTTGGTATAAAGATAGTTGGGAACCTGAAGACGTTGATTGGCTACTTTTCTTCGCGAAAAATTTATTGGAAGTGGTGTAAAGAGGGATGAACTTTGTGCAAAACTTTTGAGCCATCCCATTGATTGACAAAATCGAGCGAAACCGCCGGTAAAAGCTACTTTTTACATAGTGTAAATTCTAGTGAATTATAGTCGAATTAACGATAGACTCCATAAAAAGAAGATGAAATAACTTGGATTATCTTGTCAACAGAATATGTTTTTACCATTTTACGACATCTACGCTATTTTTTTAAGCGATGATAGGTCAGTTGGAAATGTGTACGGACGTCGTGAGTCCATCATCTTGGGGCACATCGTCACTTAACATCAGGTGAGATTGTGGCTACAACGCTAAACCTTAGCAATTGAAAAAAAAAACATCTTTAAATTACGCTATATAATATGAAGCCGTGGGTACAGATAGCATTTTTTTTAACATTTTTGCCACAATCTCGGCTGATGTGAAGTAACTCTGTGTCCCAAGATGGTGGACACGCTAAGACAATAGAGGGACTAGCTCTCAAGTGCAACTGTCGGAGCACTTTTATAGGTATTTAGCGGCAGATTTCTAACTCGAGGGTGGTAGCTAGCCAGGCGGACATTACAAAAAGTCCCACCACCATGCTACGGTTTCATTACGATATTTTCCTTCACCAAGAAGCTCAAGCTCAATGTAGTTGAATTCGAACTTATGAAGCGATGATATCTCAGTATTAGCATGTACGATTTCGCGTCAAGGGACATGACTTCGAATCCAACCACCTACAATGAGCTTAGCTCTCGATGAAGCAAAACAGCACGAGGAAACCATAGCATGATGGTAGGGCTTTATCTAATGCCCGCCTGGCTAGCGACCACCCTCAAGTTGAAAATATATCGCCAAATACCGATAGGTGTGTTCCGGCTTGAGAGCCAGTTCCTCCACAGGTTTAGCGTGTCTACCAACTTTGGCTGTATCGTCACTAAAGATCAGATGAGATTATAGCCATAACGCTACATATTAAGTATAAAAAGAAATGCTTCAAAATGTATATGATAATATCATATTAACCATTAGGAAGGGGTGAGCGTGCACGCGGGGGCGCGTCGGGCGGCGGCGCGGGGCTGCAGCCGGACCCGGAGCTGGTCGGCACCGCACACAGGCTTGAAGGACCAGACCCCTGTAATACAACACTTATATTCATTATCCACCACTATTACACTTTCACTCATTATTTTTAAAAGCTACCTTTATATATTTTTCAATTTATTACAACAATAGAAAGAAATAAAAATGAATGAAATATTTATTTCGATGATACACAACGCCCACAGTGTGAATACACAAATACAGTATTACAAACTAATATCATCATACAACATCGAAAAAGGACTCAAGCTCAATATATGCTTTGCCAAACTGCTATAGCTTTTCAACTGGACCTGAAGACCTGGGGCGATACCCAATAATCGTGAAACTGTGTGGTCATAGAGAAATATATAAAATGACAGTGTTTCAATCAAACCAGTTTATTATCATCACAATATACCATCCAAATAGATTGGAAAATCTTTTACCTATACAATTTTTTATAGTTTTATATTCAATGCATAAGGCAATTAAATAAACCGACAAAATAAATAAACAAATATAATTGTTTTTATTTATTTGGTGTACTAAAAAAATTTAAGATGAAAACTATCAACAACTCACATTTGAGTATATTTGTACATTGTTATTGTATCATAAACCATCATATAGGTAATTTTGTAAAAGTCTCAGGAGAGTTGGCGGAAGACCGACCTTGTCGTGAGTGTGCACGTGCGCGGAGAGGTGCGCAGGCGCAACGTAGTTCCCGGGGAAGACGCCGCAGCGCTGCGAGCGCTCCGACCAGCCCTTGAACCAGCCGTCCCGGCATCGCTCAGTCACTGTGTAAACACCTGCAAAAAAAAAAAAATTAAAACAGTCATTCGTCACTGCCGACAGAAGTGAAAAATTTAAACAAAATATAGATATATTCCTGTACTGTGTAATATAGGCGACAAATTACGTGATATAGTGATGCTGAAGAGCATAAGTGAAGTGAATTATGAATAATCATTCGGAACATGATATATTTGTTGCCATAAAAACTGCCAAGAGAGATTAACAAGGGAGTTAAAATATGTTATTACAAAATATGCAAGTTTACGATGTTTTAAGAATCTGCTCCAAACAGTAGGTCGAAAAATTATTTAAGGGTTACTTCAAATATTTTAAAGATTCCAAGAAAAGTACTTTATATCTTAACGAGAAAGCACTTGTCTAGAAAATTTTGAAGAATTTAGAGCGACCTTAAATTATTAAAATTTCGACTTGAGATCTTCAGGAACTTTACAGGAATAAATTTCTTGTAGAAAAAATAATGAAATCCAGCAAAAACAATTAAAAATAAAATAAAACCGATTTTTGATGATTTTACACATATTAAAATAAATCAACAGTGACTGTTAAAAAAAAGTTGTATGACATTTGATAAATACCTCCTTTCTTGAGTTCCAACTCATCCGGTTTCTGTGGTCGATAAGGATAGATGGCGACGTAGCTGGCCGGCAGCGCCCTCTCGGTGCTGCGCGAGCGCCGCCTGCGCCGCTCCCTCTCCCTGTCCCGCTCCCTCTCGCGGTCCCTGTCGCGCTCTCTGTCCCGCTCTGGCGCTTGGTCGAGGAGGCTCGTCGCCACGATCTCCGCCGAGTGCCTGCGTGGTACGTTAATGGGTTCATTACTGTAAAAAATAATTAATTATAAACGATATATCGTATCGTACTGTACATATTTGAAAGTTTACACTCCCGATGCAAAATTTCCCAGAGGCATAAAAATTTTCAAATCCGTCATGAGGACTGCAGGCAGAAGTGAAAACTTAAAACTACAAACAGAGGCTATTTTTGTATATTCAAATTAATTGTTTGATCCTAAATTAAACCTTGTGAATCAAAACTGTTTAGAACGCAATAAGTTATAATAATAGGAACATATATAGTGTGTAAATTAAGTCGTCACGTGACCATGTCGATGACGACTTACATGAATTTACTGCCACTCCAAACCACGCTATAGAAGTTTTCACTTCAAGAAATAACGAAGTGAAAATAATGAGTGAGAGAGAGTAAACATTAAAGTTTAAAAACTATGAAAAGCTTATCTTAATGTGCATACCCATTCTGTATAGCGTGCGTTTTACTTACTATTTAAGCCAGAAACGATGCAAAGCAAAACTTTACATTTTATAAATTAGAAAAAAAAACCTGTAATTTCACATATATATCCAATTTATACAGTATGCTATATATAAACTGTCTGCGTAAAAAGGCACTTCCAAAAGTATGAAAAACTTATCTTAATTTGCATACCCATTCTGTATAGCGTTTTTTTGCGTCAGAAACGTTGCATTCTAAATATTAGAAAAAAAAAGTATATAGTATATGTATGTATATATGTAAGTATGTAGTATATATAGAGTACACTTTTTACATATTATTTACGTAGCAACACGTTGAACTTTAAAAATAATAAAGAACTTGTCCCAAGGTGTGTAATAGATATGCTATTCTATATATTTATTTTTCTCGCTTAAACTCAAAAAGTCGCTAGCAGAAAATAGTTCGCTTTTTTTGTTTTCCTCTATACAAACTTTGTCCAGACAATAACGTACACAATAAAAATGATAATCCAATTTGGTGCAGTCATTCGGAAGTCATGCGCGTACATACATTTCGATGATTATTTTTTTGTATATATAGATTTACTCAGAAACGTTGCATTTAAAAATTTTGAAAGACCTTTTTGTATGATACATACCTATTTTGTGCGGCGGTGTGGTTCGCCTGAAGATGAGTCGAGGGCGTCAGGCTGTGCCTCTTCTCCCGGTCCCGGTGGTGGTGGTCCCGGTGAGCCCGCGCCATCATGTAGCCCCCGTCGGTTCCGTGCGAGGGCGACATGGCGGCCTGCAGCCCCAGACCGAAGGTCAGCAAAGTCTCCGGGTCCCTGTGCAGGGCTTTACTCGAACATGGTCCTTCGAGCCGCCCCTCCTGGTGGACCGATTTAAAGCAATGATAAAAAAAACATCGTGTTAAAAACCATAGCAAGGTTATAACAGTGTTCCGGTAGTGGCAATTGAGAGCTAGGTCCCTCCACTAGGCTTAGCGTGACCACCATCTTGGGCCATATCGTCGCTCAACATCACGTGAGAATGTGTTAATTGATTCCATAATCGATTCTTCGAACCAAAGATAGCTCAGTGGTAGTGTGTACGGATTCTTCGTCGAAGGGCGCGAGTTCGAATGAACCTATAATGAGCTTGAACTTTCGGTGAAGAAAAAAACCTGGTGAGGAAACCATAGAATGATGGTAAGGCTTTTCTAATTTCCACCTGGCTAGCTACCACCCCCAGGTTGAAAATCTGCCGCCATATACCAATAGGTGTGTTCTGATCGTCACTTAAGATCAGGTGAGATTATGGCCATAACGTTAACCTTACTTATAAGATAAAAAAATTAAAAGAACCTCAGGTTGATTCACGGCCACATCGTTGTTCAACTTCGGACTCTCCGACGGCGGTAGAGTAACATTCAACGACGTGTTCGTCGCTGTCGAGCTCTCGTTCGCGTTCGCGTTCGCGTTCGTCACGATCCTCGGAGCGTTCGCGCATTCTCGTTCGCTCTCATCGGGCTCGTTACGAACGTTGTCGGCAACGATCGTCGCGTTTCGCTCCGTATTGTTGTCGGGCGAACTCGGAACGCTCGGTTCGTTGCTCTCGCACGTGCTCGTATCCGAACTCGTAGCCGGCGTGCCAGTTGAACTGATTCCCGCCGACGCAGTGTTCATACTCGAACTCGAATCGGAGCTGACGTTGTTCGAGTTAAAATTCGCGACCGAGGCAGGGAAGTGGTCGTGGGTTCGAACGTTCTGGTACGTGGTTGTCGTCTCCGCTTTATGGACAGGCGTTGAGTTGTAACTGTCGTATTTGACTGCGCGTAGCCTGTCGTAGTTATCGCCGATTCTCGACACGTTCTGCAGACCAATGGTTGTTTGGTGGGATTTGTTGTTCACGGCTGTGAAGTGTATGAGGTCCAACGAGTTCTTCGTGTGAGCTGGTTCCATGATGGTACGAGGTCCGGTGGAGACGAGGACGCCGTGTGATATGGTGCCGACGGTCTGCGGCGCCAATATTTGCGGTTGCTGTTGTAGCAGCAATTGCGCGGCGTGGTAGTTAGGATGGGATTGGCTCATTGTGGGTATGTTTTGATAGTTCCCTTGAACGGTCGTTGGGGTCGACATCGTCATCTGTTGATACCGATGGGTGTGCTGAAATGTGGAATACCATAAACGTACGTAAAACTGTCAATTTATCTTTACGAAAAAGGTATAAGGTACTCGTACTACGTGAGATGATTTAACTTCCTCTCCTCTTGGTGAGATGTCTTGAGATTGTTCTAAACCCCATACACGATCCTCTAATTACACGTGAGATTTTTCAAAATGCAGGCATTTAATGTAAATAAATTAATCTTCGTTTGATTGCGTTAGATTTATTAATAAATAAAAAATAATTAATTCTTTTTATTCACCCCACTAATCGATTTTATCATTATATATATGTGGAAAAAAAATCCTTTGTATATATGTTGGGATAAAACGATCTAATAATTGTAAATCAAGTTTTATAAAAATCGATAAGATTCGAACCTCGATCTTTAAGGGTGAAATATCGATTCACTCAATCGATTCAGAGATTTGAAACGATTTTTGACCGTATAAAATTTTTACCTTTTTGACCCTAGTGGGCCGGCAAGACAGTTACGACTGACGAAGGACATTTATCCCTACGGCAGCCACTACTGTTACTAACCTGTATTGAAACTTACCATAAGGTGAAAATCATTCACTTTGTCGAGATAGGATAAAAAAAACGATTATTCGTTCCTAGATCGCCATCCCCACTCCCTACAATATATTAATTTACTTGCTTTTTATTTCGCAAAGTAATGAAAGTCAAGTATTTGTAGTCAATTTATGTTAACAAGTGATAATACCTTGCTGTACCTTTCATAGGCTATCAGTGAATCATATATTCACGAACAAACAATTATTTCATACCTGTGTATGATGTCTATGGTCGGCATGTGCAGGCCGGGTCTGATCCGGTATCGGTGGTACAGGACGATTTAAAGGTGTACTGCAAAATAAAAAAAACACACGTACAGAGCCGGATTTGCCTTAAGTGCCGCCCTGGATCACCGAGAAAAATACAGCCCTATTATTTATATCCTGAGTTTTCGAGTCACTTGAGTAAACTACTTACACACGCTTACAACTTGAGTAAGAATTTATCGCTCGAGCTGAGTTTCGATAAGTTTAGATTAAGAATGTTTAAATACATTTATTAAATTAGTAATATTCTGTAATATGAATTGAAATACAAAATATGATTTACCTTATTTATGTCATTAATCAACAAAGAATAATAAAATGAATCTACTCGGCGCTTCGACTTGACTCGGTAACTCGAGGGGGCAAAAGAAGTCGAGTCAAATTTATTTTCACTTGAACACGAGTTTAACAAATTCAGTCGACAAAAAGACGGCTCAAGTCGCATCACTAATCCTGCAATATTTAAGTAAACGACCAGAGTATAATTTCTGAAGAAAATAGTAGGTAGCTTTTAGTTGATTTTTTTGTTATTATTACTAAGTACTTACAGTATGTACTAAGAACTAGATATCTAAACGTAATAATTCAATGAGAACTCGATTTTTATGTGTTGGAACTAAACCAATAAACTTCTAATTTTTGAAAATAATTAATTTTTATAGCTTTTTTTATTTTCATTTTTTTTGTTGACGCTCCAAATTTGCTGTCTTTGAAAATTTCGCCGCCCTGGGCACTACCCCCTAGTGCTTCTACTTTAAATCCATCACTGAACACGTGTATAAGTCATCTAAAGCAAAAGTGGTAATGGGTGATTATATCGACATGGATTTATCGACAGTCACAGCTGCGGGATAGTGAAATAGAAGGAAAACGTAAGTATTTTTTTTTATAGTTAACATTTAGCGATATGGCCATAATTTCACCTGATCTTAGGTGACGCTACGGCCCAAGATGGTAGACACGCTAAACCTGTGAAGGAACTGGCTCTCAAGTGCAACTGACGGAACACACCTATTGGTATTTGGCGGCAGATTTTCAACTTGAGGTTGGTAGCTAACCAGTTGGGCATCAGAAAAAGCCCTACCACATCTAAAACTCAAGTCAAAGACATAAGTCATCTAAAGCAAAGGTCACATAACAATCTCTCGACAGTCACCGTTGATAGATAGTGATAGAGACACGATTACCAGTTAATTAACTGTCTGGCTGCCTGATTGAATTCCGCGAAGGCAATGGGGAATATCCCGACGCGTTGGTCGAGCCTGCCTTCAGCCCAGTTTTCGTCGACGCGACGATGGACAGTTATTATCGCGCCTGCAAATAATTACACAGATATAAAAAAATAGGTGTATACGTACGTACATAGGTAGGAAGTTATTTTATAGTCTATAAGGTTTAGCTTTATAGCCACAATCTTACCTGATGTTGAGTAAAAATGTGGCCCAAATGGTGAACACGTTATGCCTAACGGAGGGACTGGCTCTCAAGCGCAACTGTCGGAACACACCTATAGGCATTTGGCCGTAATTTACCATTTGATGGTGGTAGCTATCCAGGCTAGTATAAGACAAAGCTCTACCACGATGCTATGGTTTCATCAAGATGTTTTCCTTCACCGAAAGCTCAAGCTCATTGTAGGTAGAATTTGAACTCACGTCCCTTGGCGCAGCGTGGGTACACACCAACAACTGAGCTATCTTCACCATCGATATAGATCAAAACGGTGGACACGCTAAACATAGTGTTGGGACTGACTCAAGTGTAACCGCCGGAATACACTTAAGTATCTGCCGATATACTTTCAACTTGAGGGTGCTAGTTAACCAGGCGAGCCCACCACCATGAAAATTTAATTTAGCACCAAAAAATTACACAAAAAATATTACCTTTATCGAAGGCGAGACAACCTTCTTCATCCGGCGCTGACATCCTAAAGTCGTAGAGGGCTTTACATAACGCAGTCGGAGCAGGGAGCGGTATTAATACCTAAAATAAATAAACAAATGTACTGATATATATATCAAATTTATAAATATAACTAAAGTTCGTTCTTATTAATAACATCGGGTAAAATTACGTATCCAAACCTCATTTTTTGGGAAAATAGTACCTTATCGCACGGTGCGGGTGGAAGCTAGACCAATCAAAATGTAAGATTTTTCCGTCAAGACCCTTTCATTAATCTGTTCTATATTGCACCATATTTGTATAGTGTAGACAGTAATCCACAGCGCGTATGCTATTGGCTGTGCCCAGTCACTGGTGCGCGCTTATTGGTTCATGACAGCCAGTAAGTTCTCAACGGCTGCGCAGATATAGTTTGTAAGCGTCATATGCGTCAACTGTATCCTAGCGTACTTAAATTTCCTACCATTCCTTTAATTTATGAACTATATCTGCGTTTCATTTAATTGCTCTCAGAGACGCTAGTCGTTCATTTATTTGGATTTCTTCATAAATACGTTTACCATTAATAATATACTACGTAAGGAAATTAGTTCCATACGAGTGTTCCACGACACTCACGTATTTTTTGCCATAAAATGTAATTTGGTATGCCTATAGCCGTGACTAAAAATGTTAACTTCACTAACCAACACATCCAATAATTAAGCCGTCAATTAAATATTTAAAACAATCACGATCGAAACGATGTTCAATAAATACCTAAAAATACGACAACAGATGAAATATTATGACACAACGTTATTATCAAGTTTGACATGTAATATTGTCAAATTACTCCTTCCAATTAACAAAGTTTAGCTAAGAACTGTTTTTTTTTAATACAACTTGACTTCCACGTAAGTCCTTTATTAAAATGACGTTATATTTGTTAGGGAGATACATTTCAATTTAATACAAAATAACAAAGGGGTGAGTAGGAAATAGAATATGAAACCCACCTGCACATAAGTTACTGGGAACATTCCCGTTCTTCCAGAACATTCTCCTAAATACCAGTATGGATCCAACTTCTTCTGTAGAATTATCGTTTCTCCCTTTTTGAAAGATAGATCGCTGTAAAGAAAGATGTTTTTTTTTTAAGAATAAGCAATGATGGATCTATGGCAGCGTCAATGGAAGTGTGTTCGAATCCCTGCAATGAGCCCGAGCTTTCGGTGATAGAAAACGTCGTGATAAAACCATAGCAATTTTTTATACAAAATAATAAACAATTATATTGACTCCTCTCCACTGCTGGAACAAATTTATTATAAAAAAATCCGTTTTTCAACGTTCTTGTTATCATTGTAACAAATTTCTTAACGACGTAGACATATTTTGTAATAGCCTATCATCTTATAAAAAGAAAATTGGTGATGTGTTGTTCGAAGACTCATATTAAGAAATTTGTTCTGAATTTTTCTTTTGATATTTGATTAATTTTATTGCCTTTTTAAATTATACATCAAGACTCTATTGTTACGATTTATCTTGTTGAGTTGTAGATTTTAAATATATGGCACTTTAGGCCTATTCGATTATAGAGTCGTGATACATGTACATGTACATGTAATGGCTGTTTGTTACCTAAATAAAAAATAAAGAGTTACTTTCAACTACCTGCCTGGTTAAGCCAAATCAAATCAAAAATCTTTATTCAATGTAGGCCCTAAGAAGGCGCTTATGAACGTCAGAACTACTACCGGTTCGGAAAGTAACGCAGTCATCGAGAAGAACCGGCAAAAAACTCGATCTGCATCTTTTTTAAGTCTTATTCTTGTCCTTTTATAAAATAGTTTAATGTAAGTTTAAGTACATACTATAGGTGTGTTCCCGCATATGTATTTGAAAGCGCATTTGATTCACATCCAATGACCGTTAAGTTTATTATTAACAGTCTATCAAAATATATTCTTTGTCATACAATCATTAATAATATTATAACTACTAAAGTGAATTTGTTTGTTTGTTACGCTTTCACGCCTTAACCGCTGATTCCATGATGATGAATTTTTATATAGAGATAGACGGGAACCTGGAGATGCTAGAAGGCTACTTTTTCTCGTGAAACACTTATTAGAAGTGGCGTCATTTTGCGTCATCTGATTTGTTCCACAAAATCAATATTAACGCGAATAACGCCGCAGGTAAATGCTAGTGAAATATAATCATTACCTTGGCTCTTTGGATATGAAGTCGTACATTGCCCTGGCGTGCGGCAGAAGTTGTTTACCGTCTCGTGTCGCTTGTTGAGTACTCTGCTGTACCTGGAAACCGATTTGATTAATAATGTATCAGTAACAAAGATCAATAATTACCCTTTAATACAAAATATGTTATAATTTTGTACTTTATACATTTTAGCGTTATGTTAATCTCATCTGATGTTAATTGCCCATATGGCCCAAGAAAGTAGACATGCTAAGCCTAGTGGAGGGGCTGGCACTTAAGTGCAACTGCTGAAACACACGTGTAGGTATTTGACGACAGATTTTCTAATTGAAGGTGGTGGCTAGCCTGGCGGGCTATAGATAAAGCCCTACCACCATGCTTACTGTTTCATCACGATGTTTCCTTTTACTGATAGCTTAAGCTCGTCCATTGACACGATACCAAATGAGCTATCATCGCTTCAAAACATATAATTTAGCTATAATCAAAATAATGTTATTGGTCAAAAGGTTAGGTTTATGGGTTCTACCTGCGAATGACCACTCCTTAGAGCCCGTTGACTGACGTTCAGAACCTTCCTCGGGGCTGAGTTCCTCATACCCTCGAGGATTCTCATGAGGAGAACGTTCGGCGGCAACTCCTCCACCTTCGTTTCCACGAGGATTCTGCATTCCGGGCATCGCAGCTCCTTGTGCGACTCTACTATCACCTGCAACAGATAAATTTAAATATTTTAGAATATTTCGTTGTACACCTTATTACTATGTCTTATGCATAGCATATTTGCACGCCTCATAAGCGAAGCATTGAGGTGGGTACTACTGTCACATTACTCAAAACAACGGATTTTTCCCTGAATTCATTGAACCCTGAATATATTTTCTATATATTATTACTTCTAATATCTTGTTTTTAACACATGAGGTATCATGTCGAGGGTAGACTTTACAAACATACTTTTAACAGACAATCATTAGTTGATTCACACAAATAATTGCCCCGCACGGGATTCGAGTCCAGACCACTCAGTGCGGCGGCAGAAGCGAGGCGATCGCTTAAACCGCTACACCAACCCTGCAGTGAATACTTACAACAATACTGAATTCAACAATAAATAATCTACATTTATATTATAAAGCAAAAAGTTTGACTGTTTTACATAATAATTTCTTATGTTTACGCGAATATTATTCATCGAAATAAAAGTAATTTAAACGGATTTTATCGCGGTTATTTATAAATTTTGATCCCGACGTTTCGAAAACTTTTCAGCCTTCGTGGTCACGCTGAAAAGCTTTGACTGACTTTGATTTTGACTGTTATGTTAAACGCGCTAATCTTAGAACCTAACAATGAGATTTCAAAAAGTATTTTTGTATTTTATAGAGCAATCATTGAGGAATGCATTAGGCTATTTAACATCGCGTGGCCATCATTGAGAGCAAATTTGTATTGAAAAAAATGACAAAAATGGGCAAAAATTTAATATTACACATTTTTCCCTATTAAATGTATGAAACAAAAAATCTACAGGGAAATAATTTAATTAAACACACCGTTACTCAACAAATTCGCAGTCATGTCACGTCGCGGGAATAAATAATACAAACCATGTAGCGTAGATAGCTCATTCCGTATCTAAGACGAAAAAAAACATCCTTATTAATATTATAAATGAGAAAGTGAGGTTGATTGTTTGTTACACTTTTACGTCTAAACTAATAAATCGATTATATTAATAATAATAAATAAATAATTAAGTTTAATATAGATAGATGGGACCTTGGAGTAGGTGATACGGTAATTTACCTCGCAAAAAACTTATTGGAAGTGGGGTAAAAAGAAGGGTATGAAACTTTTACTACATCATCCGATTTGTTTGATAAAATCAATATTAACGCGAGCGAAACCGCGTGTAAAAGCTAGTGTAAGATATGTTTAATAGAACTGTATGTATGTTACCAACAACAAGCAAATATGTACTTCATTATCCTAGCGATAGTTGCCATGTCGGTTGAGTACACTTAAAGTAAAAATCAAACCAAATCAAAAGTTAATCAAATCCTCTCAAAAACATCTCTAAAGCCCGCGAAAGCTTTCAAGCCCCTTGGATACAAGTCAGTAAATTAAAAAAAAGATCGTCACTACAAACATTATAAAATTAACAGTAGGGAAAATTTAAAAATAAAAACACATCTTACCTATGCTGAGTTCCACATGACTACAACTAACGTGACCATAAATACTATTACATCTAAAATACTTTATTTTGTAATTCAAATTTAGAATACGTTTATTATGCTAGAAACTTCGAACGATGCTCCACAACTTTACGTACTTTTTAAGGTTAATCTTAATTTAAAATTTGGAAGGAGATATAATAATAATATATATAAAAAAAAAAAAACAGAATTACAGTGATTGCCTTTCACAAAGCCTTTCAAGATCTACCCTACATAAAAACGTAATTTAATTTTATTTCATTTTATACGCAATTTATTACATATAAAAATAAACCTTATCCGTACTCATATTAAAAATGCGAAAGTGAGTTTGTTCCTTTGGTACACTTTCACGCCTAAACCGGTGAATAGATTACGATGAATTTTGGTACAGAGATAGATGAGAACCTGGAGCTGGTGATTGGCTACTTTTCTCGCCAAAAGCTTATTGGACACTTTCAATGGGCACGCTAAGCCTACCCAACGCGTACCCAATATCTGTCTGATAGCCTTCAACATTTACCTGAATATATCAAAACTAGTGACCATAAAATTTAATATTATTGCTTTAGGATAGGTTTGCTTTAATTAAGATAATACTCGTTTAATAGTAATTGTATCGATGTACCTATAAACCGTTGATAATAGCGGGGATGTAGAGGAATTATAAATGAAAATCGACCGAGTAGTGGATATTCCAATGGAATAGGTAAATAATGACTTTTATCCTATAGGGATTCTGAGTGTGCTCTTTCATTCTACTTTTTTCCTTCCTCGAAGCCAAGGTAAATATCACGAGCATGTTAGAAACAACTATCGGAAAATTGTAGAGTTTTTTTATTGTAAACTGTAACGGAATCTCAAATATGGGTTTTCCATTATTTCGTATATGGATTAAGTCACAAGATGTACTTGTCTACTATTTAAAAATAGTTATTTAACTAATGATTACCTTAAATATAGTTAATATTGTTTAACGGTAAATGCTTGAATTAATGATAGCATTGTCGTAGGGCTTTTTTCTTGCCGCCTAATACTTATAGGTGTGTTCCGGCAGTTTCACTTGAGAGCAAACCCTTGTACTAATCCTAGTGTACTTCCCATTTTGGGCCACATCGTTATTTAACTTCAAATGAGGTTGTGGCCATAACGCTAAACCTACATATCTATCTATAAATATAAAAATAAATCAACGAAATGTATGTACGCGAATAACTTCCAAACGACTGCACCAAATCTATTTATTTATTTAATTTAATTTAGCGATGATAGCTCAGTGGTAGTGTGTACGACTTCGCGCCAAGGGACTTGAGTTCGAATTTACCTACAATGAGCTTAATCTTTCAGTGACATTGTGTCTACCAACTTGGGCCACTTAAGATCAGGTGAGATTATGCTCATAACGGTCATAACTTTAACTAAATAAAAAAAACGATTATTCTATTTTTATTGTGGTCGTGATTGACAGAACAAGATATCTATTAAAAAATTAAGAAAAATTAGCACACATTTTTTATAAATCTCATTTGAAAAGTAATGAAGCGTTGAGAGCTCAGTTTGAAACGATGATAGCTCAGTTGGTAGTGTGTAGAGACGCCGCGTCAAGGGACGTGATTTCGAATCGACTTTTATTTAATTTTCATATAATTAAGACATTTAATTCATTGATGCTATAAAAAAGTTCCATTCAATAGCCAAAGGAAATGAAAAACGGAAATGATTTTAGATAGTTATTAGCCAGTTCTATTGATCTTAAGTAATTGAAGTTAAAAGGTTGATTATAGCACATCAAAATGTAAAAAAAGAAATATCGGTGAAACAGTTTTTTAAGGTTCAGTTAGAATAAAGAACATCGATTTTATCTGACCGAAGTTCACCGGGTCAGCTAGTATTGTATAAAAATGGAAAATGTACGCTTTCATGAATGTAAAGCAAAAATAGATTCTAATTCTGTAAACGATGACGACATAATTTTATACAAAGGTTACGTACGTCATATCGGCAGACGCCTACGCTAAATGCCAAAACAAGGGTCATTGTTTTCTCCTCTCTTTAAAACAGTGTTAAAGTCACTAGAAAAAAATTAACGTTTCACAATACAATCCTTGCTGCAAACTTGAATATTGCAAATTTTCAACTAGACAGCAGTAGTTAACCATTCAAAAAATAGGACATTAAAAAGGGTTGTAACCATGCTGTGGTTTCCCCATGCTGCTTCATGCAGGGATTTGAACTAGCGTCCATTGACGCGGCGAGCGTATACACAACCAATTTTATTTTATTAAAATTAAATTTAATCATCTTATATCATAATTTTAAATGTACGTTCGTGTCGCGGGCGGCCCAAAAATTAAAATATTTAAACCCGGACTACAAATGAAGTCCCGCCCGGAAGCTCTCTGGATGCCCCCTAAACTAGAACAAATCCGGGAAAACCCGGACGGATGGCAACCCTATTTTTGAGGGATAATTTAAAAAATATTGGAACATGTTTTTCCTACCAAAACCAAGAATTTTGCTGTGCCTAATTTCAGAGATTACCATTCCATACAAACTTTCATTTTATATTTCACTTTTTCAGTTTTATTTTCTCAACAATTAGTAGGCAATGTTCTTTTTCCAAGGTCCTATCTGTCTCTATACTAAAATTTATTGAAATTGATCCATCGGTTTAGGAGTGAAAACTGAACTGATTCCGGTTTGAGTGTACAGTTTGAAATAAGTCTAACCTTTAAATGCACAAAGATCTGTTTCTATATCAATAAGTGTTATTTAGAATCGTATTATTTACCCCACTTCTAATAAGGGTTTCGCGAGAAAAAGTAGCCTAATACCGTCTCCAGGGCCCTATCTATCTCTACCAAAAAGCCATCATAATCGATTCAGCGGTTTAGGAGTGAAAGCGTAACAGGCAAACGATCTCACTTTCGCATTTATAATATTAGTAAGGATTATTGAAGTTAGGTAATTCTATGCCATCATTGTTACGTATGAATATGTGTGCATAAAATATACTAAGGTGTTACAGAGCGGGAACATACTTTAAAAATGTCACAGTTTGATTGGTAGATTGCGGTTACTTATGGACTGTTAGTAGCTCCCTCCCTGCCCATCCTTCATTCGGTTACGCACGCGCTCGTAAACAAGTCTCAGACAAAAGGCTAGAAACACTATTGAAAACAGTAAATCTGAAAGTCTTGAGTGCTTTTACTTCTCCATTACATACAATGATATGTTACATGTAAGTGCTTTGCAACGGGCTTTTTCCCGAAGCGACTTATAAAACTTAACCCCTATTTATCCCGTATTTCAAACACTTAGAACATTATTTTTCTTATTTTTCTTTCGATTGTGCTATACTGTTGTTGGATATTATAACAGCAAGTATAACGTTGTAAGTAGTAAAGAAAACTTGCCAACATTTTGTCAATAAGTTTAATATTCTTTCTAGCATAGACTATCAAATGTGGAATTGAACAGGTACAAAATGTGTCGTGACCCGCGATCTCATGACTCGTGCGTACGCCAGTACAATTCATCGCAAACTATATTATAAGTGCGGCTAACACATCGAATGACGCAATAAAAAGATTCATACAGAGTTTATCCCTCTCTTTACTCAGTGAAGTTTACTTAACATCAGGTAAGATTGCGGCCACAACGTTGAAATCAAAGAGTAAAAAAAAAATACAGCTCTGATACATGCGCACTTGTAGTTCCTTTATCATAATGAGGTGTGTATACATAAATAAATTATAGATAACACTTTTAAAAGTAAAAATTATAGATTAAACATTATATCAGTCAGCTGTAAAGTGGTTATCTAATCGGATCGATTCTATCAAAACAAGTTTAGTGAGCCAAGGTGAGTAATTAGTAAATATTATTTGCCTAAATACATACAAACTTCTTCCGCGTGTAAATGTGTCGTAAAATTGTATATACATATTTTTATACGTTTGTGTAACTTTTTTCAATACAGCTTTACTCTTATTGGTGGTAGTGTGATATTAAATAGCCTTTCTCGATGATAGCTCAATCAAATACAAAAGTTCCTAAGTAATCTTAGCGCTAATGCGCTTACAAAAAAAAATCTCCTTCATAATATTAGTATTGTTATATTACTCGTAAGTGGTTACGAATTAGTAATTCGCCTTATTTACAATTTGTGTCACACTGCATTATTTGTAGAGGATTCATAAATCCAATTGATTTCTATGTAATAACTAGATGAAGTCATGACTTCGTCCATGTGGCTTTAAATCATGTTTTATACTATACTAGCTTTTATATGCGGCTTCGCTAACATTACTATTGAATTTATCAAACAAATGGGATGACACAAATAATTTCATACAAAATTTATCCCTCTGATTACCCTACTTCCAATTAGATTTTCGCAAGGAAAAGTGGCCAATCAGCGTCTCCAGGTTCCCATCTACCTCTATACCAAAATTCATAATGACCGATTCATCGGTTTAGGCGTGAAAATTTAATAAGCAAACAAACAAACTCGATTTCATATTTATAATATTAGTAAAATTAGCCCCTCGTTTTTTCAACTCTCTATACATGTCATTATAATTTCAAATATCACGTTTTTGTTATATAACAAAACATTACATCCTCTCGTTTATGCTAGAGGCGTGTGAGGCTCATCTAGCAAGTAGCACTATAAATATCTACTAAAAGTACCACGAAGACTTTCAACCGTCCATACTGAAAGACTTTCACACTTCGTGTAATACCTGGCGGGAGTAGCAATCCTGGCTTCTTAAGTCTTTCCTGCATCACCTATCTAATCGGTTTGACACGGCACACGCCCACAAACTACGAACGAAACTGTGACACACGCTTAATCTCATACGTAACGCCAAATGATAGCGTCTTTTAGCATGGTGGCAGGGCATTTGCCCGCCTGGCAAGCTAATATCCTCAAGTTGAAAATCTGCCGCCAATAACCACAGGTATCCTCCACAGGTTTAGCGTCCACCAACTTGAGCCGTATCTTCACTTAAGATCAGGTGAAATTATGGCCATAACGCTAAACCTTAACGATAAAAAAAAAATCTTTCACATTGACAAATTCATCATCGATAAATATTAGTCATTAATTGACCCCATTACGAACCTTCGCCGGTCCGTTCTGTTCATTGTACAGAAACGACGTCTGTATAAATAGAGCGTAGCGTGTTCCTGGCGTTTGTACCGGGGTCGTGTGTTGTTTATTTATATAATTTTCTGCCAAACCCGGCAACAGTGTTGTTAGAGCGACGATTGACGAACCACAGTGACAATACTGACGGGTATGTGACCTGTTAATTAACAAAGGACTGCACGGTCGGCCTTTCTATTTTAACGTGGGTAGAATTCATTTACGCATCCCCTCTCGTGATACGGCATGTAGGTTACGAGACTGACTGGACTGGAACTCTCAAACCAGCTTAAATCTACAAAAATCCTGCATTCACCACTTATTGATCGAGATCCGGAGTCGCGGATAGACTTTCTTGACGATTCTTTTAGATGGCTAAGTTGATGGTAGTTTTAACAGTCACAAGTGCCTTTTCATTTCATTTGATTGCCCTCGATCAGGAACTTATTTTAGATCGCTTCTAGTCCTTTTTTGGTAACTTGGTATATCCTCTAAATCCTAAGTACATTATCTCGTTTACACCGGTCAGGTCGCAAGAGCGGCGCGTTTCACTTATCAAAAATGAGAAGTGGTGTCAAATTTATATTTATATTGTAAAGCAGAAAAGTTTGAACGCGCTAAGCTTGGAAGAAACTACCAGTCGGACTTCGAAAATTATTTTTATATTCCATAGAGCAATCATAGAGGAAGGATTTAGGCTATTTAACGTCACGCTACCACCAATATGAGTAAAGCTGTATTGGAATAAGTTACAACGACGGGTAAAAAATGTTTTTTAGTTTTAGCGGCACAGCTAGTATCCAATATAAAGGATACGTTTTTCCACTACTTCTTATTGGTGATAGTACCGACAAGGATTTCACAAGCCATTGCATGGTTTGCTGGACTCTTTTTAAAAATCGCTTAGACCCTATCTTCGAGCCGAGAGTTCTGAGTTTGAATAGGCAGACGAAATTACTAGACTGTTAGTTTACCTATTTATCCTCCATACACTGACATTTTCTGTTTATTTACCGTTAACTCTCACCCACGCCATAAAACGCACTTCCATTAATGGCGATTAATTTACATTATACGGCGTATGGCTTCGTATATTACATTCATAAATACAAGCGAATTGAATGAACTTCAAAAACACAACCATGTAACAAGCAAAGTGCCAAACGTAGAGCCAAATATCGCCATATAATTCGCGTCAGATAGCATTGAGTCGGCAATAACCCGGAGGTTAGGCGGTCCGGTTGGCACGGCTGCATGTCATTTTGCCGCATTGCAATTAAGATATGAATTTTCATGAATGTAAAGCGCCCTTTATAACATTCCATTACTTAAATAAAATATTGGTGTACGTAAAACGCAAAAAATAAAAAATGTAACATATGGCCATAAGAAATTGTTGGTTTCGTTGTTGTTTACATAAGCCCATGAAGAAACGTCTTACTTAATTATAATAAACATTCTGCAGACGCGACGACGCACGCGTGTAACTAAAACAAAATTAAAAAATCTATGACCTTCTTTATAACTTTTTTTCAATACAACTTTGCTCCTATCGGTGGTAGCGTGTTGTCATCGGGTAGCCTACTTCCACCTTTGTTGCTCTAGCAAATACAATAAGTACTTTTGAAATCCGGCCGGTAGTTCCTAAAATTAACGCATTCATAAAACAAACTTTAACTAATGATTTCTTAGGTTTACGCGAATATTATTAATTGAAATAAAACTAATTTAAACGGATTTTATCGCGGTTATTTATTAAATTTATAATATTTAAGTCGTTATAAGACACAGTAACATAAACTTTTCTGGACAACCTACACCTCAGTCCGCCCCGTGACCACGAAGGCTGAAAAGCTTTCGAAACGTCGGGATCAAAATATAATAAATAACAGCGATAAAATCCGTTTAAATTAATTTTATTTCAACAAACTTTAACGTTTCATAATTAGTATAGATTGTCACTGTTCGCTACATCGTGGTTACCCTTGACTTATTTTAGCTTTTAAATTAACTAGGCTTAGGCCACATTTAATATTTAGTGCGATATAGCGTGACTAATCAAACCTTGGTACGTACCTACTCGATAGGTAGAAAAGGAAACATAGAAAATGAAAACACTTGAGATTAATTCATAACACGTTTATCTCGTTATAAGATTGTGGCGATATCATTATCCTTTCGCTCCGGTGTTGAGACAGAAAGTGGTTTTTCCGCACGAATCTTTCTTCGACTCATCTAACTTTAATGTATAGCTAATACTCAGAGCTAAAAGATATTGTATTAAAACAATTCACTTTTCGACATGCAAATAAAAAATATATTAATTAGTCTATATACACGTAGGCTAGATTTTCTTTTATTTTCTTTGGTAACTATTCACGAAACATAATGTTACAAAGAAAATAAAGAAGAATTATTTTTATCTACCTTTGACTGTACAAGGATTTACTCAGATTTTCAGTTATGATGGGCGATACAGTCCACATTTTTCGGGGAATACCATTTTCGTAGCCGACAACAATACTTTAGGATAGTAGTAAAATTGTGCGGTTTAAACGAAATATTGTTATAATTTGGCCCTTAGCCTAGACTTTAATTGGCACTTCAAATTTCCTGCTCTCATTCAGACTTATCCTGAAGCCAAAAGACAAAGAATTGTTATATTGTAAGAACAAAACATAATACGAAATTTCGTATCGTATGGAATCTATTATATAACGAACTTAATTATCAAAAGCAAACGCAGATCTGTAGTATTTAAATCTTTCCCGTGTGCAAAGTTCGGGTTTAGCGTAAAACATAGATTCTCAAACTTATTTAAATCCCCGCCCCCATATCACAATTGAAAACAAATAGATGCACTTAACACCTCACTTCATTACTGGATAAGCAGCAGCTGATCCAGATCGTGACACGTCTAAAAGGTTTACCATTACAGTGAATGTTAAACCCTCCTCCTTATTACGTAATTTTCATAAGCAATGTGTTATCACAAAGAATCACTATAAATTTGCTTCATAATGACTAATACGATTTTGTTAATGTATTGCCGATTATTTGCGACTTTGCTTATGCAAAATCTATAATAAGAGGCATGGTTTATTGTGACTCCAATCTAATTACCACACGACTCACACTAATTATGTAATTATCTATATAGTATATATTATAACTATATAGTTATAATACTTATTTCCATTTTACTTTAATATATAATAAATGTAATTTCGTATACTACTAAAATGCGTAATATACCAGCGCTTCACCCAATATTTTTAAAACTTTCTACATCACCTCCCAAAACTTCTAATGCTTATAAAGCGGCGTTATTACATACTTTGAGGAACACAGACTTAACAGTTGGAACCAAACAGGTGTGTATAAACAGACGCGCTGAGGAATGCTAAGAATTGTGTTTTTTTTATAACAGGTGTAATTTTGACATGGAGTTTCAACGGACTATGTGACGTCACATCGTCTTTTAAACGGTGAATTGTTCAAAAAACGCCTTGTATTTTTGAATCTATATTAATATTATTAAGCTGATAATTTTATTTGTTTATTTGAACGCACTAATCTACCAGTCGAATTTAAGTTTTTGTTTTTATATTTGAAATGTAATTTCCTCTTTGCTTTTTCCTTTAAAAAAAATCAATACAATGAACATGTAAATGTAATGAATTCAAAAATGCGGCTTGCAATTTCCATTTTATTATTAAATTACGGGTACTAGGCTATTGATATGAAATAGGTAACGGGTTAATATTATTGTAAAGATAATAAACGAAACCTGGTCTCGATACGTTAATTTTTTCAGGAGTTATCGTGACCACCTCGTATACAAAAAATCCGGACTTCCACGTAAAGTTTTATTTATACAGTTGTTTTTATGGTAGCAAATTAAAATTGTTTTTTTACAAAATATGATCTACTCCATCTACTCATATTATCGTATAAATGCAAATTGGTTGTGGTGAAGGCAAGAGCAAAAAATTGCTTGATCTTGACGTGTTGAGAGGAGAACGCTACCTCAATCGTTTCAATACCGCGCGTGCGTGCGAAGTGGACTAGCTAGTTACAAATAAAAATGATAATATTACATTAGCATTTAGACATTACTTATTAAAAACACCACAAAGGAATGGATAAGTATATAAGGTTGGTTTAGCGGTTTAAGAGATCGGCTAGTCTCTGCCACGGCGTTGAGTGTTACGGGTTCGGTTACCACATAGGACAATTATTTTTCCAACTCACAAATGATTTTAGGGGTTACTTGTGTTTATGAATAGCGGGCTTTGTCTTTAAAAAAGTCTATAAAAATTTAAACATAGGATGTTTAGCATTCTATAAAACGGAAGGGTTATACTGGATGTAGTGGAGAAAACTCGCACTTTAGGGTATCGACCTTTAGCATCAAATGTTTGCCATGAATATTACCAATGCTTAAAAATTTATGAAACAATATCTTTACGACTGAATATGCAGTTAGCCATATTGATATTTTTTTCGCAATTTCATAACAAACATCTTTTATAAAACACAATGATCACGAAAATATATTGTAGGTACAAAAACACATTTGTCTGTTCGTACATCTAAATTTCACACGAAAGCGATTTTAGTAAAATCTTGTATACACTAACAATATATAACATTGCAAAACTGATAAGTTGTAAAAATTATCAACAGTGCCTTTAAAAAATCCTGAATTTTTAAAGTCAATAGATTTGAATGAAAATTTCTACATAGGTGTATCATAAAACTACATGTTACCACTCAACTTTGTAAGTAAAAATTAAATTAAGATATAAAAAAAAAATTGCTAAGTACAACAGTATAAGAATTAAAACCAATAAAATCTCTCGATAAAAGCTGCGTGCAAATATCATATTAGAAACGGACTGAGCGCAATTAAGAATGATCAAAGTTAACTAACTATACAGAGTGTTTTAAATAAAAACGAGACAAAATTAATGCGGCATCTGGTAAAACAAAAGAACAAAGACAATATCCGCTGTACACGCTGCATGAATATAATATAAGTTATATATGAGAGAGGACCCATTGAATGTGTGCAGGGTCTATTATGATATCGCGCTTAGATGAGTCAATCAATGAGTCAAAGCAAATAGTCGACCGTTTAGATTAGCCCGAGTAATAACCTAGTGTTTATTTACGGAGCCAGTGGATGGGGCTGTGCACGCAGGACGTAGTGTACATCCATCGATAGAAGTGATACAAAAATTAACACTAATGTTATGGCCACAATCTCACCTAAGTGACGATGTGCCCTAAAATAGTGGACATGCTAAGCCTAGCGGAAGGACTGGCCCTCAAGTGCAACTACCGTAACACGTCTATATGTATTTGAGGCCAGATTTTTAACTTGAGGGTGGCAGGTAGCGAGGTCGGCATTAGAAAAAGCACTATCACCACGATATGGATTCATCACGATGTTTTCCTTCACCGAAAGCTCAAGCTCGTTGTAGGTGGATTCGAACTCACGTCTCTTAACGTGGCATCCGTACACACTAACAAATGAGCTATCAGCGCTTCAAACATTTCTTTCTTAATTCGGCGAGGAACTAAATTTAAATGACCTAATGAAGGACGGAGAATGAATGGAGGACAAACCAGCTGACCATCTCATTGTCACATACCCACTATAAAACACTGGGACAACCCACAATCACCAATACTGCCGAAGACCAAGAAACACAACCACAATTTTGAAGCAGTGATAGCTCAGTGGTAGTGTGTACGGACTCGGAGTCAAGGGACGTGAGTTCGAATCCACCTACATTAAGCTTAAGTCTTCGGTGAAGGAAAAACATCGTGAGGAAACCTTAGCTTGGTGGTATGGCTTTTTCTTACACCCGCCTGACTAGCTACCACCTTAATGTTGAAAATCTACCACCAAATACCAATAAGTGTGATCCGGCAGTTGCACTCGCGAGCCAGTCCCTCCACAGGTTTAGTGTGTCTACCAACTTGGGCCGTATCATCACTTAAGATCATTTGAGATTATGGACATAACGCTAAAATCTATAAACTATAAAAAAGTCCAAGTACAACCTTCACACTTATTCTAGAAAGATGGTTATCTTCATTCAAACTTTAGACAGTTCACTTACAATAGTTCCAATCGCAAGTTAGCACGCGCAACAAAGCCAGTTGCATCAAGTTTTTAACGTTGGATCTATATAAGAATTTTTTTTTACCTACGGCTAAATAATGTAGAAATGCGATTGTTTAGATGGATGGATTAGATAAAGAGTGACTATCAAAGGAAGTAACAAAATAGCATAAGTGATAGAGAGCTCTAAGAGTAACAGATTAGCCTGTTTTATTGTATACTATTTGTGCCCAGGATCCCGCCCGCGTCGATTACACACACTACTAAAGACATTAATAAATTTTTCCCGTTTTTGTAGTTTTTTTTAACGGAGTTTTGCTTCTATTGCTGGTAGCGTGAGCTAAAGCTTCCCTACATTATCGCTCTGTTAAATACAAAAACAATTATTGATACTTGATTGGTACTTATTAAGATTTGCGCGTTCAAGAAATCAAACTTTTTCGCTTTATAATATTAACTAGCTCTGTCCGCGGAGTCGTGGGCAGAGCTAGTTATAATATACATCAGTCAAAATGATGGCGTGCCGTCGATGTTAGTCCCGAGTGAATTCTAACGACATGCACGCCAGTTTTCGCCGTTCTATATACAATTAACGAAACATTAAACAAAAACTTAATCCAAAATTACTGGGCAGGGCAGAATTAGAAGCGATGGCGACTTAACTATAGCGTGTACAAATACCGAGTCGAGCGATGTGAGTTCATACTCCTATAATATAACTACGCTTTACAGAATAAATTTGTCACAAAACCGTGTACCATCTTTGTAGATTGATCTCTAATACGTAACTAGGTAGCCACGCTTTGATGTTAGTTGAAAAACACACACCAATCACAATTCGGGAGCAGTACTTAAAATAAGTCACGCAAAATTCCAAATTTACCTTATTGAAACCTTCTCCCCCTTTCGTATGCAATGTCTCCTATCAATATTACGTTACAAATGATAGCCCATCCCCGTACATGATATATGACAATAGCAACACAGAAATTTCATTATTTTCAACTATGTATTGCTTAAAACGAAATACTAAAATTTTAATAAATATCTGTAATAACATGTAAAAATAATAAATAAATGTTTTATGAGCAGCGAACGTCACGTTTTCTTTGAGCCCCCTTGGTCCCCCAAAGTTACATTTTCTCAGTTAACGTCACCCACTCTTTCCTCATAAGGGCCCGTTGACGTATTACGTAACGCAATTTTTGAAGAGCAATTTGAGCTTCCTTCCTCTGTGTAACGCGTCGTAACATTTTTCTGTACTCCCCCTCCCCCTCCTCAACGGGATGTAACACCCAGGTGAGCATTTCTACCTAAAAGCCATAGTTATGTTTTACCTTTAATAGCTTATTTATCTTAGCCTTTGCCAATGCGATTAGAAATAATCGAGGGAGTCTCCGTAAAACGTAAAATAAAAGAGTTGTGAACTTGGGAAAATTTATGCCCAGTTTTTTATTTAAAAAAAAAAATAGTGTTACGTTGTTCGCATGCCCTCCCGCCCTTGTAGCGTTTTACAAGACCCCTCGGTCTCCTAATTGCGTTACGTAATACTTGAACGACACCTAAGTACCAATGTATCTTATGAACGCGTCCTAGGTGTGTTCCAGGAGCTCCAGTTGAGAGCCAGCTCCTCCACTATACTTGAAATCTTGAACTAAACCATCACTTAACATCAGATAAGATTGGAAAGGAAATACTAAACATATAAAGAGTTTTAAGAAACTTTGAGTAAATGGTAGGTCGGTTTAAAATATCTATATGAGTATTAGGCATTTCACGGTAGTAAAACAGTGATAGAAAAAGTATATAGCAAGATATCTAATTAAAATTAAAAAAATCGTAAAATTCTAAATTTACTATCCTGAAGTCGCTACGATTTCTGTTATTGTCAATATGTAACTACGGGTCTACTGAATGTTGTACTGCTATTTTTATGTACCAAATAGGTGGACTGTCAATCAATAATCACATATTTATGTTTTTTATATTTATTTAATAGCTTTGTAAGTAGTAAGCATCATCCAAAATTACTTTAAGCTGCCTGGATATTTGGCATTTATCAGACATCAAAAAAAATAATTGACGAATATAAAAATTTAAAGGAAAACCAAAAAATGAAACATGTTATTTTTAATAAACATAAATCGAGCCTATTTTGGGAGAGGTTGTATCTTTTAGAGGTTAGATCTGGCATGATAAGTCGTTAGGTTTGGTAGAGAAATTATAATATGATTTCATATATTAGATAGAAATAATAAGATTGACAGAGGAAACGGCAATGCAAATGTATAATTTCCTATGTTTTATAAACGTATAATTAGTACAAAGTACATTTGTTTCTCTTGCGCTTAAATTACCCATTTGTGCATAGGACGACAGCAATATATGTTTGTTAAAACAAATCTTTGAAATATTTTACCAACCGCGCTAGCTTTTAAGTAAATTATTGTTGCATTAAACACACCTACGACCTAGTTACTTCAAGTATGTTGCTATTAACCAACAATGTGAACATATCTACAACTTTTCGCTACGACTGTACAGCCGGTAGTGCTTATTTATGTTAGCCTGCCCCAATTCTTAAGCACCCACTGAAAGGCGACGCGGGAACGAACGTGGTGCTTACTTTTTAAATTATGTAACATTATCTAGTGTCTTTGCTATATTTATTCACTTATTTCATGATATAGTCGACTACAATAGCAAATTTCGCTACAATCCGTTCGTACACTGGTACCACTTTCGCGACTCCTGATACACCGTTTGTACTAATAACTGTTTTGTCCAATAGACGATGAATGCGCCAGCTAAATAAATTATCAGATTCAATTTCAAAATAGTCATAAAAACCGTAACCATGGAAACAGAAAAAGAGATTACCAACATGACAGAAGAGGTTTGCTGCAGATAACTCAGCTGTCAATTTTTTTTTAAATAATAACAACAATGGATAACTAATTAAAAAGTAATTTATTTTTATTAAGAGTACTTTATAAACAAAATCATAACAATTAAATTTATTTAATTATTTATATTAAAAATTATATGTTTTAGAATTGGTTCATACGATAATCAGAAAATACACATATCACGTGATTTATGAGCACCAGGCTGGCAAACTAAGGTTTCCTTGGCAGCTGGTTTTTAACAATACAAATTTAATCAAAATTATGAGGACCAAGAGTCGGCAGTGTACAACAAAATGTTTTACTATCATATTTAATTTGATTCACATCGATACCACGTAGTCCGTAGTCCTATATTCTACTAATAATGTGAAGTTCTACTATGTTTTGACGTTTTGCAACTTATCATACCTACCTAACCTATTTTGTAATTATAGATAGCTAAATTTTACGTGCGGCTTTGCTCGCTTTAATATCAATTTTATTAAACAAATCGGACGACGTAATAAAAGGTTTCAAACAAAGTCTATCCCTCTATTTTCCTCACTACTGAAAAGACTTCGCGAAAAAACGTAGCCCATCTCCGTTTCCTGGGTCCCGTTTATCTTTGTACCAAAATTCATCACAATCAATTCAGCGATTCATACGTGAAAGCGTAAAAAACAAATAAACTCACTTTCGCATTTATAATATAAGTAAGGAAGTAAGGATAAACAGAATTAATATTTTATGTATAGTTTTATATGGCTGCCAGTACTTATTTGTACCACACCAACCGCTCTTTTTCTGTCCACAATTTCACTTGACGTAAGGCATGATCTATGCCAAAGGTTCTCAACCTTTTTCAATCCGCGGCGCACATACATGTTTATTAATTTGTCACGGCGCGCGGTGCTCTAAACTATCAAGCTGGTCGAAATATATAGGTACAATGATACTAGTTAAGTAGATGTGCAAACAAATGAAAAAATCTTCATTTTCAATATAAACTAAATTATAATACTAAATTAAATTAACATTAAGTTAACAGTTTCCGAACACGTAGGTAAGTATCGCGCGCGCTCATAATTTAATTCTTTATTTTGTACCCACGAACATTAAAGTTGAGGTTTCGGAAAATGGTAAAAAAATCACTTCACGCACCAGGCGCTAGACACCAGGGCCCCGTGGCGCACACTTTAGAAACCGCTAATCTATGCCCCTAGCCAAATTATCTCGCAACAATTGCTAACGTACAAAAAATGACACTTTGACATTTACCATCCCATACATATTTTGTTTTTACGTTAGCAATTGTTGAGAGACAACTTGACTGGAGCACTAAGCTTAGTGGGTTCATTGAGTTTCGCACTGTTGGAACACACTCATAGATGCTTTGCGCCGGGTTACCGTTCGTTTCAATACTCGATCATTCGAAAATTAGACCGCATAGATACAGACAAAAACCATAGACAGGGATATTGTTTTAAAAAAAAAAAGGATTAACAGTTAATTTTGATTACATTGCGATCCTCATTTACAATAATTTGGATTTAGAAAAATACCATATTTTTCTAGTAATCATCATATGAAATATTGACTGACCTTTAAGCATTTTAAACAGAAAGTGTGCTGGCATGGCAAGACCCGAGAGGATGTATCGAGCCGCTCCAGACACACGGAGCACTCGAGTAGGTCGTTCAGCAGACCTTCATCCATCCCGGTTGGGGCTCTGTGAAATAATTCATATTATTTTCATCAAATCATACTTGCACATACATATATGTATTTTTACTAAAATCCCGTGAAATATTGAAAAAATGTTGCTTGGTCCAACTTGAGACTTAGAATAGTTTTTATCCCAATTATTGACTTTATAACTTAATGCCAAAAGTGGTTTAGTGATCGATTTATTAAATGCTGTAAAGCGCAGAACAAGTTACATAAGACAATTAGCTTGACTCTTTTTTATAGACTCCTTCTAAGAACAGATATTGTTATCAAATGCAAAAACGTGAACAAAGTCAAGGGCACCAACTAGTAAAACTATACAGATATAAAATGGAACATGCAATGATGGCTATGTCATAAAACATTAAATGTTTGTTATGATTGAATGTCTAACGTAGAATCATCATACACACCTATGAATATAGAAGACATCCACTAAATCATAGCCAGGTCTTCGTATCTCTATCACCACGTTAATGGTGGTCTAGAATCAGTCTATCCCCTACTGTCATACTTGATTGCAATATCTCAGCTGATACCTAAATGTGACATGCTTAAGGCTGTCGATATGGTGAATTTTATATTTAACTATCTTTTACCTGCGGCTTCGCTCGTGTTAATATCGATTTATTTGGAACGAATCGAATTACGCAATAAAAAGGTTCCATACAAAGTTTATCCCTCCTTAAGCCCTATTCCTCTAGTTTTATGCGAAAAAAAGTAGCCTATCATCGTCTCTAGGGTCACATTTATATCTATAACAAAATTCATCAAATGGATTCTGCGATATAGGCGTGAAAACGTCACAAACCAATAAACTCATTTTCTCCTTTATAATATTAGTATAGATTATTGCCGCTCTGGTCAATTGAGAGAGATCACTAAAACTCCAGTCTAAAAAAATAAAACCACTTTTTTATACTTTTATTGTAAAATCCATATACATCTTTTTCTAGCACTGTTTGAAGCGAAATAGACAGGTAAGTCCCAGGCAAGAGCAGTGTTCAGGGAGATTCATTGGATGCCATGAACCTAAATACATCAAAACCATAGCAATATTAAAACACCCATATTGCTAAAGACTGGGAGTAATTTTCAGACTTCTTCTAATCTCCAGCACAATGTAATAATCTATTTTTATCATAGGTATGATTTAATAATCACTAACTGGTGTCCCCACAACTTTCGGGCCTTATTCATCAACAGCTTGGTACCATGACAAAAATATCCTAGCCAAATTTCAAGTATATGGATCAGGTAATTTCGAAAATACTATTGACGGGTGAGCTAGTAGTGAATTGCATGTGTATATTGTTTAAGTTTATTGTTAAAGTGTGTTTGTTGGAATGTGCTAATATTTAGAACTACCAGGTGGATTTTAAAAATCATTTTTGTGTTTGATAGAGTAATTAATGAGGAAGACTTTAGGTTATTTATGATCCCACTATCCCCAATAGTAACAAATTTGCATGAAAAAGTTACAAAAACAGAAAAAAAATATTAAATAAAATTTTAGTCCCACAAGAATGAAGTAACAGACACAACTAGTCATCTATAAACAAAAAGAGACACTAAAAAAAAATTGCTATCTTACTCGCCTATTTAAATCAATTATCTTATTATCACTACTACTAATTACTACTGGGTGAGCGTCTAGCTTTATGAAAGAAAAATTGATCAATTACTTTTTCTATATGCAGACAGATAAAGAGAAAGGATATCAGTTTGTTTTTCCCTCTGCTTCGGAATTTTTTTTTTCTATTAGGTAGCATTTCGAGAGTTTTAGTGCCTAAGATTTGTACTTTTGTTTGTAACAAATAAACTCAAGGACTACTGGACTGATTTAAAAAAATAAATTGCCATTAGAATGCTGCTTTAGCCCTGAGTAACATAGGCAAAATACAATTTTTAAGGAAAATAATTACATAAATTTTTTCATTCCACAAGGACAGAGTCACAGACATAGCTAGTTATTAATAAATAAAAATAAACAACAGCTGGATTTCTCCCTGCCTTTACAATAATCTTTTTATACTCCTACATTGAATATTGACTACTGGATAAACACTAGTAATGTTAAATAATAGTCAACAACTAATATGACAAAAAAATCACAAAACAAACAACTAAAAAATAAGCAAACATTGATATGTTTCATTAACCTCAATAACAAATTAAGTAACTTATTGTTACTTTATCTTTATAACTGTAGTTATATAAAACATATGTACATATATCTACTACACTAAAGGTTAAGAAGGTTATCAGAAAACAAAATTGGAGTAACACATATCAGCTTGAACAACGCTTGATTCATACTTTTATTATTCCAGAAAACTATTAAAATACAATTACTCTTTTCAATTACATTAACATATATTTGGATATGTTTTATGTAAAAAAAATGATTTGATACATATTATGGTAGTGGGTTTTACAAGTTCTAGAAAATTCATGATGCCATTAGAATTATTTTCAACAACCTATATCAAAAACTACACAGTGCTATTATAGGAAATATATACTATTTTATAATTATACATATACTATATACATATACTTATATTACTATATACATATACTATGACAATTAAGTTGCCAAATTTAAATTCAAAGTTTATATTCAAACAGCATTTAATAAGAAAACTATATAAAAAAGTAGCTTATACCTGTCTCTTAACATAATGTTGTTGATACAAGTATTCAAAATAATTTATATCATTTTTTAATTTTTAACTGTAATATTCAATAGGTACTAAAAAAAGAGATTCCATAAATTTAAGATAGTATATTATAAATTGCTCATGTCAATTTTTGCCTTCATCCGAAGCTTGTTCCAAGTAATATATTAATCACATAATTGCCAAAATCAATCTTCAGTACAGTTAAAAATAACTTGAAAACATAATGATAGTACTACAACACAAAGCAAACTCTTTATAAATAATTCTGTGCTATAAAAGTAGAAGGCAAATTATAATAAAATGTTCAACACTGAAATAATATTTAATTGCTGAAATCAAAATATACTGAAGTATAACCCCATAACTACCTTAAGTTCTATAAAATGATTTGAACAAAGATTTGAAAATACTAATGAAATATTGTCTGCATAATAAAGTTAACAGTAATATGTGTACATAAGCATTATAAGAAAGTTACATTAACCTCAATATTCATCATGTTTTGAAGATATTTAGCTGATATGAACCAACCATATGTTGAATAAAACAAAGGACTACTTCATTATCATTCCTCAACTACGGATGAAAAATATAAGCATATAAACACTTAAAATAGGAATAAGTTTGAAGACCTAATGATAGATTACCTATGGTAGATATTAGACTGTATTTTACAGGTAATTTTCTCTAAGTATGGAAACCTTGAGCCAAAGATAAATTACATATCTACCATTATAGAAAGGAACATTATAGAAAGTTACTATTCTGTGATATGCATTTTTCATAATTATTATGTGTTGAACTATTTTACCTAAACTTTACAAAATCACATTCTATATATTTTTTAAATTATACCATATTTTGGTTATCTGATTATCATCATTTATATGAAGTACTGATGTCTAATATGATCTAAAATTGCATTTGTAATCTTTATGGAAATGAATTTGCCCATATTTCAAGAACAGCAAAGAAGGCAACTGTAACTTGAAAAATTGACTGTACACATGTCTCCAAGTGTAATGTTATTGATGCAAATATTAAACTAATTAGTTTTTAATTCATAACTGTAATAGTCATTAAAATTACTACTAACAATTAAGTATTTAAAACAGAAATTCCATACATTTATATTGTATATTATTGGTAATGTCAATTTATGACTTTATCATAAGCTTTTACCTGATGATATATTAAATATATAAAGCCAACATATGTTTTATCTATATTAAATAGATAAACATGCAATAATAAATTATATATATACTAAACTAAGGAAGGAAGTAGAAGGTTGTGTTTATGATAAGATATAATACATTTACTACATGTTTGTGGATATATTTCTAGCTAAATTATGAACTGGTTCTCTTGAGACAAATTGTAAAAAATAGGGAAAATGTCAGTTACCTTTATACATAGTATAATTCCTTTTAAATATCTATAATTATATAAACATATTGTGCAATCAGAAAGCGAACGCGAACGTCACGCATAGAATTGTCCCAACTTCTTGGTTGTTAATCTTATATTTATCACCACAATAAAGTTACAAAACTTGTGTCCACTAATAAAATAAATCCGGGTTTACATTCTTACACATTTAGAAAACGCGGAAGCGTTGGAAAAACAAAGTTTTAATCTTTATAAATAGCGGTTCGATGTCGAGTCCCGAAAGACACATTACAAGTTTTATACGTTATTTTTAGAAATGCACCATTGCCATATATTTATTACCTATGCAACTTTAGCTCTTAAAATGATAATGACTCACCGAATATTTTAAATTCCTTTGATGTTAGCGGGAATCCTGTCCATTATTGCACGACACGACGATGCCAGCCCACTGGATACCACCCCGAACGAGTCACAATATTTTTTTACACAAGAAGCGATCCCGTATGTAACATAACGCCGCACTATATTTTCAGTAACACTATTGTTGTAAAAACCACCGGTGACTTCGTTAAACCAAGGAATATGTAGTTGTTCACACAAAAACTAATACAATTTTACACAAATTCCATCCTTGCCTTTCGTTCGACCGACAGCGGAGCGGGGGCGGTCACACGCGACTAGAGATGTACACCCATAGATCATAATGGTAATAAGTTTTTTTATTCTATTCATTTCAATTTTTATTAGTCATTAATGAAATAGGCTGAAATTATGAGTCAACGATTAAAATTAGTTAATTTATTTTTCGAATGTTAGATGAATCATACAAGAGATGTTAGTGTAAATATTAAAATTTCTAGGTGTTATAACCCTCTAATAACATTTACAATAAACAAAAAATTGCAAAAAAAAACACGTCATTTTATATAATACGAGAAGCTTCATTTCCTTTATATTTCTGTATTTAGACATATGAAAAGGTTACTACCAAAAAGGTTAACTGCCACACATTGATAAGTATTGTTGTGTGAAGAAATCGGCTAAATATCCAATAGGTTTCACCCTATTAAAACACCTTATTGAATAATCCTTTTATATAACCAACATATAATAAAAAAAAATATATGGAAAAGTTGGAAAACGAAAAATCGTATTACCTGATCGTAAGTGATCAGCGCCGCCCGTGGACACCCTATAGGAATTTCAGATGTGTTGCCGGCCTTTAAGGTAAGAGAAAGCTCTTTCTTGATGATTCCTAAGCCATATCGTTCCAGAAACACCGATGACGCAAGTTAGTTCCACAAGGTTCTCGTGAGTGGAAAGAAATTTAGTACGAAACGCACCATCGTGGCATGCCATTGATCCGGATGGTGAAGATGGAATATAAGAGTATGACGTGTCATACGGTGGTGGAATCCAATCGCAGGTATTATTGCGTAAAATATCTCGGAACACTCCCCATGGTAAATTCAGTAGAAAATGCAAAGAGATGCCACGTCTCTTTGCAATATCAGTAGATCAAGTCGATCGAAAAGAACTTGGGTATTGACAATCCGACTCGCTCTGCGTTGGATATGATCCAATGGTAGAAGCTGGTCCTGGGGAACTTCCAACTTTTTTGTAATAAAGCAAAGTACCATATTTTATTTATACTTATAAATAAATTAACAAAAACACAGATTTATTCTGTAACTACTTATTTTTGTTCATGGATTTCTTCACAGCTAAACAGTGATTTCCTCTTAGGTTAATATTTGCAGCAACACACTAAAAAATTCCCGTTTTACTCGTAATGACAGAGACATAATTGAATACGGTATTTTTCTGGTGTTTAACTAATTGTATTTTATGATAATGATTACCAGTATGAAAATATAAATGGATGCTGTCATGTTACCGTTGGTAATTATTGACGTACAATAAACTTATTGTTTACGATCTCTTTGGTACAGTTGTATAACGTACACTCTGAAGTATTGTCGTTCAACTGTATAAGTAACTATGCTAACGAAATTTACATAATATTATAGTAAACGCTTTTAGTGGTAAACACTTTTTTGGGATTTTAAGTTTCACTGTTTATTCTTGTATATTTATTTCTAAGCTATCCTATGTTTGATCCTTGATCTTTTAAATTTCAATAGTTAATGAACTGTTACGAAAATACAAGAAAATGAATATTAAAAAAAAAGGAAATTTTGTTGTTGGACCTTGCAACATCATTGAATTCGACAGCGAGAAAGTCTATTTTTCTAAATTATCTTAATTTTTTGAAAAATGTCTCGTGATAAAAGTGTATGGTTTGCCGAAGAGATATTGCTGGATGCCAAATTGATAAATTTCCAATTGGAATCTGGAGAATGGGATGCAGTTGAAGAGATGTTACGTGCAGAAGCACAACTTTCACGAGACACCGAAACTGGAAGATTACGACCGTAATTTTATTATTCTAATAACTATTTATAACTAACAATAAAATAAATAAGAGAATCTAGACAAATAAAAGTCTTGTATACGTACTATTTTTCAAGTTCTAGCGCCATATACTAGCTCAGTAATATCAAAATTTAATAATAAACAAGTGTTTTCTTTCTTTTTTAAATAATACAGCGGCTATTGCAATAACGAGTAATTACTGTATTATTTTAATTTTATAATGTTTTTTATTTTGGGCCATACAGTAACACTAAATTACTTTTATTTATCGTATGCACTGATTATGGAAGGTGTGAATTTATACAAAATGGATCAAAGAACATTCTCTGCTGTTAGATATATTTTTTTATTGAAATATGGTAATAAGATGGCCAAAGTAAGAATTAATTTTTTTCTCTCCTAATAATGTTATTTCAAATATGTATAAAAATGCTAGTAATTAATTAATATAATTAGTAATTATATTTATACTAACTAATATAATTCTTTTAGGATTATGTATATGACTTATTTAAGATTATATTGTTTTGTTTTGAATAATTTATAATCCCTTAATTTACACCATTTGCAGACCAAATAATTTATTACAATTACTTTAAAAAGCAACATAGTGACAGGTGCCTTTAAATTAGATGTGCTTAATATTTTCATTTATTTTGTACTGATCAATGACATTTCTGTTAATACATTTTATACATTAATGCATGTTTAAAATAACTACTATAAATGATGATAAATTTACTATTAATACTTCTAACCACTGTTACAAAATTTATTATGAAGTTATAAATAAACAGTTTGTGGGGGCCTAATAAGGTCTTCATTCATTAAATAGACCCAAAAAATAACAAAATATGACAGTGAGCTTAGAATATACAAAGTTATCATTGTGTACTACAATTTCCATTTCATGTTTCACAACTTTGCTTATTGGGCCGAATGTGTGGCTGCTGGTTTTTCTGTATGTCTACGCTTAGCTTATGAATAATATATGCTGCTGCAACTAAACCAAGGGTCACAATTATTGGTATCTAGTGTTAAGTGACACCACAAGTTTTTATAATCTAGATTTATTCAAAATCTATACAGTTATTAGTGTCATACTGCAGTTAATTTACCTCATTTATTGATTAATAAAAGTCTATATGTTGAAATATAATAAAATAGGTTGGATATTATAAGTTTTCTATATTAGACTTATTAATCCACTATCCAAGATCTCTGAAAAAAAGTAAAGACATTTGCTGTAATAGCAAGACTTCATTCTCTACTTACTGGCCCCCTCTACTTTGCTCACAACCACTTTATCAACTGTAGGAATTCATATCCTTTTTCATTCAAGGATTCATATCCTTTTTTAAAGAATGCCAACATTGTTAATATGTTTACCAAATTTCATATTATTAAGTCATGTAGTTGCAAGATCTAGCAATGTAATAATGGAAGTCTTAACATACAAAAACTGTCTCTAGTCACAAAGTTGTCAAGAATTTATATTTTTTAATTGGTGTGCTTCATTTGAAATTTGCTCTTGATAGAGTATTAACAGTATGGGTATTATAGATATACTAAAAATATATGTATGTATTTATAATTTTTACAAATAAATCTGCCACTAAATACCTATAGTTGTGTTCCCGCAGCATTTGAGAGCCAGCTTCTCCACTAGGCTTAGAATGTCGAAGATCTTGAACCACATCATCATTTAACAGCAAGTGTGATTGTGGTCATAACAGTAAACCTATAAAGTACAATAAAAAAAAATACATGCTTCTTATGAGAAAATATGGTGTCTATTTGATAAAGTAATGTAATGTAACTATTGAATTTCAGGAAAAAAGCATCGGAATACACATTGCGCTTAATAGCTGAAGTCCTACACATAATGAGATTAGATGTTGAACAAAGTTCATACAATAGAAGCACATTGGCAGTTGCAGAGCAATGTCTTAGGTTAGTCCGTTCCTGTGCCGCTGCTGGGACCAAAATGCAAACTTACATCTCAAAGGAGTTATCTATTTTAGATTCCATGTTAGTTTTAGCAACAGAGTACCAACACCCAAGTGTTGACTTCTTGAGTGAAGAACTTAAAAAATGTATGATAGTACTTGTGCAAACGTTGGGTAACCTCGTTGTTAATAATCCATTCAATCAAATTATAATATGGAATAAGTTTGATGCAATAATCTTAAATTGTTTAATTGGGCAGAATGATAAAATAGCCACAGCGGCAGCTATGATTGTCTATAACATACTTCTTGGTCAACCGAATGTGTTGCCAGATGATGTGTCACTACTAAACTCATTAGGTTACATGTACAGCATTGGCAACACTGAATACCCACATCTGATTATAGAATATCTTATAGGAGTCGAGAATACATATATAGAGAAGTTATATTCTAAATTGGAACCAGAATGCCGTATGCTTGTTTTGAATCTCGCGTACAATATACTGATGGCAATGGAGTCCCAAGACATTAATGTATCGGTTAATTTTGTCAAATTCATCGCTCACGAGTTCAAAAGTAAATCTGACTGCATTTTGAAGACGGTTGATAAGTATGTGAATACAATTGAGCCTCAGGAGGTAGTGTTTTTATTGGAAATTATTGCGACGGCCTCAAGTATGGATGCGTATATGGATTGTTTGCAAAGTGATACATCTTTGTTCATAAACTGTGCATGTAAGTACTTTTTCTGTATATATATTTTCACATTCACAACACTTGAAATACACCTTTAGCAGTTGCACATAATGACCATGATCGTTGTAGTCGCCGCGAATACTTTACTACTGACGTCATTTTTTCTTACACCAATATCAACAATCCATCAGCAAAGTGGTCCCATACTCCATTCCACTTGAGTTAATGATTGTAACGTTCATCAACAAGTGGAACAGAACAAACTGTAATCGTGAGCATGTGTGTTGTAAATACTAAGTGCTAAGTATGTAACCTTCATAGGCGGTAAATCGATAATTGAAGGAGAATTTAGAGTCAAATTCCAAGGATGTTTCGACACATTTCATTACATGAAACAGAAGAAAGCCACGTATTCTTCTAAGATGCTCTTTCTATGTCTTTCACAATAAATACGTCCTCTTCATTTTATAATCATAAGCAGTAATAATGATGGTCTAATTCCTACTATTGAGTGAACATTAGTCTATACTATACATCAGTGTTTCTCAAACTTTTTGGTGTACCGCTCACTTTAGGAAAATCGACTGCCCAACGCTCCCCACGAATACTCCATCTAAATTTTTCGTAGAAACTTGTTGGGAAATCCACCACCAACTATTTTCTTTAGGCTCCCCCAATATCACTTGGAAGTTTCAATAGCCCCCTCAGATAGTGTCAGCGCCCACTGGGGGGCGGATCCGCCCACTTTGAGAACCTATGCTATACATATACCAAGAAATTGAGTACTGTTAAGGCTAGCTTTTCTTATTTTTTACAACTGAATATAACAATTTGTATGTAGGGGTCGTTCATAAAATACGTTTGCACTTATGAGTGGGGGCGTGTGACTTACTGGGATAAAATGTGACATAGGGAGGTGGGGGGTCTAAGAAAAAGTGCCGTTCGCAACTCATAAAACAATATTGTAAATATTATTACAGATATATATTTAGTGTTAACATTGTAATAATGATAAGGGCGTCGCACAAAATGTGACATAGCGTGAGGAAAATGGGGTGGGGTCGAAAAAAGTAAAATTTTGTGTGTCGTTTATCATGAATAGCCGGATATGCCCAAGATATTACGTTTTATTATATAGTTTTCGTTAAATTATATCTTGTTAAAAATGTTATATAAGAAGCAATAATGACTTAGCGGTAGAGTGTACGTGCGTCGCGTCGATGGACGTAACTTCGAATTCGTGCAATGAGCCAGAGCTTTTGGTGAAAGATAAAATTGTAAAGAAACCATAGCATCGTGGTAGGGTATTGTCTAATTCCAGCTTGACTAGCTACCCACAAAAAATTCGAAAATATTAAAAATTCCCATAACATTGACAGTTCTTTTACGTGCCATCCACAAGTTGGGTAAAGAGAGCGACAACTTCTTCTCATCTATAAACAAGCTATATGCCGCAACTGGTAAACAATTGACCAATGATGAAAATATACATGCAGCAAATGTACCTACCGAGAGTAAGTAACTTTTATTTATCTTTTTTTTTTCAATATTCGTCACAATCAATACAGGGTCTTAGGTGTGAAAGCGTAACAAACAAACAGGCTGACTGTCGAATTTATAATAATCACCAAGGACTATTGGAGAAACAAAAATTTCATCAGCTTTATCGTGTTAGTATATATCCTATCCTATAAACGGCTCTGTATTGGGCAAAGTCAAGTTAGTGTAACTCTTGGTTTGGGGAGGTCAAGAGCGTATTTAATCGCATATAAAACAAGTAATCTAGCCCACGATATATTGTGGATTTCAAACACCGAGAAATCTACTTAAGGTGATGTGGTCGAAATATCTTTTCTTTGTAAAGTAAAAATATTTCATTAAAGTCTAATGTACTTATAATTGTAAAACGAATAATAACCACCGTCAATAATTCTGTAAACAAAAATTATCATTTCCTATAAATAAAATCGTAGCCTTTTCAAACTAAAAATGATTAATTTTATTTAAAATTCTACAATAAACATTCAAGGTTTACTAATCTATAATAAGTCCTTTAACTTTTTTTTATATTTAAAATTGTTTTTAAAAAGTTATCTAATCTAGGATATTATAAGAAGGTGAAATAATGGTGAAGAAATGTTAACTACATGCATTTTTTAAACAGTCTTAAAAAGTTTCTTTTATGAAGTAGAGGGCAAATGAGCTAGCGTGCCACCTGATGGTAAGTGATCATCATCGCCCACGGACACACACAACACCAGAGGAATCGTGGATGTGTTGCCGGCCTTAAGTCCTAAAATACCTTCAAAAAGTTAATGATTGCAATTCATTTAAACATAATTAGAATTTTAATATTTAAATAATTCAATCAGATCCCCTGACAAAGAACGACTCTGCCGAAAACATGCTATCTTGCAACGAAACAACATCAGAATGCACTGAATCGGAAAGCAGTGAACAGTATTACGAATGCACCGACAACCCCCCCTCCGTGGATCGATTTGACACATTAAACACTCTGGACACCTTACAACCACCACTCAAATTCATAGACTCGATGCCGGAACTGAAAAACGGCAAAAGCAATGCGATAGCAAAAATCGACGTCGATCTATCCAAAGTCACGTACAAACGGAGCAGTTCCGTTCCGAAGACCGAAGACCGTTATCCATTGCCAGCACGAAGAATCAGCTTGGAACATAAAATCGACATAGATGATACAGAACCGCCCCTGATACTGGATTCGACATCGCCCACCGGTAGTATGAACACGATCGCCGAGGTGATTCCAGTGGCTCTACAGCCGCGATCGGAGCTGCAATCGAACAGCGTTACCGATTCCCAGGACAGTTCCCCGAACGACCCCCCCACTGAGATCCATTTACCCAGAGAGGAGGACCTTAGATCCGAGGTGAAAGCGTCTCCCAGCGAGATATCGCCACCGTTGGCCGATATCCCGTTGGAACCGGAATCCCAGAAGCAGTCGCCTGAAACGCCGAAGGAGGTGAAGAAAAGCCAGAATCTGTCGACGGATTTCGATCTGAGCGAACAACTGCAGAAGATATTGGGCATCTCCTCGGATAAGACTAGAGTGGAGAGTTCGAGTGCTGAGAAGAGAGCTGAACCGGTGAAGGAAGTGAAGATATCGGAAGAGAATATTGCTAGTAAAGTGCCATCGGTGAAGATTGATTCTCCGGAGAGTCAAAAGGCCAGGTAATCTTTTTTTTTTTTTTATACTTAAGGTTTTAGCGTTATGGCCATAATCTCACCTGATCTTAAGTGACGATACGGCCCAAGTTGGTAGACACGCTAAACCTGTGGAGGAACTGGCTCTCAAGTGCTGCTGCCGGAACACACCTATTGGTATTTGGCGGCAGGTTCACAACTTGAAGGTGGTAGCTACCCAGGCGGGCATCAGAAAAAGCCCTACCACCATGCTATGGTTTCCTCACGATGTTTTCCTTCACCGAAAAAGCTCAAGCTCATTGTAGGTGCTTAGGTTCGAACCCACGTCCTTTGACGCGAAGTCGTGCACACTACCACTGAGCTATCATCGCTTCAAATCCCCTTTTACAGAAGTACGACAAAGTATCGTCCTTCATCAATCAAATCAAATGCCACAGAACGCTTTTGAAGCGATGTTAGCTCAGTGGTAATGTGTACGACTTCGTGCCAAGGGGCATGGGTTCGAATCCACCTACAATGAGCTTGGGCTATACTACCACCACCACCATAATACTACCACCGTCAAGTTTAATATCTACCGCCAAATACCTGTAGTTGTGTTCCGGCTGTTGCACTTGAGAGCCAGTCCCTTCGCAGGCTTAGCGTGTCCACTATCTTGGGCCAGATCATCACTTAACGTTATGTGAGATTGCACTCATAAAGTTAAAAGTTTGAAGCGATGATAGCTCAGTGGTAGTAAGGGACGTGAGTTCGAATCCTAGCACCTACAATGAACTTGAGCTTCCGGTGAAGGAAAACATCGTAAGGAAACCATAGTATGGTGGTAGGGCTTTTTCTAACGCTCGCCTGGGTAGCTACCACCCTCAAGTTGTAAACCTGCCGCCAAATACCAATAGGTGTGTTCCGGCAGCTGCTCTTGAGAGCCAGTTCCTCCACAGGTTTAGCGTGTCTACCAACTTGGGCCGTATCTTCACTTAAGATCAGGTGAGATTATGGACATAAAGATAAACCTTCAGTATTAAAAAACAAAAAAAACATGCGTGCGTACAAAGTACACATGTCAGAAGTGAAACTTCTTTGGCGAACTAATTTATAAATCTTGTTCGCTCTGTCTCACTTTTTCTCTCAATCTTTCTCACTCGCTTGCTCCCTACTCTCACTCCACGGCTAGTTGCTCATGCTACGTTCGCCCTGTCTTACTCTCTCTCAATCGGTCTCGATCACTCTCTCTCTCTCTTTTCCGACACTTCCGTTGCATACCGGCGTGACGTTTCGTCTGTAAACATTTTACCCTCATGCGCCTAAAGAAGTTTCACTTCAAAAAAAAATTCTTCACTGAAAGGTCAGGTTCGTAGGATAATGGGGTTTTTTAATTCTAAGAAAATGTTTTTGAAGTGAAACTTCTTTAGGCGCATGAGGGTAAAATTTTTACAGATGAAACGTCACGCCGGTATGCAACGGAAGTGTCGGAAAGAGTGAGAAAGATTGAGAGAAAAAGTGAGACAGAGCGAACAAGATTTATAAATTAGTTCGCCAAAGAAGTTTCACTTCTGACATGTGTACTTTGTACGCACGCATGTTTTTTTGTAGATTGGGTGCTGTAGACATGACAACACCGAAGAAAGCTATTACAAGTGTGGAGACGGTGGAGAGACACGTTGCGTTCGGTTTCAAGGCGGCTCTAGTACGAGCACTGGCTAACCTTTGTTGGAAGAACCAGGAAAATAAAAAGCAGGTATGCGAAAAAAAAAAAAAAAAAAAAAAAAAAAAAAAAAATATATATATATATATATATATATATATATATTAATATAAACTTATCCTTACTAATATTGTAAATGCGAAAGTGAGTTTGTTTGTCTGTTACGTTTTCACGCCTAAACCGCTGAATGTAGTGAAGCGATGATAGCTCAGTGGTAGTGTATGCAAGTGTGCGTCAAGGGACTTGAGTTCGAATCCAAGCACCAAGCTTTCGGTGGAGGAAACCATAGCATGGTGGTAGGGCTTTTTCTGATGCCCGCCTGGCTAGCTACCACCCTTAAGTTAAAAAGGTGCTGCCAAATACCGATAGGTGTGTCCGGTTGTTGCACTTGAGAGCCAGTTCTTCGAAAGGTTTAGCGTGTCTACCAACTTGGGGCGTATCGTCACTTAAGATCACGTGCGATTATGGTCATATCGCTAAACTCGCTTTAACTATATATAAAAAAAAGTCTACTGTGGTGTATTTTCGTATAGAGATAGAGATGGAAATCTCGAAACGGTGATGACCTACTTTTCCTCGCGAAAAACTTATTGGAAGTAGAGTAAAGAGAAAAATAAATTTTGGTATGTTTTTTTTTTTATTTCATCATCCGTCATGCATAATATTAATAAGTATTTTCGATATGTGACGTCACGAAAATATAAATCCTTCCACCTATTATCAAACTTCATTTCGTTCACTTTATAACGTATGACAATATTTATTGATGACCCCTTACTTTACAAATAGTAATAATATATACCATATAATATAATATATATCTCAATGCACGTAAATGGTCTATTTCAAAGGCTCATATATATATACTCGATTGAAGTTATAAGGTTTTGTATAATTTCAGATGCGAGAGCTCGATGTAATCCCGATTCTCCTTGACTGTTGCAACATCGATGCGAGAAATCCACGTATCCTTTTTATTCAATATCACAGTTCATCGTTTTTGCTATTATATAAAAAGTCTACTGTTTACCTGGCAACTTTAATTATTTTTGTAAATTTCACAGTCTGAGATAATTTGAGTGTTGTGATCGGAATAAGTGGCCGAGTAAATTATCTCCTGCATCTCAGTGTCTTAAGCGAAGTCGACGTTGAAAAAAAATTTTTATGGGATATGACATATGTCAAAATCACTTTGACATGTGTCATCATGTGACATGTATCATAGTTTTTATGATATCTGTACACGTTAACGATTATGGAAAGAAACTGTGGCTAGGCTTTGTGGTATGTAGCCTCATATTTATGTTCTGGAATAGTATTAAAACATTCTTTATTAAAAATGCAGATATTTTGATAAACAATGGTAGACACGATAATGGAATCTAACAAACACCGCATATAGTTGTGGTTGTTGTCCTTGATATATAATTTAAAGATGGTAATTTTTGTATTGTAAGTACGATCCACTTAGCGTTCATAATGCACAAAACATGCCTATACGTTCCACATGCCACCCTCGGTCATTCTGGTCGCTTTCTTTATTATTGTTTTCGCTCACAACGACTTATCTGGGCGGGTGAACCTATACACAATTTGTACGCTCACAAGCAAGTGGAACGGGAATAACGCTCATGAGTGTTGTGAACGCTAAATGGAACGTAACCAGCATAATTAGAGATATCTATTCACTTTGATAATGTTTCTTACAGTATAACAGTTATAATGCAATGGGTCATATTCGCCGTGAGAAATCTCTGCGAAAATTGTCCAGAAAATCAGGTATTTTTCATGAAACTAGCAAACAGCACATTTTTTTAAGACTCCTAAGACATTACTTAGTAATAACGGAACAGTATTTTTTCTATAATATAACATTCTAGAATCTAGATGATAAATGTAGGACGATAAATGCCCATTACTTTAAATGTCGTTTTGCAGTAAATGATTAAAGTGAAAACTTCTGTGTCATCGTTGTGTATTGAAATTCGATGAAACGAAAAAACGACAGTAAAAAGAGACAAGCACACACATCTATAGGATGTAACGTGCGAGAGAATGAGATAGAAGGTATTATACAGTATTTCTTACATGGTTCTAGCAGTCTACGTGTATTGGTATGTTTAGGTACGCGCCTACGTGAAAGCACCATAACAACCGTGGTGTATTGTATACATAAATATTTTCATAATATTTTGAAGGTTTCACGTCTCTCGCGTGTGAACTGCCCACATTTTTTTACATAAATACAATTTTAACATATCAACTAATCCATCTTCCAGGAGGTGATCTCAAAAATGACGCTTCAAGGTCCCGTGGACAACGAAGTTTTGCAAGAAATGGGTCTCACGCTACACACGGACCCACAAGGCAATAGCATCAAAATGGTTCCTTTATCACGAGGATAGATATCTGAACAATTTAAGTTATATGTTATAACTCTATATTAAGGACAATAAATATAGCCCATTCGATCTCAATGATACCTAATTCAGCCAATAATTAAGCAAATAAGTGCTATATATTAAATATTGATCAACCTATATACTGTGCCTATTTATTTTATCCAATTTTTGAATTTGCCCAAGAAAAGGTAAGATGGAATGTTTCTAAGCGTTTTTAAAATGTAACATAACGAACGTCACATTATCCTAGACACCACGGAGCCCATATCACATTTTGTCACAGTAAACGACACCTCCTTCCGCCAATAAGTCTGAACGTATTTTATATAAACGACCCCTTATCGTTATTAATGTCATCGGGCTGAGCGTCAATTATTCGTCCCAAAAAGCTCAGCGAAAATGTAAGACCCTTCAGGCTATCGACATGTTCTTATACAAATTAAGTGGAGAAAAAAAATATTTGCCCACAAGATTATTCTGAAATTTGAGTTAGAGTTACAGCGGAACGTTCACTCTCTATGATCCATACTATTAATAAAAGTTTCAGCTGGCGCAGATTACATACTTCAAATTAAATCAAAAATGTTTATTCAATTTAGACACTAAGATGGCGTTTATGAACTTCGAAACTACCACCGATCCCAAAAGTAAAGCAGTCATCGAAAAAAACTTTATATCCGCATGATTATCTGCATCTTTTTTAGGGCTATTTTTTACATAATACACAGTTTATTGTTATTGTGAGTATTTACAGTAGTAATTAGCGGTAGTACAGAGAGGGGTGTCAATTCCGGACAGACGTGGTTTTGTCTATAGTGCAGTGTATGCGGCGCATACGAACGTAGGGTCTAAGGGCGATATAGGACTCAACGTGCGGTCCGCGGGCCGCCTATGGCCAGCAGGGTTTTTGTGGTTAGCCCACGTGGTATTGCTTTATTTTAAATTACCTAAGGACCTATAAAACCTGAGAAAACTATTAACTAGATATTTTTACTTTGAGGCCCACGATACCATGACTACTACATATCTGTGAAATTGAATAGAATAGAATTGTATAGAAAAAAGGTTGAATATCACTGGTCTACGGAGGCGCCGACGACATGTCCAAAGACTGACCACGTGCCTACTTGGAGAGCGCCAACGAATTGGTTGCATACAGGCTTTACAAGTCCTACAGCCGCTATTGATTCCAGACATCACGATCGCTCACATATTGATCCTAATATCACCACATATTGATATAATGGCCTTTCGTCATCAAAACCCATTTCACATGGTTCTTGAACTTAGTACTGTTCAGCAATTCAGTGTGTGTTTTGGGACTTTATTGTAAAACTTAACACTATTATCTAAAAAAATTTTACTGATCTTACTGAGTCTAAAATAGGGAGTGACCAGTTTGTCGCGATTTCTAGTATTTAAATCATGCCGGTATTTCACGTCATCTAGTTTTTTCAAGTTTTTGCGGACACAGTTTAAATACAAGTATTGGGAGGGTAAAGTTAATACCAAATGTCTAGAACTTATCCTTTAATGATTCGCGAGGTCCCATATTATAAATGGCTGCAAAACTGCTCGTTTTTGAAAAAAAAATTTACATATTAGACTGTATTTTAAATATTTCAGACCAACCGACACTTGTGGAGCCGCTGCAATTGGTTTTATGACTAGTTATGGGAAAACAATTATTTATAGCAAAATAAGACAGTTTTATTACATTATATACTATATAATATACTATACTTCTTATGAAATAAGAGTCCATGCTGGAAAGAATGCTCTGGTATAGGTTAGTACCGATAAAATTTGGTACCTACGAGCTGAGTAGTGTCAAATATAGGAAAGATTATCGTAAATATTGATATACAAAAGATCTATAGCAATACCTACTATCTTCTGAGTTCTATTTGTTATACCATAGGCAGAATATGCCCTTCGAAGCGTCTACGAAAAATCGTTGATATACAATATCGTGTTGACTTTGATTTCGATGTCAATGTCATTGATCTGTCTATAAGTCAATATTGCCAGATGATTAAATTTCTTATACTTATGTATATTTTACTAATTTTGTGAAACCATGCTAAAAAGATGCCGTCTCATTGTTTATCAGATATAAAATGTATATCTCTTCTTCTACTGCATTTTACTTTATATCTTTATTACCTGTCGAATAACAAAATGTGAGCGAGGTGCGACATGACGCATCCTTTCAATTGTCTCCTAATTAATGTATCGTCACATAAGCAGTTACTGCCGTTTAATTGTTTGTTTTGCTGTACACATTTTATAGATAACATATTGAAATTTTATTTTCATTTTCATCCATAGTATTTATTCTCTAGTAGCGTCTGCCCGCGACTTTGTCCGCGTTTTATAGTTACTTTGGGCAAAATAAATTTTAGGATACTTCTTCTTCAAATAATACACAGAAACTTTTATCTCCTATTTTAATTTGTAACTTCTCCAAAACTTTGGACCACTTTTTTTTCCTTTCTTTATCAAATGCCTAAATACAAAGTTTCATGCTTCGTCTATAACGAACTTCCATACAAACTATACTACTCTATTTTAATCCCCTCAATCTTTTTTGCGACAAAAGGTAGCTTATGTCCTTTTCCAAGGTCTAATCTATCTTCGTAGCAAATTTTATCAAATTATGTGTAGGTTTAGGAGTGAAAGCGTAACAGAGAGACAGACAGAGTTACTATCGTATTTATAATATTAGTAGGGATTAATAACATATCGCAATAACTACAGATATGTATTAATTATTTTATATTCTAATCAAAAAAATAGATATTACAGTAAGAAAGTAATTTTATTACGAATAGACACGTATATTTCGACTTAAAGGCCTCGGCAACTCTCGTTCGGATTGTACCATACAAAGTTGTTTTATACATCATATAATTATTATTGTAGATAGGTAGTCTTATTTCAGTTATTTGTGGTCTTATTTTTCGTTTTGTTGCTTCCAGAAACAGTCGGTTTCCAAATAACCTACAATGGTAAAAATTGCTCTACAAATCAAAGCTTCCTTAGAATGTATTGATACATTATATACAAATCATCCGCATTACCAATGGTTTTTAAAACTGAAGTGCGGTAGTTGCGGTGAAGTTTCGGAAAAGTTTCACGATTTAATGGAAGCAGAAAAAGTTGCCCAAAAGCATAGTAGGTCGGAGACGAATCTGTTAATCAAATGCAAGTTATGCTCGAGAGAGAATAGCATTGATGTGATCGAAGGCAGCAATGGTAAGTTAACAAAATATCGCTTGTTTACTACTTTCAAACGAGTATAACTTCTACTTACGATGTGTTCTAAATGTACGTATATAAAATTAGGAATTACGTTGTAGGTAAAAATAATACTGATGTTATCTGTTTACCGGTGGTTAGAGATAAAAAATCTTGAATAAACTTCTGCAATATTTTTGTTTTCTATAATAATACTTTTTACTATTATCTATGTTTGATAATAATTTCTTCTATACCCCAGTAACATAATTATTTATATATATTCGCAGGCAAATACACAAGCAACGATTTGGGCAAGTTCAAGACTTTAGTAATATTTGACTGTCGGGGAGTGGAACCTGTAGATTTTGAGCCTAAATCTGGTTGGATAGCTGTGCCAGAGAATGATGGTAACCTATATGCATTTATATATATTTCTTAATACTTTATATGCTCTTTGTATGTTACAAAAATACTTTTTAGTATTAACATTATAGCCAGATTTTTACTTTAGATATGATGGAGGACAGTGGACACATTAAGCCTAATAAAGCTACTTCAGGTCAAATAAATAAGAGTTGATATAATGAAAAAATAATCATACTGAATGTCAAATAGTGATTTACTTCTTATGAAATAGTGGCAATTTCAAAATGGAAAATATTCATCTTTATTTTCTGATCAAATTTTAGTACTATGAGAATATTGTTTTTTTTTTTAATTTCTTAGGCAATGGCTCGATAGTTTGATGAAACTAGATAGTGAACTTTCAAGTCTGTGTCATACATCGTATATATATTACACAGTTTATGCTATCATGCAACTTTTGGTATGATCCATTTAAATATTTTCCTGAATTTTGTTTTAATTCTCAAGGTCACTACACAAACTTAAAGCTATAATTTTTTTAGTCTTCCAACATATCCCTAACGAGACAGTAACTTTATCAATGAAATAAAAAAAAAAAATGGAAATTGTTATTTAAGTTCCTGTTACTATAGAAATAACATTTTATACCATAGTAAATACTGGCCTAATTAGAAAATAATGTGTTTGTGTACTTATTTACTTTGTAGTTTTGTAAACAAAATAATGTTCAGTAGGTTGCAACCCATGTTTTGAGAAAAGAAAAATGTAAAAATGGTATTTATATTCATAGTAATATTTTAATAAATAATATTCTGCAAAAAATGTAATAAAGATTTTATATTCTAGGCAAAACTTTCGAAGATGTTGATTTATCTGAAAAAGAATGGGTTGATTATGATGAAAAAAATCAAACATCAGTTGGGGTGTACGAACTGGAATGGCAGTTTATTAAAGTCAAGTAATTTGTTTGTTATTAAAGGCGGGAAGTGATGTTGTTGAGAAAGTTCATAGGTTTATTCAAATATTTAAAGCATTTATTTGTTAAGGTCAAAAAGTTTAAATAAATTAAGTTTGTATGCAAAACTGTTTTACTTTATAACCCGTTTGTATATTAGATTTAAACAGTTTTTTTATGGTAAAGGTTTTTGCATTATGGCCACAAACTCACCTGATATAAAGTGATGATGTGGCACAAGAAGGTAAGCACGCTAAACCTGTGGAGGGCCTGGCTCTTAAGTGCAACTTTCGGAACACACATAATGGTATTTGTTGGCATATTTTCATACTATATTATATTGCATGCTATGTTTTCATTACGATGTTTTCCTTCACTGAAAGCTCAAGCCCCTTGTAGGTGGTTGGATTCTAACTCACGGCTGAGCTCACATCGAGCTATCACCGCTTCGTGCCCGGCCCTCCTTAGAGCGGGCCCTGGTCACATCGTTACTTAAAATCAGCAGAGATTATGTCCATAATGCCAAAATTATAAAATAATACAATTGAACTAAAACGAATTTAAACGGATTTCTGCATAGATCAGAAGACTACCAATAACAAAAATTAAATTTAAGGTAGACACAGTAACATGAACTTTTCTGGACAACCTACACCAGTCCGCCCCGTGACCACGAAGGCTAAAGAGCTTTCGAATCGTCGGGATCAAAATTAATAAATAACCGCGATAAAAGCCGTTTAATTTAGTTTTATTTCAATGATTAATATTCGCGTAAACATAAGAAATCATTAAACAATACAATGTCATATTTATTACTCTGTGAATGATGATAGCTGTCCACTCTGGTACGCAAGAACACTAATTGATTGTTGAATATACTTTGGTAGACCCTATAATGCGACGTGGCTAAGCATCTGTTACATCAGTCGTGATCAAGGAGGACACACTCATAATGTCCTGTCACTCCACTAACTAACAGATTAATGACGTAACTTAGCTATGTGAAAAAAAAAAGGTTTTGCCTCAACATCATACGACAGAAGTGGAACATAAATAAATCTCTCTCGCTACCTCAGTCGCCTCGAGCCGACTTTACCCGAACGAGCGTCACACAAGAATGTTGCAGATCAGAATGTCAAAACCCGTCTTTACAAAGTTTCACATTGTAACCGTTTAATATAGAATCAAATGTTTAAATTAAATACAATGAACCAAAAAAGTTTGGAAAATCCAAAAGTGCACGCCTCAAAACCTCTTTTTTTCTTTTTTTATTTAACAACTATTAAACCACATCGAATCAAACCGTGAAAAGTAATAGGATTCTATTCCCAATTATACTGAAGCGTAAGAAAAAAAAGACCCGATTAGTAAAGTATTTCGGTCGTTATCGTGATAACATACAGGAGCCGCACATACAGACACACGGATGTCCAAGACAGAACTTTTTTAAACAGTTTTTTAACTAGTAAAAATAACAAAAATGGCTTCAAAAATATCATGAGTCTTAAAAATAGTGTTTTTTCTTTATATGTGTGTGTATATATTATTTTACAAGTGCAATATATGATAAATAAAGACATTTTAAGTTTTATAAATCATTTGTTTTGCGTGAAGTGACAGTAGTACCCACCTCAACGCTTCGCTTAAGAGGCGTGCAATTACAGCATAGTTGGCCTTACAGTTAAAGTAGTTGCATCAATACAACCACCGCCGCACCGTATTTAATAGTTTATAGTTAATAGGTTTATTGTAATGTTCATAATCTTACCAGATGTGAAGTGATGTAGCCCAAGATGGCGGTCACGCTAAATCTAGTGGAGGTACTGACTTTAAAATGCAGCGGTCGGAAAACACATATACGTATTTGGTGGCAGATCTTTAATTTGAGGGTGACAGCTAGCCGGCTGGGAAAATACCTTAGCACCATACTATGGTTTCATCACGATGTTTTCTTTTACCGAAAGCTCAAACTTATTGCAGGGATTCGAACTCATGTCCCTTGACAAGGCGTGCGTACAAGCTACCACTGAGCCATCATCGCTTCAAAGATTGTTCTGAGTTGGGTTGATACTTTGTGTTTGTTGGTTATGGTTACGAGTCCATCACATATAAAATTATCTACGTTCGTCAATTGAAAAACAAAATGGAGTTTTGAATAAAGAACAAAACGCTATTAAATGAAGAAATTGAATATCAAATAACGGGTGAAATGTATAGAATCTGCAACCAACTTCATGGTGTGTTAACAGCTCGCGTAACCTCTGTTTCAAGTAAAATAATTAATTTGAACAATTTCTCATAATACGTAAATAAAACTCCAAAAAAAAAAATTATACTTATACGCCCTTTTATCATACGCTGTTTGTTTGTTAATATAATTTCAAATATAACGAGTTAAGGCGTCATTCAACTGTGACTAACCGACTTCACTTTCTTTCGACGTTACGGGCGTTTCCTATTCCGCGAACAAGTTTCGTTTATGAACGCAAATAATAATTGTGTAACCATATATACAGAGATACGTAAATAAAAAGAAATAAATCGTAAATGTATGAAAAGTCGTAATTTCAAACTGTAAACATACAGTAATAAAACTAGGTAAGGCGACTTCGTCGAACTAAAATTTTATTAAATTGTTTTTGCCAAGTTTTATAACTTTTTAATACTGCTTTGCTACTACTTGTGGTAGCCTAATGTTAAATAGCCTAAAGCTTTCTTCAATGATCATGCTATAAAATGCATTTTTTTTCCGCTTTATAACATTAGTTTATATCAGTGGAACTTTTTTAGGCACATTAAGGATTGGCGTTTACATTCTAAACTATATAAAGAGGTTATTTTTAGGTTAGAAACTTGAAAGAAAATGGTCGGGTTTATTTTGATGAAAGACGTTATCTTCGTTGGCTGTGTAATTGAATTCATAACACATAAACTATCACAGTTCGTACATAACGTTCATTTACTCATAAGCAATTATTCCACGTATTTACAAGAATACATTTCATATGAATACAAACTCTTCTATGATTTCAATAAAAGTACTTTTTTATTTATAATTTTTAAATTACCTAACTATTAGGAGCAGCCGTAGTTGTTGGAGTTTCTGGACTATCTGACCGCGACTGAATTTCGGTGGTGCCAGCAGTAATAATGTGTTCTGGTACAGCTGTAACTATATCCGTCGCTGAAGCGCTTCCCGTGACATAATCGTCACTGTAAATATGAATCGGGTTGTGAATATACACCGGCACTTCCACGGGAACCTGCACAGGCACTTTGACCGGAACCTTCACTGGATACGGTACTCTTTTCTCCACCGGGTAAGGTTTTGGTAGGTAAACGGGCACCTTCTTCTCTACTTCAACCCGCTGTGGTACGGGTACAGGTACGGGCACCTTCTTTTCCACTTCTACGGGGTAAGGTACTTTCTTTTCAACAAAAACCTTCACGGGGTATGGTTGTGGAACGGGAACTTTTACGTGTACGTGTTTTATGACTTCCACCGGCTCCCTGACCTTAACGTGGACAGGGTAAGGCACTTTAGTTTCTACCGGATAAGGTTGTGGAACGAAAACTTTAACAGGAACAGGGTAAGGTACATGTTTTTCCACTGGTACCGGGACTGGAACGGGTCTGTCGATGGGTACGTGCACTTTAACTTCCACTGGATATGGTATCTTCTTTTCTACTTGTACGTGCTTTATTACGGGAACGTGATGTATTATAGGATATGGTTTAGGGATGTACTCCTTCTCTACCACTTTTACGGGAACTGGATGAGGCACTTTTATACCAATCGGATACGGTACTTTCTTTTCCACTGTCACCGGGTACGGAACTGGTTTTTCCACCACTTTTATCTTCTCAACCGGGTAGGGAACTTTCTTTTCAACTGGAACTGGATAAGGTTTCGGCACCTCCACTTTGTATGGGACTTTTACGGGCTTCTCTACAGTTTTAATGTATCTGTGATGGTGGTGGTGGTGGTGATGTTTGATTTTGGTGACGACTCGTGGATGGCGGTGACTACCGTCCGTCTGGAGGTCCCCGTAAACGTATTGCATCGGTGAGTGAACAGGTTTCCGGCTGTAACCAGAAACATATGGGTTCAGTTGACGTTTCCGATTAAACAAAACCATCTTTTTTCTAGTTATGCTCGGTTGAGGTGTTTTTGACACAGGGACCAGTCCAAAAGATTGCAAATACAGTGTGCGTTTGTTCGGGGAAACCTCCGGCTTTGTGACGACGTCGGAACGTTTATGTATAGGCGTCGGTGAGGGCTTTCTCAGTTTTGGATACTGTGGTGGGAATATTGGAATCCAATCATTAGTTTTTGTTTCAGTGAAATTTGTTGACGGAGTAGTGTGTTTGGTTTTTGGTGTTCTGGTCACCGGGTGATAACCACGACTAGATTGAACTGTCGTTCCGTTCTTGTACACATATCTGATCTTGCTAGAAGATTCGGATTCATCGTGATCTGATTCGTCAGAAGTATTGTCAATGTTTCTGTCTTTAGTTTCTGTTGTATTGTATAGAGTTGAATTATCTTGACCGGGTACCCGTTTGGGCCATATTCGTTTCGTTCTGGGAAGCTTCGTTGTTGTCGTCGCTTCCGTGGAAGTGGTCGTAGTGTGAATTGTCTTATTAAATGATTTCGGGGGTCTAACAACGTCTGTATTATTACCAATGATGATTTGCGCCGGCAGGCTGAATTTTGGACTTTTTGCGATCGTTGGTTTGCCAATGGATGAGGTGTATGGTGGCGGACGAGATTTAATGAAATAATTGTTCTTCAGATGTGGTGGTAGCGGTATTACTCGTGGAAACTTGTATATGGAGTTCGGTGAGTGGTATATTACTAGTGGTTGTTTGGCGTATGGTCGAGGCGGTGGAATTTTCTGTATGTGCCCGTAGGGAGGTCGATGTATGTTGGTGTAGAAACGCTGTTGCCCCACTTTGTCCGGTGTGATAGGCGGTTTACTGGGAGGTCTCTTCTCCGGTTGTATGTTAGGGCCGGGTACGGTTAGGTTTGATGGTGGAATCGCATTGTTGATCGGTGTAGAACTAGTGTTCGACACTTGTGGTTGGAATTGTGGGCGCTCTACGTACTTTGGTCCTTCAATGATAGTCAATGCTCTGTTCTTCGCCTCTTGGGCGACTTGGTCGAAGTTGACATCATAGCTGGCGTTTATTCCATTTTCTGGTTGGACGACGATTACTAAAGCAGTGATCAGAAATGTCGTCTGAAAAAGAAACAGGATTGATTTAGTAAATTTTGTCAGTCTTCAGATTAGAATATGTTTTTTGGTGCGGTGTTTTTAAGAAATTTACTTATATCACGTGTATAGTGCCGTACCTATAAGCGCACGTGTTTTTTTCATTCTTTAGCGTTTGATCACTATTTCATGTTGAGTTATCTTAGTAATGGAACTGGTTATTAAATGCAGCCAATGGAATACACATGTAGGTATGTAACGACAGATTTCTTACTTAAGGGTGGTGACTAGACAGACAGATATTAAAAAATATTTTACTACCATGCTATAACGAGAGTTTTACATTTATATGATATGAGACGATTATTAAAAAATAGCAGCGATGAATGAGAACCAGTCTCTTCATGAGGTACAGCATTTCTACCATCTTGGGCCATATCGTCACTTAACATGAGGTGAAATTATAGTTAATTCGCTAAACCTTAACAATACAAAAGATCAGGTGGAATCTAGTTTTGTATTATCTATATATACATACATTGCTACATATATAACATGGCATTTACATTCATAAGCATGTGGCGAATGCCTTGTTTAAATTTAATTAATCTCTACGAGAAAAAGGTATATAATAAAATCCATTTTTTATTGAGCAAGTATTTATTTATAAAACGTCTTAGTCGGAAATAATTGTAAAATACAATATATTATTTTTCTTTGCTTTACGAAACTATAAAGCGTCGGTAAATAGTACAGCCTACATATTAGGACTTGGAATTAATTCGAATTGGTTTTCATGGAACGAAATGATTTCTTTCAAATGAAAATCAAAAATACATTCTACCATTGCTTTCTACAACTTTCTGCCATATTTCGGGTAAGAGATGAATACTTCAATACCGCGACGGATCTTCATAGAAAGTGAACTTCTGCTCAAAAAGTCTTTGATCTTTCTTCTTCTTTGATCTGTCATTGATCATTGATCAGAAAAAGTGATAATTAGAAAGAGCAACGTCTGGAGAATACAAAGGGTGTAGTATAACTTCCGAGTTTAGGGTTTTCAGGTTATAACAAGGTATAACCACGTTTGCGGACGAGCATTGCTGTACTGCAGAATATCTTTCTCATGTCATTTGACGTATTTCGGCTAAGGCGTGGCTTAAATTCCTCATCGTAGCCAGTAGAGGTCACTAGTGATGGTGACATTTGATTATGACTCATAACAAACAGCACCTCTCTGATGCCACTAAATACACTGCAGGATCTTACACCACGGATGTTCTGCTTCGATACCAGTGTTGATGGTTGACCGGATTTAATTCATGACTTTATGCGCTTAGGACTGTCGATCCCTGAAGACGATTCGTTGTAAGAATTCTATTCTAATCTCCCGTTGAAACAGCAGTTTGCTGATCAAAAAACTCTACATAACTTCGGTTTTAATTCACATGGGTAACAATATTCTTGTTTACAGATCGTTTTATAAAATTGCAAGACGTTCTCCCACCGTTGGCAAGTTTCTTCAATTGTACATAATGCTAGGATCGTTCAACATCAGATTTCGGGGAATATAGCCGTAGTTTCATGTCCGTCAAGTCGAAATTATCAGTTCTAAAAGTTGCAAACCACTGGAGATATTTACAAGTACAGTGAATTTTTACCGACCACGGCATCTCCATTCATATTAAAATAATGAAGTAAAATTACGCAGCAATTATCGAAAAATATTACTATTTACACTTTATAAATAAATGATATATTGAAGAAAAAAAAACACCTGTTTCAAGATAACATTTTCTGGTAGGCGACAAAGGAAATATTATACTAATTTATGCCATCTTCAGGAAAGTTCAAAGTTTTCTATTTATTATTTAAATTTCAATTCTTTACTTTAATATAACAATAATAATAAAAAAGAAAACAACATATGCCAGTCTTACAATACACAATAGTTTTTAAACTTAAAAACAACAAAATAAATTAGCAGTGCGTGTGTTTTGTTATCACGCGATTCCATATTATGCAGTTGATACCAATGATATTGTAAGTAAAAAATGTGTAGATACGGCATTTAATACATTACATCATCGGTTGATATATCAATTGCCCTAAAACAGTGTTTTTCAAACTTATTGGTGCCCCGCTCACTATAGCGAAAATTGAATAACCAAATAGTTTATAGGAAATAAATACTATTGATTTCTTATGTTTACGCGAATATTATACAACATACGAAGGCTGAAAGGGTTTGAAAACGTCGGGAACAAAATTAATAAATAACCGCGATAAAATACGTTTAAATTAGTTTGATTTCGATTAATAAATACTATTATTTTTAATCGAATCACATTTTTAATATTTGAATTAAATATTCTTTAAAACACACCTAACGGTTTTTAATTTTACATTACTCAAAACAAACATTATTTTAAGGTAGTCCAACCGTAAAAATACTTCCTATTATTTTCATTCGCTAACAACAAGCACTTGAAATTTTTAATCTAATATTATAGTAGCACAGCTAACAACAACTTCTAAATGACTGAAGTGTTTGGATAGTGTTGACGTGACTGATTTTCAACGTTTACCGAATTTAGGGCCGAGAATTTATTAAATTTGAAAAAACTTGACTGAATTGTGGGGCATTCAAATATCACGATGTGTAGAGTAGAAATTATAAATAATAAAGGGACACTGTAGATACATTTATCCATTCCGATGTACTTTTTACGTCCCATAGGTCTTTTTTAGCCCCTCTCTTAAGAATCTTTAGCATGGTGGTATGGCTTTTTCTAATGCCAGCCTAGCCTAGTAAATCTGTCGCTAAATTCCAATAGGTGTGTTCTAGCAGTTGCACTTGAAAGCCAGTCCTTCTACAAGTTTAGCGTGTCTACCAACTTGGGCCGTATCGCCACTGAAGATCAATTGAGATTATGGCCATAACGCAAAACCTTAACGATAAAAAAAAAGGCCAAAAGTGTCAACAGCCCCTCAGAAAGCCACAGCGCCCACAGAGGGTACCATCCACTTTGAGAACCTATGATCTAAAGCAACGGAGAATCCCCTCATGTGTAACGCCATATTGTATAAACTATGCAAACAAAACTTCTAAAGATCATGGGATCATATTTAATTCGTAATTATTACTATTTTCATAGTAATTTGTTTTTTTTTTTTTATATTTTTACCCAACATTTTTCGTTACTTTTAAAGAAGCGAAAGATTAGAATTTTAAAGATTATTTATCGCGTCTGTAATAATAATTCAAAGCAATCGTGAGGATTGCCAACAAAAGTGAATATACTCTTTGTATATATATAATGAATACTAATACCGCCCGGAGATATATCTCTGTAAATTTATACACAGTATACATGTAGCTCTTGGAAAGCGTGCGTTGACGATGACATGAGTTCCATGATTTTTGTTCACTCAAAAAATGCTCAACGCGCCTTTAGAAGTTTTCATTAAAAAAAATAGACTCTTCCAAGTCCTCGTTCATTGCAATATTACTATGAGCGCATTAGCGTGCCACTTGCTTTGGCCAAATAATATAAAGGTGACGTATCTACACTTTTATAACATCATTGGTTGACAATAAACACATAATATTGTACGTGACAAGAAAGTGGGCAGCACGTTTTATGATAAAAATATTCATTTCATTTGTAGAAAATTATTTGATTAATGATTCTCGTTTTCAAATGCGTACAGTGTCTGGTGAGACGCGATGTCACATTGCCCTGAAAAACAGTAACGGATGGCTGAATGTGATAGATTTCACATCATTGCTGACACTTGGTACATGTTTGGGCCGACTGCGAAATTACTTATCTCTTCTTCTCTCTCTTTCCCAAGTACTACGGTCGGTTGTCGCTTGATACGAAATGAATTAGAAATTCAATAAAGGTGTAGTTTTGATATCAAGTCAAATTAAATCAAAAAGTCTTTATTCAATTTAGGCCCTAAGAAGGCGCTTATGAACGTCAAGAATTACTAATTACTACCTTGTATATTTATTGTTATAGGGTATTTTATACTGTGAGCATTCAAATTGAACGTAGTAGGGTTGCACGTGTATTTGTAGGGTTATGTATAGATATATAGAGGTGTTGCAGTTATTTATATGTTATTTTAATTTATACAGTGGTTAATAATAATATCCTTCTCGGTCGATTTCGTCCACAGCAACTTCTTCAACTCCGTTTTAATTGTAGTGAAATTGGAGTCCTTAGCGGAAGTAGTCAGTTGCGCAGGATATATTAACGTTCACAAGTACACCTATACGCTGTGCGTGCTTAATTATTTGTATTATAGTCATTATTTCCTCCGAAGTCAAGTGTTTATCTTTAATTACTGAAACTATTCAGTCTGTAAATCATCCTCCTATTGCTGTGTGTCATGTCTATTTTGTGTAGGATTGTCCTACAACCCTATAATCGTACTTTTTTATGAAATAGGAGACGAACGAGCAAGCGTGTCACCTGATGGTAAGTGATCACCGCCGCCCATGGACACCCACAACACCAGAGAAATCGCAAGTGCGTTGCCGAGAGACTGGCTCTCAAGCGCGACTGCCGGAACATACCAAATGGTATTTGGCGGCAGATTTTTAACTTGACGGTGGAAACTAGCCAAGTGGGCTTTAGAAAATGCCCTATCACCATGCTGTGGTTTCGTCAAGATGTTTCCCTTCCCCGAAAGCTTAAGCTCATTGTAGATGGTTGGATTCAAACTCACGTCCCATGACGCGGCGTTCCTACACACTGCCACTGAGTTATCATTTTTCCAGGGTCGGATGGTACCCGGGGATCTTTATTATTGGGCATCAAATTCTCTTACAGCACTGATACCAAACTCTATATTCATCAGTTTTGGTATACTCATGTACTCATAGGTACTCAATTATAATACAATTAACTACTTATAATTTCACCCGCGCGCTACCGTCGGTATACAAATGTATACCAGTTATTTAGGTATTTTAGATCAGTTATTCATAAATTTCTGCTTTGATGTGATACGTCAACGTACGATCCCGCAATATACAATGCCTTATATATTTGCACGTATTTAGAGCCATGATGGTGGAACGGGCCATTATTTTACTATTTACAAAGTTTTCCCTCGTCTTGCCTAAAAAAGGTTTTATAAATGAAGTCGGTTAAAATAAATTAACTGAAAGTTTATTATTGCCAGCTTTAATAGTTCACGTTTTGATATTTTTGTTATCTATCATGGTATTGGCAATAATAGAACATATTCCGTCAAAATTTCAATCGGCTCCCTATACTTACGTAGTAAAGACGTGTTCGGCTGTTTTATTTTTAATAGTTTATAGGTTTAGCGTTATGGCCATAATCTCACTTGATCTTAAGTGACGATACGGTCGAAGTTGGTAGAGTCGCTAAAACTGTGGAGGGGCTTGCTCTCAAGTGCAACTGCCGGAAAACACCTATTGGTGTTTGCGGCAGATTTATAACTTAGTAGCTAGCCTGGCGGGCATTAAAAAAAGCCCTACCGCCATGCAAAAATCAATGAAATAACACTTATTCCTAATAAAAATCTCCACAAGCATATCTCTATTAATATTATTAAGTGAAAATGATTTATTGTTTATTGAATGCGCTAATCTTAGGATTTACCAGTAGGATTAAAATAAAATGTTTGCGTTCGATAACGTAATTGTTGAGTATGGCTTTAGGCTCTTTAACCTCACGCTACCACCAATAGAAGTAAAGCTGTATAGAAAAAGTTATAAAAACTGGCAAAAATTATAAATATTTTTTAATTCCACCCACACGAATTATGGGCACACCCCTAGTATATGAATATATTCCGTCCAAATTGCAACCGGCTTACGATTACCTTATAAAAAGTAGACTTTTATAGAAAAAGAATAGAAAATAGATTTCGCGATATTTTCTACTTTAAACACTGAATAACGATAATTTAAAATGGTCACTGAATAAGTTCTGTTTGTACGTACGTATTATAGAAGTTTCTCGTCGTTATTAATGAATTTATACTTATTCGTAATAACAATTTCCACATGTATACAAATTGGTATTATATATATTAAAAAAAAAAAAAAACTTTAATTTAATATATTGTTATCGGAATACAGGCCAGAAAAACTAATGTTCTGAGTAATTTATTATTCAAGTTAAAGTGATTTCTTTCCGTTGGTTACTTATATGTTTAAAAATACGTCTGTTAATTTGGAAAATCACTTATTGAGAAATTGTTTTTTTTTTATTGTTTATCCCTTGCTATTGTGGAAGAAAAAGGCAAAGATATTTAGACAATGCAACAAAGTCAGATGTATAGTAATTGAATGCACTTTCACTGATCACATTATTTTATTTCACTCATAGCACTGATACAATTTACACTCACTAAAAAGTTTGTACACTGACATTTGTTTTTCCCGCGAAATTATTTTGATAACGTTCCGTTTTTCACATATTTTGAATCGTATTAAGAAATTATGATACCTCGTATGTACTTATTTGAAAATGTACCTACCGATAAATGGTTCATAATGAGGTAACGGTGGTCGATCGCGGGCATGCACGTAATGATGGAGTGCGAGGAAACACCACCCACTTATATAGCATTCGTGTAATGGGTGGTTGATTTTCGTAGGACGAATACTTTCTCTATGCCAGTATCACCTACTCCATAGATTAATTTCTTTATTTTTTTAATGTCGTTACTAATCTCGTTGGTGGACATCATTAGTGCCATTATCAACTGAGTAGAGTTCATATGGTTTTAGTATCCTAATTGGTGGTTCCCTAATTAGAATTTTGTTCGTAGCATCTCAGAATTCATTATTCATATTACTATTTCGAAATCACAATATTCGTGTACATAATCCAGTCATATTATGCAAAACGTCATTTATGTATATAACACGATATACGGTGAAATAGATTTATTAATAAAAAATGAAGTCACCATATTACAGATTAAAAATTCTTGCTAAAAATTTCTTAGCTATTTTTTTATATCTAATCCTCCTCACGCTCGCGCCAGAATGCTCACGACGCGACGTCGAGTTTTGGCGGGAAGACATCTGTCTTATTATTTGATTTAAAGTAATGCAATATAAGTGACGTTTTAAGTGATTTAGAGTGTAACTATTGTTTACAAGTTAAATAAATAATAATAGTAATGAGGGTGTTATAACCCCCTAACAACATTTATAATTAAATATTATTTAAAAATAAAATAAAACAGGTCATTTTTGTAAAATAAGAGAAGCTTCCTCCCGTTTATTCCTCTGTATTTCTAATCGACATACAAAAAAAGGTTACAAACAAAAAGGTTCATGGTCATAGTAATTAATAATTAAAAGCAATTTAAGTTGCCACAAAATTTCCGTGGATTCTTTTAACTCAAGAACCGCTATTCGCCAAATACGTGTAAGTGTGGTTTGTTAGTTGTGCACTTGAGAGCCACTCCCTCCACTAGGCTTAGCGTATCCACCATCTTGGGCCACCTCATCACTTACCTACATCAGGTGAGATTGTGGCATTAAAGCTTAAACCTATAAAGTGTAAAAAAAATGTTACCTACAATAAATCATTGAACTATGAAAACTAAAACACTTCAAATTGGCACAATTGCCTAAATAGGCTTCGATGATTAAAATTAAAAAATATGAAGTTGATATATTTGTGATTTTATTATTTAGTGATTACCTCTTCTGGCGTTACTTCTATTAAGTTTTAGTATTATATATCCATTATTAGGATAATATATGTAGTAGAAAATATGTGCGAATATTTCAAGTTCTAAACTTTGTTTTCTAAAAAGTAATTTTATAAGTTCAATGTCATTAGATTTTTATACGAAATGATTTTGCATTTAATTGTATGCTCGTTGTAACCACTTTTCTCAAGTTCACCTACAATGATTAATTAAAATAGTGATCTGGCGATGTATAGCGACCGATATTTATTTTAGTTTCACGGAAATGGCAGTACCAATTTGGATAAAATTTTATATTTACATAGTCAATTATTTTGATAGATTGTTTTTTTCTGCAAAGATTCGTATGAAGCTTTATCATCCAGTTTTTTTGTAACTTTAAAGGATCTTAAGTTTAATATAAAACACGTTATAGACCTTAAAATACATATACTATCAGACCGATATCAGATACTTTTCAAATTAAAAAAAAACTTAGATAATAAAGAATGCGTGCAACTTTTTGGACCCTAAGAAACTTCACGCGCGCCGCGAGGATAAACTGTGGGTTGGAATCCCGCACAGTGCAATCACTTGTGTCATCTACAAACAATTATTGTTGTTCTAACTTTCGTTGTTACTTCGAGTTCGTTAATTGTGGTTATGAACTCCTTCAAACTTGACATTGGCGAAATTACTTACATAGATAGACGTGATAATAGTTAAAAAAAAAACGTTACCAGAGACTATGATTAAGTTTTTTATTTCGTTTAAATATAGTTATTCAATTATGTTTCAAATGTACTTGTAGGATCAGTTCCCTTGATATCTTCAGACGTTCTATCCCTCCATTACATAAACAACAGCTAACAGCTAAATGTTTTAGTAATGAGCTAATTGGGCGCTTTCGTCTGATACCCGACACTATATTATTCAACATATTAATTTTTTTACTTCCTCATATTCTGTAGGAAGCAACGTATTTAATTTAATGTGACGTCTTGTAGTCCAGCGAATGATCAAGGCGCTTCCAGTGATATCTCACTTATTGAATTCTGATAAGTAGTTTAGAAGTTATAAAGGAACAGATGAACATTCATACAGACATACATACCGGTAAAACTGATAACCTTCCTTTTTCTTAGCCGTAGACGGGTAAAATATATGTATGTGTCGATTTTCATAGTAATACAAACTGTCTTGAAGTTTAAAGATTTCATATATACAAAAATCCAGTTTTATATACACATATTTAAATTTAATCACAGTTTACCTTTTTTAATTATGTTGTCAACTATCGATCAGAGAAAAATGCTATAAAATCCGACAGGTTCTTTATTTATTACAAAAATGTTACGTTTATTTCCTATCCCACAGGAACTATTTCGTTTTATGAGATAAAAGTATATAACATGCTTGTTCATAATATTAGTTATCTGTGACATTAGAGCAATAGTTTCAGATTGATATGCACACAAGGAAATAAAATAAACAAAAATTGGTTGAAGTACATTAATAACCAAGTGGAGGGTCCACTTGGTTATTAATTACAATTTAAAAAAATACACAAGGCACTGAATAGGCTTACTTGTAGTTATATAGACATATAGATTTAAAGGAACTATATTGTAAAAAAAACGCGGATAACCGGGTATACGAACCAATAACATTATATCTTTTATCAATATACTAAAGTTTCTAATTAAAAAAAAACAATTTGTGTTACAAATATACTGACAGTCACGCAAGCGTACCATTACTAGCTATCAGTCTTGTATTGTTGTTATACGTTCTATTCTTTATTCATATTATATATAATTATGTTTACATTCTACTACAAGTACCTATGCCACAAGAATATTTAAAAAGTTTATAGTAGTAGTAGTAATGTGTCCGATAGGACAAACGATGAAATTAATTCATACTGCCATATCCGAGATATTATAAAAATGTTTATAGTGAGCACAATACTTTTATTTGTAATATCTACGTATAAATTAAGCAAAGAAAAAAACATTTCAATACCTCTTCTCAAGGTTTTTTGAATTGTTTATTACTAAAATATGTTTAATTGCGCATCACATATCGGCATTAAAAAAAAACTGCGTATTACGAACTATACAACTATATAGGTGAATTTATAAAGCCAAGATTTACATGATAGATACATACAAAATTTCATCGAAATCGTTAGAGCCGTTTCCGAGATACCCGAAATCTATATCTATATATAAAATGTACGCGCAATTCGGCATCAACATCACGATATTACGAGGTTACAAGTCCGAATTAAATTCAAATATTTCTGAATCTACAGTACAATTTTCATATACGAATAAAACCGTTTTAAACATAAATATATATTTATGAAATTTAATTGTTATATATGGTTTTTTATTTAATAGATATTAACTAACGTAAGTGATATTAGGAAACAACAAGGAAAAAAAACCGCCTTTACAAGGGTTCCCCCAACTTCTCAATAAAGATTATTATGGTTGAATTTTGGTAACCAGGTGAATACTAGTAACTATAAATTCGGAACGTATACTTTTCTGCCAAAAGTATCTCGTGTAGTAGTAAGTTACTAAAGTACCTCTTTAGTAAATAGGTTTAACGTAAAGTTGGAATCAATAGTTCTTGGTCAAGTTGCCTTTTTCTACAATCGTTAGTGTAAAGAGAAAACAAAAAAGTATATTAATTTTAATTACTTTATGTAACTAATTACGTATTTCGGAAGAGTAAACAAATAGCGAAAATTGTTAAATATTTATTGCGAAATCGCTAATTCGTATTATGTATCAACTTTAATGTACCGAAACTAAAATTTAATTGTAAATTTATTGCCACATGTTTGTGGCTATTGCTATAGTTTTGCTACTGTACTGTACTGAATTAATCTATACTAATATTATAAAAGGAAAAGATTGTAATTGTTTGATTGCATTGATTGATAAAGCAATTTTGGTAGAAAGCTTTAAGCTATTGAACATCACGCTGACACCAATAGGAGGAAAGCTCCATTGAAAAAAGTTACAAAAACGGTCAAAGTCACAGGCATAACTAATCATAGATATAACAGAATAACTTTAAATTTAGAAGACAGATTTACATGAATTTTGAGACGGTGATAACTATCCTTTATTGAATACATTTTACCTCATAAAATCAAAGGATACAAAATAACCACGAAAATTGGCGCATATATATATTTATTTGCGATCCATCAACGAGATAGGTCGCGCTGCCGTCGAATGATTGACGATTGGGCAACACGTAAGAGAATAAACCTATTTACTTAAATGAACTTCTTACATGCAAAAGTTACGTAGTTTATATGTACTTGTAATGAGCTCGTTGAAAACTATATCGCGAATCGATTTCCCGCCGAATTATGTAGATGTTATCTAACATGGCGGATCAGTGTTGCACGATTGTTTGTTATACAAACATTTCCCCGTTTCCTTTCTTCCGCACGCACCGTTGTTTAATGTAATTTCAGACATGTAAATACAGCACGCTCATCTTTTTTTTTTAAATAAGATTTATCGTATTAATAGTAACGTATGAATAATAATTACTGCTTACAAAATGAGATCAAACTTGGTTAATAATTTAATACTAAGAGATTAGCGGCTCAGTGTTAGTATGCATGGACAGTGTCGATAGACATGAGTTCGAATACCTGCGATGCCTTCACTTTCAGTGAAGAAAAACATCGTGATGAAATCATAATCAAGCATGGCGATATGACTTTTCCTAATGCTTTTCTTCATTACCTAATTATTTAGTCAGATACCACCCTCAAGTTGGAAATATGTTGACAAATACCTGCATGAGTGTGTTCCGGGAGTTACATATGAAACAAATGCTTCCACTAACGTCCATTGGTCCATTATCTTAGGCCACAGCGTTACTAAGCATCAAGTGACATTGTGGTTGGACGATAAAAATATGAAGTATATAGAAATACATATTTATATCATTGGTGTATAGGAAATTACTTTCCTTACCACAAAACAGTGAAGACCAAAGAGACGATGATGAAAGCCATGATAGCACAGTAGTAGTGAGTACGGCCCCGGCGTCAACGGACGTGAGTTCGAATCTACCTACAATGAGCATGCGTTTTTGGTGAAGGAAAATATCGTGATGAAACCATAACATAGTGGTAGAGCTTTTTCTAATGCTTGGCAAGCTAATAGCCTCAAGTTAAAAATCTGCTGCCAAATACCTATAGGTGTGTTCCGGCAGTTGGCACTTAAGACTCAGTTCCTTCTCTAGGCTTAGCGTGTCCACCAACTCGGGGCACATTGTCACTTAGCATCAGATGAGATTGTGGCCATACCACTAAACCTCAACTAAAAAAATTTATTATTAAGGTTTCTGCTAACCTATGTGTGATGTTAAATTAATTCAAACGTTAGTTAACTCAGAGGATTAGGAAACATTTGGGAAAACATTAAAACAATTATTGCATGAAATATATATAATATTTTATAGACATAGAATTGTATATCAAATCACTGTATTTCTTTTAATATTCTCAGACGAAATTTATCATCCGGGAAACGCATTTTCACAATCTGCCTCACTTCCTCACATGTGAAACATTTCAACTCCTCTTTGTTCTGGTTCCACAATTCTGAAATTTCCAGAAGTTGCGCCTTCAACAGCTGAGGTAACTTCGTGAATTTAGTCCAAGATGCTACGTTGTCCTCAAATTTTATTGGCTCCTGAAAATATGTCACTTTCGTATGTATAAGTCACTCAGAAACTATTCGAGCAGGCTTTTTTTATAGTAAAACTTTAGCGTTATGGCCGCAATCTCACCTGATGTTAAGTGACGATGTGGTCTAAGATGGTATACAAGGTAAACCTAGTGGAGTGACTGATTCTCAAGTGGAACACACCTATAGTTATTTGGCGGCAGATTTTCAACTTGATCATGGTAGCTAGCCAGGAGGCTTTCAGAAAAAGGCCTACTACCATGCACATTTCAAGATACCACACCATTGTGGTAAATACTACCAAATAGTTATAATCAAATCAAATCATAACACTTTGTTCAATTTAGACCCTGGGAAGGCGCTTATGAACGTCAAAACTACCAATAAAACAAAATAATCCAGTCATCGAGAAGAAGCGGCAAGAAACTCGATCTGGTTATATATTATATATATTTTAGTTACTTAAATAAATTTACAATAGGTTTTAGCGCATGTACCATTGTTCACATATTGATCCACCCTTTAATAGCCTTTTGACATCAAAACCCGTTTGAAATGGTTCTTGAACATACTATTCGGCAAATCGGTAATGTGCTTTGGGACTTAGTTGTAAAACTTAACACTATCACCTAAAAAACTTTTACAGTGTTACTGAGTTTTAAATATGGAGTGACGAGTTTCTCACGATTTCTAGTATTTAAGTCATGCCGGTAAAAACATTATCGTAGCGATGATAGCTCAGTTGGTAGTGTGTACGGACGCCGCGTCAAGGGACGTGAATTCGAATCTATTCCACCTACAATGAGCTTGAGCTTTCGGTGAAGGAAAACATCGTGATGAAACCATAGCATGGTGGTAGGGCTTTTTCCAATGCCCGCCTGGTTGGCTACCATACTCAAGTTGATTATCTACCGCAAATAACATTCCGGAAATTGTACTTGAGAGCCAGTCCTTCCACAGATTTAGCGTGTTCACCATCTTGGGCCCCTTAATGTCAGGTGAGATTGTGGATATAAGGCTAAACCTTAACTACAAAAAAAAAATAAGTTTTTTGGGGACACACATTAAATAAAATCGCTTAGAAACTGTTCAAGCATTTGGAGGGCACTGTGAATCTACCGCAGCAACGTGGTACATGGTACCAACTAGTTATAATTCGAGAGAAGTGTTTGGGTTTATTTTATTTAAATTTATGATATTCGACCTTATGGCGTAGCTTCACAACGCTAAAAGTATGCTTTTAACCGTTCCACATGTCGACCACGGTCGTTGTGATCGCGGTAGAATCGTCTTTATATTCACTCACGCCAAACTTAAAAATACAAAAAAAAAACTTTTTAACCAACTTGTGACTTTTTTAACATATGTGCGATCAATATTTTTCTAAACTTTTAATTATGTATAGTATTAAATATATTACCTCAAACAGTGTTTCGATGTCTCCAACAGTATCTTCAATCCTTATCGCCAGCATGTACACTAATTCTTCACCGACAGGTTTGATATTTGCAAATAATCTCTGTATCAGAGCCTGACATAAAGCCTAGAAACAAGAATTCATCCGAAATTAGTACATTGTATAGATTACAGTATGTAATATTAGAGACATTTTCAATGCGTTTTCAACAACGAATGTATGGTGGATAGTGAAGATATATATATATATATATATATATATATATTTTTTTCAACATTAAATATTTAAGTGTATAATAAGTGTTCGAAATTTAACGTTCTTGTATTATTTACGATTATATATTCTTTTGCGTTTTGTAGTTTTGATTTAATATTCGAATTATTTTTCTATGTAATTTTTATTGTCAATCTTTATGTGTTCATTATAAGATATGTAACAAAATATCGCATTATTCCTATTTTTTACCATTAAAGTTCTATTCAACACCCAGTCTGAGCTATCCGTAACAATGAGTGTCCTTTATTACCATGACTTTATTAACTTGCTTTCTTGTATGACTGTCTGGGTAGAATTTTGTAATTGATTTTAAAGGAACTTGCCGAAGCTAAATACTTGAAATTTATACCATAGTGTGGCAGGAGTGGATGAAAATGTGAATAAAATTATTTGTCTGTTTTATCGATAAAAAAATTACAATGGAATCACAATTGACTTCGCGATTAGCTATATACTTGAATATAACTCAAATTTAACTGACAGATAACAGAAAATATCAAAATTTCATTAACATAACCCTAAAAAGCAGAAAATCAATAATAATAAAAAAATGTACCATGGTTTTATAACGAACTAAAAAGTATAAAATAAATACACTGGACAGATGTTAATAGTTTTTATAGTTTAATAGTAAATTAATTATTTTTATTATTATTTTCTGCTTTCTACAATCATGTGAATTAAGTTTTAATATAAAGATTGTAATTTTCTTTTTTATAAAACTTGTCGTGTTTTATTTAGATTTTTTATGTAGTGTGTATATTTTCTTCGTCGTCAACAGATGGCGTTGGGCGAAAAATTAACGAGCTTTTGTTACGTTGCTTCAAAACATCGGGTAGAATTGAATCAAAATATGGAACATAAATATCAAATATATCAAATAAAACAGTGTCAATAATAGGTATGCTTATGCATACTATATTTTTAGAGAAGTTGTTACACTCACGTGTATACAACACCATGAAAACGTCATCGATTATAAACCAAGTATTTATAAGAAAACCTCGTAAGCAACAAATTATTATTATTAATTATAACCTATTATTTTTAATTCTAGGCAACACTTAGTCCTCTTTAGAAACTATTACTGCCATTTTCAATTAATAAGATTTGAACATTTGGTTAAACCTTTCTTGGGAGTTTTCGTGGCAACTAATATATCACGTTCTGAATGACTATTCATAATTCACTTATGCTCTTCAGCTACACGACATCACGTCAAATGTCGCCTATATTACACAATACAGGGCTATGTAAGTATATTAAGAAGCTTATGAATACTTGTATAATGTATCTATACTTTTATATATATAGTTTTTAGTCCGTTATAAAAATATTGGTACATAAAAAAAATATTATCACATCAAACATTAACTGGTTAATGTAAATTCGTTTTCTAATATCAGATATTTGGCATCACATAAGTACAATACTTATTTAAAAGGTATAGTTAAGTAGATCATGAATATAAACGAATATACTATTTATAACTTCAGTCCTTTTGTGGACTATAATTATGCTCCTGTTATATATTAAATAAGTTAAGTGTTATTTTTTTTATGGAGTAGGGAGCAAACGAGCAAGCGCGCCACCTGATGGTAAGTGATCACCGTAGCCCATGGACACCCAAAACGCCAGAGGATTAGCAGGTGAGTTGCCGGCCTTTATAGGAGGGACTGGCTTTCAAGTGCAACTGCCGGAACACACCTATTGGTATTTGGGGGCAGATTTTCAACTTGAGGGTGGCAGCTAGCCAGACGGGCATTACAAAGCTCTGCCACCATGCTATGGTTTCCTAATGATGTTTTTTTTAACCGAAAGTTCAAGCTCATTGCAAGTGGTTGGTTTCGAACTCATGTCCCATGATGCGGCATTCATGCACACTACCAACTGAGCTATCATCGCTTTTAATCATCGAATAGTTAGTCAGATAGGTATTATTTGGTAGTAAAAGAAAAAGAATGTTCCTTACTTGAATGAGAGTACACATAGACATTTCATACATTTTCATAGGCAGAACATGCAGCCAGGATGCTTTTAGGTCTTTCATCAAAGTTGTTGCCCTATTTATAGCACAGTCCAGTTGCTCATAAGTTTCTTTATTCCATGATACATCTGTTAATTGCAGAATATTTTATTAATAATTCAACTAAATTCCTAATACTAACTTTAAAACTTCTACAATTTTTTTTTTCTCATAATTATTATGATAGTCATCCAAAATACATCAAGTAAATATATATATATATATATATATAATGATACCAGCTGTGTCTGTGACTTCATTAGAGTGGAACTAAAACTTCATTAAAAAAAAAAAATGAATTTTTACCCATTTATGTAACTTCTTTTAATACTGCTTTGCTTCTATGAGTGGTAGTGTGATGTTTAGTAGCTTAGAGTATTTCTTAATTATTTTTCCATCAAATATACAAGAAATTTTGAAATCCAAACTGTAGTTTCTAATATTAGCACATTCAAACAAATAAACTTTTTCGAGTTATAATATTAGTATAAATAATATAATGTTGCAATAAGGCTTGTTTGAATACAATAATCCCAAATATCACAGAAGTAATTTTAATTTTAATTTTAACATCTCACTTAATTTAAATGGAATCATTTCAACCATTCCTACCTTCTGATTCAATACTTTTAATTACACTATCCCTCTGATTCTGAAGATAAATTGAAATTTTTTCCAATCCCAATATTCGAAGATCTTGTATGCACTCCAGCAGAACTAAGATGAGATGATCAGCCAATGGACGGGGAAGTATGTTGCACCAAGGCGGTCCAATCAGTCCATGAGCAAGATAGAAACAGTTATTGAAGAACAGCGCTGGAAAAGGGCAAAAGTATAAAATAAGTTATCTAAAGTTTTTAAATAACTATTACACTTAAATATGATACTGGCTGTTTGTGAGACTTCATTTGTGTTCAACTACAATTTGTTTAATAATTATTGCCAGTCTTTTGGGAGTTTTTTTAATAGAGCCCTGCTCCTATTAGTGAAAATGTCATATGAAATAGCCTAAAGTCTGCTTCAATCATTGCTCTATCACAGGGGTTCCCAAAGTGTGCACCATAAAAAGCAATGGAGGGTGCTATAAAACAAATCTCTTTACCATTCTCATATTTTGGTAACTATTTATTTCCTCCAGCTAGGTAGGTCAGGGCGCCGAAACCAAATAGTCATGTATGTGCACCATAAACTGAAAAAGATTGGGAGCTCCTGCTCTTTCAGATATAAGATGATTTTTTTGCAATCAGACCAGTAATTCCTAAAATTAATGTAGTCATGCAAACAAACAAACTTTTCAGCTCTATATATATGTAGTGTATATGTAAGTGTTGCACTTGGTTATTGTTGTTACAATTTAGTTGGAGAAAATTATTTTGTCCTACCATCCCATACACTTACAGCACTTTTTAGAATCAAATGGCAATGTATGAAGACTTAATATTTTATAGAATATCATCACTGAGCTATTACTTGTTCTAATAAACAATTATCTGTAAATTAGGTTCAATATAATATGGCTTTATTCTGAATTTTATCTACACTATCAGCACGAGCCTATATTTTCTGTTACAAATATGACAGTGTGGTGTTTCAAATTATGTATTGTAGTCACTCACCAATATCAGACGGACAGCATTCTAAGTTAACTTTGAATTTTTTGGTCACAATACATTGGTACAGTACTGCAATATCTTTGATATATGTAACTAATTTTTTCTTATAAATCTCTGGTAATTTTGCACTTTCTTCCAAATGCTCAGTAATCATAGACATTATTTCTTTCACATTCGAAGAGATGATACATCTTGGTAGAAAAACTGGTCTATTCAGATCCCATGTGATATCTTTTCCATTAGTATCTAATACTGACTCTTTGTTTTCCTCTCCTGTGTCTCCTACTTCAATAGTACCACAGGATAAACTCTGTGTCAATAAATTTCTTACATCTGTTAACAATTTCTCACATTTCTTATTGTATAAAACACATTCTGTGTCATCAATGTATTTGTTCAGAGGTGATTTCTCTGCTTCAACAAACTTTAAATCGATTAGAAACTTATTAAATGAATCCAACTCAATAACAATATTCTTATAATCCTCATAACTGCTGTCACATGACGGCAAATTATTTCTGATACAATCTTCAACTATTTTATGAAAAAATTTCTCCCGAATAGAATCTGCAAAAACTTGTATGAAGGTTTGTTCACCTTCGAACTGCTGGCCTAATGTTGAATGTAAAAACTCAAATATAGCTGTTAAATTATTGAAAATTGTTTGATAAGTTGGCTGCTTATGATCTTTTAAATCTATTTTTATATTAAAAATTAAAGCACCTATGTGATCTTCAGTAAAAATGTTGCAATTATGCCTCATAACATTATGTAATAATTGATTTAAGAAAAAATGTGAGAACAGGCTAAGTTCAGCATTTAATCTCTCAGTCACATATAATGTATTCAATACTTTATGTAACAAAATAGAGTCACTCTGCTGTATTGACAATGAATAGGTCAAAAAGTTTAAACCTTTTTTCTCTGACCATGTAAAAATATCTTCCCATTCAACACTCAATTGTGCTACATAGACTGCTAATTGGTTTTCTGCCTGTGAATATACATTCGATAACGCTTTTCCCATATTACCTTCGAATTTCAAATTACTCAGTTCTTTTTTTAAATTCTTAACAGCCAATATTGCATCTTTATAAACATATCTGCTAAAGTCATGATTTGCTTGAACCAATATTCTTTTAGATTCGGCGACAACACATAAATTTTTAAAAATAGAATAAGATTTATACAATTTTTCTTTGTATATTTTGAATTCTTCACTGATACTTTCAATTTTTTCTTCATGCAATTTAATATCTTCTACGCATTTTAAGTAATCTGATGTGATGTTACCTTTTCTATTTTTGTAATTTATTTGCTCAAGACTTTTTGTAACTGTGTAATTAACGTGGGTTTCGATAATATTTTGCTGTAAAGCCCACGACAATAACTGCACTCGTTCTGTGAGATCTTTCACTTTCGATAATAAGCTATCGCGACACTTACTATCCTCAACAGCGTTTGCATTTCCTGTCTCTTGTAAAATAGCGTTTAAACTCATATTGAAACCTTTTTTTAAAAGCACCTTATTTTTATTTCAGTTATCAAAATTTTAAATTTGAATTTACCCGTCTGACGTCTCTCACAAAGATTACCAAGATTGCCAACTTACTGTTACAAAATCCTATAGTCGTAGATTATGTAATTACTTAAAATTGTAATAATTCATTAAAAGATAAACATATTTTTAGTAACGCTTGTAAAATATTTATTCAGGGATTACAAATATAGTTGAAAACATTTTGCACTTAATATTATTTTTTGTTTTTATATTTCCGAAGCCATTGCGAAGAAAACTATTCATGAATAGTGAATTTATTAACTCCAAGATAAACGAAACATATATACATATATTAAAGTACTCTGATGGAACTATGTTCGCGTTGGTGTAATGGCCATAGAATATATCTGAGAATCATAGCACACAAGTATATTGGCGTGAAGGACAACGTAACGCTCCGACGACGTAGCACTGCAATGAAGCAGCAAGAAACATTTGAAACGAAAAGATGGTAATATAGCTTTTTTTCTTAAAGCACAGTCACATTTATAAAATCATTAACCACTTCGTAGATAAACAGGTGACATATCAAAATAAAACTATATGTATAATTATTATACATCAACATAAACAAATTTTATAATTAAAATGTGGTAATTGTGTGAAATGTACTTTGTGGGTAACACAGCGTGTTGTTTTTTTTTATTTGTATTGGCATTAGAGAAACATATGCCATTGTTAAATCTTTACTTTCAAATGATTAACTGTATGAAGGTTTTAAGTTAGTTCGTTAACGTTCTTAATATGAAATTATTATCTAAGCCACATTACGTTATAGTATTATGCCTTACTAAAGCTTTTTAGAGATAATAATTCGTTGTAATTTAATTAAAACCAATTAACTAAGATGCGATCATAACACATGGGTTAAATAAATATAATAGTTTAAAATAAAAGCACTGCAAATTCTAAAAGAAAAGTGTTTATTTATTTTATACATAAAGCTTTATATTTTATTGTATCAATACATTAATGTTTTTAATTATTGCTCCTTCATGACTAGTAAATTGCGTTTTATACATAATATTGGAAACTTAAAACTGAATTATAGTTGTTACAACTTAAAATAAAGCTATTGTAATTGAACCTTCAAATATTTTTTTTGCATAAGATTAACTCGTACTCAATCTATGTACTATAATTTTTTTTATCTGAAAGTACTTTATAATAATAATATACAAGAAAATAATACTTATTTTACATTTTCATCTGTACGTTTTTTTTGCACAAGTAACACTCTGAAATTTTAATATGGTGATTCCTATTTTTAAGGGTTATCATATTTGATATTTTTATAACATTTTACTTCGCACACTACGATAATACGATTGAACTTCACTATATAGGTAGATATATAATCTGTCACAGTTACAGAAATGTTTTACATAACAATACAGAGTCAACAAATATAAGTATTTTTTAAAAGTAAAATTACATGTAAATTAAAATTCTTTAAAAAGTTAAAACCACTCACGTCGAACCTATTTTTTTGCTTGAGAACAGTACTTATGTCTCTGGTACTTATATTCTGGATGAAAGTACCCTATCCTTTTCTGTACTGTTGACCTCACATTTCCATATATGGATCGTTTATTTTGAAAGTGGTGTAAGTCCATTTTCTTTTGTTTCGAGAAAATTAAAGGTTACTATATTTGTTGATAATGCAATTTCATTTACCGACCGATTTTAAGTTGTACAAAACATGGGATTTTTTTGAGAAATTAATCACGGACTAGTTATATATAAAAAAAATTACATTGAATTAAACATGAATTACGTGATAGCTCATTTTACTCAAAAATGGACTTACACCACTTTCAAAATAAACGGTCCATATAATACTAGTTATCCCCGCAACTTCGTTCGACGTCGTCAATATTTTTTGCCCGTTTTGTAACTTTTTACAATACAACTTTACTCTTATTGGTAGTAGCGTGATAATAAATAGCCTTCCTCAGTTGTTGTTCTATGAAATACAAAAAGAGATTTTCAAATCCGACAGGTAGTTGCCAAGATTAGCGCGTTCAAACTAAAAAATATTTTCCACTTTGTTTGTGTGTCTATTTTATTTAGGGACTTCGGTCCACACAGGACCTGTCAGTCCCAACATTCCAACGTACCTTGACCTTATAATGCTTAAACCAATCAATTAGAATTCATGACAAAATTCCATAAACCTTGGCTTCGTCACTTGCATGTACAGCTAAGGTTCTATGAAACTTGCCCTGATCCATAAGGTTCAGCTTTCAGTGGTATATTATAGCTCTCAATTTGGCTTGATTCCGTTTACATTCTGTCAGAAAGTGTTGCAAGTTTTAACTTTTCCGCTTTATAATATTAATATAGATTACTAGTTGATTTTCCTAACTTCCTTTGAGGTTTAAAATGTCAATTAAGTACACGTGATTAAAAACAAACGCGTTCTAAGTGGATGCTTACGTCGTGAATGGAATAAATTTTAGGTCTATAGCTCTGGTAGTTTTGAAGATATCGTGATAAATCATCGGAAGTCTTCTATATGTGTATATATACATTCATAATTTATATGAAACTCGAGATTTATCTATCATGGATACAGTTTCGGGGTCTTCCTTATCTGCCGGCGGTTCATTATGTTCAGTATGAGAGTTGTATACGCTGTATATTATCGAATGATATATTTATTTATTTATTATCCAAACTCATATGTTACTCAAGCCGCTTCTACTGCGCAAAGACTTTGCTTCACTAAGCAAAGTTGATTTTCGAAATGAAGTTGGCTATTGATAGTGTGTACAGACACTTGAGCCTGAGCCTGAGCCTCAGTCTAGCAGTGAAGCAGAATATAGTGATGAAACCAAAGTAGGATTATTGTAGAACTTTTTCTAATGGCCGCTGGACTAGCAACGATCCTCAAATGGAAATTCAGGTGCCAAATAGCAATAGATGTGTCCTGGAAATTGCACTTTAGAGCCAGTCCCTCCGCTAGGCTTAACATGTCGACCATCTTGAGCCAGATCGTCATTTAACATCAGGTGAGATTGTACCCATAACGCTTAATTTATAAGTTTTTTTTTAATAATCTGAAATATTTAAAACACTAGTCGATGTTCGCGACTTCTGTCCCGTTTATCCCTTCAACCGCTCATTACAGTAAAATATGATTTCAGTGAGTGTATATATTTTGAAAGCAATATGTAATACATATAAAGCAAAATATCAAGTCATTCTGGTATTAGGAGAACTATTAAGAAATTAGAAATAAAAGATAAGTTAGGTAGTATTTTTGTAAGTACATCTGTTTATTAGCCATGTTGGTAAAGACATTAATCAACTTGTTACTACGGACTTGTATAATCGATGCGTTTTGTCCAAAACTTAGATACGTCAAATCTGTGTTCAGAGCTTTTAGTCTCCATTTTTTTAACAAGATTTAATTAAATATAATTAAAAAAAATACAATGAATGACAGTGAAATAGAATCTTTAAAGGCGGAGTTGGAACATGAGAAAACTTGCCGGTATGTATTAATTACGAAACTTAGAAAATACATATTTCTATTCCAGAATGTATGTAATTTAATGAAAAAATGTTTTAAGCTAATTTACGTAATTTATTATTGGAACATAGGCAAATATAACTATGAATAATAGCAGATAAAACGACAACTTATGATAATGGCTCAAAATAATATGGTCGAGCTAGAAAATCATACAGAATACAGAGACAAACCTATAGCTGATAAGCGACAGTTTTCACGCTGATAGTATTAACTAGCTAGGTGTGGTTAATCGAAAATGTTTTACGCTTATGGAAAAACAAAAAAAAGGTGCAACTCAATTATAAATTTAGCATTAACATTAATATATCGTGATACCGCAGAGAATCAGCAGCATGGCAGAACGGAGAACTGGAAAAGCAAATAATGCATATGCAAGAAGAACTTCGCAGAGTTGATTACCCGTGGGACGGTGACAATGATCTGATAAGAGAGAGTTCGAAGCACAAGCAGCTGTTAGATGCCATAGAAACTTTGAAAGAACAGCTACCTTTATTGAAGGAAAAGATTAAAAATGCAAAAGTATGTGGGCCGGGTGAGTAACTTTATTCGTTTTTCTTTCGTCTCGATTTTTTTTATAATTAAGGTTTTAGCGTTATGGCCATAATCTCTTCTCATCTTAAGTGACGATACGGCCCAAGTTCGTAGACACGCCAAACCTGTGTAGGAACCAGCTCTCAAGTGGAGCTGCCGGAACACACCTATTGATATTAGACGGCAGGTTTTCAACTTGAGGGTGGTAGCTAGCCAGGCGGGCATTAGAAAAGCCTACCACCATGCTATGGTTTCCTCACAATTTTTTCCTTTACCAAAAGCTCAAGTGGAATTTACACTCCCTAAAATCTGTATATCCACTAAAAACGCTAATGTATTTAAAAAAACATAACCTCATCGATTTTCTTCCTGGTTCTTCTGGTGGTAGTTTGGACGCTTATAAGTATTATCTTAGGGCCTAAATTAAGTAAGGTATTTTGATTTGATTAGAATTCTTGGAGAAACATGACACGCATAAGAATATCACTATGGAGTGTGTATAGTGTAGAGGACTACTGTACAGTATAGTGATCCAGGTTCACAATTGTAGTGTCTTACTTACAACCTGTACAATCTGTTACAACCAAGCCAGCAGCATGTATTTTAACTTGAAGCGATGATGGCTCAGTTCGTAATGTGTACGAACTCACGTCCATTGACGCAATTTAGAATCCATTTACAATTAGCCTGAGCTTTCGGTGAACCTCAATAGGTTCCTCACTCAGCACTCAGCAATCTGAGTTCCGGCAACGGAAAGATTAGTTTCATGGTTTCAGCGGTTGCACTTGAGAGCCAGTTCCTCCACTAGGTTAAGTGTGTCCATCATTTAGAGCTACGTAAACTACATCGTTACTTAACATCAGGTGTGATTATATCGGTAATGCTTCACAATTTAGTGAGTTAACCTAAATATTGTAAATCTATTAAATTTTATTTCAGATTGTAAACTCAAGCATGATGACTTGAATATCAACTTGGATATTTTAACTCCGGTAATTATAAGCATATTTTTAAAACTTTTGTATGTATAAACTAGTTGTTATCGTCATTTCTTTCATATAGGATTATAAGAATTTTTGTATCCCTCGAGAGTAGTATCCTTTCCGGGAAACAAAGTATCCTCATTACCTTTGCTTATTTTTGAATCCAACTGGTAATCCAGATATAAGAACTATTAAGTAAATGGTGAAAGAGCTTTCCAAGTACTCGTCTGGTAAAATACCTACATCAAATATCAACCGCTAAGTACCCATAGTTGTAGCTTAGCAGTTGTACCTGAAAATCAGTACTTAGAACCATTTTGAGCAGTACTGTCAGTTAACATCAGTTGAGATTGTGACCAAAACACAAAATTTATAGAGTATTTTTATTTAATTGATAGAAACTTAAGATAGATTTTTCCAGTACAACGAGTTCTATCATTACCTCTGATTTTGCTGTTACAAATTACAGGCAGAGTTGCTTCGTACAGTAAAAAGATTCGAGAGATTGAAGACCGATTTGATGAGTACATTACGTAGCAAGGAGTGGCGCTTAGATTCTGAATCGAAGGTAAGAAAGTCCTTTTAAAGAGATTTCTATTCAGTGAGGTTCAGCATGATATATTCAAAATTGCTATTAAACCACTTTTATATATCTTGTATATATAATGATCACATGACACAATGTTCATCAATACTAACCTCTGGAACCGTTCAAATGATTTCAATAAAATTTTGTCAAATTGTTTTACTTGGAAAGGATAACTATTATCCCAATTAGTGACCTTATCCATAAATGCCATTATGGGAGTATGGTCGAGTTATTTACTACTGTAAAGGGCAAAATAAAGTCTGCCAGGCAAGCTTGTATCTGTTTATAAAATGGAAGTTTGTTGTTTGTTTGTTTGAATACGATAATCATAGAAACTACCTATTCGGATTTCAAAAATTATTTATGTATTTGATAGAGCAAGCTTTGAGGTACGCTTTAGGCTATTTATTATCACGCTACGACTAATAGGAGCAAAAAAAGCTATATTGAAATAAGTTCAAAAAAAGGCAAAAAAATTCAACCAATAAATTTTAGTTCTGTGCGAAGGCGCGGACACAAGTAGAGCATGTATATAACTAAATTCCCGTATGTGGATGTTCATTATTTCATACCACCTAAACTGTTAGACCGATTGTGGTGATATCTTTTGTGTATCTATGTGGAACATGAGCGCCTAGCCAAACTGGCTTTTTCTGCATTAAAAAAATGGGATGACATTTAAAACTTGATTGATCTTAGCTATAATCAGATCCAGTACAGAGAGCTATTCTTCTAGTTTTATTATTTATCGTACACAATTTATTAAGTTAATGGCATATAAAAACATTTCACCCTTCGTTTTCAGCTTTAAAAAAAAAACAATTTCTTCTGCTTTATACACTTAACTATAACAAACGTTTATTACTTAATAATCTGTCGCAAGATAACTAATTAGTATATATGTAAATTATGTGTAGTTAAAAATCATGGAAACGGAGATTTTTTTTTATGTTGCACAGCAAAGTGACTGCACTGGACCTGATGGTAGTACAATACAATTCATATCAGCGGCGACTGACACCGAACAGAATACACTACCAGTCGCGGCTGTCATGCTGGCCTGCTTAGGAACCTCTTCACGCCTGTTTTTTTTATTTAGATCCGTGTGCTAGTTCTGTAAGACCTTCAGTAAAACTGTCACTCAGATATTATATAACCTATCATATTTCAGCTCTTCGTACGTGTGAACGACCAAAGAACTTACCTACAGAACGAGCTGATGATATGCCACAACAATATTATGAGATTACAGAGAAATGGTCCTTATTGGCAGTAAGTATCATCATTTTTATGGCGGTGTCATATCTCCTTTAATTCTTTGTTAAAATCATGATTTGAACATCATTTTAAAGGCTACGTTTTCTGCTATTCACGTAAGCTGGTCAAATAGTACAATATGTTAGTAAATTTCGACAGCAGGAAACTAGATGAGTAGACTTTTCTTTATTATTAGAGTTTGCTTACTTTTAAAGATTTAGTGGCATAGAAGAGGTACAGTCCAGACATTCAGATAGATAAAGTCAGTACAATCCTATAGATTAGGGCAGGAGTTTCCAATTTTTTTCAGTTGTTCAGTTCAGTTCAGTTTTTCTGTCATAGATTTTTTAGATTGTTTAGACTATTTAGATGACTGTTACGTTTGAATACTTAAGGCCTCCTCCCGTTATGAGTACCGAGTTTCTGAGTTCTGTGTTAAGAAGAATTTTACAAGAAAACAATTAATATCATTAATACTTCAACCCTTTGTGGGTCACGCAAAACATATTTTTGTCTGGGATTTGAATCCACTCGATTCCTGGGTAGGATTGCAAGGTGTTAAGGCTATTTCTCATGTTCACCTAGCTAGCTACCACCGTTTTTTTTAAATGTGGTGCTCTAAATCCTGTTCTTAACGGTCTTTCTTATTGCAACGCACGAACGCAACACCCGGGCTCAGGTCGAAGGCAGAGGGCATGTGGTAACTCATCTGGTGCTAATCATCCTACACTACCCACTAAAACGCACCAAGACGACACTGGAAACTCCCATTTTGCCAGAAACCAGAGATAGCTTTCGCACTTATTCTAGTGGCAAGCTATCACCCTCAGGTTAAAAATGTGGCGCCTAGTACTTATAGTTTAGTGGAGGTCCTTCCACTAGGCTTAGCGTATCCACCTTCTCAGGTCACATCGTAACTTAACATTAGATTAGATTTTGGCCATAACGCTAAACCTATAAAGTATAAAAACCCATAAACATAATCCAAAGAGACTAACTGTACAGTCCATAGATTTAAAATTACATTCGAATTTGTACAGTGCTTTTCATTGTGTCGTCTAAGTTCAAATACAGCATACTTTGAATGTTGTTGTGTACACAGATTATAAAATAAAAATAAAACTGACGAATTAGAGTAGTTATGGATTTACTGTTCCAGGAATGTGGCTCGGAAGAACGACGAAAGAATCCTGGACACAAAGCGGGGTCCCATAAAGAAGATATTCGGAACAGAACGTCTTACCCCCATTATATCCACTTAAGTACCGATATTATCTTAACACATTACGAATTAAATGTAATTGAAATATATTCTCAAACCAATTAGAATTTCTATATAGAATCGGGCAAAGAGTAACAAAATACAAATAAGGTTAGGTAATTTTTGTTTAAGAGCATTTTAAAAATAGAAACCGGTGCCATTAGCCAAGTTGTCTTTGATGGTGGCTAACGTAAAATAATAACAAAAAATGTATGGGACGATTTATGTCAAATTGTGACTATGACATGTAATTCCAAACATTTTTTTGAATTTTCTTGTTTTAGCGATTCTTGAAAGACAGCCTTGCTAGGTACTCCGGTGTCCTTTCTAATTTTAGACTTGAAGTCAATGACAGCACTTCTGTATAAGAACATGTTTTCAAATAGTAAATATTAAGAAAAGAAACAGCTAAATGATGTATTATAAATATTTCTTTTCAATTATTATTAAATTTAATTTTATAATACCTAATTTATACAATTTAATTATTTCTTTCTATCTTCAAATATGTATTCAAAAACTAATAAACATGCAAATCGAGTTTCTAGCCGGTTCTTCTCGGTGACTGGGTTATTTTCTGAATCGGTGTTGGTTTTGACGTTCATATGTGCCTTCTTAGGGCCTAAACAATAATTTTGATTTGATTTGAAAAAAAAAATACTTATGTACAAATTTTTTACTATTCGAACGGTTGTAACGTGTTACTTTTTTTTTGCTATAATGGCATTTTCCTACGTAGATAATTTCACCAATGTCACGTATGAGAACTTTGTAAGCTCAATTCACGGACATAAAGTAAAGACCAAATTGAATTATGGATCATACAAATAATTGTCGCATATGAGAGTCAAGCTTACTGCACTTCGGCGCGGCGGTTACAGCAGGGTTACCTTTTTTTTTTTGAAGTGAAACTTCTTTAGGCGCATGAGGGTAAAATTTTTACAGATGAAACGTCACGCCGGTATGCAACGGAAGTGTCGGAAAAGAGAGAGAGAGTGATCGAGACCGATTGAGAGAGAGTAAGACAGGGAAATTTAAATTAAAGTTAAAAATTAAATTATTAATTTAAAGTTAATTTAAAGTTTTAGATTTGTATAAATATAAACAAGATTTATAAATTAGTTCGCCAAAGAAGTTTCACTTCTGACATGTGTACTTTGTACGCACGCATGTTTTTTTTTTTTTTTTTTTTACGTGGAGGAAAATCTTTTATAGACGATACCTCTCCAGCCTTGGGCTAGGCGAGAGGCCTGTGGGGGACTCAACCGGATCAAACCGGAGATACCACTATGCCTAAAAAACTCCACGACGTTCCTTCAGTCACCTTCGGACCGGGGAGCAGGAACTGTTACCACACTACTTCTACTCCCCAGCAGGTGCTGGCCTCTGTGGAGGCCCCAACCTGGGGACCCTCAAAGAGGGGTCGCGACAGTCAATAACGGGGGGAGGGGTGCTTCCCCCAACGAACCTTGGAGGCGATGCATCGAACGCAATGCGCTTGCCTCGGCCTGGCAGACCTACATGCGATCTTGGCGAAGGACCCGCTCTAGTCCAACGCCCGCAGGCAATCTCTATGGCGGCTGGAGGTCATTTCTGACCTGACGCTGCCTGGCTCGCCGACTGCGGGAGGGGACCCTTCCGGTCAACCGCTCCCTTACCCTTTTCGCCACCTCCTTCGTCAGCATGACTTGCTCACAGAAGGAGGCAACGGAGATCCACCCGCTCTCGCTCTCAACCATGGTTTTAATCACGTTCGACAGCGAGAGATCGGGCCCCGTAACCACGATCATGTCCCGACGCAGCGACTCCCACGCAGGACAGACTGCCAGAGTGTGCTGTGCGTCGTCGACGTCACAGCCACAATGATGGCACACGGCACTTGACTCCCGGCCAATGCGACACAGGTAGCTTCCAAAACATTCATGTCCCGAAAGTACCTGCGTCAGCCGGAAAGTGAGAGTGCCGTGTCGTCTGCGTAACCATTCCATAAGATATGGTCTTATGGCCCCCACAGTCACTACGCCTGAGCTGGGTCGCTCGAGTCTCCGTTGCCACTCCTCAATAACCTGGGACTGGATGAGCGCCGACCTCTGCGCCTCGATTTCTCGAGGCACCGGTCGCAGACCTCGCTCACGTGCCTCTTTGCGCCACTTGTACAGTGACGCGAGGGCTCGCGCTTCCAGTTCCCAGGGAGGATATCCAGCTAATAGGGAGGCAGCCTCGAAGGAGACCGTACGATACCCGCGGGCCGCCCTTACGGCCATCAGCCTCTGCGGCTTCCGTAGGGAAGCCACATTGCGAGGCGTCAAACTGTCGGCCCACACAGGGGCCCCGTAAAGGGCCATGGATTGCACGACCCCCGCATAGAGCTTTCGGCAGGTGGAATCCGGACCCCCCAGATTGGGCAGCAATCGTGCTAACGCGCCAGCCGCACCAATCAGACGGGGGGTCAACTGCTTGAAATGCTGTTCGAAGTTCCATCGGCTGTCCAGGATGAGGCCAAGGTATCTCATCTCGGATTTAATGCCGATGGAAACGCCTCCCACTACGATTCTGCAACCCTCGAGGTGGCGCATGCCGGGGCCTGTGAAAACACAGCGCCTCGGATTTGTGAAGCGCCACCTCTAGTCCCAAACTCTGGATTCTGCCGAGGACTTGAGCAACCCCAGCTGTGGCCAGGATCGCGGCTTCGTGATACGACTTACCCTTCGCCATGACTAGAGTGTCGTCTGCGTAACAGACGACAGTCAAGCCACGGAGGAGCGCACCTCACAACACCCAGTCGTATCCGATATTCCACAGGAGTGGTCCAAGGACCGACCCCTGTGGAACACCGCACACAACGTCTCGCTGACACATTCCTATAGGACCTGGGAAGATTACACACCTCTCCGAGAGGTAATCCCCGACTATGCGACGAAGGTAGTTCGGCACTCTGTGATAACAGAGCGCCTCCCTAACGCAGGACCAGGGCAGGGTATTGAAAGCGTTCGCGATGTCTAAAGACACCGCTATCACCACCCCGCCTTTAGCTATTGCTTCCTCCGCCTGACTTCTCACCTGCACAATCGCATCCACGGTGGAGCGTCCCTTACGAAAACCGAATTGGTTCACCGCCAGGTCCGGTCCCACGCACGTCAAGTGGCTGACGAGGCGGTCTGCAATGACTCTTTCGAAGAGTTTGCCTGCCTCATCAAGCAGTACTATGGGTCGGTACGCAGACGGCGAATCCGCAGGACGCCCCTCCTTCCGGAGCAGAACCAATTTTCCGGTTTTCCACCGCTTCGGAAAAAGACCCCGCTCCAGACACGCAGTGAGTAGTCCTAATAGTCGGGATTCGAGGGCCTCGCAGGCCAGGACCCAGGCACGGCCAGGAATGCCATCGGGTCCCGGGGCGGTGTTTTTTGCTCGAAGGCGAATCACAGCCGCCCTGAGCTCTTTCCGGGTCACGTCGGGCACTTCGTCTATGTCGGGTTCAGCTGCGGCCGGGGCCATACGGGGTGGTAAAAACTCCTCCCTAGAAGGGAACAGAGCGCCCACCACCTCACCAAGGAACTGCGATTGGAGACTCTGCGTTACCGGGGGGGCCCACTGCCGGAGTTTGCCACGTACAGACTGGTACGGGCGGCCCCACGGATCTTGCTTGAGCGTCTCTAGCAGCTCCTCGCGGGCAAGTGCCTTAGAGCGCTCGATGGCCCGTCGGAGGGTTAGCTTGGCTGCTCTATATCCCTCGTACAGCTCCGCCTCTTCGGGGTCTGCAATCTGCGATCGGCGTCGCCTACGCCTATTCCTGGTGTACAGGTGTCGCGCCGAAATGCATGCTTCACGCAGCTGTGCTATCTCGGCGTTCCACCAGTACACCTGGCGTTTGGCTCTACGACGCCCCGCACGTGGCATCGCCGCATCACATATCTGTGACACGGCGTCCTGCAGGCGCTGTACCCCCTCATTGACGTCGACAGGCTTCTCGGGTGTATCCCCCGAAACCCAGGCCTCTACGACAGCAGCTTCCAGGAACGCCTCGCGATCGAGACGTCCCAAAACCCAACGAGGGCTGTCCCCAGTCGGAATTCTCGGGGCTGGTCGATCCGAGGTCTGGGCGGAGACGCTGAACCGTATGTAACGGTGATCCGACAACGTCTCCACCTCCTCGAGAACTCTCCAGTCCCGAACACGGCTCGCTAATGCAGGGCTACCGAAAGAAATGTCCACTATAGATTCACCCTGCGGTCACACGCACGTGCTAACGGAACCCCTATTGAGGACGAGTAAGCCAGATGTTACGGCCCACTCTTCCAACACCTCACCCTTGACGTCCGTGGCAGGAGAACTCCAAGCCGTGGATTTGGCATTGAAGTCCCCTAGCACCAGGACAGGGTGAGGGTGGCTACCCGTAACGACGGTACCTAACTCTACGAGGAAAGTCTCGAAGTCAGCGAGAGTCCACCTAGGTCGCGCATAAACCTCTACTACCTCAACTTCACCGAGACGCGCTGCGACCCAACCCGTGCCCTTCGTGGTGTTCGTGAAGGGCGGCGAGCCAGCAGCGGGCCGAGTAATCACGGTTACCGAGCCGCACCAGTCACCCACCCAATTGCAATCATCGGGTGGGACGAAGTACGGTTCGGCCATCACGGCGACGTTGATGGACTACTGCGCCAGGCTTTGCAACAGAAGGTCCTGGGTGCTGGCACAGTGGTTCAAATTTCCTTGTAGGAAACGGAGCACTGCCATTATTTGGCTGCGTTCGTTTCCGCTGCTGCACTAGTTGTTACGTCTGTTTGAAAAGGCAACGCGTAGCTTTTCTTCTGCGTCCTCCCTGATGTAACCGGACAGTATCTGCCGCCAAGCATGTGTTCCGCTGGCTTTGCTATTCTAGCGCATACTACACAATGTAGGTTAGCAGTGCAGCCTTGGGCTGCATGGCCGGGTCGACTGCAACGAAAGCATAGTTTACTGCAGTCGATCTCCGATTTACATGCAGCACCTACATGTCCGGTCTGGAGGCATCGAAAGCATCTTCGAGGGCGGGCGGGCAGGATTCTCACTCTCACCGACTCAACCCCGATCAGCAGTCGTCGTCCATCTCCCAGCTTATTAGCAGCCGCTACTGGGCAGGAGACCACTGTGGACCACAGTCCGCCTGGACCAGGATAAAGCCTATTTCCTCTTACCTGTTCCGGAGGACACCCGCCGACATCAGCAACTGCCGCAACCACCTCATCCGTCGAAACAGCCTCGTCTAGGCCCGATATACGCACATCTGCACACTTAACGGGCCTATATACTTTAACTCCTTCCGCAGGAACTATCTCCTTCATTTTGGCGACGAGAGCATCTGCCTTAGTCGCACCTTCTGCACCAGGTAGCTCCAACAGATATCCCCCAGTAGCCACTTTCCTCCAGCGTATACCTCGTAGGCCGATGCCCGCTATTTGGACTTTGTTCTTTATGCCTTTAAGGACCTCAACATAGGAAAGACCGTTCTTCTGGGCCTCCGGTTTCAGTGATACGATCACTGCAGCGGTCTTAGGCGGTCGGATCTTCGGAATTTTTTCGCTCTGTAAATCCTTCTTTCGAGACGGTGTGAGTCCCGTTTTCAGTTTGCTAGCTTCAACAGCTTTGCCGTTCTTGCCTACCAGTGTCCATTGTTTCCCCGTAGACTTCGATAGAGCCGTTTGTTTCGTGTTTGATAGGGGAGGGGGTTCTGTGATGCCAGCATTTTCTTTCTCCCTCTGATCCTCTTTCTGCAGGGAGGAGGTAGTCTTGGTTGCCCGGCGGGGTTTGCTCTCCTGGCGGAGTCTCGCTTCCAAGCTCTCAAAACGTTTACTCCACGTGCTTTCTGCTTGCTGCATGACGGAGCTCGTGACCTCCTCCACAAGTTTACGAAGAACCGACGGGCTGACACCGGCAGTTTTCTTCATTGACGGGAGCTCTTCCGGTAAAGGCCTGGCTGTTGAAGGTGAGGCCGTTGGTGTAAGTGAGATGGCGTAACCGGAAGCATCCGGAGTCGATTGGCGGTCTTGTTGAAGTTGCAAGCGAATTTCAGCTAACTCCATCCTTAGCTTCTCCAACTCAACAGCCTGCGTCTCATTAGTGACTCTAAGCCTAGCACACTCCATTTTAAGGCTTTCTATCTGATCTGTAGTCGAGCTGCATCTGATTTCTTCAAAGATATGTGCTAGGGATTCAGCCGCCTCGTTCAACGCTCGCTGGCATGAACCCTGCAGATGTCCTGATTTCTTGGCAACTCTCAGCACGATACTGATATCGTTAGTTGCTCTGCTTCCGAGTGCTGCAAGACGTTCTTCTCCGGTAACTGATGAAGCAAACAGTTCGGTTCGTTCCTGTCTAGCGGACCTCGCCATCTCCAAAATGGTTTCTTCTGCTCCTACCTCCTTTAACTGAGGAAAATGCGCTTTGGGTGCAGCGAATCCAGCAGAATTTTCAGTGATAGGCTGTCGACCTCTCTTCTTCTTAGTCACCCGAGTACAGTGACTAGTTTCCCCGCTATGTGTCACGTCGGAGTCTAAGGATGAAAATGAAACAATCGGGAGCAGCGATTTCCCGGGTTCCTGTAGATTTGGATCACCGAAAAGAATATCGCTACCATCACTTGCAGTAATCATCGTTGCGCAGACATTCGAGGTGGCCTCCGGAGGACACTCCGCCTGGGAATTAGGGCCTTCTCGTACAGTGGGCATGTCGGTGACAGCAGGGTTACCTGGTTTAACCGCTAGGCCAACCGTTCTTTCGTCTTATTTAGCGGTAACCTGGTTACAATTAGACTACAGGTAGAATAGTAGAAAAAAAAGTATAGGTACGTTATCTTTATAACACTTTGACATAACAAGTGGCACGCTAATGCGCTCATAGTAATATTGCAATGTTCAGGGATGTAAGACAGTATTTTTTATACCGAGCGCGAAAAAAGAGACATGCAGAGACTATGCATAGTCTAAAGAATAAACATGTCTTTATGTAACGGGAAATTTAACGAATGGATATATCTTACAAAAATATCAAATTATTAATAATATAGTAATAATAACGAATTACCTACATGTGATCGCATGTCGTATAGACGTTTAGTTTGTAAAGTTTGTACAATAATGCATTACACACAAAGGCATTTTCTGTTGTATTAGGGCACTTGATATATCAAACGTAACACAATATACTTCCTTAAACGCCGACTCGATACTGGGATTTGAGTGATATAATTAGCACAACATCGGTGAGCCTCTTTCGGAATGCATATGCATTTTATATTTATAATGCACTTATGCACGATTAAGCAAACTATATAAAGGTAAATGTTACCAATATTACATAAAATCAAATAAATAATTATTTTATAAAAAACCATATGACAGCTCATTACCCTGCCGAAACTGTGTTACTTCTATTTATGGAGCGTAGAGACCCAAGCACTATCTCATATGGAAGGAAAGTTGAAAAAGCGTCCAGCTGTAAATAGAAAAATAGAGACTCCAATACCTGCCAGAATGGCGTTCACATCCTATAAACTATGATATGAACATATCTCCATAACATCGCTGTTGTAGACGTTACGGTAACAAAACGTTACGAAATTAAAATAACAAAACGATACATTTGACAGATGTCAAATATAGTACTTGTTACGAGTAATTCAGGCTAACTGCAACGTTTCTAAGATTAATACTAAGTATTGTTGTAAAGACTCCAAGAATTATGTATACTAATATAAACAAGCAGTCGTTAAATTTAACAACCATTAATACAGAAGGAGTGATGTTTGCTGAGTTCAAAAAAAAATCCTAGAATACTGCAGCGCCACCCTTATTCGACGCGCATATACTGATATACATAGAGATGGTACTTCTGGCCACTATTCTCCATAATTATGTTATAGTCATAAAGGCATATAAATAGGCTAAGGCAGATCATAGACAAAATGATATGACGTTTCTAAGATAATATTAATATTTATTAAAGCTCGTTATTTAAATTTTATGGTTATTATTAGTAGTTTTAGAAATTATTAAAAACATAATAAACAAAATTGTGCACTCAAATTAATCAATTATATTAATAAATAGTTTTGTAATACACATACAAATAAAGGTTTTTTTTTACAATGGACTGTAAACGCCCATTTTTTTATCATAATCTAGACTTAGTATTCCATGTTTCTGGTATATTTGGCCGGGGCTTCGACTGACGCGCTCATGTATTCTCCGTTCTGCAATTCTTCGTAAGGCCTTTGGTAAAGTGAAGCTGAAACAGATAATATACAACGAACCTAGAAAAAGCGCATGACTAGTACAATACAAATACGCTGCTCAGGTCTTTGACAACGAGGGAATGTAGGTTCACCATGAGGATTTTATCAGTAAAGCTGTCAAAGTGATTTTGGCATGTGCCATCCCAAACGTTTTCTGTTTTTTAATTACTTTAGCGATTGTTGAAAAACTACTTGATTTGTGACACTTATATATTTTAAAACTTCATTTTTATAGCAAACCAAACATCTTAAGTAATTAACCTTATTCAATTTATAATTAATGCTATATAATCATTTTTATTTTAATCACTTGGCTGGCTTTTCTGAAGATTAGACTCCTGATATATAGATCTACTTTCATCCGTTTCTTTCTTAACCCAGAATTGAAATACATATACAGTCAACTAATATAGATAGGAAGTATAGATATGGAAGGCTAAAATAGAATCTTTTAGAAATTTCTCTCTAGTCGGAAAAGACTGACTGAAACCGCTAGACCCAGATGAAATGCGCTACCAACTATTATATGTATAATTTCACAGATTTTTAGGCTTCCATGGCACAGGCATTGTCTAGTTTGGAGCCTTAATCAAGGTATAGATTGTGCAAAAATATTTTTGGGATTAAATATTTGTATTTAAAAAATATACCGTTAAATCTACAGAAGATCAGGGCTGAGTTACATTGTGTATTTCCAAGCCCTGGTCCAAAGTTTCTTCGTAACTGGGGGCTCAGAAGCAGCCATACCTTTATATATGTCTTATATGTTTCATATACCTTTAATGTTATAGTGTCCATAAACTACGTTGAATAAGTACAATTAGACGAGCCGTAAGCTTGTATGCTACTTTCGTAGATATTTGCCAATACCACCCTTTGACCTATTCGTACACATTTCAATCATATACGCTAAAATGTAATGTTAAAATCTATCTCAAAAAAAAATTGCAAGTATTCGTAACATTCATTCTTTGAACTACTCTCTCACACTTGTATTTCATAAGGAGTGAGCGGGACAGAAAATACAGAACTACTTACGTTGTACACAGTGATGTTTATCGACATGCAGACGCAAGTGCCGTGGACACGCACACACGTAACCGCCTGCGACATTGACACACGCATACTCGCACCTGTGAATCTCCTGCTCGCACTCGTTCACATCTGTTAAGGAGGGAGCGAGACAGAATGAGATATTAGTTACCTTAACACTTTGTATAATCCGTTCATAGGAATACATGGTCAGAGCTGGATTTAGATGGAAACAGATCCTAGGTTATTACACTGTATATGAGGCCCTTTTACCTCTCGCGTAGATCTTAATCAATACATTTTTATGTTTGTTTGTTAGTCACATGCGTAGATTTTCTCCTTGTTTTCGCTCGAGTGTTTTAGTTTTCACTGTTTTTTTGAATAGTGTAATTTTAATTTTGCTAACAACTTAAATGTAGATCCGTCTTGATTTTAAGACCGTTGTCTGAAGCCTTGTTAGCCAATAGGAATATCCTGTATAGATTAACTTCATCGTTTATCATAAGGACAGCAAATGATGAGTGGAATCAGTATTCCCGTTTACCTATAATTTCGTTGAATTCATTTTTTTTTTATTTGTAGTTAATAGGTTTAGCGTTACGGCTACAATCTCACTTGATCTTAAGTTCCTGATCTTAAGGTCGATTATCAACTTGGCAATTTTAGCTTGCCATAATAAATGAATAAATGAATAAATGAATAAATAAATAATAAATAATAAATAATAAATAATAAATAATAAATAATAAATAATAAATAATAAATAATAAATAATAAATAATAAATAATAAATAATAAATAATAAATAATAAATAATAAATAATAAATAATAAATAATAAATAATAAATAATAAATAATAAATAATAAATAATAAATAATAAATAATAAATAATAAATAATAAATAATAAATAATAAATAATAAATAATAAATAATAAATAATAAATAATAAATAATAAATAATAAATAATAAATAATAAATAATAAATAATAAATAATAAATAATAAATAATAAATAATAAATAATAAATAATAAATAATAAATAATAAATAATAAATAATAAATAATAAATAATAAATAATAAATAATAAATAATAAATAATAAATAATAAATAATAAATAATAAATAATAAATAATAAATAATAAATAATAAATAATAAATAATAAATAATAAATAATAAATAATAAATAATAAATAATAAATAATAAATAATAAATAATAAATAATAAATAATAAATAATAAATAATAAATAATAAATAATAAATAATAAATAATAAATAATAAATAATAAATAATAAATAATAAATAATAAATAATAAATAATAAATAATAAATAATAAATATAAAATAATAAATAATAAATAATAAATAATAAATAATAAATAATAAATAATAAATAATAAATAATAAATAATAAATAATAAATAATAAATAAATAATAATTGAATTATAATAAAAATACTATGGTTTCATCACGCTGTTTTTCTTCACCGAAAGGTCATTGAGAAAGATTCAAAATTATTTGCATTGACGCGACGTCCATACACAGTACTACTGAACTATCATCGCTTCAAAAGAATCAACAGGCGTGTATTTAATAGAACAATTATATGGACACGCCGTTCACGCATTCAGGATATAGTATAAAATCTTCTGTAAAATCTATTTGACTATATTTGGTCCAAGAAACTTGACATGCATACCCAAACACCTTTGTCCGAGCCCCAAAGACACATATCCCGAGGGACAAGTGCATTGGTAACCGCCCTTCGTGTTCACGCAGACTTGAGTCGAGTGACAGTGGTTATTTTCCATAACGCATTCATCTATATCTGTTAAAAAACAACACTTAAAAATCAATATAATTAATCCTTATCTTTACTAATATTATAAACGCGAAACTAGTTTGTTTATTACGCTTTCACACTTAACCACTGAACCAATTCTGATGAATTTTGGTATAGAGATAGATGGGAACCTGGAGTCGGTGATAGGCTACTTTTTCTCGCGAAAAGACAGGGATAAACTTTGTATGAAACTTCTAATTGCGTCATCCGATTTGGTTAGCAAAATCAATATTAACGCGAGCGAAGCCGCAGGTAACAGCTAGTCATATATAAGTAGCGTTTATTTAGAAAATTAGAAAGAGTCCCCAGTACCAAAAAAACAGTGTGGGTTTAAGATCACACGACAGTAGTGAAATATTACTATATTCTCGCGCTTCCTTTGCCGCCTCGAGCCGACCTTACCTGAACGAGCGTCAAACAAAAGGGTTGCGGATCAGAATTTACGAGCCGGGAAAAGTTTCACTTCCAATATGTGCAATTATAAGAATAGAATTATTCTATTATTTTTAACTTAACCTTACAGTGAAATGGAAAAGAAGGACTACAATAAACACAACATACAATATTAATTGCTTATTACAGTTATATCGAAGAAATCGATAAAGAAAAATATTCAGCTCAATAACAATTAAAAACTTTACAGTAATTAGTAGTAAAACATGTAGAAGAAACATGGTGCATAATTTAGGTCTTCGTTTACAATTAAACGTATAGTTTGTATGTAGAATTGTATATTGCAAACGTTTATTATGGAAGTCATATAAATATAGAAAATATAGTTTTAACGTCTTTTTACGACTGAATTGAAGTACGAATGTAGGCACGGATGTCATCCAATCAGACGTCCGTTGCTTTACTTGGCTGCTACATTCAGCCTTTACACATGGTAATATAAAAATCGAAAGTTTAAAAGTTAAAATATACTATTAAGTATGAAAATATTCAGCATTTCGGTGACAGATAAAATCCGAGTCTAGGTCAGGTTTTATATTTATTGACATCCAGAGTACTGAGTGAAATGTTTATAATTTCGATATACAGAGTAGAACCTTTATAAGTCGAATATCAAGGGAAATGCCAAAGAATTCGAGTTGTAGAGTTTTAGACTTATAGAGAAGGGAAGTTTTGTGTTTGAAGGGAAGGGAACAAAATTTTTTTTCAAGAAATGGAGGTTTTCAACTTATCGAGGTTCTTCTGTATAAGATTTATAATACTACACTACATACACTAGGCTCGCTCGACTGTCACGAATTATTACTGTTTGACCGAAACAGGATTTTCAGAGAAACCGAAAATGAATCTTTAGCTTGGGTGTCGTTTTCGACTGAAATTAAACTATCCTAAACTTGGGAAAATTGTAATCAACATGTTTTATTGACTTAGTCTGCAAAGTTACAAATAAAACAAATGGAACAAACTTTATTCACTGGAGGTTCCACTTTATAAGTAAATCTACTTACCATCGCAGGAGTCATTTGTAGGATTATGACTGAAACCAGGTTCGCAGGGACCTCTCTCACTCTGGTCCAAGTTCTCAGTCACGTTCACCTCGTATACCATAGACTTCTTTGGACCTGGGAAATAATATTATATCATTTATTATATTTAAAATTGTAAAAAAAAACTTTAATATATATCTATTGTTTTATCAGTAAACTTTGTGTCAACACCCTTTTATTTCAGACCACCTGAGTGCACGACTTTGTTCGCCTGTTACTATAAGTTAATTTTCTATCTTTTGGCCACAGTCTCATCGGATGTTATTGACGATATCGCCTAAGATGGTGGACACGTTAAACTCTATTGGAGAAGAAGTACCCTCATTGTTAATTTCTAATTCTCTAATAAAGCTATATCATTACAGTCATATTTGGAAGGAGATGGCGAGAGACAACTGTCAATTTCGATTTACTTCGACAACGTTCCATTCCATCCTCATCGCGCTCGCACTATACTAATTTTATTAAAAAAAGGATAGGTAGAAAATTATCTCAAAAAATATGACTGAATTTAAAAAGAAATTAATCTCTAATAATAAGAAACCAGCAATACGTTGTAAGAATTAAGTTACATCGAGGATTTTTTTTATCGTTAAGATTTTTAGCGTTATGGCTATAACCTCATCTGATCTTAAGTGACGATACGGCCCAAGTTAGTAGACAGGCTAAGCCTGTGGAGGAACTGGCTCTCAAGTGCAGCTGACGAAACACACCTATTGATATTTGGTGGCAGATTTTCAACGTGTGGGTGGTAGTTAGCCAGGCGGACATTAGAAAAAGCATTACCACCATGCTGTGGTTTCCTCACGATGTTTTCTTTCACCGAAAGCTCAAGCTCATTGTAGGTGGATTGGAACTTACGTTCTTTAACGCGAAGTCGAACACACTACCACTGAGCTATCATCGATTAAATTTTTTATTGTTTAGTGATAAATTACTATTGTAGTTAAAACAGCTGAAATAAGTGTTGTCAATAATATGTCAACGCTTATACCGATGTTCACATGTTAGTGTGACAACCTATACAAAAATATAGTATGAATTAGCATACTAGCAACATTCATTTCTTACATATTTTGGTGTGTGTATATAATCCAATGCTGGTTGATGTTTTAGAGCATCCTAACAACTGCTTGCTAATTTTTTGTTCAACGCCTTCTGTTGACGCCGACGAAAGTATATACACTCAACAACACTATGAACGCACATCATTTACAGAGACGGCAAGTTTTATTAATTGATATATCTTTATATATAAAAATTTCGTGTCACGTTGTTTGTCCGTAATGATCTCCTAAGCTCCTGAACTCATTTTAATCAAATTTTGCACACTGTGTGCAGTTTGATCCAACTTGAGAGATGAGATACTTTTTATCTCGATAAGTGATCATAACTCGATAGATGCCGCTGTAGTCGATGTGATTGGCTACTCGAAAGGGCAGAAAAAAACTGTCAGGTCAGCTAGTACCTATATATTTTTTCGTAACAAAGTAGATATACATTGGTTGATTTAAAAATATAACCTTTTTGACTGCATTCTTTTTATATAGATACAAGTTCATATATTTTGTGGGTTTCATTGCATGATAAATTTAGTGTTTATCATTTTTAACGACAATATTTATAGTTTATTTTTTTAACTGAGAGTTAAAACATTTTACGTCATGGAGTGATGCCATTTGAGTGTTGATTAAATGCAGAGAGTTGTAAAAATGCTAAATATTAATCCCAGATATCTCGGCACTTTGATATCAGTAGAAACGTGGCAACGTGTGCAGCGTTACGTTAATACAGGAGACCCTGCAGATATGGAGGCAGGACGTGGAAAAGTAGAACTGCTCGATAAGACTGATACATACTAACTGCAAGACGCCAGCCTATGTTTAAATATAAATACTCAAGCGGTATTGTTGTTAGCCACCAAACCAGCCAGTTGGTTGTTGTTGTTAGATGGTATGGGCGTATATTGTGAAGAACAGACGAACTGAGGTCGGTTTTGTAGGCAACATGAACGCTACAAGTCACGTTGAAGTAATCTTCAGGCTTCATATCCACCAATTTTCACAAAGTTCGGCACAGGTCATGCTGGCATGATAATGCGCGTACACATAGGTACTAGAGAGTACATAAGAATGAAAAATATTCGTATATTGAACAACGCATGAAACATACTGCAAGGGACGTGTTCTCGAGCAAAGGTTCTTAAACTTTATTCATCGCGGCAACTTTATCGGTGAAAAAATTGTTTACAGGTAGATAGCCTTAAAAACAAATAAGGAAAGACGCTTGTCTCTGGCCTTATTTGATATTATTTATGTATAATTTTTTATTGTCAGTAAGATCGGACGGTACGGACGATAACGGATCTTACTTCCTTCTTGACCGGTGTAATTTTTGATACGTCAAGCGAAGGATTGTAAGGGTTGATATTTCAAAAATGTTAGTTTGTTTTTCCTGATTATTGCCGCCGTACACTTTGGGAACTTATGAATCTAGAGAACCTGAACGAAGTGTTGACAACCCAACAATCTCAGATCAGAACATCCGATACATGATCTTATAAATTCAATGAAGAATCGCCGCCGATAAGTTTTACACAACAAAATCTTCACACTTTGTATATAACTATTTCAAAAAATGACGTAATTTAATTTAAAATAAAATTATATTTTAGGGTAAATATATGGAGGCTTTAGTATAACGTTTCTAAACTAAATTCACGTAAATTTGAGTACAATCAGGATTATAACTTTCAGTAAACCTAAAAATAGATCACCTCCAGCAAGATAGAAGTCTTCATCGTCCGCTGAATAGTGGGATGGTGTCATCACTTCAGGTGCCATTTCGTAAACAGCTTCTGGTATATAGAGACTCTGAAAAATAAATAATGTTTTTCATTACCAGGCCGTATCTGTCTACTGCTGGATATGTCTCTTCCTCAAAACTCATCTGATCCAATCTTTGGTCATAAGCAACCAGTTGATTCCTACCAGTGTACGTAGTTCATTACTCCAACTTGTATATTAATGTTATTATTAGAATAAAATGTGTATACATGTTTTTTTATTTATTTAATAGCGGACAAACAAGCACGCATGTCATCTGATGGTTAGTGATCACCGCCACCCATGGACACCCACAATACCAAGAAAATCGCAGGTTCGTTGCTGGCCTTTATTTCGGAGGAACTTTGGAGGATAACAAAATGTATGTTAAATTTTCTACTGCTACCAGATACAGCATTTTCCGTAACTGCCTAAGTATAGGTAGTCGGGCTTTTGCCCATAGCAGCGCTTTCGTTAATGTAGAATTTTATTATCAACCGTAAGTGGCGTAACTACAGAGTGGCAGAGCTGGTGAGTGCCACAGGCCCCCAGCACCACGGGGTTCCGGGACCGAGAGGCCGCTAATATTTTTAACAAAATATAGCAATGATTATTTTTTTATATAAGTGCTTAAAATCAATGAAACTTAGGCACAACCAAAGACCATATACAAATTCAAATAAATTATTAAGATTTAAAATACGTCCATAAGAAATGTATCAATTTTAGACCGCATACATTTGGATATTCAAAATTCTATGGCCCAATTTTATTTATTTACTCTTTGATGGCGGCCAGTGGCGAATTTTCACTTTTGCCGCTCCAACCTACCTCTACATTGTATAAAAAATGATATGAGACTTAGATTCTAAGTGGTGAAACATATATTATCTGGCAACATTTAGGTATATGAATATGTATGAATGATTTCAGTTTCTAAAAAACAACCAAAAATAACCCAAATTTGACGCCTCGAGATTCTGCCGCTCTACGCTCGAACCTACTGGTAAATACACCAGTGATGGCGCAATTTTGCGGAACAGAATGCTCAGAGAATAGAATTGTATTAATACATATCTGGTTAAATTACATTGTTGTTTTATTAATAATATGTATACCTATTTTCAAAATTAAACTAATAAGATAATTATAATAGACTTTAATATTAGTAACACAGTTGGGTGACTACTTCAGTGTTTTAATAACATTAAAATACAACGTGACGATTTTGGCGCCCTGTCCAACGAATTGCCACAGACCTTCAATGGTATAGTGACTGGTGACGTCACTAGGAAACAACATGATTGCACACTGTTTGAAGTTTTCCAATATTATTAAACTATTTTACCGACGCTACACTGGCAGTATTGTTTATAAACAGTTAAACACAAATTGTAAACAAAAAGATAAAATTACAAGAGTAATCTTACCGTATCATTCGAGTCTTCCTTGCTATCGAATACGTCATTGGAAGTGCCTTGTTGACCCTGATGACGTTCGCATTGCGGTAAATCGGGACATTTCCTTATCTGAAGATAACAGTATCTATATATAACCTATCGCCGCCAGTTACATGATACTAATTTTACCCGCGGTTCCGCACGCTGTCATTTTTTACTTCGCATAGTTTACCATTTTTATATTTATTTAAACATGAATTCATTTGACCTTTGGGTAACAATAAACTACTGCAATTTATAGTTCATTATAGGGTTTAGTTTGAATTAAAATTAGGTTTTAATTCCAAGAAGAGAGCGCTAGCCGTCATCTTGCTTTGTTGTATAACGTCATTATGAAGTAAATAACTGAACTGAACTAAATAAACACTGTCAACATACTGTCCTACTTACTTGTTCATTGCAATCCTTACTAACATTATAAATGTGAAACTGAGCTTGTTCGTTACGGTTTCACGCCTAACAGCTGAATCGATTACCATAAATTTTAGTATAGAGATAGATGGGAACCTGGAACCGGTGATAGGCTACTTTTTCTCGCGAAAACCTCATTGGAAGGGGGGAAAAAAGAGTGATCAAAATTGTATGAAACTTTTTATTGCGTCATCCAATTTGTTTGACAAAATCAATATTAATGCGAGCGAAGCCGTATGATGAGCATGTCGCTTGTTTTAGCCAAATTTTATACAGGTTACGTAGCTATAATATAATTTTGCTCTATGTAGAGATAACATTTACTTATAAGCGAATTACCTGAACATTATCGCCGATACACTTGACCTTTGATTTGCACCGCCTTGTCCGCGCCTGGGTACCGACGCCGCACGAGGATGAACACGTAGACCATTTCGACCATAGAGACCATTTCGCAACGTTAACTTCACTCTGCCAAACACAATTAATTCACTTCCGCCCAAATCGCATTGAATTTGAAGTACTTACAACGAGCTTGAACTTTCGGTGAAAGAAATATCGTGAGGAAACCATAGCATGGTGGTGGGCCTTTTTCTAATGCCCGCCTGGGTAGCTACCACCCTCAAGTTGTAAATCTGCCACCAAATACCATTAGGTGTATTCCGGCAGTGGCACTTGAGAGCCAGTCTTCTCTTTAAGGCTAGCAACGTACCTACGATTCCTCTGGTGTTGTAGGTGTCCATGAGTAGTGGTTATCACTAACCACCAGATCACACGCTTGCTCATTTGCCCCTATTCCATAATAAAAAACTAAACTTACATCGCATGGTGGCATGTGGCACTTCCTTCGTTCAGCAACAGAACCCTTGCAAGCAGTTTCATCCAGTACTATCTTATCAGAATGCGTCGTGTTGTCTATAACAAAATCGCCTCAATATAGTTATCCCACGCATTACAGAAAAAATATACAGTTTTTATATAAATAATAAATATATTGTTATATTAAATATATAGTTTGAATTCGGGGAACCTTGATACGAACTTGGCCTAAGCTTGGCCAGTATATATTGTCTGTTAATTTACTTTAGAATACCACTTCAGAACCATAAAAATGTTGAAGCTTGTATGTAATACTCTTTATATTAACGAGTAAAAAAACAAGTTCAAAAATATTAATATAAAATATATAAATAACTGTCTGTGGCCGCGACTTCGCTCGCGTGGGATTAATTTTTTTACAGGTTTGCTTCTATTGGTGGCAGCATGATGTTAAACAGCATTTATCTGAATGCGCTAAACTTAGGAACGTTAGTTAGTTAGTTAGACCTTTAAGTCGGATTTCCAAATTTCTTTTATATATGATAAAACAATAATTGAGGAAGCCTTTAGCTGTTTAAGATCACGCTACACTAATAGGGGCAAAGCTATATTGACAAGAGTTACAAAAACAGGGAAAGATTACTAGTACATATAATGCACAAAGTTTAAGATAAGTGTACGCAACTTGGAGTTAATATTCATTATTGGTTTTAGTTAGCTTTTTAGTTCTAAATATATATATGTACTTTAAATGAGTGTATCTTGAATTTCGGTGTATTCAGTTGATTCCCTTAGGGGGATTTATTTTAATGGATTTTTTATAAATAAGAAAAGAACATAAAATTTTATTCAATCATACATACATTTATCGATTAGGCATCACCTTGGACAAGATCGTTCCAAAGATACATCAATTTACATTTTTAAAGACAGAACAATCAATGCAGATGACAGTAGAATCAAAATAAATGTTTTCATACTTATACATATTATTTAATAAAGGGATCAAATGTATATCGCTGAAAATAACGTTATTTTGATCATAATAATTAAATAAATAAATTATGGTCCTTTTTACGGTTTTGCAGCTCCAGGGTAATAAATTTTTAGGTCTTTTATATATTCTTTAAACTATTAGTGATTAAATTTGACTTAATTACTATCGTACACAAGTTAGATCATAGATTAAAGTAATATAAAATAAATAGTGTGGGTGCTAATTTTGCTATTAGAGATACTTTTTCCAAACAGCGTAAAATAAGTCTTCCAAGACTCACCCAAATGCGTAATTACAGAATTATCGCTATTACTTACCTATAGTATTATTATTCTCATCGATATAGTGGCAGAATCTCGTTCGCATTTGATATCCCAGGCCACAGGTCACATTGCAAATTGTCCATTCGTTCCACGAACTCCATTTACCTGGAACTAAATTATAGAATAAAATTATAGCCATTTCTTAAGGTTTAAAAGCCGCCGATAATCTGCACAATCAAGTGAAATTTTGTCAGCAGTGTTAAATACAAGCTGCATAGTGGTAGGGCTTTTCTTAATGCATGTCTGGCTAGCTACCACCCTCCAGTTGAAAATCTACCGCCGAATAGGTCTGTTCCGGCACTTGAACTTGTGAGCCAGTCTCTCCACAGGTTTAGCGTGTCCACCAACTTGGTCCGTTTCGTTACTTAACATCAGGTGGTGCAAGACGACTGTGGACATACCGCTTAACCTAATATAACGTATTTAAACATGAATTAAGACTATTTTCGCAGTTTAGCGGTAACACAATGTAAGGTAGGCTCTGTTTGTAAGTAGATTAATGTCAATGATTAATTACATCGATTACCTCGTGGTCGCTGGTTGTGTTTAGATTGAAGACTTGTCAGAAGCTTACGGCTGCAATCAGCTTATATATTTCATACGATGGTTTATCCATGATATTTATATTATCAAGTGAGACTGTAATTAATATAAAGTATATTAAAAAGTAACAACCTCGTATAGCTACGTTGAATCGTCGATGCTGAGCTCCCGCTTCGTTCTCCGCGACGCAAATGTACTGGCCAGCGTCGCGTACGTTCGCGCTCCATATTGCTAGTAAGCTGTTTCCTAAGACACGATGGATGTTCGATAGACTATCGCTTAGCTGTTGCGTATCCTGGCATTAACATTATAAGTAATATTAATAACGTTTATGAGAGTTATAATCCTAACTAATATTGAAATGTGAGTATGTTTGTTTGTTACGCTTTTACGCGTTAACTTCTCCAAAGGTGATGAAGTGATGATAGCTCAGTGGTAGTGTGTACGACTTTGCGTCAAGGGACGTGAATTCAAATCCGCCCTACAATGAGATTGAACTTTCGGTGAAGGAAAATATCGTGAGGAACCCCTATGCTGTCAGGGGTACGGGGAAGGACATAAGGTACTTTTCTCGCTGCAAAAAGTATTTTTATTTAAGTATTTATTGTTATAATACATAATAGGTAATCTAATTCTATTAGTGCATTTAATGGTATATCAAATTTAAGAGCCCGCTCCGGTCAATCCAAAAACAATGGTAACTGGAAATGGCAAACACGAATTATGTATCATTGTGTTATAGTTATTGTACCTACTTACTTAATTTATTATTACCTACTTAATTAATTAAATAATCAATTTATTATCGATTATTTGGGACTTTTGGTATTATTTTGCATTAGCAAATTGCTTAACAAAGGAGCCGGACACATTATGTACAAAGGACTTCAAGTTGAACAAACGAATAAATACACTATGAAACGATTACGGAGAGATTTGACATAATTAATGAAGCATCAGTGACTCATTATCCTGTGAAACTATAGAACCACCGTACTACTATCATTATCTAATACTCGCCTGACTAGCCATCATCCACAAAATTAAAACCCGGGTGCCAAATATATAGTTACGTTTGAAGAATTGCACTTAAGAACCAATTCCTTCGATAGGCTTAACATATTATTTTCTTGGGTCCCATCGTCGCTTAACATCAAGTTAGACTACAGCCAAAATCTAAATTTCGCAAAGAAAATAATTATAATCCACCGTAAGAAAGATTCATTATTTGTATCTATCGAGCATGTATGGATTTCATTTCTGGTTAAATGAAAGAAAATGTCTTATGGCATTAAGCTCGCCAGTGAACATATTTAAAGTGCAACAAATAATTAAATCATAGCTTACCTTCAACCAAGTAATTTTAGGCGTTGGATTACCTTCCACCTCGCATTTCAATATTAAACTCCTCCTTAGTGGCACGATGTGGCTTTCAAGCATATCAGCAAGTTTGTTACCTACGATATGGGGGGGTTTTTGGACGATGACTTGAAATACAACTTCCGTCGTGCCAACTTTGTTCGTCATTATGCATGAGTAGTTACCGCTGTCTGAGACGTCCGTTTTGTTTATGATCTGCCACAAAATTAAATTTGGTGTAATCTGTATCGATCTACATTATTATTTTAGGTTTAGCATATCTACCGACTTGGGCCGTATCATCACTTAAGATCAGGTGAGATTATGGCCATAACGCTAAACCTTAACTATATTTAAAAACAAGGAATGTTTGGCTGAATGTTAATCTTAGGAACCATCAGTCGGATAAAAAGAAATATGTAGAGCAATCTTTGAGGAATGCTTTAGGCTATTTAACATCAGGCTACCACCTAGAAGCAAAGATGTATTTAAAAAGAGCAAACGTCCGTATTAATAATATAAATGGGAAAGTAAGTTTGTTTGTTACGCTTTCACGTCTAAACCCTTGAATAGATTATTATGTATTGTGATAAAGAGATAGATGACACTGTGATAGGCTACTTTTTCCCGCGAAAACCTTATTGTAAGTGGAGTAGAGAGGGATAAACTTTGCATGAAACTTTTTATTGTGTCATCGCATTTGTTTGAATAAATCAACACCAACGTGACTGAAGCCGCGCGTAACATCTAGTTATTAAATAATTTTTGTTCCACCCAAACGAAGTCGCAAGCACAGCTAGTACGTATACAAAGACATTAGTAGACTGACTCAACAACACATATACGAAACTACTATAGCTAGATATATGAAATGTGGACATTAGCTCCCTTTTGTAACGTAGATGATCACTAAGAAGCGATTTATCTGAGGGAATAAACGGGGGTGGCAAAGTTTGTATGGGGGAGATAAAAATATGTGTGTCCGATCGACGTACGACTGGAGTTAGTAGTTAATAGAACTATTATTGTGTAGGTAATGTAAAAAGAGGATAGATGAAAAAATGCTAAAAAATCAAAGCATATATATATATATATTGCTTCATATAATGTACATCATTCCAATGTAATATATAACATAAACTATTTCACATCATAACACGAATACACACGTAGAAAATTTCGAATTGAACTGTCAACGTACGTTGCGCAAAGGAATGTAACGCCTCACTTTTAGTTAGCATTCGATTTTACTTCTAATAAAATTTTCATATCGCGGGCAAAATATGACAGTCGTTTCTTAAGGAGTAAACTCCGAAAATCTTCACCTATTGACTTGAAATTTTTCCTTTTTACTGACATATCTCCAAAGCTACTACACCTATGAACTTGAAATTTGAGATTTATATTCCTCTTGTTGACGTAGACATACCCACTAAAGGGACGTGGATGATCGTAAATCATGTGTGATTGACGGGAATAACGGGAACAAAGTCGCAGGCACCAGCTAGTCTACGTATAAAAGTGCTGGTTGACTGACTCATCAACGCGCACTCGAAGTTAGTGTGATCCTAAAAACAAAATTAAGATCGTAGCTTCTTTTTCTATCCTCTTAGGGACTAAAGTAAAAAAAAACGAGTCTTAATCAGCCGATATATTATAAAAATAAACTACTGTATTAGTTTTATGTGTCTAGCTTAAGTAGTTTTAGTTACGCGCTGATGAGTCAGTCAACTTCATTATATACATATATAGACTTGCTGGGCCCGTGATTTTGTTCGCATAGGACAAAAATATATACATATAAAAATGAGTCTCAGTTTTCCTCGGTCATCATATCATGAGTGAACAGATGGAATAATTTCGCTAATTCTTTTTTTAGTGGTGTTAATTATTTCAGGAGAAGATTCTTATGAAAGAAAAAATAAGGAAGTTAGCGTAACATTAGAAAATTTATAAAAACTTAACGACAATATTAATTTTACATAACTATCAGTATCATAGAGCATTACAATAACAAACACTATGTTTTTTAATAAAATAAAAAAAATTAATTATCACAATTCGAATTCAATATTCATAAATAAGACAAGACAACGTCTGTCGGGTCAGCTACTTATTTAATAAATTTTTGCCCGTCATTGTAACTTTTTCTATTACAGCATTGTCAATATTGCTGGTACGTGATGTTAAATAGCCTCAAACCTTCCGCAATGCTTACTCTATAAAATACAAAAAGAATTTTTAAAATTCGAGTGTTAGTTCCTCATATTAGCGCATTCATACAAACTTTACCGCGTTATAATATTAAATTAAAAGAGATATACATTTACTATACAATTTACCAATATAAAGTTGTCCTCAAGAAGCGTTATACGCGGTGTGTCCTCATTGATTTCCGTGTACGGATGTTTTATCCACATAACGTTAGGTAAAGGTGTCCCTTCAACTGGACATGACAGCGTCAGACCCTTGCCAAAGAGTGTCGCAACTTGTTTCGTAGATTCCTTTGGTTTCGGCGGTGGTACTGGTGAAAAATGCAAAACTTATAGATACAAATTTAAAATAACATTATCTAACTCCGCAAACGTAGCGATGATGACTCAGTTGGTCTTGTGTACGGATTTCGCGTTGATGGATATAAGTTCGATACCCTGCAACGAGTGCTTTCGGTGAAGAAAAACATTGTGATGAAACCATAGTGTGGTTTCAAGGCTATTTCTAATGCCCACCTTGCTAGATATTACAATCAAGTTGAAAAATCAAGCTTCCCACATCTTGAGCCACATCGTCACGTAACATCAGGAGAGATTGGGGCCATAACGCTAAACCTTAATTATAAAAAATGTAAGTGAAGCAGAGCAAAATCCTAATAAAAAAAAATTTAGATACATTGGAACTGCCAATTTTTATGTTGATTGATTCAACGGCTTTAAAGTCTATCGATCTCCTTTTCTTTTATATCATAGCTTCATAATAATGTTTGTATATTTTTAGATAGAAGCTCATTCTTACAGAAATATCTTGCAAAAATGTTATGTAGAAAGTTTAGTTTCCGTTATAGCGAAATGGACGAAGCATATGATCGCAACAAAACTCTAGTTTGTAAATGACTTTAACATTTGTTGTGATGTGTGAATTGCTATTTGTTATACTTTTTCTAGGAGTTAATAACTCGACCTTGTGGATAACCCATGGCGTTCAGGAATAGCATATAAACTAGGTTACATTTTAACCGTATGTCTTTTATCTTATACAGACACGTGAAACACAATCCTTTGATAAGTTCACTTTAGTCTACTATCCTTAAGGAATCCTTTCGTTATAGAGGATAAAAGTACCTATTATATTGGGTCATACAATGTTTCCATAGTATTAATTATCACAAATAAATTTTTATCAAAACTTATTTAGTGATTTCAAAATTATTTGCATGTAAGGCAGATGGAAAATATTTCCATAATACTTTATTTTAAAAAAAGCTTGTTTGGGTCAGTAACAGTTTCATTATATATATACATTAGCGACCCGTAAAAAGATACCAACAAACACAAAACTGTTGTTTTGCTAATCTGAAGATTTTCTGAGAATGTCATCAAAATAGGTTCAGCCGTTTTGCAGTATATAGAGAATGTGAATCATAAATCTTATTAATATATTTTAATATGCATATATATTTTGAATTTTAACTCACCTAAAACATCGACTAAGTAACTGACACTGGTGTTTCCCACTTTGTTCTTCGCGACGCAAGTATAATTCCCAGTATGTTCCTCCGTAGCTTTCTTAGCAACAATAATCTCGCCGAATTCAGTCGACACCATCGTCTCATCATAAAACCTTAGGGGAAGGTCGTCTTTAAACCAGTAGACTTCTGGTAAAGGATTTCCATATGGATGACAGTGGAGGTAAAAAGCTTGGCCAGATATCACTTCAATACTTATATCGTTTTGGGAAACGTTTCCATTCTGAAACAATGCTTGGAAAATTTGCGGCGGTTCTGAAATAAGAATCCAAAGTTATTTAATAAAATTCATACATAAATATGAGGACTCAATCTTATCCACGGCTATTCCTTCTTTTACCATCATCCTAAATCAATAGAATCGGTATAACGTGTTTTCTGTTTCAACAATGTGCATCGGCTGCTAACCTTTTATTTACATCTTTTATTAACATAATTCCTCACAGAACCGATTTCGAACCTTCTCTATTCCTATATATACCACTGGAATCAAACTACAACTAAATGACCTGAACAGTAATGGCTATAAAAATATTTTCGCCACTGTAGGACTGCAGTAAGTTCTATAATAGATCGTGCCCCTAAAGCTACGCTAGCCAGACGGGCATTAGAAAAAACCCATTAGTGTAAACAGATTTAGTACTATACATTTCTTGCCTCCTTAAAATCTTCTGGGCTACACAGATGTTCACTACTTCATCTCCGACACACTCAAGGTAAATCTACGAGCAATTAAATATGTACTTCTTTTGAAATAACTTACCCAAAACATCTACCTTAATTTTCTTCTCATCACTGCCGCCTTCGTTGGAAGACAAACACGTGTAGACTCCAGCTTGTGTCGCTTGCGTGTTTTCTAGTATCAGATCTGCATAGTCGATATTTGGTGTATTGGAACCGACCGTTCTGCCGTTCCTTAGCCATTGTATAATCGGTGGTGGGTTACCTGTTGCTTGACAGGATATTCTCGCTCGAGCGTTCAGCTGAAGCAACATAATCATACTGATTTCATACAAATTTTATTCCCTCTTCGCCTTTCCATGACAGAATGAACTCGCTGCGCCATTGATTTCCATTTCGACTCAAACAAAAAAATTCACAAAGTTGTATTCTCACCGTACCGTGAAACTGTGGACAGTCTCACAGTTTGAGTGTTCTCTCTCTTTTCTATTACATTATGTTTATCTAAGTAAGCGTGAAGAGACATTTCCGCTGGCTGACATGATAGCGGCGACAAACCTTAAATTGTTGTCCTCTTAACAGTTACCGCTGTTTTTAGATTCTAATTTGTTTAACATCTGACACAAGGCCGACCCTGTGCTAAGCTGTCTTGAAAAGTTGTTATTTTGCAGTATACCAATAAACATGCAGCAGTGGTTCACCAAAGAGGATTTATATTTCCCTCTCTAACAAATTCATTAAGCCAGACTTAGGGTATTTTATTTAACAGCAAAATCAAAGAATACTCATAAGTCTTTCGACTCTCTTAGAATAACTACATTAACCTATATATTACTTACATTAGCTGCTATTTTTGAGCTTTTCTTATAACCTAGAAATCCCTTCGAGAGCCAACAGGCATTCTAAGTTCAACGTGTTACAGGTACAAATGTAGATAAATATGCATATTTCTTCAAGAAAATATAAATTAAAAGTGTAAATTTTTACGAATGATGATATATACAAAACTTACCAAAACTTCTACGGTTCGATCCGCAGTAACACCCTTACCAGATGTGAATGAGACGATTTCTTTTATCCTAGCTGATGTCACCACTGCAATTCTGTAGACTAAATGTGCTGTTCCAGCTTTATTCCTAGCATCACAACGGAATAGCCCTTCAGAGAGCGATGTGATATTGGTACTGACCAAAGTCGAGTTCTCCAGGTGCCAGTTCGTATTACTGTTCAAAATATTTTGTATTATGCACAGCTTAGTACAATTAAAAGTTTTACTTAATAATTATATTTTAATTGTTCCCTGCTCTAGTTTAAATGAAATTTGTAATACCAGTAAGTAAACAAATATTACTTGATGTTTTAACAACAGTAACAGAAATAAAAATAACGATAGGAAAACAAATCCTTACTTGTAAGTCCATTCCAAATTAGGTCGCGGAAAACCTTTCGCATTGCATTCTAGTGTTGCATTTGCGCCCTCCTTCAAGAACACATCTAATAAATCAAATTCAGATATAAAAGGTGGCACTGTAAGAGGCAACAGACAATAATTAGTCATAACTAAATGGGATAAGTATAAAGAAATAAAATTAAATCTTTAGTATATTTATACCTAAAGTGACCAACTCAAACTCTCTTACAATGGTTCCGTGCACATTGCTAACTATACACTTGTAAGTTCCTGCTTCATGCTGCTTTATAGATATTAATTTTAGGCGATATTCTTCTTTGAATATGAGTCGTTTTGAGTTAAACAGCCACTTAGTCTAAAATTAAAAACAAGTTTCAGAATAAAAAGAGCAAGCAAGCAAGCAAGCAAAGCAAGAGCAAAAAAAAGACCCCGATTTTTCTGCCATGACCAATATGTTTTCACTGAAAATGGTCATGTGACCGCAGTTTTTGGTGGGATCTTGATATATCATATCGTGATTTTTATTTACATACTTAGTTAATTGACCCAACGGTGTGTTATGTTGATGACGTTCTGCATAAGTGTATTTAATTATGAAGTAGGATTTGAAACAATATATTGGTTGCCACAAAAACTCCATGGACAGTTTTATTCACCATCTTTTTGAACTGGTAACTTATTAATTATAACTTCCGAATTTCCTACATGATATTGATAAAATTCTGTAGAAACAGATTGTCACTAAATAACAAGATGAAGCTTTTAAATTTTATTCATAAGTTTGTTAAATTTCATTTATATTGTGTAGTATTACATAATGTTTCTAGAACATTGTCTTGAATCAACAGATATATTGTAGAGACACTAACCTTTGGAACAGGTTTTGCGTCTACTTGACAGTCCAAGTACGCGTCATCGCCCGTAACAACTTCAACATTGCTCTCGGCGTCATTAATGAACGTCGGTTTCCATTCTACGTTGATCGAGACAGTTGCATATCCTGATCCTACGGCGTTACTAACCACACAGGCAAATGTTGAGGCGTCAGATCGAGATACGTTTGTGATTTGCAATGTCCCGTTAGTTATCAATACCGCTTCCTAAATTAAAACAAAATTATGGATGTCTTGTCTTTGGGTTTCTTCAATATTTTTATGTTGGCAATGTTCGCATGAAACTTCGCAAATCCTTTGTGTACATTTTTGAACTATCAACAATAATAAAAGAAGCATTACATCTATATTGCAATTTGAAAACCGTATTCCTATACCTTTTTAAAGAGTCTAATGTGAAAAACAGTGCCAGGTAATTGATTCGATAACGTTAATGTACCAAAAGAAGATTCTAGAAAATATAGTGTTTTCCCGAGTTTTTTTAAGTTTTAGAAAGTTTAAAGCTACAAATTTGGTGATAAGGGTACCACACACTTAAATTTTTTTTAATAGTTAAGGTTTAGCGTTATGGACACAATCTCACCTGATCTTAAGTGACAATACAGCCCAAGTTGGTAGCCACGCTAAACTTTTGGAGGAACTGGCTCTCAAGTGCAACTAATGGAACACACCTATTGGTACCTGGCCAGGTGGGCATCAGAAAATGGCCTACCACCATGTTGTGGTTTACTCAGGATTTTTTCCTTCACCGAAAGCTCAAGGTCATTGTAGGTGGTTGGATTCGAATTCGCGTCCGTTGACGCAAAGTCGTTCACACTACCACTGAGCTATCATAGCTTCAGTTCCACAGAGTGCTCATTTTTTGTTCATGTCGTAAAATACAAGAAATCCAATGCCTATTAAAAAAAGTTCTCTAACCAATTGTGTTGTATTTAACTTTAGTCTTGTAGGGATCAGTAAATTATTTTACTTCTATTTATATGTTATCATCGAACCTTATACCATTTTACTGTGTCCTTTGCGGAGGTTTGTACTGGACAGCCGATTGTAGCGTTTGTGCCTTCTAACAAAGTCATCCTGGACTGTGTTTGATCAGATTGCATGTTTGTTGGTAGAGCTGAAACATATTTTGTGGTTTAATTAGCTTTATTAAATTGCTCGGGAAAATAAAATGCCTTATCATTACAGAGATGACCCTTGCATAAAGAATCTACATTCACAAGTTTATCAAGTCTTATATAGTTTTTAATATGCGCTTCAGGCTTCACTGACTCTGGTATATTGAAGACAAATTTTGTTCCGCCATAAAGCAGCCTTTTTCGCTTTTACGATGCGGCAGAAATATTTGTATTCACAGTATAATTACAGTACAATAGGACCAACAAAATATAGATTATTTCAATGAAAATATTTTGAAAACTAGAATCGACTACATGTGGAATGTTTTGTGAGTGTCTGCAACTGATTTCTCTTTTGAAATTTTCTATTTATATAACAGGTTACGTTTTTAGTTTATCTAAAAAGTGTTACTTATTTCAAGAAACTGAGTGAAGCTTATATTTTCAAGTTTATTCAATTTTGTTTTGCTTAATTTATGCTTTCACTTATTACACTATGCAAATTCCATAAATTAAATTTATTTAATTAAATTAAGCTCGACAATGTACAAATTCATAAGTGCAATAAAGTGTTATTTCATTCATTCAAGCTTGTTCACCCATATATTAAGTCTACTGTCTATTGATATATTGTTTGGAACAATACATTATGTACCTAGCATATCTTAGCCACCACTTGCATGTAAAGTAATTTTGTGAGGGAAGGATTGCCATCACGTTGTCATTTATTATCTAGTATAACTTCTATATAGAGTAACAACAGAACTTACAATATACATGTACTTCGAAGGTCTTGTTAACACTCCCGTAAGAATTCTTAACGTTACACGTGTAATTTCCACTTTCTTCTTCTGTCGGTGATTTTATCAAAAGCGTCCCATCCGCGGCTACCTCATATCGATTATCTACAATTTTGTAACACTTACCATATTATCAAATTGGTCAACAAAAACGATTGAAACTAATAGATTCTATTTAAATATTATATTCAACTAGCAAAATTTGTGAATTACTAGTTTGTGTAGTTCGTGACTAGTCAATATATCTTGCAATAAATGACAGAGGCACTGCATGATTTGTATTTTAAATCAATACAGAAGATAATGAGATAGAATTTCGCTATAGTAATTAGTGAAACGTATTATTCGTACAATTGGAAAATTACATAAATAAAGGCTATGTAATTGCTAAACTTAAGTGGCAGTGGGCTGGGCACATTGCTCGCAGAACCGATGCCCGATGGGGCCAACGGGTTCTCGAATGGCTACCACGTATCGCGAGACGTAGCGTGGGTAGGCCCTCCACAAGGTGGACCGACGATCTGGTGAAGGTCGCGGGAATCCGCTGGATGCGGGTGGCGCAAGACCAGTCGTCATGGAGATCTTTGGGGGAGACCTATGTCTAGCAGTGGACGTATTTCGGTTGGATGGATGGATGATTAGTGCATAAAAAACAAACAAACAAAGTACATATAGCACCTCTTAAATTTTGCTCTTAATTTCATATTCTGCCTCACATAAAATCATATACTATAAGTATTGTATATTCATAGGCACTGCATGCCTAATATCAAGAGTTTCAATTTTCAATACCTAATTTCTATTGTCCCTATTTTGTTTTGGTCACACCGCTCAGGTACCGCAGAGCGTTTGAAGATTCAATATATGTTTTTATAATTTATCATGCTCATAACTTACCTTTATCGAGGTAAAACCCATCTTTAGACCAAATCACGTACGGATGAGGTTTACCGGTCCCTTTGCATGTCAACATCACTGCGGTATCCTTATGGGTCGCCACATAAGGTCCAGTATAATGATCATCTATTATTTTTGGTGGTTCTAAAAAAACATTAGCACGATTTGGTTATAACACAGTTTGATACAATTTTATCAGGTTCTTTACTAACATTTTAGTTCATAAAAGAATAAAATTAAAGACCTTCCTTACCGTTAACTTTCAAGTAGACGGATTTCTTCGCGACTCCAGCCAAATTCTCAGCGACACAATCGTAAACGCCTTCATGTTTTGAACTCACATTAGCAACATACAAATTTCCATCGTTGTCAAAACTGTAAAGTTTGTTAGTATTGCTTTAAAATCTTTGTGATTTTAAAATGTTTATTTCTCAAAGTCTTTTAACAAGAACTTGGTGCTCGAAAATTGGTATAAAAGGTAAAACATCGATGATTTTAAAGAACTAACTTTACTGAACAGTAATGTTAAATCTGATGAAATTTTATGACTTGAAACAATTATACAATTGTTGACTTAAGTTTTGAACTCTAAATTTACGCCTCATTTCATCACAATCAGGTGTGCAGTTTAGATACCTAGTGATGACTAAGTGAAAGTCACCTACATAAATATAGATTTTTTTAATACTTTATCACTTTAGCGTTACAACCACAATCTCACCTGATGATGTAGCCCAAGATGGTGGTCACACTATGCCTAGGGGAAGGACTAACTATCAAGTCCTACTGACGGAACATTAGGCGGCAGCTTTCAACCATGAGGGCGGGAGCTATCCTAGTGGGCATTAGAAAACGCCCTACCACCATGATATGAGGTCCTCACGATGTTTTCCTTTCCCAAAGGCTCAGGCTCATTGCAGAGATTTGAACTCCTATCCATTAACGCGGTGTCCGTACACACTACCAATTGAGCGATCATCACTATAAAATATATATATTATATTATATTATGTAGTCCTCCTAAACGATTTCGATGACAGCGGCTCAAAATGATCTCATAGTTATCGAGAGTGGACCCTAATGTGACTCGTGAGTCCAAACTTAGCCTTCAAAACCCGATTTCGTACAGCTGTACGTACGTGTATGCCAAGTTTTAAAATATAGATTATAACACCCCTCCGCTCAAATAGTGTTGCAACTCATAAAATAACAATATCGAAAAAAGGCGTTTCAAATTTATGTTACCCTTATGTTCTGTTATTCAAATTCTTACACTAATTAAAACAAATGGTTTTCAGCAAGTTAAGAGTTCCTTGAAGCTACATTTTTAATATCTTAAAAATGTAATAGTACAAAATAAATAATAAATATTATTTGAGTTTTGACACTATTTGAGCGGAGGTGCGATAAAATATACAAACAGAACATCGCAAATAACAAATAAACACCTTATATTTTCTGTATTATCTGACAACAAATCTCCTTGATATTCCCACACAACCTCTGGAATAGGGAAGCCGACGACATTGCACTGTAGAGTTACATTAGCACCAATCAATACACTGTGTGACATCTCTACCGGTGGTTCTATGTACGGTGGAACTAAAAATTAAAGGGGAATATGTAAAGGCACTTTAAAATGTTAAGCTTTAAAATTAATTAAATGAACTATAAAAATCATGATGTCCACTATGATTATGTTTAAAATGAACCCGTAGGCGGATCAAAGTGTTCCATGTAGCGGTGAGATGGTCACAGGTAGCGAGGTGCTGGATTAGGTTAAGTTTGACGCATGATAACAAACAGCCCCTAGATATATTTATTTATTTTGTAAATTTGATCCATATTTATGACAAAGAAAATGTTTTTTTTTTAATTTAGAATACAGATACATTTCCAGGTGTTCTCAAATTAGGTGGGGCTTGTGCCTTGAGAAACCAAGGAAAATAGAGAAGTTAATACCTAATGTGTTTGCGTGAGTTGTCAGTAAATATATTGCGTTTGCGTGTGTGTGCTCGTATGGTGTGTGAGTGCCCGTGCGTGTGTGTGAGGTGTGGATACGTACGCGCGCGAGAGTATATGTGTGTGGTGTACGTATTCGTACTTACGTATATTAAGGTGGTAATATTAAATCATAGAAGTATTATTATTTTAAAGTGCTGATAATACAATTATATAGCAGTGTTAATCAAATTCAAAATGTTATTAAATACATCCCTCAATTAAATCAAGTTCTGAAACTATATCTACAATCTTATTAACAGTATAACTTTAAAAAACAAATTAAGTTTACTGCCTGTTTACAAGAATGATTAAAAAGCTTTTTATACCTACAATAATCAAATCAAATAAAAATATTTATTCATTTTAGGCCCTAAGATGGTGCTTATACTCGTCAAAACTACTACCGGTTCGAATACGAAAACAGTTATCGCGAAAACAAGGAAGAAACTCGATTGGCATATTTTTTAGGTCTTACTACCTAGGTTTAACGTGGTATTACGATTAAAGTTTTACCAAATAGAGGCACATAGTAACTCATCATCGACTGATCATGACAAAGACTTACGCATGAAAAAGAAATGCAATCTCTTAATTAAATAAAGTAGTTAAACTTGTAGACTTACCCCAAACATACAACGAATAAGATACAGAAGTATTTCCGTAAGGACTCCAGGCGTTACATGTGTAATTACCGAAATCAGTCAAGTTTGCGACAAACCTGTAATATAGAAACGCAATAAAACATAAAAGTATTACATTCAATAAAGGAAAAGTAGAAAACTGGGCAAACATTTTTGATGACTTTACGTAGAGAAACCACCGCAATAACATAACTTTACCTTGTGTTGTACGATGAGTAGAATCGCTAAGGTTCTCTTAAAAAGTGGTAATACTAGATTGGCAATGCCCAAATGATACCTATAAACCTAAACGCATCTTTAACAAACGATAGCTACTTACCATAAAGCAACTTGGACTTCTAATTGCTTACTTTGTGATGCAAAAAACTTAATACTAATTTGTAGTTATAAAAAGCATTGGACTCGAATGCCTACAAAAATATCTAAAGCTTCTAAGTACCTTAGGCCAAATTCATCAACATATTTTCTACCGAGCTCAATAACATTTCCATTATGTATCCACTGAAGTTGCGGTGTTGGTTCACCGTCAGCAACGCATGGTAATTCCACCAGTTGTCCTTCTAACATTTCTTGTAAAGTTTCATTACCCACTTGGATTATTTTCGGTGGTACTGAAACAGGTATTGAAAATTTGTTGGTGACGAATACGTATATAATACCTGTTGATGGTTGAGTAATTTTTTTAAAAGTATCGATTAGTGTAATCTTATATTTCCAGATTAACATCACAGTCAGAATTATTACTATTATAAAAATAAAAAAGTATGAATACACTCTATAGCTTGTATCATTTAAATTTTAATTCATTTTCGATTTAAATGCCGTGAAACTGGCAGGATAGAATTCTTAAAGTTTCTATGAGGTAAAAACAACTACAAAATATGTAATAGATATGATAATATAAGTATATGGTTGTAAATACATGGTCTTACCGAAAACGTACAGCGTGAAATTCCTTTGCACAGATCCTAGTGAACTGGTAGCGTTGCATGTGAATAAACCCGAGTCGTGACGAGACGCCTTCTCTATTATTAAGTGATTCTCATTTGATAAATGCCTGAAGGAATAGTTATTATTATTTATCAAAAGTTGAAGCACAGATAAAAATGTACCTTGATATTTCTTCAGCTATATTATTTAACAATTATGCTGAACCAAATTAAAGAAAGCTTAACAATCAGCATACATTCAGGAGATAAAAAGACGAATGTTACAAAGAAGTGCTACTGATTTTAACAGAGATATTATTGGTATAAGTAATCAAATAATGTACATAAATGTAGGTGTATGTATGAGAATGTAAATGTAGTATTAATATTACAGGATGTAGAATATAATAAGTTACTAAAATGAAGAATAAAATAATTCGATGTCGGTTATGTTGACCGCTTTACATAATTCAATGCCGCATGCACCAATTACGCTCTGATGTGAATTAAGTAACCTATAGTGAAGTTAACTTAAAAAAAGTAAAGAATATAAAAAGATGTACGAAAAAAATTAGAGACAGACGGCATAATATAAGCAATTATCAGGCGAGATAACATTCATATAACTAGAAAATTTTAAGTCGGACGATGGATTATTACAGGTATAGAGGAAGATTGAAAAAGTGTTTCCCTTAAGTGTTTCACCTACGATTGGCTCATTGCTATTACTATCGCCGATTCAATGTCTACACGAAGGACGACACTTTATTCAAACTCCTTTACAATAACAACCACACGGTTGTGGAATATATTTGCCGCGTCATATTCAAGATGCCAAAAGCATCTCCAGTTTTGAATCACAACTACATTGACATTTGTATAATAAACAAGACTTAGAGTGATATTGTTTATAACAATTCACTGTGTACATATGTATGTATGTATATATGTTAAGAATGTATATTTCGTTTATTTATTTTGACTACATTTTGCTTATTTAATAAACTATTCATTATGAATTATTTATATTAGGTCACTATATTTATTATTTGCACTACCTACAATGGTAGTAATTATTTCTTACTACATTACTGCCGGTTAGCTGGAAGAAAATGCCTTATTCGCTACATAATATGCATATATGTATATATATACTATTTTTACATTGCTGGCAAGAGAGCGAATCAGAGAATCGGGAGGCTGACTGACTAAAAGTCCCGTTTTCGTCCCTACCTAATAGTAACGAGCGTGCCTCACAAAACAGAACCCCATAAACAAAGATAACAAAACAGAACCCAATGAACAGTGGAAAAGTCCCGTTTTTACTCTTCCTCTATATATAACGTGAAAAAGCGGGACTTACTATTATTAGACCGAGATGGCAACAACCCTGCTGCGCGTACTCTTCATTATATATATTCTTATAACAGTTACATTATGTTAAATATATTCAAATAACAGTTACATTACAGCTAATACAAATTCTATGATTCTATAACTATCTATCTATCTTTTAATTCTATGCTAGGCTACTATTTTATCTTACTATGCTAGACACACAATATAGTCTCTATTTATTTATATCCATTTACTGTCTAACTCAAAGCACTTTTTACTTAACCACACAGAAAAGGTAAGTATTAAATGTATGAAGAATGGTATGTATATTAAATGTCTGAATACTAACATGATAACTGATAGAATAAGAGATTTAAAAAGAAAATATGTTACGCTGAGACATCTGAGATAAGTTAATAATCGTAATCGGCATTTAAGTAGACAACAAAAGGGCAGTAGTAATTAATCCTTAACAGCTCAGTTGGTAGTGTGTACGGACGCCACGTCAATGGACGTGAGTTCGAATCCACCTAAAATCAGCCTTAGTTTTCCGTGAAGGAAAACATCGTGACGAAACCAAAGCATTTAGGCAGGGATTTTCCTAATGCCTGCCTGGCTAACTATCACCTTTAAGTTAAAATATACCGAAAAATACCTATAGCAGTGTTCCGGCAGTTACACTTGAGAGCTAGTCCCTCCACTAGGCTTAGCGTGTCCACCATCTTGGACCATAGGGTTAATTAACATCAGATGAGAATATGACCATAACGTTAAGCCTATAAACTGTAAAAAATTTTGCAAGAATTGTATTTAAAAAATATAGGCAAATCTATAGCAGTGGACGATAACAAAAGGGCAGTAGTAATAGATCCTTAACTGCTGTATTGACGGCAATTCTAAGTCGGAAATACGTAAATCACGTAACTCACACATTCTTAGAATATGCTAAAGGCTGGCCGTCTTTAGTCCACACCGTGATTGGCATCGGATATCCAACAGCGTCACATGAAAATTCGACTTTTTCTCCGGCTTTCACTTCATGCGCTTTCTTCTGCAAGTTATCTTCCACAGGCAATGAAAGTGTTGGTGGATCTAATAGCAATGTACACTAAGAAACTTGTCAAACACTAATGTTTAATGCAAACACAAAAATTATTGTATGCGTATTCAGAATATAATTTATTCTTTGCATATAATTTATTCTATAAAGGATTTTTTACGTTTTTATCAAACTAAATAAAAGTGTAGGCTAAACTGTATTTACCCAAGCTTTAACTGTTTTTAAGATAATTTATTAAGTATAGCAAAGTTTAAATACAATAAGGTTCTGTAATTATTTGATTCAGGTCACTGTTGTACCATTTCAGAAGCCTGATACCGAAACGCAACAAACCAAAAGCAATAACTTTAACAGGTTTCTCATGATCTCTATGTACTGCACAAGTCTTTCTACAGCAAAAGCTAAACTAGAGGAAGTGTAAAACCTATCTCTGATCTTTGAAAATATGTTCATACATACGCTGCACAATTAATTGAAAATCGTGCTTATCGCTTCCCAATATATTGTCGGCTGTACATCGATAAACACCAGAATGTTCCACGCTAGAGTTTAGTATAACAACTTCATCGGATTCGTCAACAGAAGTATTCAGCGGTAGAGACGTGAAATCCTTCGAATTATTTCTCTTGTATTTCCAAGTTATTGCAGCTTCCGGTTTACCTTTAATTACCCTGTAAATACGTAATGTGATGAGTAACTTCTAACACTGTATCCGTAATACAATCTGTAGTAATATTGCAAAATGAAAAAGTTTATTTGTTTATTTTTTGCACTCGGTAACCTTAGAACTACCAGTCGGATTTTAAAAAGTCATAGAGGATAAATTGAGGCAAGCTTTAAGCTATTTAACATCATACTACCTTAGGATCAGCATGTCCACCAACTTGAGGCAAATCGTTACTTAACATCAGGTACGATTGTGTTCAATAATTATAAATAAATTATAAATAATATAAAAAGAAATTAAATTTCTTATATCAGTCTTGATTAAAAAAATGTGGATTTAATCAATCTAAAAGAGATACATAATCTCACCTACATGCGATTTTAGTTGAATCTCCCTTTCGTACTGTGACCTTCTTTATGTCCTTGGATATAAATGGAATTTCTGTAAAAATAAAATAAAAAATAGTGTGCTTATGATCATACGACAGAAGTGGAAAATCACTATATCTCTCTCACTCCCTTACTCGCCTCGAGTCGAATTTACCCGAACGAGTGTCACACAAAAAGGTTGCGGATCAAAATTTCGAAGTCCTACTATAAAAAGTTTCACTTCAAAGATCCTTTTTTATAGTCGGTTCGAGTAATGGCTTTTCTGAACATGATTCTAACTTTAACCAACTTACATAACCGTTTTCAATATCCAAAGAAAATGGCCGTTGAAATTCCTTACTTAAAAGGTTATACAAATGCGTTACGACTTTTTATTTTGACAGAAGTGCCCGTAGCCAAGTTATCTTTTAACGACTGCTAATATAAAGAAAATACAAAAAAAGTATGGGATGGTAATACATATAGAATGTCTCAATGACGTTTCCATACAGAAAACTACTTGGCTAGGAACAAAGGAAACCACTGTACTTGACAATATGAACCATTTAATGAAAACACATTGGCCACCAATGATAAATTAAATAACCCTCTGGAATACAATACGGTAAATCAGACTAGGCTCAGACTAAAGCGAAAGAGGTGTATAGCAAGACTCTTTTGGTGATAATCACCCACCACTACCCACTAAATCGCACCACCCCGATACACCAAACATCCGTATTGCCAGATATCAGGGATCGCTTTCAAACTTCTTCTAACAGTATACATATATTATATAACATACCAAATGTTCTTATTAATATGGTATAATCCCAAATGGTGGCGACCATCGAGCGTACTACAATCTACCACCAGTCGCCGCTCTCATGACAATTGTGAGAGGCCTTCGCTTTTTTTTAAAGACCAATACTTATTGGAGAAACGTATAGGATCGTTTTTAATACTATATATTAAGCCAGGGATGCACTAGGGGACAAATGTACTATTACACGTGTCGCAATTAGTGTGCAATTGAGAATAATATAGGAAATAGAGTGAAAGATTTGCCAGTACGTTTGGCAGATCAAGAGTTGCCGTGGTCACCTTAATATAGGAAATAGAGTGAAAGATTTGACAGTACGTTTGGCAGATCAAGAGTTGCCGTGGTCACCTTAACGTGGGTATTTGTGATTGCTTTCTACCTGATGAGTACACATTTCCACGACGTTCCTCTCGTGACGTGCACGACGGATTCCCAAAGAACGAAAACCAAAAATCATACAAATTATTATTCTACTAATATACCACTAATTTACTTACTAATGCTTACTAATATTATAATTGCGAAAGTGAGTGTGTTTGTTTGTTACGCTTTCTCGCCTAAACCGCTGAATGGATTGTGATGAATTTTGATATAGAGATAGATGAGACGTTGATGACGGTGATAGGTTACTTTTTCTGGCGAAAAACTTGTAAGAAATGAGGTAAAGAGGAAGACAAACTTTATATGAAATATTTTATTATGTCATTCGATTTGTTTAACAAAATCAATATTAACTAGAGCGAAGCCGCACGTAAAATCTAGTAAATCATAAATAAGGCCAGATGTTAATGAATATGTTGGAAAGAAGTTCCATAAGCGGCGTTAAGAAGGGGTACCCTAGCCGGGAAAAAACGTCCGTAACGTTAGCGTAAGATTTTTATGTATAGTCTATGTTTGATAGCTATACAGTGTCTAATGTATAGTCTATGTGATGACTGTTATTATTATATATTTTTATAAATCATCGTAAACTAAATAAAGGTGTTACGATAATTTTGTAAAGTAGTTTTTCTATTTTATTTTAACTGATAAAAAAAAACATAATAAAAATGTATACTCGAATAATTATTTTCTTTATACCTCGAATAGAACTTGTAATTAATATTTTTATAATAAGGAACTTGGTTCCTAACTGGTGTCCCACGACACAATTCTTTTTTTTTTAATAAATCACTTGTATTACCTAAACCAGAAACACTTAATGTTCCATTGACGCGTAGAGTCTCAAATCCGTTGTCCGCTTCACATGAATACAGTCCTAGATTGTTAAAATCGACCATCTTGTGGTAAACAGTAGTTCCGTCTTCTGATATATGCACTTGGTCTGTTGTGGAAAGTTGCGTTGTGTTGTGAAACCAGTGAAGTCTCGGCGGAGGATGCGCATCTACTTTGCAATGAAGTTCTAATTGGGAGTACAATTCGACGGAACTATCTAAAAAAAAAGAAAAACTAACTTCTTTCAAAGTAATTAAATTCTTCGACTATATAATACTCGTTAGTGAGGGTTAAATTGGTAGTTAAATAAAATAATGAAATACTAGTGGATCATTGCAATTTCATCCGATAAATAGAAATAAAAATGCATTACCAAAGTAAAGTTTTTATTTGATAGTAAAATACCTAATTTTAATAAAAATTAATACACCTTTCAATACTTATGTCTTACCACTAAATCCTTGTAACAAAGTCATTTTTCTTCTCACTTTGACAGTAACATTCTTTCTGTCAGTCCCGACAGAGTTTTCAGCAGAGCATACATAGTTTCCCTGTACATCTTTTTCACTGGAGTTTAATGTTAACACACTGAGAAATACGTTAGGCTGACTAGATATAGTTTGGTACTAAAATATAAAGAAAACTAATGAGATGTATATTAATTGAACTTTTAGTATCTGCATATGAAATTAAATGCTTTGTTAAATGATATTAAATTCATTCGTTTTATTAGCTTTATAGTCATAATCTCACCTGATCTTAAGTGACGATATGACCTAAGCTAACCTAAAGAGTTATTGCTGTCAAGTACAACTGCCGGAACACACCTATTGGTATTTGGCGACAGATTTTCGACTTGAAGGTGGTCGGTAGTCAGGCGGGCTACGGTTTTCTCACGATGTTTTCCTTTAACGAAAGCTCAAGCTCATCGTAGGTAGATTTCAACTCGCGTCCTTTGACGCGGAGTCCGAACACACTACCACTGAGCTATCATCGCTTCATTTTCCATCAAAATTAATTAAACATCATAATTAATGTAATTTTCATATCACACTTTGTTTATAGTTGTTTTCATATACATGATAGATTACACGTCGTGTCAAACAGAAGTAAAAAAAATGTATAGGATAACACATGTTAAAGTGACTTTGACATTCTATATTGACTGTCATCCTATACATTTTTTTCTTTAGCAATTGCTAAAAGAAAATTTGTCAATGGGCACTGATTTATGACAACCACGTTCCAATTGTAACATAATAATGGTATCGTTCCACTTGGTTAAACTACGAGAAGTTGCTTTTATCTATCGACGAAGGACTCGGACAATTCATAAATTACATTTCAAAAATGTTAACTCAGTGGTTTGCATTTGGTGTACAGTAAATGTGACCTTTTAAAGCGATGATGGCTCAATTGGTAGTGTGTGCGGACACCGCGTTAAAGGATGTGAGTTCGATCCTTGCAGTGAATATGAGCTATCGGTCAAAGAAAACAGCGTGAGGAAACCATAGTATAGCGTAAGGGTTTTTTTAATACCCGCCTGGCTAGTTATCACCCTCAAGTTGAAAATCTACTGTCAAATACCTATATGTGTATTCCGGTAGTTGCACTTGAGGGCCAGTCTCTTCACTAGGCTTAGCGTATCCTGCATCTTAGGTTACTTCGTCACTTAACTTCAGGTTAAATTGTGACCATAACGCTAAACCTATAAGATATTTGAAAAAAAAAAAGTATTAAAGTGTGACTTAATGTATATAAAAGTATGATTTTGTTGATTGTGATTTAGTGATTTGAAGCGATGATAGCGATAAACACAATACAATCTAAATACTTAATATAAAGAATTTGGTAATTCAGGTATTGCTCAAATTTGTAATTAGATATTAGGAAATTCATCGTATCTCAATATACACTCTATGCTATACTATGCTTCCTAGTATTATCTATAAAGAAATGGTAAATACCTTTTTTATTGAATTGCTTTTAAAAATTCGTTTGTTGACTTCCTCAGTGCAGTGCGTAAACGCTGTATCCAGGTTCAGGTAAAGGCGAAAGGAGCGTGTGGCAAAACTTAAGCGATGATAGCTCAGTGGTAGTGTGCACGACTTCGCGTCAAGGGACGTGGGTTCGAACCCAAGCACCTACAATGAGCTTGAGCTTTCGGTGAAGGAAAAGATCGTGAGTAAAACTATAGCATGGTGGTAGAGCTTTTTCTAATGCCCGCCTGGCTAGCTACCACCCTCAAGTTGTAAACCTGCCACCAAATACCATTAGGTGTGTTCCGGCAGCTGCACTTGAGAGCCAGTTCCTCCACAGGTTTAGCGTGTCTACCAACTTGGGCCGTATCGTCACTTAAGATCAGGTGAGATTATGGCCATAACGCTAAAAACCTTAAGTATAAAAAAAATACTATAAGATACTAAAAACAAATATATAGTGATTAAGTTAAACAAACAACTCACAGACTCAGGCGATATTTTATCTCGGCCCCTATACCATACTATGGTTGGTATTGGCTTAGCTTCCACCTCACAAGCGATTTCATATATTGTACCATTCAACACAGTTATGTTATCAGATCCCAATATTGATGCATTTGGTTTTATGAACACTGTCAATTGTAAAGAGTCTGATGCTAAAATAAATATCGAAAATTACTTAAATAATACAATATAAGAGGGAAATATAAACTGAGGAGTGCATATAGTAGAAAAAAGCAGTATACTCCTATAATAGATGAGTTAGTGCTGTGCCAAAATTTGGGATAAATATGTCTTTACCTATTCTGTAGGTCATAGGTAAACTTATCTATATACTTCAATGTCTAATTTTATAAAAAAAATCTGAATGTTAATAAATTTTTGAACTTTAAAATAACATTAGCGGTATAAATACAGATTATTTTCTAGTAATATTACTGGTTCTTCAATTTAAATTTAACTAAGGTGAGCCAAATACACACCACCTCATCTATTTTGGGATCTCCACCATGTTACAGTGTGGTGTATATAGATATATTATAGATAAATCAAATGTGAATAACAACTTCTATACATTTCATTATAAATCCTTATTTTTGTTTGCCCTTTTACATATATTTCACCGCGTAGTAGCCAATTCTCTTCAAAATCGTTGACAGAATTATGTCTCACACTAACGTATTCAATGATTTTGCTTAATAATCTACTTGAGTCTCAAAAAAGACTTGGTTGACACTTAACTGACTGGGAACGAAACTGGTCTCCGGACTTGGGTAAACAAGAGGTGAATATGGAGCCATGGGACCATAAGATTACAATTTTACTTGATCTTAAGTTATGGTTATTATTCATCAGATTTCAGATACTGTTATGGTTTCTTCACGATGTTTTCTTTCACAGAAATATCAGGCTCATTGCAGAGATTCGAACTCAGGTCCATTGACGCGGGGTAAGAACACACAACCAACTGAGCCATTATCGCTTCGATACATACCCCGCTCGTTAAAAGTAAATAAACTTCTAGGATGTAACTTACTTTTAAATTCATAATTATCACTTACCTTTTAACCTTCCCCGAATAGCTACACACTGCCAACTTCCGTCCTCAACAACGTCATTAACATCAAAAGTTTCAATACTGGCACCACTAACATGGCGTTCCACTAAAGACCCGTTCGGAGCGATCCAATGCACTAATTCCGCATTTTCTACACGACAATTGATCTTGATGCTTGTATTGTAGACTGCAGACTGTGTATGAGACCCCAGTATCTGAGATGTGGGTCTCGATTTTACTATAATCTTCGTTGATTGTCTTGCCTCCCCTCCTGTAGATTTAAATACACTTTCATCTTCTAAGTTCAGGAATATATTGAAATTTGCTGACCCAGTATTCGTGGTCGTACCTTTTCCAGTTGACAATGTAATGTAACCTCAGAGACAACTATCCTGATCAGAGATAACATAAAAAACATACACATGAAGGAATACACATACATGTCAGTTTTGATGGTCATTAGTCAAACGCTTTTGGAATTGAACGTATGTATCTCCTATACCAGAAGAATCAGTTCTGTTTATGGGGTAAAAAATATCCTATATGTTAATCCGTAATGTTAGTTATGACCGTATCATGACCATCCAGTAGTCTCAGCCTGATGTGAGTACTAGGGTTCAGACAAACAGACGGACAAAAAATTAAAATGAAATGTATTTTGGCCTCTGTATAGACAGCACAGAACAACTGTATTATACTAAAAAAAAACATTGTGTGATTTTAAGAATCCACAATCCACGTGAAACTTTTTCACGTTCTTTCGTAGGCATTTAACTGAAATATTTCGGAAAACTATTCGATTTTGGGTATTAGAATCGCGTTTTTAATTTGAACTTCATAACTGGACAATGGGAAATCCATGCTACAGGGTCAGCTTATACGAGCCATGGGTGCCGACATATTAAGCCTTGACTGCTCTTTCACTTTACCCCTGTTCCATGGATGGCTGTAATGCGCCATGTGACACATGAAGGAAAAATCTCTTAGTCGCATCGAGCCGACTCTACCCTAACGAGCGTTACTCAAGAAACTTGCGGATCAGTATTTTAAAGCTCTCTCTTAAGAACTTGCCCTTTTAAAATGTATATGTTTAGGGCCAATTACTATTATATGTATAGAAGACTGCGGTAAGATTGTAAAATTAGTAAAACTCTTATAAGCAACGTCGACCAAACTAGTTGAAAGTAAGACGAGTAACGTCGCTTTATAAACATATGTTTTAAGACTATTGAAGTAAATTATATAGAAAATATTGAGTTTCAAAGTAGGTACTATACAAACCGATAACCGACCTCTGTTAGCGACAATACAAGTATACAGTCCAGAATCATTCTCAGTTACATTGCGTATGGTTTTGTCTAATTTGTAAACCCCTTCCATATTCGGCTCCAAGTTTAAATTTATCTCTGGGAAGAAACGTATTTATGTTAATACTTGAATAGAAACTATATATATTCATAATGATTTCTTATGTTTACGCGAATATTATTCATCGAAATAAAACTAATTTAAACGGATTTTATCGCGGTTATTTATTAATTTTGATCCCGACGTTTCGAAAGCTTTTCAGCCTTCGTGGTCACGGGGCGGACAAAACCGTTTATATTAGTTTTATTTTGATATATATATTCAATTATATAGTAGTAGATTTGGTTAAAAGCTTATCTGCACTTGTCATTAAGATACCGGATGGGTAACAAATATTTAATGTTAAAAGTATAAGTAAAATATAATATCAATAGAACAATGTTAATTTAATTTAAAATGTAGGTTAATTTTTTTACTAGCTCCAATGGCAGAGAAATTGAGGCTTTATAGGTTAGTATCGTATGGTCATCTTATGGGAAGAGATGAAAGCCATATAACTAGATGAATGTTAAATATGAAGGTGGATGGATGTAAAAAGGAAAAGGAAATCTGAAGAAGATATAGATAGATTATGTGAGAAGTTATATGTGTATAAAAAGGGTGAATACTGAGGTGACGGCTGATAGAGTAGAGTGGTAGGAGAAAATGTTAAAACATCCGACCTTAACTAGATGAGATTGAAGAGAAGAAGGAAGAAAGGAAGAAGAGGAGGTAAGAATGAGGTTACATTTGTTTCCAAACATATGGGAATAATTAAATTAGTTGAGATTTTTAAAGAGCAATCAGTATAAATTGTTTATGATTAAATGGAAATATAAATTTCAAATCAGAGCTCATAGGGTAGACCAAGTAGGTTTAAATATATTTACCGTAATCTTTTCCGGTTCCGTTGAATACTAGCTGATATTTGAGTGGTAACACGTCGCTTAATGCTTTGCAAGATACGACCAAATCTTCTCCTTCGTTTATATTACTATTCTCAGGTTTTACAGTAACTTGAGGTGGTGTGACTAGAATTAAAAAAAAACGGCTTTTCAATTTTCACAAACTATTTAAGTTAATTCTAATTCAAATTGATAAAAAAACAACAAATAATGTTTTTATTGAAGAGTACTGACAGTGAAGCAATGAAACGATAGAAATGAGAGGATCTGTTTATATTTTATAGTTACAACCATTATGAAAACAAACTTCTAAAGGACAAAATTCGTGCTAGATGTATTCAGAAGGATGCATGTTATGTGTAATTTTCTATGCTATTTATTCAAAGATTGATTCCGTATTAATAAGGGAAAAATGGCAAATAATCCAATCTCAAACGGACCACTGATGTACCGTGCTTAGAACTATAAAATTTGAGATTTATTTGTGGGCGTGGTTCTTTTTAGTAAGTAATTTTTTGATACTTTGTCACCCGATAACTTTATGCGTTGAGGAAGTCAACAAACGAATTTTTAAAAGCAAGTCAATATAAAACGTATCTACCGTTTCCTTATAGATAACAGAAAGCAAACAGTGTATATTGAGATACGATGAATTCCCTAATATCGAGTTACAAATTTGAGCAATACGTGAATTACCAAATTCTTTATATTAAGTATTTAGATTGTATTGTGTTTATATATCAGTATTTTTGGACGCGATAATAGCTTAGTGGTAGTGTGTACGATTTCGCGTCAAGGGACGTGAGTTCGAATCCAACCACCTACAATGAACTTGATCTTTCAGTGAAGGAAAACATCGTGAGGAAACCATAGCATGGTGGTAGAACATTTTCTAAATACCGCCTGGCTACCAACCACCCTCAAGTTGAAAATCTGCTGCCGAATACCAAATAGGTGTGTTACGGCAGCTGCACTTGAGAGCCAGTTCCTCCACAAGTTTAGCGTGTCTACCAACTTGGGCCGTATCTTCACTTAAGATCAGGTGAGATTATGGCCATAACACTAAACCTGTCTATTAAAAACTGTCTATTTAGCTGACGTAAGAAAATCCCAAAAATGTTGAAGTCAGGCAAAGAAATGATCGTAGATCAAAATGCAATTCACATCAATAAAGAGACATCTCGGACCGACCGATACTTCATAAGTAAGAGTAATATTTAGAAATCAGTACCGTTCAAAAATATTTGTTATAATTTATTCCTTTCCTCACAACAGACGTAATTTGATTAAAAAAAAATTAATTGCAATTAGATCAACGAATATTTCAAGTTTACAAAAGAAACCTCTATTATTATAAACACAATTTTCACATTCTTAAACACGGCAAGGGTGATCGCTCGCAGCCCCGATGTTTCCCGTTCTTTTTGCTTGCGAGCGTTGCAATCATAAACTGAAATGGAATAGAGTGTCGGTCTACACTTCAGATGGGTTGTTTTGAGCTAGGCCTGAGTAAAAATAAAGACGTCATAAGTAACGGTTACGCTGCGACCATAACGATCGTGGTCATCATATGAAACGTCAGTTATGTTTTAAGGGTTGTCAACGCTAAGTTAAGCGTAGCCAACGTTTCTTGAAAAGTTCTAATAAAGTTGTGTTGTTCACCTAAAAGGATAACTTCAGTTACAGCTTTACTCGTTCCAACTACATTTTTAGCGACACATGTGTAATTTCCAACGTCATCTTCAGACATATTCTCAATGATATATTCAACTAGGGTAGTTTGTCTGCAACAAAATTATAATAAGTTTCATCAACACAAATATAAAAAATTCAACTGAGCCACATCAGTACATGTAATTTTTTTTAAATTATAATTTATTAGCAACGACCGCGACTCCATTCGCATGAAATTAAAATTTTGTTTAATCATTTTCATAAAAAAATGTAATATAGCTCAGGGCTAATATACCATTCTAACGGTCAAAGAATTTTTGAAATCGTTTTAATGGTTGAGTTTATTCGTTACAAACAAAAATACAAATCTTATATATATTATTAGTATAGATAAATGTACTTTGCTGTCAAAATAGAAGTTATAAAAAAAATGTTTTTTAAGACAACAGATTTATAATGTTTTTATTTTAAGTTAAGAAATCGAGTAAAGAATTATGTTTGAAACTAAAAATTCTCTCGTAATATTTTTTATAATGCACCGAAATAAAATGTTTGTTAGATATTTGTTTACTCGTGGTTCAAGGCGCACCAAATATATTGAAGTAACGACCATTTAATAAAAGCCGGAAATACATAAATCATTTTCTGACCACTAGGAACATCGATTATAACATAATTTATTCATTTTTCCATGTCACAGACATTGCCTTGTTTGGAGCCCTAAGGAAGGCATATACCGAGTAAATGTTGCTGGAAATGATATATTTGGGTTTACTTACAAATTAGATATTTCAGGTTGTATCGCAGACGTTTCCTTTATCCATTTCGCTGTCACAGGTACTATACTGTTCACATCGCACTTAAGAAACACACGCTGGTGAGAGTTGGCTTCTATCTAAAAATATAATTAAGAATAAATGCATTGTTTTATAAATCTATTGCTTTATTATAAAGTTTCAGAAAATAGTAATAAGACTAAGGAACAACTTAAATAATAGCCGTCAGATAGATTATATATTTTTTGTTTCAACTTGATAATGCTAGTATGTCAAATGTCTAAGCAAGAATTGGATTTGTAACCTACATTTTGTTAAAATTAATTATAAGTTTACGTTAGGGACGAAATATTTAAAATAAACAGTTAGACATTTGTGGTATTAGAAATCCGTATTCGTTAATAAGAAACAAATTGTAATAGCGAAGCGATGATAGCTCAGTGGTAGTGTGTCAGTCGTCTCATCAAGGACGTGAGTTTGAACCCAGTTACAATGAGCTTGAGCTTTCGGTGAAGGAAAATATCTTGATGAAACCATAGCATGGTGGTGTAGCTTTTTCTAATGCCCGCCTGGCTAGCAACCACCCTCAAGTTAAAACTCTGCCGCCAAATACCAATAGGTTTGTTCCGGCAGCTGCACTTGAGAACCAGTTCCTCCATAGGATTAGCGTGTCTATCAACTTAATCTGTATCGTCACTTACAATCAGGTGTGATTATGGGCACTATTAAGCAATACTCCCAACATCCTTTATAAGTGGAACGAGCCCGTCGTTTGAGTGTATTTAGAAATCAGGACTGGGATTTTTTAAATTCTTATTCGCAGATGGGATTGTATTTCTGAAGTAGTTTCGATGTGGAAAGGTCGAAGATAATAACTGGGAATATAGTTTCTTGTATGTAAATATACATAGCTATAACATTAGACATCACCACCACCATTATAAATATCAACATTAGACATTATACAATGGCTAATGAACAAAAGTTTTTCTAAGTATAATAAAAGCATACCTTCGCAATCGTCGTCAAATGTGGCACATCTGTAATATAACAGACATACATTAAATATTAATGGAATTAATTATTAATGGATTAATTAAAATAAAAATAAACAAGGTTTAGCGTGTCTACCATGTTGGGCCGTACCGTCAGTTAAGATCAGGTGAGATAGAGCCATAACGCTACTAAACCTTAACTATAAAAATAAAAAAAAATCTTCACCTAGAAATAGCAAAACTAATAAATATAGTAAGTGCCCTTAAAAACCTAAGCGTTTGCAAACATCAAATTACTTTCTTTTTGACGCTAAATACCTATAGGTGTGTTCCGGCAGTTGCACTTGAGAGCCAGTTTCTCCACTAGGCTTAGCGTGTCCGCCATCTTGGACCACACCGTCACTTATTATCAGGTACGATTGTAATCATAACGCTAAACATATAAACTATAACAAACGATTTTATAATTTTTTATTTACTAACTATTGACGAGATTTAATGTTATCAATACAAAATGGAGACCGTTTTCTTACATCTTTATTATAATTAACTTGAATTTTCAATAAATATTATTGTTGAAATTAGACCACTGGCAAACTATACTCTTATTTAAAAAAATCAACTGGTAAGAATGTTTATACTTACCTAATCCGATAATAGTTATTGACCCATTAACGCGTAGGTTTTCAAATCCATTGTCAGCTTCACAAGAATAGAATCCTAAATCTTCAACATCCACCGTATCGAAGGTAATAATTGCAGAATCTTCTGACAAATGCACTTTATCTATTGTGGACAACTGAGTTGTGTTATGGAACCAACGGATTTTCGGCGGTGGGTAAGCATCTACTTGGCACTGGAGCTTGAGTTGCGAATGTAGTTCTACAGCACTATCTAAAAAATACATATTATGTTTGAAGTGAATTATCTTTTGGGAGTTTTGAAATTCTCATCCGCAACCTTTTTGTGTGACGCTCGTTTGGGGAAAGTCGGTTCAAGGCGACTAATGGAGCTAGCGAGATATACTCATAGTTATATTTCACTTTTGTCGTATAGTTTTAAGCACACGCCATTATAATTTTTCAGTTTGCAATTCGTTCCTAAAGCAACCCTGCAGATAATGTGGTTTGTTTAGATTAGTTATGAATAAAGTCTATAGTTTAGTCAAGCCAATGTTTAGCGTTAAGTCCATAATCTCACCTGATCGTAAGTGACGATATAGCACAAGTTAGTAGACGCACTAAACCTGTGAAGCAACTCGTTCTCAAGTGCAGCTGCCGAAACACACCTATATAGGTATTTGGCGGCAGATTTTCAACTAGGGGTTGGTAAATAACCAGGCGACTATTATAAAAAGCTCTACCACCATTTCGACTCACGATGTTTGCTTTCAACGAAAGCTCAACCTAGTATAAATACCTGTACCAAATACCAAACCTTCAAATAGTAGCTGGATTCCAACTCACGTCCCTTGACGCGGAGTCCGTACACACTACCACTGAGGTATAATGTTTTAGACCATTCATATTATAATGTTTTGTCTATATATTTTTGTACATACAATTTTTGTGTACGTGTCTCAGTGATCGTGTAACTTCTAAACGAGTTAACTGATAGAATTAAAATCCTTGTAATATATTTCTATTATCGAACCAACGTTTTTAGCTATTCCATGATATGGTAGAGACTGCTGTGATTGATTTATAACTACCGAGAGATAGAATAACGTCAGCCAGGTCAACTAGTATCTACACTATTCACAAAAATGAAGGGATATACAAACAATTGTTTGGCCCATTATCAACAAACTTTAATGCAGAGTACAAAATTGTACAGCAAAAGAAAAACAAAAAAGCAAATTGTAGCTCCAAAATCTGGCCAGGATTTATTTTAAGTGAAAACACGTTTAAGCACGTTGAACACTATTTGGGTGAAGAAAAATCATTGAATTCGCGTCATCATAACCGAACGCTTTCCATTTATGTAGAGAGTGTATGGAGATTGTTAATTATGAACTTGTGAAATATGAGCGCTTGGTCGATCGGTTAGGTGTGCGACTTAACAATCACGCGTAAGCAAGGTCAATAGTTTCCAAGCCTCAACATATGTATGACAATTTTTTTTACATTATTTTATGAAATATAGTTGTCACTTCTGTCGGCAGTCCTTATGACCGGTTTAATTATTTTATTTTATATTTGGTTCTAGAGTAATCCTAAGGAACCTAAGGACCAGAAAAGAACTCTATACGATCATTAATTCTAGAGTCATCGATTATCAAACCTTCTATACCTTCTTACACAAAAAACTTCTAAATAATCCTTAATAATTAGATACTATCTGAACGTAAGTAGCAAAATAATCCTATTAATATACATATTATAAGTCTTACCATTAAATCCTTGTAGCAAAGTCATTTTTCTTCTTACTTTGACGTTAACATTATCTTTACTAGTACCTGCAGAGTTATCAGCGAAACATAAATAGTTTCCCTCTATATCTACCTTACTGGTGTTCAATGTTAACACACTGTGGTATACGTTAGATTCAATTCGTACATTCTGAAACTAAAATATAATATATAAGTTAAAAAATGTGAGCCAGCATGGGACACCTAACAGATGTGAAACATCGAAATTGTTTCGTATAATTTATATGTATAAAAGAACAGATTACGACAGGAATTACCTATGGTAAAATGAAGAGATAAAGCATTACGAATTTGTTCCATATACGTTATATTTGAAATCACGGCAACTCATTTAATTCGCCACGTCTTACACACTGCTACGTATAGTATATATATTCCATCATATAGCATTATCTTTTGTTTGCTCTTTTATTCACGAGAAGTAGCAGCGGTCAATTATTCCGAGCAGAAGTGCAAAGTGATTTCAACTCTAATATTAAATTATACATTTCCGCAAGGTAATGCTTTCATCAATATAATATCATGTTGACCTAAGTTTGTTTTCTAGAAATCTTTTGGAACTTAACTGGCAATGTCTTTAAGATCTTTGTTAGAAACACTAACAATTCTTGTTGTTCCAACCGGACGTGTGGTTCTTTAGCTTACCTACTAGAAACTTGCAGCTCTCCCCTTTCCTTATACCAGCTTACTGAGCTACCATTAAAATTCTTTCCGAGCTATTTTTTATAAAGGCATTGCAAGCAGTTTAAAAATACATTGAATACTTACAACTTTGGGTGATAATCTATCTCGTCCTTTAAACCATACTATCTTCGGTTTCGGCTTAGCTGTAACCTCACAAGTTATTTCATGTGTTGTACCATTCACTACAGTTATGTTGTCAGATCCTATTATAGATGCATTCGGGATTATCAATGCCTCTAACTCTACGGAATCGGTAGCTAAAATCAAAATAAAGACAATAAAGTGTAGAATTGAAATTGATTCAACATGTAATATTAATAATAAATTAAATAGTTAAGGCACGAAATTTTACGGAGAAAAAATTACAACAAACTAATATGTATAATAAAACTGATTTTGTAATATTATTTTTTATCCGATTGTTTGAAATTTGCTGATTTTTAGTCTAAACCAAGTTGTTATTTTACATGTACAGCAAAAACCTAACGACCGACTAGTTATCTGTTAACAACATTATTTTAGGATAAGATTTTCGTACCAGAATTGTTTTCTAAAGAATAGCATATTTAATGATTTCTTTTGTTTACGCGAATATTATTCATCGAAATAAAACTAATTTAAACGGATTTTATCGCGGTTTTTTATTAATTTTGATCCCGACGTTTCGAAAGCTTTTCAGCCTTCGAGGTCACGGGGCGGACTTAACGGACTGACGGAAAAAAATTATAATATGCTAAACTCATTTTAAAAACTTACCATTCAATGCACCTCTCAAAGCTACGCACTGCCAAATTCCATCCTCAACAACATTGTTAACATCTAAAGTTTCAGTACTCATACCATTTATTTTTCGTTCTACCACAGAACCGTTTGGTGCAATCCACTGTAGTAATTCTGCGTTTTCTACATGGCAGGTTAGTTGGGCATTTGTGTTGTAGGTTACAGAAAGCGGGTGTGAACCCAAGATTTGTGAAAACGGTTGAGCGTTAACTAAAATGTTTGTTGATTGTTTTACCTCTCCCCCTGTAGAAATAATTATAAACAGAACGCTAAACAAGATACAGAAAATGTACCAATTTTTGTCGTCGATTACATTAATAAACTATAATAAACACAGAATTGCAATCACCATTACTTTACAACAAAACGAAATACAAATATGTTGGTTCTAAAATCCAACTTTATTGTTTATTTTTTTTTCTTTTAAGACAGATGTTACATGAAATGATGACCCACCTCTGTTAGCAGCAATACAAATGTACGTCCCGGCGTCTTTTTCAGTGGCATTGTGTATAGATTTGATAAATTTATAATAACCTTCAATGTTCGGCTCTAGATTTATATTTATCGCTAAAAACAAATACCTTTACTTAAATATCTATGTTTAAGAGCTTATTAAACATGAGATTTTTAGAATAGGCCGCTTTAGTTCAAATTTCTTCATCGATAACATATTATTTATTTTTTTCAAATCTTTGATTTTAGTAATACCTATAAATTTATTTACCCTCCTATTACAGTATAACTTAAAAACACAAAGTTTAAATTAAGAACAGCTTATAAATGTTAAAGTTTTACTTCATATTTAATATACTTTATTGTATCATCAGTTCTCTTAAAGTAGCAGACCTATTGACTTGAAATTTGTCATGCATATTCAACGGGCAATCTTTTCATATCTTAACTTTTTGAAATCCTAAATTATTAGACACAACGTTAAATGACAAACACGACTTACCATAATCTGTTTCATTACCAATAAATACAAGCTGATGCTTCAATAGTAAAGCTTCACTTAGTACAGTGCAAGTTATAACTACACTTTCTCCTAATTCTACTGTAATATTACCAGGCTCCACAGCTACTTGCGGAGGGTCAACTAAAACACAACATTTTTCTTGCAATAAATCCGTAGATTTTTCAAAGTTTTTACAATCATTTATTATAATAATGCATACATGCAGCAATTTACTTAAATATTTAGTTTAGATTTTTAATCATTATTATATATTTTAAAAGGTTTTAAGCTTTTTGTAAACCATTGAAATGCACGACGGCTTCGTTATAATTTAGACCTTACTTAATAATATAAGTAGGTCCCGAATATTAGTTTGGCCCTTCTAACTGATGTAACCTGTCGTCTCAATAAAATATTTTATTACAGTCCCAGATTACTACATAATATATCGTTATGTATGACAAAACAAAGTGGCAGACATATGTTTATACAAGACGAGAGTTATACCATTTCTGTTTATTAATGTCAATAGATTCTTTTGTTATCTTTACCTAAAAGAATGACTTCGGTAACGGCTTTACTTATCCCAGCTACATTTTTAGCGATACAAGTATATGTTCCAACATCTTCTTCAGTCATATCTTCAATCACATATTCAATTGTAGTCGTTTGCCTACAAGAACAGTATTATGATACAATTTAATATTCAATTGTGGTCGTTTGCTGACGAGAACAATATTATGATACAACTTATATTATAAGTTTCTTATTTTTGCTAAGATGTTAAAAAGGAGGACTTTCTACTATTTCACCATCTATCATTTGTATCGTGATATGGCTTTTCTCTAATACCCACCTGGCTAGCTACCAAACTTAAGTTATACTCTGCCACTAAATAATAATAATAATAATTTTTATTGCCAGTTACAGAGTTTTAGAAATATATGTATTTAAGCTTATGTTGTGTGACAAAGGGACAAACTCAGCAAATGCTGTGTGACACAGCTGCACCACACAGCGCTGGTTTTCAGTCTACCTACCTGATACCTACAAGTGTAGCAGTTAAATTTGAGAATCAGTTCCTCCACTAGGCTGAGAGTTCTCATAACGCTAAATTTATAAAGTATAAAAATAATGCGATGTTATCACAAAGAACATTTCCTGACTTCTAACGATAGCAATTCATACGTCATTACAAATGTTAAAGTTACTTACAAACTAGAGATCTCCGGTTGTGTTGCGATCATATCCTTGGTCCATTTCGCTGTAACGGGGACTAAACTTTCTACATAACATTTCAGCAACACATTTGTATGAGAGTGAGCTTCTATCTAAAAATATACAAATATTATCATGATATATGATAAAAAAAAGAATAGGAGATTGATGGACTTTAAAGCCATTGAATCAATCAAAATAAAAATTGGTAGTTTCAAGAATTTGTTATTGATAAGGATTTTGCACTACTCCTGAACGCGATTAGAAGGATGTAATCAAGTTTTTTTTATATGGTTAAGGTTTAGCGTTATAGCTATTATCTCACCTGACCTTAAGTTTCGATACGGCCCAAGTCGTTAGACACGCTAAACCTGTGGACGCACTGGCTCTCAAGTGCAACTGCCTGACCACACCTATTGGTATTTGCCGCAGATTTGCAACTTGAGGGTTGTAGCTAGCCAGGCGATGGTTTCTTTACCAAAAGCTCAAGCACATTGTAGGTGGATTCGAACTCACGTCCCGTGACGCGGAATTCGTACATACTACCACTGAGCTATCATCGCTTCGAAGTTATGGAATAAGATACTCACAGATATAGAAGGCAAAAAAAATCTCATTTGCTAGGAAAATCATAACTCATTTTTTAAACCTTAAAATATTTGTACATATAACAATATCCAATCTTAACAAATATTAGAAGCTTGAAATGATAACCATAACTAGTTATCTCAATATAATACTATTTAAGTTTACAATGATATTCAAGCAATAATTAACCATACCTTATGACTTGTCACCATATATGGTACATCTGTAAAAGAAAAAAAAACAAACTTTAAATTTAATACAGATATAGGTTCTTGATACAAACGAGAGGATTCTAATATCAGCTGAATATTTACAAAATCTTTAAAATGGACTTAGTTCTATTTTTCTCCTCTAGTTGTCATATTTTTAATTTTTTGTCCTGCAATGACCCCCAAATGCTTTGTCCCCAAAAAGCTCACGACACAATTTTGTTTGATCTCTTATTGGTAAAGGCTCCAACGCCCAACTACGTAGTCACATACCTGGTGGTTTAGACTGTACGGCAGTGGCACCAACTCTTCTTACTTCTTGGTTAAACTCGTCTTTTCCATTAATCTAAAATTTTCATTCATCAAAATTAGTGCAAATATAAAAGTAAATTCATCAAAATTAGTGCAAATATAAAAGTAAATTCATCAAAATTAGTGCAAATATAAAACACTTTGTAATTCTGTGAAACTTTAGTCCCAAGTTGCTATCGAAAAACAGTTTTGAAAACAAATTAAATTTTACCCGGTTTGTTAATTGGGTTTTAGAATTATTTTTTTTTTTTTTGTGATAAATGGAAAGATTATATATTAGTTTTATAACAAGACAATTTTTTTTATTTTTTTTTGCAAGAATTCAAAAGTTATTTTAAAATAAAAATTAATTTTTGAATCCAGTACCGCAGACACGCCGACAACTCCCGAACAAACTCGAGCGCGTGTGACGTCATAATGTTAGTTTTCACTCATTGCAGTTGATAGAAAAATAATAAATACAGTGTTTTGATCTATTTAATTTTGTTGTTATTATTAAATATTTAAATTTATATTAAAAATGTCGAACCTCAATAGTTATCGTTCTTGTTTTGTACCATTATGTACGAATACTACAAAGGCAACTCCTGACAAAATGTTTTTAAATGTTCCCCAAGATGTCAAACGTCGAAATAAATGGTTTCAAGCAGTGCACCGTGATAACACCTAAACAAAATCGATTTTTTTTTTGTTGTGAAGATCAGTTCGATGTATTTCTTAATACCATTGTTATTAATTATTATTTATCTAAGTATACAAATCAAATAATTATTATATATTTAAGTAAAGTTCAGTAAATAAATTTTCACTTATTATATTATTTTTTAACATACTTAACTTGATGCCTTGGCACCTCGAACTTCAGCAGAATTAAACCGAATGTCATTTTTTTTTAAATCGGTGAATATAAATATATCAACATCAGGAATATTATCAGACTTTGCCTTAATAAATCCTTTATCACACATAGCTAATCGGAACCAACTAACAACTCGTATTTTAGCAATAAATTTTCAATATTATTGTCTAGTCACGTGTAATAGCCGTAAACGCTGTACTGTTATTAAATAGCTATAACATTATGACGTCACAACTATGGTGACCAATCATGGCGCGTTTATAGTCACGTGATTTTTATTTAAATTTCATCAATTTTTAATTGTTTGTAATTAATTGAAAAATATTTTTTTTGAAGTTTTTTGCATTAAATATCAATATTATTAATGATAAAGTTTTAAAATACATAAAAAATTCAATTTTTTTTTTTTTTCAAAACCCAATTGTTATGTTTATAGTGTGTGATCAAAAATCGAATGGTATCTTACAATAGAAACACTTAACTACCTATCCTCTATTATTTCGTATTGAAACTAGGTCTTGACATCTGAAAATGATATCAAAACTATTCACAAGCGAAATCGAAGTTAAAAATACACACAAACTTACAGCTACGTAGAAAAACTCGTCAGGCGGTACAAAAGCATTGGTTAAGTACAAATGGTTATCCTTGTCGATTTCACGCAAGGGAACTTCAAATAGAGTTTTTCCACTAAGATTCAAAACCTCGGCGTATTCCAGCTGTAAAGGTTTATCCGTTCCAGACAACGATAACATCATGTGATTATAAGTACCTAGAACACAAAAAATACGTCTATCAAGGTTTCTTGAATGAGGATAATTAACCTTAGAGAAACCAAGAAATACAATTCTAGTGGAGTACCTAGATGTCAATATAGTGATCGTGTAGCTTTGTACCAGAGCCGATGGTTCATAGCTATGTCACGATGTAATAGATGGCTCTGTGGCTGAACTATTAACTGTCGAAAGGCATAAACAAAATTTGCCAGGAGAGCTAATTAATCTATAAATTGACGGTGGTATAGTGGGCAAGAAAATACAATATGTTAAGGTACGGGATATGAATTAGGACCCTCAGTTTTTCCAGCTGACGGTGGTTTTCTGAATTAACTGCCACACAGATCACAAAACGACTGAATTTGTGTAGAGCACTCGCGCGGCCGTTTTCGTGCGGAGATAGATTTCAAACACAAAGATTTATTTAGTATACAGAGCGAGTGTCGCATGAATCGCTCGTACTTGTTTGAAGCGATTTTTTTTTTATAGTTAAGGTTTAGCCTTATGGCCATAATCTAACCTGATCTTAAGTGACGATACGGCCCTAGTTGGTAGGCACGCTAAACCTGTGGAGGAACTAGCTCTCAAGTGCAGCTGCCGGAACACACCTATTGGTATTTGGCGGCAGGATTTTAACTTGCTAGCCAGGCGGGCATTGGAAAAAGCCCTACCACCATACTATGGTTTCCTCACGATGTTTTCCTTCACCGAAAGCTCAAACTCATTGTAGGTGCTTGGATTCGAACTCACGTCCCTTGACGTGAAGTCGTACGCACTACCACTGAGCTATCATCGCTTCAATCATTCATCGAGGGAAGTTTGTTTTTAGGAAGTTTTAGGTAAAGGATTGAAAGCTTGTTCAGATTCCAAAACATACGTCGTGAACAGTCATACAAAAATGGTTTAATTTCGCTAAAAGACACGTTGTCTAACATGTTTTTTTTGCATTTATCTAATATTATTAGATGACATTTTTTAACCAAATTATTTCTAGTAAAATGAGTCCAGAGTCCAGAATACATTTATGTTTTTTTATTTCATTAATGAGATCATACGTATGCTAAAAGGTAAAATATAGATACAGATAAATATATAAATCTAAATTCTATCTAAATATACCTTTAAAAACGACACAACTTTAAAGGGATAAAACGAAGTTTAGCTCGGCCATCTGGCTACTGTCTACAAGCATGTTTTATTTTAATTTAAATGATTCCTTTTAAAGCGATGATAGCTCATTGAAGCGATAATAGCTCAGTGGTAGTGTATACGGACGCCGTGTCAAGAAGCGTAAGTTCGAATCCACCTACAAGTAGCTTGAGCCTTCGGTAAAGGAAAGCATAGCGAGGAAACCATACCATGGTAGAAGAGGTTTTTTTAATACCTACCTGGGTAGATACTACTCTCATGTTGAAAATCTGCCGCTCAATACCTATAGGTGTGTTCCGGCAGTTGCACTGAAAACACAGTTGCGTGTCCACCAACTTGGGCCGTATCATCACTTAAGATAACGAGAAACTATGGCCATAACGTTAAACCTATATACTATTAATTTTTTTTTATTATTCAGATGTTGAGTGGACTTACCCTGCAAAGGTCTGTAGCTAGTCTCAGCCATCGTCGATGGTGGTTCGACGGAAAACCCATGATCGAACGTCAAGTTTGATAAACCCACAACCTTTACTGAATAGTCCTTCTCGCTTCCCACTGTGATGCTCCAATTACCGGGCTCCGGTTCCAGAACTTTGACTACCTACAAAAATATTTCACGTAAAAAATACTAATACATGAAAATATATGTAAAAAAACTGGACAAGATTTTTTAACAAAACAACACAGTATCTAAATTTTGTTTTTGATATTAGCATTAAAAAAAATACAGGATTCAAAATAATCCCTATAACACACCGATTCTTGATAATAACCCCAGATAGATTGCCTAGATTTATACTTCATCTGACTATACCATTGACAGCTGAATTGAGCTAAAAAAAGTTTAAATAAACATGGTATTTGCACTGCTTAAAAGACTCGTTTATTTCGGCTTTGTAGCATTTTAATTAAAATATCAAATCAAATATACTGATATTTACCATAATCTCGGACAAGTCCAAGGTCTTTACAAGCTTCGGCGGACCCACGAGTTCTTGTCCACTCGGGTCCACGACCTTGATATGAGGTTTGGCTCCTGAAACCGATACGGTGACTTCACCTACCGTACTGTCTACTGGTATCTGAAATAAAAGCGTAAGGAAGCAAAAGGAAAATAAAATAAACTACATAATTTAATTTATCCTATAAATCGGTTATCATTGGGAGCTACCGACAGACATAAAAACTAGAAACCATTGAACAAAGGATTATTATTTATTTTTAAAATAAATGTAGTTTTCAAATTTAATAATTTGCGTATAAAATTATTTAATACTAATCAATTTAATTACATCTACTGGGAATCCCAACAACAATTATAATAATTTTATATAGGTTAGTTATGCATCAAAACATATGATGACCTGCACAAGTTCAAGGCTAAATATAACTTTAAAGACAATAATAACTTATATACATTTATATTCATAACATGAACTTTAATTATATTAGTCTTCAAGATTATGTAACGTATTAGTAACGTAATTATGTTGGCGACGCGAACTGAAACAGTCGATGAAAAAGAACGCATATAGAATTCTACTAATAAACGTAAAGGAGTTGTCACTTCAAAGTTACTGAAGCTTGTCTTTGAACCTTATTTATTAACGTGGTGTTCTAAATCCATTTACGGACTTTTCATCGCAACGGGTTAATACATTTACTCAGACGAGAGGGCCGTGTGTCAAGACTCGACGGGTAACAAGCTCAGCTCCCAACACTACTCACTGAAAAGGCACCACGGCGACAAACTACCGTGTTGCCAGAGACCAAAGTAGACGTCCACATTTCTTCCAATTACTGGCGGGAATGGTCATTCGGACTTGCAATCGCAGACTCCCACATTAACGGGTAAACCGCGACCCACGCTTGTCACATATGAACGAGGTATATATTAATCTTCCACCACAGACCCTATATATGGAGGTCGGAATACGGTCTTTGAATCCAGACATAAACAGTTTGGAAAATCCAAAAGTGCACGCCTCATAACATAATTATATTTGAATGACGTAGATTTAAGCATTCATATTAAATAGGTAGTAACCCGATGTCATTCTAGAGCTATGAAAAAAGATGAAATGGTCCTTATACACTAAGTCTTTTGGGCGTAATTGTTACACATCCATACACACAGACTCCCCGAAGTCCACGATACATTTTTTCAATAAGATTTTTTTAGTACAATTAAGCAATAAATGAATTTAAAGATCATATAGTGTGACACTGAGAGTATGTCTCTGGATAATAAAACATTTGCATTACCATTAAAACACAAAAGATTTAAAATAATGATCATTGAAGTCTCGAAAATTGCGACTTCGCCTTTACAATATTGCGAATAAAACACAACCTCAAGCTCTTCGCGTAATGAGTCGTGCAAAAGTTACCAAATGCCATGTGATTATTTTACATACCCCTTGTGTAAAGTTATATCCAGCTGGTTTGATGACTGATCCGAGGTTTACGGTCCGGCCTTTTATAGCGTTCCGAACGAAATCAAGCACCTAAATTGAAACAAAATGTATTGAAAAACGTCTTTGTTTCTTTTGTAGCACAGTATAAAAGCGACAGAGAAGACGTTAACTAGTAAATATTCAGGTTAATTCAATCAACGAGTGAACTCCACGGTTACTCGCGATTTATCTTGGTATGTTTAGATTATCGCGTAATTTCTAACTACAATACAAAGAAAACGGAACCATACTAAATACGTAAAAAAAATGAGAAATATAATGTTTTAGTACTTTATCTGACATTGTAATTTACTTTACAACAATACTATATATACATACTTGTGTAGTAACAATTTTTTTAGTCCAGTAGTAGCGTGTACGGATGCACCGTGGCAATGGACTTGAGTTCGAATCCGTGCCATGATACTTTTATGGTATCTAATTATGGACGCGAAGGTGTGTAAAATGTACAAATTTTTGCATAGCGGCTCACGTGTCGGTTAAATTAACTTGATGCACCGTTAGACGTTGGCTCGTCCTTTCCAATAATAAATTACTCAATAACAGTGCCACCAATCGCATATTATAATATTTTAAAACTTTCTCTATGAAATAATAAAATAAACTTAGCAATTTTCATGATAAGCAAACCTTTGAATGGTAGTAGGATTTTTGCTAACATCCGCCTAGCTAACTACCATCCTCAAGTTAAAAGCCGCCCAGCAAATACTTATAGGTGTGATGCGGCACTTGCACCTGAGACACAATTCTTTCAGTAGACTTACCGTGTCCATTATCTTGGGCCATCTATTCACGCAACATCAGGTGGCAGTAGACGATTGTGGCAAGAACGCTAATGTAGCTAACCCCAAATATAATGTATTTGAACATATATTACATAAGACTAGATTTTAAGTGCAGCTTCGCTAGCGTTAATATTGATTTTGTCAAACAAATCGGCACAGAAACAATACTGCATAGAAACAAACAAAACAAATTGTTAAAAAAAAATCGGATGACGAAATAAAAACTTTCATACAAAGTTTATTCTTCTCTGTACCCCTTCCAATAATTTTATTTGGCAAAAAGTAGCCTATCTTCGTTTCCTGGGTGCTATTTATCTCTGTACGAAAATTAATCACAATCGATTCAGCGGTTTAGGCGTGTAAGCATAAAAAATAAACTCACTTTCGCATTTATGATGTTTGTATGATTCTGCAGTGTAGCGATAACATAATGTAAGACAGGCTCTGTTTGTATGTGGTCGAATGTTAATGATTAATCACATTGATTACCTCGTGAACACTGGTTTTGTTTAGATTGAAGACTTGACCGGAGCTTGCGGCAGCAATCTGCTGGTATACTTTATACGATGGTTTGTGTAGATCGTTGCAGTGACCGGTCAACACGAAGACCACCTTCAATATATTATTTACTATGTAATACATAACTTCAAAATGTTGCAGTTTTACACTTTAACCTTAATTTATATCTCTTCAACAGAACACAATTTTAAATTATAGTAGTTGCGCATCGTGTACGCTTTGTTTAAGACAACTCGATAAAGTGACCGCATTTTACCTAATGTTAAGCACAGTACAATCCGTAAACAGTGGCTAGAATTGATGAAACGACAACCCAACGCCAGTCGCTCCTGTCATATCGGCTTGCTAAATTTTAAATTTTAATGTGAAGATTTTTCCATTTTGTTTTAATTGTTACGTCTTACGAATATTATTATACGAATTTATTATATTTAGCAGTCATCTACTATCAGGAATTCCAAAATAATGTATATAAAATAATTCAGTAGCATGGTCCCTTGACTCCGAAACTTGATAATATTCAGGGGATTTTTTTATTATTTTATTTTAATATTATGAAACTTGATTTGTTTATTTTTATTGTACCAAGTTACATTGATAGCACTGTGCAAAATAGGAAGCATAGAAAGGACTGGGGAGTACGTATAATTCGTTATGTGTTATTAACTAATTAATGCAATACCGGCAAGCAAGCCTCGATAACTCAAACTGTCCTTGTAACGGGTTTAGTCCAGTGTATGGTGTTCGCAACTCTGTCGTGTACATGCTCCTACAAACTTTGCATTATTTATATTCATTTTATAAAGTGGATAAGAGTGTTTGTTATAACAAAAACAAATGTTGTTACAAAAATATTTTTGTATTTGATCTATATATATTTGAACAGCTAGTATCTGTATATACACTCCCAACACTCACTGCTGTATATATTGTATATAACATTTATCGTCCAACGAACAATGTTCCGCTTTCTGTGTTGTATTAATTTGTTTTTGTACAAAGCTATATGCGGCCATGACCTCTTAATATCAGAGGTACATGTGTCAAACATACCAAACCTTTGGTGTTACATATCCATCAATTAATACTTGTTTAAATTGATATACGCAAGGACGTACCTGACTCTGTTTTCTTTGAACCGCGTCCAGCACCTTGCCAACTAGTCTGTGGTCGCCAGCAGTGGCATCGGTAAACACGTATAGAAATGACCTCGGTCTGCTCACGTTGAGGGCTAATTGGATACCACCCAAAGACTTTTCAGGACAATCCCCACCGCCGTATACGTGAACTATGTTCAGAGCGGATTTGAAGATATCTTTATCGCTAGTAACCGTTGCTGGACCGACAACTGTTGTAAAGAAAATGTAAGTAGTCTATTTTATACTTTTCAAATCTATTAGGTACATTTTGAAACCATTTTTTATTTATTCTTTACAGGCTTAAAGTTATCTCCGCCACAGTCTCACCTGATCTTAAGTGACGATGTAGCTCAAGATGATGAACACGCTAAGCCTAGTAGATTTACTGGCTCTCAAGCGCAACTGCCGGATCACACCTATAGGTATTTGGCGTCAGATTTTCAACGTGCGGGTGGCAGCTAGCCGGACAGGCATTAGAAGCTATAGTTGGAAATGGAAATCGTGCTATGGTTTCATCACGATGTTTTCCTTCACCGGAAGCTAAAGTTCATTGCAGGTGTATTCAAACTCACGTCCAGTGGCCTGGCGTTCGTACATAATTTCAACCGAACGTTGTTAGCGTTAATCTCTGCAAAAAATATCCGTAGGTGTGTAAAAGTAACAATATTTTTTAAATATTCTTAATAGGTTTTAGCGTTTGCCAACACCTTCACTTAATAATCAAGAACAGGGAGTTGGCTCTCAAGTGAAGCTGTCGAACAGCATCTACACGCATTTAGCGACAGATTTTAACTTGCGTGATGATAGCTAGCGTCTTGCTGGAGAATAGAAGTGTGACAGCTGTCATTGGTCTCTAGTAATACGGGAGTTTAAGTGTCACCATCATGTCTTTTTAATGTGTATTTAAACAGAGTAAGAGATAGAGTAGTCGGACAGTCATACATTTCATTGACATTTGATATGACGATAAAAGTAATATATGTAACTATTATAGAAGAATGTTGAGTATGAAGATGAACGGATATATGAAAGGAAAGATATGAATGGACTGTGTGGGTAATGATACGTGATATATCATGGCGATACTTCAAACTCCCGTGTGACCGGAGACCACGGACAACTTTCGCACTTCTTCTAATCATAAAGCTTTGCTTCTATCGGAGGTTTTTTTTAATGACATAGCAAGCAACAAACGAGCAAGCCTGTCACCTGATGGTAAATGATTACCGCCTCCCATGGACACTTACAACACCAGGCTAATCGCATGTGCATTCGCGGCCTTTATTTTGGAAGGACTGGCTCTCAAGTGCAACTGCCGGAACATACTTATTGGTATTTGGCAGCAGATTTTCAACTTGGGAGTAGTAGCTAGCCAGGCGGACATCATAAAAAGCCCTACCACCATACTATGGTTTCCTTACGATGTTTTCCTTCACCATAAAAGCTCAAGCTCATTGTAGATGGTTAGATTCGAACTCACATCCCATGACACGACGTTCCTATACGCTACAACCGAGCTATCATCGCTTCATAGCATAATGTTAAATAGCGTAAAGCCTTCGATTACGCTAGCAAATACAAAACAGTTTGAAATCCGACTGCGAATTCTAAAGATTAGCGCGGTTAAACAAACAAACAGACAAACTTTTCCGCTTTATAATATTAATATAGATATGACCCAATTACTGTTCATTATAAGTATGCATTGAATAAGATTTTGCCGCCTATTCCATTTGACAAAGTCATTAATATTTGAAAATATAAAACTACCTCCCGTCGACGAAAGTAAAGCTTTTTATAATAAACACCGTACGATACCAACTGACCCGGGTCATGAAAGGGCACGAACACAAAATCAGCAATGACATCACTCTCTTCTAACGCAGTCTTGAGAATCATTTCAGCGCCTTCCCTCAGCTGCCTCAAGTCGTTATACATGGAACCAGTCGTATCAAACACAAACACCAGGCTGCTCCTACCATCGCCGCCCTCCTCGATAACAGCACGTTTCGCATTCTTACTTCTACCACTTTGCGAGAACACCACGTTCGTGGTAATCAAAAGACTACATAATACACTTTTTAACCACATTATTTTCGTTTGAACCACATTCGTGTTTAATTGGTAAGCGTGTATTCGTTGATGGATTTATACGGAATGCAACTGGTTTAAGAACGTGTTACTTCGGTTATCACAGTGACCCCTGACTTGGTAATCAATGTGGGTTGTCTATCCATCATAAGGAAACGGTCATACTTGAATGTTTATTTTAACTTAAGGATCAGTGTACACAGTTTTATTAGATTCACCTAGTTATCTATCAAATTAATGCAACTTTTCGTCCTAATTTTCGTCAACTTAGTGTCGTCTGATTGAGTCAATATCCACACATGACAGTCTATAAATATTAATTAATATTATTGAATATATATTTTCAATAGTTAATAAAAATAAATATAATTGAAGTCGGTAAAAATTCATCGAGAGCGCTAGACTATATTTGTTAACTATTCCACTGATCATACATTTTGTAATGAGTACAGAAAAGGATACTGCTCACTTTATATTCGAGAATATAATAACTTCTTAAAATAATTTTAATAGTAACGAAGTCGTGGGGCGACCTAGTTTAATATAAAACCTTTAGTTTCTATGTCGAAAACAAAGGGTACCCTAATCAATTTTTCCTAAAATATTTAAAACACAGAGTTTGGCTCAGTTACTTATTTTATGATAGGTATAAATACCTTACCTATATGTATAAGAATGTGCATAATTTTATAGGTCAAAGCCAGAACGGTCCTTACGTCAAGAAGGACCTCTGATAAACGCAACCAAATGACCTTGTCAATTAATTTATGTTTGTATTTTAGTATTCTTTATTACAATAAAAATGATACTGCTATATCGAATTTCCAAAACTTGCAATTGTGAGCAATTTGAGGCCTCAAAAAATATCCATTTCTAATACAAGCTCATTATTTTAGGATCATTCGATTCAAATAAATCAAGCAATTTTTATCGGGATATTGTCGACTCTTTCTGTTGATAAGATCCCGCTATATTTCTTCCTTACCGGTAGGAAATCCTTTTATATTACTTCCCCGAAAATCAGAATTACTCCAGGTCAATTATGGAACCTATGTTTATATTTTTTATTTTGTGTTTATAGCTCAATAACTATCCATAATAGCTGTGCCTTCGATTCCGCTCGCGTATTACTGATTATTTATCATAACGTACGTTTCGAAGAATAAAAACTAACGAGTGAGTATTTAAAACTGAAAAGGCAACCACTAGGATAAGGATCAAACCTTCCTTGCCCTCCAATAATACCATAACATTTTTTGACATACTATTTTTGATACCAACATACTATAAAGTTGCACAAAGTTGACTGGGTAGTGAATGATGTAACAAAACTTTGCAATTCGAAACTCACCTTTTGGTTTTCATAAAACAAAGGGGCATTTGTTCCCGGGGCGTTCGTAGCGTCACATTACAGATTCACGACCCATGCTTTAGAAACTGTTGTTATATAGAGATAAAACAAAAGCTATATTTCATTAGATTTTTGTATGATGCCAGCTACTGAAAAGAGAAGATTGCTTGAATATCCGTTATAAGAATCATATACGACAAGACTTTAAATTATTGTAATCCCTTTACCGGAGATTAATTTTGTATTATCGGATAAATGTATATAACTGCATTGTAAATAAATGATTATATAGTTTATTAGTTACATAACTTTTATTGTTTTATTCATTTTTTAACCTCATGTTAAACAAATCTGTGGTGTACAAGTAGCCGTTTGCGGATATAACAATTCCTCTCGGCATAATTATCATGTCTCTAATATAAACTTGAATTAGGTTCTAAATATACTTACAGAGTTATCTTTGTATGACAAATATTTGAGGGGGAAAAAATGATAACAGCCTGTTACATTCGCGTAAGTACCTATATATAGTAAATAAACATAGATAACGCTATACACAAAAGTCGAACATTTTTGCTTTAAGCACTGGTGTGTTGAGTATTTATTTTTAAGAGACTATTCCTCTTATGAGCTTGCTATGCAAGCAAATTGGTTCACAGAGTCAACATCAGGTGAAGTTGTGGTAGAATGCTAACTTGAAAAAAGTGTTATATAAATGATCTTCAATTCGTGTCAAAGATCTCTCAGAACCTATTTACGACAGCTGTTTCTTCTTAATCATAGCTTTTATCTAAGTAAGCTATTTCGACATTATCAAATGTGATAAACACGCCTTGTCAGTACGTTTAGTCAAGACTTGTTTAGATGATAGACGCTACTTGGTTTTCTAAAATAGAATGATACATTTTTTGTTTGAATGTTCTTAACATAGAAGTGTTGCCGGTTTATTATCATAAAAAAAATACAACAACTTTCAAATGAAAAAGTAGCAAAATTTGGTCACGTTGTTACACTTGTGCTAGCTGCCTTCCGGCTTAGTGACTTTTGTACTCGCCATAAAGCTTGGTGAAACTGTGAATAATCATCAGGTTAACAACATAAATCAGTTCAAAAATAACTTAATGATGATTTTACAGCACTATAGGAAATGTAGAGTAGGATGAAGCGAGCTGAAGGAAAGAGACGACGCGATGTGGATAGAGCCAAGGAAAGAGGAGACAGGTTAAGGAAAGGGGTCAAGGAGTCAAAGCGAATGGAAGAGGTGACATTTACAGTTACATATAGACATATGCATTATAGTAATATAAATCAACCGATTCACGACTTGTTTTAGTGTCTTCATTAATTACTCTACTTTATTTAAATTTTTCAGAGATTATTAGGATTTTATTCAGACTAAACTAATAATGCATCTTTTTATATTTAATACATAGGTACTACAAAATTTCAAAGTATATTAAAGATATACCAATATGTGCAAATATAAGCAAAAAACTCGACTCTACATTCAGGTAAATACTTATCTTATTAGTTGTACTTAATAATATAAAGCGGAAAACTTTGTCGGAAAAATGTCGGAGTAATGAAACAACTACATAAAAATAAAATCTTTATTAAAAATTCACACGTCGTATATCTATAAAATACATTAAATTTAATCTTAGTATTAAAACAATTAACCTAACTAATATTTGTCTAACACGCACTGAAACTTTTCTGTGGTGCGAAATTCGTGTCGCCATTTTGTAACATATTATAATATATGATGAACATACACAATGTAGAATTATTTTCTATGTGAAAAAAGAATCCGTTTAAAAACCGAATTAAAAAGTTTTATATTCATATATATTGTTAAGGTTTATCGTAATGGACATAATCTAACCTAATCTAAGTGACGATACGCCCCACGTTGGTATACACGCTGAACCTGTGGAGTTCTAGATTTTTTTAAATATAATTAGGTATGCAAAACCATGTTCAAATTAAAGTATTTTCTTCAGTTTATATCAAATTTTCTGTTGGAAAATACGCACGTTACAAATTCACAGTGCGTGCTAAACCTTTAAAAACTTAGGCATCTATCTATCAAAATTGTTTCTAAGTTACGGTAATATTATCTATCTAAGCCACTTTATGCGCGAATGTTAATTATTCTAAGTAATTCCATACAAAATGTATAAAATTTACATTAAATGTGATCTAAATTATAGTGTATTTACTTCTACTAGTGGTCGCCCAGTGGTCGAAATTCGACCATATTTTTTTATGCATAATTTAATAAAAAAAATTGTATTTTGCACTCCTTCTCTATATAAACTATAAGTGAGCGAAATTTCATACTCCTCAGTCCGCGCAATTTTTTAAGAACGGGGTACACAGTTTTTGCTTCACATCTTAATATATAGATAATAAGACGTATAAGTGACAATACTATATCTTTTTCTTTTATAGACGTGGTGTTCAAAATCTATTTACAGACTTCTCATCGAAACGCATTACCCGGGCTCAGGTCAAGGCGAGACGGGCATGTGGCAACACTCTTGGATAATAATCATCTAACACTAACTACTAAAACGCATCACGACAACACATCAAACTCCAGTGTTGCCAGAGAACAGAGACAGCGCCCACAGTCCTTTTAAATAGGACATATGAAGTGGTAATCACAATTAATGGTCGCCGTTCATTGTTAGGACAACGAAACTTAGTAAGTTAGGACCTGTTCGTTAGTTAGGATCGCGAATCTTTGCTAGTTTCAGCAGCCCAAACAGAGGTTCGGCCATACTGGCACCATTGCGCCCGCTTCCTCGGGGCTGAGTGCCCTCAGCATTCGCCCCAAAAAGTTCGGTGAAGCTGTCAAAGCCCTTACCGCTAACAGCGTATGTCAGATCGAAAAAAGAAAAAAAAACAAAGAAATGGTTGCCCCTTTTATACCGGCTTGCAAGATGAAATAACGGTGTGCAATTAAAAATGTTAAGGCTGATGTTGGAACTACACAATATAAAGAGGCTTGTCACCCGGTTTATTCCTAAACATATATAGAGTAATATTTGAGTAAGGTTAACATGACGCTACCACTAATAAAAGCAAAGCTGTATCGAAAAAAGTTACAAAAACGGTCAAAATCATGAAATAACATTTTAGCTCTACGTGAACGAAGTCGCGGGCACAGCTAGTATCCGAAATTGGTTGGAATTGATGGTGTGATTCGAACTCACGTCTCATGACGCGGCATTCCTTCACTCTACCCAGGAGCTATCATCGCTTCATTTATTAACCCACATTTTAGTAAAATCCAATAGAAGACCTTAGAGTTTATTTTATTTATATTAGACAAGATATATATGTGTTTTCATAGAATAAATACATACTCTATATATGTTTCTATCAATGACATCGGAAACACAAGATTCATTCATCCGCTGTAATATTAATATCCAAATTGCACTTAATAAACTCTCTGCAAAGCGCATAAAGTAGCTTGATATCGTAATAAACGCAATATACAAAATATATTCAATTTCCATTCGTAACAGATATCTGATGACCTTATTAACCGCCAGGAAAATACTGTGGCGTGTTGTTTGAGGAATACAATGTATATTATAATATATAATAATAGCAAAGTATCAATTACTCGTACAAGGTCCTATTTTGAATATTTTCCGTACCTGTCCAAACGCGTCAAGTCGAAAAGTGTTTTTTTTTTAATTAATTAAATAAAATGTTATTTTTTTAAATTAATTAAATACAATGTTATTTTTTTAAATTAATTAAATAAAATGTTTTTTTTTTTAATATTAAGTTACAAAAACGGGCAAAGTTTTTTATAAACCATTTTGAAGTATAAAGTCACGAGCATAGTCAGTCTGTTTATGTCGAATAAAGATAATAAAATGTACTAATCTTCAAAGTCATATAACGTTTGAGATTATCTCTCTCTGGTTAAAACTGTTCAGGGAGTAATTATGAGAAATAATAAATCATGTCCAGAGTTATTAGTGAAAATTCACGTACCCATATTATAACCAACCATTTTTTTATATTATTGCATCCACGTGGGTAACTTTGCCAATGTCATATGTGGCAAATACATCTTTTTAATTGCTAAGTATCAAGAATATTAAATATGCCACCAATATTATAAGTAAATCTACAAAACAGATAACGATACTACCAAAAATTTACCTCGTTTCTTATATGAAAATAAAAAACTTTGCACCTTTATCAAACTTCATTATTGTCCATATCACAAACTTTTAAAGTATAGAATTTGGTAGGTTTGGTAATTGTCATAAAATTATTATAAATTCTATCATTTTAAACGACTTTACAAAAATGCAATTTATTAGGATTTTTAATGATTATTACTAGAATAATATCTACTGTTTCAAAAACGTTTGTACTGTATTTAATTATTAAGCCCACATTTTTTCCCCACGGTTAAACGTCATACAATACAATTCCCTTAAAATTACTAATTTTAAATTAATTAATTAAGCAGGTAGGTTCTGTTGTTTATAAACTAAAAGAATTATAACATGTCTCACGTACTTTGAACCAGTTGGTTGTTGGAAACATAAGCAGCAATAAAATATTTTAACTGGAGTAATACTTATGTATTTCAAATCAAACAAGTTCAAGAGATCTCCGGTAGAATGCAACTCGTATGAGAGGTGATTATCTATATCTATACCAATATTATAAAGAAGTAAGATTTGTAGAGGAGTTTTTCACCATTAGAATGCTACATTAGCACTGAGTAGTATAGGCTATATGTTTTAATGAAAATGATTAAATAAAATTTAAGTACCACGCGAGAGGAATCGCGGACACAGCTATAAGATAAATATTTATATGCCTGTTTAGGTAAGTACTCTCATCAACCTTTACAAAAGCCCTTCCTTATATATTTGCCTGTTCTCCCCCAATCACCTCTACGTTTTTTTTAAGTTTCTGACCATCTTACACCAAAAAAACATTTCTTATCATAGAAGTAATTTTTTTAAGCACGTATAATGTAAATGAACCGTCACGCTCGGATCTTTGGCGCTGAATCGGGTTATTATAAATATATAATACAGTAGAACCCTTATAAGTCGAACATAAAGGGAGACGCCAAAAAAATCGAGTTATAGACTTTTCGACTTATAAAGAATGAAGGTTTTGGTGTTTGAAGCCAAGGGAACAAATCATCTTTTCGAGATATGACGGTATCCAACTTATCGAGGTTCGACTTAACGAGGTTCTACTGTATATCCTAAACACCTATACACAATCAACCTCTCATATGGTACCCCAAAAATGTCAGTCAAGACATCTTTACCTTTCTTGGCAATAATAATCTACCCTCGAATATCGAAACTAGTCAGCTGTCCCTTTCATTTGCATTGATAAGTGCAAAAGACACAGCGATATATTTACTCTGTTTAATTATCAGTAGATGTACATATTGCCAGTAAAATAATGGATATTGCTGCTTAGGGGCCGTTCAAGTATTACGTAACGCAATTTAGGAGGGAGGGGGGTTCTTGTAAAACGTTACGATGCGTTACAAGGGCTGGAGGGGGCTTTGTAAAGCGCGTTACATAACATTTTTTTTTTATTTAAATAAATAACTAGTCCAATAAAATTTCCCAAGTTCGTATGTTTATGTTTTACGGAGAATCCTTTGACCATTTCCAATCGCATTTCCACTGGCTAAGATATATAAGTTATTTATTTTAACAGTTTATTAGTGGAAATAGGTAAAACATAATTATGACTTTTAAGTGAAAATGCTCACTAGGGTGTTATGTAACGTTTGAGGGGTAGGAGTATAGAACAATGTTACGGTGTATTACAAATGGGAGGAGGGAGGGAGAGAGGGTTAAAAATCTTCAAAAATTGCGTTACGTTATGCTTGAACGGCCAATTCTTATTTATATTTGTTAATTCTATAAAGACAAGAAATCCTAGAGTACTTGGTCTTTATGGATTGAGCATCACCATACCGTAATTAACGCTATGTTTTTTAAGATGAAATTAGAAATGTAATTATTGCTTCATTTAAAAATAAATCGTAATAATAAATAAATCAATTAAAAAAATCAATAATTACGAAACCATCACCGACTTTATAGCAAGTATTACCATTTCATAAGTATTTTAATACAGGTGGTATACATTAAAAGTATCGATCGACCGTTATATTACTATAATTATGTATTTCAAATTAAAAAATATTACAAAGCTAGGCTTAAACGAATTACCTATATCCAATGGGCTAACAAATAGAAAAATGTTAACCGTGTATTAAATTAAGTTCATATAATTATATGAACGTACATTTACATAGCAATATATAATTTGTATTAAAAAAAAATGGTTTCACTGACATATACGTGACAGGGTTCGCTGAGATATGTTAGGCAATATATATATATTTAGATTTTTCAAGACTGGTAGTTAAAACAAAACCTTTCTAAAAAAATATATAATAATAATGATGTTGTAACTTAAAAAAAATGAGGATATAATTAATATCTAGAAATTCAATTATTGGTACTTTTACAAAAAAATTTTTTACAATTTTGTATACATCTAAACCAATTAAATGACTTCATGTTTCCTATAACAGGTTATATGCATTCGATATTTGCGAACCCTGATACGCCGTAACGGTAAGGAATCCTGATACATAGTAAAACATGAAGCACCCTGTATATATATATATTTAAAATAATCGGTATTAGATTACAGCTATCAAAAACATAAAACACAAAAAAATATGTGTCAGTGTCCGAAGCCCGAATGGAGTTTACTCCTTAAGTAGATTATCAATGGATGGATGATCATAACGAAAGATGCGCAAAGCAAGTTGCGCAGAAAAAGGCAACGCTTGGACTAATTTCAACCCTCATTAAATTTCCATACCAGGAAGAATCGTATGAAGCATATGCAAATTCGTTTCTTACGGAGTAAACTCCAAAAAAAAAACTAAAACAACACGTAATTGATGTGAAACATCTGTTGACCGACTGTTGACGTGGCGACGCGTCGCCATGCTATGTGATAGTATATGGTCAGTAGTAACATCGAATGTAACTATTACAGGAGTGACTAATGAGAAGCATCAGGTTATTTCCATTTAATTTGTGTATTAAATTCATATGAATATATTTTAAATAAATAATCATCTTTAACCCTTAAATACTTAAAGTTAATATTCTTTTGAACAAAAGTGTCAAAATAGACGTCAGCTGCCATAATTATTTAATATGCAACATTTTTTAATTTAGTTAAGGCTTCTAAGGGTTGACTTTAAAATAATCTCAGTATATTAAAAATGTTTGATTCTGTCATACTTATTTCCTTTCATAAGCTTTACCTGTAAGATCTAAATATGTAAAAAAAAAATTTGTTTGTTTCACATCTCGCAAAGGTCCCGCGACAGCTTACTTATATTTTTTATTCTTATACAATATTAATAGAAGCATATTAAAATATCTCTAATAGTTTCTATTTCAACTCGAAAACGATGGAAGCTCTTAAATCTAATTATGATGAATTATTCGGTGGCAGACGGAGTTAGTTCGTCCCATATGAATACCTTAGAAGGCTTTGTTTGTTGATATTAATTAATTATATTAAACGATAATTAAGTTAGTAACTGTAGAGGTGTTACAATAACTTTGGCAAGCGTATAAATTATTCACATATCTCATATAGGAACCGTATGTACTTGGAACATGAATTTTTAATGCATTATGATTAGCGTTATGATCACAATCTCACCTGATGTATAGTGACGATGTGGCCCAAGATGGTGGACACGCTAAGCTGAGTGGAGGGACTGACTTTCAAGTACAACTGTCGGAACACACCTTGGTGTTTGGCTATCGATTCTGAACTTAAGGGTGGTAGCTAGCCAGGTGGGCATCAGAAGCCCTACCACCATGCGAATAACAGTGAAAAGACTCAATTATGAGCGCATCTGTAAATTTCCATAATCAAAGACAGTTGTCCCTAATTTTTATACTTTTGACTAAAACAAATGGTTTTGTTCGAATACGTATTTAACTAGAAAGTGTCAGAATAACACGTTTGTTTGCACATTACAAATTACAGTAGCTAGCGAACCAAAACATGCCACCTATGATGTTTTTTTTTTTTATTACTTATTTATTAGACGTTATTTAGGATAATTTTAAATCTACTATATCAGTGGTCGCTGACTCAGGACACGTGTATTGCAGATGTCTAAAATATAAAAATAAATTATAAAATTGTTCAAACTGTATTGAAATATGAAATAAAATTAGTCTTTAAATAACCGTATAAAAATTCCAATTCACGTTACAGTACATACATTTACTATACGATGTATTATTTGTTAATAAATCGTCTTTATCTGTTAGCACTCGAATCTCACTTTTACGAGAGTAAAATTTGCATTCGTAAATTTTAAATATCTATTTACAGGTAAGATAAAAGGCCATTCAACTATTACGTAAGCAGAATTTAATCATTTCTAAATTTTCTCTCTCCCCTTAGTCAGCAAAAGTAAGCAATGCTTTTAAGCCCCAAGTTAGCATTAGTATTTAAATTCAACATACAATACCCATAAAACCATTCACAATTATAATAAGAGACCCTTGAACATTCTTTTAGCTATCGACCATAAACAAATAGAGTGGCCATACTACAATCTATTACATTTTTCAGAAGAAAATAAATATTGCTCACGTCATAAAAAATAAACAAAGACCACTAACGTCTTTTCGGTGCTTTCGTAATAACTGAATGACCATAGTAACATTAACCATGGAATCGCTGTGTTTTTTAAAGTTATTATATTACGTCAATTATCTAATTTAATTAATCGACGAGTTCTTGGACAAATTAACACTGAAAATGACATACAACATTTTAGTTTCAACACTCACCTAAATAAGTGTTTTAATCAAAACACTGAGCAAAGCTCGGTCATCGAGATATTTCTAAATAATATCGAAGCTTTTCAGGAAAAATATCGTCAGCGACAATTGCACTTTTTGCACAAGAGAGTTACTTCATTGCCAATTAAAAAGTATTTAAAAATAATAACTTTTAGTCAATAATTAACTACTGATCCACTAAAATACTGATTCTAAATTCCAAAGAAAATATTTAAGAGGTTACAAAAATATATGTATTTTTTTTTTTATTTACGGCGCTTCTGGTATTTCTGCTGAAAAGGCTCGTATATAATAATTATAAAAAAAACTTAACAATTACTAATTAAATATTTACTATAATAATTTATTTATTGAATTTCATAATATGAATAATCATTAAATTAATGTGAAAATAACTTCACACCGTTATTTCGTATTGTATAAAAGTTATTTATAAAATTACAATAATAATTGTATACGTTATATGAATTTCATATATATAAATTATTTTGTAAATTTCCGTCACTCTATATCTATAACGAACACATCCCGCGGGCTTGAGACACCCGCATGGTCCTAATTATAATAATTATTTAATTAAATCTACCAAAAACCGATTAATTCGAGATAAAATAAATCATTAAAAATGCAATCTGCGATAGCGTTATGTCAATTCTAAAATAATACGTCAGTAAAAGGAAAAATCGATCGCCCATAAACATGCGTCATTTTACATCAAACTTTGTTTTTATTGTAAAAAAAATACACATTAATAAAATAAAATAAATTCTTTACACAAAGTATGTATATTTAAACGAATTAACGTATCTCTAACATTACTATTTAGTTAATTAAGTGCAATAGACTTTTTTGGTTGTAGTTTTTTGTTGCATTAAGAAAAGTCATAGATATCTAGATAATACAGCCCAGTTATGTTATTTAAAACGTAACCACAGACTTTTTATTAACATGGTTTCAGTTCACTCGGGCAATTTAGTCAATTTCAAATATGAGAAACTGACGCTACCTACAAACAAAATATTTAATGTACTTTATATAAACCTAAAATATTATACATAGCGTCACAATGAAGCAGTCAATTTCGAAATAAAATTGCTACATATGTATATCATCATATCATCTGTGTCCATGAAGGTATTTTGCTAATTGTATTCTTCTATTAATGATTTTATATACTTGGAAACTTTTATAAGTTAAATAAATACTGAATTAAAACATACAGAACACAATGTGACAAAGTTATAAAAAGGACAACCAACAGATTTGTAAATGCAATATTATTTTTTTACTGAATTTGCAGAAATACTAAATAAGTTACATTGAATTCTAATAAAACGTGATATATTTATAATAGATAAAAAATGAATAAATGGCCAAAACACTAACATATATAACAGGGCAACTCTAACCAAAGGTTAAATGGCCTATGGGCCCGAGATACATGCCTTTTGAGTCAATAAATGTTTTATTTAATTATTTCTAGAATATTTTCACTATAAAAATAACCTATAGATCTCTAAATGAAACAGAAAATATTATACCTATGTAATAATTAGCAACCATTAAGTTTTATTATTCATTGTATATATATATATATATTTAAAATGTCAGACAAATAACCTTATTATTACCTCTATATATAAAACTTCGTAGTTTTCTAACAGGCATGTGTATGGTCGACCGATTATATTTAAAAATTAATTTCGAAAAACTTATTAACTATTGCCCCCTCACATACACAACCATAAATCGGAATAGATAGTACATTAACCTTAATTTTGTAATATAAGAAATAATAATATAGACCGAATACTACATCCTCCCCATTTCTTGAACTGTAATTAATACTATTTACATTCAAAACTTTATTAAGTTATCTATGAAAACGTTTTAATATGTAATTGTAAAGATGTAAGAATGTTTAAAAAATATTAGGTGCAAATTGATTCAATATGGATTAAAAATACAGTATTCAGCTGTACTGAGTATACATTAAAATTCCCCACTATGAGGAACAAATTTGTGTTAGTTTTAATTTTTTTATGCCAAGAACATAAGCGGGAAAACGTAGAATAACTCACAAATGTATTTTATTTTTTAAAGTCATTGATGGAGATATATAATTGGAAGTTATGGAAACAAGTTCCCCAGTCTCCGAGAAAGTATGATGGGAGTAGGGAATTTTTAGTCCGCATTAGGGTACCCATTAAATTTTTTATACCCTGTTCAGGCAAACAAATACTAGAGACATTACCATTCTGGTATTTTAAATTAATGTAGTATCCACTCTATAGTACTCTCTTACTAGTAGTGTAGGTAAATGGACTCAAACTATTCCTATATATGTCGATACAAAGTTTGTATGTTTGTGTATCAATGATACCGTGTAATGTTAGTCAAAATGTCGACAGTAAGTTGTGGTTGTCGTTAGACGGTTTCGTCTGCCGGCGGTTTGGGTTTCCCTTCGATTTTCTGATAAACCAGTACTTTCTCCCCGACCTCGCCCTCCGGGAACTGAGTGTTATAAAAACTATGTTGTAGTAAATGTGACTAAATGTTTTTGAAGTAAAACTTCTTTACGTGCGCTTAGGGAGTAAGCTGGTGGATGCGTGACGAGAGTGTTACGAAAAGTGTGATCGGACAAGGCGAACGGAACTTGACAGGGAGATATAAGTTAGTGAAGATAGAAAGAGAGAGAGTCACGGGTCGTATGTAACTATAGGGGCAAGAGACAGAGATGCGAGCACATATTTTCTATCTATCGCCAGAGAAGTTCAGTCGTGTGGCCTAAAGCATACTCGTTTTTTATACTGTATAAGTTTACAGTAATGGCTACCATCTCACCTGTTGCGAAGTAACGATGTGGCCCAAGCTGATGGACACGCTACGCTTAGTGGAGGGACTGGCTCTTAAGTGCAATTGCCGAAACACAACTATTGGTATTTGGCAGCAGACATTCAACTTGAAAGTGATAGCAAATCAAGCGGGCATTAGAAAAAGCCCTACCACCATGCTACGGTCCCTTCACGATGTTCCCTTCACCGAAAGCCCAAGTTTAAGTGGATCCGAACTGACGTCCCTTGACACGGTGTCCGTACACACTACCATAGTACCATCGCTTCACAATGTTAGGCATATAAAGTAATATAAGTACCTGTGTATGGGGTATTTCGTGCAGCTCAGTGTAGCCGGTTAGAAGGTGGTCGATGCGTCCCTTGAGCCGGTCGAAGAGTACGAGGAAGGTGGGCAGGGTCCTGGTGGAGTACTCGGTGCGCCACCAGCGCTGAGGGTTGTGGAAGAACGCTTCGGACTCGTACGTCTCGCCGGGCTTGTTGAACGGCGGGTCGCAGTTCAAATACCGGCAGGTCACGTTCACGTGGAGGTGGCTGGAAAACGATTACTCATGTTGGTCAAATGTATTAAACAAGCTGTGCGCGTGATTTCGTTCGCGTGACACTAAAATATATATATATATTTTTTTTTCGTAAAAATTCTATAGGAAGGTTTGGATAGGGAGCAAATTCATGTAAATCGTCATCAACATAGTCACGTGACGTATCAACTAACACACTATATCTGTTCGTATTAGTATAACTCATTGCGCTGTAAACAGCAATAGTTTATGCACCCTTAGACCAATCGTTCAGTCCGAATTAGCGATGACGGTTCTTATGGAAAACATCGATTCGAATCGAACGAAATGAATCGATTATCAAAAAAATTAAAATCCAACTGATCGATTATTCGACCAACAAAGTCGTTTTTTTTTTTAGATTTGCTTTTCGGATTTATATTTTCGATATAAAACCAATCATAGAAAATTAAAAGAACACCACAATAATCGATTTTATGTGAAAAAATGTGTGTATGTAAAAAATTATCATTTTTAATTACGTTTGGATAAAACATTAATATCATTGTAAATATATATATATATATATATATATATATATATATATATATAGGTCAAATATCGAGTCAAAGATGTAAATCGTTATAAAAAATCGATATTTTACACTAAAGATCGATTGTTCTGTTAGACAATATGCTGATTCAATAACTTCACCACAGTACCTTATGGTTCTTACGGTGATGAATCAAATTATATGGGTGTTTTTAAACAGCTTTAGAAAAAGGCATTGTTCATACGCATATTATAAATACCCCTTAACGAAAGCATTTTCTTGTTGTTTAAGAGCGCTTGATATACCTATAAATGTGTACACAACATATTTCCTTAAACGCGGATACCGAGCTATACTGAAGTTTGAGTGTGCCAACTAGCACAAAATCAACGTATCACTTTCGGAGCGCATATGCCGTATATACTTTTCACTTGTATTGTCATTGTGCAGTAATATTTATAGTTTGCCACAAAAAATCCTGGTATTATAACCATACTAGCTTTTACCCACGGCTCCGCTTGCGTCAATATAGATTTTGTCAAATCGGATGGCGTAATAAAAAGTTTTATATATAGTTTTTTCCTCTCTTAATTCCTTTCTAATAAGTTTTTCGCGAGAAAATGTAACCTATCTCCGTTTACATACTCCGTTAACTTCCGCGTTTATAATATTATTATGATACGAAAGTGAGTTTGTTTGTTACGTTTTCACACCTAAACCTCTGAGTCGATTATAATGAAAAACTTAAGGTTTAGCGTTATGGCCATAATCTCACCTGATCTTAAGTGACGATACGGCCCAAGTTGGTAGACACGCTAAACCTGTGGAGAAACTGGCTCTCAAGTGCAACCGCCGGAACACACCTATTGGTATTTGCCCGCAGGTTTACAACTTGAGGGTGGTAGCTACCCAGGCGGGCATAGGAAAAAGCCCTACCACCATTCTATGGTTTCCTCACGATGTTTTCCTTCACCGAAAGCTCAAGCTCATTGTAGGTGCTTGGATTCGAACTCACGTCCCTTGACGCGAAGTCATACACAACCACTGAGCTATCATCGCTTCATAGAGTTAGATGGGAGCCAGGAGACGGAGATTTGGAAATAGAGGGATATACTTTTTATGAAATTTCTTATCGCGTTATCCTATTTGTTTGACAAAATCGATATTACCACGAGCGAAGCCGCACGTAAAGCCTAGTTTATAATTTTAGGCGAAGATTGCGTGCAATTAGTTATACATCTACACCACTTTGAAAATTATTAAAATATACCTGTATAGTGGGGTCGAATGGCACGGCATGAGGAACAGGACTGAGGAGGTGTTCCTGGGTATCGCGTCACGGAGCAGCGGCATCACCTGCAGCGTCCCGGCCTGGTGGATGGTGCTGAAGTACGCTGCGGGAACAGCATTGCCCACGAGGATCCCACCAGCGACCAGATACAACTGCCATCTGACCATATCAAGCAATGTAAACTGTTATAGATAGTGAATGAGACTGAACCGTCACGCTCGGATATGTGACGCTCGTTGAGGTAAAGTCGGCTCGAGTCGACTGAGGAAGCGAGAAATATAGTCAACGCGTCATTGCTATACTCGATCGGCGAGCGTTACATGAGAGAACGTGATGCATCAATCGCATTCAGTATCGACATGAACACGGTTTCAACTTTGTGGTTTAATAACATGTATTAGGTGAAGTGTGACTATTAGTATTATAGAATTTGTATAATCTTTTATATATTTTATAGGTTTAAGCGTTACGATCACAATTTCACCTGATGGTAAGTGACGATGTAGCCCAAGCTGGTGGATACAGTAACCCTAGTGGAGGGACTGGTTCTCAAATATTACAGCCGGAACACACCTATAGGTATTTGGCGACAGAGTATGGACTTGAGGGTGGTAGCTAGCCAGACGGTCATTAGAAAAAGCCCTACCAGCTTGCCATAGTTTCATCACGATTCGAACTTACGTCCATTGACACGTTGTCCGTACATAATACTAACTGATGCATCATCGGTTAACCTTGACAAAAGAAACTCACTTTTTAGCTTTCCTGCTCCAAGGTACTATAACTTCTTGTGCCAAATACAACAGAATCGGTAGGATGGGCAGCAAAAACCTGAATTCCTTGTGCGGTATAAAACTGAAAATATAAATAAAAAATATATATTAATAAGTCCTGTGTAAACTCTTCATACCCTATATATATATAAGAATTTGTATGACATTACTAGCCTTTACCTACTGCTCTGCTAGCGTTAATATTGATTTGGTCAAACAAATCAGGCTGTTGTATGGTAAGGAAATTATTTTTTCTATCAAAAACTATCCATTTAGGATTTTGGTCAATACAAGTAGATATGAACTTTAAAAAACCTGTTTTAGTTAATAACTACCTACCAATTTCCTACTTATCACATTTCACCGCTTTTTACGAGCAATTCGCAATACAAATAGGCATACTTATATTATTAATTATAAACAAATATCTCCAAAAGTTTAAAGCAAATCCAATAACGTAATAAAAAGTTTTATTATATTAAAAAAGTTTTATTATTTTATATACATAATTTATTCCTCTCCTTACACCAGTTCCTCTAAGTTTTGATGACAAAACGTAACCTATCACTGTCCCCGAGTTACCATCTACCTCTATACCAAAATTCGTAATAATCGATCCAGCAGTTTAGGGAAGAAAATATAACCAACATACAAACTGACTTTCACATTTATAATTTATAGCATACATTTGTTTGACTATGCTATATGAAAGCGAATGTAAAAAATAACATCTTGGTGCAGGACTATGCCAATAGATAAGTAAAATTTTGAACCTGGCAGCTTATAAGCTCAAACCACTACTGACCTGTACAAAGCCACATGCAAAACAGCAGCACTTAACAGAAGAACAGAGGTCCTATTCTCTTGTGGTCGGCGAAGTATCTTCACAATTGCCCACACAACTGGTACCAGGTTGATGCCGAGAACTGCTGGTAATCCTTGTGTTAAGTACCAATACCTGAGACAGAGTATTTAGGGTTTTTTTTAGATCGAAATATAGATTATTACAAAACACTTGATAACTTGCACATATTAATAGAGACATAATGATTGTCAATCGATAAAGGAATTGTTTTTCATTGTTACCATATATGCATATGAGACTCTTGATACATGGATATAGACCAGCTTATTCACACAGTTGAAATTTAATAGATATTGTCCCATAAATCAAATGTAATTGCTTAGTGCTCAAATTCGTACCAAGAACGTTGCCAGGATTTTGTTAAAACACGGATGGGTAAGAGAGGGTAGTCCAATATCATGTATATCATAATAAAATATCGTCTTTTATTTTTTTATTGAAGGCTTATAAGTAAATTTGTCACTATTTTCAAATGTATTTTTACTTACCAAGGATGTTTCCCATAGAAAGATGCAATATCATGGAGCACATTGAATTTGAAGAACTCCCAAGGTGTTACTATGAGGCTGCCATGGAAATAAGAATCCAAAGCTACTAATGCACCACCGGTTATCAATCTGAAATATAATGTAATTTATATTATGATACATTTTTAATAATATTTGGTAGGAATTTATAATTGACTAGTTGTGCCCATCTGTTTACGTTCAACTAAAATTTTATTTTCATAAAAAAAAACTATAAACTGTGTATTGATTATAACATGTTATGCCTTTTTTTTATTAATGCGGTGTTTAAAATCCCAGTTTTTATGAAATTCCTCAACGCAATGCGCAACATATTACCCGCACTCAGTTCAAAGCCGTGAAGGGCATGTGGTGGCATCATCATCATCATCAGGTGCTAATCAACCAACACTACCTGCTGAAACGCACCATGGTGATATTTCAAACTCCCGTATTGCCAAATACCAGGGACAGCTTTCACAACTCTTGTTATAACATACAACGTCTAGAGAACTAACTGCCACTGTTATAACCTATATATGTTTAATGATTGATTTTCAAATTAGAGAGTGGTAGACAGCTATGTAACATTAGCCTCAATACTTGCCTGGACAATTGTTACAAAGTGCTGTATTATCAAGCACAATTTTGTCAAATTTCTATATTACTAAAAGTATAATCTCACCCAATAGGTACATAAGTACGGACAAGCAAACGCAGCCTTCCTTGATTGGTAGTGAACAGGTTATAAAGACATAGAACCACCCAAATTGGTGCTGAAGTTGGCCTCAAAAACACGCATACTACTGCCAGCCATATCCACTTTATACTCTCTACAAAATAATATTATTTCTAGATGATTATATATGTATTTCCACATGAGATTGAATATATTGCAATGAAACAATTAATAAAATAATATATCATATATTAACATACCTTTATCATAGTACCCTAACTTCCCATCTTTATATGGAAATACTGACAAAGCAGTAGTAACAAGAACTGTCTCCAAAGTCTGCAACAGAGTTCTACCAGAGGTATAAAACCAGAACCACGATGTGAGGACTAAAAACAAAGCCCATTTACGGCCTCCGGTCCATTTGTAGAAGCTATAATCAGCAACAGTGCTGAGAATAGCTTGGAATAAACGTGGAATCAACACCTGAAAATAAATAAATATCTTTTGTAGTAAACTAACTATAATATAATAGTAGATATACATAGATGAGATGAACTACTTTGCAATCAATGAATTCACCGTGCAGATGTTGGGTCCATATTGTGGCAAAAAGGAAAAACTTTGAGCAGTGTCCTAAACTCCTGAAGCAGATGTCGGTTCAAAGGCCCCTTTACAATGAGATTCAACATGAGCCTTGACTTCTCGTGCTTTCTTTCTCTCCCTCAACAAATTTGGTAAGAGCCCGCTAGTGCAACTTTAGATTAATTAGAAATAAGTTCACAAAATTTCAGTAAACCAGAATATCAGTGTAAATGTTGAGGCTAAGAAACATCCACTATATACATTTTAAAATAATAACCTTGACTTCAATAATGAAATTTATAACTACTTATCTACATTTCCTAAATGGTAGTAAACTATTATGGTAGTCATTTGCATATGAATCATACAAAATAGATCATTTATAATTAAGGTTGCCATCTGTCTAGTTTTACCCAGATTTGTCCTACTTTAGAGGGCATCCAGGGAGCATCTAGACGGGGCTTCATTTTTAGTCCAGGTTGAAAAATTTAAGGGTTATGGTTTATAGTTAAAGCAAAGATTTTCGTTTAAAAATCATTGAATTTTCTTAGGTTTAATATTTTAATAAGGTTTTGTTTTCATAACAGAGTATATTAATAATTTGATTTATTTTAAGAATAAAAAAACTAACTTATTATTAACATAACTTGTAACAGACTGTAATAAGATTTTGTTTTGTTAGGTACATTTAAAATGATGACAAAAGATGACTAAACTTAATTTTAAGGTCAGGAAATCTATAAAAAGGTGATATATGACATTTTCAACTGTTTTTTAATACACTATGTTTAAAAAAACCTGTTGATATGTCAAGATTCTGGCATCTAAAATCCAGGGATTTCATGCATCTTGTCCTGGTTACCAAATTTAAGAATGGTAAACCCACTTATATTCATGTATATTGACTTATCGATCTTTTTTATACCAAAATGATTGGTTATTATACAAAAAAATATTTTTGATACCTTAATAATATAGTTAATTATATAACTCAAAATTTTCTTACCACAGCTTCAGGATAATCAAGTCCAGTAAACTTCAATATAGCATACAATACTCCCACAAGGCTAGGATATAAGTAACTCCTTATTCCTTTCTGCCATTCCCATGTCAAGGCTCCATATCCAAACACCTGTTTGTGGGCAACTTCCAGGGTCTGCCAATATTCATCAGGCACATACCACGTCCGTACGAGGAATACAGACAAAATCCTTACACATAATATAACACTGACCACCTGTAGGGGCCCCAGGCCCTTTGCCAAAACCATTCTCCCGCCTAAAAATGAAAGAGGTTAAATATGCTAGGTATAGCTATAAATAGAAAATAGTACTGGCCTCGGTTTTTACTCTATTATTAAACATAATTAATTAATCTATAAGGGCGAGACGAAATCATTTTAAATGACAATACTAATATTTTGAATAGTCTTCGTGTTGACTAGTTTATCAAAACTTTACTCATAAAAACGTCAATGATCGCGTCCTTTTAAATAACTATAAAATTGAATGAAAACTCATGTATTTTTTCTTGACTTTTGTTTATCTCGAACTTATTACTATATCAAGTACAAACAAGTTTATTATTACTATAAATTATCGAAGGAAAATAATTTTCTACATAAATATTTTCACTAACCTCACCGATACCGCCGCCACCGCGCACTAGTGCTACGAATTATTCTGTTACTTGCAGCTTTCCACCGGTTTTTAAAAAGTCGATTACAATCGATGTACTAACCACTAATGCTTTATCGAATTCAAATAGTATACTATACCGTTTAAAGTAAAATTTATAACAGATAATCATCACCACTATCTAACGTCACAGAATGTCAGGTTTGTTCAGAATGTATTAAAATCAAATAAAAAAATATTAAGTTTTAGGTGTGGTTGCTAGTTGAACTTATTGAAATAAATTTTCATTGAAATATAAATACAGATATAATTAAAACGGTAAAAATCAAAATGTAGTTATAGTGAACGTTGTGAATTAAATTAATTTTTATAGATGATAATTAACGAAGATGAATAGCTGTGACCCAATGATTACAAACAAACACATATTCAGAACGTCAATTTACAAATGTTGATTTTGATTTTTATAGAAAATGTCTCTATTTGATAAATAAATAAAAAATGTTATAATCATAGTAAACATGGGTAAGTACAACCGAGAAATTTGTATTTATTGGGCTGAATACTTGAATTTATTGTGTTGTTATTGATAGAAGATATCAAGAACGAAACACTGGATCTTTCGAGGCGTGGGTTGAAAAAAATAGAGAAAGCGCCCGCTGAAGAATCGAAAACAATTATAAATTTGATATTAGATCAAAATGAATTACAGCGGCTCGATAATATCGACTCATATAGCCGAATTGAAAATGTAAGATTTTATTTTTCTTTCTGAATTATAGTTATTAAGGATGTAAATATTATTTAATTAATTATTTAACATTTTACTAGATTTCAATTACTAGATGTATTCCTTGTTGATTCTTGCGTATTTATCAAGTTTTATTTAAGTATACTGAATGTCTAATATAAAAATAATATATTACACTTGGAACCTACTAGGGCCATATGTAAACAAAGTATAAAAAACGACAGGTATTATGAATACACTATTCTGTGTATGGCTTTATATTCTGTACATTATATAAATATATATATCAATATTACTTAACATAGTTTACAAAGTAATGATTAGTTATGGAATTATTATGAATTTTATTTAAGTGAAATACAAATTATTTTGTAATATATATTTTCTTGTATACAAGATAATAAAATAAATTTAAACTGATTTATAGATATAAAGCTTACAGTATTATATTTAATACAATATTAAACTATGAGAAATTTTATAATATAATGACTGAGATTATTAATATTTAGTATGTTGGTGACTGAACCTATCTATATCTTTTTGTTTATTAATAAAAATAATTAATTACTAATTACATATTGATCAAACATTCACTCTATAGAAATTTACTTATGAACAAAATGATTATTTAAATAAAAATATACTAAATGTAATTAATAATCATGTTACAATATATTTACTTTAAAAACCGCATTTACACAATACTCCTATATAGGTGAATTGAAAAAAAATAATTTGGTGATATACAAAATTTCATACAAATTGATAGAGCTGTTTCCAATACACAAGGATTGCTAACTTATTAATAGAAATTATATATAATTAATACCTTGACTACTGTGCTTAACTAGTATTATTTTTAAATTGATTGTATATAGATTATTAATGGACACCTAGATACAATTGTTTATTGAAAAGGAAAAAAGGTAGATAAATAAAAAGATTATCTCAAAGAAGCACTCAAGGTTTCCTATGGACAAGAGGAGCCAAAGATAAAGTAGTCTGGAAAATGTTGAAGGAGGCCGATGTATTAAAAGGATGACATAAACAATGATGATATAAACAATTAATAACTTATATTTTTTCAAAGTTGGTAATTCTCAGTAATAAAGGCCTATTATTAATATCCTATTAAGCTAGCAGTAACTAATATTAAAAAATACTATCTATTATTAATTAAATGCAATACCACTGATAGAAAAAATGCATTATTTTTGGTCAGAAATATTCACACAAATTATCATCACAAACATAAGAATGGTTTTGGAATTCATAAATGACAGCATATAAAAAAAACATGATAGTTTATACATTTGCATTATAACTCAATTCATTGGTGGCCTTACAGATTATGGAATTGTTTTTAATTTTTTCTAGTTGTCAATTTGCAACAATTTTCTATTGAGAATGCATGGAGTATCTAGATTGACAAATATTCGTATATTGGCACTCAACAACAATGGTATTCTGCAAATAGAAGGATTGAAAGACTTAATCTATCTAAAAGTGCTAAAATTGGCAGGTAATTTTTTTTTTTATTTATATGTTTTTTTTATACTACTAAGTTTGGTGATCTAAAGCCATTTTTGTAGCTAACCAGTCATATAAATTATCATTCTTAGTAGTTTTAGTAGAACAATTTTTTTTTATATTTTTCTTAAATATAGATTTCACATAAATACTTTATTATTATTTTTTATTTACTTTACAAATAAGTTATGGTTGATTCTTTTTACATTATTGTCTCTCTCTAAGCCTTTTGATTTTAAAAAATACTTTCTATAAAACTATTTATGGATTATTGATCGTAATAAGGCTATACATTAATTTACTACATGACCAGAATTGTTTAAACCTGATAGTGACCAAATATGTTTTTCAGTACCCCAGCTATTTAATTCATCATTTATTTGTTTTGAACAATAAGAGATTAATCCTAAATATGCATAATTTGCACTTGAGAGCCAGTTCCTCCAGAGGTTTAGTGTGTCCACTATCTTGGACCACATTGTCACTTAACATCAGGTGAGATTTTGGCCATAATAATAAACCCTTCACAATAAAAAAAGGAAATATAACACATCATGCTCAAACAGATTGATGAGAAAAATCTACTTACGAATTATGATGTCATTGTCGAGAATTGACCTCGCGCATTCACAGATAATTTCATCATCACAATGGTGTCTAATATGAATAAACCATTTAAGCCAATAACACTTAAAGACATTTTTTTTATAAAGATACGACACTATTATAATATACATCACTAGTTCCGCCCGCGACTTCTGTCACGTGGAACTGAAAATTATTTAATAAGTTTTGCCTATTTCTGCATCTTTGTTCAACACAGCTTTGGTCCTATTGGTAATAGCGTGATGATAAGATGCTTGAAGTGTTCCTCAATGATTGCTCTATCAAATACAAAAAATATTTTTGGAATCCTGAAGATAGTTCTTAAATTTACGCGTTCAAATAAACAAACTTTTTCGCGATTAAATATTAATATAGATTGGTCGGCGTTATTTTTTAAGGTAACGCTATCTCCCTTAGCTCTTTGTCGATTATTAGTATATACTTAATTTTAAAATTCATATTTACATTGCCGAAAGCAAATAGCTCAAAATATATGTTTCAAGAGTTTTTTTTTACTAAATAGTATAATTTCTTTAGGAATCGAAATAAAACTTAGTTAAACGGATTTTATCGAGGTTATTTATTAATTTTGATCCCGACGTTTCGAAAGCTTTTCAGCCTTCGTGTACGTTGTCCAGAAAAATTCATGTCACTGTATCTACCTTCAATTTAAATTTTTGAAGATTTCGAAACGTCGGGATCAAAATTAATAAATAACAGCGATAAAATCCAGTTAAATTAGTTTTATTTCGATAAATAATATTCACGTAAAGATAAGAAATCATTCTTTAGGAAAGTCATCGATAACCATCTGACGAATAATAATTAATTATTATAATTATTTATTTAAAGGTAACAACATCAAATCGATAGAGCATCTCAACAACAACATGCATTTGGAGCATCTCGATTTATCCAATAACCAAATATCATTTATAGCTGATATATCATATTTAAAGAGTTTGAAGGTAAGCATACAATTCACTATTAATTACTTATTTAGCAAAGGTTCCAAATAATTCGCAGTGAATAAATAAATTTTATATTTAGTACACTATGAGGTCACACTGTAATTAAATTCGCACTAAAGCTGCATATGTCATAGGTACATATATTTTAGTAGGTGCTTTTTTTATAGCATTTTTTGTAACGATGGTAGCTCAGTTAGTAGTGTGTACGGACGTCGCGCTGAGGGACGTGACTTCGGAGCTACCTACAGTTGAGCTTTCGGTGAAGGAAAAGATCGTGATGAAACCACAGCACGGTGATGGAGCATTTCTAATGCTCCTCTGGTTAGCTACCACCCTTAAGATGAATCGCTCCCGAAATACTTATAGATTTGTTTCAGCAGTTTCACTTGAGTTCTTTTGAGTTATTAAGCTTCCAACTTGAAGTACATTGTTGGATAAACAATTGAACTGTATTTAAATTAGCGCTTCTATAGTAGATTCTGTTTTTTTTTTTTTTTTTTTATAGTTAAAGTTTAGCGTTATGGCCGCAATCTCACCAGATGTTAAGTGACGATATGGGCAAATGAGGACACGCTAAGCCTAGTGAAAGAACTGGCACTCAAATACAACTGCCGGAACATACCTAAGGTATTTGGCGACAGATTTTCAACTTGAGGGGTGTTAGCTAGCCAGGCGGGTGTTAGAAAAAACTCTACCACCATGATATGGTTTCATCACAATGTTTTCCTTCACTTAAGCTCAATATAGGTGGAATCTAACTCACGTCCCTTGACGCGGCGTCCGTACACACTACCAACTGAGCTATCATCGCTATACTGTGTAAAACCGTTATTACGAATTATCGATAAATGAAATGCACTGGATAATATAATCTCTGCACGTTTCCGTAGCATCTGAATCTCGAACGCAACCGTATAATGGATCTAAGACAATGCGATCGGTACCTTCCGTCCAATTTGGAACACTTGGGCTTAGCTCATAACAATATCCAGGATCTCAACGAGATCTGCCATTTGGTGCATTTGGGAAAATTGGACAGTTTCACTATACAAAGCAACCCGTGTGTAGCGATGACCGGGAAAGACAAACTGTATCCTTTATAACAAATTATTTTAATATTACGTAGATTAAAAATCTATTCCAAAAGGGCTGCACCGATGTTTCGTTTCCAGGCATTCGATAGCGATCGGTTGTTTGTTCTCGAGTGATAGAAAAATAAAAATGTAATTTATTATTTCTTTATTAACTATCTTTTCCCGCGGCTTCGCTCGCGTTATAGTTGATTCTGTCAAACAATTCTACTTGTCGATTGATCCAGATTATTAATTACTATCTGTGTCCACGACTCCGCGTTGAACTAAAATTTTATTTAATCATTTTCATTAAAAAAATGCTATAGTGGGCTAATATAACATTTCGATGGTGAAAGAATTTTTGAAATCGGTCTAGTAGTACTTGAGTTTATTCGTTACAAACATAAATACAAATCTTTCCTCTGTAAAATATTAGTATATATATAGAAAAATCGAGTCCAAAAAAGGATGCACTGAAGTGCAGGATTCCGATTAGCCCAATGGTACCTCTGTAAGTTTGATAGCGGAAGGCTGTTTGTTCCCGAGTGATAGCAAAATAAATATTAAAAAAATTACGTAACGTGCCATATTTTTATAACCGGACTAAAAGATATAAAATAAAAGATTGTTAACGAAACACATGGGGCGCCTGTTTATAGTTATGTATTTTTATTGTATATTTATTATTATCTGATTTTTATGGTTATGCGAATGAAATTTTGATGTATGTATTCTGCTTATCTGTCAGTATTAAAATAAATTCCTTTTCCATAGCTTTATCTCCTACTTTTCGTGTCACGCATTGTCATTCACTCTTCAGCTATGGTCCAAATGTTAGTTTAAAATCAATTATAAAATTCCATCAAGACAGGCATAAAAGAAAGAAAGACATACGTACTGTATCGGGAAAAAATATTAAATAATTTTTATATCGAACGAAGTCGCGGGGACACCAGCTGTTTTGTCATAAAGTCCATAATACTAGGTATAGCCGTATCATCAGATTCAAATTGACGGTTGTGTATTAGCATCATGTTTTCTTAACTATATATATATACAGCGGTTTCGACTACCGTCCGTTTGTGCTGAACTGGATTATGAGCGTAAAGACGATAGATGGTTTCGTCGTTACTGCAATAGAAAGGTGCGGGCTAAATATTCTTAAAGACCTTTTAAACACTAAAGACACCTAAGTTCATTTACAGGTTGACCTTTTGAAATTTATTTTCAGTCTTAACTAGCTACAGGAGATATTTGTTTGACGAAACAGATTATTTAGCATGAAATAAATAAGAATTATTTATAAGAAATATCGTTGAGTATTTGGAAAAAAAATTAAAACGATGATGACTTTGTTGATAGTTTTTAAAGTCTTTGTGCCCATTAATGTGCGTTCGAATCTTCGCAATGTGCTTGAGTTTTCGGTGAAGAAAAAATTCGAGTGAGACCATAGCATGGTGGTAGGGCTTTTTCTAATGCCTGCCTGGCTAGCTACCACCCTTAAGTTGAAAAGGTGCTGCCAAATACCAATAGAATATATTCGTTATTTACAATTCCTTTTACATTGTTATGCATTCGATTTAATTCTGTGAAACGCAGATCCGTTTGTTAAGTAGTCTGATGGCTCTATTGGCTGCGACACCGTAATACCAATGTAGCCAATATCGTTAATCCCAGTTGTGGTTCGATCAATCAAATTTAATATGAAATATAAGAAAACCAATTTATGTGTACCAGTTGTCGCCCGATAGTCGATATTCAATCATAAATTATTTAAATTATAAGTTAGAACATTATTCTAAGATTCTGTTGTCAAAGATTCGTATTAATTAATTTATAGGGTTATGTTTGATATTCAGTAAAGACAAATAATTTTAATCATGAATCTTTTCTCAATTTGACCGCAGACTTTAACAATAAACAAAAGCGTATATATACGTGTGTGTGTGTGTGTGTGTGTAAAATACGTAGTAGAGTGTGTAATTATTTTTTTAATTGAATTTATATATTTTTATGTATAATTTGAAAAATATATTAGCATTCTACACTCCGTCTCTCTTTAAATTATAAGTGTGCAAAATTTCATACTCCTCCGTCCAAACAATTTTCGTAAAAAGCGGTACAAAGTCTTTGCTTCGCATATTAATATATAGATAAAATATAAAAAAAAATATATTATCAGTTTGAAAGCGGAATGGCTGTACAGTCAAGGTAAAGGCAGGCATTACCATTCCGGGCAGCATCTGGAACTCTGCGAGTATCTTTCCACCACCTGTCCTCTCACTGCTGACGCACTAGAGACTGAGGATCAGAGGAAACTGAGACTTATATTGAGCAAGGTATGATTTTAAATTAATATTTTAATTTTTTTATTCATCTTATTATCCTGTTCCCAAAGGCGGAAAACGTTTTCTTCCACCACAAATCTCTGTCAGCCGCCATCCCTTAATTTACTCCCTTTTCTCTCATTTAATTCCTCACACACTATCCATCTTTTCTTTGGTCTTACTTTACCTTTCCATCCTTCGACGTTCACATCCATTACCTTTCTCACCAAATGTCTCTCCTCCTTTCTCATAGCATCTCCAAACCAAGGCAAACGGTTCTCTTTCAACTTCTCTACCTCTGATGCCACTTTGAATTCCCCCTAACATACTCATTCCTGACTTTGTCCATTCTTGTAACACATCCTTATTTCTGCTGCATGCAATCAACATTCGTGCGTCTTCTATTCAAATGGATAAGAAACGGTAGTAATTATACGTGCGAATTTTGATAAAATCACGAGTTGTGTCGTAAATCAGTGCTTTAGTAATTATAATACATTGGGAATTTCACTAGAGTTGTTCTTTGCAGGAAAAATCTTGATATGATATCTTTCTATTTAAAAATTTCGTGATACGTTGTTTGCCCGAGACGAATTCCTAAACTACTGAACCGATATTAAGCAAATTTTGCGCACTGTGTGCAATTTAATTCAGCTTGAGAGATAGGATACTTTTTATCTCGATAAGCGATAATTATCGCGATAGATGTCGTTGTAATTGAATACTCTAAAAGGCAGAACAAGGTCCGCCAATTCATCTAGTAGTTGCGTCAGAAACGATTTATTCAAAAGCATTGCAATCAATTTCTAACGTGAAATTTTATCCTTAACTCTCTTATTCTCAATTCTCTTGAAGAATTTCTACTTAAAATATAGTTAACAGTCGGACTACATTTTTAACATTCAACCCGCAACTTATATTTTTGAAGCGATGATAGCTCATTGGTATTTTGTACGACCTCGCGTCAAGGGACGTGAATTCGAATCCAACCACCTACAATGAGCTTGAGCTTGGTGAAGGAAAACATCGTGAGGAACCCATAGCATAGTAGTAGGGCTTTTTCTAATGCCTGCCTGGCTAGCTACCACCCTCAAGTTGAAAATCTGCCGCCAAATATCAATAGGTGTGTTCCGACAGTTGCATTTGAAAGCCAGTGCCTCCACAGGCTTAGCGTGTCTACCAACTTAGGCCTTATCGCCTCTTAGCCTCTCAGGTGAGATTATGGCCATAACGCTAAACCTTAACAATAAAAAAATATATTTTGACAGAATATATATAAAAATAAATCTATAATATTATGTCTTTTCAGGCACAACATCATCAACAACAACTGAAAGATCAAAACCACAGTCCGTTGAAGACGAAACTGCAGTCACCTCGGATGCAGTGTAAGTTGCATCTCTTCAGTTTTTTACTAATACATATATGAATTTTAAAGCACTCTCGAGATATATCAATCATTTTTATTCACGTATTTATGTGAAACATTTAAAACGGCGTATCGCCACGGCTTACGTCGCCACACTATGTGATAGTATAAGTAGTGACTAAAAAGAAGAATCAAGTTGTCTCCATTTAATTTATGTATTAAATTAATATAAATTTATATTAAATAAATAATCATATTTACCTTTAAAAACATCTCAGTACTTTACAATTTTTAATTGTGGCATATTTATTTTCTTTCATGAGCTATCTCTTTAACCCATTACTAGCCAATGCCCCAACTTGGGAGCCATTTGAAAATTGCTTTCTTTTAATAACTACAGCTTCTAAATATCATAAAGCATATTCCGTCAATGTATTAAACAGACAAAAATAAATAATGACAGTTATGGTCAAAAATACAGTTAATTTCACTTTATTAGTGTTTTTGAAATATGTTGGGTAAAGTTTATGATTTGTACAAAATGTTATTATTTCCATGGAATAGCAGTATTTATTATAAATCACCTAGAAATATTTAATCATTACTTCAAAAGCGCTCGACGGAAAAACAAGCTTATATACTAAAACAGCCCTTACTATAGGTCCATAACTATATACAACTATATCCCAGAAAACCTTAAAACCGAAGGCAATGGTAATCAAATTGAAAAATAAGTTTAAAGACTTTCTAGTAAATAAATTTTTAGAATTTATGAATGACCTAATGTTTTAGAACAATTTAGATGTAAATAAATAATTCGTACAAATAATGGTTATATTACAGTATTAAATTATGCTTGACGTTTCACATCTTCCAAACGTCTCGCGAAGGCTTATTTTATTATTATTACTATATTTATATTAACCCACGTTCTTGTATATTTGTCCGGGTGGAATTTTACAATGAATTTTAAACTGACTTCCCAATGAACTAGATAGTTTAAATTTAGACGATAGCTCAGAAGTGTGTGACATTCCATGAAAATGTGAAAAAATTGTTTTGTTTACTTTTTTGATAAGTGATTTATAATCGATTTATAACTAACTTCTTGGTCCGCTATATATTTAAATATAATTCAGATCTAACTGATAGATTAATAAAATTTCATTCACATTAACCTAAAAAGCAGAAAGTAATAATAAAATAAAAATATTTGTTTATTTACACTTTCATATACAATTTGTAAAGAAGGCGGACTTAATGTCTGTGGCATTCTCTACTAGTCAACCTTGAGGTGGTGCAGAGATGTTCTAAATGTTCAATATTCAATAGTATAATTTAGGTAAAATATTAAATGTATTCATATAAAAAAAAAAATGTTTTTATAAAAGAATAACAATGGATCATGTTTTAATAAAGTTGAATGAAAAAGAGAAAATATTTTCATACAACAGCGCGAATATCATCGCGGCACATGGGCCGGTCACCCGACCGTCTTAGCTCGAGCTATCACTCGGCCTACTCGAAATCGAACTCGCCTTCGAACATGAGCTCATCTTATACTGGCGAGCTGCCGGGAGTGCCGTCTAGCATGAGCCAAAGCTTCGATTCTCCCGGCCTCATGTACGCGCTCGACAAACGGGAACAACGGGAAAAGATGCTGAATAAAGAAGGTTAGAGTTTTAGGGCTGAAACTAGCGATTATGATACTTTCTGAAATATATCGATTCTCGTATCGATTCAAATCGATATCAAATAAATCGATTATCCAAAAAATTTAGATCCAAATGATCGGTTCATCACAAATCGATTTTTTTCGATTCGCTATTTTTTATAGTTAAGGTTTAGTGTCATGGTCATAATCTCACCTGATGTTAAGTGACGAAGTGGCCAAATCTGGTGCACACGTTAAACCTAGTGGAAGGATTGGCTCTCAAGTTCAACTGCCGGAACACGCCTAAATGTATTAGGTGGCAGATTTTCTATTCGAGGGTGGTAGCCAGCCAGGGGGACATTACAAAAAGCCTTACCACCATGCTATCATCATGATGTTTTCCTTCACCGAAAACACAAGCCTATTGCAATTGTATTCGAACTCACGTCCCTTGACGCGGCGTCCGTACATACTATCAACTGAGCTATCATCGTTTTAAATTTTCACTAACCAATTTCAAATCTGGTTTTATTGATTAATAAAAAACTTTTTTTTTTTTGGTCCTTAGGTTTTGGAGCACATGAACAACAATTTCATTTAATTTTAAGTGACGACGTGGTCTTAACTCGTTTTTATCCATATTTAATCTATGAAAATGAATTTAAATAGTCTTTCCTATCATACTTCATGTAGAAGAACCTTCTTATATTAGAAGTCTTCAAGACTTATTGAAACGAAGAGTTCAGTTATTAATCATTCCCTTTTAAGTAATATACTTATAAAGTAAAGTTCTTCTTTTAAAGTAATATACTGACGTTACTTCATTTGGCTTATTTGATTTGAAATTGTTACCGCAGCTTATAAATTTCTAAAACGTTAAAAGTGTCCCCCTTAAATATCCTTTTTAAGATATCCTATATTTTAGTTCCTAATATTCTTTAACAGCCTCGAAATTCTAAACTATTAGATCCATCCAATACGTTTAACATTACAGATCAACCAAAACCAGTGAACCAGTCACTGGAAGCTGCGTCTAAGATGGTACCTGTCCCAGAGTCCTTGATGAGTCCAGATTACCAAGATCCCATGTACGACATCCAAAGGCCAACACCTAAACCGAACTCCATGAACAGCGTCTCCTCCCAATCCAGCAACAGCAGCCTGCAGGAGGACAAGTCCAAACCCTCGAACCCAATCAGCAGGAACATAAGAGGCTCACCGAAGCTAACCAAGAGTGCCACGGCCTCCCCTAAACTGAAGACCAGGGTGGAGCAACGAAAGGGCAGTCTCAGCAGACTGGACCTGAAGGAGGACAAGAAATTGAACGGCATGACCAAAAACAACCCGGATGATATAGAACAAGATAAATTGGAGACAATAAAGCTGGCTTCGAACCAACGGAGGCAGAAGAAGATGAGCGTGGAGTCGATGGCTGCGGTCACGATACAAAAGATGTGGCGCGGGTATCGAAGCCGGAACCTGAATAAGGACACCCTGCGTATCCTCCACGCTATACAAGCTGCCAGAGCCAGGCAGCATATACAGTGAGTAGCTTTTACATACTTATAACTGGACCATATGAACTCGCTAAGCTTTAAAATACAATTTAAGGATAGCGATGATGCGATGATAGCTCAGTGGTAGTGTGTACGACTTTGCGTCGAGGGACGCGAGTTCGTATCCAACCACCTACAATGGGCTTGAGCTTTCAGTAAAGGCAAACACCTTGAGGAAACCATAGCACCTTGGTAGGGCTTTTGTAATGACCTCCTGGCTAGCTACCACCCTCAAGTGGAACGTCTCTCGCCAAATACCAATAAGTGTGTTCCGGCAGCTGCACCTGAGAGCCAGTTCCTCCACAGGCTTAGCGTGTCCACCAACTTGGACCGTATCGTCACTTAAGATCAGGTAAGATTATGGACATAATGTTAAAACCTTAACTATAAAAAAAAACATGAAAATGGTGCGGTCGAAGAGTCTGCAGTGTGAAAAAAAAAACGCGCTAATCTGATGAACTACGTGACGGATTTCATATATTTTATTTATTGTATTTGATAGAGAAATAATCTAGGAAGGTCTTAAGGTATTTAATATAACTCCACCACCAATAGGAGTAAAACTGTATTTAAAAAGTTACAGAAACAGTCAAAGTATATTAAATAATTTTCAGTTCCATGCGAATGCAATCCTGGTCACAGTTGGTATCAAATAATAACATATAACTCTAGTATAGTTTAAAAAAAATGTGTAACATAAAATTTGATTCAGTCGCAGTTTTATTTATAAGTAGATTATTTCTCATTTCGTAATTCTGTTATATTAAGTAACTGCTTTCAACCTCGTTCACGTGGAACTGAATGTTTTTTAATTATAATTTTTACCTGTTTTTCTAACCATTTTTTAATACAACTATATTCTTATTGACGGTAGCGCGATATTAAATAGCCTAAAACCTTCCATAATTATTGTTCTATCAAATACAAAAATATTTTTTGTAATTTGAGTGGCAATTCTTAATATTAGTGCAAATAAATAAACAACTTTCTCACACTATAATATTAATATAAAATCTGGAACAATATTCCACCACCTTTGCAAATGCAACCATCAGTACACACATTCAAATATAAAATGAGGGAATACATGCTGAATTTACAATTTATTAAATTTTTACATAGATTACATAGAGCATATTTTTAAATTAAATTTTTACTGACTTAATCTACCTACTGAAATGTTTTAATTACCATATTTAATTTGTATAAAGTGTGCATTCTGAAAACTTAACTCTTATTTACCTAATCACCTATATATTCATCACCACTAACAAATGTAGTTGTAAAACAATGTTGTAGTAGTACGCGAGCTTATCCTCTCGTTTTGATCTAAGGCCACGAGTATCAATGTAATTAAACTATCTCCAGGTCCAGCTGAAAACCAGCGCTATAACAGTTTGCCATAGCACATGCTGAGCTTGGGTCCTTTTTTGATGTTATATAAAGATTTTAGTTTGTAGACTCTAAATAAATGCTCTTTGTTTCTTCCTATATAGAGTATGAATTGGCATTTTTATTAGTAAATAACTTGAATGTTACATTGGTATATGTGTAATCAAATCAAACTGCTTATTTCTCATAAATAATTAAATTATTTCTTTCAGTCATATAAGTACTATAGTACTGTTGAATATAGTTCTAACAAAATATTAAACATGGTACCGATACTTTACACATCAAATATGCTTAAACGAACAATTGTGTCAGAGATGGAGACCATTTTTTTTTAATTATTATACTAATAATATTTTAAAACAAGCTTTTGCAATACTCATGTAAGGTAAATTGATGATTTACTTATGGGACAATTACAGGAGACTGACTTGTGACATGGAAGCGACCAAAGCCGCTTTGGAGAGTGAAAGGAAAATACAACAACTGCAGATGCAAGCTATCAATGCTCTCTGGAAGAAAGTCTCCACGCTACAGGCAACTGGTAAGTACTTATTAAGCATATTAAGTTAATAACACTTAAAAAATAAAGATGCGGATTGAGTTTCTTGCCGGTTCTTCTCGATGACTGCGTTACTTTCCGAATCGGTAGTAGTTTTGACGTTCATAAGCGACTTCTTAGGGCCTAAATTGAATAAAGATTTTTGATTTGATTTGATGTATGTTTAGTGTCATTAGTGTGGCATTAAAATAATAGTTTTTTTTTATGTTAGGAAATATATGTGTACTAGGGATGGGCCAAATGTGGTTTGAACCGAAAAAGAACGTCGGCCGAACCTCCTGTTAAAAAAAAAAATAATAACCAGCTTCTGTTAATTTTTAAATAAGCCAGATTGGATAAAAGCATTGATTTATTAAGTTTAAATCAGCCTGGTGTCCCTTAAAAGTGATTTTTTTAAATTAAAGATACACGTTATACTTGAGTAATTTATTTACACTACTTACTGATATTTGTTAGAAGAATACCAATTTGATTGCTAAAATTAGTGCGATCAAACACGCAAAAAACAATTCCGCTTTTTAGTATTAACTAGTTGTGCCCGCGACGTCGTTCGCGGGGATGTCGAAAACTAAAACGCGTCGATTAGGTACATGGCACAGTCAATATCCGTGTTATATAATGATACCAAATACACAACGTCATCTATCGAATATGGAGTTCAACTGACAACATTAGTTCTATTATGACGTGTCAAGTAACTGAATTCCGTGCGTTAGAAGAGTTTAAATTCATTTTATCTAATATTTCGCTATAGAGTGAACAGATTGCGATGAAATAAAAACTAAGTAATACTCCAAGTTACGTGCAATATTTACGTATAAAAGTTATCTATCTATATGTAAATAGTTATTTGAGTTGATACGTGCACAGACAGACAGACAGAATTTTTAAAAATGCTGGAAATGTGTACTATTGGTTATCCTTTAAAGCCCTGGATATATATTTTTTTTGTTATATTTTCGATGTACAAAAAGGACTTTTCTACAAATTTATTATACGTATAGATATAGATGTAATTAGAATGTATATGTTTTATTATATTTCCAGAGAGCAAACAGAAATTGTCCGATTCAGAGGACAACGGTGACGCATTACGACAGTTAACTGAGACCTGCTTCAGTCTTCAAGCTCAGGTCAGTTTCTCATACGTTTTGATAATACGCTAGCTTTGCCTGCGACTTTATATGTACTCTAATTATGCTCCCAGTAATTTTTGGCGTTAGTTTTTACCACCTACATTGACCAATATATCTTTTAGACGTGAAAGGCAGTATAACGTTTTCCAGTCAAGAGCCAGTGTAATTGATCTTAAATATGAGCGTGGCATACAATTTTTTGTTATAGTTAAAGTTAGGTTAGTTCTAGTTTTTATGCCCCTTAACGCGGAGTCTATACAAACTACCACTGAGCGATCATCCCTTCGAAATGTGTTAAATAAATACTAGGGAACTATTGATCAGTGTAAAATTAACCGATCATATTAATGTATGTCTAAAAATATAGTTGTTATTAGCTGACGCTGTCCATAGACAGATTGTACGTTTAGGATTGAAGCGATGAAACTATGGTACATTTAACATAATTATTAAAGTGCCGACACTGTTTACATGTATGCTTGTTTAATTATCGTTAGTGAAATAAAATAAGCACAAGGTGTCAGCTGTACATGTAATACTTGGTTGGAAGTAAATAACTTCATGAAATGTAGTTTCTTGTAAGTAAAAGGCATAAATATGAATTAGGAATGTAAAATACAATCGTTGTGGTGGTGTTCTAGGTGGTGGAACTGCAGGGCTGCATGCAGGAGGTGCTGAGGGCGGTGTCGGGGCGGGCCCAGGCGGAGCCCGTCGCCACGCAGACCGACATCACCGCCATCATCACCCCGCAGGTGAACTATTCAGCGACGATAGCTCAGTCGCTACTGTCAACTGGGGGTGGCGATTCCTTCTCTAAAAGATCGATTCTTGTATCGATTTAAATTGAAACCAAATTAATCGATTAAAAAAAAATTGAGTTTATGCAGTACGATTATTTTCGATTCCCTTTTCGTGGTTATGTTATCGATATAAACCCAATAATAGAGTACAAAAAGAACACTACAATAATCGAAATCGATATTTAAATAATCGATATTTTAACATTCGTACACTAATTAAATATTTGTTTACAAGTACATCAAGTAGATATATATGTCGCAAATGTATTGGTTACGTAAAATACTTTTGATATATTGCCATTACTATACATGTGTGTCGGTAAAACATATAAGCAATTGTAAATAATGCCTTATGAAAATGGATTAGTATCGAATGGCGATTTTTAAAAGTGGAATATCGACCCCCTTGATCGATTCAGAGCTGTGAATTGATTTTTTACCCTATAAAAATCAATTCTACTATTAGTTGATCACAGATCGTCATCCCTAGAGTGAACGGAATCGGCGTCAATGGATGTGAATTCGAATCCACCTGCAACGAGCTTGAACGTCCGCCCGGTGAAAGAAAACATAGTGAGGAAACCATAGCATGGTGGTAGGGCTTTTTCTAATGCCCCCCTGGCTAGCTACCACCCTCAAGTTAAAAATCTGCTGCTAAATACTTATAGGTGTGTTCCGGCAGATACACCTGAGTGCCAGTCCCTCCACTAGGCTTAGGATGTCCACCCCTCTTGGGTCACATCGTCACCGAAATTCAGGTGAGATTGTAACCATAACGCAACCATAACATTTAACATATATGATATCAATATATATATAAAAAATTATACACAATTAATGGTCAGAGTATCGATAAATGTGAAAACGAAACTAATATTAATTAATTTTATTCACAAATAATGATTTTGTCATGCATTACAGTACAATGACTTTCGAAAAGCAAAATATACTGTCATACCAAAATTTTAAGTTTGCTCTTTTAGTGTCACTTCTCGAGGAGTGACTACTTTTTAGGTATCGAGACCTTTCATGATTCTAGGTATTTATAAACTGGGGTGACGCGGTGATTGCCAAGCAGGTGACCCGTGTCACCCCAGAAAGGCGACAGATGGCCGTGGGGTTTTAGTGGGTATTTCTATCCTAGTCCCTCCGGGCTGGGAGGGAATGCATAAACAAATTTCCCCACGTGAAAAAAAAACAGGTATTTATAAAAGCTTTGTTGTAAATATTGTGTGCAGGAGGAGAGGAGCACGTGGCTGCGACGCCCTCAGTCCCTCCCGCTGTCCGCAGCGACGGTGACGCCGCCCACGCCCACGCCCCTCGCCGTGCAGAGGGACATTGTGTGAGTCCATCTTATTGGCATTCTTTACTTCTATTATACCCTAAAAATCATTTCCAGAATGATCCTGGCTTAATAGTGAAGCTGAAAAATATTGAACTGAATTTTTACTTTTAATTCCTTTTAAACTCTTAACGAACTCTCTAGAATGATCGCGACTTTATTATGATGTCAACTCATATAATGTTAAATAAACTCCTATCCATTACTCTGTCTAGGGCTTTGTTATAGCGTACCTACTAACAGCTTATCCACTAACATCCTATATACTATTATGATGTCAACTCATAGAATGTTAAATAAACTCCTATCCATTACTCTGTCTAGGGCTTTGTTATAGCGTACCTACTAACAGCTTATCCACTAACATCCTATATACTATTATGATGTCAACTCATAGAATGTTAAATAAACTCCTATCCATTACTCTGTCTAGGGCTTTGTTATAGCGTACCTACTAACAGCTTATCCACTAACATCCTATATACTATTATGATGTCAACTCATAGAATGTTAAATAAACTCCTATCCATTACTCTGTCTAGGGCTTTGTTATAGCGTACCTACTAACAGCTTATCCACTAACATCCTATATACTATTATGATGTCAACTCATAGAATGTTAAATAAACTCCTATCCATTATTCTGTCTAGGGCTTTGTTATAGCGTAGCTACTAACAGCTTATCCACTAACATCCTATATACTATTATGATGTCAACTCATAGAATGTTAAATAAACTCCTATCCATTACTCTGTCTAGGGCTTTGTTATAGCGTACCTACTAACAGCTTATCCACTAACATCCTATATACTATTATGATGTCAACTCATAGAATGTTAAATAAACTCCTATCCATTACTCTGTCTAGGGCTTTGTTATAGCGTACCTACTAACAGCTTATCCACTAACATCCTATATACTATTATGATGTCAACTCATAGAATGTTAAATAAACTCCTATCCATTACTCTGTCTAGGGCTTTGTTATAGCGTACCTACTAACAGCTTATCCACTAACATCCTATATACTATTATGATGTCAACTCATAGAATGTTAAATAAACTCCTATCCATTACTCTGTCTAGGGCTTTGTTATAGCGTACCTACTAACAGCTTATCCACTAACATCCTATATACTATTATGATGTCAACTCATAGAATGTTAAATAAACTCCTATCCATTATTCTGTCTAGGGCTTTGTTATAGCGTAGCTACTAACAGCTTATCCACTAACATCCTATATACTATTATGATGTCAACTCATAGAATGTTAAATAAACTCCTATCCATTATTCTGTCTAGGGCTTTGTTATAGCGTACCTACTAACAGCTTATCCACTAACATCCTATATACTAACAGCTTACTCACTTACAGCCTACTACTGACAGTCTATTAACTAACAATCTATACACCAATAACTTATCAACTCATAGTCGATCTACTAACAGTTGACTTAATAACAGCGTGTCCACTAACAGCCTATGTACTAACAGTCGGCCTACTAACAGCCTCCCTACTAAATTCATTAACAGCATTGGCCCCATTTTTTTTAGTTTAGACTTAGCGTTGTGGCCGTAATCTCACCCAATCTTAAGTGACGATACGGCCCAAGTCTGTGGACACGCTAAACCTCTGGAGGGACTGATTCGCAAGTACAGCTGCTAGAACACACCTATAGGTATTTGGCAGCAGATTTTCAACTTGAGGGTAGTAGCTAGTCAGATGGGCATTAGAAAAACTGTTTTTTTTTCTTTTTTTATACTTAAGGTTGAGCGTTATGGCCATAATCTCACCTGATCTTAAGTGACGATATGACCCAAGTTGGTAGACACGCTAACCACGTCTTACCAGCATGTTATGGTTTCCTCACGAAGTTTTCCTTCACCGAAAGCTCAAGCTCATTGTAGGTGGATTCGAATTCACGTCCCTTGACGCGAAGTCGTACACATAACCACTGAGCTACCATCACTGCAGAGTTATCATCGATTAAAAAATGCACTGTCAGTACAGTAATATTCTTAAAGAAGTCAATAAAGCTAATTTAAACGGATTTTATCGCGGTTATTTATTAAATTTTGATCCCGACGTTTCGAAAGCTTTTCAGCCTTCGTGACCACGACATCAAAATTTAATAAATAACCGCGATAAAATCCGTTTAAATTAGTTTTATTTCAATGAATAATATTCGCGTAAACCTAAGAAATCATTAAGTCAATAAAGTGCAATAATATTGTAGAGAGAAAACAAACGAAGCGGGCGCTCTCGGTATAGAGCGAACCGAGTCCGTCATCGAGGAGGAATCGAATCTTGTACAGCCGAGAGACAGGGACGTGCTCGTCGACTGACCGCACTTCCAACCCTATCGCAGTCACGATAGATATTGTTTTCGTGTAACACTAAACCATAGCTTGAGATTGTAAACTGGGCTTGATTAGTTACTGATGATATCGAGGTTACATACTAAGGTATAGTTACGTACGTGTGACATTTTTATATTGTCATAATGGGATATTGAAGTCAAAAATTATTTTTTATTTATTTATATCTCAAGTTGTGCAGAGATGATAGCTCAGTGGTAGCGTGTAAGACGTCGCGTCAAGGGACGTGAGTTCGAATCCACTTCACCTTCAATGAGCTTGGGCTTTTGGTGAAGGAAAATATTGTGAGGAAACCATAGCATGGTGGTAAAGCGTTTTCTAATGCCCGCCTGGCTAGATACCACAGTAAAGTTGAAAATCTGCCGCCAAATACCAATAGGTGTGTTCAGCCCGTGTCTACCAACTTATCAACAATAAAAAAATAAGTTGCTCCACACAATATGCATTTACAAAGTTTCATTGAAACCGGTTGAGCCGTTACCGTGATTGACTTTATGAGATACTTATATATAAATTAGCTGTTTCCTCGACATTTTTTTTCCGTGAAACTAAACAGTTTTTAATAACGTTTTCCCGTTTTTGTAACTTTTTTCAACATAACTTTACACCTATTGGTGGTAGAGTGATGGTAAATATCCTAAAGCCTTCCCCAATGATTGGTCTATCAAAATTAAAAAGGTTTTTGAAAGCCGACTAGTAGTTGATCAGTTTAACGCGTTTAAACAAACGAACAAAAACGTTTCTACTTTAATGTAGATACCGTATGTTATATAAGAATGTCACATGTACGTTTTGTTAAGTTATTTTTATTTGCATCCGAATATCTTTATGAAATAGTAAGAAACAAAAGCGGTAATCTATCTTACTTTTTAACGTTTTTAAGTTAAACAAACAATGTCATCGGGATTTAAATCGAACGCCTTTTTTGAGTTAAGTTTAGTTGAAACTGTCAGAAAATGTGTTAGCCAGTGTTGATTCAATACGATTCGTATCCATAAACTATCGATTATAATATTCGATAATATGATATCACAAAAGTATTTTTACAGATTTTGTGTTTATTCTTGACTTTGATACGCATAAAACTGGAGAAACTGAATTTGCTAAATATATGATAAAATTATACCATCGAAATAAAACTGATTTAAATGGATTTTATCGCGGTTAATTATTAATTTTGATCTCGGCCACGGGGCGGACTGAGGTGGAGATTGTCCAGAAAAGTCAATGTTACAGTGCATCTACCTTCACTTAATCACTTCTAAATTAGTTTTATTTCGATGAGTAATATTCGCGTAAACATACGAAATCATTATAAAATTATACCGAGAAAGTTCGAGTTATTCAATAATATTATCATTCGTTTATGTGTTGCTTGTATAGTCTTACTGGAATTTTATGCAAATTGCATGTTAAATACAATAATCCAGTCGAATAATCCAGTTGTTATAAACAAATTTATAGAGCATATTGAATAAAAACGCAATTACATTCCGAACGCATAATTATTAATTGAAGTATCGATCGGTTTTGATTCGTGTCAAAACGTTCGAATAGAGTCATGGACTAAGTTCCGATTACTGACCCTTAAAATATATCTTCAGTCGTTCCACATGACGAGACGCGGTCGTTGGGGTCGCGGCTGATACTTTAATGACAATCTTCATGACAAAGTTGACTCTACTAAGCTAATAAAGTTCTAACACTCCCAAGCAACTAGAAATCAAATCAAATCATTTTTTTATTAAATTTATGTCCTAAGAAGGCGCTTATGAACGTCAAAACTACTACCGGTTCGGAAAGTAACGCAATTATCGAGAAGAACCGGCAAGAAACTCGGATCTGCATGTTTATAACGTTTCTAGGTACATTTATCACATAATGGGTTAATGTTTGCATTTAAAATAGTTACTAGCGGATGCACAGAGAGCGGTGTCAATTCCAGACATCACCATCGTACACTTTTGATCCACCGTTTAATATCTTTTTGACATGGTTCTTGAATTTACTGAAACGGGGAAAACCGCGGCTTTAAACACTCTAAATGGAACCTAGCAACAATAAATCATATCCCAAATCTGTTGATCATAACTTGCTTAATCTGAAAAACGATTAAAGATCCCGTTATTTAATTTTTTTTTTGTAAATGTTTAAATTTCGTACATATCGCACATCCGCCTCAAATACTAAAACCCCTACGACCATGCTATGGTTTCCTCACGATGTTTTCCTTCACCGAAAACTCAAGCTCGTGGTAGGTGGATCCAAACTCACGTCTCTTCTTGGGAAGTTAGTACACACTACCACTGCGCTATCATCGCATCGCATTCATTCAAATATATCTATCGCACTTAGTAATATAGAGTAAAATATTAATTATTTTGCTAAAAACTCTAAATTGACGTCTCCACTCATAATCTTGTTTTTTCTATATTTCCACCAAAGATAATAATTCTACGCTTCACACAGTATATATTATGTTTCAGAACATTACCAAAAAATAGAAAAATATTTGTTATTTTTTAAAAAATCTCTATAATAAGATATACACGACACAAATATACAGTAAGATTTAATAAAAGTACGTGCTTAATGTCGCACGACAATTAAATTAGAAATAAAAATACATATTTAATAAATATACCGAAAAATTATTATTGTGAAACGAATTATTTAAGAAACTATTTGATGTTCGTAAATTTATAATAATTATAGCAACGCTTGTAAAGTGCACATGGCAACAAAATTCGATAATTATTCTTTTCCTACAAAATTGTTAAAAGTTAAAAATCTTGTTTGATAATAAAAATATATGAATAATATAGAAACAGTTACTTAATTGACACTTTTCTTATCTGAATTTCTACAATGTAAGCGTAAATAATATGAAGAATTAACAACAAGTATGTTGAATATAATAACAATTGATACAAAAAATAAAAAGATGATAAGAATGAATGAAGAATGATAAGAAAATGATACAAAAAAAATTACAAAAATAAAAAGATTCCGTAACAACGTACTATCGATGCATCTTAACCTATCAGTAGATCAGTGTTTTTACAATACATAAAATAATAATTCCAAAAACACTATGCACTCGCATATACAAAGTCTGATCTACTTATTTCCACACCTAGACATCATAATATACTAATGATAGATTTTTACTCGTGAAAAATTCTATCTATTAGATATAAATAAATTAAACTTTTAACCTAGCGACAGCATGATATCAATAAATCGAATATTGAATGATTAAACTCATCTTACGATTGAAGGTTAATCATTCTAATTAGAAATCGAGAGAGGCTTCTGTCTTACAATCACAATATTAAGTACAGAAAGGCTATGTATATTTTTAAAGTTATCAATTCATACTTCTTTATTTATAATTCGTTAGGTTATTTTTGTATATTATGATTGAAGATAACGTCTGTTTAAATAAACTGGAAAGGTAAAAATTGTATAAATATTACATTTTACCCAGTTTTTTTATAGTACTATTGGAGTATTAGATTATCAATGTCTTTACAATTCTAATAAACTACGCAAGAAAATATAAGTAATGAAAATAAACATAATTTGGGTATCATCGCCTATTTCTGTTGTATCTATTAATAATTATTATTTTTGTTGCTGACTGTACTCTTAGAACACGTGACGCCACGAACGCGTATTAGCTCAAATTATATTAGACGAAATTTAAAAAACTCGGATAAAGACGCGAATACACGACTGAAAATTGGGAAACATTAGACTAAGTCGCTGGCTTTAAGATGGTTTATTTTATACATTTTTTTAGCTTAAGCTTTGGAAACTTTTGATGTTTGGCGATATTTATATAAGTACTATTAGTTCTAAGCTTATTTTGCCTGTCAGACAGTATGATAATTGCTATGTTCATTTTTTACTTTTATTGTCACAAATCTTAGGTTATATAAGTAAGTTTGAATTAACATCGCACTGTTTTTTTGTGTTTCTAAGTGATTACGACTTTATATTGGTTGTATAAGTGTAATGTACATTAAGTTTAGTAAAGACAAAGTTAACTGAAGGCAGATAACATGACAAAAGATGGCCGAAATCTCTGAATTATATAGATTTTACTTAGTGACAACTATTAAATATTATTTAATGAGCACGACTCAACATAACTTTGCCTTAAGTAATTCATATACGCAGCTTAACTATGGAAAACGTAATATCGCACTTTTAGAATTACAGTAACTTGCAACCAAAAAAGATATATATAGTGTATCGATGATTAAATTTAAACAATAATATACCCAAGTATTTGGTTTAAAATATTTCATTCTAAAAGAAAGCACTAAATGTTACAGTAATATAAGTTTTCAGCGGATCTTTCTCGAATAAATGTCAGATGTTTTTACGTAATTTAAATCTAAACGTTCGAATTATGTTGAACTATTAATAAAAAAATCGAATTTGTTCGACTGTCGATATTATTTCTCTCATCTCTAAAACATATTCTCGCTAATAAGTATAAATGAAGGCTTATTAATTCATTTAAAATAATAATTTATTTACAAAACTTACATGCATTATGGCGACTTAAGATTTAGGTTCGTTATTATATAAAAATCACTGCCATACAGTGTACGTTTTACATTTTCATATATTAATAATAATTTTAACTTTATACGAGAAAAAAAATCTTAATATTTCGTAGATATTTTCCACTGCGGAATTTACAAATGATGTCTACAAGATCTGACCATATCTTTTCCGGATTCGATTATATTTGAGGTCCATAAGAAATAATGATTTGTCACAATTATTTTCTCAAGTAGTGAGGCACTTTCTGATTATTCGATTTCTTAATGAATAAATCGAATCCTATTTCTTAAGTGTTTAACTAATAATGGCAGGAAGAGGCTTGTTAAAGTGATTGAATACATCGTTTGTATTTGAGATATTCTAAGGTCGCAGGTTTTATTTAATAATGTGCTGGCTGATGCACATTGTATATTGAAGTGAAACTACCCATGGGAAGGTATTGAAAATTTCATTCGCAACTTTTTTTTTGTTGGTAAAGTCTGCTCGAGGCGACTGAAGCCCGTAATTCACAAGCCAGTAAATGGTATGCAAGGTTCTACTAAACCGGTATTCTGGTTACTTGCATAATGATATACTAGTTTCTACAATCAAGCTCAATCAAACAAACTGCAATTTCCTGGTATGGTGTTTGTTTGTACTGTCATGGCTACAGCCAGAATCTCGATACAAATGCCAGTAGCTCGTTTTTACCAGTAACTGTATTCCACATTTTCACCGACTATAGTTCACCGTATAATGCTCAGTGTCACATAGTTAATTAGTATTTTTTTTTTTTATTTATACACTAAGACAATTTTATTCTTTATACTTTAAAAGAATCATGTTGATTCGTGGTTCAAAGTAAGTGTCGAAATAATTTGTGTGCTTACTTGACCAGTTTGTAAGAAATGTTCAATTTTTATTTCTAGCAGTCGATTCTACAGATTAAATAAGGAATCGAATAGTCAGTATGTTTGCTATTTGAACTGTTATTAATTTTATTAATCTAGTTAGAAAATGAAAATAGTTAAGAGCTTGAAACCAAATATATGTAACTCTTCAATTTAAAATGTGTAGTCAAATTGTACTAAGTTACAAACGAAAATTATGTTATGTCTTTAATTAAGCACCGATATTGGCTTATTTTTCAATGTAGTGTATTGATTTTTGTAATAACATTCTTTCATTTGTTTTCAAAGTACGATAGAGGGTTGTTGTTATTTGAATCTTTTTTCAATATTAAAAAAAAAGAAGGAAGTATATATGGTTTATTTTTCATTTATTATTCAGTAATGTTTTGTGTTAAATTGTAATTTTTTGATAACAAACTTGTTTTACTTAGAATTTATTTTAATTAGGATAAGTGCGAACAAAGTTGCCTTCGACTACTGAGCTTTATTTTTGTCACATATTTTTTGTATATTTTTTTTTTGTATCCGTATGTGTAAATTATTCGCGCATTTTGTACGCTTTTGTAAAACTTAGTTTTAATAATTTTACAACGTTGTAACCGTTTGAACATATATATAACATAACCGATATATCGATCAGTAAATTTTCGTTATTTACCGAATGCGAACACAAAAGACCAATAATTTTCTTTTTTTTTTTTTTGCTACGACTAATGTAGTAATTTTGTCGATAATTTCAAACTATAGTAAAGATAAATTATCGATAGTTTTTCATCATTACTTATTTTTACTACACTTGTTAACTTATAATGTATTTATATTCGATATAAGTTCAAATCGTTACGAACGATTTTGATATATCTAATAATTGCTAAGTACTAGTCATTTCTAACATCGCATTTCGTAATAAAATATGCTCTTTAATAAGTGCAATTAATTATGGTATCTCTCTATCTCTAACCATTGCACTAGAACTATTCTTAGTTTAAATTATTTGTTAATAATATTAGCTATAGTTTGTATATTTTCTTGCCGTTAATACTTTTATATTCTGCTAATTATTGCCACACATAAAGTAAAAGTTGTATACCATTTTTAATTCAGAGGTATCACTATTTGAAACCGACTAATTTGATTTAATAAAGGGTTAAATAATTAAAAATCGTCTATTGAGTGTTGTGTACGTTAAAATTAAGTATTTCATAAACATAAAAAAATATTATTGCTATTAATTGGGAGCATAATATTATAACAATTAAACTGGGTTTCTAGTATAAGATAAACATATGTACAACTATTCGGTTCGATATGTACACTGATAATTGTGGTATTGAATATAATTTTAATTTTATAACGAACTTACTGATATAGTGGATCTTTTCTGCCCTTTCCAGCAGTCAACTACAGATAGACTACAGCGCCACTGTGGCTTCCTTTTTTCAACTTCTGGTTTCTTTCCTCTTTCAGTAACAAAAAAATACTTATAATTAATTTACAATAATATAAAGTATTTTATCAGTTACAATTAAATTTTTATTAAATATATAAATAAATAAGTATCAGTGTACAAACTCGAACCGAATATCCAAAGACATTTTTGCCGTCCTTAATATTTCGATTTCAATCTTTACCCCACCTCTTATTTGTTATTCGATGTGTTAAAGCCTGTATTTATTATGTTTTATAAAACGATTTTTTAAACATTAAATGTGTTTTATTTTATTCGCCCTCGTATTTTTGTATTAACATAACAATAGAAAAAAAAAGCGAAGTTATATTGTAAGTTTTTTTTTTTTTGGTTATTTGTTTATGGCCATAATATTACCTGATCTTAAGTAACGATACGGCCCAAGTTGGTAGACACGCTAAACCTGTGCAGGTACTGGCTCTCAAGTGCAGCTGCCGAAACACACCTATTGGTATTTGGCGGCAGATTTTCAACTTGAAAGTGTTAGCTAACCAGGCGAGTTTTAAAAAAAGCCCTACCACCATGTTATGGTTTCCCCGCGATGTTTTCCTTCACCGAAAGCTCAAGGTCATTGTAGGTGGATTCGAACCGACGTCCCTTGACGCGGCGTCCGTATACACTACCACTGAACTATCTTCGCTTCACGAATTTAACTAACCCCAGCTATTATTTACCCGTGCGTTCAACAATCAATTCGCGTTCTTACATTTTATAACAGTTTTTTACATATTTAAACATAATTTTGATTATTCAAGTTCACGCAAATGTAGTCTCATATTACAATGTTTTTATTAACACACTTTCTTGTATGTCTGTCCGGGTGGAATTTTATAATTTCTTTTAACTAACTTCCCGATTTGTTAGATACTTGAAATTTGGAACATAACTCAGAAGTGGATGAGAAAATGTGAAAAAATTGATGTTTTTTTTTTTTAATAAACAAAATATAATCGACTTATAACTTCTTTATCAACGGTATACTTGAATGTAGCTCAAATCCAACTGACAGCTGAACAGAATGTATCAAAAATTCATTCACGTAACCCTAAAAAGTATATAATAATAATAATATAGAAGTTTTTTTTAATGTGCATTGTTTTTATAATGAGTTAAAAAGTGGAAAATAAAAGGTTGTAAACGAAAAACATGGAGCACATAACTATTAACATGCGCCCCATGTCAATTGTTTTCCATCTATTATTTTATTTCTAACAGACCGCGTAACTAATGGCTCGAAGGACCAGGAGTAGCGGTAAGTGAAATTATTTACTTAAATACAACAAGTAACTTATCACTTGACGTTAATTACTTTTGCTCTCTTTAATGATATTCACCAAGAGGTCTTGTTTTAGGATAATATTAGATCGGACATTGAGGATTTATCATGAGTAAATCTCCGCTCGCGGTAATATTGTTTTTTTTTTTATTATTATGCTCATTATATTTTTAACTTAAGCAAATATTATCTACAGTTTAAAACGAATCGGATAACGCAATAAAACTTTTATAGTAACTTTTTTTATCTTTCCTCTAATTCCTACAAGTTTTACGAGAAAAAATACCCTATCATCATCTCCGAGGTCCCATCATCTCTGTACCAAAAGCCATCATAATCGATTCAGTGGTTTAGACGTAAAAACGTAACAAACAAACTCGTTTTCGTATTCTTAATATTAGTAAAACTTCATGCTTAAATATAGGAGAGATTTGAAAAATAAATAAAACGATAGAATTCACCTTAATTGTATAATATACAATAATTACCATATAGTACGTAAAACTACTGTCAATTTTAATTCAGTGAGACGCGACCGCGGCCGCTCAGTAAAATGCGTACGCTGCGTACTCGTCTTCGTTTTGGTCACGAAAAAACTTTGACAAGCGCTGTCCCTGCAGCTCGTTGTAGCTGCGGTTTGAGAGCCGCACCTCCTGCAGCAGTTTCTGTATCGCTCTGTTGCCGGGGGCCAGCTTGTGTGCGTATTTGAGATCAGATAAAGCAGCCTCATAGTTCGTTAGGTGGAAGTAGGCCTGACCGCGCCGGTACAGCGCCTTCTCGTTACGCGGACCCCGCTCCAGTACCTGTTCATAACATTTATTCAACTTTCAAGCGATGATAGCTCAGTGGTAGTGTGTACGGACTGCGCGTCAAGGGACGTCAGTTCGAATCCACCTACAATGAGCTTTCGGTGAAGGAAACCGTAGCACGGTGGTAGGGCTTGATCTAATGCCCGCCTGGCTAGCTACCACCCTCAAATTGAAAATCTGCCGCCAGATACCTATAGGTGTGTTCCCTCAGTTGCACTTGAGAGCCAGTGCCTCCACAGATTTAGCGTGTCCGCAATCTTGGGCCATGTTGTCACTTAACATCAGACGAAATAATACATCAGATAAATTATTAGTAGAGACGAAATCTTTGAAAGTATTTTTTTTTTTCGTGTTTTAACGACCAGCTGCCGTATAATAAATATACTATGTTATAGTCAGCTGATTGTTATTTTTCTGTTTCGAGATATTGGGTTAGCTAGAGTATGACAAGTTTTTAGTTTGGAGGAAATGTTTAAATATATATTCTATTTTACGGAACCTTAGTTTATGTTTTAGGATACTATTCTTTGACGCGTCGCACCAATTATCGTTCGTAAAGAAATCATTAAACCAAATTCTTACTCAGGCTCCCGGACTATAAGTAGTTTTACTTATAGTTACTAATATTATAAATGTGAATATGAGTTTGTTTGTTTGTTACGCTTTCACGCCTAAACCACTGAATCGATTTTGATGTATTTTGGTATCGAGATATATGGAAACCTGGAGACGGTGGTAGGCTACGTTTTCATGCTCAAAATTTATTGGAAGTGGAGTAACGAGAGGGATAAACTTTGTATGGCGTCAAACGATTTGTTCGACACATTAATAAAAACAAGAACGGAATAAAGATAATAAATACGAACATATCATGCCCCTCCAAGAGAAACAACGTAAGCGAGAATAGCATTTTTACAGGTGACAGTTTTTAATTCCTAATTAAAAAGTATTTATGTCTTTATAAAATAATATGTCTTGTTGTTCATAATGAACAACCGATATATTAAATTATGGTTAGTGACTTACTGCTTCTAATTTACAAAGATATTTTTTAGGAGATTACAATAAATAAAACATTTTTTTTAAAGATTTCTGGCGCGTACGATATTTCTCTTTACAAGACTCGATATCGAAATAAAACTAATTTATGTTACTCTACAGTACAGTAACATGAACTTTTCTGGAAACCTCTATCTTACTCCGCCCCGTGACCGCGTTCGGAATCAAAACTAATAAATAACCGCGGTAAAATCCGTTTAAATTAGTTTTATTTTGATAAATAATATTCGCGTAAACATAAGAAATCAAGACTCGATATGTTTGTCTATGGTTAATAGACAATAATGAAACTCACCTCCGTGCAACATTTTATACATGACTTATAATCCTCGAGTTTAATATAACATGCCGCTAAATTGAGATTGCATTGTGAGGCGTAAGTCGATATTGTGTTATTTACTGAAAAGATATTTTAAAATTATTTATAACAAATCATGTTACATTGTATCTTATGTAATTACAACAATGATGGCTTGGATGGAAGAAAAACATCGTGATGAAACCATAGCATGGTGGTAGGGCTTTCCCTAGAGCTAGTTTGTCTATCTACCCACCCTCAAGTTGTAAGTCTGTAGTTAAATACCTATAGGTGTGTTCCGGCAGTTGCACTTGAGAACCATTCCCTCCACAACTTCTCTTAACATTAGACAAGATACACATACATAATAGTTCTTTCACGTAAATAAATTTAAGTCACTCTAAATAATAACTGACTACTTTTTTAATGGAATAAGGGCAAAACGAGCAAGCGTGTCACCTGATGGTAAGTGATCACCGCCGCCCATGAACATTCATAACACCAGGGAAATCATAGGTGCGTTGCCGGCCTTTATTGGAAGCACTGGCTCTCAAGTGCAACTGCCGGAACACACCTATTGGTATTTGGCGGCAGATTTTCAACTTCAGGGTGGTAGCTACCCAGGCGGGACATTAGAATGCCTACCACTCTATGGTTTCCTTAACCGAAAACTCAAGCTCATTGTAGGTGGATTCGAACTCACGTCCCTTGACGCAAAGTCGTACACTACCACTGAGCTATCATCGCTTCATATTACATTCAATAGCATAGTACTTTTATCGTTTCTAACCAAGTAACTTATTCCAAAGGTTCATGCGTCAGAAACGTTGCCTACAATGACGCTATTCAAGTACCACGAAGCATCAAAAGGGGTCTGAATGATGATCACATCAGGAGTACTCTGTTTATTTATCATCCCTATTTTTCTTTAAAAATTTAACAGAATATTATAGGCCTCTACTACCCAACTTCCTAATACCCGATTGAGAAAATAATATTCAGGGATTCCCTAAAGAGAATTCTTAATACGACGTTCTATGGTAATTTAAGAAATCATATACCAATACTTGCGTAAACGTAAGGGGGGAGTGGTAAAATATTGTTTACTTTTCCTTAAGAGGGAAAGGGCAGGGGGTCAGAATTTTCTAAAAGCCCGCTTACGTAAAAAAACCTAATACATTATAATAAAAATATATCGAGCATTTTCTGGAAAAACATCGTAAGCGATAATCGCACTTTCTATAGGAGACAGTATTTTTATTCGCAAATAAAAAGTATTTATGTATCATAAATATTTATAAAAAATAAAAATATGTTTTGTCGTTTATAATTGACCAGAGATCTATTAAAATAGTGGCTATTAAAATATTGCTTAAAAAAATTAAATAATTTTAAAATCTTTTGATGCTTACGATGGTTTCCCTCGAAAGGCTCGATATTATAGAATACTTAATTATTATAGGGTAGTTAACTACTCGAGAAACTGGACACTCACAGTGTTCCTTCCGATCTGGATCGTTGATTTTGTTGATCCGTCGCTTCACGTACCGCAAATAACGAAGGCACTTTAGGTATTTCCTGTAGGCCGCCTTGTACCTGCCGGCGCCGAAGAAACAGTTCCCGCTGTCTTTTACATCCTTTATACTAGATATTAACTCGTCTATCTGGAATTAACATCGCTATATTCGGGTTAAGTTGCATTTCTTATTTTATTGAAGTAAAACTTCTATACGCACGCTCGACTTGGGGAGTGAGCTGGTGACGCGAACGGAAGTTGAGAGGGAGATATAAGTTAGTAAAGATAGAAAGAGAGAGAGTTACGTTTCGTATATTACTGTAGGGGCAAGAGAGAGAGGTGTGAGCACACATTTTTTTTTTAACGTGGGGAAATGCTTTTAGGCAACCCCTCCCTGATGGGGTGGGAGTGGTATGTGGGACTCAACCGGCGTAAGACTCGTCGGTAAAACCCACTAAAACCCCACAGTGTTCTTCTATCGCATATAGGGCCAGGGAGCAGGATCTGTTTTCACATTGCATCTGCTGCTCCAAGCACACATTTCCTTTCTCTTATAGCAAGGGATTTTTTACTTCAGTCGTGTGGTTTAGAGCACACTCGTGTGGTCTAGAGCACACTCGTGTTTTGTAATATTATATTTAAGGTTTAGCGTGACAGCCACAATCTCACCGGATGTTAAGTGTCGATGTGCCACAAGATAGTGTTAGTGTGATAGCGGCAGATTTTCAACTTGAGGGTGGTAGCTAGCCAAGCGCGCATTAGAGGAAACTCTACCACCATGCTATGTTTTTATCACGATAACTCAATAGCGTTACAGCCACAACCTCACCGGATGTTAAGTGTCGATGTGCCACAAGATGGTGTTAGTGTGATAGCGGCAGATTTTCAACTTGAGGGTGGTAGCTAGCCAAGCGCGCATTAGAAGAAACTCTACCACCATGCTATGTTTTTATCACGATGTTTTCTTCACCGAAAACTCAAGGTCATTGTAGGTGGATTCATACACATACACGATACCACTGAGCTATCATCGTATCAAAACATATATGTCGTGATGTTAAATATTCCAAAGCCTTCCTCAGTGATTGCTGTATTGAAAAAAGGATTTTGGAAATCCGACTGGTAGTACCTAAGATTGGCGCGTTCAAACAAACTTTTCCTCTTCATCCATATTAATATTATAAATGTCATAATGGGTTTGTTTGTTACGCTTTGATGAATGAATTTTAGTACATAGATAGGTGGGAAGTTGTAAATGAAGATAGGCTACTTTTACTCGAGAAATACTGATTGGAAATGGGATAAACTTTGTATGGAATTTTATATTACGTCATACGATTATAGCGTCAATAGTAACGCGAGCGAAGCCGCAGGTAAAATCTAGTCATATAAGTATAGAAAAATCGTAATTAATGTCATAAATTGCGAATATTATCTAGTTTATTCTTCCGATCTTCGTGAGATTGTGTGCACCCATTCTCAGAGCTACACAAAAGGGCACATAACTTTTACTTCAACGCGAACAAAGTCGCAGGCATAACTAGTTTAAAATGAATACAGGAAGCTCACCTTGACGTGATTCTGTTCCCGCAGGTCAGTAGGATATTCTGGCAAACGGTCGGCTGTACCGTCTCGACAATTGACATCCCAGACCTCGTCTTTTATCTCACCGCAGTCTTGTATAAGGCATTCCTTCGGGATAAATATTAATGTTAGCATACGAAATAATCATATCGAACTAGATTTTCATAGGACTAAAAGACTAAAGGGAAATTTCTGTTATTTTGACGGTCAGTGACGTCAAAACTAATGAACTTATCGGGGTGGCACTATGACCATTCGATGCGGAGTTTTTCGTTCATGATACTAGATCAGGGATGGCCAACGAGCACCGATAACAAAGTTTATTATGAACTGAGATTAAACCATTTCTATTAAAAAAAAAATCTCAAAATAATAAAATATATTCTTGAAAAAATAATTCACAGTAACAATAAAAATAACATACATAATTTTAATTCGACAAGCAATATAGATAAAAATAGTATATATATAGTTGATAGAAGTTGATAGTATTTAGTATTATTGCTCTCCCAAAATTAAAATTATAATTAATAATTAAAATTATTTAACTGCACGTCTATGGCCTTATTTAAACATTTCTTTATAGAACATGGCACGTTGATACATAAAGGTGCATTATCCATGTACTAGGGTATTTAGTTTTTCAATTTTATTGAACATTGGTCATTTATTTTTTAATTTACTAGTATACACATTGACTAAAAAAAACCTACCACCATGCATGCATAGATCACCTAAGTGGTCCATATCGACGTCTGATCCCTGGGGGTTCATTACGAACTTCAAGGGGGTAAAAATATCAATAAAAAATATCTTATAATATACATAATAAATGCGGGTCTAAAACTCAACTTACTATATATTTATGTACTCGACTTTTCAGCCTGGTTACATAGGCCGTTGTCACGAGCCGACTGACCCTAACCCTGTCAGTTTTAGAGCTAGGGATGGCGATCTGAGATCGATTGATCGAAAAAAAGATTTCTTAAATCGATTCACAACTCTGAATCAATCCAATGAATTAATAATTTACCCTTAAAAATCGAGGTTCGATTCTTATCTATTTTCATAAAACATTATTTAGAATTATTTGAATATTTTACCTAAATATTCATACATAGAAGTGTCATACATGAGTCGATCTTTTGGATCTCGCTTTTAATTGTGAATCGATTAATTTGATGTCGATCCAGGAATCGATCTTTTTCAGAAATAATCTCCATCCCTATTTTAGACCCACATTTAATATCTCTATTATGCGTGAATATTTAAAAAGCGTTAACAAAATGTCCGCTGACCACGCTAAGAGTGCACTGTTCGCCGAACTCGTACCGCTGCAACTCCTGAGCGATCCCGAGGCCGGCGAGAACAGAACCGAACACGACATTGGTCCCGTCGAGGTGGGGGCTGGGGCCCGTCGTGATGCAGAACTGGGACCCGTTCGTGTCCGGGACACCCTTGTTCGCCATGCTCAGGACACCGACATCGTGCTGTATACACAACATCAGTCGTACGGCTATGAATCAGAGATTACCTTTTCAATTGCATTTCAGATGCACGTGGAACTTCTCTGATGTATGTACAGTTAATTCATGATCGAATTTTTAATGGGATCGGCCCGCCTTGGCAGTCAGCTATGATAGTTTTTTATAGTTAAGGTTAAACGTTATAGCCATAATCTCACCTAATCTTAAGTGACGATACGGCCCATTTTAGCAGACACGCTAAACCTGAGGAGGAACTGGCTTTCAAGTGCAACTGCCGGAACACACCTATTGGTATTTGGGTGCAAATTTTCAACTTGAGGGTGGTAGCTACCCAGGCGGGCATTAGAAAAAATCCTACCACCATGAATATAGTTTCCTCACGATATTTTTCTTCACCGAAAGCTCAAGCTCATTGTAGATGGATTCGAACTCACGTCTATTGACGCGGAGTCCGTACACACAACCACTGAGCTATCATCGCTTCAATATATGTATTTCGTTACGACAAACGGCATGCAGCTCTCTTATTCAGTAATTAATAAATCTTCTAATTTTATTCCGTATTTATTATTCTCATTTAAAAAATTATAATGTACTGATTTCATTAGCGAAACTCAACTCTTTTTATTATTGTTATTTTACTCTATACTAGCTGTGCCTGCAACTTCGTTCGAGTGAAACTAAACATTATTATATTTACCCGTTTTTCTAACTTTTTCAATACAGCTTTAATAATAACTTTATTAAAGAGAAATTATTTTACACTACAATATATAAAAATTATTATAAGACATAGTATCGCTATACCTTTTTGAATCCTAGCGCCTGAACTAGGCCGAGCCTCTATTTCAGACGCTGTTTTCTTCCCGTAACGTATAATATTATGTCCTATATATGACTTACATATATTTAAATTTACCTACGAGATTTATTTTTATCGTATCCTACCTTTGTTTTAATTATAGTGTAATACGTTACACTACAATATTGTGAACTTAAATTTTTGCGCGACCTTACATTTATGAAAAAAAAAAATTTGCTTGAGTCCTATTGGTGGTAGTGTGATGTAAAATAGCTTAGAGCCTTTCTTAATAATTAGTCTATTAAACACAATAAGAATTTTCAAAATCCGACCGGTAGTACACAAGATAAGCGCGTTCAAACAAAGAAAAAAACTTTTCCGTTTTATAATATTAATACAGATGCTCTATTATTATTATTATTAAAATTAAACGAATAATATATTAATTCGATTACTGAAACTGTACTATTAATATTACTGTTATTTTACTATATACTAACTTTGGTTTCTATTTATTATGATTAATTATAGATTCTATAATCAGGCTAAGCCACTTCTTTTTTACATGCGACGTTTTTACAACGCATTATTTACGTCGCTTTTTTTTCGAATGGACATATGCTGTTAGCCTGAGGGGCTTACACAACTTTACCGAATTAGTAGGGTGAGTATAGTAGGCACTTATTCCGAAAGGTTTCTGTTGCTAACAGGACGATGAATATACATCCAAGCAGAGAGTGAGAAAAAATAACTATGTACGTTGTAAAACAAGACAGATAGACTCGATAGAGCAAAGATAAATATTATAATAGACAAGATGCTTCATTGTTAAATAATTAATAATTATTTGTATACTAGCCTGTATTTTATAATGAGTAGGTAATGGTTTTGAATGAGAAATAAGTATTTCATACACGCAATTGCTTTTTTGTTAATTAACCACGTTTCTTATAACACAAAATAAACATTTTTACCGATGACAGAATAAACAAGAAGTGTGCTAAACGAACTAACACTAAAAAAGTTCTAGAAAAGTAACTTGATATATGATATGTATTTATTGAAGTTTATATTTCGCTGTAGGTCATAACTTTTGCTTTAAAACTTGATTTACGAAATAATTTTTAATATTCTAATTTAAAATCTTTATTTTCCACTCATGTTCAAGATTACATTCTGAAATATATTTTGTTCCCACAAAAATTTGTTAAAATTTCTTCTCAATCAATTATATTGTTTCCTTATGAGATTTCGAATTCAAAAAATCACCGAGCATAAATTTAAATAAATCTGAACGTAGCAGTTCGATTTAAAGTAATGACACCGAATACAAAATTACCGTCCATTTAGAGAGATAAACATAGACGAGATAAAGAAAACAAACGAGCAGAGGTCAAGATACAGTGGTCAATATTCAACGAATTATCTTAAGGTAAAAAATTCTATACATTAAATGTACTTTCACCGTCTAAATATAAATTATCGGAGCTCTCTAATTAAAGATATTTATTTTTCGTATCATCAGTATATGATAACTAATGCGGCTGTTATATAATTTATACGGTATTCGGATTCGAGCAAAACAGGATAAGCGTTTTTATTTTATTGTAATTAACGCCATTTTAACCGACTTCAATTAAAAAAACGTGGGACGTTTTTAATTCGGTTTCATTCATTTTTTTTGTATTGATTTGTGAAATACTTTTTTTATTGTTTTCTTATATATAATTAAGAATATTTCTGAGGTTGTCTCATATTAACTTAATCAGCATTGGACATTGAATTTCGTAGATATACGAGGGAACTTCTCAAAATCGAATGGGAAATGTATATACATAGTAATTAAGGTCTTGGTAAGTTTGTGACAATCTAACACTTGGTATGTATTTATACTCTTATTTGTAGTAAATCGTTTTTATATAGTTTTATTTTTGTATTTTATTAAATAACAGTATTGTATTTTTTATTAGAAATAAACAAATAAATGCAAGCAATTGGAGGAGGGGTTTTCGAGTTTTTGGCGGGATCTGTCGATTTTAATTTTAATTCATATACTTGATATTTAGCCATATATTGTGTAAATTAAGGTGACATTTTACGTAATGTAGTGTTACTGAAAATGATTTATTAGTTGCCACAAAAACTCCCAAGAGAGCTTCAATCAAACCATCTTGTTGAAGATAATATCGTGTCTCCGAAATACCCAAATCTTATTACTAGAAAATGGCAGTAATAGTCTAACTAAGTTGCCAAGATTAAAAAAGAAAAAGAAGAATTGGAGGAGGCTAAAAACCCCAAAGGGGCCATAATATATTACGAATAAATCCTTTATCTTTTCTTTATTATCACTATACATTTTTGTATATCACTATCATGGAAATAAAGAGGCTTATTATTATTGAATATACAGATGTATGCACTGATAGGGATGGAATATACTAATATGTAAAGAGTATGTACAAAAAAAGCGAAAAAAAAAAAAAAATTTTTTTGTCGTACATATTTGTTTTTGAAAATTTAACATTACCTCCAGCCAATGTTAAGAAGGGAAGTAGAAGTTACCTCCAGTTTAAAATTTTCATCTTCGAACGTCGGCCCGTATATACTCTCGCCATTAGTTCCGTCTCCGCTAATAATATCGCCTCCTTGTACCATGAAGTGGTTGATCGCTGGAAACAATATAAACATACGCTTAACCGAACAAATTGCTCAGCCAACGAATTTGATATGCCATGTTAGCACGTATTCTACAGCAATCCGATGCCGAAATGGATTGTCTATGATTTCATGTTTTTATGGTTAATCTAATCACTTGTCGAGTTTCTTGTATAGTTTAAGGGTTTAACATTGCCACAATATCACTTTATATTAAGGAACGATATTGCATAAAATGGTGGACACGCTAAACCTAGTGTAGGGACTAGCTCTCAAGTGCAACTGCTGGTATTTAACGACAAATTTTCAACTCGGGAGTGGTATCTAGCCCGGTGGACATTCAGTAAAGGCCTACCACCACGTTATGGTTTTCCTGCACCGAATGCTTAGGGTGATTGCAGGGATTCATCGTTACGCCCATTGACACAGCGTCCGTATATACTACCAACTGAGCTATCATCCCTTCAACAGTAACAAACAAACAGTTTCAACAATTTAAAAGCAAATATATTTCTTCTCTGACGTGACGATTATATAATCGGAAGCTGAAAATGAAATTTTAAAACGAACTGGTAGTTCATAAACTAATTCAAATATAAATTACCCGTTTTATTACAACTTACAGACATTTATTACAGCTTAAGCGATGATAGCTTTATAGATGGTGTGTAAATGGACGTGAGTTCGAATCCCTGCAATGAGCTTTTGGTGAAGGGAAACATCGTGACGAAACCATAACATGGTGGTAGGGTTTTTTCTGAACTTATAGGTGTGTTCCGGCAGTCGCGCTTGAGTGCGTGTTCCTCTACCAGGCTTAGCGAGTCTACCGTCTTAGGCCCTATCGTCACTTAACATCAGGTAAAGCTGAGGCCATACCACTAAACATGTAAATATAAAATTGTAACTAAGTATGGTTATTACAAACATATGAACGCATTATATATCCTTATAGATCTGTTGTTTGTGGAAAAGATATTATAGGTTCGATTATTGAAAAAAAAAAAAAAACCAAGTTCCTTTTTTATGACGCGTAGAGAAGTGAACGCACAGCACCTGATGTAAAGTACAGTACAATCTAAATCAGTGGCGACTGACAATGAAACTAAATTCATTACCAGTCACCGCTGTCAAGTGCTGGCCCGCTTTGGTACCTCTTCACGCTTCTTGTAACTCTTACAGTAATACAAAGGTTTTTTTAGATTACTAGGTTCCTTACTTCAAAATCTTTCACTCGGCCTTAATTTTTTGAATGATGAGTAAAAAATCATGCGTCGTATTGTCAAACAAGTGGAACTACAAAAACAAATTGAATTAGAAAAAAAAAAATCTATGAGCTTGGTTGCCAAATTTGCCTCATTTATAGTTGCATTTAAGATCCACATTTGCTCCACAACGGTAATGATACAGTTCTTTGTTCGTTTTCCGGCAACAGTTCAAGCCGAGATTTTTAAAAAAATCGCGAATTTTTTTTTTTTAATATTAATTATACGTAAAACAATAATCTGAAAATATTACCTTTATGGAATCTTGTGCCTTTGTAGTGTAAAGGTTTCCCGTGCACCCCGACGCCCTTTTCCCCCGTACACAACGCCCTGAAGTTCTCTGCAGTCTTTGGTACCACATCGCTTCTCAGTTCGATTACAATACGCCCAGCTAAAATAGAATAAGCTTCATCATGAACACTCCATGTTAAAGCGACGATGACTCAGTTGGTAGTGTGTTTGAACGCCGTACGAAGGCTGAGCTTCCGGTGAAGGACAACATAGTGATAAAACCAAATCATCGTGTTATGACCTTTTAATACCCGCCTGGTTAGCTCCAACTCTCAAGTTGAAAATTTGCCGGCATATACCGTCTTAGTGTGTTAGGCTTAGTGTGTCCACTATCTTAGGCTAAATCGTCACTTAAAAATAAGGTGAAATTATCAGATATAAACATTCCATCTATCCCCTCTCAGTTGCTACTCTTGGAACCCGACAATATTTTTAGTACACTTGGTAAGGTGAGCGTGTTATGGCTACAATCTCACCTGATATTTAGTGACGATGTGGCCCAAGATGGTGGACTCGCTAAGCCTAGTTGAGAGACTGGCTCCCAAGTGCAACTGCCGGAACATACCTATAGGAATTTGGTGTCAGATATTTAACTTGAGGGTCGTAGTTAACCAGGTAGGCATTAGGAAAAGCCCTATTACTATGCTATGATTTCCTCCCGATGATTTCCTTCGCCAAATGCTCAAGCTCATTGTAGGTAGCTAGCTACTAGTAGTTAGCTACTACCCTATACTACTACTACCGCAACACAATAAAAAGTTTCATACAATGATTATCTCTCTATTTACTCCACTTCCAATAAAGATTTCATCAAGAAAAATTAGCCTATCTCCGTCTCCTGGGACGGTTCAGTAGTATCGGCGTGAAAGCGTAACAAACAAACAAATTCATTTTCGTATTTATAATCATAGTATGAAGTATGATAAACCGTCTTAACATTTAATGATATATCCTTTTCATTTCTAAATGAAATTAGATTTAAAATATACATTTAAAGGTTACATCCAAGGTTAAAACACCTATTAACGTTCCGCTCCATATTCATTCTTTCCGCGTAGTGTAGGTAAATATAATTCAATTATACTGATCTATGATAATATTATAACGTTGACCTAGGTCTATAATAACAGAGTTAAACAATTACCTATTGATAACCGAGTATTTAAATATACCTTTTTACCTCAAAAACACGAGCGCCTATCGCACAATAACAACACCTCGTTATAATTATTCATTCGGTTCATATAAATTCCTATAAATAAATATTACCTATACCAGAGTCCAGTGGTAAATGACCTTTGTTTGCATACGCCGGTAGGTTTAAAATACGATAATACACGAGGAAAACAAGAAGATTAACGTCGAGACAGGTCAAATCGAACGTTTTACCAGTTCCAATGAACCGGTTGTATTTTCTGTATCGAATAACAGCTTGTTAGAATTTAGGACTTCGTTCGCATGCAACTAAAAGTGATTTAATAACTAGCTGTTACCCACGACTTAGCGTAAATATTGATTTTTTCAAATCGGCTGTTACAAAGTTCCATACAAAGTTTATTCCTGTCTTACCCCACAACATGGTGTTTAAAATCTTAACTTTAGAGACTTCCTAATCGCGGCGCGTAAGCGCGTAAGGGGCCGTTCAAGTATTACGTAACGCAATTTTTGAAGAATTTTATATTGTCTGTGGTTAAATCTATGATACTTTATGACATTTGACGTAAAACAACAAATGTTTTCGCGAGGAAGCACTGACATAGCAAAAAAAAATAAAAAAACAGTAAGCTGTTGCATTTAGATTTTTGTGCGGACGATTACGACAAAATAAACAAAAAGCCAGCTCATCTCATCAGCGATCGATACTAATCACCACTGCTCATCCGCCACCAATCCGCTACAAGTAGGTGGTTGTACATTCATCCGACACTATTCTTGGTGGTAAATGCACCACCGGTGAAGAAAAATATCGAAATGAAACCATAGCATATCAGTGCGGATTTCTCCATAGTCCGTCTGGCAAGACTTGAGAAATGGTCCGTCTATAAGTCTTGGTGTGCTACATATAGTAAAACTGTAACTAAGCAAAACATGTTCACTTCTTATTTAATGTTCTTCTACATCGAAACGCCGCAAATTGTATTTAAATAAATATGTTCGTGCCGTGGTGAAAATATTTACCTATCAGTGAAGTTGTTATCGAGACTGACTGCCCGGGTGCGCCGGAAGTACTTGCGGAGTTACTTTTCATGAACCATAACGATATTTCCCATGACCCATATTTAATGAGTATCAAAACCAGCGTATACCTACTATATTATCGACGTGGTGCCAGAAATATTATATTTTTCAATTTAGACTGTCTATCCTTCTCGTACGCCCATTATATTGAAACTAGTGGACAATTTTGATAAAATTTGACTTTTTTTTTCGAACTGACTTACGCTGTTAGCCCCAGGGGCTTTGACAGCTTCACCGAACTTTAGAAAAAACTTTAAAAATTTACTTCACTACAACTAACATTATGGATTAATTACAATTAGCATACGTATTATATTATGAAAGGAAAGGGCTCCTTCGAGACAGGTGATCAAAGTTAAAAGATTGTTATAGATGAACTAGTAACATCTTTGTAGATTATGACGATATGATTGATTTGTTATAATTATATACACGGCTATCATTAATATTACAAAGCGGAAAAGTTTGTTTGTTTGTTTTAACGCCCTAAGCTTAGGAACTTCCAGTCGGTATTCAAAAATCCTTTTTCTATTTGATAGATCAATCATTATAGCTTTAGGAAAGGTTGACAATTTGAGGAAATTCTTATAAAAAAAAACCGTTTATCCTTTTCCATGGTTCTCAACGCTACCTAAATAACAAAATTCGAAAAACTCATGATCTCCGCCAGGCGCATAGACAGTACTATACCTAATAAAAAAATTACATTGAAAAAACTCTCACTTACTATATTCGACAGAGAATATTATTTCAAAGAAGTATAAATATAATAAAAGTGTATGTGAATTTCAGGAGTCAATTATTCCATCTGTATAGTTTAATTCGAAAGGATAAAGACATTTTTAGGTTATAGCGGGAATAAGAGACACACAACGCATCGTACGATCTGTTTGCTGCGTCATGATTGGTGCACTAAAGGCACGCCACCTGCGCGTCCCGTACTACATTCCCGATTACAGTAAATTCAAGACAACCTGGAGGAACGACGATACCAAATTACTTTTAAATTTATATTCTTGTTATTTAATTACAAGATAACATTTTATTAGTGTGCACAAGTGGATAGATAATAAATAATAATGAGAAAATTGTATGTATTTTATTACAAATTCAAAGGTCAGTATGACAATTAACAATATTAGTAGCTAAAATATTGCGTGAATAATACACGTGCGATAAAATAAGAAAAAAAAAAAAGGAATTATGAGTATGCTCTGAGATATTTAATGTTTTACAGATTTCAACTTTTTACCTTCTCACCGTGATTTTATACAAATATGACTATATTCAGAACATTGTAAACATACGAAGGGTCCAATGCTTTCCGGTGCAACATCATAAAAACAAATAAAGAAAAAAAAATGTATTGTATTGCATTTTTTGTTAACGGGCAATCCGAAGAATTTTAAAAAATCCGAAAATTATAAGAAAATTCTAGAAATCTCAAAAGTCAAACGATGAATATACATTATTCTTCTGTTTTATTCATTTTGATCCTGGAAAGTTTTCGAGAACAGAAAACGACCTTATGTCTACCTACTAGTAGGGGCAGAGCAAGGAATACCGAGCCGGTTAGTTTTATAATAAAATTCATAAATATGTGAATAAAACATATCTATGATGTCACCTCAACAATAGTATTTCTACCTGTCCGTGTCGTGTGTTGTACCGCGTAACCTTGACAACTCCAACAAAGTTATCTGCGCATTGATAAATCGTTGCACTCTGACGCACTGTTGCTATTTACGTATATCTACAACAAATACTATTCAAGACCGCAGCGATGAGCGTAAAAAAATGCTGTAATCACCATACCCTTTATTTTATTAACGTGGTGTTTAAAATCCCATACTGCAGATTTTTTCATCGCAACGCGAAAATGCATTGCCCGGGTGCAGATCAAAGCTGTGGTGAGGGACATGTGGTGACGACTACACTACTACTACCCAACACAACACTCACTAAACCACACCACGGAGACGCTTCGAACTCCAGTGATGTCAGATGCCAGGGCAATTATCACACCCTAGTTTTAATACTCGTAACAAACACCATAAAGGCATAGTAACAAAGTGGACATTAAACTTGTTCAGTAATCAATCGATATCTATAAAGCAAAACATTTGTTAGTTTGTTTGTAGACATTAATCTTAGGAAATAACTGTGGCAGTTCAAAAAGTATTTTTTTGTTTGATAGAACACTCATTGATTTAGATTTTAAGCTGTTTAACATCACGCTAACACTAATAAAAGCAAAAAAGTATTGCAAAAATTTACAAAAACGGGCAAAAATTATTACCTGATTTTTAGTTCCACGCGAACGCAGTCGCAGGTAGAGCTATTGATATTATAAACGAGTAAAGTTTGTGGGAACGCGTTAATCTTAAGAACTACTGGTCGGATTTTAAAAAATATTTTTGCTTTTTATAACACAATTATGAAAGAAGGCTTTAGGTATTTTAGGCTATTTAACATCACGTTACCAACAATAGGAGCAAAGTTGTACTGAAGAAAGTTACAAAAAACTTTAAATTTTGTTTTAATCGACGGTTGTAGGATACGATTCATCCGTCGCTGGGTTCCGCTCCTTATAGGTACGCAACGATATACTGGTTCGGCCAAAATAAGAAAATGCGAAATTTTAATGTATGATCTGGTTGACATCATCAGAATTGGGATGAATAGAATTATTGCATATTGAATGTACGAGGATGGCATGCGCTACTTGCATAAACTCTTAAAATTAATTAAGCTTAAAAGAAAGACTGGATAGTTACCACTATACACTGGTGATAGGTGGACGAGGGGTTTTAGAGGGTATTTCCAGCAGTTAGCATCTGGGGAGTCCCATATAACTCTCTCGGTCTCCCTGGGCTGGGAGAGTATATGTCAATGCATTTCTCAATGTTTTAAAAAAAGGCCTATGTTCCCCATAGCATTTACAACATTCACCCACAGGACTGCAGTTTCTCCCCATTTCACTTTTTTGTGTGTGTTACAATGAATAACTCAAATGGAATGTAATATCGACCCACCAACCCAGATGGAATATTGTGTGCTTGGTGTGAGTGAAAATACTAACTCATTTGTGATGTTTTCACTGCTACCACAAAGATCTTAGCTGTCATCTTAAACAGAGGAGGGGATGTTTTAAGCTTTGTGAACACTGAGTGGAATGTAACCCAAATGAAATACTCACTGTAGTGACACAATATTATAAATGCAAATGTCTGTCTGTTTATTACCCTTTCATACTTCACTTATTGAACTAATGACCATGAGACTATGTGTAAACATTGTCAGGGGACCAAAACAGGACACTGATCACTTTTCATTCAGAAAAGAGTACTTAAATAATTTTTAAATCACATAAATATAGATAGATAATTGAACTTCATCTGTATAGATAAGTATGAATGTTAGTATACAGCACATAGCACAAAACACATATATAACACACTCCAGTTTGAAGGGTCAGAAAATATTACCACATAAATGTATTTTTTCACGCTGAAAGGATAATTTTAGAGATTTATTATTATTGACCATAGGTAGTATTATGATTGAGTTATTAACTACTTGTGACAGACCATGTAGTATTGAGTAAAAAAAAAATCATTTAATTTCAAACCACATAAAGTTTGTATTATCATGAGTAAATAGGTGATACTTAACCAAAATTATATCCATCACACATTAGCCATGGGAGGAGTTGAATCTATAACATCTTGGGTTAATAAATTTACAACAATAGGACTTTACATGGTTACCCAGCACAATTTTATCTAAGACCTATGATATAGGTCTCTTCATATAGAATATGGTCTCCTTGATCAATCAAAACAATATTAATGCATGTGGTGATACTGCTGTCAATATTAGAAGATGACTATTTATCTTCAGATGGAATCTACAGATGCTACCCTATGGCCATAAAAAGCCTTGCAAAAAATGCACCTTTAAACGCCCCTAATACATTAAAAAAGATTGACTATTGAAAAGGTCGTAATATGAACAGATTTAATAGGGCTCCATTCTTCAAGTCTCATGGAGGGTATCCTAAGTGATATTATTGTATTGTTTCTTGTGATGCAATGTTAACAAAATACTCAATGTTGTGCATACATTGATGTTTCTAATGGATATATTTCGGAAAACATTGATACATAGCCTCAATGTATTGCATCGAATAAAAACATCGATGTATTTTCTAAGTGGACATCCCTAAACAATATTTGTTTTAACGTAAAATATTTACTACTATATACTTTTCTATATAAGCTTGCACTTCTTCCACGTACTAAGACTTCGAAATATTATAGTAAGAAAGATCTTTGTCGCTAACCAAGATTATTAAAATTGATTTATGCACAACTGATTACTTTATGAAGGTCAAACTGTACTATGTAAAGGGGGGTATGCACTATACACACTAAATAATATTTAAATAAGAAATAATATTATTAAATCAATGTATAATCGCATGATTTGTACTAGAACATGCGAGTAATCAGAGTTTCCTTGTAAAGAATTTCATGAAATAGTCTAATTAAAAATAAATATTTTTAAAAAACCCACCTTGTTCACCATCAATTGAAATATCTAAATAAACAAGAGGATTTCTTTGTCCTCCACTATTTAAACTCATTTCACTCAAAGTAAGATAATAAATGAGGTTCTCCGACAACACAGGATATGATACACTGTACTTAACAATAATAATTATTAAAACAATCTTTGACTACAGCAAAACAAAAAATAAAAAAAAAACATGAACAGAGTGTCAGCAACTAGCCGGACTCCAAAAACGAGCAGCTGAAGTAACACCATAGAGGTCGCAGTAGATAAATAGAGTAGAGCAATAAACCAAAGACAGCAGTAATAATAGTTGTCCGATAGGACAGCCACAGGTATTAATCTATACAGCCAATACTGAAGTTTGAGCCAAAAATATATTTTTTGTTCTTAAAGTATAAGCAAAGATAAAAACCGTACTAACAAATGAGATATTACTTCATAGCTATATTTTACCAGATTTTTTTGGGGCAACTAATATATTATTTTTCGCATCATTATTCACTTGTTATTATTTAACCAGTTAATAAAATCCAATAACATCGCAGCTGAACGCTGCATAAAATCTCTTTATTACTTTTTTTTATACTCATATTATGCGTTACATTGTACACATCTTTAGTGTGTTTCGTAGCCAAATCGATTGCGGTTTTTATACTGTATAAATGCAGATGTGATTTTTAGTCCGAAGTGCTTAATTTCTATTAAATCGAACATACACATGATATTAAAATTAATTATATTATAACTAAAAATGAACACATACTGCATAATTATGTGCTCCGAAATTGGTACGACTATTTTGTGCCAGTTGGCACACTCAAGCTTCACTATCATTTCGATGTTCAAGTGTCCTGAAATAGTAGAAAATATCATTGTGTATAATGCGATATTGTGTAAACTATACAAATAAACCTTGTAAAAGCTATGCGATCCTATTTTATTTGTAGTTATTCCTATTTCCATAGGTGAATTGATATTTTTATAAAGTAAAATATATCCATCCGTAAAATTTACTGTCTATTTTTCTACCAGGTGTAAAATATACTATCCTATTTTCCCTTTCATAGCAATATTTTTATGTGCGCAACAGCATTCCACTAGTTTTGAAAAATATTATGGAGGTGCTTTGCGAGTATTATACTTTTATAATATTGTTGATTAAAACAAACAAAATATAAAAAAATATTATATCTGTACACCTTTTAAAAATATCCTACCATTTATGCTGACGCTCGTACTTGATAAGACCTGTAAAATATAATGTTGCTTTATTGTATACGAGTGAAAGCTAATATTAAAAAAAAATACAAATCGACTCATCATCGCTGTACATTTTTAATCTAAGTTATAGTCTGTGTTTCATGTCGCACGTCTCTAGTTATTTCACACGTATTATTTAGTAAGATAATGTAGATTTTTCTTCGAAGTCTTTACATTCACGTAGGTTTTTTACAATGCAATTTTCACTATAAAATTTAATAAAGCTATACAAACTGATAATATATCTATGATTTTGTAGGTCGTATATGACTCAGAACTCTTGCCAATTTTTCATAATATATATTTTTGGTAATTATAATTCATTTTTATAACTATTATAATACATTTCCTTAATTTTGTAGCTAAACATGTCTTCTACGGCGATTTATATATTGGATGTGAAGGGCAAAGTCCTCATATCACGGAATTACCGTGGCGATGTAGACCTCGGAGTTATTGACAAGTTTATGCCCCTGCTAATGGAAAAGGAAGAAGAAGGTATGCTTACACCATTGCTGCAGACCAGCGAGTGCACATTCGCTTATATCAAAACGAATAACTTATATATAGTATCCACATCAAAGAAAAATGCTAATATAGCCTTAGTTTTCGTATTTCTGTACAAAATTGTCGAAGTTATGACCGAATACTTCAAAGAACTGGAAGAAGAGAGTATAAGAGACAACTTTGTTGTTATTTACGAGTTGCTCGATGAACTTATTGATTTTGGTTATCCACAAACAACTGATAGTAAGATTTTACAAGAATACATAACACAAGAAGGTCATAAGCTTGAAATGCAGCCAAGAATACCGATGGCTGTTACTAATGCAGTTTCTTGGAGATCGGAAGGCATTAAATACCGAAAGAATGAAGTATTTCTTGATGTCATTGAGTCTGTTAACTTATTGGCTAATTCAAATGGCAATGTTTTAAGAAGTGAAATAGTGGGAGCAATTAAAATGAGAGTGTATTTGTCTGGTATGCCAGAATTACGGCTTGGATTGAATGATAAAGTTTTGTTTGAAAGTACAGGTAGAGGAAAATCAAAGTCTGTTGAATTGGAAGATGTCAAGTTTCACCAATGCGTGAGGCTCTCACGTTTTGAAAATGACAGAACTATTTCATTCATACCACCTGATGGTGAGTTTGAGCTCATGTCATACAGGTTAAACACTCATGTAAAACCTTTGATTTGGATTGAATCTGTCATAGAACGTCATGCCCATTCTCGGGTTGAATACATGATTAAAGCAAAGTCTCAGTTTAAAAGGCGTTCAACTGCTAATAATGTTGAGATAATAATTCCCGTGCCAGCAGATGCGGATTCACCAAAATTCAAAACAACTATTGGCAGTGTTAAATATACACCAGAGCAGAATGCTATAACTTGGTCAATAAAATCATTCCCTGGTGGCAAGGAATACTTAATGAGAGCTCACTTTGGTTTACCATCTGTAGTATGTGAAGAAGTTGATGGGAAGCCACCAATTCAAGTGAAATTTGAAATACCTTACTTCACTACTTCTGGCATACAAGTTCGTTATTTGAAAATTATTGAGAAGAGTGGATATCAAGCACTGCCGTGGGTGAGGTATATTACTCAAAATGGAGATTACCAGCTAAGAACTAATTAAGCACTGAATTATAACATTCCATTTAGGAAATAATACTTATTTGTAGAAGACAGCTGTTAATTTAGAGGAGGATGCCCTAGTTTTTTTTTAATTATAATATAATTCTAATTAATATTGTCATAAAAATGTGAAGTTTTATTACAGCTAAAGAATTTGGAAAAGAGATTATTATTAGAATGTTGCAATAACAATATCATTATAATTTTATTGAAGATATATTTTTCATTATTATCTATTGTGATCTGGCTTGTAACTTCTGTTTCATAATGAATAGTGAGTTAACTGTCCTCTGTAGGACCACAGCTTCTGTAGATATAAGGTGCACTTTTATTAAACATTTTGTTCAAGTTCTTTATTTACAATTTTAACATTAGATATAGATATGTAATTAATTAAATAAAAAGAATGAACATAGTATTATGTAATTTGACCATGTATTAAATTAATGTTAATCAAGATTATACTCTTTGTTTTATTTGCGATTCTCTAAATAATTTTAATAATCAATAAACAAAAAAAAAAAATTATGTTCAATATTTGACCATAATCATTGTAAGAATTTACTTGCTAAACAAGTCTAGTGAAAAAGTTGATTCTCAAATACTCCTGCTGAAATCTAAATAAAAGTTATTAGCATAAAACACTAAGCTAAATATAGTATATACTTATTTTAAAGATTTTTATATATCAAAACTTTTTCAATTACACGTGCATAAATTAACTTTTTTATAGGTTCTAGGCTTATGGCTACAAACTCAGGTATTTTGCGGCAGATTTTCATATTGAGGGCCTACCCTGGCCTACCTGACCAGGCAGGAATTAGAAAAGAAGCTACTATAGCTATTTCATCATGATGTTTTCCATTACCGAAAGCTCAGGCTCATTTCAGGGATTTGAGCTGATGTCCATTAACGTGTATGTGCGGGCTAATCACGAAATGTAACAAACAGAAAAAACTCACTGCTATGATTTTATGGTTATGTGTAGAATGGCTGCAGTACACTCGAGTATAAGCCTCCACCACCTAGCTTCATTGCTGAATATACGGTGTGTGTGTACGGACTCAGCGTCAAAGGGTGCGAGTTCGAATCCACCTACAATAATACCCAGTTGGTAGACACGCTAAACATGTGTGTGTCTTATTATTATTGATATACCACTTGGTTTATGGTGGTCACAATCCAGTCAAACACAATTGGGAATAACCTTTTATCATACAATTTTTTGCCACTAATTATAACTATGAGTTAGTTCAAACGATGTTTGAAGATTAAAAAATAATAATGTGGAGCTTAAAGAACTTGTATTCAGACTTCAATAATTGTGATAAATAAAAAAACAATTTGTCCGGTTTGTTTACAAACTTTGCGGTACTTGTAAAGTTTTGTTGTATAAAATGATTATTTTGAGATGTGAATTATTAAAAATACGGCAAAATTTAGCTAGAAACTACTGTGATATACTACCGTCTAGTGAAACTAAGTTAATTAGAAAGAAAAAGTTAAAAAATAGTGGTAACCCTAATATCCAAGATTTAAAAGAAAATACTGTACATTCTTTGAAAACAGACGAATTACGAGTAAACGATGTTAACATACAAATGATTTCTAAAAATATATACGAACAATTGTTTAATAATCGAAATTCTACCGTTTCCTCAGAGGTTATAAAAAAGTAAATATATTTGAATTCTATAAAGATCCAAGGTTCACCTCCAAAAGCCACACTATAATAATGAAATATATTAAGTTAAACTAAATATCTAAATAAACAGTCTAGAAGTGCTTTCTTTGTTTTTAAATATACCAAATTATTGTTATTATTATATGCATGTCTACAATGAATTCTCCTATTATAATAAATAATTTATTTTGTTATTATAAGTATATAATAACAAAATTAATTTGACTACCTCACCTTTATATATTTTTTAACTGTCTAAATTACTTTTATTGAATGCCTCTTTAGTATGTTGCTATAATTTATTTCTTATACATAAATAAATGTCATGCATGCCTATAAACTAATTGTAACACACATTGTAAATAAATGTAAGAATTAACAATATGTATTTTTTTATATTTACATCATCATTATGTAGTGTGCTAAATAAACAAGATAAATAAATATTATTACATTACTTTAACTACAATCAAATATTTGTTATTACATTACTTCTTATATTTACAGGGTTTTCTTTTTAGCCCAGTTTCACTGCTTATTTAGTTCTTAGATCAGAAACATTGACTTGTTTATTTCTATTTGAAATAACTCATTGTACATGTCCAATTCAATATGCAAAGAACCAGACACTGTGTCTAGTATTATCTTTTAAATGAGGTTTATATTCAACAATAGTTTGACAGAGATATATTTCGATATAGTGTTCTGTATAAGAATAATAATTATATGGATGCTTTAAAACTAATAGCAAATTATAGCTTCTATGTCTTTTAGTTGTCAGAATGATCTCAAAAAACATGGTATAGATTATAAAAAATGTAGTCATATGCCTGATGTTACACTGAAATTACCAGAACTACAAGGGGAAGATGTTGTGGAACACTTTTTTAATATTGGTGAGAAGCAGTCCGCACCATATAGAGAGTTGTTGAAGATATTAGCCAGCAGTAACTTGCCTCCGCTGCCTAAGGTAAAGTATTATAAATAAGACAACTGTTGCCCTAATATTTTGAAAAGCCACTGCATTACTGGCATCATGTTGACTGTTGTGGGTTCAAAACTCAAACAGGATACTGGACTGTTGGAAGTAACAATGTAGCTCAAGATGGTATCCAGGCTATGGTTTTATCAATATGTTTCCTGTCACCAAAATTTCAAGATTATTGCTGGGGTCGAACTCATGTCAACAGACTCTGCATTCACACTGGTAGTGGCCAAAACACTAAACCTATAAACTATAAAATAGCCTCATGTAATGGAGATAATTGTCATAATGTTGGTTCATTTCACTAATACATTTATTGGTAACCTCTGTATTCAGTAGTCTGAAACAGTTATAGATTTATTTAAAACTAAACTTGAAATCAGTAAAAGCTGTAACAGTCCTATAAAATCTATTTTCAGAAGTGGTCAAAGAAACCTGGCTGGTGCAAATATATAGGGGACAAATCTGTACCAGTACCTTGTCCGTCAGATGATGCATTGATTTTTGATGTGGAAGTTCTAATGTCTGCTGGTAAAAGGCCCACATTGGCGTGTGCTGTCTCTACAGAAGCATGGTTAGTGTTTATATTAAATTCTTTGAAAACTTCTCATTATTCTTGCTATAAATTAGCAAAGTGTGTATGCATATTGCTTCGGCCAATGTCATGTGTGTGACTGCATAGTGTAAGCTGGTGTATACGATTCTAGTTTGAATTATTGCAACTCTTTATGGACTAATGTGTATATAATTACGCAAATGCACAACTGGATAAAAAAATATGGAAGGATTGCGACTGTTGTAAAAAGACATTGTCTCTTAGTGTCGCTTTAAAATGGCTAATAAATAAATAACAAATGAGAGTCTATTTATACAGTAATAAATTGAAAAAAAAACATCTATAGGTGTGCTCCGGCAGTTGCACTGGAGAGTCAGTGGCTCCACAGGTTTAACGTGTTCACCAGCTTGGGCCACTTTGTCATATAAGAATTAAAAAGAAAATCTATGGAAAACTCCGCATCGAATGGTCATAGTCCCATCGCGATTAGTTTAGTAGTTTCGACCTTCGCAGCATTTTTATTTATATAGATACGTTTCGCCCCTTATCCCAGGTACGGGTGGATCAGTGAACCCGTGGCGAAAGGGGAACCTCATAAACAGTATGGGAATTTGAATTACGAGGATCTGATACCGCTGGAGAGTAATGGGACGGAACCATACGGAGATCTGAACAGATGTAGGGTCGTGGTGGGTCATAACGTTTCCTTTGATAGAGCGAAGATCAAAGAACAGTACTGGCTGCGAAGAACAGGTGAGAGATTGAGCTCGTCCAACTCTCATATTTATATAACTACTAACTTTAACCTGCGGCTTCGCTCGAGTTAATATTGATTCTGTCAAACAAATCGGATGATGTAATAGAAAGTTTCATACAAAGTTTATCCATCTCTTTACCCCATTTTCAATAAGTTTTTCGTGAGAAAATGTAACCTATCACGTTTCCAGGTTCCTATCTATCTCTATACCAAAATTTAACATAATCGATTCAGGGGTTTAGCCGTAAAAGCACAACAAACAAACTCACTTTTGCATTTATAACATTAGTAAGGATTTTTGCCCGTTTTGTAACTTTTCTCAATACAGCTTTGCTTTGGATTTGTTAGATCCGTGATGTTAAATAGCTTAAAGACTACCTCAATGATTACTATACTATACAATACAAAAAAAAAACAAGATAGATAGGGCGAAACAAACTTTTCGAATGAACGTGTTTGTACTTTCAAATTTCTTTCTCTTTTCTGCTTTCAAACTTTTCGATACCGTATAGCATCGAGTAACATTTAGGTCTTTATTTCATTATAATCTGTTCACTCTATTAAAAGTTATTGCAATTTGAATGACGGCGCAATTAAGTACGAGAGAGTTTTTTTTTTTTTTTTTATTTCAATGTTGAGGCTTAACGTTATAGCCATAATCTCACCTAATCTTAAGTGACGATACGGCCCAAGTTGGTTGACACGCTAAACCTTTGGAGGAACTGGCTCTCAAGTGCAACTCCCGGAACACACCTATAAGTATTTGGCGGCAGATTTTCAACTTGAACCTACCACCACGCTATGGTTTTCTCACGATGTTTTCCTTCACCGCAAGCTCAAGCTCATTGTAGGTGGTTGTATACGAACTCACGTTCCGTGACGCAAAGTCGTATACACTACCACTGAGCTATCATCGCTTCAAATCTATGAATCAAAAAATTATAGGTAACATGTTTGAAGTTCACGCGAACGAAGTCGCGGGCACAGCTAGTATTAATACAGATTTCGTAGAGATCTTTGAGATAAGTGAATTGTTTTTGTTAAATCTTGATATAGGTGTGCGTTTTATGGACACAATGTCGATGCATACATGCGTAAGCGGTGTCACGAGTTACCAGCGAACAGTACTGAAGGCTAAGAACAAGGAGCCACATCCCTCAGACGACGACTGGATCGATATCAGCTCACTCAACAACCTAAGCGAGGTGAAGTAACTTTAGAACGTATAAAGTGATGATGAACGTTGTTTGAATCCGCCACCAATGAGACTCAGCATTCGGTGACGGAAAAATATCGTGATGAAACAATAACGCGGTGGTAGGGCTTTTACCTAACCCACTCTCAAGGTGAAAACCTACCGCCAAATACCTTTAGGTATGTTCCAGCAGTTTCACTTGAGAGCCAGTCCCACCAATAGGCTTAGCGTGTACACCATCTTGGCCCACATCGTCGCTTAACATCAGGTGCGATGGTGGTCATAACGCGAAACCTATAAAATATTCAGAAAATATATTAAAATGTGTTTTCTCTTAGTAAAGTCTACCAAAATTAAATCAAGAATTATATAAATTTCAGTGTATATATAAATATAAATGTCGTGTAATGACAATAAAACGTACTGTCAATAATATAAATGTCAATATTTATAAAACTTAAAATGCATAATGTTGGGGGATTACCCGTTACATTAAAATTGGTCCCTACCAAGAACACTTGGTCGAAGATTTTAATTTACCTTACCTTAATAAGATCTTGCGTTGACCCCAATGGTCTATATAATAAAAAGTTAACGGACCATAGTTTTTAGGGCTTGCGTATTAGTGAAGGCGATCCTTAATAAATAAGATCGATTTATAAGTTTGATTCGAATTTAAATGAATCGATTCACAAAAAAAACGAGGTTCAAAAATCGATTTATGTTTCGTTTCGCTAATTGTGCTTATATTTTGAGGAAAACATTCAAATAATTTTATAAAAAATTATGAAGATAGATAAAATCGAATCTCTCTACTTTTCATCGTGAAATATCGATTCACTGAATCGATTCCAATAAATATATTTTGTTGACCTAAAAAATCGATTCTTCGATATCAGATTGCCATCCCTAATAAGTTTCTCAATGATGTGCGAACCCTTTGAAGACATTTTACTTTTATCACGAGTTCGATACTGCACCAGCAATTTTTTTAATAATAGGTACATAACCTGTACTGTGGCACACCGATAGACAAGGCGACGAGGGACATATTCGTCGACGGTACAATGGAAGACGTTCATGGAAACTTCCAGAAACTGATGGCATATTGCGCCGCTGATGTTGTAGCTACGCATAACGTGCTGAGAGAACTTCTACCCATTTTTCTAGAGAGATTCCCGCACCCGGCCACCTTGGCAGGAATGTTGGAATTAGGTATCTATCATTTTCTTTACATTACCCAGTTTCAGTTTAGACTTGATTATATTCACCTACTAGCTCGTGTCCGCGGTTTCGTCGTCATTTTCCTATTAACAGCTTATGACCTGTTAATTGTAGGGTCAGCATATCTGCCAATAAACTCAAATTGGCAACGGTACATTGACTCAGCCGAAGCAGTCTTTGAGGATCTAAAGTTAGAGTCCAGACAATTGCTATCAATAAAAGCTGACGAGACTTGCCGTCTCATGGAGGGCGAAGCATACAAGAAGGATCTATGGATGTGGGACCAAGACTGGTCCGTCCAGGAATTAAAATTGAAGAAGCAAACGGTCAAAAAGAAGAAGAAAACAATAGTGGCCAGTGATTTTGAAAATGTGACTCGAACGCAATCAGAGAATACCGTTACTACACAAGATACTAAAACAAAGTCATCTGAACCGACTTTCGAAGTGTTAAATGAAGAGTATATCGATTTCATAGACAATATGGGTAGAAAAAAAACAGAAGTGGCAGTAGATTTGGACGAATCGTTTAGATATCTGTACGATTTGAAGGATTCATTGCCCGCCCGGAAACCTTATTTACCCGGATATCCGGCTTGGTACAGGAAGTTGTGCACCAAACCGGGTAAGGATCCTGATTGGTCGCCGGGAGCTAATAAAATCACGACTAGTATGCAGGTAAGACTATTCAAAACGATCTATTATTGCGTGCCTCGTAAGCGAAGCGTTGCGGTGGGTACTGTTGTCAATTCCCGCAAAACAACTGATTGTTCAAACTTAAAATGTCTCTATTTATCATATATTGCACTTGTAAAATAATATATACACGCACATGTCAAGAAAAAACACTATTTTTAACACTTATGATATTTTTGGTACCATTTTGGTCATTTCAACCAGTTGAATCTATTTAAAAAACTTCTGTCTTGGACGTCCGAAATTTTTTACTAATCGAGTTTTTTTTTTGTCTTACGCTTCAGTATAATTAGGAATAGACGCCTATCGCTTTTCACGGTCTGATTCGATGTGGTTTAATTGTTATTAAATAAACAGGAAAAATTTGTGATTATGAGGCGTGCACTTTTGGGTTTTCCAAACTTTTTAATATTTGAGCTTAAAAAATTAACTTTGTAAGCTTACTGATTTCCGGGTTGGTAAATTTGCTAGAAATCGGCTAGTTCAGCTTTAGAAATGCGTTCTAATGTAGAACTTACTACGGTCTTAAATAGATCAAAATCTTTTAGAAGATTGCTAAAAGATTTCGCTCGTATACGTAATTCTTCCGCGTACTAATTTACCACATGACCACTTCTATTGAGTTCAAGTATTAGCTCGTAGTATTCAGCAAAATTGATCGAATACTTTTAAGGCCGATGTTTTTAATGTAGATTTTTTTTATATACTTAAGGTTTAGTGGTACGGCCACAATCTCATCCGATTTTAAATGATGATGTGACCCAAGGTGGTCACACTAAGCCTGTGGAAGGAATATACCTATAGTTATTTGGCGGCAGATTTTCAACTTGAGGTTGATAGCTAGCCAGGCAGGCATTAGAAAAAGCCTTGCCACCAAAGCCTTTGGTTTCATCATGATATTTTCCTTTGCCGATAGCTCAAGCTCGTTTTAGGAGGATTCGAACCCACGCCCCTTGACGCAGCGTACGAACGCACTGAGTTATCATCGCTATTAGTTCAGTTTCAGTCGCCCCTCAATTTCGCTAGTAGAATCACTTACACTCACAGAATTACAGTCATTCACTAAATTACTAAACGTAAATCGTTTAAAAACGTATTATTATTATAGATAACACCAAAACTCCTGCGGTTATCATGGGAAGGGTATCCTTTACATTACATACAGTCCGAGGGCTGGGGGTTTTTGGTACCATACAGCAGGAAACATGATGGCGATGAGGTACCTCGCTTGCCTCTGAACGAGTTGCTGGAAAAATGCCCATTAATGCACTGCAAGGAGACCAGCGTTGACGCTGAAGACCTATACCTACTGCCTAAAACTGTCGAGGTTCGGATTGTATATTAAAAGCTAAATGTTTGCCTAAACCGGCATCGTGACTATGCCTTTAATGATTGAATTGTTTATCAGGAGGACCTAGGTCGTAGGGCTTATTATGCAAGGAAGAGAATAGATGAACAGGCAGCCGCCAATCAGTACCACGGTCTCGGGGTGTGGTGTGGAATTCAGCTGCAAGGTAAGTTAACAATGCTGTGCTTTGGATTCGAGTTCTTTTGAATTAGTGACGTGAAAGTGATTGCATTAAGTTCGCTAATTCATCGTATGAAGTTCGCTTTTTACACGCTTTATATTAGCTTCACCTGTATGTATGTATGTATGTATGTATGTAACCGACCCCTTTGAGCTCGATTTTGTCCTACTTTGAACGATCAGATTTAATTCAAACTTTGCGCACCTGTCAAACATCGATGACAATGCAATAATCCGATCAAAGCATCCGATTATCCTTCTATTATCTTCCTTCTCATATCTGTCAATTAAATATTCATAACTATTGACACCATGCACCACCGCTTTTTTTTACAATAAAACATTGTTTTTCTTATTCAAACTATTAATAACTTATATTTATAAAAAAAAATTACATTATTCTTAATTAATATTTATTAAAATTTATTTTCTGTTTTTCAGTTTAGTTTTCTATATAAAGCGTGTGTTCTATTTTTTTTTAGACTATTATTTATTAATTCTATAGAGTTTGCTAGTTGATCGTATGAGTTACGCTTGTTGGTTGTAAACTACTCACTAACAGGTTGTCTATGATTCGTTAATATATATATATATTGTAAATCCAATGTTTTCACTAACATCAAACTTTATAATCTTCGTATAAACTTTTGTTCGTAGTATTTAATTTGATCGTATAAACTTTTGAGTCTATTCGTTATAGTTAAATTATTATTCACTTGCATATATAAGTAAAGTTTGGAAAATCCAAAAGTGCATGCCTCATAATCAATTTTTTTTTTGTTTATTTAATAACAATTAAACGACGTCGAATCAGACCGTGAAAAGTTATAGGGTCCTATTCCTAATTATACTGAAGCGTAAGAAAAAAAAGTCTCGATTAGTAAAGTATTTCGCTCGTTATCGTGATAACATACAGGATCCGCACATACAGACACACGGACGTCCAAAACAGAATGTTTTTATACTGTATTTTAACTTGTTTAAATAACAGAAATGGTATCAAAAATATCGTGAGCGTTAAAAATAGTTTTTTCTTGATATGTATGTGTATATATTATTTTACAAGTGCAATATATGATAAATAGAGACATTTTAAGTTTGAAAAATCAGTTGTTTTGCGGGAACTGACAGTAGTACCCACCTCAACGCTTCGCTTATGAGTCGTTCTATTATATATTAAACAACGAAGCTTTTTTTGCCTCTCCATCTCGTAAGATTCACCGCAATTGATTAGGTATTTTTGGAGGACATCTCACTTTTAACATTAGTAAACCGATGCTTTACCAAATACTTAACTTTTATTAAGAGTATATTTGTATAAGTGTTTGATGTTAACATATTCTGCATATAGGCTGCTGTCACTTCTTACGATTGCCGCATAAAGATGGGCCGAAGTACAAAGTTGGAAATCCATTAGCTAAAGATTTCTTGGATATGTTCAGTCAAAATGTTCTGTCAGCCGAAGGGAATGAAGCTGAGAAGGTAACAGTAACAATTATTGTGTTAGAAACACTAATGTTGTTATGTTAAATTCCTAAATACTCCGTGGTATGTAGACATTATCATAGGATCTGTGCGGTTTCCTTTTTTTTTAATTATGGCATATGCTCGTGTAGGTAGTTTTGCCAATGTCGAGTAAGAGTAATTGTGGATCACACAAATTATTGTCTCATGTGGGATTCGAACTAGTAGTACGCTTCAGCGAGGCGATCGCTGAAACCGCTCGACCAACCGTCACGGTGTATTATTTAACTTTATGTTTAATAGGAATATCCTCGAAGGTCTCTTAGCTTATGAAATGTTCCACAGAACGATGCAGCGACTCCAATGTTAATTTGTATTTAATTTTAAGTTGGTTTTTCGTAGGACAATTGCTTTACAGTCGTATATTTTGCATGGTGGTGGGGCTATTTCTGATGGCCGCCTGGCTAGCTACCACCCTCAAGTTGTAAATCTGTCGCCAAATAGCTATAGGTGTGTTCTGGCAGTTTCTCTTGAGAACCAGTTCCTCCTATGAAGGTCGGCACAGCACCAGCGATTCTCCTAGTGTTGTGGGTGGGCATGGGCGGCGGTGATCACTTACCATTAGGTGAAACGCTTGTACGTGTGCCCGCTATTACATAAAAAATATATTTTGCTATAGTGTGAGAGATGCTGTGGTGTTTGATAATATGGGACTTTTTATAGTCCATCTTATTACATTTACAAAATGAAAGCACCCATTGGCTACTTCAGTGCGAATGATATAGTGGACGTGACTTAACATATTGTTGTAATTATGTGTATTATCTCGTAAGGGAGCGTTTAGGCCAGTTTGCTTACAGGTATATTTCAACAGACAGTAGGTTCGTTACAATCTCATTATAGGTTTAGCGTTTATGGCCACAGTCTCGTCTGATATTAAGTGACGACGTGGTCCAAGATGGTGGACACGCTGAGCCCAGTAAAGGGACTGGCTCTCAAGTGCAACTCCTGGGACACACCCATGACCCGGTCCGATGCAGATGCTGATGATTTCCACAGGTCGTGACCTTCGGCCGTATGATGTCGTACTGGCGTAACAACAGAGAGCGCATAATGGGCCAGCAGGCTGTACGGCTTCCGGATGCGCTATGCCCTGATGGATCCAAAGGGGTGAAAGGCTTCGGCGCTATCATACCTCAGGTTGTCGTCGCCGGGACACTCACTAGACGGTATAATGTACACATTAATTCCATCATCTTCATATCCTGTCCCCAAGTCATTTGGAGTAGGCCACAGATCTCTATCAGCCGTTATCTCTTCATTCACTCCCTTTTCTTTCCCTTTCGTCCTTCAGCATTTATATCCGTTGCTTTCTCAACACATTCAATCTCTACATTATGTACATTACACTGAAACATTTAGTGGGCCGGCAAGACAGTTGCGACTGACGAAGGACATTTGCCCCTACGGCAGTCGCTACTGTTACTGGACTGTACTGAAACTTACCATCAGGTAAATTACAGTCACTTTGCCGAGTTACGATAAAAAAATAATAATTATACAATGTAAAGAAATTTAGTACTGTAAATCTTTTAATTTATGACCACGTTATTCGTTTTAACGGTTAGTTGAGGTATTATTTCATGTAATATTGAATGGAATTGCTTATTTCCAGTGCGAGTGAACCGACCTGGATGACCGCCAGCAACGCTCACAAAGAACGCATCGGGTCCGAGCTACGAGCAATGGTTCAGGCTCCACCGGGTTATAAATTTGTCGGGGCGGACGTCGATTCCCAGGTAAACTCTACGAAATGTATCATTTATACAATAGAAACTTTATTAGTTATGATAAAAGTAATAATTCAAGGTTAAATAATATATTTTTTTTTGTACTAATTTATGTCAGAGAAAGAAAGACTACATTACAAACTGAAATATGCATTTGTATAAGTTATGTTAACAGGAAAACTTACAGCTACTAAACTTATAACAAACATAAGAGTGATTTATAATACATATACATATAACTAAGAAAATATTATGGCCATAATCTCACCTGATCGTAAGTGACGATACGGCCCAAGTTGGTAGACACGCGAAACCTGTGAAGGAACTGGCTCTCAAGTGCAGCTGCCGGAACACACCTATTGGTATTTGGCGGCAGGTTTACAACTTGAGGGTGGTAGCTACCCAGGCGAGCATTAGAAAAAGCCCTACCACCATGCTATGGTTTCCTCACGATGTTTTCCTTCACCGAAAGCTCAAGCTCATTTGTAGGTGCTTGTAGGATTCGAACTCACGTCCCTTGTCGCGAAGTCGTACACGCTACCACTGAGCTATCATCGCTGGGAGATGTTTGATGATTTCGGGTGGGGTTGGGGGGTAGGAATTGTGGATCGCGGCGTTGTTGGGCGACAGCGGGTGCGGCGTGTGCGGGGGCACAGCGTTCGGGTGGGCCGTAGTGGCCGGGGACAAGAGCCGCGGGTCGGACCTGCACGCGCTCACTGCCGCCGCTGTGGGGATACCGCGGGACCACGCCAAGGTCATCAACTACGCGCGGATATACGGTCAGTCATACCACCAGCCGGACTAAGGGGCCGTTCAATGCAATTGTTGAACATTTTCCTGTACCCCCCCTACCTCTCCTCGAATGTTACTTAACACGCCAGTGAGCATTTTTAACTAAAAGTTATAATTATGTTATAGCTTTCCTTTGCCAATAAATTCATAACAAAATCTTATTTATCTTATCTACATAAACATGCGAACTTGAGAAATTATAGTGGACTAATTTTTTAATTAAATAAAAAAAAACAATGTTACGTAACGCGTTGTTAGAACCCCCGAGCGCGCTCTTGTAACGCATCGTAACGTTTTGCATGCCCCCCCCCCTCCCTCTCACCGGTAATGTGTTACATAAGACTTGAACGGCCCCTAAACCGCAATGCATGCATTTAAATCAAATCAAATCATAAATATTAGTTCAATTTAGATACTAAGAAGGCACTTATCAACGTCCAAACCACCTTTTGACTCTTACATTCATGATGGACTTCGTACAGTTTTTTATTAAATAAGTAACTTATGTTAAGTTTGAGGTTCAAATGAGTGATATACATACTTTGTATCCATCCTTAACGTTACGTTGCATTGAAATTGTAAACCAAAGAATTTACCAGTTATTTTGACTAAATAAATGTCACGTCTTTGCATGGTGGTAGGGCTTTTTCTAATGCCCGCCTGGCTAGCTACCGCACTCAAGTTGAAAATCTGCCTCCAAATACCAAATGGGTGTGTTCCGACAGTTGCACTTGAGACCCAGTCCCTGTACAGGTTTAGTGTGTTCACCAACTTGAGCCACATCGTCACTTAACGTCAGGTGAAATTGTAGCCATAACGCTTAACGTAAACAATAAAAAAAATACTTAAGTACTTAGGTGAGCAAGCTTAGTTCGGAATTTTGATTTTATTTTAAAATCGTTTTTGTTTCACAAACTATATTTAGATACGAATCATATAGTAATTAAACATCCACATTTAACGATTATCTAGACGTGTCAACGAATCATTTAAATTAACAAAATATGAATTATACTCGGTATCATTTGCTTAAATAACTGTGCTTTTGCGAAAATTACAAGTATATATAGAATAATTAAATACGAAAAAATCTGTTTAACTATAAAATTTCATCTATATCGTTAGAGCCGTTTCTAAGATACACAAAATTTATATATATATATATATATATATATATATATATATATAATATGTATATATATATACAAGAATTAGTACTAGATAAGCGAGAACTTTATCTTTTATATCTTACATTTTTATATACTTAAGATTTAGCGCTAAGGCCATAATCTTACCTGATCTTAAGTGACGATACGACCCAAGTTGGTAGACACGCTAAACCTGCGGAGAAACTAGCTCTCAAGTACAACTGCCGGAACACATTTATTGGTATTTGGCGGCAGATTTTCAACTTGAGGGTGGTAGCTAGCCACGTGGGCATTAGAGAAAGCCCTACCACCATGCTATGGTTTCCTCACGATGTTCTCTTTCACCGATAGCTCAAGCTTATTGTAGGTGGATTCGAACCTACGTTTCTTGATACGAAGTCGTACACACTACCACTGAGCTATCATCGCTTCGCTTACTTCTCTCTCACGTAGAAAACGCTACGTTCCACTTACCATATGTCGTCAGCCGTTCCAGTTAACGACCACGATCGTTGTGGTAGTAGTAAAAACGTCACTTATGACGTCATTGTTTTCACTCACGTTAGGCTCACAACGACCTATCTGCAAGAGTGGACCCATACTCCATTGCACTTGCGTTAATGTTTGTAAGGCTTGCAAGCAAGCGGAACGGGCCGCGGTCGTGCGCGTGATTGTTGTTAACGCTAAGTTGAAAATAGCCTCTATGTGCAAACATGTGTTACAAAAATCAATTAAATATGTACTATTTGGTTAGCTAATAATATATCTATACTTTAAGCGAAAAAGGGTTTTGTTTAACTCGCTAATCTTAGGAAATACCAATCGGATCAAAAAAACTATGTTTACCTTCAATATTGCCATTAGTGTGGAGAGTTTTAGACTATTTAAGTTCACGCTGACGCCAATAGGCGCAAGGCAGTATTAAAAAAAAGTTACAAAAACGGCCAAAAAATGTTCTCTTCCCGTGAGTTTCCGTAGCGTGCGCTGCATAAACGGTTAAAACCACATGAAAATAATGTACGAAGCAATTTTTTTTTTTAAACTCCGAATAATAAATCAGAGATACTTTATGTCGGTCTTGTCTCGTTTATTTATAAATCTTCAGGGGCCGGTCAGAATTTCGCTGAAAGGTTACTAAAACAGTTCAATCCCACTATGACGATATCCGAAGCTAAGAGCAAAGCGAACAAAATGTACACCACAACAAAGGGGAAACGTGTCTACACTCTGAAGAGAAACTACATGGAAGGATTCATGGAGGACGATTCGGATGATCAGGTATGTTCGTTTGTATCATACTAATAAATTTCACATATATAATATACTAGATGTGCCTCGTAACTTCCTTCGCTTGAAAATGAAAATTATTTGTAACGGTGTTTTTTTTTTGGATGAGTACTAAATAATACTATTTCTCATAAATCTGGTTATCGAATAAATTTTTCGAAACCCATTAGTAGTTTTAACAACAATTGTGTATAAACAAACAAAAAAAAAACCTTTTTATATGTTATAGTTATCAGTGAAGACAATTCAATTAACTGACGTATAATAAGCAAATTATGTCATGAAAATTTTCACTAACATAGATATAATAAGAATTTAAATTTAACGTGTCTGTATATTTTAGATTTACGTGGGAAATTTTGTTGCCGGTGACGGGTTGAATAAGTAATGAAATATATTTACATCATTTTAAGAAATGTCTGTCAGTTTGGTTGTGCACACATAACTGCACAGCGTTTATCATACAACGTTAAAAGGAAATGATAAAGCGTATCCTCGAGTCACATTTAGTCTTTGTTTCATTAAAATCGGTTCACTCAATCAAAAGTGATTGTAATTTGAATGACGGCAGGAGATTAAATAATTTTATTTCCACGCGACATAATATATAAACATATATATGTGACATAACATATATATATGAATGAAGTATATAAAATCAATTCTTCTGATCATCAACCTGTTATTCCTGCTTTCTTATTGAGAATTATTCTTTTTTATTAGTGGTAATTCAGTCCTCTTTACACTCTATTACGGCCATTTTAAAGTGATAACATTTGGGAATTTTGGGCAGAAGATGAAACTATCTCCAACAAAGTGGTGACACGACTCTTGTTGAAGTTCTCTTAGGAGTTTTTGTGACAACTAATATATCATGTGCCGAATGGCTATTTATAATTAACTTTACTTATTCTTTTCAACTACTCTACATCACGTAAAATGACATCTATATATTACACAAAAAATGGCTAAATAACTAACTTAAACAACATGGCAGATCGAGATCCGACCAAAAACTTACTTATTAAAACTTAAGGGCCATTCAGGTTAACTTAACCAGAATTTTAATAATGTTGGACCCTCCCCTCCCCTTCGTCAACAAATGTAAGCAAAGTTCTTAAATCTCCTCTTAGTCTTACGTAAACATTGTCAGTTAGCATATACAATTACTTCAAACAATCCGAACATGTTTCCCGCTATCTAACATAGACAAGTTTCGTTTTGCCTAAGTCGATTAAATTATGCAGAAAAATCGGTAAAAGGAAATACGTGATGAGGTATAAATAAGATTATAGATCAGTTGGTAGTGTCTACGGACGCCGGGTCAAGGGACGTTAGTTGGAATTCACCGTCAATGAGCTTGAGTTTTTATAAAGAATAACTCTGCGATGAAATCATGTTTGAAGTTGTGTCTTTTTCTAATGCTCACCTGGCTAGCTATGACCCTGAAGTTGAAAATCTGCCGCTAAATACCAATTTCCGGTAGTTGCACTTGAGAGCCAGTCGCTTCACGAGTATAGCGCGTCTTCCAACTTGATCCATTTCGTCACCTAACATCAGAGGAGATTGTAGCCATAATGGTAAATTTTAACTAAAAAAAAAGAATATTGATGATATAATCAAAATTTAGAACCCTCCGTCTCCAATGTCATCAAAAATAAGCTAAGTGTAAAACCGCCCGCCCTTTTTTAGTGTTTTCGTAATATGGCCGCTTATACAGTTTTTTTTATTGTTAAGGTTTAGCTTTACGGCCACAATCTCACCTGATAATAAGTGACGATATAGCCCAAGATGGCGGACACGTTAAGCCTAGTAGAGAGACTGGTTCTCAAGTGCGACTGCCGGAAATATCTATTGGTATTGGATTTTCAGCTTGAGGGTTGGGATGGTTTCACTACCATATTTTTCTTCATCGAAAGCTCAAGCTCACCGTTGATGGATTCGAACTCACGTCCTTGGACGTGGCGTTAGTACACACTACTAACTAACTGAGTGAAAAAGATATCCCTAAAAGGTGGAAATAGTGCCATCGCTTTATGTGAATTATTCCGACAGCTAGTGGAAATGTCAGCGTATCAAGCGATGCGACTGGCGAAACTTAGCGGTAAAAGAGTTGAAGAAATGTTCGAGAGGCCGAAATGGGTGGGCGGCACGGAATCGAACATGTTCAACAAACTCGAAGAGATCGCCGGTTAGTTTCTTTTATCTGTGTACGTAAAAACGAAGTCGGGTTAATTACGCTATTTGTAACTCGGGAACATCTGAACCGATTTTAATTATCCCTGATCCAGTCTCAGATAGCAGAATACCTATAAAAATAACTGAGGAAAGGAATTTTATAAAGAAACTAATATCTATATACAACAAATGGTCAATTTTAAAGATTTCAAATCTATTGAATCCGTCGTTCAGAAATCTAGAATAAATTTGTAAAATTCATTTTATGACATAAATGATATCCTAAATTGAGTTTTTCTAAAAGTTAACACGATAGCCATTGCACTGTTAGGCGGCACGATGTTTGCCGGGTCACTTAATAATATATAGATATTACGTTTGCCCATAATCTTACCTGGTGCTAAGTGACAATGTGGCTCAAGATAGTGGAGACGCTAAGCCTAGTGGAGAGAGCTATTTCAAGTACAACTGCTGGAACATACCCATAGGCATTTAGCGACAGATTTCCAACTTTATCGTAGTCGATAACCAGGTAGGCATTAGAAAAAACCCATCATCATACAAAAACGAACACCTAGAAATAGCTAGTCTACCCTAGAGTTATCCAAAGAGTGTGACTTCTGAAGGTTTCACGATCATGGGCAGTCCTAAATCTAAATAGAAATGCGGTCTACCATTAAACCCTTGATGGGAACAGTTGAAGCGATGATAGCTCAGTGGTAGTGTGCACGACTTCGCGCCAAGGGACGTGGGTTCGAATCCAAGCACCTACAATGAGCTTGAGCTTTCGGTGAAGGAAAACATCGTGAGGAAACCATAGCATGGTGGTAGGGCTTTTTCTAATGCCCGCCTGGGTAGCTACCACCCTCAAGTTGTAAACCTGCCGCCAAATACCAATAGGTGTGTTCCGGCAGCAGCACTTGAGAGCCAGTTCTTCCACAGGTTTAGCGTGTCTACCAACTTGGGCCGTATCGTCACTTAAGATCAGGTGAGATTATGGCCATAACGCTAAAGCTTAAGTATAAAAAAAAAGTGAATGAGGCTGGTGGTACGGTTTTAGATTCGGAAGGTCCTCGCACAGCGTTTCTGGGCGGGCGGCTGTCGCGCGCGTTGGAACACGCTCAGGGTCGCTGGGCGGGCACCCGCCTCAACTGGGCGGTTCAGAGCGCTGCCGCTGACTTCCTGCATCTGATGCTCGTCAGCATGGCCCATCTCGCCCCACAAGCGAGGTACTTAGCCCCTCCAGATCAAATCGATCATCTTTATTCAATTTAAGCCCAATGGAGACGCTTTTCAACGACTTCAAGTGACGTGACTTCGAATCTAACCACCTACAATGAGCTTGAGCTTTCGCTGAAGGAAAACAGCGTGAGGAAACCATAGCACGGTGGTAGGGCTTTATCTAATACCAGCCTGGCTAACTACCACCTGGCCAAGTTGAAAATCTGCCGTCAAATACCAATAGGTGTGTTCGAGCAGTTGCACTTGAGAGCCAGCCCCTCCAATAAAGGCCGGCAACGCATCTGCGAGACCTCTGGGGCTGTGGATGTCCCTGAGCAGCGGTGATCACTTACTATCAGGTGACACGCCTGATCGATTGCCGCCTATTGCATTGAAAATAATTGCCGTCCCTTGGAAATTTTTATATAGTGTCAATATACGAATATATTACATAAACCTATATTTTTTTTTAGCGAAGAAGGATTAATATGTGAAATTTTCTCTTTGTTAGTAATATTTACGAAACAAATTATATTTTTTTTTACTAAAACAACAGCCACCACTGTGCACCGGGCAAATGCCCTGCGCTCAGATAGGTATATGATTAAGTATGATTTCAAATTTTTTTTGTCTTTGATAGAGCTATCAATGAGGAAGTTTTTGGATTTTTAACATCACGCTAACACCGGTAAGAGTAAAGATGTATTGAAAAAAGTAAAAATAAGGGTATTTTTTTTATTCATTTTAGTTCCACGCAAACGTAACGTGGGCCCCTAGCCAAGTTGTCTTTTCATACGTTCGGTTGCGTAAAGTGTAATAAAGCAAAATCGAGCCTTTTTAGGTGAAACATCGTAGGCGCCAATAATCTTAAAAAATGTTTTCTTATTGTAACACCTCAATACGTATACGTATATGCAGCTACTATATTTAAACAATAATAATGAATATCATAATAATTAAATAATAATAAAACAATAACAATAATAAATTTAAAAATAAAAATTCTCCTTGTAAATTATAAGCAGAATAGCCACTATTTTAATAGATCATTAGTTAATTATGGTTAACGAGTCACATGTTTATTTAAAAATATATAGTAAATACGTTTTTATTACGAATGTAAAACCTTCTTCTGAAAACAGTGCAAATTGTCGCTTATTAATCTTGTTCCTTAAAAGGATCGATATATCGAATGACATTCTTCTCTAGTATATCGTGCACATAAACACGGTATGTGCCGTGCCAATACATTTCATTTAATCCTTTATACATACAGTAGAACCTCTATAAGTCGAACACCGAGGGAGACGCCAAAAAATTCGAGTTATAGAATTTTAGAGAGTGGAGGTTTTGTTGTTTGCAAGGAAGGGGACAAAACATTTTTTTCGAGATTTATAGGTTTTCAATTCATCGAAGTTCGACTTAACGAGATTCTGATGTAATTGTATTTCGTCGTATTATTATTAACCTCGACTTGATGCAGTTTTCACTTGTGTCGTATAGTTTAAGGTTTTTTTTCCGTTTTTATTTTGTAGATTCTGTCTCAGTTTTCACGATGAAGTGAGATATTTAGTGCCGGAGGGATGCAAGTACGAAGCTGCGTTTGCCATGCAGGTGACCAACTTGCTGACGAGGGCTTTCTGTTCACAGAGGTAATCATAGAGATAAATTCTATCAATAACAGTATTAACTACTAGCTGATGCCCGCGACTTTGTTCACGTCTTCGTCTTTATACTTATGTAGTTAAGGTAAGTAGTCAGCGTAGTTAAGGTTTTAGCGTTATGGCCATAATCTCACCTGATGTTAAGTGACGATACGGTGGGTACGATGTTGGTAAAGACGTTAGACCTGTGGAGGGACCGGCTCTCGAGTGCCACTGCCGGAACACACCTGTAGGTATTTGGCAGCAGATTTTCAATTTGAGGGTGGTAGCTAGCCAGGCGGACATTAGAGAAAGCCCTACTAACATGCTATGATTTCCTCATAACGTTTTTATATAATTACTTATTTAGTACTTTCGGATATCTACATTTAAATAATGGTTCACGTGACAATTTCCACTGCATGTACTCACTATACTTCTTTTTTTTTGACTTGGTAAAAAATCGCTGAACTGAATTCCTTATGCAACGTGGGATATGCACCGTGACACACTTAATAATTGGAACTGAAGCGATGATAGCTCAGTTGGTTATGTGTACGGACGCCGCGTCAACGGACGTAAGTTCGAATCCACTTACAATGAGCTTTCGGTGAAGGAAAACATCCTGATGAGAACATAACATAGTGGAAGGACTTTTTGTTTTTTTTTTTTTACACACTTAAGGTTAAGCGTTATGGCCATAATCTCACCTGATCTTAAGTGACGATATGGCCCAAGTTGGTAGACACACAAAACCTGTGGAAGAACTGGCTCTCAAGTGCTGCTGCCGGAACACACCTATTGGTATTTGGCGGCAGGATTACAACTTGAGGGTGGTAGTTACCCAGGCGGGCATTAGAAAAAGTCCTACCACCATGCTATGGTTTCCTCACGATGTTTTCCTTCACTGAAAGCTCAAGCTCATTGTGGGCGCTTGGATTCGAACTCACGTCCCTAGGCGCGAAGTCGTACACACTACCACTGAGCTATCATCGCTTCAATAATACGAACCTGGCTATCGACCGCCTTCAGTTTGAAAAGTCTGCCGCTAAATACTTATAGGCGTGTTTCGGCAGATGCACTTGAAAGCCAGTCAGTCCCCTTACTGGGCTTAGATTGGCCACATCGTCGCTTAACATCAGGTGAGAATGTGGCCATAACGCTTAGTCTCTAAAGCAAAACTTTAACTTCGAAGTCCAGTGCGTATGGTTCTGTTATATATCTCGTATAAGATTGAGTAGCTCTTCAGAACACTCGCCGTGACACATATAATAAAACTCGGCTGTCTATACGCAACTGAAGTAGCTACATGTTATTTACTGCAGCTAAATTGCCAAATCTGTCTATTTTAAACGAAATTAAATGTATATAATGGACGCTGGAATTATGTCCACTGGATGTCTACAAAAGTTCTTTGTAATTTTTCAGGGTAGGTATCAACGACCTCCCACTTTCGGTGGCATTTTTCACATCGGTAGAAGTGGATCAAGTTTTAAGGAAAGAATCGTGTTTAGATTGCATCACTCCATCGAACCCGCACGGTCTAGAGAAGGGATACGGTATACCTAACGGGGAGTCGTTGAATATATATGATGTGATAGAAAAATGTAAGAAATGCTAGTACTTTTACCAAATAAAAGGCTGTTTTATTGAATTTCTTTGTTGTTTCCTACATATGTTTGGTTTGTGTGGTTGTAAGGCTTTTTCTAATGCCCACCTGGCTAGCTGTAACCCGTTTTTGTGAATGTGGTATTTAAAATCCCAATCTTTACGGACTTCCTCATCGCAACGCGCAAACTCAAACGCATTACCCAAGATGAGGTCAAAAGCCTGAAGAGCATGTGCTAATCAACCAACCAATACCAAATTACGAAGGTAAATTTTTGATTACCTTGGTTGTGTTTCAGTTTTGTCATTAATTACCCTGACCACACGTAAATTATAATTTCCTATCTAGAATTTTTTGTTTTTTATAGTTACAACCGTAAACAGAACAGTTATTTATTAATTTAAAATAATGTTATTTTCGGCGATATAAAGTTGTTTCATTTATTGAATAATAAAGCATATTTAGTATGAAAACAATGATTATTTTGATTCGTCTGTCGAATTTTTTAATTCCTCTAACTGTAAAAATGTAAATTGATGTATCTTTGGAATGATTTGGTCCAAAGTAATACCTATGGGATAAATGTATTATAATTAAATAAAATTTCAAATTCTTTTGTTATTTATAAAAATTCTATTAAATTAAAATATTAAGAAATTCAAGATAAATCCTTATCTATTTAGGTATAGTAATAATATAATTAAAATAATAAATAGGATGTCGCATTCGTTCTTCTCAATTTAAATTACTTCATACGAAACTTACTGTTCATCCATGTTCGCCAACCCTGGCTCTCTGAAGCCTAAAGCATTGCACCGCAACGCCGCACATTTCGCTTTACTCTATATATGCCGCTGACTATTCTTCCTTATTTCTTCTATGCATATACACAGTTTTGGCAATGTCCCGACGAGAGATTATTTGTCTAATCTTAAACTTCAAAGTATTCTCTAAAAATCGTGGGCTTTTTCTTAGAGCTGACCATATAATTTTATGTGGTCATTGATATGCACGTGTTCCTTTATTATTTACAGCATACCTCAATTGTGTTCAGTAGATAAACTACTTCATGTATAATGCCACCAATATATGACAAAAACTCATAATTCTACCATTGTTTTTCCTGTGAACTAATGCTGCTGACCTGCGGAGTCTGGACAGTTTTCCTGAGTATTTTGGCATGCACAGAATAGGGCAAGGTTCGCTGCCTTCTAACATCATCTTTTCGAAGAGTACTTATTACCTTGGTTGGATGGATGGACTTTTTACCTGCAAGCCCCCACTTCTACTTTCCCAAACGATTCATGACACTTCGTGACAGACTTTAGCGTCGCTTGAGCCACTTTTTGTTCGCATTCCCATTTCTCGCCAAAATTAGTTATTTTTAAGAATCTGTACTTATCATCCGGCTCAGTTTTTTTTCTATTAGCACTGTAAAAGCAAAATTTTGAAATAATAGCCACTATCGTGAGGGTCACATTCTGGCAGGAATTATGGCTGTCATACGAACCTCTAAGCCACTCGGCAATTGGATGGACATACAATGGCTTATTCCAAATTATGACAAACTAAGGAACGATTGATAACCCTTAAGAAAACTAATTGAGGATCGATAAGTACGATCAAACTTGGCTGAGGTGAATTAAAGAAAAAGAACCAGATATGAGTAATGTGCTACGTATATATTTGTGTTATCGCCAAGTAGTTCGGTAACATGTACTCTATCTTACCAGACTCCTACTAAAGACTCTTATTAAAGACCTGTTCAAGAAGATTGGCGACGATCGAGGTGAGACAACTATAACACAAAATGCCTATAGAAAGAAGTCGGTTTTAAATTTAACGTAAACATAAATAAATAATAATTCAAAGTTATTTATAAGCTTATAATTTTAATTCTATCAGCTATCGCATGAAAAAAAAAAATTGAACAAATAAAATTGGAACTGTCAAAATCGATAAAAGGCTGAAGGTTTTTGACGTTTTATGTAATGTAGTGTAGCTGAAGAACATAGGTGAAGTGAATTGTGAATAATCATTCGGGACATAATATATTAATTTCCACAAAAACTCCCAAGAGAGCTTCAACAAGAGTCACCATCTTGTTCAATATAGTATCGTCTGCATTTAAAAACATCAAACTTGGCTGCATGGTCTAGATACATTTGTCTTTTCCTATGTCAAAGTTGTCAACTTATCACAAATCAAAATAAATTGTAAAGCTGTAACTTTTATATAAAACACTTAGTGCATACCTAAATATTTATTATATACGAATGCATTTATGTACAGAATAATTGTTGGTACCCAAATATGTCTAAAGTAACAAAACGAAAACATGTTATGAATGAAGCCTTGTGGGACGACTATGATTTACCTAAAGAAAACCAGAGTGTCGTTAAAGTAGTAAAAAGTAAAGGGAATAATCTACATGAGGTGATTTAACTTTTCATATTTATTCTTTCTTTGCTCATCTTATTAAACTTTCTAAAGTATTTGAATATAAAACATTTTAAGGTTATGTTGTTCCCAAAGTTTGATGTTCGGTTCGTGGATATGAAATAAATTTACTTACGAGTTCAAATACTTCCTTTTCAATATTCAAATTTTCTGCAACTGTCATTTGTTTTTTTTTTAGATTATTACACCCAGTGGTGAAGAATATTTAGTCTCAATGCCAACAAAGTTCAGAAAAAATATATGGGTTAAACGTGGCGACTATATACTTGTAGAACCTATTCAAGAAGGTGATAAAGTGAAAGCAGAAATAGTTAAAATCATGAATAAGGATTCTATAAAATATTATAAAGAGAATAAAGCGTGGCCAAAGGAGTTTGATAATAGCCATTCGGAAATGAAAGATGATGATGATTTATTTGTTAATACAAATAGAAAAAATGTGTTAACATATTTCAGTGAAAGTGACACTAGCAGCAGTGATAGTGAAAATAGTAAATAAATACATGCAGATAGTTTAATTAAACAAACTAAATTAACAAACATGTTGATATAATATTTCTTTGTAAATTTGCTAAACCCAACAATTTGGTATATTTAAAAAAGTTCATAAGTCATCAAGTTTGTATTATTTTTGAAGGGATGATGGCTTAGTTGGTAGTGTGCATGAATGCTGTGTCAATGGATGTGTGAATCCAGCTGCAATGAGCCTGAGCTTATGGTGAGAGAAGACATAGCATTGTGATAGAGCTTTTTCTAATACCCAGTTGGCTAGCTACCACCCTCAAGATCAAAATCTGCTGCCAAATACCTATAGGTATGTTCTGGCAGTTGCACTTGAGAAACAGTCACTTCATTAGGTTAGCATGGCCACCATCTTGGGCCATATTGTTACTTAACATCAGGTGAGATTGTGAACATAATGCTATAAGAAAAGCTGTATTAAACCAAAAATGTTTTACAATTACTGAACTGCATTTTAAACAGTATGTAAACATTTAATATTATTTACTCTTACTATTACTGTACAGTTGTATATCTTTATTTGACAGTTTTTATAAAGGGAATGACAATATACATAAGTTAAACATCCAGTTTATGAAAACACAGTGGAATAATAACATATTTTTATTATTATATTATTTGAGAGGAATAATAAAGGATTTATACTTAATAATACTTATGTTTATTTTATTCATATTACACTTTCCTTATAACAACAGATAAATTAAAACTTAACAATGATAAAAAGTACAAAAATAATAAATAATAGAAACTGATAAGTTTATTTTATACTGAAGTATTATTAAAACTATTTTAGTTATCTATTTTTTCATAATCATGTTAAGAAATATTTTACAACAGATTAATAAGTTGTGAATAATAAATGTAGAATGAGTACAAAATAAATTATAAAATATTACATGTGCAAGTAAGAGGCTTGTGATGAAGAAATTATATGGATTTATATAAAAATGGTACTTATTTTATTTGCATTTTATTGCTTACCATATACATATAATAATAATACACAAGTTAACAAACTAAAAAACTGATGTAAGGAATGCAATAAGTAAACCCTGTGTGCTTGAGATCACACTGCAAAAGGAAAACATCACTACATCTTTCTCACTTCCTTGGTTGCCTCAATCAACTTTTCCAGAACAAGCGTCACCCAAAAAGGTCATAAATTGGAATTTTGAAGCCTTCCCATAAATAATATCAATTCAAAAACATTACCATATAGGTATTCTCAGTAGCACCTCCTGCTGAGTTCCAACTATAAATACAACCAATCAGTTAGTTCATAAATCCATAAATTATTTTTTCAATATAACTCATGCTATTTAGAAAAGAGCTGTAAACAAACAAATGCCTAATTGGTTTTTATAAAAAACATTGTTTTAACATAACAAAGCACTTCTGAGGTTATAAAATAAATATTGTCTTATCAAAAGAGAAAATACAATTTCAAACCACATCTATCTAAATATAATTATGGTAAAATTCACTATATACAATAACACTTAGCATGTTGGCAACACCAATATATAATTGCTGTAATAATTTCATTATACCAAAAAGACTTTTATACTTTTGTCTATTTTATAAATTGCACATTAAAGTTTATTTCTTGATGTAGCCATAAACAACAACTTCTACAAATAGGCCTTTATTTATTTATCTCAAATATTGTGGCACTATATATTTATAGTAAGCTAAAGTCTCTGACTGCTTCCACATTAATTAGAATAGAAAAATATCAATAAAATGCAGATGGTAGTGCCCGAGAAAACTTCTATATATTATATTGAAATCAAATCACATCAAAACTACTGATTTTATCTCTATGGAACTGTGACCATTCAACAAAGAGTTTGAGCACTAGTTCTCTATAATATTAGAAAAGTTCTATTTAATATCTGCATCAATATCATCTGCCATAATATACTCATAAATTCTCTTAATCAACTCAACAGACTTCACCTTGGCCCATCCTTCAGTTTTTGTTATTAATTGTGCTTGGCCATCTTTTATAAACTCTAAAGTTAACTGCTTCAATGTATTTGCAGAGTGCAAATCAGCTAACTGCAGTGTTTCAATTGCATTTTCAACTGTCAATTTTTTATGTAATGCTTCCTCGCATAAGCTCTTTAGGCGGCTCAGTTGGTAGTAATCTGCAGCAGCTAATAATTTTTCTGGTATCTCGTCAACACTAGGAGCTTTGTCGCTGTATATGAACATTAAAACTTCACGGAGCACATCAGAATCTAATGGTGACTCAACAATGTTGGTATGACATTCTGTAGTATTATGATTAAAATGTGCTTTTAACACTGCACTTCTACTTGCTAGTACAGCCTTATGGACTTTATATTCGGTCCCTTCAGCAGATTTCATCGTGATATCAGAGAATAATCCATTGTTCAATAAACTCTCAAAGTCATTACTCAGTTGAGCTTCAGGGATGTTGGTGCGGTCGACTTTAATGTCGTTTGTTACCATAAATTGGAATTTAAGGCGTAAACTACCATCGCTTAGCAAAAATATATCCCGACCGTCATAGCTGGCTATGTCGCGTTTGAATAAAGTGGCTAAATATTGCCACTTGTTCGCTTGTACTGTATGATACTCTTTTATGACAATAGAACGCTCTTCGAAACGTTTTAAACATATTGTTAATATTGACTTGAGGAAAACGGGGTTCGGTGATAAATAATATATCTCTATGATGTCGTTATCTCTACCAAAAAACTGCATCTTTAATTGGAATCTGGATTCTGACAAATCAATAGCCGGATCCTTGGACTTTTCAGTACGAAATTCTCGTGTTGTTTTGTTTTCCAGTAAATTTATAAAATTTGATACTGTCCATATTATAGTATTTATTTTGGTTTGACCCTCAGTGCGTGTTGTATAGTTTATACTAGACATTTTTCTGTATTTTTACCAGTTTAACAGTATTTTTTACTTCATTACGGAATTTTTCTGCTACGAAAAATATAGTAGCTGTAGTAAACGTATGATAGTATATTAAGAGAGGCGACCTGACATCGCCTATCGAAGAATCCATCTTTTTAACCAACAAGATCGATTTTTGAAATCTAGTCACTGCTAATAATTAATGTGTTGAATCGATATATCATTTTTGAAACTCTTGAATCGAATTTATATATTTCGATAAGAACTATAAACTTATTTACCAATTAATTGTGCATAATACTCAAACACTTTAAGAGCCATTATAATTTTAAAAAATGATTGATAAAGTCTCGCTAGGTGCTTTATATCCGGCTTGGCTGCATGATCTTAGATATTTTTGTTTTCACCCTAATGAAGATTCCTCCCCTCAACCTCTTCGATATTTAAAAACCGTTTTTAAAAAGTTGTATTTTAGAAATCGACCTTTTTCAATCGATTTAAGAAACATTTTTATATATAAGATTGTTTTATATTATTTTATCTAGATTTCGAGTAAAGTCACTTAACCGGTTTTGTACGAGAAAATTACATTAAACATACTATACTTTTAGTAGATACGCGGGCTTGAAATAAAATACATCATTATTATCACATTATTAATTTTAATTAACTATGATTTAATAACAACAATCTCTATCAATTGGTATCATTGACAAATACAAATATAATTAAAACTTTAATACTTAATAATGACAATCATTACCTATGTTATTAGATTCTGATCAAATTAAACGTAGAATTATTTGTGTATAAACAATAAAACATAGGTTATATCTCCAAAATTCTCATAAAACTTATTAATAATCACGGCATTAAAAATTTCAGTTATTAGAGACATTATTTAAAAGGTAAATTATCATAAAAACTATGACAGTCTTTGGGTATAACTCTCTTTAGCTCCTGAGGTGATCAAACTTTGTTTTAGATATTGGTTGTCGGAATTCATACAATAAACCTACACTGTCAATGAAATAGATATTTTTTTTGGTCTCCTAGGTAAAATAACAAAATTGTCTGCAAAGTGTAATTTAAAATCGATTGTCCCATTGGAATTGTACCCTAGGGCCCTTATATCCACGACAACATGGTCGCCTGCCCCACGACCAGGTCTTATTGATAAGGTGATCTTTATGATTAAAGTTCAGTCGCGCGGCTGACCTCATAGTGAGCGCACGTACATAGTGATTTACTGCAATCAATTGTTTTGTTTTTGTTTTTTGTCGTAACCTCTTAGTGTTTAAGAAATGAATGAAACGAGTAAAGGTGTTGAAAACAATAAAAGAGTTGATAATCCGACTTCTCAGCCAAGTGGAGAGAAGAGAGTATGGGAAGATAGTGATGAGAGTACTGAAGATAGTTTTACAACAGTTTCTCGACCAAAATCAAAACGTCTGAGTAAAAGTAGTACTGAAAACCTTCAGGAAATTATGTTAGAACAAGCAATAAATCAGAAATTTCAAGTTACAGTTACCTCTTTACAAGAATTACCTAAACAGATGGCGATGGCAAAATTAATAAAAAATGAAGGTATACAAAATATTTTATGCATAAAATACAAGAACCCATATAAAATAGTGATCGTTTTGATAACCGTCTTAACGCAGAAAAGCTGTTAAATTGTTTGAAATTTATGGAAATGGGATATAGAAGCCAACTAACAAATGAAATTAATACATGTTATGGTATAATTAGAGGTGTTAAAACAGAGATGAGTGAGAAAGAAATCTTAGAGATACTAGAATGTGAAAAGGAAATTTTATCTGTGAGGTGATTAAACAGGGTAGTGGAAAAAGGAAAAGGGGTAACTAGTGAGGCGGTTAGACTTACTTTTAAAAGTTCTACTGTTCCTAGTTACGTATACGCCTATGAGTGCCGGTTTAAGGTTGATCCATATATTTTCCCAGTGTCTCAGTGTTCTGAATGTTGGAAATTCGGACATACTAAAAAAAATTGTCCCACAAGAAAATCGTTATGTCCTAGATGTGGAAATAACCATGTGAGCTGTGAGACTACAGAATTCCGATGTTTAATTGCAAAGGTGTACACATGTCACTAGACAGGAAATGTCCGGTTTTTATCAAAGAAAAAAAATACGTGAAATCATGAGTAGGAATAACGTAACGTACAGTATGGCATTAAATTTATATATAAAGGCAAATTCAGCACCAAGAGCTACAGAACATCGCAATAATGTCTCAAGACACTTGAATCACGATGACCGTCAAAAATCTAATAGAAATGTGTTAAAAAATCGACAAGATTTCGAGGATGATAGCTTGAGTGATACGAGCAGCATGGAATTTCATGAAGACATTGTTGAAGTACAAGTAATTGAAGATGCAAATAATTTAAAGAAAGTTCAAGAAAAAGCAAATAGTAATAGAAAACATTACTCAGTGGTACCTGAAAAGGAAATAATAATTCAGAAAGAAAATGACGATAAACGAAAAAATAATGAGAGTAGAAAGGAAAATCATTTTGATATCACAGTTTTTTTAAATAAATTAAAATAAATATGTTTGACAAAAGAAAGTTTTGATAATAAGTTAATATTAAGTCTAAAAGTAATCTTTGATGAACTTAAGATATTAGTATTAAAAGTTATCAACGATGGAGAAATATTACAGAAAGTATTTTGTTCCTTTTGTAAATGATGGCGGCTATAAAGGAGCAAGCTATTAATATATTGCAGTGGAATTCTCAAAGCCTTAAACCTAAGTTAGGGAGTTTTGGTGAGCTTTTAATTCAGAATACATTCATATAGCTGTAATAAGTCAGACTTGGTTGGATTCTAATACAATAATAAAGGTTACTGGATATAATATCTATAGAAAGGATAGGATAGACACTTATGGGGGGGTTGCAATCTTGGTACATAAATATATTAGTAGTCAGATATGTAATATTAACAATTTAAACCCAGGTATAGAAATAATGGCAATAAAAGTAAACAATCTTAAAAAATAGAATATATCATATCTCTTTATTGTCCCTCTTCTATTCATACACAATTAATGGACTGGAGTGCAATATTTGCTCAGTTTCCTGTAAAATCTCTAATAGCTGGTGACTTCAACGCTCACCACTCAAATTGGTCCTACAGAACAAATACTAGAGGCTTACAGTTGTTTGATGCTGCGCTAGATAATGGCTTTACTACTTTAAATACGGGTTGCCCTACAAGAATCAAACTAGTTAATAATGTGCTCCAACAAACATCTCCTGATGTTTCATTTGCATCGACAGATATAGCAATAAACTTTGAATGGAGAATAAGCAATGAACATTTAGGTAGCGATCACCTCATTATTATCATGTCAATAAAATGTCCTAGTTTCGGTAACAACATTATAAGACGGAATTTTAAGAAAGCTGATTGGTATAAATATCGTACATGTTTGTTGCAATCACTTAATCATTTACCGACTATAGAAAATAATGGTATTAGTATTCAAAAAAACTATGATCAATTTATTAGTTTAATTAATAGCGCAGTTGATCAATCGATTCCCTTAATAATAATATGTAATAGTCCTGAAAAAATTTTTAAACCCAAATCGTATTGGAGTGCAGCATTATCTGAGGCGGTAGCTAGGCGTAGATTAGCATTACAGATTATGAAGCTGGAAGAAAAAGTTAATGAAGCTAGAATTCTCATAAAGCAAGCAAAATTAAAAAGTTGGAATAAATTTTGTAGCGAACTTAGTGAATCCACTTCTACGTCAGATATGTGGGATCGAATGCGTTGGGTGAAAGGATACAGAAAAGTGGGGTATCAAGCTGATGAGTACAGAAAATATGAACTATTAACTTCTCTGGCATTTATTATTTATTAACGTCCTTCTTTTGAATCAGTCAATAATTTACTAGAAAAAGATTTTTCCTTATAAGAATTAGAAAATATTTTTAAAAAGAAAAGATACTTCCCCAGGATATGATGGAATAACTTTTTCTATGATAAATAATATTCCAGAAATAGGCAAAAAAAAATTATTACAATTATATAATAGTATTTTGAACTGCGGTTACGTCCCAAGTCAATGGCGAGACATACTTGTCATTCCAATTCCAAAACCAAACTCTATTACTACTAATAACAGTGATACTAAACTTAGACCCATCTCTCTTTTATCGTGTTTGTGCAAAACTTTACATACTTTATTGGGAAATCGACTTGAATGGTTTATAGAAAAGAAACCAATTTTATCTCCAAACACAGTCGGATTTAGGAAAGAGCAGTCATCCTTAGATTGCTTAGCTAGATTAACTAGTTATATCCAAATAGTTTTTTCCAAAAATACGCCTACATTAGCGTGCTTTTTAGATATAAAAAATGCCTATAATCATATTTTAATCTCTGAAACAATTAAAACTCTAGACGAGTTAAATGTTGGATCAAAAATTTGTGATTACCTTTGTAATTTAATATAGTAACCTTAAAAGTTAGCCAACTAATTCAAAATGTAAATGTGTGTCAATATGCAGACGATTATGTACTTTATATTAGTCACAAAAACCTTAACTCATGTTCAAACTTAATCCAAAATATGCTAAATGATATGGTTGATATATTAACCCAACTTGGACTAGAACTGTCTAGCAGTAAATCTCATGTTTGTGTTTTTAGTAGAGGTCATAAAAGAAATGAAATAAATATTAAAATCGGAAATATTCCATTAACCACAGTTAGTTGTGTAAGATATTTAAGTATGTGGCTTGATAGGTTACTACTTTGGAACAAACATATTAATGAAACTGTAGAAAAAACAACAAAATATTTAAACTTACTAAAATTATTATCCTAAGAATTTGCGGACGATATACACGTCGTTAATTAGGAGTCGAATGGATTATGGATGTTATCTTTACGGTAGTTGTGCCAAGACACATCTTTTAAAGATAGATCGAGTACAAAACCAAGCATTACGGATTATTAGAGGATATATTAAAAGCTCACCAATACACGTAATGCAAAGCGAATTATGAAAGAAAAAGAAAGAAGAAAGGAAGAAAATAAATTTATTTACAAGACACAAGGCTACACGGATAAAGTAAAAAATACATGAAAATTAACATTACAAGCATAAAAAAAAACATTATACATAATCTAAAGAAATAATAATAAAATGTTATAATCCACCGTACGCCGCAGTGCCACTGTAAAAGGCGCACAACTCAGCATAAGCTAAGTCGCCATAATAGGCAGGCCCAGCGCTGATTTTCGGTTGTGGCCAAGTGGGCTCATACAAAAAAATAATAATACAAAAAGCAAAGCAATTATTATAAAATTATATTAAACACTGATAAAAAATATGTCTACATGTAAATATATACATGCAGATACATATATATACACATACATAATATACTCAGTTACGTACCAGTTAAGTATTAATAATACAATAAAATAATTACACTATATTACATATACTCAAATTATAGAATAAATAATAATAGGTATTAAATAGAGAATCAAAGCAAAATTATAATAAAGGAGAAGAGAACTAAATAGCTGAAATATCTAAATTATAGTTTTCGAAACACGTCTGGGAAACTAACAAAAACCTCTTGAGTTTATTTTTAAAACTAATCAATGCATTCCACCACTTAGCTTAAGAAGGTATTACTTGGCTTATAAATATTGTATTAAAGCTAAATCATTTTAAATAAAATAAATGTCAACTACCTAAAAGATCTCAGTTCTCTTGGTCATAGTACATATTGGAACAAAAAAACAAAACCCTTACTTATTAAAACATACCATGATACAAAGTCATTAAAAGTTTTTGCAAATAATACATCAAATATAATTTCGCTTGATATATGGATTAATAATATTTATATTAAAAATGTTATAGAAATGAGCTTACATTGTATAAAAGGAGCTAAGAGGAGTCAAAATTTTAATACCATGAAATATAATTTAACAGAAGAAATACAAAATAGATATAATGGTTAGACAAAAATATGTACTGATGGCTCAATGAGTGTGGATGGTCGTGGTGCAGCATTTTATACCAGTTTTGGGCAAACCACAGGTTTATTTAAAATAGAAAATAATGTATCGATCATGACAGTCGAGTTGTTTGCTATATCAGAAGCTCTTGCGTACGCTATCGGATTACATTCCAGTAATTTTGTTATACTGACGGATAGTAAGAGAGTAAGAGAGCTCACTTCAACATTTGGCTCGTTGCACCTCTGGAATCAGAGGAGTACCGATAGCTTACACTGTCTTAAGGCAAATTTATCGTTTGCAACTTAACGGTATAAGATGCAAACTCCAGTGGATTCCGTCACACTAAAGCGTCTGCACAGACAGTTAAAAGCAGCCTTGATGTGCCACGATGAGACATGGGTTAGAGCGTTACCACTAGTACTGCTTGGTATGCGCTCTACTCTTAAGGAGGGCCTAAGAATACACCAGCAGAGTTGTTATATGGTGAAACTCTTCGATTACCAGGTGAATATGTCGCAGTTCCTCTCAACTCAAGTCGTGCCGACGATGTTACAGATTTTGTTGATCAGTTGCGCTACAAAATGAATGCACTTAGACCGATTCCTGCTTCATGGCATTGTCAACAGGCTACCTATTTATTTAAAGATTTGAAGACGACCACTCATGCTTTCTTGCGCGACAATGCCATCCGTCGCCCGCTTCAACAGTCATACACTGGTCCCTATGAAATTCTTGACCGTCAAGAAAAAACTATAACCTTGAACATAAGAGGCAAACCAACTGTAGTCAGTGTTGATAGGGTAAAACCAGTACACATAGATAACAACGATCAACTTTCCAATATTCCTCGTAGCCAGCCTCGTCAACCATCTCCCGACACAGCTGGAACCTCATCAGATCATAGTTTTAGACAGTTATGTTACTCGTTCTGGTCGACGAGTTCGCTTCGCTAAACCTATCGACGTGTAACCCCCTCTTTGTTTCTTCGTGGGGGGGTGATGTGGCGTCCTTTGTAATTGTCACTGGCCGTAATATCGGCCTGCGTGCCAGCGGTTTGAAAAGACAAATGTCAGAGGGATACGATAGAGAATATAGCTACACAGTTTTAAAAGAATATGCTTAATAATCGAATGCATCTAATTTTCTAACTGTGAACCACATAGCGCCACTATGTTAACATTATTCAAATATCAAGTTGCTTGTCTCCAGAATACTTGTCTTACCTACGATTTGAACTTATCAATCTACCTTTAACGATAGGTTACTAATTCATAAGTTATGAACGATATGAGTTTATTGATATAAATCTATACATCTAATAAGACTAAAATAATATAACAGTAATTGAAAGTTTAGGTTACCTATATATTTTATGATAATTAGGATGCATATGACAGTTCATAATAAAATTTAAATTATAACAATATAAAGCGATTTTGAATCTTATATACATATAGAAAATTTCACATTAATATTGCAAGTTATCGTAGAATCGATTGTTATTAGGTATATATATAGCGAATAGAATATTATGTCAAATTTCGAGTTAACGAAACAAGTAGAACGAAGTCTAACATGATTTTTACATGTTCTCTAAACAAATTCAATATCTTGTTTGTTATCACCAAGAATGATGTACTCATATATATCCTTTATTAGTTTAGCGGATTCTAGTTTACGCCATTCTTCAGAATTTGTTATTAATTTCTCATTACCATTTTTTATAAACTCCATTGTTGACTTTTTAAGATATTCCGCTGAGTATAAATTAGCCAAAACTAGGGTTTCAATTGCATTGTCATAAGTTAATTTCTTACGCAATGACTCCTCACAGTGGGCTTTCAACAGTGTAAGCCCATAGAAATCTGCCGCTTCTAATAATTTGTCTGGAATTGCATCAATTTTTGGAACTCTATCACTGTATATGAATGTTAAGATCTCTTGCAGGACATCAGAATTGAATGTAGATTCGATAATATTAGTATTACATTCTATTGTGTTATGAATTAAATGTTTTTTTAGAACACTACTCCGACTTGATATTATAACTTTATGAACCTTATACTCTGAACCATCAGCAGATTTAATAGTTACATCAGAAAATTCGTCTGTATTTAAAAAGTATTCTAAATCCTTACTTATTTTGCCTTCTAACATATAAGGACTCTCAACGATAATATTCTCAGCTGTAGTGAAAGTAAATTTAAGAATTAAACTATCCATATGTCTATTTACAAAATTATAAAACTTATTCATTATTAGTTGTTTTGTCAACTTAGACATGTATATCCATTTGTTTGCATTCACAGTTTTATAGGCATGTTTCACAAAGCATCGCTCTTCATTATAACCATAGACCAAAGTTATGGATGATTTTAAGAAAACTGTATTATGTGATAAATAATATAATTCCATTACATCATTTTCACTTCCCAATATTTTACATTTTAATTGGAAATTAGATAGTGGAACATCTTTATTTATTTTAGTTTGAAATTCTTGTGTTTTATTATCGTCTAAAAACTTTTCAAAATTTGTTATTGTCCAAATTATGCAATTAAATTTTTCTTGTCCTTTTGTATATATATCATTGTATTTGATTTCATGTTGGCAAGTAGTCATTATCTGATCTGCTTAATAATACATTCAATTTACAAAAAAAAAATTAAGTAGTTATTATCTTTTAAAAATATACTTTCCACACATCAAGGGTTTGTTTTTACAGTGTAAAATATAAAACCTGCAACAATTACCAATATAAAACAATTACAACTGGTAAACAAATGTTTTGATCTAATTATAAAAATAATGATAGCTTAGTGGTAGTGTGCACAACTTGGCGACAAGAAAAGTGAGTTTGAATCCAAGCACTTACAATAAGCTTGAGCTTTCGGTAAAAGTAAACATTGTGAGGAAACCATAGCATGGTGGTAGAGCTTTTTTAATGCCTACCAGGCTAGCAACCACCCTCAAGTTGAAAACCTGCCACCAAATACCAATAGTTGTTCCAGCAGCTGCACTTGAGAGCCTGTTCCTCCAATGTACTTATGTGTATAAAAGATTTTAGATAGGTTTATGTTGAAGTAGAGAGTTTAAATTTGAATTTGTACCACAATTAAAATAATGTTGAGTATGAGAATAGGTTTTGATACAAATCTTATTGAAAATGCCCCTGTTTTTCATAAACAAAGTTTTGTAATACACCACATACTGGCTAAAAAAAAAACATATTTATCAAACTCATTTTAGTTTCAGAAAATGAACACGATACTTAGTATACTAACAAATTAGTTAGCATTTGCATACGATATATGATTCATTTACTGCTATTATTTTTCTTATCATCGTTTTTATATGTACTTTTACGAAATAACATCGACTAAACTTTGTAACATGATAAGAATACTCACCAATTAGCATTAAACTAAATCAATTGCAGTCAATCAGTATCAGAAATTTTAATTTAGAATTTAAACTACCAGTCAAATTGTGATGAAAGTCCAATTTATACTAAAAGTTTCCTGTACAGTGTAAACTTATAAAGATTCAAACTGAGTCATGCATTTTGAGTACGTACATTTAGTAGTACAATAGTTGCAAAAATATCGATAGTTTGAAAAAATCTGGATATATGTGTATTGTGGCATGTCGGATTGGATTCGTCTCTTTCAATCACCACCTTCAAACTCATATTACCCTGTAGCCTGTGTACGTCCACTCAGAAGCTAGGACTGAGGGCCTTACTTTAATTGGTTTAACCTGTGACCCTCGAGCAAGAAAACGTCAGAGAAAAAGTTATATGGGCTGGGATAGTTTGTAACGAACAGTGGAGCTCGGGTCCGGTAGAAACAATCCCCTAAAAACACGGGGGAATGTATCATTGTGGAATGTAGTAGTCGGGGCCCAGGAATGAAAATTTCATGATAATCAACACATCATCATCCTTGCCGATTTCGATTTTTATTTTTTTCGACCTGACATACTCTGTTAGCCTTAAAAGCATTGACAGCTTCACCTAACTTTTTAGGGCGAGTGCTGGTGGCCCTCAGTCCCGAGACAGGGGGTGTAAGGATGCTAGAGTGGCTGAACCTCGGCTTGGGCTGCTGCCGAAAAAACAAACAAACTTTTGTGAGCCTGACTAACAAGTCTTAACTTGCTAAATTGAGTGATCCTAACAACGACCTTATCGGGAGAGCCGCGAAATGGAAGCGGGTGTAGTCCATTACAGAACCGTGAATGTGTGCATGAATGATATGCTGTGTGATGATGTAATCTCAGTGATGTAAAGTGTCACTGTATCGTGCGAGCAGAGTCGCTCGAGGGCTCCTTTCCGGAGTATTGAACCTAGGCTCGTGCGTCTGCGGACGGAGGCCGTGGCGGGTGAGCGGGAGCGAAATTATTCGCTCGGCCTCGATGGCAAGGATGGCAGTACGCGGGCGTGTACGCGGACACGTGTGATTTGTGGAGATCGGTAGGGAGTAGCACTTTCAATCCTGTTATTTCATCGACAGGGTCGGTAAAGCCATTATGTGGCCAGCGCGCGATATCTTTGACGTGCGGATTGAAAGATTAGTTAACTGCGTGTACTATTTTGGGGATTGGGATGAACTTTGGCATTTTCAAAATACTTCCTTGTAATGTCTTTAATATATATATATATATATATATATGGATGGAAGGTCCATATCTTCGCAGAAATCTACTTTACGATCATAGGGTGGTGCTTGGACAGCTATGCGTATGAATCTGTTTTGCAACACTTGTAGTTTGGGAAGGGTGGTGCATGAGGCGTGAGCGAATACGGGGCAACTTTAAGTAAGTATGGGATGGATGCATAACATCTGTTGTTCTCCAGGATAACTCGTTCACGGTCAGTTCATGATCACACAAGCAATATTTCTAATTATTTGCAATCCAATTCTATATTATCGCTTCATCGGTGTTCTATTCTAGTTAGTTATCACATATTCTATTCTATTTAAATTATGTATTTATGACAATCCAATTAGTCCATTCTATTTTGATTTGACTATGGCTTCTCCGATTTTCCTAGATCCGCCAATGTCAAGTATAAAATAGCAATATTAATAACGCAATTTACGTATTTATTTAAATTTAAATTACTTATATCTTCACCAGTTACATATTTATTTAAAAAATTTTATAGTAATGTCATTCTTTGTTTTCTTTTTTTCTTATTATGTTAAACAGTAGTGTTGACCGTGACATCACGTTGGACCATCGGAAAACCAGCGCTGCAACGCATCATACGTTGTAGCATTCTTGCTGAGATGGGTACATTTACAGCCTCACACAAGTGTTTAGTGGGCACACTCTGCCTTATATTCACTAAGTTATTGTTGTTTTTGTTTTTCGCCCTAATTTTTAATTATTTTTGTTAATCATTTAGTCAGTGTGAGTTCCGTAATAAATGTATTTTCTTTCTTTCTTTATATATTGTGAGCTTAGGTCTGAGTGACATTTTGCTCTTAGGAGAGGTTAGATTGCGTAACAGAGCAATAGCCGTGGAAACTTTTTCTGTACATAATCTATATGTTTGTTAAACATGAGATGCTTATCTAAAAGTACACTTTATATTCTTGCTCGCGTGAAGATTAAACATGAAATGAAGCCAATTTTGGCTACTTATTCTACTAGAGAGAGAGACAAATAGATTAAGAGATCAGATGTTTCGCTCTTATGTGGCTAATGTATCCTATTTTAGCAGTGAATGAACGATTACAGTGTGCGTACTTTAGGATACCATTTGCATAGTTGTAAATTAAATTTGCAGACAGTTTATATTTTAGTTTATTTAGTTTTATGTCAAGTTTTTGACTTCGTATGTTTTCAAAATCAGTGACTTGGCATTGTACCAAGGTTTTCCACTCAGTGCGGTTCTGTGCTAATGACTCCTAGCATAATGGCTTTATGCTGCATTGCTTTATATATCTCTTCTGAACATCCTTGTATCTAATGTACTGACCACCACGTTTACGCTTTTCATCCTGGACTTCAGAGTAGAAGAGTCGTTTTGAAACCTTCTCGTCGGGCATACACAGTAAATTATTAATTAATTAGACGTTCCGCGATAGCTAAGGTTTTTTCAAACTAACATCATTGGTTTGGGGACCTCAACTGTTTTACTAAGCTTTATAATGAGTGTAAAACACATTCAGTTTAAATAGTAGCTAGCGTAAGGACATCAAAATTGCTGCACCTAGGTTTAACTTGTCACCGTGTATGCAGTATCGCAATTCAAATGTTCTTTCGAAGTAAAACTTTTTGTGGGGAACTTCATTTATCGTTACTTTGAAATTATGATCCACAACCTTCTTGTAACGCTCGTTCATGTAAATTCAGCTCGAAGCGACTAAGGTAGCGAGAGATATAATGATATATATAATGATGTTCACTTCTGTCGTGAGGTCTCAAGCACACACCGTTTTTTTAAGTGAATCATTTTAGTTGGCGAATTAATAACGGATATATCACATTTTCAAACATTTTGGTACATGAGAGAGAAGAAATATATGAGATTTCGAAGTTAGACTACATTTTTTACTTAATTTAAGATATTTGATTTCTGTCATATATTAGGTGTATGCAAATTTTTATTTTTATATAAGATCTCTCTTAATACCATAAGATTAATTTCTATTATTCATTACAAGTTTTGTAATATAGGTCAATACTCATAGAATTGATTATTATTGTATGACTATCGACAACTGTTACATAAATAATATCTAGCACTAGTGTAATCCAATTAACTCAAAAATAGTAGGATTCCCCGAAATTACTTGTACGTTTTTTTTTGTATATGCATTTGTATAATATAACTCACGCAGAAAGTATCAAGTACAAAGTTACCATCTGAATAAAATTTAGTTCCTATGTTTGCAATGATACATTGTCTAAGTTTTACTGGTCTCTGATATTGTCTGTTTTATTATTAATACAACAAAATAAAAATATAAGTGTAAGTTTAAAGTTACATAGCTATACCTACTTATGTATAATTTTAATGAACACCAGAGACCAAGAAAAATTACATTCAGCCCGGAGATGCGCTTTCAGAATCACTCATTTTAGTTTTGATTACAGTTTCATTTTAGTTTATAGTCAAGGTGTATGCTAGTAATAAGTAAACAAAAAAATGTATGGGATAATTTTCTACATAAAATTTCAAACTAACACTCACTATAATTTTTGTACGTTTTCTCGAGGTGTTTGGAAAATTTCAGTAAAAATAAGAAAATTATGAGTATTTATGGCATCTACCCATCGTATATAATATTTAAATATTACATATATGGTGCCTCGATCGCTACCGCTAGTTTTATGTACCGGCCATTTCTGGCCATTACCAAATGGTAAAAATATTCGGATCTTTTAAATGAATATGTCATGAAAAATATGATTGTCAATATTGCTGTGTTTATGTATTAGAAGGAGTAAGATTATTACCGAATGTAGCTGTTATAATTAATTTAAGTGTATATGTAGCATAGTTAAACGATTATTACAATACCATATAATATATTTCCTGGTACTTTTGTTTTGTGAAGTCCCTCAAGCAAATTGAGTTATTGCATACATCGATCCCCAAACATATTAACATCGTCTTAACAAAAAATATGGGTAGAATAGCTTACTGCTCATGGTTATTCCTTTTTATGAAAAGAGGCTCAACGTCATCATTAGCCTATAATAAGAAATAGTGTTTCAATTACGATTTGGTTAATTCGTTCTCATTCTCATTCATACTTTATTCTATGAAAAAAAATTTTTTTATTGTAATATTGATCGTTATAAGTAATAAAGTAGGTATATAGAGAATATCGTTTTGGATGTAATTAATACTTAGGTACATTGTACAGTTATTGACATAAAGTATCGGACAAAGGATTCTGGAAACCTATTATTTGTGACTAAAAAAATGTGTCTTAACCAATCTTGACAGTTTCGGGTAATTTATTAATTTTGAACGTGACGTTTGTCAGTTTGTCTTTAATCTGTTTGTCATTTTATAATTGCCGTCATTGTGTAGAAGGGGAACGGCTTGTTCACAAAATCTCTCACTATCTAATCTATAATGTATAATTTGATTGTAAAATAATCGTTTAGATAGAATACAGTGTTTTATCGGTATGCGAACCTGTCAAATAAACAAAGCGTGAACTCGTTATTGGTGATAAAAAATTGTAGATTTCGACAAATGTAATTTTTTGTCGTGATGGAGGACTATAAGTTTCTATTTAAAGTTGTGTTAGTGGGTAATGCAGGTGTTGGGAAGACTTGTCTTGTTCGGAGGTTTACCCAAGGCTTATTCCCACCTGGCCAGGGAGCTACAATTGGTGTCGATTTTATGATAAAAACTGTAGAAGTTGATGGTGAAAAAGTGAAGGTAAGTTTGATTTATGTGTACATTTTCGGTCCGTTGTTGCATCATTCGAGCGATTGGGCGATCTGTCGGAGCGACGAACATGAGAAAACTCCTTTTTTGGTCATCATTAACTTTGTAATAGTTTATATTATTATTATATAGTTGAGGTTTCAGCCTAGAAACGACTGTCACTCATCTGTTTTATGACTTAAACATATTTTCTATCAATTTTAATGTTAAAAATATATCCCGACTGGGTTGGTTGAAAAAATCCAGGCCCAATTAGGATTAGTTGATAGTTTAAATTTTTTTAAGCATTGCTGATCGTTTTAATGAACAAATTTAAAATCAATTGATAGTATGAAACCTACGGAATATAAAAACAGTGGGTTGTTTTTTATATTATTCTAAGATGTCAGGTACATTGATACTAGTAATTTACAGAGATCCAATTGGCAGTATATACTTTATATAAAAATAATCACTCTTTTACCCTATATTAAATTAACAGTCTTTGGTGCCTGCTCTAGGGTGGGGCAAGATATAGTGTATGCAAAAATTTTGTTATAAGTGTTGGTAAATATTTGTTTTATGCAAAAAGTATAACTTTGAGGTTTTTTTTTATGGAATAGGGGGCAATCGAGCAAGAGTGTCACCTGATGGTAAGTGATCACCATCACACATCATGTACACAGCCACAACTCCAGGGAATGCACAGGTGCATTGCTGGCCTTTATTGGAGGGACAGCCTCTCAAGTTCAATTACAATACTTCTGTTGGTATTTGGCAGCAGATTTTCAACTTGAGGATGGTAGTTAGCCAGGCGGGCATCAGAAAAAACCCTACCACCATACTGTGGTGTACTCGCTATGTTTTACTTCATTGTAGGATCATTGTAGGTGGATGGATTCAAACTCATGTCCCATAAGGTAGTGTACCTAGATACTACCACTGTGTAATCATCACTCTAAATAGGTATTAATTATTTAAACTATTGCACATATCCTCTTTTTAAACTACAATTCACTGTATAATGTCCAGGGTCACATAGCACTCATTGTATATGAAAGTATGTTTATTAAACAAGTTTTGATAGTCAAAAAATGTTGGAATTTCTCAAAACAACAAAGATATGCTTCTATCTTTCCATTAACTAGCTGTACTTCCAACTTTCTTCACACAGAGCTAAAAATTATTTAATTATATTTGCCTGTTGTTGTAACTTATTTATATACCGCTTGGCTCCTGTTGATAGAAGCTTATGTCAATGATTGCTCAATCAAATACAAAAATGATTTTTGAAATCCTACTGGTAGTTTCTGAGGTTTACACTATCAAACAGACTTTTCATTTTATAATATTCATACAGATTTCTTTTATGAAATTTGTAAGACTTAACACTTTGATTATTAAAATTCATATATTTTTTTGTTACTTTAGTCTGTTCTAATCTAATTCTAATCTGTTCTAGTTTAGTCTAGAGCTAAAATATTATTTAATAATTTTCTTTAAAAAAAGTAGCATATCAAGGCAAATGTAGTATTCTAATGATGAAAGAATTTTTGAAATCTGTTGAGTAGTTTTTGAGTTTATGCCTTACAAACAAAATTACAAATCTTTCCTCTTTATAATATTAGTATAGATTTATGAATTTACAACCAGGTCTTGATTTTAGGTCTTGATTTCAGATTGTATATAAGGGTGTCCATATCTTTAATGTTATCAATGAAGTACTTTTCCAAACTTTACTAAATAATTTATTTCCAAGTTAACAATGAACAATTGTTATTCAGTGTTACACAAATCAGACAAGACTAACTATATTGATGGGTAATTCTTATACTAATTACTTTAATTAACATATAATTTTTTTCCAGCTGCAAATATGGGACACTGCTGGACAGGAGAGATTCCGTTCTATAACCCAGAGTTACTACCGTTCAGCGCATGCTCTAATCTTGGTTTATGACATATCTTGCCAGCCTACATTTGACTGCTTGCCAGATTGGTTAAGAGAGATTGAGGAATATGCCAATAATAAGGTGCTTAGGATATTAGTTGGTGAGTATTGTTGAATATATTTTTATGTATAGTCAAGGATTAGCATTATGGCCATAATCTTACCTAATTTTAAGTGAAGATATGGCCTTAGTTGGTGGACACGCTAAACCTGTAGAGGGACTGGCTTTCAAGTGCATCTGCAGGAATACACCTATTGGTATTTGGCAGCAGATATGCAACATGAGGGTATTAGCTAGCCAGGCTGGCATCAGAAAAAGCCCTACCACCATGCTATGGTTTCCTTACGCTGTTTTCCTTCACGGAAAGCTCAAGCTCATTGTAGGTGGTTGGATTCGAACTCACGTCACTTGACGCGAAGTCGTACGCACTACTACTGAGCTATCATCGCTTCAAATTCGGTGGTAGTTTGGACGTTCAAAAGCGCCTCTTTTTGGGCCTAAGGGCTAAGTACCTCGCTTGTGGGGTGAGATGGGCCAAGCTGACGAGCATCGGATCTAAGAAGTCTGCGACATCGCTCTGAATACCATCCAGTTGATCCGGGTGCCTAGGAACGCAGTGTGAGGAATTTTGGACTGTAAAAGCGTACCACCGGCCTCACTCACTGTTCCCCGCAAGGGTGGTAGCTATCCAGGGGACATTAAAAAAGCCCTACCACCATGCTATAGTTTCTTCACAATGTTTCCTTCACTGAAAACTCAATTTTTAAAAGGGATAATAATCTCTTACAAAAAATATAGAATGCTGATTTGATTCCTAAACATGTCTCTGTGTGAGATTTTAGTCTGAATAAATAGTGGTAATCCTAAATTCAGATTATACAGAGCCATCACTAGCATGGAAAATCCATATTGTACACTAAGTCATGTTCTAAATATACAATGTACAGTTCTCTCTCTCTCAACTCTTTATATTATATCTCTGTTCTTGATTCAGTGAAACACACCTGAATGTGGCTTAAAATTTTCATCCAATACCTGCCATTTTTATCTTGAAGCGATGATAGCACAATGGTAACATGTACAAACGCTGCATCAAAGGACGTGAGTTCAAATCCCTGTAATGAGCTTGAGCTTTTGGTGAAAGAAGATATCATGACCGATCAATAAGGTCCACGGATAAAATGGTGGTCAAGTTGAAAATCTGCCGGTGTGGTTCAGCAGTGGCACTTAAGAGCCATACCCTTCACAGGTTTAGTGTGTCTACCATCTTGACCTATGAACTGGGTTTACCAAGTTATGGAAACTTATGCATAATATTATTTCATATGTGCTTAGACTTATTTTTTTATCATGATAACTTTACAAAGCCGCTGAGTTATATTTTATTTTTGTAGGTAATAAAACAGACAGAGAAGATAGAGAGATCCCAAGGCACATCGGAGAGGACTTTGCTCAACGTCACGGCATGTACTTCCTTGAGACATCGGCCAAGGAGGCAGAAAATGTTGAACGACTCTTCATGGAGATTGCTGTTGAACTCATGGAGGTTTGTGATTCTTTTTACAAAAATATTGCCAGTTTTAAACCACAACTACATCAACATTTGTTTAATAAGTAAGAGTTAGAGTGGAAGTTGTTTAGCTGCTATAAAATTTGTAAAAATGTATGTATGTATTTATAAATGTAAGTACATATATTTAGTTTATTTATTTTGACTACATTTTTCTCAATTTAATATGGTATTCATTATGAGTTATTTATATTATGTTAGTATATCCATTATTATATTCTTATTTCACTATTTATTTTATTGCACTACCTACAATGGTAATATTTTGTTTTTCTTATAACGGATTTATTTTCTTATAACGTTATTCGGAAGAGGCGATTAGAACTTTAGGTAATATTGGAGGGCGCTAAATAAATATCGATGGGCGGTGGAAATTATTACGGAATCCATTCATGGATACATTTGTGGATGGATTGTGGATAATGGATTTATTTATTGTGTTTGCGCGATGAGTTATACTAGTGGAGGTGTTAAAGCGGATCCTAGTGTGAACGGACTCCGCGTCAATGCACGTACGTTCGATCTCTGGTATGAGCCTGAGTTTTCGGTGAAGGAAATCATCGTGATGAGACCATAGCATGGTGATAGGAGTATTTCTAATGGCCACCTGGCTTACCACCCACAAGTTGAAAATCTGCCGCCAAATACTTAAGTGTATTCCGGTAGATGCACTTGAAAGCCAGTCCCTCCACTAGGTTTAGCGTGCCCACCATCTTGGGCCACAGCGTCGATTAACATCAAATGAGGTTGTGGTTATAATGCTAAAGCTATAAAAAACATTGTGTGGTTTTATGAAACCATGGTGTAAGTGAAACGACGATGTACTGATCTTTTTTTTTTTTTTTTTATACTTAAGGTTTACCGTTATGGCCGTAATCTCACCTGATCTTAAGTGACGATACGGCCCAAGTTGGTAGACACGCTAAACCTGTGGAGGAACTGGCTCTCAAGTGCTGCTGCCGGAACACACCTATTGGTATTTGGCGGCAGGTTCACAACTAGAGGGTGGTAGCTAGCCAGGCGGGCATTAGAAAAAGCCCTACCACCATGCTATGGTTTCCTCACGATGTTTTCCTTCACCGAAAGCTCAAGCACATTGTAGGTGCTTGGGTTCGAACCCACGTCCCTTGACGCGAAGTCGTGCACACTACCACTTAGCTATCATCGCTTCAAAACACATTCCTACCGCGGAGCACTTGCACGAATGAGTGACACTATAAATGCTACACGGTCAGCTGATGCGAGAGATGGGCGACGGGCGATGATAGCTCAGTGGTAGTGTGCACGAATTCGCGTCAAGGGACGTGGGTTCGAACCCAAGCACCTACAATGAGCTTGAGCTTTCGGTGAAGGAAAACATCGTGAGGAAACCATACCATGGTGATAGGGATTTTTCTAATGCCCGCCTGAGTAGCCACCCCCTCAAGCTGTAAACCTGCCGCCAAATACCAATAGGTGTGTTCCAGCAGCAGCACTTGAGAGCCAGTTCCTCCACAGGTTTAGCGTGTCTACCAACTTGGGCCCTATCGTCACTTAAGATCAGGTGAGATTATGGCCATAACGCTAAACCTTAACTATAAAAAAAAAAAACATATTAGCTTTGACTGCTCTACCGCGCTGCCCACTGCGGCCCCTACTCTTTGGCCGACAGTAATGCGACATGCGATAGACGGAAGAAAAAAATTGAGGCGATTAAGTGGTATTAAGACTAAGTTTTCAATTCCAGCAAGCCAAATGCAAGGAACTACCTAAATACGATGCGAGCTTAGGTCCAATCAACGGTAAAACGACATCAGTGGGTGACAGCTCCTGTTGCCTCCGTTCTTAGAATCTGGCAACATTATCTCATATGATATATTATTACTAGTTATTATTATGGTGTTTTTATAAAGACTCACAGGCGATGATTTATTTATATATATATTAATTATTAGATATTGTATAATTTAATGCTAATTTATTACTTTGGGCTGTGGACTGTTGTATATTTTATGGGGTTATATATTTGTAAAGTGACGAATATGATACGTGACTGTATTCTTGTTTTTGCTTTTTGAATTAAAATTCATTTGTTGTGTAAATTTGAGGAAGGTCGAATTCTAGTGGCGCAAATTTTCTGACGCGAAAAGGTTGAAAACTAAGTACTTTACTGGAGAAAGACAAAAAGAAAATGGCGACGAATGTTGTCGAATAATTAATAATTGTTTACATATTAAACAATTATTTTGCATTGATTATTGTTTTAATAATCTATTTAAAGCGACCCAAAGACAGAAAAAAGAAATTTATTTGTTGGATAAACAATAAAATACATTATAGTATTTTTCCAACAATAACTACTTAAGAATTTAGCTACATGGTGTAGCATAACCCTATGGTCGATACTGCAGCACTAGTTTTCAGTAAGAGCCAATACCTAAAGTATTAGGATCTTCGAAGTTCTTTTTGTATATATATATATTAAATTCAATGATAATTTTTGTGAAAACCCAGATTTCATATATATCCAGTGGATTATAGCTAATAAAACTATTATTGTATGAAGGTTCGATAAGGTTAAGATGATATTATTTTTATCTTTATGTACCTTATTAACTGAGATTATTTTTTTTACGTTTTTTTATATAAACTAGTCTAATATTAACGTCTTTATAAAAATGCCGCATCTTATTATGTACTTTTGTAGAAAGGTCATTCCATTCGCTTTTAAGTGTTTCGGTGTTGCCACAATAAAATGAAATGTACGTCGCCAGTCTTTTAGAATTATTGCCACGTAATGTATTATATTAAAACCTAGGAATAGCTTACAATTTTTATATTGATTCATTCAAAATTTACACTGACATTTGTTTATGCTGTACTGTGTTTATTTGTAATATTGTTATAAAACTCATTCATTTTATTACTATAGTGGCGAAATGTGTCGTCTTGCTCGAAATATAAGTAAACATGTACTGATGACAGTATTACCAACATCAAACTTTTTCTTTAAAATTTTTTTTCCTATAAACTGATTATGCCAGTGTCAATCAAGTGATATAAAATTTCGAAAACAATAATGACAACTTAGATAGAAGTGGTAAAAATTAAAGATATACCTGCAAACCTATAAACGTACTCTCAGGCAATTGAATATAAACAAGAAAATGTTTTTAATTCTGTAAATTTAGTTTCCGAAAAAAAAACATCAATGCACATAATCTATGTCGTAAACAAATAGTGCTTGTAAAATAACAAACAATCAAATATACTTACTTTCATAATCGTTTACTGTCGCAAGAGGCAGACTATTTAAGACGCAATATACGTTAGAAATAATGGGATAAGTCCAAGGTAATAATTATAACAATTGCGTCAATTCGTAGGTTTAGTGTAAGGCATATCAACGTTGTAATAATTATTATAGGACTGAAAAAATTGCCTTTAGATTATCTGCTTCATTCGTGTATATAGAGCCATTACGCTTGAGTAGCAAGAACGGTTTTTTTGAAATAATCGAACTCTTGAAGCGATTATTCGAATGCTAAGCTTATAAACGTAGGTATATACATTCTTAGGTATTGATGTTTACTGGAAATGTGATACTTATAACGTAATAAAGAAAGGAAGGCCTAATGTCGCAATGGTACTTTGTCATCAACCTTTAAATAGTTTGTTATATACAGAATCTTGTTGTCTAACTCATCAACGTATAATCGAAACTACTGAAGTTAGAAGCATGAAATTTGTATAGTACTTTCGTTTTGTGACGTAGAGATTCATTAGGAAGTAATTTTTTGAGTGTAATTTCTTATAGGAGGGTTTTGCAATTCTGATCCGCAACCATTTTGTGTGACGCTCGTTCGGGCAAAGTTGGCTCGAGACGACTAAGAGAGAGAGAGACAGAGATAGCGATGTTTCACATCTGTCGTGTTTTTTTTTTTTCGTGAGGAATTGCATTAACCATAGGTGGTAGGTAACCCCACCAGCCCGGTAGGATTGTGAAGGTTATGTGGGACTCACCCAGTGCTAGTTACCGAGAATACCCACTAGAACCCGCTAGAAACTAGAAACTTCTAGAAACTAGAAGAAAACATGTAGTTTTTGTATTTAAACACTAATTAGTTTCTATAAATAGATTCATACAAAGACTGTATAGGAAACATAAATCTTAACCCGTTCACTTCAAAGTTGACACTAAAACATTTTAGTAATAAATAACGTCGCTTTTAAGTGATTTACAGAACTGCAGATCCATATCATTCTTACATCATTCAATATCACTATTGCGTAAGGATGTCAGAATTATCGGATAATTCTGATATAGTATATCTAATCCATTCATATTTCTATACACTTCGAACATAGAAGCATATTGTTGAAGTGATGATAGCTCAGTAGGTAATATGTACGGACCATGCGTCAATGGGCATGAGTTCGAGCATTGCAATGAGCTTTCGGTGAAGGAAAACATCGTGATGAAGCCGCAGTACGGTGGTAGGGCTTTTTCTTTAGCTACCGACCTCAAGTTTAAATTCTGCTGCCAAATACCAATAGGTGTGCTCCAAAAGTTAGATTTGAGAGCCAATTTTTCCAGTAGGCTTAGCGTGTCCATCTTCTTGGATCACATATTAACATCATCTGTAATTGTGGCCATAACACTAAACCTATAAAACATAAAAAAAGAATAATAAAGATATTCATTAAAAAAATCTATACTAGATTTATAATCGAAAGTCGGTTTCATGTTCAGCATTTTGCGAGCGAAATGTAATTAATTTTTATTTATCACGCTTGTTGCTCGTTGAACATGTTCATGATTATGTATCTACGTTTGTACTATATATGTTCAGGTTCCAAATGGTTGAGCTGCGTAAATATTAACACAGGTGTTTTTATTCAGTGAACTTAGCAAATCGTACCTCTCTTTGAACCATTGTCTCAGTGAAGACTTGTAAATGCAAAGAAAAATATACACGTATGTTTTGGATTTTAATAAATTCTGTTTAATGCATACGTTCACTTGTTGTTCAAAACCAGTTGATAAAAAGTTGAAAGAAATTAAATTTTGCAATAAACGTCCGACAATTGGGAATAACATGCAAGAAAATTTGCATGTACAAATATTCTTTATTCCGTTGAGTCCAACGTAAAACTCCAGTTTATAGTTATTTTATTGACAGTCCAAAATAGAAGTATATACATGATACATGTGTCCATTTATTTGGCATGTGTATCCCTTCGCAAGTAATTTTAGTGTACACACATCTCTATCGGAATATTAATTAGTCATTATAACAATATAATAGCTATGGATTGTTTGTAGCTTATAAAAGTATATCAATTGACGCATTAACCGAACTGTTGTCTCGAGCGATGAAATCTGCAGATGGCACAGTGGTAGGGTCATTAGCACACCGACCGGCGCAGTGCGAAGACGGATTTCCGTGCGCAGCGAGCCGATATCAATATTTACTTATATTAGGATATGTAACATCAAAATGAAGTACAAAATGCATATTACAGGTGACACATTACATTACAGTAAGCATCCACTCACAATGGGTTTTCCAACCACGAGAACAGATCGAATGAATTCTGAGGCTTCAAGCTGGCTATGTATAAATCGATTTACAAAAATACCGTTCTTAATACTAATAAAAGTAATTAATCATACAAATTTCATTATTTTGTGGCAATGCGTTAGGACTAGCGTGTACTTGCGATTACGCGGCAGATAAACTTTGTGGTGTTACTTAAAACTGGTGGTCTAAAACCTTCAAGTGTATACGAGTACGTATTATAAAAGAATGGTGTTAAAATCTCGTAATCGCAATTGTGTGCTGGGTTTTATATAATACAGTTAGCTGTTGCAATTTCTAGTTTGTTATGAATAAAAATCCTAAGTATGTTATAATGTAATAGAACACACGGTTGCAGAAATCGCCAAATCTAAACTTCAGTTTGAAGGGATTTTTTTAAACAAAAATTAAACTGGAAATATTCCTGTCGGGCTTGGAGAAGAAAGTAGAACTTTTAAAGTTAAAGAATAAGGTATAAATAAATGCATGATCCTACAGTGCAAAAATTAACACTTTCTGGAAAAAAAATCTCTGAGCAGAGTAGGAGACCTCTGCAACTTAGTGTCTCATCTTAGTTAATTTTGTAATCGCTGTAGATGTCTAGGTGATCATAACTTAACCATAATGTTGTTTTGTGTTTAAAATAATGAAAACTTGGTACTGCTTTGTAATTTAAAATAATTGAAATAATTGTTGGGGTTTTGTTCTTCGAAGACTAAAAGTATGGGCTTTTTGTTTGAAAGTTTTAAGCAAACTTTATTCAATACAGATTTGTAGTAAGAGAATAAATACAAGTCGCATATAAATTATATTTGCTTTTATTTCCCATGAAATTGGGTTATCGTGATCCAAAAAAGTACGTGCAACCTATATAATCTATTTACATTAATTTATGTAGATATCAGTATCAATTATTGAGTCAAGGTGTAGTACTATAAACAATTTTACCATGATATAAATTACTAATTTAATGTACTTTTCATCAAACTTGAAATTTAGTTAAATAAAATTAGATAAGCTTCATATTGTGATTTGGGATGTTCATATTTTTATTAAGTTTTCCGATAATTATACTGTTACTAGCCACATATTTGTATTATTATCCTTGACTATATTGTAATTTAAAATCGGCGTCCCTAGCCAAGGTGTCTTTTAACAATTGTTAACGCACAGAAAAAAAAACAGTTTTTTTTAATGGCTCCTGTGCTCTCTAACCGCAATTCAGCCAGTGTCATGTGATTAATGTAAAAATTATCTATGTAGAATATTTATAAAAACAGTAAAGGGTACTGATAAACCTTAATACGATTCACTTGGTTAATTAAACCCCACAACATTGTTATAATGTGCAATGCAGGTCCAAAACGCGACTTGTTATTTATTTACTTGACATTATAGACCCGCATTTATTATCTATATTATAATAATGTATACAATACGCGAAAGTTTAATAAACTGTAAATAGTAAACTGTTTTTCCCGCAGCAACAATTCTCACATAACACGAAAAATTGTCACAAAAGGTACAAAAATCTTTTGTATAGAAGAGGCAAAGAGATGATATTCAGTATCAAATGTTAAAGTGACATTGACAGGTGTCATCGCATATATTTTTGGTTTTTCATTACGTTACTAATTTTAAAAGAGAACTTGGCTAGAGGCACTGGGTGATTGTGGTCAAACGCCGACCTTAAAAAAAATGGTTTAAATGTAAGTGTGCACATTTTTATTGTATTTTGTATTGTTTTTTTTTTTATAATTAGTGTCAAAATTAATGTAATGTCTAATGATTTTGATGCAATAGCTAGTACATTATACAGAGTTGAGTTGTGTTATTATTTGAGTTTTAATTACTATATATTATAGAGGAAAATATGTATCCGAATTATTACGTTATTTAAATCCATCTCTAGAAAAGTAATATTGAATTTAATATTGTCAATAATTATTTTGTAAAATTCTAACATATCAATGAAGAATTTGTAACGTTTTTTGTATTTAACCCATGTTTTGTTTAAAGTATTCATGAAAGGAAAAATATTATGAGGTATAATTTGCTGTATAATACATCTAATAAATGTATATAGTATTTTATGACCTTGGAGGTTATGTCAAATATGTTGGATTTGTAAATTACAGCGTATGCCAATGTGTAGAGGCCATTTGAATATTATGTGAGCACTAAACTAAAATGTCCATAACATTTACAGGTATTGCACGTCCTCTTGAACGCTGTGCACATCTTACCATGAATATTTCCACACCTGCCACAAATATTTCTAACTGTTCTTCTCCTTAATCTATAGTATGACACTTTATCTCTTTTGTCCGTTGTCGATTTTCCATTTTGTTCTTTATTTATATCAAGGTTATGGTCTTGTATTCATCATTCATCTTTTCACAACTCGGCGCCGTGTAATGAGTTTAGTAATTATATGTAATAACGTTCACAACCATCTTGAATCACTATAATCACATCTAAGTAGACTGGTATAGACAATATAGACATAAAGTAGACCACAAATAAAAATGTTATACTGCTGACACACACCTTCTTCATCACGATCGGAGGCGACACAGGGATCTTCGCGTAGCCTGTTTTTGATGACGGCAGGTCAAGACCATCAACAGTATTAATTTATTTACTTTTGCTTATTTTACTTATTGACTTTTGCTGGCAAGAGGGGGGGAAAGTTAAAAAATGACTAATACTCTGCTTACGTAATACTTCAATGGTCTACTAGAACTAGAACACACGCTTTGTATAGAAAATTAAACTAAAAAACAGAAAATAAATTTTAATAAATATTAATTAAGAATAATGTAATTTTTTTAATAAATATAAGTTATTAATAGTTTGAATAAGAAAAAAAAATGTTTTATTGTAAAAAAAGCGTCGGGTGCATGGTGTCAATAGTTATGAATATTTAATTGACAGATATGAGAAGGATTGTCATTTCGATAATATCTTGAAAAGCACCCCCGCTTTATTTACAATTAAACGTTTTTTTTCTTATTCAAACTATTAATAACTTATATTTATTAATTTTTTTTACATTATTCTTAATTAATATTTATTAAAATTTATTTTCTGTTTTTTAGTTTAGTTTTCTATATAAAGCGTGTGTTCTAGTTTTTTAAACTATTATTTATTTTCGAACTGACATACGCTGTTAGCCCTAAGGCAATACAGCTTCACCGAACTTTCGGAACATAGAGATGTGTTATACGCGTTGCTCGCTAAAAACAACAAACAAAATTTACAACTATTAATGAAACACCAATCAAGTTTCGAAAGCAATATTAATCTAAAACAAATACAAGACTCAAAATCATAAGCTTTAATTTTTTATTTTGTGGTAAATCAATATAAGACGTTTTTCATTAAACACTTTAACAATATTCAAATACACAACATAGGGCGCAGAGCATTATAGATCGAGTAATCCTACACTTACGGTTCGTATTAGCAAGGCCAATCATGTAGGGACGTAGCAACTCTTTATTTTGAGCTAGTTACCTTTATCGATGTATATTTTGTTGTTCACTTTCATTTAAATTCAAATTGGTTTAGATTAAACAAAATAAAAAAAGTAAAAAGTTTTTAACGGTTTCTAAAGTATTGTTAATTATTATTAAAACCTATTAATTTCTCACTGCCATATTCTTCATGTGAAAGATTGTCATCAAATTCGGTTTAAAATAAATAGAATGTATATTTTCCATTATTTCTCAGAAAATCTGATATTAAGGCATCGCTAATATGAACACATACTATAATATAGTATAAGATAAGATATTATTCTCATAGACCTTGCGAATCAATTGTTCCATTTTATTTTTGTATTTTCGTGAGGTGAAACATTTCTTCTCTATGCAACCTTACCTAAAAGGCAGGGAGAAGACCTCGGACCGATTAGCAGTTGATATCAATGACAGGGACCAATATCTTATGGGAGCAATAATTTCTAAAAAAAAATTGCAAGTTTGATGATTCGGTAAAAAATTAAGGTTCTATAAATCGCGATAGGCACTTGACTGCCGCAATAAAACCATACACTCCAGTTATAATTGATTTAATATTTTTTTTATCTTTATTTTTTAATTTTTTTATACCGTCCTCAATTAGTTGTCAGAGCCGGTCATACTGTGTAATAATTAAAAAAAATTAAATGATTTACAGTCTGTGGTTGTTCGATATGCGTGGCACTACATAATATAAGTCGACAGTAAAAGTACCAGGCAGTGAAGTATGAAACTATTTGTAAAGTAAGTTACCGAAAAAAATATACACTTGATGGGCGTTTCATACCGCCATTTAATTTTCTTGAAATATGATATTTAAAATAAAAAAAGTTTATTCAGACCTATGGTATGTATCACCACAATTTATCAGATATTTATTTCTACTATCGTTTTTTGCATTCTAGAACTGCACAATAAATCATTATATATATTCCGCAAGATGAGTATATACAACCGCTGTGTTGTCATGTTCAAACACGAATTAGTACCGATTGAGTGCACATTTGGTGAGCTACCCAAACTTATGGTTGATGCACCACGCTTACTTAGCACTTACACTCTTTTTATTCCGTGCTACTAACAGTAATTACAAATAAGGTTACACGTGTTAGTTTCAAATGCCAGATTATAAATAAAAAGTACCGGTGATGTAATTTCAGCTTCGTACAAACTCCGTTTTGAGTTAACTATGCTTACAAAACAAAAATGCTACACTAGTTAATTTACGGTATCTGAACTGCTTATTCTTGAACTCATCATCTATGTCAGTGTTTCCCAACCTTCTTTCGTTCCCATATTTCTTAAAAAACTATTCATTTATGAGTGCCTCTTCCCTAATAACTCTAAACCTACTTCTAAAGATGTGTCTCGTTTTATAAGTTATGAGGTTTATTTGAAACCACATATTGTAGACATAATACATTATAATAATGTTTATATAAGTCAACTGTTTTTACTTCTCAGTATTTCCGCCAGTACAAATATAATATTCATCTACCCTCAATTGGATTACGTGTATCTCCAGGGGTACTCGTATTACAGGCTGGGAATCGCTGGTCAATGTTAATCGTTAACGTATAAGTGAATTGATGTAAGGAGACACGGATTTTTAAATAATAAAGCACGCTTAACATTTGGTAAAAAAGTTTTTTGTTATACCGGTCGTTAGTTAAAAGTTTTCAAAGGCTACGTTCCACTTATCGTTAATAACGCTCAAAATGTACCTTCAGCCGTTCCACATGACGACCACGGTCATTGTGTTCTCTCACATCAAATTTGGAAAATTTGTTGCGCCGTTTCTTCTCTTCTAGAACGTCATGTTGTTTCCGAAACGTTACCGGTTTTATGATTTCAATAAAGTATTATTATCGTCATATTTTTGAGCAGTAAACGATTTGACTTGCTGAACGAGCTATCTGCAACGGTGGACCCATTCAGGCTCAGATGCAGATTTATAAAAAGTTACGGTCACAGGCACCCGGAAATGAGCCACGTGAGAGTCGGCGTATAGACTTGCTTATGATCGATATAATGCATTTCTACAAGGGAGATGTTTATAAATTATATGGGAGTGGGCAAAGCTGTGGGGCAAACATTATTCGAGATAGTATGTTGTCACAAGTCTATAAGGGTTGTGGGCATGCCCATCGTGGCTACGACGGTGGATCCGCACTTGGAACCATAGTCTATTTATTACCTTTCAGTTAATTAATGTAACACTCTGAAGCAAGTGGAACGGTGAGCGTGAGCGTCGTGATCGCTAAATGGAACGTCTCCAAAATATATGGTCTACGTCTGTACGGAGGAAACTGTATATAAAACGTTGCCCTTATTTTTCTTATCCAAAGTTTGACTATCAATACTCTTTTCAATTGGAACACAGTTTTTCATTTGGCGTATATACTTTTAATAAACTAAAAAAGTGACATAGTTAGATCTGATGATTCCTTCGTGCACACAATTAATGTTTTATGATTATATTAAAATTCATTCTAACCAAAGAAGTTTGATATTTGTAATACAATAAATTATTACTTTGGATAGAGTTTTTGTTTCTTTTTCGTACCTTTATACCCGCGATACTCAGTATGCGGCCCACCGGGCTTTTGTGGTAGGCCAACCTGGTATTATTTTATTTTCAATTTACTTAAGAAAATCATTACCTACATATTTTTTGTTTGCGGCCTACGACACCATGACCAACACATGTTTGTGGGCCCTATAGAAAAAAAGTTCGAGAAGGGCTGCTTGCACACATTCATATGTAGATATTTGATGGCTAATTAATTTTCCCATCTAATTACATATATTGTTGTGGTATTTATTGGAGCCAGTATATTTTATATTCTATAAGTTTAGCTGTAGAGTTATGGTCTCATTTGATGTTAAATGACGATGTGGTTCAAGATGGTGACACGCTAAGCCTAGTGGAGCGACTGGCTTTCAAGTGCAGTTGCCGGAACACAGCTATAGGTATTTGGCGGAAATTTTCAACTTGAGGATGGCAGCTAGCCAGGCGGACATTAAAAAAAAGCTCTACCACCATGTTATGGTTTCATCAAGATGTTTCCCCTTCACCGAAAGTAATTCGAACTTACCACCATTGACGCAGCGTCTGTACGCTACCACTGAACTATCATCGTTTCACAATATATTATATCATTATATTAGCATAAAGGTAAGTGCCGTCATTACGATTTTCACGTTTGCCATTCTGTTTTAAGTTTACCTAAAAATGAATCCTAAAAGTGAACGATATAAGAGGCGACGCGCTCTGGATATGATAACCTGTGGCGCCTATAAATTCAAAGTCTCCTCAGGATATTTCTGGACCAGAACATCATTTTTTAAATACCAAACAAAACCAAATATATTTATAAACGGAATTAATATGGAAAAAGGTAGTATTAGATTCAAGGGTCACACTCATATGCAAGATAATATAGTTTTACTTTAAAAAAGATCGTCCTGAGAACGCCACAAAGATTTATCTGTTTTATAAATATAAGTTTATGAAAGGATATAAGATTAGGTATATATCAATGGGCATAGGAGTAGCAGAAGACAGCACAAGGTGTGTATGGATTTTGGATTATGTGAGAAAATTTACGAATACTAAGAAAAATTGAATAGGAAATCATGTAATAGTGACATTGGTAGGCTAAAAGGATTTTCTATTCTACATGTTTGTAATAGGTACGAAAAACACTAAGAAAAGTTTCTCAAGTTTTACACATATTTTACTTGCTATACCTGTGACGTTTAGCCTTTTTGGCGGATTCTTTTTATATATGTCAATAGGACAGATGTTGACATAAAGAAAAAATTACGAGTTCTTGTAACAGAAGGAACTTATTGAATAGGAAGAAATTTTATTCATAGTGAAGCCTGGTTTGGATATAATTGAAAGAGAAAAACAAAAATTTGGTTCTATCTAATCAAGACCCGATGTTTGTTTGGTAAATAGTAAAAAAATAATATATTCAGTTTCACAGACTTGATTCAACTACTGATTTAGTAGACTGGCTTTTGCTTAAAGATATAGGGAGGACAATTTCTAATACTCGATAATTACTAATTCATAGTCGAAATTATTTATCTCAATTGCACTTAACATTTGTATACTTCACCGATTACATTTGTATATCTATTATAAATTCATAACTGTTTCCAAACTTAGCATATTAGAGTTTTTAAGAATATCGACACCTTAAGATGAATACTAATTCAGACCTAAGATTCATAAATATGTGACCTTTAAACGAACAAAACATTTACTAATTTTCTTACAAAGAGTTTAGTTGAAGATAGAGATGCTCATTTATACAGTGGAGGTAGATAACTTAGCTAGAGGTAGATGAAGCGATGATAGCTCAGTGGTAGTGTGTACGATTTCGCATCAAGGGACGTGAGTTCGAATCCAAGCACCTACAATGAGCTTCGGCGAAGGTTTCGGTGAAGGAAAACATCGTGAGAAAACCATAGCATGGTGTTAGGGCTTTTTTTAAATGCCCGCCTGGGTAGCTACCACACTCAAGTTGTAAACCTGCCGCCAAATACCAATAGATGTGTTCCGGCAGCTGCACTTGAGAGCCAGTTCCTCCACAGGTTTAGCGTGTCTACCAACTTGAGCCATATCGTCACTTAAGATCAGGTTAGATTATGGCCATAACGGTAAAACCTTAAGTATAAAAAAATGGACCTTATTTGTAGATAACTTACTATATATTTGGACCAATAAGGCTAATAGCAATTTATAACCTAGATTTTTGTTGTTAGTTCTTTGTTTATAGTTGGATAGTTGCAAACACCTATGGTTGTGTTCCCACAGATCCACTTGAGAGCCAGTCATTCCCCAGGCTTAGCGTGTCCACCATCATGGGTCACATCGTCTCCTAACATCAAGTAAAATTGTAGCTATAACATTAAATCTATAAAATGATATACAAACATTATTGCCGACGTACTAGTCTGCTGGGTAACATGAGAGTGCTCTACAATTTCTTGAACTCCTAATAGGTACTCAAATTATTATATGCTAGACTTTCTGATATAAAATTTATCTTCTTTTCTTCTTCTTAGCCTTTATCCCACCTAGGTAGGGTCGGCACATGTTTTCTTCTTCCACTGAACTCTATCAGTTGTCATCTCAGTGTTTACTCTTTTTATATACATATAATTCCTCACACAATCCGTCCATATCTTCTTCGGCCTTCACCTTTTCTTACATCCATTCACCTTCATACTTAACATTCTTCATGTTATATGGCTTTCATCCCTTCACATAACATGGCCATACCACGCTAACCTATTACTCCTTAATTTCTCTCTCACTGGTGCTATTTTCATACTTCCTCGAATCCTAATCGATTCCTAATCTTATCCATTCTAGTCACTCCACACATCCATCGTTGCATTCATATCGTGCATTCGCATGCTACGTGTAATTTTCTTTAATCCGTCTCTGTTGTTGCCCAACATTCAGATCCATACATTACTACAGGCTTTACAATAGTTTTATAAACTTTTCCCTTGAGTTTCACAGACATTTGTGGACCACAGGTAATGGACGTGACCTGTCGCCATTTCATCCACCCTATTTTTACTTACTATTACATTTACTTTTATTACTTACGTCCTGGTTAATGCCCCCATTGTTTTGTATTAATGAGTTAAGGTACCGAAAATCAGAACATACTGGTAGTGGAACGCCGTTTAGAGCTACATGAGAATAACTCGATGGGCCGTGGATATAAATTTTATCAACTGTTAATAATCAACGTTGCTTCATGTAAATAAGTTATCGTTACAGAAAAAAGAGAAAACCAAAAAATGATAGTAAAATAAGCGAGTGCTTACATTTTCGCGACAAAGACGTTTTCGAAATAATTAAAATTTTAATATAAATTTTAGTTGTTTAAGAGGGAATTAGTTTTAAATGATATCATTCAAAACTTAAATACTGAATATTCTAATATTTAACATTGATATAAACATTGTTTTTCACAAAATAAATTATTCATCAGTGTTACTTAGTAGAAAAATATAATGTGGTGCCGTATATAATAAAAAACTATCGTAAAGGAATTTTATTAATATAAATTAAGTTTAAACTAGTAAAAGTAAAACTTTTAACTTTTAAAATGTAATAACGAAAATAATGTCACCACAGCAATATTTATTATAATGTTAATTTCAATCAATTATATGAACCACCAGTTACAAATGCTAACTACATACAAGTTAAGTATGATATTTATATAGAACTTCTAATTATTCCAGAAAATATAATTATACATTTGTACATATTTTTGTATGTAATTTAAAATATTTCTAGTATAAACCTGCGATAAACTTCATAATCGACTAAATAAATACTAATACATCAATGACGTTTACATTTATCGATCCAATCCTCCGCTCTAACGTCGCTTTGAAATGGCCGACGTTTAGGAGTGTCTTGTGAAAATTGTAATTCTGGGTAATATTTAACCCGATAAGGTGAGTTTATCATATGTGATTATTTTATTAAATGATGCCGATTCTATATAAATCATCAAACGGTAACCGTACTCCTTTTATATTTCAAACAAATTTAATCTGTTTCCGGTGTCAAAGCCGTACAAGATATTCAAAACAAAAGGTGCAAAACTATTAAATCATTCAGATATATTTACTTACCTTATTGAGTATTTTTGGAGATAAACTGGGCTCAGTGTAAGTATTCTTACAAAACAAACAAAATATTATTTAGTATTATATTTCGCATATTATACGTTTGAATACGTGTTTCTTATCAAGATAATACACCACTTATTTTATTATTTCTATGTATAATAATATTGTTACAGAACACCAATTCATACATTCCAAATTCAAAAGACTGAGTAACTTTTTAAGAAAAGTGGATAACGATGGCGTGGCGTTTTAAAGCATCGAAATATAAAAATGCGGCACCGATTGTGCCTAAGCCCGAAGCATGCATAAGAGATATTTGTGTGGGATCATACCAAACGTATGGTAATAATATATGTGCATCAGCTGCCTTTATGGCATTCAACTGGGAGCATGTTGGGTCAAGCATGGCTGTTTTGCCTTTGGATGACTGTGGCAGGAAGAGTAAAACAATGCCTTTGCTTCATGCCCATTCGGATACTATAACTGATATGGAGTTTTCTCCCTTCCATGATGGATTATTATTGACTGGGTCTCAAGATTCTTTGGTGAGTTATTAAAATTCTTAATATCCAAAGTTTGAATAGACATCATTGAAAAACATACAGCCAACATCTATTTATCAAACTCTGCTTAGATATAGAAATTGTTTTAGATATCTATTATGTAGATAATGTGAGTAATATTTTAAAGAATAACATTAAAAAGTAAAGCCAATTTTATTCAACAATTAGCTGTTGCAACTGAACTTGTTTAATTGTAATTACCTAGGTGTAAAAATAAAAAAGAAATTATATAGATCACAAATATACAGTCTAAACTTTATGTTCCAACACTTGAGAATGCATATTTTATTGAGAGCACATAGCATTATTCAGAGTTGTTGATAAATGGAGAGACAATATTATTATATCGAAACCTCAACATACTAACCAAAATAAAGTAATATTAATGTTTTAGAGAGTTTCTTGATAAATCACATGACATTAGAGAGAGTGATGGGGAGGGGAATGAAATTTAAAACCTATGTTCCACTTTATGGCTAAAATCTACATGCATATGACTACAGTTTTCCTGTTCTATTTACTTGAATATGTTACAAATATTAACTCAAGTTGAATTGAGTATTGGTCTACTCAGTTGTGGATTTACCAGTAGCCAGAGTAGGCTGGAACCTAGTTTGCCAGATTTTAGGGTGACAAATTTGGGGTATTTTTGTTTTGTTTTTAAGAAACTGAAATGATTCATACTTATACATATATCTAAAAGTTGCTACACTTATGTACCAACATTTAGAATCTAAGTCTTATATTGATTTTTGTCAACAATTTACAGTTTGATGAGGTATTCAATTGTAGAGGTAGGTAGGGATGGCAAAATTTGTATAGCCTATAGGTGGCATAAGTGTAAACCCATCACTTGATTCAAGTAATAACATCATTGGGCATGTTGAGTCTGTGACGAAAGCAAACTTGGTTGTCATGTGAAAAGCTGAAGGCCTGTTATGGGCATTGTGAATACTACGTGAAATATAGCTAAAGACATTATTCTTTGTTATTTATGATAGCATTCAATTTTTCTTGTAAATACTGTGTTCAATTGTCTTTCTATCTCAGAAATTAGAGACTAACTTGTACATAATATATGAAGATTGACCTCATTATCTAGCGGAGCAAGGAAATCAGAGCACCTTTCATGAGCTGTATATTTCAGTATATGTGATAGTGAAATTATATTTAACTTTTTCTAGTTATCTAACATTGAATGTAAGATTGTATTAGTTATAATAAAAAAGTATTTTATCCTTTCTAATGATAACTCCATGTTGAACAATTTTGTGGCTAACTTTTATATGCAAATTTAAATAATCAATGTGATAAATATTATTTGATGGCATTTTCCTGTCATTTCTAGTACTGAATAATACAACTCTGGCATCTCTTAGAGTAAGATAATATTTTTGCTGTGTATAAAAACATGTATGAGCTGATTTTTGTGATGGTTAGTGAAATAATATTAGAGTTTTGTGAGTGCATATATACAAGCAGACAAACAAATAAAAATCAATCAAATGCCACCTTTTATTAAAGTAAAAAGAAAAGAAGTTTAAAAGAATAACAATAGAATAAAAACAACATTATGCAGTACAAATTTTTGAGTTTTATTGTCTAGATCAAGGTACACTTTCGTTTTATCAGATAAAAGAATGTTATATCTTGATCCATAATTTCCTCATATATATAATATTAATACATAAATAAAAAATAATGTTTGCCACTATGTGTTCATAACAATCCATAATTGATTCTTTTCAAAACTATTAAATCCCACCTCCGCTCAAATACTGTCTCAACTCAAAAAATATAGAAATATTTTTATTGTACTATTTGATTTTCAGGATATTAAAATGTAGTTTTTTAGGTTTATATTTTTAGCCTAAATATTTATTTTTTCATAGTTAAGGTTTTAGGTTAATGGTCATAATCTCACCTGATCTTACGTAATGATACGACCCAAGTTGGTAGACACGCTAAACCTGTGGAGAATCTGGATCTCAAGTGCAGCTGCCGGAACACACCTGTTGGCATTTGGCGCCAGGTTTTCAATTTGAGGGTGGTAGCTAGTCAGGCGGGCATTAGAAAAAGCCCAACTACAATGCTGTGGTTTCCTCACGATGTTTTCCTTCACCAAAAGCTCAAGCTCATTGTAGGTGGTTGGATTCGATCTCACGTCCCTTGACGCGAAGTCATACACACTACCACTGAGCTATCATCGCTCAACCGCAACCTACCACAAGCATCACTGCTTATTGGTGAAATGTGTATGATTGTTTTTTAATTGACATGATATGCTATTGCCTTATCAGGCTTTGAAAGCTTCACTGAATAGATGGTCTCCAAGGCAAAGAGCATAAGGGTCCAATCTCGGCTTGAGTTGTTGCTAAGATGCAAGTAGATACGGCAAACTTGAATAATTCAATAATGAATCCTAATTAATAAAGACCTACTTAGTCAAAACTCGAGTTATATATGGACCGTTTATTTTGAAAGTGGTGTAAGTCCATTTTTGAGAAAAATGAGCTATCACGTAATTCATGCTTAATTTAATGTATTTTTTTTGTATATAACTAGTCCGTGTTTAATTTCTCAAAAAAAATCCCATGTTTTGTACAACTTAAAATCGGTCGGTAAATGAAATTGCATAATCAACAAATATAGTAACCTTTAATTTTCTCGAAACAAAAGAAAATGGACTTACACCACTTTCAAAATAAACGGTCCATATGTCTATTGGATAGTTTTTCATTTATAGCCTTTAGACAGACAGTCCCGGGGGAGGGACTTGGATTATAATATGCGATTATTATATTGGTCAAAGTTAAGTATTGAAAATTTACTTTTATTGTATATATGGCGTTTGTAAATCAAATATAATATTGTTGTGTAGGTAAAAGTATGGCATATACCTCCAGAGGGGCTCAAGGAGTCCTTGTCGACACCCGAATGCAGCCTGTCCCAGAAACAAAGGCGAGTTGAAAACGTGGGATTTCATCCGGTCGCTGATGGCCTCATTCATGTTGCGTCAGGGCATGAGCTCGCCTTGTGGGATCTGACAAAACAGTTGGAAGTTTTTGGTAAGTATACAAGCAGGAATTTATTTTATTTATTTATTCGCTTTAATTGTTATGGCTTGTGTTTTCAATGAGAGAGGCCAACATCCTCTAGGATTTTATTTTTGTTTTGTCTTAATATACCCCGTAATCCAATGTTTACCTCTGCAAAATAAGGCCAAAATAAAGGCCAGCAACACACCTGCGATTACTTTGGTGTTGTGGGTAACAATCTGCAGCACTGGTCACTTACCATCAGATGACACACTTGCTCGTTTACATGCCATTACATATAAAAAAAAATCTAGGGTTTGTTCTTTCAGATACCTATAACATCAGGATCTTCAAAAGAATAGTAAATCAGTTTTTACTGCACAAAACCTGTTACATTTTCAGCTTTATATAATTTCACATCAGGTGTGAAAACAGAGGCCCAGCATATTCTTCTTATCCTGTTCCCAAGTTATTTGGGGATCGGCGCAAAGCGTTTTCTTCTTCCATATATCTCTATCACTCTCTATCTTTGCATTCACTCCCTTTTTGTTCATGTCAATCCTCACATACTCTATCTATCTTTCCTTTGGACTTCCTCTTATTTTCCATCCTTCAACATTCATAACCAATACTTTTGTCACCACATTTTTCTCTCCTGACATGCCCAATTCCAAATCAAGATAAACAATTATCTTTTAACTTCTCTACTCTCTTCTTTTACTCAGACAGATGTAAAGCAAATGGTCAATAAAAAAAAACAAAGACATGATAACTGATGTGTTAACGTACACACAATATCTGTTACTATTACTTCACTTATTGAGCTGTAAACTGTTCATCATTTAAGGTTAAACAATTCAAAAACAACTGTTTGTTTATAGTTTTAATTTTTCACTATTGTCCGCAGCTGTCTTTACTGTTTTGTCATATTTTCTTATTAGTTATGCTTTCCTTCTAGTAAACAAAGATCACACTGATGTGATACAGTCTACGTCTTGGAAGAAGGACGGCAGGCTGATTGCTACCTCCTGCAAGGACAAGAAGGTCCGGATACTGGACCCTCGCGCTGGTACTGCCGTCCTGGACTCTGCCAACAGCCACCAAAGCATCAAGGACAGTCGGATCGTGTGGCTCGGTGATCAGGACAGGATTCTTACGACAGGTCAGTGAGTTCTGTGGCTATCTTTGATGTGAGTTCGAATGTCTGCTGCGTATTCGGTTAAGGGAAACTGTGGTAGATGGGCTTCTGCTAATGCCCAACTGACTAGCTACCACCCTCAAGATGAAGATCTGCCGTCAAATACCAATAAGTGTGTTCCGGGAGTTGCACTTGAAAGCCAATCACTCATCAGGTTTAGCGTGTCTACTAACTTGGGCGGTATCGGCACTTAAGATGAGATTATGACCATATTGATAATGGAGATTTTTGGTCAGGTTTCGACTCAGCCCGGCTCCGGCAAGTGATGATCCGTGACATGCGGAACCTCTCGCAGCCGCAGCGCACCCTGGAGCTGGACTGCTCGACGGGGATCCTGATGCCGCTGTTCGACCCGGACACCAACATGCTGTTCCTGGCCGGGAAGGGGGACACCACTATCCTCTACATGGAGCTCACCGACCGAGACCCCTACCTCGTTGAGGGCTTGAGACATTCAGGTATGTGAGTTTCCAAGTTTTCTAGTATCATAAACGGATTTAGGATCAGAGAAAGACAGATTGTAAGAAATTATTAGCCGTTCTATTTTTATTAGGACATTATTACAAGATGACCCGACAAACGTTGTTTTGTTTTGTAAATTATTGATTTCTTATGTTTTCGCGAATATTATTCGTCGAAATAAAACTAATTTAAACGGATTTAATCGCGGTTTATTAATTTTGATTCCGACGTTTCGAAAGCTTTTCAGCGTTCCTGGTCAAGGGGCGGACTGAGCTGTGGGTTGTCCAGAAAAGTTCATGTTACTGTGTCTACCTTTAATTTAATTTTTAATTTTGACACTGTGAGCTCTTTCTGCGTAGATCTGAACACAAACAAAATTAAAAATTGAATTGATGGTAGACACAGTAACATGAACTTTTCTGGACAACCTACACCTCAGTCCGCCCCGTGACCGCGAAGGCTGAAAAGCTTTCGAAACGTCGAAATCAAAATTAATAAATAACCTCGATAAAATCCGTTTAAATTGATTTTATTTAGTTGTAAATAATTTATAGTGAATACTTTGGTTGTTTTAAAAAATGAGAGGATAAGGGTGGGAGGTTAAAATTTAGTGGTATAGGTATTTTTCAATGCCTGATCCATAAAAAAAAAAATTTGGGTTCAACCACCCTTATCACTTAGGGGTAAATAGATTACGACCGATTCTCAGACCTACCGAATATACATATAAAATTTCATAAAAATCAGTCAAACCGTTTCAGAGGAGTATGGCAACTAATATAATATAAGAATTTAATATATAACATTTATTTATTTTATTTGCACTACCTACAATGGTAGTAATTTTTTCTTACCACATTACTGCTGGTTAGCTTGAAGAAAATACGTAATAGTATTAAACTCGCTAGTGTACGTATTTAAAGTGCAATAAAGTACTAATTGATTCATAAAATTATGCTATACGTTTTGAACTTATCCCTGCTAATATTATAAATGTGAATGTAAGTTTGTTTGTTACTCTTTCACGAGAAAACTACTTAACCGATTATCATGAAACTTTGTACTCATATTCTCGGAGGTATTAGAAGTAACATAGGCTTTTTTTTAATATTTTTTTTACGAAAGATAAAAAAACTTATTTAATGGCTTCAATGCGAGCGAAGCTGCGGGTAAAAGATAGTTCAAAATTTTTTTCCTCAAACTGTAGACTCTTGTTTTGCACCATTTCTTTTATATATTTTTTTTTTATTATTATATAGTACTTTTAATTCAAAAATGCACAATATAAATGAGTTATAAGATTATTACTGGTATTATATATATATATATATATATATATATAGCTATATAATTGCTATTAATATTGCAGTTGTAATTATTAGTTAAAGAAAGTTTGTGATGTTATTGACCCGCTGCTTCAGTTGCGGCAAATTCTCTTCTATTATGTTGGAAATCTTTAGTACTGTCTCCATGTCCCTGTTTTTTATAGCCATTTCAAAAGGTATCATAAAGTTATAGTTTTGGTACTTAACAGTTATTGGGTTTGTCAACGCCGATGTATTCATCGAAATAAAAGTCAGTCCACCCTGTGACTACTAAAGCTGAAAAGCTTTCGAAACGTCGGGATCACAATTAATAAATAACCGCGATGAAAACCGTTTAAATTAGTTTTATTTCGATAAATAATATTCGCGTAAACATAAGAAGCCGATGTATTCCGTTCGATATGTCTGTAATGTTGCGCTATGAACCCGGAAACCATTTTGGCGTCCTGTCAGGGTAGGATTACGACAAGGAAACCGCAAGCTGGTCGAAATATAATCTGTATTCCTTTTGTTTGTTCAGTGTTAACTGACACACGAGACCTATTATCTCCCTTTTTATGTATACTAGCTGTTACCGGCCGCTTTGCCGGGCGAATAACATAGTAAGAGAATATACCTGTATTTTGCTTTTATTGACGGATAAAAATGTTTATATAAGTAAAAAGGCAATAGGCAGTGAATTTTAATTCATTTACATTATTGGCAACCATTTTCATTTACATTGGCACATGTTTATAGTTATGTATTTCTTGTGCCCCATATTTTTCGTTTCCAATCTTTTATTTTATACTTTTGAGTCCGTTATAAATCACTGTACATTATTTTATTTCATTATCTTCTGTTTTTAAGGGTAATGTGAATTAAATTTTGATATATTCTGTTCGTCTCTCAGTTAGATTTGAGTAATACTTTAGTATATAGCTGATCAAGAAGTTAGTTATAACTTGTTTTTAAACAAAAAACAAAAATAACGAGTGGTATCCTGGGACACCAGATAGGAATGAAGTTTCTTATTATAAAAATATTAATTTCAAGTTCTATTCGAGCTATAAAGAAAATAATTATTTGTTTATACATTTTTTATTATGATGTTTTTATCGATAAAAATAAAAAATGAACTACTTTACAAAATTATTTTAACGCCTTTATTTTGTTTATGATGATTTATAAAAATATATAATAATAATAGTCATCACGTAGACTATACATTAGACACTGTCTTAGATTCAGATTTTTGTTAAGTAGTCGATTTCGTCGAGAGAAATTTCGCTCTTTTTCGACCTATCTTTTAATATGGCACACAGTATTTAGTGTTTCACACTTGAATAATGAATACAATCAATAATTTAAAAACTAATTTAAAAGGTCTTAAGTGCCACGATTTACATTCCATTATCGACCTTATTGAGATAAAATATATATCAAGAAACTAACGTCCTATTAATAAAGACGAATATGAGTCAAATTATTTTCATTTCTTTTACTTTCTGCCTACGAAATGATTTAATGTCTTGGTATATTATAATACGAGTGTTCAACGAGAAACGCGAACGGGATGATTTTTTTTTTTAAATAGATCACGTAGTATGGGTACGTTCCCTTAGTATGCACATAGTTTGTTTTTATACGACTATTACCAAACATAATGTATAATAAGCGATAATGTCGACAGGGGAACAGACCAAAGGCGCCTGTTTGGTGCCGAAGAGGGCTCTGCGCGTGATGGAGGGCGAAGTGAACCGCGTGCTGCAGCTGGCCGGCTCCACGGTCGTGCCCATCATGTACCAAGTGCCCAGGAAGGTATCTGCTCGATAGTACTTCATTTATGGCTACAATCTCACCTGATATTATGTGACGATGTGACCCAAGACGATGGACACGCTAAGCTTAGTGATGCGACTGGATCTCAAGTGGAACTGTCGGTACAGACGTACAGATATTTGTCGTTAGATTTTTTACTTGAGGGTGGTAGCTACCCAGGTGGATATTAGAAAAAACCCTTCCACCATGCAGTGGTTTCATCACGAGGTTTTTGTTCACCGAAAGCTCAAGCTCATTGATTCGAGCTCATGTCCATTAACGCGGCGTCTGTACGTGCTATCAATTGTAAAGGTATCTGTTGGCTCATACCAGTTCTAACGGTCGTGTGCTAGAATCATCCATTGTCTTCCAGCCAACTTACCAAAGTCGCCTGACCATTGGACTGATGGTTTGCCTCTATGTCGTCAACCATTTCGAGGATATCACTCGGTAATCACCTTGGTTTATCTATTGATAGCCTCTATATGTCCATATGTCCACCTCAGCTTCACCCTACATGTACCTCAACGTCTTTGCTTTTGATGCAATGTTGAATATTCACGTTTGGAACATGACCTATGAAATCAAGGTCCAGCACGGCTCTTACCATAGCTCTTTGAGTTAAACGTACTTTATATTCGCGTTGCTCGATAAAAGACCATTTTTTGGGTCTATGAGTGTGGAGAAAATACATTGGTTTATAAATTATTCATCAGGCATTGTACCGGTATAGGTATTTAAATTACAAGAGTCGACAAGGGTTAGTTTTTGATGTGAAACATTTATTGCGGCGGGTCAATCTGTTGGCGTGGCGACGCGTCGCCATGATGTGCGTCGTTACATTATGTAATAGTATATGTAATGAAGTGACTATTGAGGACAATCAGGTTGTCTGCATTTAATTTGTGTATGAAATTAATATAAATGTGCATTAAATAAATAATTATCTTTATTAATGTCTCAATAAATAAAATAACAAAATATTTTGCTGTAATTATTTTGTTCTCATAAGATATCACTTTAAGTTCATAATTTGTAAAAAAAAATTTAGATGTCTCACATCTGGCAAACTTCCCTTGACGGCTTTTATTTTTACTTTTATACAATCTCACCTGATATTAAGTGACGATGCGGCCCAATACAGTGGACACGCTAAGCTTAGTAGAGCGTCTCACTCTTAAGTGGAACTGCCGGAATATACCTACGGGTATTTGGCGACAGGTTTTCAACTTAGGTTGTGATAGCTAGCTTGGTGGGCATTAGGAAAAGCCCTATGAATATGAATATTTCTGTTGCGTGTAGAGTTATCGTGAGTACCACGCGGATTTGTACCCGGACACGGCGGGCTCCGTGACGTACGTGAGCGCCCCGATGTGGCTCCAGCACGAGGACCACCCGGTGCCGAACATATCTTTGAACCCCTCAGCGAATAATTCAATACAGGTATGTCATTTTCACTATTTGCTTAGATAGCCTCCTCTGTCGGGGTTTGCACGTGTGTTAGTTCATTTTTTTATATATATATATTTTCAAATCGGTGTCGTTTATTTAAGGTGTTTAGGGATCGTTCATTAATCACGTAGCGGTCCCGAAGGGGGCGGTAAAGAAGATCTTTACATACCCTTACCGGTGAGGGTGAGGGGTAAAACTTGGTCGTACGTAATATTTTCTAATCGAAATTGATTATGAAATATCTAACTCTATTTCGGACGCTGAATGGTTCCTTCATTATATAATGTGCACTTCGATTTACATGTTATTCTTTCTTACAAAAAAATTAAAATCTTAAATGCTTTCATTTTCATTTAGCTTAGGTCGGATTTTTTTAAATGTTTTTTTCCCATAACATCCACTTTTACACACGAATAAGTGGCTATTGATATTAAAAAAATCACGTGTTTTTACAAAAACTATAACTGTATATTTGAAATAAAAATCAAAAATCTGTCTAAATACAAATATAGTTAGAGGCGTTGTATATATTTAAGAAATGCACATTGAATAGTATTAATTATATATTGTAATATAAATCAATATAATTAGTTTATAGTACATTCTTCCTGCGTATTCATTTTCTTTTTCGTCTTCAGAAATGTTATATGGGAGTAATGGGTGTCAAAAATTGTCAAAATCATCCTTACGTATTTATTGTATGGTTCCATAGTCATCGTTCATTAGTATAGTGATAACCCTATACCAGTGGCTAAGTCATTTAAATGCTCGCACTTTAGATGAAGCTGCATAAAAATGTACTACATTTTTTAAGCAACTTTTAGTAATATAAGTTATAAATACAAGCAAACGAAAGGTGCGAATCTAGAGTCTGCAGAGAAAAAAAAAACGTATACCAGTAACTGTCATATGGATCAGGTAATATAATTGTATCCAGCTACCAACTTACAAGCTGGCTTAACAGTGTGATGGCTTAGGTAGAAATCTATAGACCGTAACTCAAAAATTAAAATTTATAGTCCTAACACAATCTTTTGCTTAACTTACCCTGAGAAAGTCCAAGACGTCAAATTATAGCCAAGGTTGAGATAAGGCTGAGCACGTTTTGTAGATTTCACCTTTAGTGTCGTCGATGTATTTGAATTGTATCATGTTTGCTGTCCGGTGCAGTGAAGTTAGTTTACTTTGCTAGCTTGAAAAAATAAACATGAGTTCTGTGAGGGTTTCTTTTGCTTCTTTAAGTAGTCGACCATTGATAGGCCAGGAAATAGATATACTTAGTTCGAATTCAGTTTAGTTAGATATGATTCGGAACATTCGGAACCGGCAAGGTTCAAGTCAAAGTTCGTTCAATTTTACCCTTATGTTATTAGGCGGATATCCATAAACGGATTTCTCCACGGTAATGAAAAGGCTGTGTACTTTTTGTGCTCGTCACAAAAGAACCGGGGAAACTATAAGAGTTTTTCAGGCTAACAACATTAGTCAGTTTGAAAAAAGTAATGGTTCAGAAATGGGACCTTCCGTGTTGAAACATTCTTGGGAATTAGGCACAACCTAAAATATAAATTAAACAGATTGGACCTTGTTTTTATAACGGACTAAAAAGTAGAGAAAATAATAAATCGAAAAGGAAAAACATGGGGCACATGCATTATGTAACTAAACATGCGACTCATGTTTTTTGATTTTGGTCTTTCATTTTCTAATTTGTAGTCAGTTATACAAATATGGTACATTAATTTGTCTATATTTTATTATAATAATAAATTTTCGTCAATTCATATAGCATGCGTATAATTCCTAGGTATACATTTAGTATTTATTTGATATATATAGTTATACGGGTAAAGGTATATTTTTATCTGGAATTGATTATAAAAAAATATATATTTAATTATATATTTTTTGTTTCGGTGTGCGTGTTGTGTTTGTTTTTGTGTAGTATGATTTAAGTAGTTTAGTTGGCGTAGTCGTTTTGGTTTCCACGTAAGTAATTTGCTTTGGTTTTTTTATCATTTATTTTTATTTTGGCTAAGTTACAAGTTTGGCTACAGACTCACCTGATACGTAGTGATGTGGCCAAATACGCAATGATTAGTGGGCTATTTAGTGGTCTAACTTAATAATACTAAGTTAAACGCATGGCGTTACTACATGTTATGATCACAATGTTTTCCTTCACTGAAAGTTGAGCATAATTTTGGGATTTAAACCCATGTTACTTGGCGCGATGTCCGATAGCTCAACTACTGAACTGTCATTGCTTAAATAAAATAATTGCTTTTGAGTAATAAATCTATTTATTTATTTTTTATACAATTTTATATATCCTTTTTTATTTTAGAATCACCGAGGGAATTTAGAAGATTTTGTAAAAGCTATATTAGCAATGCCTCCGTTGAAAAAATCAGAAGCGAAGAACACGGTCTCACCGACTCCGGTGGAAAACCCAAAGCCTATAGCAAAACCGCAGCAAACGTCGCCAACACAAGACGAAGACCGCATCGATTTCGTCAACGTGAAAGACCTTATCAAAGGCATGGAGAAGCAGAACAATAAGGACCCGAAAGATACGAACGGTTTCCTCAAAAGAGTCCCTGATAATGGACAAGAGAGTGACGCAGAGAAGAAGATGGAGGAGGTGGACTGCGATAGGAGAGAAGAGAAGATGGAGAAAGCGGACAGTTGTGACTCTACTGAGTGTTCTCTGTCGAGAAGCAACAGTTTGATCAACGGTGTGCCGGCGCAGGCGCCGAAACCGTTACCCAGGTCCTCGATATCAGAAGCGGGATCTATGGAGGAGCACAGTGAAGCTCCGAAGCCCAAACCGAGGACTACCTCCGTACAGTTGTCAGGTTATAAGGTAAGGTATCTTATAGTCAAAATGATATTATTTGTATTTTTTTTTTAATAAATTATTTTCGTCACAGCCTTCTTTGTCTATTTTTATTTTTTTGGTTCATTTTCTATATATATATTTATTTTACGATGTCGTCTGATTAATACAAGGTCTAAAATTCTGTATATTACCCTATTTAAAACACATTTTATTAAATGTTAGTTCTACTTTGATGATAAATAAAGTACAATATGAAAGTACTATGCTAGTTGTGACGCACCAGCTGATTATGTAGGGATTTTGGTACTGAAACTGTCCATTGCCGGTAAAAGATCTAAAGGCAGACCTAATATATTGGAAGATTTTAGTGCTGAAGTATATGACAGAGTGCAGAGTTTCCAACGAAGATGTCAAGGATAGAGTGAAGTGGAAATAGGAATGCTGATCAACTTGTGGGAGATATAGCCAGGGGGAGAGAGAGAGTTATTTTGAGTTTAACATTGTTTGGGATACACTTATTATCCTTATTAATATTAGACATGTGAAAGTGAGTTTCTTTGTTTGTTTTTTTTTTTTATATGCTTTCACGCCTAATACACTGAATCGTTTATGATGAATTTAGGTATAGAGATAGATGGGAGCCTGGAAACGGTGATAGGCTACTTTTTCTCGTGGAAATTTTATTGAAATTGGGGTAAAGAGAGGGATAAATTTTGTATTAATTTTTTTATTGCGTCACCCGTTTTTTTTACAAAATCAATTTTTACGCGAATCTAGTCACGTAAGATATAGTAAAAATATATATAAAGTTTGTGAGTATATATTTGTAAAACTGTTAAAAATGTACTGATGCTAGGCTAGTCTTTGATATACGTAATTATGGAAACCATACGGGTCATAATTGTTTGTCAAAATAACATTAACGCGACGGAGGTAAAACCTAGTTGTTAATAAAAGTTTAGTATGTTAACAAATTGTAATTACTCATAAGAAATTAAGTTATGTATTGTCATGCTCTAATTGAATTGGAAAGTACAGCTATATTCTAGACATCTCTGTGTTGTTTGTAATTCATCAGAGATATGTTAACTAACATTTTTATACTAATTGCAACAGTGATACAATTATCTTTACATATAATAAATCTGTAGAAAGTCGTTTTGTATATAGAAGTGATTTTGAAGCGATGATAGCGGAGTGGTAGTGTGTACGACTTCGCGTCAAGGGACGTGAGTTCGAATCCAACCATCTACAATGAGCTTGAGCTTTCGGTGAAGGAAAACATCGTGAGGAAACCATAGCATGTTGGTAGGGCTTTTCTGATGCCCGCCTGGCTAGCTACCACCCTCAAGTTGAAAATCTGCCGCCAAATACCAATAGGTGTGTTCCGGCAGCTGCACTTGAGAGCCAGTTCCTCCACAGGCTTAGCGTGTCTACCAACTTGGGCCGTATCGTCACATAAAATCAGGTGAGATTATGGCCATTACGCTTAGCCTTAACAATATATATAAAAAAGAAATTAGTTAAAATAAGATGTTAAAGAATAACCAAAGGACACATTTTCAGCATTTTTGGAATTTGTGCCTGTTTGTCTGTGCACGCATCACGTTACAAAACTAATGTAAATAACTTTTGACGTAAAAATTATACGCAATTTGTTGGAGTATTACCTAGTTTTTGTTTCATCGCAATCGGTTCACTCTACCAAGACATATCTTTACATAGTATAAAATGAAGTCGCTCCCGCTGTCTGTTCGCTTAGATCTTTTAAACTATTCAACGGATTTTAATACAGTTTTTGCAATAGATAGAGTGATTCATGAAGAAGTTCTTTATGTATAATATGTACATATCGTAGTACAGAAAAGCTGAAAAATTCAAGGATTCGTAATTGTGATACGAAGTTCACTGGGTCAGCTAGTGTTGACTAAACTTATCTCCCATATATGTCTGTTTGGTGGTAGGACTTTTTCTAACGTCCGTCTGACCAGCTACCACCCACAAGTAGAAAATCTGCCGCCAAATACCAATAGGTATGTTCTGGCAGTTGCACTTGAGAACCAGTTCCTCCACGGGTTTAGCGTGTCCACCAACTTGAGCGTATCGTCACTTGTGATCAGCTACGATAATGGCGGTAACGCTACAGCCTATAAATTATTTAAAAAATATGAAAAGAAACGCGAACAACACAGTGAAATTGATAATCTTGAATCTTTTTATAAATATAACTTTTTTTTTTATACTTAAGGTTTAGCGTTATGGCCATAATCTCACCTGATCTTAAGTGACGATGCGGCCCAAGTTGGTAGACACGCTAAACCTGTAGAGGAACTGGTTCTCAAGTGCTGCTGCCGGAACACACCTATTGATATTTGGCGGCAGGAATAGATAGATAATTATAGGAATAGATAGTTATAGGAGAAGATAACTTATCTTTTTGTAATAGTTTATTCGTCTCTATGGATTTTAGGGCTTAATTTTTTATTGTGATTAAAAAAGGTTGCATAATTAAAAAGATATATAATTGAAAAGCATAGTTAATCGAGGGTAGTTGATAACTCCGAGTAGTATAAGCAGGGCTAGTAAAAACAGTCTAAGCGTAGCGCTCGAGGAGAGACGTTTATCGTACTTATTTGGAACATCATCGAAGTGACGTAAGATTGACTTTCGTCGTTGTAATTCTGTTCCGTCATCAGAGATGTGGAAACACTGGACACGTTCATATTTGTATATCATCGTGTTAGTATTATCGACCTGAGTACTCTTTTAAACTACCTTGAATTATGATCTTCTAACAGAATGTATTACACCTACTTAACTCAATCGAGTTAAGTACTTACGACAAATCAATCAGTATTGTTTTGTTAATGTACAAGTTTTGCTTTCAGAATTAAACATTGCTTTGATGCTACTACATTGTAACAAAATTAAAGATCTAATAATGAAAATTCGACGTTCGTATTTCAGTTTTTATATTAAGTGTTTTTATATTACGGTTTCTTATGTTATTATTTTTTTAATGTTAATGTTTTTTATGTTAAGGTATTATGTGTTTGGTATTGTTTTATTTAGTTTTAAATCTACATTTTATTAGATAGTTTAAATATGTTTCCGATTTCAGCCACGTCTTGGCCCCAAACCGTTCTCAGCGTCTTCGGGCAGCGAAGAATTCTCCTTTGATAAGGTGTTCTCCGTCCCAGCGGTTCCAGGTGTGAAATCTGATTCTAGTGAGTTTTAATTATACGTGAATATTGTAACTTTTATATTTTCTTTAGCGACCCGGCCCGGGTTAGCACGGATGGCACAAATTACCTGCAGACTGTTGCCACAAAAAAAAAAAAAACACAAAATGTCTTGATCCAGTCACTATCAAACATAACAGAATAACTCGCTGGTTTAAGTAATACATTGCCATTTTATATTCGACATTAAACATACATAGACTTTTGTATACATACTAGCTTTTACCCGCGGCTTCACTCGCGTTTGAAACCATTAAATTTTTATCTTTCGTAAAAAAAAACTCAATAAAAAGTATCTTATGGTAACTTCTAATACCTCGAGAAGTATGTGTTTATGATGATCGGGTAAGTAGTTTTCGCGTGAAAGCGTAACAAACAAACTTACATTTACATTTATAATATTCATAGGGATAAGTCTATATGTACGTTTATATGTACAGGGTCTAATACTATTATATAGTATAAGATTATACATTTATAGAAATTTCCCAAACCTATAGATTATAAGTCTTTACATTTATATTTGGAATGGCTGTATGGAAGGAATAATTGTTGATATCTATTCCAGTGCAAAACTAAGGTGGGTGCCAGCTGTTCCATATTGTATCACATGTATCATTTGTCCCACACGCACGTCTCATAGTCTGCTCGGTATATTGAGAGAATAAATAAACATATAGGTGTCTTTGTTAAACTCAGTTTATAAGTTATAAGGACTCGACATCATACGACGTGAGTTCGAATCCACCTACAATGAGCTTGATATTCGGTGAAGTAAAACATTGTGAGTAAACCATAGCATGGTGGTAGGACCTTTTCTTAATGCCCAACTGAGTAGCTACCACCCTCAAGTTGAAAATCTGCCGCCAAATATCTATAGGTGTGTTCCAGCAGTTGCACTTGAGAGCCAGTGCTTTCACTAGGTTTAGCGTTTCTATCAACTTGGGCCGTTACATCACTTAAGATTAGGTGAGATTATGGCCATAAGGCTAAACTATAGGTTTAGGTATAAAAATAAAAATGAAGTCATAGTGTATAAATAATTTGTTATTTGTCTAACATAGCGGTGTCATCGCCTGTATCGGCTCCGCCGCCGGCTTCCTCCACTCCTCTCACTTCGACTCCTGTCGCTAAAGACTCCACTGAAGAGAAGGACAAATCTCTATCTCCCACTAGCGATATGGAAACCACTGCACATAATAAGGGTAAGTATTTTTGAACTAGAAAACTTGTTCACTCGTGCTGAGCTCGTTCATTTTACAAGTACTGAATGAGACTGCTTCGTCACGCTTGGCTATGTGATGCACGTTCGGGTAAAGTCAGAAATACAATCAATGCATCACTGCTATAATCGCTCGACCAGCATTACATCAGAGAGCATTATGCATCATGCGCATTCAGTATCGATGTAAACACCGTATGTACCGTGCCAATATGTTTTATTCAATACGTTATAGCCGTATTATTAAAGTTGTCTTGATAATGTTTGTCACTTATGTCTTAAGCAAACACTGTTCTATCACTAGACATTACAGATCTGCCATTTAGAGACAATATGAAGATTTATGTGTCAGCAATATTGTTAAAGTAATATATATATTTCCTCGTCTATTTAGTTCAGCAATAGTATCGTAATAGTAAATTAATAAATAATACGTAATAAATAGGCTTACCATAATTACGAAAAGCCAAACCGGAACGCAGAAGAGAAAGAGGCTCATTTTCATTTTGTTTTTCGGCTAATTTGTGTTTTTCATATTTGAAATGCAATCAAAATTATTATGAATTGAAAATATATTAATAATTGTGAATATATTTTTTATTAAAAAGAAAAAGAGACAAAGTAAAATTAATACAAACAATACAAAAAATTTGGACAGGGATCTTAAACCGGGACTATCCCGGTCAAACCGGGACGTATGGTAAGCCTAGTAATAAATACATAAATGGTAATGATGGACATTTATTTCGCTGTATTTAAAAAGCGGAGCTTTGTTTAAGAAAAACGGCCAAATATTCTTACTTATATGATAAATGCGAAAGTGAGTTTGTTTGTTTGTATGTTACTATTTCACGCCTAAACCGCTCAATCGATGGTGACGACTTTTGGTACAGAGATAGATGGTACCTTGGATACGGTGCCAGGCTACTTTTTCGCAAAAAATATATTGAAATTGGAGTAAAGGTAAATAAACTTTGCATGAAACTTTTTTGCGTCATCCAATTTAACAAAATCAATATTAACGTGAGGGAAGCCGCGGGTAAAATCTAGTTGGACAACTTTTAGTTTCACGCGGACGAGGTCGGCGACGTTGCTTGTTGTTTTAATAATGGTTATATTGTCGATTAGAGGAATACACGAATGGCAAATCGGACACTAGTCTCGAGGAGGAGGTGAACTCCTCCGACTCCGGGTACCGGCCGAAGACACCGAGCACCGCCGAACGGAGGAGAATGTTCGAGAACACTGAGTAAGATTCAATAATTATATACTCCCAATGTTACGTCGATGAAACGTTTTGATGGACGTTCAAGTATTACGTAACGCAGTTAGGGGCGGAGGGGGAAAAACGTTACGATGCGTTATAAGGGCGCGTTCTTCGCGTTCAACGCGTTATCTAACATCGTTTTTTTTATTTAATAAATAAAAACTAGATAGTTTAAATTTCCCAAGTTCGCAACTCTTTCCATTTACGTGTTACGGGGAATCCCGCGATTATTTCTAATCGCAGTGCCAAAGGTTTAGATTAATAAGTCATTTTATTTTAAGAGTTTATTAGTAGAAGTTTATGTATGAAGCGATGATAGCTTAGTGGTAGTGCGTACGACTCTGCGTCAAGGGACGTGAGTTCGAAAATCTTCAAAAATTGTGTTTCGTAAAATTTGAACGGCTCTTTACTTATGTATTTCATATTTTCTATGGTAGTCAGCAAGGATTCTTCATTGTTTGGTAATGTGTACGGACTCCGCATCAATGGACTGAGCTTTCGCTAAAGCAAAAAATAGTGATGCAACTATAGCATTGTGGTAGGGCTTTTTCTAATGCCCCCTTGGCTAGCTACCACCCTCAAGATGAAAATCTAAATACATGTAGCTATGTCCCGGCAGTTGCATTTGAGAGCCAGCCTCTCCACAAGGATTCACGTATCCACTGTCTTGGACCACGTCATCACTTAACATTAGGTGAGATTGTGGCCATAACGCTAAGCATATAAAATATAAATACAATTGTTCATACACTATTAATACGAAAGCTGTCCATGAAATTCAATAACACATTATTCAAACGCGTACTTTTTCATTTTCTGTAAATAAATCACTAAATATTTCAAAACTTCTTTGATTTACTGGTAATTATTTTAGAAAAATGCGTTTCTTCGCTAATAATGGATTTGGGTCAATAGTTATATAGTTATTTTTATGAAATATAACTGTGTATGGCTCAGTGGAGGCGGTGGCGGCGGCACACAATCGATAGCTGACCTGAGACGCGCCTACGAGAAGCGCTCCGTGAGCGTCGCGGTCGAGTCCGACACTCCGCCTTCGCCAGCACCACTTAGGTATCTTATCTCTTATATTTCACATTATATTTCTTATTTCACTTAATACGTCACATTTCACTTCATTTTTCACATATCACTTAATATTTCACATATCACTTAATATTTCACATATCACTTAATATTTCACATATCACTTAATATTTCACATATCACTTAATATTTCACATTTCACAGAATATTTTCACTAGCTAAAAAGATTAACGTTTTCTGTAACTTTGTATACTGTGCGTGTGCTTACTTAACTAGGGCGTTAGTTAATGCATTTTTAAAATAGTTTTTATATACTACAAAGAGCCTTGAAGAACTCAGCTATAGATAAATATAGTCTGTATCCCTGATTTTTGTTTCCTATTATGCTATACTAAAAAAAATATTCTTTAACACATGATATTTGTTAATACCATGTCAAATTTTGTCAATATTTTTCTATTGGATTATGAGTAGAGGGCATAATAAAGTGTAGATATGCTAAAGTATTATTATTAGTATAAAATTGCTTAAACTAAAAATTCAATGATTTAACAGTAGTTTACCCGTATCCGTTTACATCTTATTATGTTTTAACTTTACCGTAATATTTTTTTTTCTATTGTTTTGTATAGAATATCACAAAAATGTAAATAAATAATATTACGTCTGAATTGTATTTTAAATATACCTTAACAAAATATATGATTTTAGACGCAGAGATTCATTGAAGTCCCGAAAGAGCCCGGAACGTGAGGACAAACGGGCTTCTGTGCCCAATGTCACCACAAAAAGAACTTCTACTGTCTTTGGTAAGTTTAATATTTATGATATATTCCTCTATCATTTTCCTAAATTTGCCTAGGTATTAGGTATTTATAAGGGTTAACATATTTCTTTTTTATTTTGTTACTTAACGTTTCGCTCAAAAAACGAAGCATAATTTGAAATTATGAGTATTTTTTTCTAATTTAGTTAGTTGATATCAAATAATTTACAGTCTTAACAAATCGCTCTTTACTATTAAACCGGCTCGAAGGACCGAAAAAATAAGTCGATTTGACTTATGATGGTCTTCTAGTGTTCTTCCCTTGTTATTAATAATTCTAATACGTACAATAAATATTAAACGATTCAATCTTCTACAAAAACTATTAAAATATTAATATGATTATGAATTTTTCTATGTATATTATTCAATTTATACCATGACTGGTTGTTAGGAGCGACTTAAACTTTTATGTTCTGCGGGTTATTATATATATTGTTTACAGGCAAAGTGTCTAAGTTCCGCCATTTGAAAGGCACGCCCGGCCATAAGTCAACCCATGTCGAAAACATCAAGAACATCAGCCGACAGATATCAGGAGAATGTAATGGATTCTATGGTGAGTACTTTCGTTTATATACCGGGAACATAATTAGTTAATTATTATATAAGGAGAAATATATGTACAGGAATGTTATATAATGATGAAGTACTCACAAATTGGTAAGTTACACGGTGTAAGACACATATTTATATGTCAGTTAAAACAACAGACAAAGTAACATGTGAGTTGGAGAAACATGTGAACTGATATGTGAGGAGAATGAATATGAGGGAAAATGGTGGGTCTGACGAGAAAAGCGAAAAACTATCATATAGATGGGGGAAAAAGATGACCAAGTTAGGTGGTGAAAGGGACGAAATGGCAAGCTAAATTGGAAAAGAGATAATTTAGTTCTCAGGTGCAGGAAAAGCAGACTATATAGGTACATGAGATTGAGAACGTCATAAACAGGCAAGTTCAATTATGAATTGACAATTTAGGCAAAGTAGGAGATGAATTAGTAAGTTACGTTGTGACAGTGATCTTGAAGTGATGTTGTAGCACTGAGGTTGTAGCCGTGACGTTGTTACATTATTGTTTTAGCAGTCATATTGTAACAGTGTCATTGTAACACCGAAGTTGCAATAGGGAGATTGTTTGGTTGTAACAGTGATGTTGATTGGTAGTAATAGTGAGGTTGTTTGGTTGTAACTGTGACGTTTTGTGGTTGTAATGATGAGGTTTTTGGCTGCAACAGTGACGTTGTGTGCTTGAAACGGTGAAGCTGTCTGGTTGTAACGGTGAAGTTATCGGGTTGTAACGGTAAGGCTGTCTAGTTGTAACGGTGAGGTTGTCTGGTTGTAATGATGAGGCTGTCTAGTTGTAACGGTAAGGCTGTCTGGTTATAACGGTCAGGTTGTCTGGTTATAACGGTGAGGTTGTCTGGTTGTAACGGTGAGGTGGTTCGGTTGTAACGGTGAGGTGGTTCGGTTGTAACGTTGAGGTGGTTCGGTTGTAACGGTGAGGTGGTTCGGTTGTAACGTTGAGGTGGTTCGGTTGTAACGTTGAGGTGGTTCGGTTGTAACGTTGTGGTGGTTCGGTTGCAGCTAACGGCGTGCGGTGCGCGGTGCCGCTGTCCGGGGGCGGGGGCCGCGTGGGCGTGGTGGAGCTGCCGGGCGGCGCGTCCCCCCGCGCGCGCGCCCCGCCCCCGCACCCGTCGGGCGCGCACCCCGCGGCGCTGCTGCACCCGGCGCCGCTGCAGGACTGGGCGTGGGACCCGTTCCGGGACGACCGGCTGCTGGTCGCCTGCGACGACGGGCAGGTCCGCGAGTGGTTCATACCCGAGGGCGGTCAGTCATACACTATACTATTTTTATACGTCAACACTGTAAAGGTACAACAACGTACCTTGTATTAGTGCACTAGCGAACTTTATGCTGTAAAGGATTTTCTTCCAGCTAACTATCGGTATTACAGTGCCAAAAATAAATAAAAATATACATCAAATCATACAAATATAGGTACAAAAATTGCATATCAATTTGGGCCGTATCGTGACTTAAGATCAGATAAGATTATGGCCATAACGATAAAACTTTAAGTATAAAAAAAAATTGATTCACTTATTGCTCGTACTCGCATTTTAAAATTGTTTTGAAAGTGCCTAATAATTTTAAATTAGAATGTGTAGCGTTCTCTGACGATAGACTTTTTCGTTACACTTATCACCCTTCCGCGTTTTACCGAGCAATCTTAGATTAGGGTATGTGAGAGGTCGGTTAGTGTAAACCAACAATACCTACAGATAATTCCCAGTTACACCCTGTATTTTCTTTTTGTTTGACAAATAACATTAATCGCTTTATCACTGCTTTCCTTCTAGTCTCCATCAGAAAATTACAAACTACCCACTTTATTCCTGACCATTGAACTTAACCGTTGATCTCTCTTAGGTCACTATTGTTTTTCATTTCTATATATATATTTAAATGGAAATAAAAATTATGTAATAATTTTTGCCCGTTTTTGTAAATTTTTAATATAAATTTGCTGCCATTGCTGATAGCGTGGTGTTAAATAATCTAAGACCTTCCTCAATTATTGCTTTATCAAATACAAAAATATTTTTTAAATATGTGTGGTGTGTATTCCTAAGATTAACGCGTAAACAACCAAATATAAGATCATTTTATGAGAACCAGTCCCTCTGCTAGATTTAGAGCGTTCACTTTATTGGGCCGTATTGTAAGTTTGCATCAGGTGAGATTGTGGACGTAACGTTAAATCTTAACTATAAAAAAAATAACAATGTCCAGGTCTTCAAGAGTCAACCAACACACCGTCTCGAACGTTCTCCGCTCACCCGGACAAGATCTATATAATCAGGTTCCACCCGACCGCTTCGGATCTGCTGACCACCGCCGCCCACGACCTCACCGTGAAGATATGGGATCTGTCGGCGCCCGAGCCCACGGCGGAGATCACGCTCACCGGACACACGGATCAGATATTCGCCCTGGACTGGTCCCCGTGCGGAGACTACCTTGCCACCGTCTGCAAAGATGGCTTGATAAGGGTAAGCAATATTTCTGATATAGAGTACCATATCGCACGTTATCGTTATTACGTGAAAAAACTAGTGTGCTTTAGACCACACGACTGAAGTTAGACTTCTCTGGCTATGAGAGAAAGAGAGAAAGAAAATGAGTTTTCACACTTCTCTCTCTCTCTCTTGCTCCTACAGTTATATACGACACGTAACTCTCTCTCTTTTTATCTTCACTAACTTATATCTCCCTCTCAACTTCCGTTCACCTAGTCAGATTACACTTTTTGTAACGCTCTCGTCACACATTCGCCAGCTTACTCCCCCAGTCAAGCGTGCGTAAAGAAAATTCACTTTAAAAAGTGTAACAATGAAAAACGACACTAAAATCCGACATTTCTTTGTAGAGATTTTTGAGGCACTCACCTATCATCACCTAGGTAATTAACAATATTTTCAATAAGTTCGGCAACACTTGTTTATCGTTTTATTGTAGAATGAAAGTAAATATTTTTTTAATACCTTAATTTTAATCTCTCAAGTATAGCGGCAAAAATCAATAGACAATGACGAAAAAAATCATGCTTCTTGTACTATTATTGTAATACATATTATTGTATGTATGTATTGTAATGATTATGTGATGATTCAGCCATGAGTTTGTACATATCGTAAGATTATATCTTGTGCTGTCATATCTGGTTTGAAGGGTTTGCGTTTGGCTGTAGCCTCATAATTAAACAATATTATAATATCTAATGGGTGTATGTCGATTTTTTCTTTTCCCTTTTATGAAATGGGTTCTATATAGATCTGAACAAAATGATCGCATGATGGTAGGGCTTTTTCTAATGCCCGCCTGGCTAGCCACCACCCTCAAGTTGTAAACCTGCCGCCAAATACCAATATGTGTGTTCCGGCAGCTGCACTTGAGAGCCAGTTCCTACACAGGTTTACCGTGTCTACCAACTTGAACCGTATCGTCACTTAAGATCAGGTGAGATGATGGTCATAACGCTAAACCTTAAGTATAAAAAAAATGATTTTTGATGAACGGAACAACAACTGCGGAGGAAAATAGGTCTCAGCATTGTTTGTGTTGATTGATGTATCTACATTTGGTCGTGCTGGGATCGGTCTGTGTTAGGTTCGGTTCGTGTCAGATTAGGTTCGTGTTAGGTTCGGGTCGTGTCAGATTAGGTTCGTATTAGGTTCGGTTCGTGTCAGGTTCGGTTCGTGTCAGATTAGGTTCATGTTAGGTACGGTTCGTGTCAGATTAGGTTCATTTTAGGTTCGGTTGGTGTCAGATTAAGTTCGTGTTAGGTTCGGTTCGTGTCAGGTTAGGTTCTTGTTAGGTTCGGTTCGTTGTGTGTTTGTGTGGGTCGTTTAAAATGCGGTTTCGTATGTTCAGGTGTACCGGCCACGCGCGTCCCCGGAGCCGCAACACTCGGGCGCGGGCCCGGCGGGGAGCCGCGGCGCTCGGCTCGTGTGGGCGCTCAGCGGGACACATCTCGTCGTCACCGGATTCGACAAGTCAGTATACCTACTCTGTTTGTTTGTACGCACTAATCTCTGAAATTATCAGCCGGATTTTAAAATATATTTTTGCATTTCATAGCTCAATCATTCGGGAAGGCTATTTAACATAATTCTCCGATCCTCGAATGCCAAGCAAAAAGAAAAAGAATTCTAAGCGTAGAAGATGTAATAGTGCTACGTGATGCGGTGGGTCATATTGTAGTGAATAATAAACTATGAATAGTAAATTAACTATTATTATATAAAATTACTTTCATATTTCGGTAAAAATATCTACCACATTGGTATATTTAGTAATAATATATACATATTTGAAATCAAATTCCTTTCAATACAGTAATCGTTCAATTTTTGACCTATTTATTACACGTCTACAGATAGATCCACACGTCTGTACGTCGATCAGTGTATGTTCATTATCGACGCAACTCGTGTAACGTTAAAAAAATCAATATTAAGACTGTAATCTACCACAGCTGTTTATTTATTTAGTACCGGAGCCCGCTCTGGAGAGGGGGGGGCGGACCAAGCCAGACATTTAGTTAAATTTTACCAACTAAGATAAAATTTCGGATATCACTTCCTTCGTTTGCAAAAAATATATATATTTTATGTAACACATATATAGAGACTATATTCAAATGTCTAAAGAGCGCTGCCTCAACTTATGTGGACATTAGTTGCCATGTATATATGGTACTTCTCTGATCCGTTTAAGAGATAACGTCTGCAGATGTATCTGTAGACGTGTAGAGGAGACTTGACAAACATGGAATTGTCTCTTTCAGAGTGTCAGAGAGACAGATACTACTGTACAAAGCGACGGATCTTTCTGCGCCGGTGTGCACAGTGGGGCTGGACGTGTCCCCGGCCATCCTGCAGACGTACCTCGACCACGACTCCGGGACCCTCTTCCTCACCGGACGCGTTAGTACTCGGCACAACTTCATCCCCTTTCAGTCGTTTCTCATCTATATACCATTCATACATATTCCTCAAACAGACTATCACCTGCAACAACAACAAGGCCATATAAACCAGGCATATATAATCAGTAAAAAAAAATATTTACTAACATCATAGAAGAGGATATTGCCGCAGCTGACCAAAGTAATAAAAACATTAAAAAAAATAATAACACATGCATACGCACACGCACACACGCACACTTACACACAAACACGCGCATGCACATACACACATAGCTTACATTAAATTAGTGTGGACCAAGAGCCTGCAGTTTGCAAAAAACTCCTAAACATTTTTTTATTTATATTTGTTTTTTTATTTAATTGACTATGAACAAAAAAAATCAGTTCTCAGAAAATAGTAATTAGTGTTTTATACGTACTTTCGTATTTTTAACTTTTTTTTGTATAGTCAAGTATCATTGAAAAGGTTACTCGATCGATAGCCAATCGATCGATCCCGTGATTGCCAAGCAGCCAAGCTCTCGTCACGTAATTAATGCACAGCCCTCATGATGATGTTCGAATCGCAGGGTGACTCAACGATATATTGCTACGAGGTGACCTGCGAGCCCCCGTACCTGTGTGCGCTCTCGCACCACCGCTGCGCCACCCTGCACCAGGGCATCTCCTTCCTGCAGAAGAACCTACTTGCCGTTGAAAAGGTATACCCTATGCACCATGTATTTCGATATATCTGTGCGACTGGGTCGAGACCACCTATATATAGTGACTAGCTATGTCCGTGACCACCATACATATAATGATTAGCGATGTCTGCGACTTCGTTCGCGTGGAACTAAAACGAATTTAACAAAGTTTCAGTAATAAAGTTAATAATAATTGAAGAAAACATTATTTATTTAAAATCACCCCACCACATATAGTAGCGATGGTGTATTGAAAAAAGGGTGACAAAAACGGACTTATGTGATTAAATAATTTTTAATTCCATGCGAACGAAGTCGCAGACACAGCTAGTTCAATATATAATTATCGAACTACAGATTGAAGTTATTTGGGTCTTTTTAATTTTTGTTAATAACTGGCATATGTATTGGTTGGCAGGTGGAGTTCGCTCGTGCGTTGCGTCTCACTAACGGTAATATCGAACCGTTGTCTTTCACAGTGCCCAGGATAAAGGTGAGTTTGCTAAATTACTTGTACGACCTTTAATACTTTATCCATAATTTTTCTTCTTCATTTGTACTTTTTAACACATTACCCGGGCTCAGGCCAAAGCACTACGGCGGTACTTCAAACTCCCGTATTGCCAAAATATAAAAAAAATGTGTGTGCGGTTCACACGCGATATAAGTGTAACCTTCAAAATTTTGTTTGAAAGATTACACGCGTACAACGCTCGGACCCTGTAAAAAACATTTTTTTTCTATTTCTTTCTCTCGCACGTTGTTTCCTATATGGTGTTCTCTTTTTACTGTCGCTTTTTCGTTACACCGAGTCTCGCATCATAACAACTCTCAAGAAATTTTCACTTCTAAAAGTGTGACGAAGTGAAATTTGTATAGCATTGAACAAATAAAATCTTTAAATGATTTTCTTATCGATGTAGAGCGCAAATGTACATTCATTTTTATATATTTTTAATGTCTGTGCGCAATTCTTAGGAACTATTGAATAGATTTTTCATGAAATTTAACATGGTAATAATTGATATTGTGGAAAAAAATATAAAATGCTGTTATCTTGTAAAACATAAAAGTTTTTCGGTTTAGGGGATAAAATCTAGATTTTTAGTTGTCTCGGAACTCGATACGTGTTATATTCGTCGAATTATTGACTACTGGAAATGACAGGATAAGTAAATATATATTTTTATCAATCTGAAGTAGAAATTCTTAATAAAAATAAAAAAATACAAGTTTGCTACGGCCTAACGCTAACGCAACACAACACAACTGATGTGGACGCGACGAACGATAGGAACTAAGTGAGCGCACCGGTTTTTTTTTTTTTTTTTTTTTTTCGAAGGACATACGCTGTTAGCCGCAGTGGCTTTTACAGCTTGGCAGGACTTTTAGGGGCGAATGCTGAGGGCACTCAGCCCCGAGGCAGCGGGCACAAGGGTGCCGTTGTGGCTGGCCCTTGGCATGGACTGCTGCCGGAAGAGTAAATATTATATAAAATAATAAGAGCTGGCCTACTGGAGTAGACCTTTAGATAAATTACTAATTTGTGAAATGTTAAAAATACTAATTGTTAAGAGAGGCAAGGAAGTCGGTGGAGTGGATTGTACTGTACTGTTTTAAGATTGAGTTATCGTTGTTGGATGGACGTAGTCTTCGCATTAAAACGCCCATGAACTGTATGAAACTGACTGTGAACAGAGGAACCATTATTAAAAATTAAAAAGGCAAACAACTGGCAGGGCCACAGGTTTTTGGTCCCTTACAGAACCGTGTACTTGGCGTGTGGGTGTGCACGGGTGGTATGCAGTGTGATGTTGTACTCTCAGTGTTGTAGAGTGTCACTGTATCGCGAGGGGTGAGCGCATCGGCGGTCTAGCTGCCCTTTTATAGGCAGTGGCTATAAGCAGTGATGGGGGTAGTTGTGTCATTTGCTTACAATATAATAATGTTCCAGAGTGAGTTGTTCCAAGACGACCTGTTCCCGCCGACGCTGGTGACGTGGTCGCCGTGGCAGTCCGGCCGGGAGTGGCTGGCCGCCCTGCCCGCGCCTCACCGCACCTTCAGCCTGCAGCCGCCGGGCATGGACTGCTGTTAGTTATATACCCTATTGTTTCAATCGATTACTTGATATCATCACCTATTATACAGCAGTTTACACAACACTCTTTGTTTACTACTTTGGTAGGAATTTATTATCCTGGTGTTAATTATAATTGGTAGGAAGTCATTTTTGTTATTACCGTGTCGTTTCTTGTATGTCGGTCCGGGCGGAATTTTGCTATTCATTTTAAAGTAACTTCTCGATGAGCTAGATCTACATGAAATTTAGACCATAGTTTAGAAGTGAATGCAATGTATGAATATGTGGAAAAACTGATTTGTTTGTTTTTTCGATGAATTTGTTTATTATCTATTTATAAATGACTTCTGAATCTATTGTGTACTTTAATATAATATAGCTCAAAACTAATGGACAGACGAACAGAATATATTTCATTTTCATAACCCTAATAAACAGAAAGTAACAATAACATAAAAAAATGTATTTTTATAACTGAAATTAAAACGTTTTTTTTGCTATTTTTTTAATATTGCTACATTAAATTGAATTGTACAAAATATAAATTATTCGAAATGTTTTTTTGAAATATATCTACTCATATTATCGTATAAATGCAAATTGGTTGTATAAGAGCAACTAATTGATTGATCTTTTAAGGTGTTGGGTGTAGAGTACTACATTCACGTTTCGCGGTATGAGACGTGTAATAATTTTTTTCTGTTACAAAAACATTGCACATTAATTGTAATTTTATTTTATTACTATAACTGAGAAATTATGAGGTCTCCATACAAAATGTTCGCTTGTTTGTGGCAGTGTCGGCCCACACGGGCGGGTCCCCGGGCTCCGCGCCCAACAAGCCGCAGCCGCAGAAACCGAAGCCCGATATCATCAAATCCCACGTACCCATGGAGGCCAAAGAGAAACAGGATAATGTTAGTATTTCTTTTAATATTTCATAAATTTAGCGTTATGGCCAAATCAAAATCCATTTTAATCCAAAGTTTTTAGTTAGACCCTCAGTAGGCGCTTATGCGCGTCAAAACTACCATCGATTCACAAAGTAACGCAGTCATAGACAAGAACTGGCAAAAACTTGAGTTGCATGTTTATATCTTGATGTTAACTGACGCTGTGGCCCAAGATGGTGGATCAGCTAAGCCTAGTGGAGTGATTGGCTCTCAAGTGCAACTGCCGGAATACACCTGTATATATTTGGCTGCATATTTTCAACTTGAGAGTGGTAGTTAGCCGGGTGGGCATTAGGAAAAGCCCTATCACCATGATATGGTTTCATTACGATGTTTTATTAAGCATTTTCTCTTCTAGCATCGATCTGAACGTCATATTTAACGTGTCACTGTGGTAGGTGTTACAAATAGTGTATAGTGGTGACGATTCATTCGGTTATAATAAAAAAATAGGTGTATGCAGTACACACGCGATAGAAGTGAAACTGGAAAAAAAAACGCTTTGTCGGACCCTGTGAGAAACACTTTATAATGCCTTCTATCTCATTTTCTCGCACGATATATCCTATGTATGTATGTGACTGTCTCATTTTACTGTCGTTTCATCGAGTTTTGCTAAAGAACAGTAAAAAACTTTTTTTTTTTTTCATATCATTACAGATAATGAAATCCATGAGCGCGAAAGTCGAAATGAATCTGAAACTCGAACAAGACAGTATGGAGGGCGTCGACGAATCCGAATGGGATCAGTGAAGTATATATATATATATATATATATATGTATAACTCGCTTTATTAATATACAAGTGCAATTTTTTTTACCTAATCATAGATACCTAGTTTTACGAGAGGCTCCTTATATCAGTCGGTTTATATAGAACTGACGTAATGATTACGTAATGTTTAGAGGGTCGTATAAATTGAATATTGTTGCGTGAATATTTTTTATTTATTGATTATTATGAGTTTTTAATAAAGTTACAAAATGGATTGAGGTTTTTTGAATAGTAGTATACGTACATGTGACTTTCAAAATATTTCGTAGAAATGTATTGTGTGTAGGAAACGAGTTTTGTCTATAGTCAAAGTCTTTGTCTAGAAGCAAGGTTCATATAGGCATTATATCGACAAATAATAATCAATGTAACATTATTAATATTTGGTATTTCGAAGAAACCCTTCGTAAAATTGAACGATTTAAATTCTTTTATAATAGATTACAAACCCGTTGTCAAAACAGTCATAGAGTATGTAAAATATAGTACACAAATAACTGACAAATCAATATCTGGTATCGATAATTTTAAAGTGTACTAATGAAAGTCTACGAATATTTGTAATATTAATCATTGATAATGAAGGACGATAATCGAGAGAGTACATTATTTTGTTCTGAATAGATATTAGCTATCTATAATTTAGGGTATGCTCTGAAAGGTTTAAAAATATATCTTGTATCGATACCGATTATCGATAAGTTTAGGGTGTGGAATATAAATCATGCAAGTGTTTGCTATAGTGACATTCGATATTTTGTAATGTACTAAGGAACACCTACAAGTTTTCATTAAATAGGTTATCGATAATTTAACTCGTCCTACACAGAAGTGCACTGAATAAATCGCGTTTTTTCTTCTGTTGTCTAACGATACGACTTAGTCTAGAATGTTCTTACTGAATTTTCACATAACTGTATAAAACGTTTCGAATTAAGATTATGCATATCGATAACGTAACAATATTCAATTAAATCGATGAGAAAAATATGTCCCCCGACAAACTAACAATATTTTATATACGATTTTCGCCGACACATATACAATATAAATGTATTTTACATTTTTTTAATAACTTAGAGATAATAGTTATCTTTAGTAAGACAGAATATAATCTAAGATCGGATGTTTAAAAATCGCCGTGGACCTAAATTCGATGTAAATTATATATTTTTTTAATTCAACGCCTGGTTTGTGGCTTAAGTATTTTATGCATTTGAAACTTAAAAATAAAATGCCTTGATACAAGTTGTATCGTATATATTTTTTTATTTTGAAGGGGATTAAATTATTTTTAAAGACCGTAATATAGTGATAAATTATTTAGGCGAAATAAAGTTAATTGTAATATTTTGCTCATGGACAACGCTATGGTGATAAAATGCGGGAGTTTTTGAAGTATCTTGCTTTTTCGTTTTGCAGTTTATATGTTTTTATTTATAAAATTTACACAATTTTATAAAGATTTCCTATGTTTACGCGAATATTATTCATTGAAATAAAACTCAATTAAACGGATATTTTATCGCGGTTATTTATTAATTTTGATCACGATTTTTAATTTAATTCAACAATTTTATAATATATTTTCTGATAAAAGTAGCATTTCCTGTTGTCTATTTTGGTTATTGTGCACAGTTGAAATTAATTATAAATTACTAGGACCAACGGATATTAAATAAATAAATCTGTCCAGTATTAGTAAAGGAGACACCGTATTATAACGAAGTTTAAAGGTTAGAAATTGGCTACAATTTAGGCCCAATGGACATTTATTAGATGGCCTATATATATAAGGAACATTTATGTAAATATAGTACAATGATGCCAGCTCTTTACATCTTGTAATTAAACGTTATTGTGAATTTTTCGTCCAAGAGTATGTCACCGACACCACTGCAGATACATATTTTTATTAATTGGCAACATTCTTTGGCGATAATCTCTAGTCTGTGACTATTTGACCATAGAGTAGTGTTTTTAATTGGAGCATGAATGAAAAGAATAAATGATTTATTTTATTTCAACTGTTATATCTATAACATATTTTTGAAGCGATGATAGCTCAGTGGTAGTGTGTACGACTTCGCGTCAAGGGACGTGAGTTCGAATACAAGCACCTACAATGAGCTTGAGCTTTCGGTGAAGGAAAACATCGTGAGGAAACCGTAGCATGGTGGTAGGACATTTTCCTGCCGCCAAATACCACTTATTAACAATTATAATCAAAAGTAAATTGGTACCGGATAGTGGGAAATATTTATTTCTGGAAACGTATCTGGTTTCTGGTACTTGGTTTTCTCGAAATAAAAATCTATTTGTTTAGGTTTACATCGAACTTAGGTCCTATTTACATGTATGTAATGATATTTTATATGTCGATAGGTTTATTAAACATGCCTACGTATTAGGCATACTAAGGTTTGCCTATATGGTAGTACTAAATAAAAATGAACAATGATGTTTGCCCTAAAATTCCGATTTTCCCATATTCTTTCGTATTATTGTTTTAGGTGTAATAAAAATTAATTACATTGTCTTTTTGATTAAAGACAATTGTTTAAAAAATTTTTTTTAGAAAGTTCTTGATAAAATAATGTTAATGTTCCATTTTCAAAGTATACATCACCAAAACGATGTTATCGAAAGACCTCTGAATATTTTTTGATCTCATGAGAGGTTTGATGAAATTTCGACAAATATACCACTAACGGTTTTATTTATATGTTTTAAAATTTTAGCGTTCCGTAGCTCGTAGTAAAAACGATGCTTATTTTTAAATAATACTCTAAAGGTTCTGTGTCGCCAGGGAAATGTTTGACTGCAGCATGTAATAAAAGTATGATAACTGAATATGATATAGAAGGAACGAATACTTTATGACACATTTGCATTACATCAGCATAATAATCGGTTATGTTGAGAATAACATTTTGCATTTTTATTTAATTCAAAAGTTTCTCGGAAGAGATCTTTATTTAACGTATTTAAATATTTAGCCGATTGAACTTAAAAACAATGAGAAAAAAGGAGATAGCAGCTTTTGGCTTTTTCGTATTCACCATAAAAAAATGTAAATATAGAGTTACGGTTACTAAGGTTTTATAATAATCTAAGTAATTTCATTGTAATATTCAATCACTAAAAAAGAATATACGATAGATGTGAAAATTGCATCAAGGCGAGGTAAACAATATGACCTATAACGTATTGATACAGCACATACGGTGTTTCTGTCGATATTGTATGCGACTGATGCGTTACGCTTTCTCATGTAACGCTGGCCTAGCGAGTACAGCAGTGACGCGTTGACTGTATCTATCTCGCTCTCTTAGTCGACTCGAGCCGACTTTACACGAACAGGCTACACGTAGTCGAGCGTGACGATTCAGTCTCATTCAATACCTACGAAATAAAGAACTCAGTACGTCTAACTAAATTACATCGGTAATCGAAAGTAAATCGGAATTGTGCGAAAAAGTTTCTTCTTTATTTTATTCATAGTTAAAATAAAGTTACGAAATTTGTTTTCCATACCGTACACAAGTAGTTTCGGCCGCACTTATCTACCAATTTTATTAACCATTTATGAAGGTCCTTAAGAAAAGGCAAAGAATCATTTAGTGATGACATAGGATTACTTGGTGATGACAACCAACATTCAATTTTGAACGCGAGATATTGATTCCAATCCACTTTCATTCCACTCGAGTTTATAATCGTAACGATATTATTATATAATTATGAGTGTAATGAGGGGAAAACCTCGGTCATGGGGGCTGTAATGTTGCTTGCTTTATAACAAATCTATTGGAGAATCTTTACAGTCACATAAAGGAGGGGTTAGATGTAGCAATTTTTATATAGAGACTGTTGGGTTTGTGTCATTTTGCCAACTCTGCCTCGGTATAGTTACGCCATTGGACTCAAATCTCTATCACATACCACACAGAATACTTGTCCGTATCCACATAACATTCCTATACATTAAATTTTGCCATAACGTTGTGCATTTATTTACATTTTATTACGTTTATAATAAACGTTTATTGTATGTAGTATACTTAGTGTTTATAAGGATATATAGGGTACTCTTTGTTTTTATAGGGAATTGAAAGCGTATATCTATTGTAATTCATATTATTTCTTTGTATAATGTGTGAACTGACATCGTAATCGTGGTAGGTGTTTGTAAACGCAGTTTCTTACGCTTTACATTAGCAAAAATGTCAAAGAATAAAGTCTGTCAGTGAATTGAATCTGGTTTTAGTGCTTTTCTTAAGTCGACGGTTCATTGTTGCTATTCTAAGATTTGACAAGTGACAGTGGTCCAGTTATTGCAGAAAAGGGTTCAACAACCTCTGCTTGGCCACCTAGTATTTTGTGCTTTTAGGCCTCACGAATAATAGACATACGAAGGTAAAAAATATACGATTCATTCGGAAGTGGAAATTTCACTAAGCAGTATTTAAAAGTAGTATGCGAACTGTTTGTTTTTTGTTGTGAAATGATGCTTTAAATTCTTGTTTGTAAAAAGTATGTAGTATGTGTATAATTCGCAGACCTAATAGTAGAATGTTTAGGTCGAATTTTACTGCAACGTTTTCCAAGTGAAACGTTTCTGACGTGTATTTAGAAAACTGTCAGTTCAGTTATGCGTACTGAAAAAGACGAAAAGTCGCTTGTCTCTGGCTTTGCTCGATGTTTTTTTCGTATAGATTTTTAATGTCAATAAGGTCTACAATGGACTGTCGACTCAGGCACATAAGCTCTTATTGACCGGTGTTATTTTTGAGAAGTCACGCGAGGATGTAAAACTGTTAACAATTTCGTGATTTTTTGTGCTGGATTTTTTTTATTAATTCTGCAGTGCCTTTGACGTACGCTCGCGGCATCCAGATTGAGAACCTATGTCCTATACAATGATTACGGGGTCAGGATGAATAAGTATATTTGTAATACTACATAATATGTGTATAATTAATTAACTATATATATAGAGAAATCGCGTGTTTAATTGCGCCAGTCGATGCCATAAACACAACACGTTTTGCTCAAGACGCCAAAGAGTCGTTCGTATATTTCCACGTCGTTTATAAAAATATGTATTTTTATGCACTTTCGATATGTCTCTATAGAAAATTATAAATATATGTATTCGAAACTATACAAATGAACGTATTTTACGTATGTAGTTTATAGGTAACATTCGATATTATATTTAAAAAAAAAACATTGATCAATTGTCCAAGTGAACCATGAAATTATTGTCACTCAAAGTAGGATGATTTACATGAGTTATATTTCTAAAAATTACTTTATGATATTTTAAATAATGGTTTTTCGTTATGAAGAATCAAACCGACTTCAAAAAATTATTCTAAAACATGCTCTAAAGGATGTCCTCGATCATAGTTAGGTGCCCTTTTTTATGGGCTACCTCTCGTGAGGTGATGTTATTCTCATATGCAGGCCACGGTAGGGTCTTATGGGTACCCATTAAAACGACACCATGGGTCTACTCGAACTACCATCAGGATTTTGGAGAACGATTTTTTTATTTTTAAACGTGGTGTTTCAAATTCTATTCTTTACGGACTTTCTCATCGCAACGCGCAAACGCATTAGCCAGGCTCAGGCCAAGCCGAGAGGGACATGTGGCAACACTGATCGAGTAATAGGTACTACACTATCCACTAAAATACACTATGGCGACATTTCAAAGATCGTGTTGCCAGAGTCTAAGGACAGAACTGACATTTCTTGTAGTCTCCAGCGAGTACTTAGATACCTACCTAGTCTATCTTCGAAATCCCAGATCTAATGCTATCGAAAGACTTCCTTGTTAAATATTCACCATTAAATAAAATATCTGTGTATGATTTAGACCACATTAGAGAAGTGATAACTTCATCAAGGTGAGGTTAATAATACAAGTATAAAGTATTGGAATGGCATATACCGTATGTATGTCGATACTGAATGCGAGTGATGCGTCATGCTATTTTATGTAACGCTCGTCGAGCGCCCAGCGACTCGTTGATTATCTCTCTCTCGCTCTCTTAGTCGACGCGAGCTTAATATATCCGAGCGAGCGTTACATAACCAAGCGTGACGACTGTCTAATTGAATACTGACAAAATAAAAGCGGCCAGTGCGTTTGAAAAGTTTTCATTTCGAAAATAAATAAATATTTGTTAAGACAAACATAAAAACATACAACAGAAGTATCCTTTTGAAGTCGGTTTAAAATAATGAGCATTTTGCGAGAAATAAAGACAAATTTAGTATTAAAATTGAATCTCATAAATTATTATACAAACAATGTACTGAATATTTTGTATTATTATCGATTTCATTAAAATATGTATTTATTAATGTGTTATATTAATTCAAGATTTATGTATAAGTAAGCTGTGGGTAAATGAAACGTAATGTCTCTCTATCTCGCTCGCAAACAGTGAGTGCGAGTAGGATGAACATTACGTTACGTTCCGAGTCATCATGTTTTGCTTAAATGTTAATGATTTTATTGATTTTGCTAGTCAAGTAGTGAATTTTTCTATTAGCAAATCCTCGATGCGCTATCAAAATAGGTATTTATTAAAATTTGGCTGAATTAAGGTCTAATTGAAATAGGTGTCTTTATTTCCTCTTGACATCTAATTTATAGATCGATTGATGTATTATAAAGTTTTTCCTTTTTTTTTACTCGAAAATAGATTTTTTCAATTTACTACTGTCTTTACCATTTCTGTTCGTTGTAAATGCTCATATAGTATATAATACATTATTTTTATCTAAAGAAAAAAAAAACACGTATTTTATTTATTTTTATACAGTGCAATCTGTAATTATTTATTTTGATTATATAGATACGATATAATTACGATGTTTGATTGTATGGCGTTGGTCGTCTGATGAGTCCATTTATTGACTGGTAAGTTTTGTAAAAAACTACATACATTTACTTGCATTTATTTTGACTTCGAATGGTTGAGGTATATAGTCCCTGTGAAGCACAATATGAGGCGCCGCTCGAGTTCGGATCTCAACCCCTAGCCAAGTTGTCTTTTCCTACAATTTTCTACAATCTATAAAAATGTATAGGAGACGTAACATTCCTAACACACTAAATCCTGTGATCAGAGTGAGTTTATAGCTTTAAAAGTATCATATATTTGAAGCGCAGCATATTGCTATTTATTTCACAGTTGATAGTAAAGGCGCCATGTTTTTGACTGGCTTTGATCATGGGATTTAGTGCTGCGATATGTCTATACATTTTGTAGTAAAAAGGAACTTGTCTGCTGGCCTCGAAATATAAGACGGTGCCTAATAAAATGTATGTAGCAACTATATATTCAATAATTAAAAGGTTTTGAATTCGATATCGTAAAAGGATTTTATTTATATTAGCAAATTATTATGGTATTATATTTTTAGTAATTTACTACCTAATTGACTGTAATTATTTTCTATTCTCCTATACAATTTTCTAATTAGTACGTAATTTTATGTTTAAACTTCTAAAAATACAACACTTATTAACGTTAATTGAATATTAGACTTTATAACCTTTAAATGCAATTTATTAAATTTCTTAAATGAAAAAAAAAATGATTTTAATAATTATTGCTGGTAAAAATAAAAACCTTGTATTAAAATACATCGATGTGCATTTAAGGGTTAAGTTCATACCTCCGCTCAAATAGATACGCTCAGTTTATCGAAACTTAAATGATGTTTTGGACTTTTGTATAAGAACTCTGTGGTAAATCTCTGGCTCACTATGAAAAAAAAAAATTCGAATCGGTGTTGTTGTGAAATGACAATAATTGATTTTGAAATGCGAACCTTCCAGAAAAAAAAATGTTTTTATTAACCCCGACAGTGTAAAAGATTTTGTTTTTATAAAATTTATTATGTGTGCAAAAGGTATTACAGAAAACAAACTTGGCATGTATAATAATATTTTCATAGAATTTTATGATTCTATTGTAAAAAAATTATGTAAAATTTTAAAGTTTGCGTGAACTTTGTTTATCTTCGGGAAAGACCTTATCCGTTGTATTGTATGATTTCAATACAATTTCATTCCGATCCCTTGAACCTTTTACGTTATTCGTATTGGGTCGAAGGAGGATATCGAGCGAGGGAATTAGTTTGACACAATTATAAATCACATTTTTTTTACAATAGAATTAAATTGCAATTATCAAGCGTAAGTATATTTTGAATAAAAATAAGTAGGTAACCTTGTCGTGTGCGCGTCATTTTTGTATTTTTGAATGTTGTAAATCTAGACATTACGTTAGTATTAAGGCTCAATATTTGGAAATATTATTATTTTGCATTTTTTTATATTAAACTCTTGCTAAATTTTTGTGAGTTTTATTTTTAATTAAACAGGGACAGCTGCTTCACAAAAAAAAAATCAAACATATACACAACCAAGAAACATTACCACAGAGGTATCATTTGTACGATATTTACCACGGGCCCATTATGAAGTTGCATATTTTTTAGTGAAACTTGCAAAAAAACCCGTTAATTTAAAAAATGTCCACCAACATGAGTAACGCTACAGAGAGTATGTCATACTAGAGTAGATCATTACAGGTAGGTAATACCGTGAAAAAAGCTGGCTTTCAAGGTTTAGGTCAAAAATTATCTAGTGAGAACAATAAGTAACGCTACAGTGAGTGTTCTGGTCAAAATGCTAATCCTTTATTATAAAGAGCGGCAAAAATAAGTAAAATAAAATGGCAATAATAGCGATGTCTTACGCATCACAACTCGACGGTACGAGTCATTGCGTATTTGTGTTGTGTTTATTTATTTTATTTATTTATTCATCTATCGGTAATTCAACAGCGTTATACATAGTTAACGTACCCATTTAAAATACACATAAGGCCATAACAGGATTTTACAAATATTAATAGTATATACACTATATATGGCAAATGAATATAAATAAAAATAAAACCCAAAATGAGAATAAAAAGAAAAGTTGTACAGTATTAATTATAAAATAATCATGGCGCGTGATGTGTGCGTGCGTGTGTATATGTGCGAGCGTGAGCGCGGGTGTGTGGTGTGTATGTTAGGGAGTGTGTGTATGTCTTTGCATGTGAAATGTATGTATGTGTGTTAATTTGCAATACTATGAAAAAAGTACGCTTCTAATGTTTAGGTTAAATAGTAATATAAAATGCGGTTAAACTTTAAATCAAAATGAAGTCGTATTATCGACAATGACCTATCTACGCATCACAATTCGACCGTTCGTGTCATTGGGTATTTATGTCGTGTGAATTTGTAACACCGTGCAAAACCCCACTAAACGATCTTCAATTGGTGTTTGTTTTTATCGCCTTAATTATCAAGGGCGAAGCAATTAATTTATTTTCAGATATCGTTCTGAGAAATAACGCAGCGGTCGATGTTTGTAGTTTAATTAAAAGTATTGTTTAGATTGCATGGTGTTTTTATAGGTTTGACCACAATCTCACCTCATGTAAGTGATAATATCCATGATCATGGATATCCTAAACATAGTGGACTGTCTCTGAAATAAGTGACTACTGCCAGAACATACCTATAGATTTTTTGGCTGTAGATTTTCAACTTGAGGGCGGTAATATGCAAAAACACGTTGATTTGTATGTTGAAAAGTATGCATGCAGCCCGTCTTAGTAGGTGGTCATTACTACATACATACATGTAACTTACCTCAAAAATAATGCGATTTTAAGGCAGATATAAAATAGTTTTTCATTTATGAGGACTGAAATTGCTTGCGAAGTTAACACGTGATTTCATAACACATGATAAAGTTCAATTCCCACCAAATAGTTGCTCTGCACCAGCTCCACGCGGAAGGCAAAGTTCTGTATGATTTTTTTTATAATTAAGTTTTTGCGTTATGACCATTATCTTACCTGGTCTTGAGTGATGTTAAGACCCAAGTTGGTAAACACGCTAAAACTGTGGAGGGACTAGCTCTCAAGTACAACTACCGGAACACACCTATTAGTATTTAGTGGCAAATTTTCTACTTCAGACTGGTAGTTAGCAAGGCGGGCATTAGAAAAAGCCCTGCCAACAAGCTATGGTTTCTTCATGTCCCTTGACGTGGAGTCCGTACAAACTAGTACTGAGCTATCATCGCTTCGCATCTTATGATGGCGTATAATCGAATTTCGTGACCATGAAAATGTTGATTTAAATATCTGAAACTTGACATATGTTTTCGTTCCATTTACAATTCACGTTAAAACTCTTAGCAATTTGTAACTTTAGTTAATTAACTCAGGCCAACTGTGGTTTTACACTTTTGCCGTCCGTAGGCTATTAACATTTTGCCGTCCCGACCTTTACAATTAGATTTCACATAAGAGTACGTAAATTATAGATAAAAAATCGATATTAGACTTAGATTCTAGGCGGTGAAACATATTATCTAGCAGCATTTAGGTATATGGATAAATATGAATCATTTCAGTTTCTAAAAACTAAAACAAAAATTTGCCAAAACGCTAAATTTGCCGCCTCTAAGATCTACCGCCCTAGGCGAATCAACCACTAACTCAGACTTGTAATAAAAAGTCACGTTGTAGCTAATTTTAGACACTTTAATTAATTATATAAAATGTATTTACTATGTGTATAAATGTAGTTGATTATATAAACTTTGGTGTTAGTAAACACGGTACATAGCATCCGTGTTGTCCTACACAGTAATTGATTAGAACGTTTATAATCAAGAGCCAAGTTCAGGGTGGGTCGTCGGGGCAATGAAGCCGGCCTTGCCGACACTCGTTCCGTTTGTTCTATTATTCAACTACTTACGTTCCGTTGAATTTCCTAGAAGTAGGTTTTATTTTAATAAATTTATTTTCTTATGCGTATAGGTACATGTATGCGTATGTATGTTGTTTATCTAATCTAATCTAATATCTATTAGATTATTACTTTGCTGCAAAACATTAAATAAAATGAATATATCAGGATGCTAACAAAAAAGAAAATATTATTAACTGTCCCAGCGTTTCACAAAGTGCGCCGCGACGCCCTGGTCCGCCGTGGAGAGTGAATGGCGCCTTGAAGCGATTCTCTTTACCATTCTCGCGTCATTGTACCTACCTACATATATAAATGTTGTGCCCTGATGTAATAGGAGAGCAAATTATATAACGATCGATTTATATTTAAAAAATATTGTTATTAATTTAGTTTGTTCTCTGTAATAGTGGCTATTAATACATAAATAAATCTATCGACCAGCTAGATATCAGCGACATAATAGTAAAACTGTCGACCAAGAATCTATCGACCAGCTAGATATCAGCGACATAATAGTAAAACTGATTGTGCGCCGCAAAATGAATAAGATTGGGAACCCCTGAACTATCGGATAATAGAAGAATAAGACGTGAGAATGGAGTCGCGCAAATATAACCGATTTACTTGAAACAATTCAAATTAAAAGTTCATCACAGAATAAAATTGTTTTGGAACATAGCAAGTAGCACATCAAACCGTACTAAATATCATTTCTTCTTAAACACGTTAACGAAATCGTGCGAGTTCCTTCCAAGGTAACACAGTGACTTACAAAAATAAAAAAGTTAATTCTGTACATTATACACTCACATAATACAAACGGCCCACAAAGACGGGTCGCGATGAAAAATGCAAAAACTTGTAACTGGGGCGAGCACATCAAAAAGACAGTTTAAATGGCCTACCGAGGGCGGCAGAGAGACTGCATTTATGTGTCACATTTAGACGGAGAATGCCTGCTGTGAATGTTCGAGTTTGTTCTATTTTTTGTACATTGATTTGTTTTTTTTTTATATATAATAGCGGGTAAACGAGCAAGCGTGTCATCTGATGGTAAGTGATCACCGCAGTCCATACACACCCACAATACCGGGGAATCGTAGGTGTGTTATCGGCCTTTATTTTGGAGGGTATCGTAATATAGTGTCACGTATGCTTAGAATATCACAAATGATTATTTATTTTTGTTGCCATATAACGTTTAAAAAAGACATTCAATTTTTTTTATAAGTTTGGCGTTATGACAACAATGGTGGATACGCTAAACATAATGGAAGGGCTGGTTGTCAAGTGTAACTTTCGGGACACACCTATAGGTATTTGGCGGCAGACTTTCTACTTGCCTTGGGCGGTAGCTATCCAGGCCGGTATTAGAAAAAGCCCTACCGCCATGCTATGGTTTCCTCACGATGTTTTCCGCCACCGAAAGCTCAGGGTCATTGTAGGTGGATTCGAACTCAGGTCTACTAACTCCTCGACATCCTTACACACTACCAATGGAGCCTTCATCGCTTCAGAATGTTTACATTTAATGTAAACTGAGATAATAACTTTTAAAATACTTCTCATGGTAAAAAGCTTTTTACTTAGAATAGAAAGTACAAGTTAAGGATTTTCACCTCAAATTAGATAGGTCACATTCAGTGTGAATTAAGACAATGACTTTAGAAGGTTTAACGTGGTAAAGTATTTATGTTGCTCGTGTTTAAGCAAGTTAATTATCCACTTGTTTCCTTTAAACAAAGCGTGTAGCACAACAGAAGAGGCCACGTACACTTAATTGAATTGTCTTTCAAATTGTTTTGTTTGACTGAACTGTATCGCGTGTTAACGTCGAATAATACTTTTAACAAGCCGGCAACAGTATATTTCAATGTTGGCAACGGTTCCACCTATATTTGTTGTTAATAAATTTATAGTTACTTTTAATATTAGTTTTTTATTTATTATTATTTGTTTCTTTTCGATGGCCAACTATGAGGTTGCCTTTGATTTTATTCGTACTCTAGTTTTTTTACGATGTCAAGAACAAAACTTGGACTTGTCAGGCGAATTTATAAACTACAGCTGGGCTCGCAACTTTGCGTGTAACTAAAAAATATTTAATATTTTTGGGCCGTTTTGTATCGTTTTTTTTTGTTCTGGCTCGGCAGAATTAACGTACTTCACTTGATTGTAAGCTCAGTACATAATGTCCTTCCTCAGTCACAGCTGCCATGCTGTCTTGCTAAACACTTCTTCACACTTCGCTTAAAGGACCCAATGTTGTATGAAGGTGGGAACACCAAGGGCAGGAGACGGTTCCACAGCTCCACAGTACGGCAAAAGTATCAGTTTTCGAACTTTTTGGTTCGTGTCGGGATGGAGGCTACCGTAAAGCTATGGTTCCGCTGTCCATTGCGGTTATATCTCATATGGAAGAAATTAGGTCAAATAACTTCTCAGAGCACTCGCCATGGTACAGTCGATAGAATACGCTAAGTGATGCTACATCTCTACGTCTGTATTATCAACAATGCGAACAACCAGTCGTTGCAGTCTGTCCAGGGCATCTAGGCGGTATTTTGCGGATCTGCCTCAAAGATGCGAACAGTATTCCATACATGGCCGAACCTGAGCTTTGTAAAGGAGGTGCAGCTGTTCGGACGGGAAATATCGTCGCACCCTGGTCAGGATTCCGAGTATCCGTGATGTGCAGGATGTTGAGGTTCAATGTCTAAGATGTTGAGGTTGTCACGAAGCGTGAGCGAAATGCTCTGCGATGATGGGAGTGGGGCAAAAGGGGTTCTTTTTTGCGGTGAAAGCGCACACCTGGGTTTTTTTCGCATTGAACTCGACCAGATTCTTTGTTCCCCATAGTGATATGAGGTTCGATCGATCTCAACGACAAGTTCCCCACCACACTTTTCTGTTGGACCATGTTGGGCTTACTGTTACTTTTTTCAATACAGCTTTGCTCCTATTCGTGGCAATGGTTTGTTAACTAGCCTAAAGCTTTACTCGATGATTGTTTTATCAACTATAAACAAAAAAAAATTGAAATCCGTCAGGTTATTGCTAATAAAGGGTGTCCAGTGGCAGATTTGAATGTTTGGAAAATTGTAAAAAAAAAACTACAGCTCTAATACAAAGTAGGTTTATTTTAATTTAATAACAATTAACGCGGATTTCATTTTTTTAAAACCACGTTCTCCAAATGGCGGCCCTCAAGTCTGACACACTCTTCGAGTCTAGCACGCATGTTTTCGAAAACGCGTTTACAGAGCGACTGGGGAATTCTGCTGACTTCGGCTCGAATATTTCTTTAAGTTGTGTCACAGTGCTCGGATTTGTCTTGTAAACCATGGATTTTAAGTATCCCCATAAGAAAAAATCACATGGGTTTAAATCGGGTGACCTAGGTGGCCACAGTATGGTACCGTTTCGGGATATGTTTTTTTCAGGGAATAACTGCTGCACTGCATTCATGAACACATTAGCAGTATGAGCTGTGGCCCCGTCCTGCTGGAACCATGTGTTTCGGTTGAAGGATGGACTATTCTGAAGTTCTAGTCTGAAAAAGTCATTTAACATCTGGGCATATCTCTCCGAATTAACAGTTACAGTTTGGCCACGTCCATTTTCAAAGAAATAAGGCCCTATGATTGCAGATGCAGATATGGCACACCAAACTGTTACTTTAGGCTTATGTAAAGGCTCTTGATGCATTTGTCTTGGGTTGCGGACATCCCAGTAACGGAAATTCTGCTTATTTACATATCCTCCGATATGAAAGTGGGCTTCATCACTGAAGAATATGTTGCCCATCCGAGTAGCAGTAGGAAATCTCAACAGTATTACCTCTGCGTAAGTTTTTCTTAATTCAAAGTCAGAATCGTGTAAATCTTGCACGATTTGAATTTTATATGGATGAAACTTGAGTTTTTTTCGCATTATAACCTGCAAAGTTGATTTCGGAATTTCCAATATCGATGAACGTGCACGCAGTGATAATCGGGGATTTTCAACGACAGAAACCATAACACGCTCGCAATTTTCATCCGTGGCTACCGATGGCGTAGGTCGTGGCCTGGGTCTATTTAACGTTGATCCTGTAGATCTGAACCTTGCTACCCATGACTGAATGAGGTTGATCGATGGTCCATCACTTAATCGACGAATACCGTAACGATTATTAAATCGACGGCGTGCTTCAGTCAGCGAAAATCCACTCGAAATGTACGCCTCGACGGCAAAAGCGCGATGCTCTCCACTCCACTGTTCCATGGCTACTAAAAAATCAGCAGCGTTTGCGCTTCTAAAGACGTCCCCCGCGCCCCTCTAGCGTGTTGCGTTCAAAAACTATGTTTGTTCAAAGTTTGAAATCTGCCACTGGACACCCTGTATTAACACATTCAGATAAACAAACATGCCTTTCCACTTTATAAAATTAATATACATTGGCGGTTTCTAAACTAGTTTCGTTAAAAAATATATTTGATTGATTAAAACTTTACTTGCATTCGAGTTGCTCGCGACAACCATAAGGATGACGACAAAACCGGCACAGCTTGTTTCGTTTAATTTTGTCGCTTTTCAGTACACTCAGTGTAAGTAACAGAAGGTTAGATGGCTTCTTATGTATTGCTTTTTTCTAGTCTGAACTGTGTCTAGATTGTTTGCCATTACTTATATGCCATACAGTGCAATATCTTTGCAATACGTCGATATTACACTATAAAAAATAATTAAATAAAATATTGACTGGTAATTTTGCAATTATCTGTAAAGTAAAAAATGTAAAACCAGATCGTAAACGTCTTGCCAAAGTAGTGCTGAAGGATTTGAGGGTTTACAGTTTAATGTTCCCGAAGACGATGTCAAGAGCATGGTGGTAGGACTTTTTCTAATGCCCGCCTGGCTAGCTACAACTATTGCCTATAGGTATTGTTAAGGGGTAATGGTTCAGTTGGAGGTGGGTACGGATACCGCGACAATATATGTGAGTTCGAATCCTTCCAATGAGCCTGAGCTTTCTGTTAAAGAAAGCATGGTGTTGAAATGATAGCATAATTGTAGCGCTCTTTCTCATGCCTTTTTCTAATACAACCATCAAGTTGAAAATCTGCCGTCAAATACCTATAGGTGTTTTCCGACCGTTGTAGTCGAGAGCCAGTTCATCTTTTAGGCTTAGCGTGTCTATCAACTTGGGTCACATCATCATATAATACCTGGTGGGATCGTGGCCTTATTATTAAGCCTATAAAGTATAGAAAACGGTGAAGTGGAGAAGAGAAATAAGGAAGGCTAGGCCTCGATACTATGTGGAATGTATAGTCAGGTAACGAGAGTGATCAGTAATGTTAACCTGTGGTTACTATTGTGCTATCAAAATTATTGCTAGTTATAAAACTTTCCATATGTTCGGGTCGTTTCATTGAATAGCCGCACGCACCAACCGTGTCGCCGCTTTTATCCGTAGGCACTTGCCGTGTTAATAGTTGATATGTTACTAAAACTATACATAGAAAAATATTATGCGGTTTTATCAGGCGATGTTATTTTTTTCCCGTTTTAACGCTAGATACTATTTGATGTCTTTCAGTTTTATTACGAATTTTGAAGTGTTCTTTTTTTAAATGTGAGTCGTGAACCAAAATGTACCGTCACGCCGTGTCGTTGACGATAAATCGGTTTTACTCGACTCTAGTCAATATAAAGCGTACTCGGTTCCCTGACGTAATGAATTGTGTGTACACGGATCCATTCGCTATCAGCCAAGTTTTTAAATTTCTCACTTCTATATGCAGTTGTCGATGACTTTTTTTAAGGGAAAGTAATCTATGGACACGTCACGTTTAGAGTTTAGACACGTTACGCGAAATGAGAGAGAATAAAGGTACATCGTATTGTGAAGTAAAAAAACAGCAATACATTGTATATTTAATACAAAATTTGGCGTATAGGCGTCTCCCGTTTTTAGATAGATATTTTAGATTAGATACTTTTCAAGAAGTGTCACTTCTATTACCTGTAGGTATAATGCACCATATGTTTTTTTTTAAGGTAGCATGGTAATTGGCCTCTGACAACATGGGAGATCGAATTGTCGCGTCGGGTGATTATCACTCGATGAGAGTTACCCCACGCCCAGCTCGCCTTTACCTGAACCGGGGTAATGCGTTTACAAAGAGGTACACAAATGGGAAAAAATAATTTGATAATTTTTAGTTCTACACGAACGAAGTCGCGGGACGTAGCTAGTCTCTAAAATCGTAATGTACTGAAAACCCGCGGTACCGAATATTATTTGACGTCATACTTTAAAGGAACCCCTTAAAAGGATTACGGTCCCATACGGCTCAGTGGTTTGATATTATGGACGGTATGAGGTAATGCGGGATTTAACGTGGACGCTGCCCGCCGTAAACACATTGTCGAGCGAGTAGTGGCCGGACGCGTGCTTACACCTTCGCCTTTTATGTTTTTTTTTTCTATAAAAAAATGTAAACAATAGCTTTTTCTTTAATAAATTAATGACATTAAATGGACTCGAGAAACGCGATTTAAAGGTGAGTGCGTCAACTTTTATAACCATTGAAAAGTTATTATTAAAATATAATGTAGTGTACATAATATAGTTTGTATGAAAAAAAAATGCTACAATGGTTTTTTTTATAGACACTACGGTTGTTTGTTTTACTATTTTTGTATTTACAATGTCGTTTTTTTTTAAATGCTTGCAAATAAATAATTCAATAAACGTCGGCCAAATTATTTGACAATTTTCTGACACAACTTTAACGGTTTAAATATATTTTTTGTCTCTTCCGACCATATATAATCGATTTGATGATTTTTTGTATAGTATATAGGTTTAACGTTATGGCCATAATCTCACCCGGCCTTAAGTGACGATACGGCCCAAGTTGGTAGACACGCTAAACCTGTGGAGGGACTGGCTCTCAAGTACAACTGCCGGAACACACCAATTGGTAGATTTTCAACTTGAGACCGGTAGGTAGCCAGACGGTATTAGAAAAAGCCATACCACCATGCTATGATTTCTTCACTATGTTTTCTTATTATTTTTATACTTATATTTGTCTATTACTGATACTGTTTTGATGTTTACGTTGTAAATCATCATCGCCAATGGTTTATACTGGACAGAGAGGTGAAGTTGAGTGTTGACGCGCGTCGACAAAGGGGCCCCTTAAACCTACATCTGATTGAAAAGTCTCGGATACTACCTCGTGTTATCCTCTCTTTACCATAACAATTAGGTTTCACGATGTACCCGGCACACTTACGGTGAATCCGTGGTTTGCTAGATCGTTTATATATCATCCATTATTATTATTGATCCGATTTTAGGATTTCATGTTAGCTTAGGACTTCATGTTTCTACATATATCATATCGTATTTTTCAGGTATATCTGTCTTTTGTTGTTTGTCAGTTTAGCATTTATTCCAGAGTATCTCTTTTGTTTTACGGGATATAAAGTGGCCCATGTATTTCTCCATAACATTACTACGACTGTATCGAAATTCATCAAAATATATCCAGTAGTATCAGAGAACTGAATTTAAATCGATAAACGATAAAATAAACTTGGCATTTATGTCTATAATATAATACCTACAGCTCATTATTTTTTAATAAAGCTAGATTTTTGTTATATCTATACTTAGATAATAAACCTAAAGAGTATGGTTGTTTGTTTGAACGTGCTGATATCGGGGACTACCAGTTCGATTTATTAATAAATTCTTTTTGCTTTTAACGGCGCAATGATTAAAGAATGCTATATGTTCTTCTTTCTTTTTTATGCTTGGCAACTCCGTCCTCTTTAGGGACTATTACTGCTTTTTGACAGATAATATTTGGACATTTTGGACAGATAAAACTATCTTCAATAAGATGACGACTCTTGTTGAAGCTCTCTTGGGAGTTTTTGAGGCAACTAATATATCATGTTCCGAATGATTATTCATAATTCACTTCACTTATGCACTTGAGCTACACTATCACGTAAATTGTCGCTTGTATTACATTGACGATAGCTCAGTGGTAGCGTGTACGACTTTGCGTCAAGGGACGTGAGTTCGAATCCAACCACCTACAATGACCTTGAGCTTTGGGTGAAGGAAATACCGTGAGGAAACCATAGCATGCTGGTAGGGCTTTTCTAATGCCCGCCTGGGTAGCTACCACCCTCAAGTTGAAACTCTGCCGCCAAATACCAATAGGTGTGTTCCGGCAGTTGCACTTGAGAGCCAATTCCTCCACAGGTTTAGCGTATCTACCAACATAGGCCGTATCGTCACTTAAGATCAGATGAGACTATGGCCATAACGCTAAACCTTAAGTATAAAAAAAATAGATCACGTTAACTGAGAAGGATGGAATAGATGGAATCGGGCGAGCGATGCGATTTGTAGCGATAGTCGCGGGCTTAGCTAGTCTGTATTACGTACAAACATACCGGTATGATAGTCCAGTTGGTGGTCGGAAGCCGCTTCAACGGAAATTAGTTCGAATCCCTGTAATAAGCTTGAGCTTTCAGTGAAGAAAAACCTGGCTAGTTACCACTTTATTTTTGTAAATGCCTTTAGGTATAGGGTATATGTACTGATGTGCTGGGAAACTCCGGGAATATCCCCTAAAACCTATCGCCTCCACTATTGTTTACAGGTCCGAGGAGCTAGATCTGTTGAGGACGACCTTCAAGTTGAAAATCTGTCTCCAAATATGTATAGGTGTGTCTTAGCAGTTGCACTTGGGAGCCAGTCGTTTCACTAGGTTTAACGTATACACTATCTTGGGCTACATCATCACATAATCAACTAACATATAAATGATTAAAAAAAAAACGTTTCCTACTACAGCAATCGAGAACGAACATCTAATTGTTTTAAATAATTAATGAAACAACGTCATTGAGGTTATCGATCTACTGGGCGATATGGAACGTCGCAGTGAGGCCCGAAGCCTTCACTCGGCTTCGACTATTTGTTCTAACTACGTCTGTGGAATTTTCATTTTGCCGCCGGAAACTTTGTACGGCGACATGACAGTCGAAGTGAGTTCAATCAAACTTTTTATATAAAAGTTAGCGCTGTTTTTTTTTTTTTCGTTCTAACAGAACGAGAATGTGTACCCTTTGAGCTGTCATTGAGATTACCGAGAGTAATGGCTTTTGGTTTCGATCAGAACGTGAAAGTTTCGCGTCGGTCACAATATCGTAGTGGTTTTTGAGTTATATGGTCCTTCTGATTCATGTGTTGCATATATATTCTTCACTGATGAAGTTCAATTAGTCATTTCATGACCTGGTCTATTTGATATTCATCAATAATTAAAATGATTTCTTCTATATAATAACGATAATTTCTTTTGTATTTTTTCCTTATTTTGATTGTCTAAAATTATGTTAACTAGTGGTATACATATAAATATATTTACTTCTTTGTTATTTTGTTGTTATTTAACTGAATAGCTAAGGTTTAGTTACTAATCGTTATGAAATTTTCAATACACGATGTAAATGTTACAGAAAAAGACATAGAGGGACGTTTCATCCTGAAAAGCGATTGTTCCAAAACGAATCCGCGGGGAAATGTAGTATTATATAATTTATAATTTAATCTTACTTCATACTAATATTATAAAAGCGACAGTGAGACTGTTTGTTTGTTTATTACGCTTTCACCTCTGAATCGCTGAATCGATTATGATGAATTATAAAATATATAAAATTATATTTATATTATATTTATATAATAATATTTATATAAAATATTATAAAATTATAAAAAAAATACTATAGATAGGAACCTGGAGAAGGTGATAGGTTTCTTTTTCTCTCGAAAAACTTATTATAAGTGGGGTTAAAAGAAGAATAAACTCCGAATGAAAAATTTTACTTCGTCATCCAATTTGTTGGATAAAAACGCAGTTCATAATACATATAATATATAATTTATAAAACATTTATATTAAACATATATACAAAACCTTTGTACTTTCCAACGAAATGTTTTTTTTTTGTAACAATTGTATAACAGAACTCAAGTTATTTGATCTCTCAAAGGCCTCCGAGGTAACAATGTAAAACAAATAACTTAAGGTTTCCACGGAAAAGCTAATTTGCTTGTACTTTCTTCAATTTCTGAATATCTTATAAAGTCCTAAATCGTACTGTTCCTGATAAAATATGTATACATTTGTTTTACTGTTTTTACTTTGTTATTATTATTAGGCTCATATCGTTTGTACAAAACAGCTAATATATAGAATGTGTATAGAATATCTGGTATAAAAATAGATTTTATAATTTTTCGGCTTATATTATTATGATAAAAGAAAACGTTTTGTAGAATTTTGTATTGTTTATTAAAAAAAAAGATCCTGTTCTTTTTTCTTCTTATTTAGAGGCCTTAAACAGTCCTTCTTCCACAGGTTTAGCTTGTCCACCATCTTGAGCCACATCAGCAATAAACATCAGTTGAAATTGTGGCCATAACGCTAAACCTATAAAGTATAAAAAAATAAATTTATGGTTCGTTATAATGTGTCAATTCTATAGTCAAACTTAACCGTGAAGTTAGTTGCTCTTAGTGCGTTCCCTTGAGAGAAATTAAATGTAATAAATACTTGCCCACTGTATACAGTTACTGATGTCATGATGAAGCCAATGATGCAATATCAGGAAACCCGTCACCAGAGACGTATCTAGACACTAGCACGGGGGACAGCTGCCCCCATTTTTAATACGCGTAAATATGTACGGTTTATTCTTATAGTAGCTCTGCCCGGGACTTCGTTCGCGTGGAACTAAAAAATATTTGATAATTTTTACCCGTTTTTTGAACTTGTCCCAATACAGCTTTGCTCCTATTAATAGTAGCGTGATGTTAAATAGCCTAAAGTTCTTTCAAATAAAATAATTAATTAAATCCGACCGGAAATTCCTGACATTAGCGTGTTACAACAAATGAATTTTCCGCTTTATGATCGCTATACATAGAATAAGAATGTCAATTTCACTGTTTCTGTACATTTTAGATTTATATGAAAAAATATTGCAAGTAGCTAAGAATGAGTAATAAAATACATTCATAACATTTTTGTAAATGTACGTCTGTCTGTTTGTTTGTGTACGCGTTATTGCTAAAGTACAATGTTTATGATAAATCGTCACTAAGGAAACCATAACGTAACTTTTAGTGTTTGTGTCATTAAAATCGGTTAACTCTATCAAAAGTTATTGTAATTTGAATGACGGCGCGAGATTAAATATTTTTAGTTCCATGCGAACGAAGTCGCAGACACAGCTAGTAATAAATATAAATGACATCAAATGTACCGGAAACTGGGAACTGTTTTTACCTGGATAAAGACCACTTACGGATCTCCCACTTGTGTTTACCTGGGCAAATTGTGCGAGGGACATGTGGGGTTAAGTTTATGCAAACCAAAAATACCTACTAAAACCCTACGAATATTACTTGCTTTCAAATAATTCCAATCAACTGCTATTTCTGTTAAACTATAAGGTTGTAACATACATATTAATCGTGCTATGCGATCATTTACTAAGTCTATTAGGTCACTCGAAACTTTATGACCGGTCTGAATGTAGCCACATTAGCCACACACGACATAACTTAACATAAATAACATTGTTATTAATTTATGTTATGTTTAACATAAATTTTGATATCGGAGAGGTAGCACAGGTCTTGTGTGGTAATTTTGCACGCCGCATAAGCGAAGCGTTGAGATGGATACTACTGTCACTTCACGAAAAACAATTAATTTTTCGAACTTAAATGTCTCTTTTTATCATATATTATCCATTTTTAATATTTAAATTAGTTAAAAAACTGTTTAAAAAAGTTCTGTCATAGACGTTCGTGTGTCTGTAGGTGCGGATCTTGTATGTTATCACGATAACGACCGAAATACTGTACTAATCGAGTCCTTTGTTTTTCTTACGCTTCAGTATAATTTGGAATAGAACCCTATTACTTTTCACGGTGGGATTCGATGTCGGATTAAATAAGCAAAAAAAAAATATATATATTATGAGGCGTGCAGTTTTGAATTTTACAAACTTTTAATATATTATATTCAATAGTAATTATAAAAGTTAATCTATACTAATATTACGAAGCGAAAGAGTTTGTTTGTTTGAACGCGTTTACGTTAGGAACTACTAGACGGATTAAAAAAAAATAATTGCCTAAATAAATAAAAAAAATGTGAAGTTGCCTTTTATATAGTTTAGGTTTAGCATTATGGCCATAATCTCACCTGAGGTTAAGTGTCGATGTGGCCCTAGATGATGAACATGCTAAGTCCATTGTAGGGACTGGCTCTTAAGTACAACTGCCGGAACACACCTATAGAAATTTAGCGGCAGATCATCAACTTGTGTGTGGTAGCTAGCTAAGTGGGTATTAAAGTAAGCCATACTACGCCATGGTTTCATCACGATATATCCCTTCACCGAAAGCTCGAGCTCATTGTTGGTGGATTCAAACTCACGTCCCTTGACACGGCCTTTTTACACGTCACCAACTGAGCGATGGTCAAAATCGCTTCTAATCGTAAGCGCAAGAGATAACAAAAAATGTATAGAATGATATTTTCTTGGATGTCTGATTACACCTCTGTCCCTCATAAAACATACAAATCTAAACTCTCGCGTTTGTTATTACAGAAATGATAATGATACTAATCATTGCTCTTCTCCTCGCTGCCTCATCAGGGTCGGGCATCGAGATAGAAGTGGATATAGAATGTTCCACGTGCGTTCTCTTCAATGACATCTGCTACAATGTCACCCACGTCTTAGACCTCAACGCTCCGTTTAGGAATCGCGTCGTCATACACAAGATGGGAATCCTAAGGTCTGAGAACACCCTGTTCTTCAGTTTCGAGCCCACAATCGAAGACGAAGAGTACTATAAGATCGGGTTTGTGCAATTAGACAGGCCAAACGTTACTGGAATAATATCGGGTGGACGAAATTTTATTATTAATTTTGGCGCTTTTGACATAGACCAGGACAACGGTCTGGTGTATTTGGGTGGTGTTGATGGGATATTTGTATTAGATACGACAATGAAAAAGCTATCTCCTTACAGTAGCCGGGGAGACCAGATAACCTCTTTATATTATAAAAACCATGTTTATTTCGTTAAGTACGATGACAGAGGTATAATTATGAAAAGAGGTGACACGTTTAAGACTATTTTCGAATATATACCAGTCAAGAATTTCGTTGTCACTAGGAATGATGTTGTCGTATTCTTGACTAATTATGGATTGTATGTAGGTAAAGGTAGCTTCGTACATCGGGTTTCGAAGAACCCATTAATTAGAGGACTGACTGTAGACTTAGATGGTATTGTGTACGCGTGGTGGATAGACGGCATTTACAAGATAATTATTTTTGACAAGAATTTGGAGATGTCTAGAATTGTGAAGGTGTCACATTTACCTTCTATAGGCGCTATGACGTTTGACAACGAAAATAACGTATTGTTCACTATCGACAGGTCTGTCTATAGGATGGTTGAAACGAGATATAACTGTACATTATTCTAAGGTTTATTCTTTCATAACCAAAACCTGTGATAGGTTATCGGAATTGTTAATGTTTTTATTTCGTTTATTTTATTTTATGTTATAGAAGTCAATCATGTACCCAAATAAAGATTTTATGTGTATTATATTATTTTTTGTGTATATATATTTCAATCAGAAAAAAATATATAAATAGCTTTCTGATAACAAGAAATTGGATATATAAAAGTTAGACTTTGCTTTTGCAACTTGACTTGTTACATTAATCCCGAAATTATGTACCATGTATATAAAATATAATATACATAAATATAATATATATAAAATCTTTTTTAATAATTTTTGTTTATTTTAGTGACAACTTGTTAAGAATGTAAATTAATTTATAAGAACGTAATACATTTTTAACTCTTAAATGCGTGACGTTATGGTTTCAATTAGAAATGTATTTTTTATAGAATTTCAGCTATAGTTTACGTAAAAAATAAAGAAAACAAATAGGACACTAATTCTGAGTATTTATTTTGTAAAAACTTGTATATTATGTAGACTTTTGGCAACAATATGCATTTAAGGGTTAACTTTAACGTCATTCCAACTCAAGGCGGTAGAACTTACATTAATTGTGTTATTGTAATATTATGAACTAAGCACAAACTTAGTATACCTATTTTTGTAATAATTAAGTACACTGTATGTTAAACATAATTTAAATGGGAGATATCTAATGAAATTAAGAAGAAACGTAGACGTTTAGTGTATGTCATAGGTGATCATTTTAATAAAATATCTCTAATAACAAATATAAAAGATAAGTTTGTGTGATAGTAATATGAAAATAGCATTATTTACAACGGTATAAATATAATAAGCATCAGCAAGTGCGAACTTATTTTTTGTGTTCAGACCGGCCATAGAGTTTGGCTGCAAATCTATATTATTATAATTAATGTTCGCCCCGTAGTCGAAATTCGACAACATACATTATTAAAAAAATTGATGAAATTCTGCTAATGCCAAAAGAAACATTTTGTTTATAATTGAAATATAGTTGAATACATTAGATCTTGTCAATAGCTTCCAAACAATCGTTTAAAACAAACAAAAAAGGAAATCGTTTGCCAACAGAGAGGAAAAGCCATTGAACTGTTCTATGTTTGTTCCTATATACACACATATATATACACAGTACGTACCCATCTCAGTGAATTTGTTAAATATATTAAAATTATTTCTTCAATTATTTTTACAGAACGTCTGTAGTTGGTGATTCCTTTTATTTTATGGTTTTAACTGACAACTGTAACTATTAAAATATTTAATCTTTAATGTTCATGTTAAACAGGACCAGATATATTATATTTAAGAAATATATTTATCTTGGTTGGATATATAGAACACTAAGATTTAATTAATCACATAATGTTGACAGATAATTTTATGTTATGGATCGCATAAAGTATTGTAGTATAATCACAGTGGGCATCCCTAGTTGACATATGTATTCATTTGACAGGTATATCTGTTGCGCCAATGGTGTAATCTGTGCTTCTGACTTGGCTGTATGGGTATACTTTTATCTTTTCCCTAAAATCGAAAAATTGAAACGAAAAATATGTACGTCATGGAACTGTCTGAAACGAATGGAACTGAACAAATGTTTTCTTTACCGAAAGAAAGAAAACGCAATAAAAAATCAAAACAGTATTTTGTATGGTACAAATCTTAGAATATGCATATTTTAAATATTTCGAACGAGATAAACAAAATATTTTTAAATGGGTTACACATGCAAAAAAATCTTCGTATTTTGTTTCGAATAAATCACAAATCCGACTTGTAAAATTACTAAAAATATCCATTCGTACCGCTTCTAAAATACATCCAGTGTATAAATTTAATGATTTCAAAGAGAAGAATAAAAACATATAATCAGGGTCAAAGCCCTGTTGTATCTTTAAAAAAAAAAGTCCAGTTTTGAAGGAAAGAACAGTAAAGGAAATAAATTTTATTTAATTTTCATTGCATATTATGAACGTATGATCAAGTTCTATCTCTCGAAGATCATTCAATCATTCGAGTATAGCGCGTCAGCAATAGGTTTTGTGTTAAAATTGTTAATTTTTGTGTTATTGTACAAACAAATATGTTTACCGCCGCTTTTTTTTAAAACCAGTAAATAAAAAGAATATTCTATAATTCGCGATATTGCTTTTAAAGAATAAAACTCAGATAGAATTTTAAAGTACTGTGTTAATTCTATGTTGTGACATTTTATGAATGTGATTTATAATTTTATTATTGATAGACTTCGTATTTTTTATTTATTTATTTGACTTAACTTTACAACCAAGTGTAACGACGTTCGTGGAATAATAAAGATAATAATTTCCCAACGCTATGCTGACCTAAATGGTGCGGTGGGATGGGCAGCAATTAGCCGGTAGGGCCAGGCTTACTTGGCAATGGTCCGAGGTCCTAGATGATGAAGTAACGTCAATAAAATCCAATTCAGCGCCGTCCGCAACGAACACATATGTGGTTTCAGCTTGCTATGAAGGTTCGAAAACCCAACAAAATAGCTGAAGAGCCACGATATATTTGTACAAAAATACTCGTCAATAAAACCCATTTCACAATATTTGCACGTAAAACAAAAACAATTCCGCCAGTTGCATTTATATGTTCTTCCGAAAAATTAACAACCGACAATGAAAATGTAATAATTGACTGTCGCCATGGAGCCATGGAGACGCTTCGAAACGTTCTTAATTTCAAATTGACAGCGACACCAAGGAGATCGGCCACGGGCAGTGAGACTTCTTATGCCCGCCATTAGCGATATAAGATCCAGCGGTACAGTTGGCCCAAACACCAAGTACACGCATTTACTTTAATAACAATTTTAGAGGAAGTTATCTGCAGAAAATAGTGATTATAAATTAGTTATCAATTAAATTACTTTATTTATAAACTATACATTAGTATAGATTATAAATTATATAGACTATTAATATAAATAATAATATTATATAATTAAAGATTTAAAAAGTAGGAGATCGTTGATCATTGTGACATGTAATCACTATACAATGTTACATATTAACTAAATACAAGTGATTTGGACGTTTTAAGGAGTTTCTCGTTTAATTGAGTGGCGTTGAAAAGAGTTTACACTGTATATAATAAAATATTATATTTATATAAATTTAATAATAATATTTAATGAACAGATAATAATTATAAACAGATTGGATACTTATGTTTTTGTGTGTTCTAAATTAAAATAAATATTCGACCAATAGGTTGTTTTGTTTTAAATCCTGTTAGTTGGGTAAAAGTGGTATACGGGTGACTGGTAAACGGGAGTTTTTGGCGGGATTTTGATCTGTAATGGTGTATTTTTTATATTTTGTAGGTTTAAAGTGATGGTCACAATTTCACCGGATAATAAGTGACGATGTGGCCTAAAATGGTAGGCACATTACCCTAGTGGAGGGACAGACTCTCAGGTGCAACTGCCGGAACACACCTACATGTGTTTGACGTAGATTTAAAACTCGAGGGTGGTAGTTAGCCATGTGGAAATTAGAAAAAACACCGGGTTTTATCACGAAATTTTTCTTCACGAAAAACCGAGTTCATTACAGGGATTCGAATTCACGTCCATCGACGTGAACACCCTACAAACTACCAACTGTGACATCATTGCTACAATTCATACTGCAGGAGAAAGATCTGATTTTCGAGTGCAAAAAATCCCCGTGCGGTATCACGGTGAAAATGTTGAACGAAAATAATAAAGAGGCACTCAGTCCATCGTTTTTTTTTATCTCAATAATAAAATCATCAGGACAGGGGATCGCGTTTTTACTTTGTCGACAGGGTTGTATTCAGGTTACGCATTGGGTCACATGCCCACATGTTAAAGAATGTAATATGTACGATAGTCGTAGATTTATCTGCAATATACTTTACATTATTTACTACATATCCTTTAGGTCATATAATATAACCGTAACTGATTTAAATGTCTCCAATATATTATCTTTTTTGTATTTATAATCGAAGTGTATTTTATTATGAATAAATAATAAATGCATGTTGGTAAGGCTTTTTTCTGAAGCCCGCTTAGCTAGCTACCATCCTCAAGTTGAAAATATACCGGCAAATACTTAAAGGTGTGTTACGGCAGTTGCATTTGAGAGCCAGTATCTCCACCAGGCTAGCGTGTTTACAATCTTGGACCACATCGTTACTAAAAATCAGGTGAGATTGTAGCCATAATACTAAACCCATAAACAATAAAAATAAACAATTCATCTATTTATATGGACAATTAGTCTATTTTAGATTTCATTTGAACTTCGTATAAGTGTTCTGTAGGGTCCCAAAAAGGAAATTCCACATGGAATACTATCTCAAGCACGTATCCGGTGTCTACATGAAACTAATTAATGTTTGTCACACGTATATATGTGTGATTGACGTATGTGTTTTAAATCTATAGTTAGAAAGGAGAATAGTGATCCATTATATTATTTTGGAGCAATGTTAATTCAATGATAGTGTGGTGCTAGCAGAGTAGAATAGTATCACTTTATATCTTCCCGTGGGTATCGTAAAAGGCGATTAAGGGAGTGTGAGATAGTTCTGATCCTTTGTAACGTTCTCATCACGATACTGTACCATCTGTCTGAGACCTTCCCCGGTCGTAACGATCCCCGTTCCACTTGGTTCAGAAGGACAAGGGAGTATGTGCACCTGTGTCTTGCGCATACACTTATGCACCGTAATATATCTTGCGCATCTGACCAGTTCGATCGAATCAAGTTCGGAGTCAGTTCGTATCGCTGCAATGAGTTTTCGGTGGAAGAAAATTTTTTTTTTTTTTTTTTATAGTTAAGTTTTAGCGTTCTGGCCATAATCTCACCTGATCTTAAGTGACGATACGGCCCAAGTTGGTAGACACGCTAAACCTGTGGAAGAACTGGCTCTCAAGTGCAGCTGCCGGAACACACCTATTGGTATTTTGCGGCAGGTTTACAACTTGAGGGTGGTAGCTACGCAGGCGGGATTTAGAAAAAGCCCTACCATGCTATGGTTTCCTCACGATATTTTCCTTCGCCGAAAGCTCAAGCTCATTGTAGGTGCTACGCGAAAAATTTACATACCGTTTGGTTGAATATAAATATGTGTTTTTATGTGAAACCCTGAGCATTTGGTAAAATAATCACGGAAGTAAAGTCACCCAACTGTGACGGTTGTGGAAAAGTTGAAAACGCCATCATCAGTTGGTAGAACGTGCTGGAAATGCGGAAACTAGAAATTTCGTTCGGTTTTGACCTTGGGATTATGCCATTTAGATATAGACATGTTTTATAGAGTAATACTCGTGGAACTGATCTCTGATTCTGCTATGATGCCTTGGAACTATGTTATTTCTAGTATTATGGAGTGATGCAGACTTTTAATTTAGCTTTATTTTTGTATTTTATATAATAACTGTGTATATGGATGTATGATATATTAGCTCCTAAAAGTTATTTTCTACCAGATTATTAAATACTAGCTTTAACCTGTGGCTTTGCTCGCGTTGATATTGATTTAATCAAACAAAGCAGATGACGCAATAAAAAGTTTGATACAAAGTTCATCCCTCACTTTACTCCACTATCAACAAGTTTTTCGCGAGAAAAAGTAATTTAACACCGTCTCCAGGTATCCATATATCTCTATAGCAAAATTCGTCATAATCGATTCAGTAGTTTAGGCATAAAAGCGTAACAACGAACAAACTCATTTTCGCATTTACAATATTAGTAAGGGTAAGGATACATGTGAGAATATTTGTACTTCTAATAAGCTACGCTGTGATGTCACATGTAAATAATATATTATCTGATTGCAATGTGTTTTTAATTATTTCTAATTACGCCCCTGTCTCGGTACTTTGAATGTATATAAAATATTCAAGGCGGCAAATCAGAACGATGAATTCCTCTGTAGCGATTTTGTCATCAAATTATACCAACTGTTCGAGTAACATTTGTTTCTGATTTCGGATGTTCCAACTTCGTAATGTTTTTCACATTTTATATGATTGTAATTCGATGCCGAAAAAACAGTGTTAAAAAATATATTATGTAAAATAAAATACTATGTATATAATTAAGGACGTGAGTTCGATCCCTACAATGACCTTGAGCTTGCTGTGAAGGAAAACTTTGTGATGAAAACATAGCATGGCTGTAGGGCTTTTTCTAATATATGCCTGGCTAGCTACTTCTACTACTACTAGGCTTAACGTGTCCATCGTCTCGTTCTACATCGATTCTTTTTTTTAAGGGACCTACACTGTTGGCCTGAAAAGCTTTCAGAGCTTCACCGGACTTAGGGGGTGAGCGCGGAGGGCGCTCAAGCCCGAGCCATATCGGCACTTAACATTTTCTTAACGTTAAACCTGTAAAGTATAAAAAAAAGTATATATATACATATATATGTAAATAATGTTATATGTATAGTCCTGCGATAAATTTAAATTGAGCATAAATAATTGGTATCGTTTAATTCGTAACGTAAGGGACCATATCGCTTCATCGACGAAGTAAAATAGTTAGTGAGGGCGTCGCACGTTCATTGTCGACGCACCCTCACAATAGCGCGTTCGCACGTTTATTCCAGTCACGAGCGAAAGTATAAAGGAATTCATTTGTAACGAAAAACTTGTGCGATCCAACCGTTTCACGTCGAGCCAGATGGATTGGCTTACTAGAGTAAACAAAATCGTTCAATTTTCTCCGCAACGCGTAGTAATCTGGCGCTGTTTATCTTTTCGGTATCTCACTTATTTTGTTTTAAAATTCAATATTACTTTTTTATCTCCGATCGTACAATTATCGATGACTGCTTCTAATATTATTCAGGTGCAGTTATGAAAGATTAATTAAGTTTAATTTATATGTATATTTTATATAAATTAACAGAAACTTATTTAGAGAAATTGCGAATTAATATATCAGCGTGGTATGGGCAAGCTGTGAGAAGAGATTGAAAGCCATATAAATAGAAAAATGTTAAGTATGAAGGTGGATGGATTTTGCAGAAGAGGAAGATTGGAGATGTGGATTTACTATGTGAGGAATTATATGTGTATAAAAAGTGTGAATACTGCAATGAGAGCTAATAAAGTAGAGTATAAGAAGAAAATATGTTGTGTCGACCCGTCACGGTTACACATATGTATGATATGTTGATACTATTATTTCAACGTTCAATGCTTTCACCTTAGCTTTTTTATTCAAGTGAAAACTTATTTGAGTGCGTTGGGTGGATTATCAATGGATAATAACTTCAAGAGCTCAGTACTGTTTGTTTGGTCATGGATCGTCTCTTTATATTAAATATAATATAAAATGGGTTTCAATATTTACACGTTTCATTAAAAATACATCTATGGATTGAAGTTGATATTTACATGTTTGGTTAAAAATTTATAAATTCAAATTGTAGTGACAAGATTTTATAAAACTTGTTTTAATACTCTATTTCAAGTAGTTCGCTTTTAGCTCTCTTAGTTTCCGGTTGTGGCAATATAAATACGTATGTTTTACAATATTGAGGCAGTCATAGTGGAAGTCCAGAACGATCCAGTGGACTGAAGTAATAGTGATATGAAGAACCAAATAGTGCGTGCAGACTATTAAACAAGACGGTTAAGATATAAGGATTTTTACAGTACTAATTAGTATCCACAATGATCATGTTCACAACCGCAGTTGTCTCGTTCCACTAGTTTCCGTGCGTTACAATCAGTAACTCAAGTAGAAGTAGAATGAACTGTTGGATTATTTTGAGCTTAGCATGATTTAAATTATGTTATCAATAGTGAAAGATCATCTAATTCGTTGTAGCAGTTCGTAAACCGATTAGATACCGATTTGCCCGATAGTAAGTTCAATATGGATCAATATGCGAATGATGACGATTTATGGAATTGAAACTTTTTTCTGTGTATCCGCTAAAAGCTATTCTAACTGCATTTAATTTTTCCTTGTTTAAACATGTACCTACATAAAAGATAATCAAATCGAGTCAGTTCCTCTCGATGACTAGGTTATTTTCTAAACTGGTGTTAGTTTTGATGATCCTAAGCGCCATGCCAGGGCCTAAATTGAATAAGATTCTTGGATTTGATATGGTCGGTTAAATAAAAATAACCAGTGTGTATAAGTATTTATGTGGGCAAAGATTATATTTTTTTGGCATAAATGTAAAAAAAATACATACACATTTAATTATTTTTCGGTAGAGATTAAAATTCGAAAAAACGATTTTAAATCTATGTAGGTTATACAAAATATCTCGAATGTAAACATTACACTTGTTTCGGGGAAAAATAAGAAAATTAAAGAAATCTAAATATTTATTTTGCCATTATATTTAAAATATATGGCATATTTATTTAAAACTAGTCGTGTCCGAGATTCCATTCGCGTGGAAAACTATAGTTTTATTTAATCATTTTCATAAAAAAATGTTCTATAGCCTATGTTACTCAGGGCTAATGTAGCATTCTAATGTTGAAAGAATTTTTGAAATCGGTCCAGTAGTTCTTGAGCTTATTCGTTGCAAACAAAAATACAAATCTTTTTCTTTATAATATTAGTATAGATATAGACAAAATCCATGCGGATTCCAGTATTCGCACACATTGTCAACATATTGTATACGAAATAATGGTGTTCACTCTATTCTGACTTTCCTAACTCCGTGTGCACGTCGTATAAAAAGCGTGCTTACTATGTATACTACATGTTTATAAAAGTTGGGGAATCCAAAATGTTGCCAGTTGTTCTATTCTCTCACATCTCGACTGGGGTTTTTCATTGACAGCATAATATTTCAGACTTTCCGAGTTTATTGGAGTGGAATTCTTTATTTCGTGTTTACTGTGCAACTGGCTTTGCCGGCGTTTAAAACTTTTTCTTTTGGAACGCGAGATAGATATGGTATGAATATTGGGGGCAATTTTTTTTTAGTTCGTGACAGGTAAGTTTTTGCCAGTTTTGTTCATCACTCTTCTTCAACGGAGTCTTGAAAGTTACGTTTCTGTGCTGATGGCAAGTTTTCAGATTAGATATATAATGAGTTCTACTTTAATTAAACTTAGTTGAAGCAATGATGGCTCAGCTGGTAGCGTGTACGGCCTCCATGTCAATGGACGTGAGTTTGAATCCACCTGCAATGAGCTTGGGCTTTCGGGGAGGGGAAACATCGTTGTGAAAAAACTGCATTATGACAGAGCTTTTTCTAACGCCGACCTGGCCAGCTACCACCATCAAGTTGAAAATGTATCACCAAATACCTATAGGTGTATTCCGGGAGGTGCACTTGAGAGTCACTTCCTCTACTAAATTTAGCGTGTCCATTATCTTTGGCTACATCATCACTTAACATAGGCTAACATAGTCGCCATAACGCTATACCTATTTATTAATAAAGCGGGATTTTTTTATTTGAGCTACTCTTAAGAACTGTCAGTGTGATTTGAAAAAATGCAAGGCCTTAGACTACACCACACTAACACCAACGAATACGAAACATAAGAAGCTATATTTAAAAAGTTACGTAAACCGGGCAAAAAAAAAAAAAAAGGTTAGTTCTACATACACGAAGTCGCCGACATAGCTATTAAGTATAAAAAATAGTGAGAAATCGTATTATAATTATAGAAATGTACAAACGGCTGTACTGCCGTATAGTAGTATTAATTTGTCAACCGGGCCGTCTGTTTGTGATGCTTGTGTGGGTGTAATTAGACTTGTGACGTCATTATTCATTGTACGCGCCTGTTGGGTTATATACAAACGTAGTACATAATTTTACATCCGAGCATTTCATTCCTAAGCAAACAACGTTTCTATTTTGTTTTGCTACTAGCTGGCTGTACTAGCTAATCTATTTATTATGAAATAATGTTCGACTCGGCTGTATGGTTACGATGTCTTTGCCTTTTCTTAAAAATATAATAAAATACAATACTCAGTACTTGTAAATGTAAAATGAGATAAATTCAAAGATGAGGCGTGAATACAAAAATATTATGAAACTACAGTCACTGGGCTATTGATACGAAGTAGGTAACTGGTTGATGTTATTCTAATGATAATAAATGAAACTGTTCTCAACAGGTCAATTTTTGCGCGAGTTATCATGACCACCTCGTTTAAAAAAAACATGTATTTTTTATACAGTTTTTTTCGTGGCAGCATAATAAAATTAAAATATGAATAATTTGAAGTATTTTATTGAAATATAGATATCTACTCATATTATTGTATAAATGCAAATTAGTTGTGGAAGAGGCAGTTTAAGACCAAAGATTGGTCGGTCTTGACGGGTCGAGAGTAGCGCATTACTTTACCCGTTTCACGGTATGAGGAGTGCAATAATGGATTCTAATTTAAATATGCATAACCATAAAATTAACCCGTAGACAGACCGAAGTGTTCCAGAAGTGTATGATGTGTCGAGGAAGGGGTCACATGTAGCGAGGTGCTGGGTTATGTTAGGTTGGACTTGTGATATACGTACACATATGCATATGCAGAAATTCGAGATACCCGAGTAGTTTTTTAAGGTGAAAATAATCGGACCAATAATAATGTCAGGATGATACACGAACTTCTTAGTAAACCAAGGGTTCACCGTAAGGGTGCCGGGTACATCGTGAAAGCCTTGCGACTTCGGATGTAGGTTTAAGGAGGCCTCCTTTCGACAATTGTCAGCACTCACCTTCGCCGCTTGTGTTTCTCTTTACCTAGTATACATCTTCGGCGATAATAATTTACGACATAAATATCAAAACAGTGTCAATAGCAGAGAGATATAACTCTTACGTCCCCTCAGTAATGTTCCAGCCACGTACGATGAATACGTTTCAAGCGCCAAGCTTAGACTGAAACCAATCAAAGCCACCAACCACCAAACCAGCCAAAACCAACAAACCAAAGCCAAGGACATACGCTGTTACTAGGAAGGACTTTCACAGCTTGGCAGGGCCTTTTGGGGCGAATGCTGAGGGCACTCAGCCCCGAGGCAGCGGGCGCAAGGGTACCATAGTGGCCGGCCCTCGGCATGGGCTGCTGCCGGAAATGAATTAAATAAAGATGTTAAGGACTGGCCTACTGGAGTTGTCCTTTAGGTAACTTATTAATTGAGAAGGCAAGGAAATCGGTGAAGTAGATTGTACTGTGCGAACCCAAAGCCGCGCTCGCAACGCGCTTTATACTAATCAGCGTTATAAACTACCCTCCTATAACTATATTCTGCTATAAAACACCCACCCTTTAACTACATCCTTATACATATTTATTTTGTAAATGTTATGTATTTATTTATTTAATATTTTTTGTACTTGCTAATAGCAATCCCTTCCAGGCAATTTTGTTCATGTTTATTAAAGTGATAACATTAATTTAGAGTTATATTATTGTTTTAAAGTGCTGATATACAATTTTATGAGTCTATTTATCAAATTTAAACTACTATTAAATAAAATCCTTTTATTAAATTCTAGAAATAATATACGCCTGTGTTCTATTATAACATAATATCATAGTCGGATATAAAGATAATGTATTATATTTGTGGAAGTTCACAAAAGGTAATGTACTGAGCGATGAGGGAATGGCCGGGGTTTCATTACGCCGCGCGGAAGAATTTAGCGCTTCCCTTAATCGCCCATATTCCAAGCCTTCATTCTCCACGGAAGGGATGAGTATGAAGTTATATGAGATAGTAAATTAATTTTGTCATTCAGACCTATGTTACGGTCAAAAATTGTTTCCGTTTTATTAAATAGCAGCTGTGTCCGCGACTTCATTCGCGTGGCACTAAAATTATTTATTATTTTTTGCCCGTTATAGCGCCATTATACAGAATATTTTCATGTTGTATATAAATCTACCTATGCCTAAACATTCAAATAATTGTTGAAATACATAATTATAAGTGTAAAACCGGCCGGATCTGTATAAAGGGAATTAGGACGTTTCACGTCCGACCGAGTTACCATCGGTTTGTTTGTAAAACGGTAGATACAATATCAAAATGCTTGTTGGAGCGGCATTAAATTATCTTATTCCATTATGTACGACTCGAACTTGGTAAGTTCCAGCAGTGCGCGTGCCGTTTTTGGACTTGCCACAACGAGCTATAATTAAATAATGTATATAGAGTAATAATCGTTACTAATATTATAAAAGGGAAAGTGTGTTTGTTACTTTCTTACGTTTTCACGCTTAAATCGCTGAATCGATTTTGATGAATATTATTCTATAAGGGACCTTGGAAATGGTGGTGGCCTATTTTTTTTCGCGAAAAACTTATTAAAAGAGGGTTAAAAGAGGAATCAAATTTATATGAAACTTTTCATTATGTCATCCGATCTGACAAAATCAGTATTAGTAATCAGGTAGTAAGCGTAACCGCGAGTAAAAGTTATTTTCAAATTACATCTACAATTATGTTAGCTTAGAGGTCAATGTTATTGATCTGAAATTATTAGCATCTATTGGTCCCCATTGGGTAGTAAAATCGACCCGCTTGGCATGACGGAAAACGGTATGACGCTCGGTTATGTCGCCCTTTCTTTTGTCTATTATATTTAACGGCATATTATTATATTTTACTACATTTTTTTATTTTATTTCTATACATACTAGCTTTTACCCATGGCTCCGCTCGTGTTAATATTGATTCAATTATAGACAATTATACTATAAAGTTTTAAATAAAGCGGAAGACGCATAAAAATTAAGAAAAATTTATTCCTCTCTTTATCCCACTTCCTATAAGTTTAATAGGGAGTGTTTAGATAAAAAATTTCCTATCTCCAGGGTCTCATCTATCTCTGTACTAAAATTCATCATGATTGATACAGAGGTTTAGGCGTGAAAGCGTAACGAACGAACAAACTCACTTTCGCATTTACAATATAAGTAAGGATAAGGAAACATTCTAATATTAATTTAAATGTTTCGCATCTGCCGGGCGTCCCGCAACTGCTATTTTTTTTAAATACTGTTCTCTATTTAATGGTATGCGCATCACTCTGAACGTAATATATACATTTTAATAATACTTGACACAGTGACACTATTACTATGGATTATCTTGACCGATTACTTGTATATCAAAAACATACAAAGTTCGTTTGAGATAGGGGATAGATATTAATGAAAATTTAGATGTATAAGACCTCGACGGATTTTGATGCAATTTCTCTGTTCGGTAGTTTAAAACATGACTAAACATAAATGCTGGTTTTTGCTGAACAGCATAGCGTTGTTGTGGTTTAGTTATTAACTGCTAGAAACGGCAAGAATACGTTCTCTATATTGTATATTGTTACCAATGCATAACATAAAAAAGTCAATAAATAATTAAAATATGAGTGCGTATCTATTACCACGCGACGAAAGTAAACACTGAATTAGTTATATCATATTATTAATATATTATGGGGAAAAAAAACGTACATAATATTAAAAAAAAAAATGGAATTTATTAGGCAGAAAACAACCCGATTCAACGTAACCCACCCGAGCGTGTCGGTTCATTTTTTTATAGTTAAGGTTTAGTGTTATGGCCACAATCTCAACTGATGTTAAGTGACAATGTGGAAGATGGTGGACACGCTACGCATAGTAAAGGGACTGGCTATCAAGTGTAACAGCCGGAACGTACCTATAAGTATTTGGTGGCATATTTTCAACTCGAGAGTGGTACTTCATTTTCTTTAATTTTGCCCTTAGAAATATATACCCAATATGACAGGTATGTATTAATTTAGAGAGGGAAAGTAAGAAAAAATTAAAATTTTTACGCTAGGGTGTTCTATTTTTCTTGGTCTGTGTGGATTCGTAAATCGGTGGATCGTGCGGCAACAAGCCAATAAATCAGAGCCAACTAAGAGCGGACTGAATATTGCGGTCTCCCGCGAGGCTTCATCCTTACGGGTTCAAACAGTACAGAGACGGTGCTGCAAGATCTCTTAACTACGTAGTATATGTGAATACAATTGCCTGGTCAAATGTTACAAAACATTTATTCAGTTTCACATAGAACAATGTATTTGTCTATATCATAAATTTTTTTTTAATTTTTACTTTATTACCAATGCTATTTATTGTTTTAATTCAAAAAATCAATTGGCATACTTTGACGTTAAACTGCGTCACTGCAAACGGCCTGACATTTATCACGTTATAAGCTTTCTGCGTCACCTCTATTAACTTCTTTAGCCCTTAGAAATAATAAGATTTGTATGAGATGACTACACATTTTTGTTTTCTTTTACTATAACGATTGTAGAAAAAGGCCAATTGGTTAGATGTTCTGGTGTGAGTTGATTGCTGCTCTGTATGATTCATAACTGCATTGGTTTTCATTAGTTATGAATTCTAATATATTCACATACGTTTACCCTGCCAGATCAGCATCCAGAGAAGCATCGGGAATACACATTAAAACCCCACGGCCATCAGTTGCCTTACTTGGGCGATGCAGGTGCATCTGGGCAGTCTAGCAAGCTGCCTTTTCAGGCTGTCGAACTGGTGCAATGAGAGGCGCATCCTCCGACCCACCAGTTGCAGTTAGTTGCAGTGGCGGAAGGGCACGAGCGTATCAGCCCCTCCTGCTGCATGGGCGTATGTGTCGGAAAGGGTGTTCAAAAAGGTCATCCCCGCGAGCGCTCTTTGTGATCTCCTTTTGCGAGTAACTGGCTCCCAGAAGGAGACCACAGCATTCTACAATCTCTCGCATACTCAGACAGAGACTCACGACAAATCTTGTACAGGAGCTATCCGAAGCATCCATGCCCAGACAGCACCTGCACAAGACGAAAGGTACGGGAGCCGTGTTTCCTCACACACCAGCGGTAGGAGACCGGATGAACAACGTCTATGGTGCAGTGCCCATATCGTTCGTCCATTAGGTCTTCCTCCTAGCTCCACTCTAAATCAGTGCTGGATTTAATTTTTATATCTGCAGGGGTTCCAATGACAGCTAACTTTTTTTTTAAACAACAACTTCATTAGGCATCTAAGGCGACATTTTCACGGGTATAAACACAATTTACTGTATAAGAGCTTTTAAAGTAGTTGTTGGCCTTATGGTAGTTTGATAACTTGTACCACTTAGAGAAGCTGGAGGGTCATCTGCGAAGCGCAGAGTTCCGCTATAATGGTTACAACAAACCGATAACTTCATTCATTAAAGCCGTAATGTTACGCTCGCGAATGCTATTATTTACCATTACCATTGAGATGTTACTGCTGGAACTCGATTTAAGGTCATTCTTTTCCCGCCAGTCTATTCCTTAGCCGTAGTCAAGATGTGTTTTCCTACAATCGCTAGCGTATAGAGAGAACAAAAAAATGTATGAGATGACATCCTAAACACTAAATCGAAAACATATCTCAAGAATAAATTACAGTATGATTAATTATTTAAGAATGTAAGCGCAGGGATTTAAATAACACTCTGCGTGTTCTGTGTATACAAATGGCGAAAGTAAAACACACTTGTAATTTTTGTATAGATGCACGATAAAAAGACGGTAGGCATAGTATGATCCCTAATCAGTGGTGATCATCGGGAATCCATTACGAGTGGATCGATTATGCTGTTGCTTACAGCTATGATTCCAAAATGCGATCATTACCAAGGGAAAGTCATTCCAAAGTCAAGTCATTACAAATATTTATAGCTTATAACCACCACTATACGGGCACTTTGTAATAATATTGTTAGACTTGAATTATATGGGGGTAGTTTATAACACCGATTACTTAATACGTGCGTATTTGATGTTTATGTTATAAATAATTATCGGAAATGATATATACTGTACAAAGAGAGAAACGCGAGAGGTGAAGGTGAGTGTTGACAATTGTCGATAAAAGAGGCCTCCTTGTATCGGAAGTGGTAAATTCAAACAATATAATATATCTTTATTATCCATTCTAATATAATAAATCTGGATATTTTGTTCGTTTGAACGCACTGTTCTCAGGAAATAGCAGTCAGAATTTTATAAATATTTTTGCATTCGATACCCCGTTTATTTAAGAACGTTATAAGTTAATATCACGCTACCTTAGCGGAGCGGAAATAAAAAGAAAGTTAAGCGATAACGAAGTAATAGCGCGTCAGAGCGATGCGATGGGTTACGACGGTTGCCCGAAAACAGCTGAGCAATAAGATGATCTGAACTAATATCTATTATATTAATTTTTGTTTTTTTTTTTATTTGAACTCGCCAATCTTAGGAAATACCTTTGGATTGCAAAAACTCTCCTTGTATTTCATAGAACAATAATTGCAAAAAGCTATAGGCTATTTAACATTACGCTACCACCAATTGAACCAAAGTTGTATGAAAAAATGTTATAAAGGCTGGGAAAAAAATTATAAATAATATTTAGTTGCACGCGAAGTCGTGGACACAACTAGTATGTGTATACAGAGTTGTAAAACAGATCCTAAATGATTGAAGTTCACGCGAACAAATTCCCATGTACGAGTAGTCATTTACCATATGATCGAGAACTTACAGTAGTGTCGTTGAACATCGTTTGGCAGCAGCGCAACCGCATAGTACCGCATTAAAATTACATTATGCCGTCGATATTTATATTGGTAATGTATCGGTGTTTGCAATGCAGTTCGGCCTGTATGAGTACTTGAAAGTTCGTTTATTTCCACTACAATCTACTTTTTATTGGCTGTACACGATTTTCTGTACTAAACATATAAATAGGTATACATACGGGTGTAAGGTGTTTCGAATGGCATATGAGTTACCGAAGCCAAGCTCACCTGCAGGCGGTGTGCCTGCCGAGTAACCGACGAGGCACTTCTGATTGTTGGTTAACCCAGTAACCCTTTATCCATCACAGCTAGGGCTATTGCCTGACTGGTTAGCAACCACCCTCGGGCTTAGAGTGCGGCAAAATAAAGAATTAATATGAGTCTTTGTGGTCCAGCATAGTGAACGATAATCGGCCATTACCGGCAAGGTTAGCAATATAGCTATACTACTCATGGTGTTGCATCTATTCGTAGGCGATGGTAACAATTTACCATCAGATCTTATTTGCTTCTCATTAGCAGTTTACTTTACTCAATCAAAACTTTACGCAAAATGGCCTTGTTCAAAAACCAAATAAAAGAAAAAAAAATTGATTGATTTTTGTATTACATTACATTTCCAATTAGAATGAATTTAACGGTTCTTATGTTAGTAAAACTTATTTTGAAAAAGTAAATTTCTCGTGATAATGGAATTCCGAATGACGTAAGCTTTTCTTTGAATTAAAACATTAAACATATAAAGTATAAAACATGTTGAATGATGTTTTTGAAAGGATTAAGTTAGATTTGTGTTGTCACAAACAAACACTTTTGGGAAAAAGTATATATATATAATTATATTTATCATGAAAAAACGATGATAATAATGAACATACATTTCAATCGCGTTTTTTCAGTGGACTTCAAACTTTTCTGGATCATGATCAAAATTAAAAATTCAAACCCCATTATAAATGTTGATTCTTTGCTTTTTATAGTTATGGTGTTAGGATTAGAGTTTGGCCTCACTCTCACCTGGTATTAAGTGCCTATTTGGCCCTAGACACTAAGAATGGTAGAGAGACTGGCTCTTATGGGCAACTGCCGGAACATCCGTACAGGTATTTGGCGACAAACTGTCAACTTGAATGTAGTAACTACTCAGGCCGGTATTACAGAATTCCCCACAACCATGCGATTTGTTTTTATGTTTTGGTAAAAATATATTAAAACTCTGACGGCACGGTTGGTTTAGCGGTTTACGCGGTCGCCTCGTTGACGCGTACAGTGGGTTCGACCTCTGCACGGAACAATTATTTGTACATTTATTTCTGAGTTTAGAAATCTGTGTTCATATGGCTATTCTTAGTTAACATTGAAGAAACTGCCTCCGTAGGCAGGTGACATAAAAAAAGCTTTTTATAAAAATGTCTACTAAAAGGTTTCTTTAAAAAAGAAACATGATTTTCTTTAGCCTTGACTTTTTATTTCGTTGTATCAGATTGGTAATTCAAGCAGAATGAATACTTAACTTTATTTTATCTATTTGGAGTTATCAGAATAAATCAGATAAGGTATTTATTCATTTTTATATTTAAGTTTCCATTTTTATCACTAATATTATCAAGAAAGATATTTCGTTTAGGTAAAATTTTGTTATTCATTTTTCCAGGTAAATTATATAGTTACAAAAGGAAGCCATATTTAAACAGGTATATTAATTTAGTTTATATTTCAAATTCGTTATATTTTCTGATGAGTATCCCTCTCTTTTTATTGTAAAGATATTATGGATATGGATAGATGGGGTCCCGGGACGGACGGAAGATCGGGTTATATGGGATTTACCCCGTGAAACGAATCGGAAATGCCCACTTAAACTCTACGGTGTACCTCTGCCGCTGGATTGGGCGCGAGACGAGTTCGTGCTAGCAATTACCACGTCGCCCCGGCGGCTGGCCCAACTGGGCCTCGGCGGTAGAGAGGGTCAGTTTGGTACACCCCAACTGTCACCCAGATTAAACCATTGCGAAGACGGACGGACAGCATGAGGCGAGAAATTCACGAGCGTTATCCTCGTATACCTTTGAATAGTGTCCCTAGCCATGTTGTCGTTTACCGATCGCTGACGGTAACAATAATAAAAAATATATGAGATAACATATAGAATTATGGATAACACATGTCAATATCAGCCTGGCCTAACTTATCCTACATATTTTTATTTTTACGTAAGTGATGCGTTCGCGATCGTTAGAAGACAACTTGGCTAGGGGTAGGCTTATTGTTCTAAACGAAGTTTCTAGCCTATTTCTATACGCCGTGACTTTAATGGATGGAGCAGATTTATTTTCAAATATGTCTGCATGACGCTTGGACTCAGTCACACCTGAAAAGTGAAGACGAGGCCCAAGATCTAGGCCGTTCGTGCAGAAAGAACCATTGATTCATACTTCGTTTGAAGACCCCGATGTTATAGGAATCCGGTAAAAATATGTTGTAAGACCTATTTTGACAGTTCGCAAAAGAGACGAAGATGCAAATCGTTTTGTTCGAAAAAATTGAATATGAAAAACATATAGACGAAGGCTCATACGACGTCGAGTACTTCTGCGATGGGAATGGGGAATGAATAAATACAGTACCTGAGAACATTCACTGCAGTGCATTCGCTTAAACACTGCGAGACAAACGACTCTACAATGATGCTTCAGGTCATGATTTGAAATCGTGCGTAATAGAAGGCCGCAAAACTTCTATCCGCTGTGTAATCTAGCCCCTCTGCTATCTATGGTTTTCACGTGTTCATTATTAATAGGGTTGAATTCTCAAATCCTCGAAGTGCTTAAATTACATGTGAGACGATCTGAGTTAATCCAGGTTCGGTCAGAATATGATCCTTGCTAATTTACAAACATTATCGCCTACACGGTGTGTTTAATTAATGTGGTGTTTATTCGGTAGATGTAATCTTTTCTGACACTATGATGACTCAGTTGGTAGTGTGCACGGACGCCGCGTCAATAGACGTGTGTTCGAATCACGGGAAAGAGCTTGAGCTTTCGGTGAAAGGAAACGTCGTGATGAAAACATGTTATGATCATGGCTTCTTCTATTATTCGCCTAGTTAGCTAGCACCTTCATTGTGAAAATCTGAAAATAACTATAGGTGTGTTCCGGTAGACGCACTTGAGAACCAGTCCCTCCAATAGGCTTAGCGTGTCCACTATCTTGGGCCACATCGTCGGTTAACATCAGGTGAGATTGTGGTCCTAATGCTAAAACTATAACTATCGAAAAGAAAAAGTTAGGCACGTTAAGCCAGCGGTAAACAAAAGTGAACCGTTATGCTTGGAACTGTAACGGTGAATTGGATTCACTCGACTGCACTCGACACTAATTGTGCTCGGTTCCCTGATGCTTTTTGTGTTTGGTGTTTGTGGTGTAAATAATTTTTGAGAACGGTTTATAGTGAGTATAATTTTATTCCTTCATACCACAACGTTCATATTTATGTTTCACCGTGTTGTTATTATTGATTTTATTATTTTTTAAAAAACTCCACGCCTGATTGTTAAAAGTATTGTATGAATATCAAAAAATAATATCACGTTGTGTCATGTTTATTTAAGTACGATAACGGTAAAAAAATTACATATACTAGAATAAAAAAGTACCTACACAATTCCAAAGAAGAAAGTCATAATTCATTCTTTGAATAATTTTAATAAGGGGTACCTGTAATTTAACTTACGCAGAAAAGTTTGCACTCCTCCCCGAGAATCAATTTAAACTTTAATTTGAATAATTAATTCAGTTTTAATTCCAATTATATCTGACATCATCCGGTGTACGGTATTGTTGGAATTCTTCGATAACTTTTCTGTAAGTTTCTGATGTGCGTCTTTGAGAAAATATTTAGCGGTGCTGGAAGTGTCTAAAATAAAGATCAGATGAACTTCATCCATTTTAGACCAAATTACCTAACGATTTATTAATGATGAGATACGCATTTAGTATTTATAGAAATTTATTTCTTCTTATATACTGTGTAGGCTTAGCGTTTTGGCCACAATCTTAAATAATTTGGAATTTGGTGTTTTAACTTTGCCCTCCCAATATATTCTTGATAAGTGAATGTATGTCAGCAAAAACTTACAAAAGCTAGATTTCGTTAAAGATTCATCACTATGTTTTACTTCACCGAAAGCTAAGACTCATTGCAGGGACCGAACTTACGTCCATTCACGCGGGGTTCGTACAAACAATCAACTAAACTTAATCGCTCCAAAAGTAAACTTACATCAAGAATGACATATAGAATATTATTAACCAAAGTGGTTGAGCATTTTGATCTAACACATTTGAAAGTTATTAGACATTAATAACTGATCGCAAATTAACCGTAAAATAATTTTAATAATATTTAAATTTAAATTATCCTTCATATTCTTCCGAAATGGCAACGCGTGTACACGATTCCCGTAATGTCCCGTTATAAACAAAGGACAATAAAGAAAACGTGATATGTTAAAACAAACTCTTACACAGTCCAGGTTAACATGTACGTATGGTTAAATTTTTAATAAAATGTAAGTATGAGAGTTTCTTAGTGTCAACTGAACTTTGGCTAAAACTAGTCAAAAACCTAACATTTAATTGCAAGTAGTCTTAAGATCACCGAATAGTAGAACCAAATAACGAATATTGTAAAAGCAAAACGATAATAAAATCTTATTTATTTAACAATTAACTTTCTAAGATCTCAACGCAAAAAAAATATATATAAATGGAACCACCTCGAAATAATGACCGAACAAAACAGAAGGAACATTCCTCAGCCAATAAAAAACAAGCTGGCGTCGCGAAATTGGATGTAATGGGAGAGAGGAGAAAATAAACGCCAAAAAAAATATATATATTCAGTACAAATAAAAAAGAGAAAAACAGTAAATTTGCAACATAAATTACGCCGAAGAATGTGTAATTCAGAAGGCTGTTGCTCGGAGGCCACGGGCGGCAGTTAATCACAATTAGCCGACTGCGAGAGTCTTGCACGAGAGGGGAAAAATCACCGCAACATTACCGCGAATGTTTCGTTTTCTGTTTGAAGTGAATTGTTATTCAAAATTTATACGTCGCGTCGATTACGACTCTACCATTATTAACATTTAAACTCTCATACACTCTGCATGGAAAAATATTATTTTGGTGTACTCATTTTTTTTTTTTTTTATACTTAAGGTTGTAGCGTTATGGCCATAATCTCACCTGATCTTAAGTGACGATACGGCCCAAGTTGGTAGACACGCTAAACCTGTGGAGGAACTGGCTCTCAAGTGCTGCTGCCGGAACACACCTATTGGTATTTGGTGGCAGATTTTCAACTTGAGTGTGGTAGTTAGCCAGGTGGGCATTGGAAAAAGCCCTACCACCATGCTATGGTTTCCTGACGATGTTTTCCTTCACCGAAAGCTCAAGCTCATTGTAGGTGCTTGGATTCGAACCCACGTCCCTTGACGCGAAGTCGTGCACACTACCACTGAGCTATCATCGCTTCAAACAGAATTACAACTGAAGTTCTATGATATATCGCAATTTGGCAAGTGGTTAAAATTGTTAGTATTAAAAGACCCGTGAAAGGTGTTCCTGGTCTCTAGGAACACGGAAGATATAAATGTCGTCTTGGTGTTTCTTAGTGGGTTGTGTAGGAAATTTATCACCCGATGAGTTACTACACGCTCATTTCGCCTTCGCTTGAGCCCGGATAATGTGTTTACTTACGCATTGGAGAAGTCAAGGACATTAATCCTTACTAATATTATAAATGCGAAAATGAGTTTGTTTGCTTGTTACGCTTTTACACCCAAGTCGATTGTAATTAGCTTTTTAAGTTAAAGTTTATGTAGTAGTTGTAATTGATTCGAACTCAGGTCCCTTGAGGCAGCGTCTGTATATACTACCGATTCAGTAATATGCATTGGCACGGCACGTAAGGTGTTTATTTCGATAGTGAAAGCGACTGATGCGTCATGTTCTCTCACGTAACGCTCGCCGAGTATAATAATGACGAGATGATTATACTCTCTCGCTCCCTTAGTCGACGCGGGGTCATTACTCGAACGAGCGTCACATAGTCGAGCGTTTCAGCTCGGCTCATTAAATACCTAAAAGTTATAATTTTTAAAATATTTATTTATATCCTAACTAATACTATAAATACGATAGTGAGTTTGTTTGTTGCGTTTTCACGCCTAAACCGCTGAATCGATTATGGTGAACTTTGGTATAGAGATAGATGGTAATCAGGAGGTGATACGAAACTCTTTATGTTTGTTGTTTTATTTGTTGGAAGTGGGTTAAGCGAGGGATAAACTTTGTATAGAACTTCTTATCTCGTCATCCGGTTTGTTTGACAAAATCAATATTAAAGCTACACGTAAAATCTAGTACAAAATAAAACAGTGTGAGCCTAAAACCATACTAAAGAAGTGAAGCTTTCTCACTCTCTTACCCCTTTACTCGACTTTACCCGAACGAGCGTCACACAAAAGTTTGCGAATCAGAATTTCAAATCCCTCATCCACAAAAAGTTTCATTTCAAAAAAGGTAAATTCGTTATGTTCAAAGTCAACACGTTTTTTTTAAAGCGCATATTAACGTGTAAAGTTTGAAAGGTGTGTTGGAGGTAAACAAGAATGTGAATGCAAAATATACGATGTATTTGTTTTAATTAATGAAACTTAGTCACAGCGTGTGTATGCGACGTGCACGGGGCTTGGGGTATTAGCTAAGTTCATTGCTCCAAACTGTCGCATTGTTGTTCTGCTAACTATGCATATAATTCTTGTACATAGTTGTCAATAATATATTAATACCAGCTTTTATGCCGGACGAATACCTTTTGGTTTATAATTAAGGAAACAATCACTCACGGAGTTATCTGTTTATTTCCAAATAACAACTGACTTATGATGTATGTGGGTAAACGCAAGCAAATTCAGTCACTATTTATAATGATGTTTGTCTGTATATACATATAAACATGATATATATAACACCTTTATTTGAAGGAAAGTCCGAGCTTAATAATCACGCCAGCTTATAATGTATTAGCAATTTCAAGAGCCAAGATGGGATGCCATATGAATGGGTTTAAATCATTGTTAATATTATTAAGTTCGGATAATTATAATCATATATTTAAAAGAGCGATTGCTTGAGATTTTCTTTTGTCGTTTATTTGCGTCTAGAACATCGAGTTGTTTCCAAAACGGAAGTAGTTTCTTGAGAAATAAATTAATTGATTTGATTTGAAGATAATTACGCTGCAAATCGGAAATTCTACCAAAGCTTTTATTTTCCTTTATGATTCTTTTTATGAATTCATCCCTACTTAATATTATAAATGTGAATGTAAGTTTGTTTGTTATGCTTTAACGCGAAAACTACATAACCGATCATCTTGATACTTTGTATACATATTCTTGGAGGTATTAGAAGTAACATAGGCTACTTTTTATTGAAAAATAAAATTAGGAAAAAAAATTGTGTCTCAGAGAATCTCAAAATGTAGCTACTTTAACGCCATCTAGCATTCCAGAGTATGTATAGGTGATATGAAGTTCTCCCGGTCAGATAGTGATATTATAAATAAAGTTAACTGTGCTCTTAAATATAAAATGAATATGTGTAATTAATTGCACTAATGGCACTACAAATTTTAAGAACCTAAAACTCTGAACAGGTAACAATATTATTGAGTTATTACTTATAGGAATTGGCCGTTGAATATCGTCTGCCAGATCTGTTAGTTTTGAATAACGAATAAGAAATACGTGTGTACGGTACCACTATGTTACATTGCTGCTTACACCAAAACCTACGTGCTCTTACATGCTAAGCAGTTTTTACGATATAATTTAGTATAAAATCACGATGCAACAAAACTCACGACCGTTGAAATATACCACATCACTAGTTAACTAAGCACTCACGAACTTTATGAGTGCATTCAGTGAATGAATTAGTCTTTTTACTTACTACTGTATAACTCTTTTACGAAATGCACCTTTTAACTTTATCACTTCTTCTCAACTCTACTTACTATAACTACAAATCAAAGCGGATTCACTTACTGCAAACCCGTACAACGTGAGTATAATTCTTGTTACATACACATAATCATTCATAGGTTTTATAATTCTGTAGTACTTTATTTGTTTGAAATCTTGTGTACGTACTACAGCGTTAGTCTATTACTGTACCCTATCTATATGTTGTGTTTATGAACAGCGGTTGTACTGTGTTGTGTCCATGAATACTGTAGCTTGCTACTTGTTTTTCTTTAGCCAAGTAGTAATTTAAGTTTTCATTGCATCAGAAACGTTGGGTTCAAAAACGTTGCGTGTACGCAGTTGCTGTGAAATTCGTCATTAGAACATAACTTTGGAATTTTTATTTTTAATTTTATATTCGACTTCTGGGAAGATATAGTGAGAGAAAAATTCAGTAAACAATTTCGCCTGGTGGTAGATGACAAATAGAACAAGTTCCAACCATAGTACAAGATCCAAACTATAATGTGTCATGTTAGCTAGATAAGTTGGTACTAATTAAGCGGGGTGGTGGGAATTTGCATTGGAATGGGTTGGAGCGATTGCACATATATTAAACCAGTTATGGTGACTTTGTTTTGACCTGCCACGTTTACTGAATAGCCAATATATATCCATCTGCTAAAAGGTTTGCGTAATGATACTGATATATTGTATTCTACTAGGTTTCTCATCAGGCACTATATTTATAATATATAAAAAAACGATGTGTTTTCTGTCGCTTCGAAGCGATTTCATCCAAACGAGCGTCACACAAAAGGTGACACAATTTCAAAGCCCTACATAACAAGTTTAACTACAGCAAAACCTTGTGTGCTTTAGACCGCACGAAAGAAATTAAGCCTACATTAAGGCAAGATTAATAATACGAAATATAAATACAACGTTTATTTTTAATGCTTAAGGCGATTATCACAGCTGATGTTAAGTGACGATATGGCTCAAAATGGTAGACACGCCAAGACAAGTGGAAGCACTGGCTCTTAAGTGCAACTGCCGGAAGACGCCTGTATGTATTTGTCGGCAGATTTTCAACTTGAGGGTGGTAGCTAACCAGGCGGGCATTAGGAAAAGCCCAGCTACCATGTTAGGGTTTCACCCAGTTTTCCTTTACCGCGAGCTCAAGGTAATTTTTATTGATTCGAACTCACGTCCCTTGACGTGGCGACTGAACACACTACCAATTGAGATATCATCACTATAAAATAACATGCGTTGGCACGGCACGTACGGTGTTTATGTCGATAGTGAAAGCCACTGATGCATCATGTTCTCTCACGTAACGCTCGCCGAGTATAATATTGACGAGTTGATTATACTTTCTCATCGCCTTAGTTTTCGGTTTCATTACTCGAACGTGCGTTACATAGTCGAGCATTTCAGCTCGGCTCGTTAAATACCCAATAATTTTTAAAATATTTATTTACATCCTTATTAATACTCTAAATACGACAGTGAGTTTGTTTGTTACGTCTTCACGCTTAAATTGCTGAATCGTCTATGATGAACTTTGGTATAGAGATAAGTGAAACTTGGAGACAGTGATAGGCTATTTAGATAAACTTTGATTAAACCTTTTTATTGTGTCATCCGACTTGTTTGATAGAATAAATATTAACTTGAGCGAAGTGAAATTCTATATGTATGAATTTATTTTTATTTACAGTCGCTCGTTACGTAGCTGTATCGAATAATGTTGAATTCAAAGTCGTGTTATATATGCAGGTAGGTGCAGTCGAGTGTTCGCGACATCTGCACGTAAGCTGCTTGTTACGTTAACACTGATTTCAAGTTCCGAGACTGAATGTTTGCTGTTATATATAAGCTTTGCAAATTCTACTTCGCTGAACATATAGAATTTTAGCTTTCATTCTGATCGAACAGTTTTTGTTAAGTAAATTAAGTGGCTTTTGCAAGGCGTTTTGAAACGTTGTACAACCTTTTTAAATATTTAATTATGGCCATAATCTCACCTGATCTTAAGTGACGATACGGGCCAAGTTGGTAGACACGCTAAACCTGTGGAGGAACTGGCTCTCAAGTGCAGCTGCCGGAAAACACCTATTGGTATTTGGCGGCAGATTTACAACTTGAGGGTGGTTGCTACCCAGGCGGGTATTAGAAAAAGCCCTATCACAATTCTATGGTTTCCTTACGATGTTTTCCTTCACCGAAAGCTCAAGCTCATTGTAGGTGCTTGGATTCGAACTCACGTCCCTTGACGCGAAGTCGTACACACTACCACTGAGCTATCATCGCTTCTTCCTTAGGCATTATAAATTGAGCATGGTATGTACCAGGTGGGCCGGCAACAGCTCAAGCTGAGGTTCGGTCACTAGTGACACCCTTGCGCGAGTTACCTCTCGGATTAGAGCACCCTCCGTGCTCGCTCTCTAAGTCCGGTGAAACTGTGAAAGCCTTCCAGGGTATCAGTGTAGATCCCTTTTAAAAAAAAATACAGGTGGGCATCCCAAAAGGTCCTATTATAATGCTACAATTTCATCACGTTAGTTTCAATTGCATAGTCTAAATGGATAACTCTTTTCAATGTATTATGTTATCATCTTGTTTGGCATCGTCACACCATAAGGTGAGATATGAGATAAAAGCAAAACCTATCCCACCTAACCTAAACCTACCTAAAGCTGTTTGTTTGTATGGTGTTAGGGCTTTTTTTAATGCCCGCCCGGCTAGCTACCATCCTCAAGTTGAAAATTTGCCGCTAAATACCAATACGTGTGTAGTGGCAGTTGCACTTGAGATCCAGTCCCTCCAATAAAGACCAGGCAACGCACCTGCTATTCCCCTGAAGTTATATGTGTCCATGGGCGGCGGTGATCACTTACCATCAGATGACACGCTTGTTCGATTGCCCCCTATTCCATTAAATAAGAAAGTCAATACCACTCGTATATATATATATATATGGACCGTTTATTTCGAAAGTGGTGTAAGTCCATTTTCTTTTGTTTCGAGAAAATTAAAGGTTACTACTATATTTGTTGATAATGCAATTTCATTTACTGACCGATTTTAAGTTGTACAAAACGTGGGATTTTTTTAAGAAATTAAACACGGAATAGTTATATATAAAAAAATTACATTAAATTAAGCATGAATTACGTGATAGATCATTTTCTCAAAAATGGACTTAAACCACTTTCAAAATAAACGGTCCATATATTAATGAAACTTTGATCAGTGGCTGCATTTCAGTACATATGGAAAATATAAGTAAACTCTATGTATGTCCGATAGGGGATACGTAAGTCTTTTTTGAGCTATCACCGTGATTAGTTTAGCGGCAGTCCTTGGTATCAAATCGCGAAGCACATGAAATAAATCACAAGAAACAGATAGTGACGAAGATAAGAAAATCTAAAATATGGTATGGCGGCATTAATACATGAAAATAAAATAATTATACACCCCTGATGAGCCGAGGCGACGCGACGCATGACCGCGTCGATTTCACGCCAATTATTTATCATGGGATTCATGCGGAAAACGATTATAGATGCAATTAATAAAATGATTATCTCCGTATATTCGATGATTATTTATCATTGATTCTTGTTAATGGCAACTTTCATACAGTTTTATATCAGTATCAATATTATTAAGGGGAAAATTTTGTTTGAACGCGGTAATATTAGAAACTACCAATCGGAATTAGAAAAAGCTTTTTTATTTGAGTTATTATTGAGGAAGGTTTTAGGTTATTTAACACCACGCTAGCATCAATAGTTATTTTATATACAGTACCTGGCTGGTCGTGCTTAACACGGGTTTGTTAAATTCTGCTTATTTCTGTAAACATGTTTAAACCTGTATTACACACATCCATATTTTAAGATGTCACATATATATGAACGATTTATTTAATTTTAAAACACAAATGTATTTAATACTTTTGGAAATATTTTTGTAGAAAATAACTGCGTTTTATCGAAAAATGCAACTTTATAGGTGAATTTATAAATATTAAATTTCATCAAAATCGTTAGAGCCGTTTCCGAGATACCCAAGATTTATATATATTTATCATATAACAATTGCTCACTTATTAGTATTAGACAGATTAGAGTGCCTAACTAAGTTGTCTGTTTATAGATTTGCTTATGGAAATAACAATAAAAAATACTATTCTGATCTAGAACGTCGGCGACACATCTGAAAACAAAAGCGTGTTAAAACTTGAAAGAATTTTCACATACATTTCAAACAAAACATACATCTATGTGAAGCGATGATAGCTCTGTGGTTGTGTGTACGGACGCCGTGTCAAATGATGTGGGTTCGACTCTACCTACAATGAGCTTGAGCTTTCGTAGAAAACATCGTCAGAAGAGCATAGCATGGTGCTAGGGCTTTTTTAAATGTCCGTCTAGCTAGCTTCCACCTGCAAGTTGAAAATCTGCCGCCAAATACCAATAGGTGTGTTCCGGCATCTGCGATTGAGAGCCAATCGTTCGTATCGTCACTTAAGATCAGATGAGATTATGGTCATAACGCAGAAGCTATAAACTATATTTATTTAACAACTGAAGGCACCATGTTTTTGATATAGTCTGATTACGGGTATTTAGTTTTAAAATATATCACCGATATTCTAAACAAGAATGTTACCCTATATATTTTTGATTACATTTTACGCCAGCGAATGTAGAATAAAAAAGAAAACTAGCAAACACGCTTTTATAAAAACTGAAAAGTATAAAACAAACATATGAAATGATTGTCATTGGTTCTTGATAAACATGCAAAGTTTCAAGTAATCCCGATGTTTTGAAGTGGGTGAAAATCGTGATTACAGATTATGTTATATGAATAGATACAGGAGACTTTATAAAAGTGTATTAAAATAGCCAACTTACATTTTTTATTTTACCTTAAGTGCAGTAAACAGGCAGACGGCCTACCTTATGGTAAATGGTTACCATTATCTATGGACAGATGCAAGACCAGAGGTGTTACATGGCTGTAACACCTCTGGTCTTTGATTCGACATCGCTCATTTGATGGAAATGGTTGGATCTCGTTCCTATTCCGGAACACAAAGGCTCATACTCGAGGGTGGTCGCTCACCAGTCGGACAATAACCCTATCACCATGGTGTGATGAATCAAGGGTGTCATGGTTAACAGTCATGATCAAAATCAGAGGTGAACAACGTGCAGGTGAGGTTGGCTTAGGTAACTCCGTTTTTTTATCCTATCTCGGTAAATGACTTTACTTCACCTTATGGTATGATTCAGTATGGTCAAGTAGTGACTGCCGTAGGGGTAAATGTCCTTCGTCAGTCGCAACTGTCTTGCCAGCCCACTAAATACCCCTTACACGCCAAAACGCCTGGAAGTGACACTGGCCAATGTGCGTCTGATAATATACCTACCACTTGTAAGTAGACAATATGGCGTTCTGGAAGAGAAGGAACGGCGAAAGAAACTCTTCAGCAATCGCTTTTTTCATCATGTATCATATACAATTGTCCGAACTTAAAACTATTAACAATAATTTAATCTCATGCATGTTTATCCCCTAAATAATTTGCAATAATCTACAAATAAATGTATTTTATTTCTTTCTATTAATTGTATTATACGCTTTTTAATATTTTTTTGTTTTACAATTATTTTAAACAGATTTTGTTACAGTTCATGTATTTTATGAGGAATTTTATTATAGTATCGGATACGTTGTTTTTAGGTCGGCCAACGTGAAGATTCCAGAAGGTTCTAGTATTACAGATTGTTTCCAATTGAGACTCATTTATGCCTCTCGTGGCGAGTATCAAGCAGCTTAGCAAATAAAAGAGAAAGTTCCAGTGAGATTGTAGGTAAACTTCTAAAGAGTAAGAATAAATAAGTCTCTTTTCATGAAGTAGATTTAAAACACTGCAATGTTTTACTTGAAAGCCTTAATGCATAAACGCTCGCCTGGACCAAGAGCGCTGTGAAACGCAAGGCGAGAATTTCTTTGTACTTTAAACGACTTTGTAAGCTGAAAATGAAACAAAATCAATAGCTTTCGAAGCTGCGGCGTGCGGTGGCGTTCCGTAAATACGGGTTTCTATTTTCTTCGTTTATGTTCGCGCTTGTCGCCTCTCTGGGGGGTAAGCTGTGATATTCTAAACACCACGTTTATAGATTCAATTGTTATATGATTAAATAAAAAGTTAAATTATTATATTAAAAATAGCTGTGGAAGTAAATACAAATAATGTTTATTCAAATAAGGCTGTAAGATCACATCGTGATGAAAACATAGCATGGTGGTAGGTCTTTTTCGAATATCCGCCTGGCTAGCTACCACCTTCAAATTGAAAATCTACCGTCAAGTACCTATAAGTGTGTACCAGCAGTTGCAATTGTGAGCCAGCCCCTTCACTAGGCTTAGTGTCCATCATTTTGGGCCATATCATCACTTAATATCAGGTAAGATTGGGGCCATAACGCTAAAACCTATAAAGTACAAAAAAGTCACTTTGGAGTACTATAATAAAAAAAAACATGGTCGTCGTAAATCTAAATGATTCAGGAAACGAAAATATTTTAAGGTGAACTCAATAAAACTTTTCAACGGAATAAGAGAAGGAATGGTACGCGGAGCTCTTCCTTCTCTATAAATCACTTCAGGTGGCGAGAGAAATTACGATCGGGAGAGACCTCTTCAAAACAAACGCGCTACCGGTTGATGTACCAATTGCGGTGTTTTTCACCGTGGGCCGCATTTGGACGACATTACTGGGATCCTTGTCTTACGTTTCATTGTTATAATGTAAAATTTCTCAGCCAGATGACGCGTGATAGAGCTAACCACCCTGTTCCTTTACCATTTGTATTGTATAAGTAATGCAATTAACTTCTAATTAGAAAAATGAATTACTTTTATCTGTATATAACTATTTATATGGGATCAAGCATTAGAAAAATTCGATAAGTCAATTTCGAATACGGACAATACGATAAGTCGATGTGTTCGTCTCTTTTATGTCGAAGTATCATTCTTATATAAAAACTAGCTGTTACCTCTAACTTCGTCCGCTTTGACATTAGAAGGTAGGTCTAACGAAAAAAAAAAACAATAATATTCGGTAATAAAACTATTTCATTAACGATCATTAATTCGTTTTTGAGTGACTGACGATGACATCCAAACATACAAATTTTGACATTTATAATTACGGTGTAAATAGCTGATCGGGCAGAAGTTCTTTCGGTTTTTTAATATAATAAATGTATATTTATACTAATTTAATACGCAAATTAAATGGAATGGTTGGGAATGGAATGGAATGGAATGGTTTAATCCGCCGCATTAGACGTTTCACATCAAAAAGGGTGTGTACTTAAAACCACAAACACCAGTGAAACATCATTATATCTCTCTCGGTTCCTTGGTCGCCTCGAGCCGACCTTATCCGGACGAGTGTTACATACAAAGGTTGCGGATCAGAATTTCAATGCCCTAAAAATTTCACTTCAAAAACTAGGTAGTCACAAGGTGCCTAGCAGATGTGACACATTGAAGTTGATATTAAAATTTATAATAATAAATAAAACAACAAAGAAAACACGGTATATAATAAACGAGTTACGTTACGAAAAATATTTTTCTAATAACTTTAATTACTGTAATAATTATAGAATATATTTACAAATAGTATTAGTTTACACTGAGAAGCAATAATAGCTCAGTGGTAGTGTGCACGACTTCGCGTCAAGGGACGTGGGCTCGAACCCAAGCACCTACAATGAGCTTGAGCTTTCGGTGAAGGAAAACATCGTGAGGAAACCATAGCATGGTGGTAGGGCTTTTTCTAATGCCCGCCTGGCTAGCTACCACCCTCTAGTTGTGAACCTGCCGCCAAATACCAATAGGTGTGTTCCGGCAGCAGCACTTGAGAGCCAATACCTCCACAGGTTTAGCGTGTCTACCAACTTGGGCCGTATCGTCACTTAAGATCAGGTGAGATTACGGCCATAACGGTAAACCTTAAATATAAAAAAAAAAAAAAAAAAAAAAAGTTTTATATATCACAAGCAATGTCTTCGAGAGCGGTGATGTAGAGAGGGAATTATAAAATAAAGAGGGCATCGCGCGTCTTGCCGTTTCCCGTCACGGCATATAGGTTTATTTTTTACTATTATATATGGTTTATTTATTTTACATCGGAACAAGCCATCGTATTTTATCTTTTTTGCTTATTATGGATATTACGGGGAAGCTACAAGTGGTCGGCAGAGGTTTTCAGTGTGCTATCATATCATTATATGAAGCGAATTAAGCGAATTGAAGCGATGATAGCTCAGTGGTAGTGTGTACGACTTCGCGTCAAGGGACGTGAGTTTTAATCCAAGCACCTACAATGAGCTTGAGCTTCCGGTGAAGGAAAACATCGTGAGGAAACCATAGCATGGTGGTAGGGCTTTTTCTAATGCCCGGCTGGGTAGCTACCACCCTTAAGTTGTAAACCTGCCGCCAAATACCAATAGGTGTGTTCCGGCAGCTGCATTTGAGTGCCAGTTCCTGCACAGGTTTAGCGTGTCTACCAACTTGGGCCATATCGTCACTTAAGATCAGGTGTGATTATGGCCATAACGCTAAAACGTTAAGTATAAAAAAAATAAAAAAAATATGGACAACGGCGGCCGCCAAGACTAACAAATGGTAGTGTTGTATCCGGTCAATTACGTCCCGACCACGAGACCATCACTAACGGCTACACAGGTGAGTCAACACATTCAGTCCGGTGCAATTATTGGAGGAACCTGAGCATTCGTAATCAAAGTAGGTGGGAAGTCCCAGGATCGCGAGTTTCGAAGGGCCCGCGATTTAATATCCGACCGTAATAAGTAATAAAGTTACCACCATGTTTAAACAATAAAATAGAAACAATGTAATAATGAAAAGATGTTGGCTTTAGAGTATAAAAATAAACACGCAGTGGTTTAAAGTGAAAAGTTAATTTAAAAATATTTTCTGTTGCCAATTTTAAACAACACCCAGAGTGGAACAAATTGTTTATACAAATATGAATATAGCGAAAGTTCACCGCTACGCCACCTGCGGCCGGTCTGTATATAAAAATTAATATGAGATACTAGCTTATTATAAAGGTATTTTTAACAATAATGATTTTGATCTGAATACTTAAACTCCAGTATGTCTTTGTTTGTAATTTTTGTTCTTTTAAACGTTTTGATCTTTTAAGTTAAGGTTTAGCGTTATGGCCATAATCTCACCTGATCTTAAGTGTCGATACGGTCCAAGTTGGTAGTCACACTAAATCTGTGGAGGGACTGGCTCTCAAGTGCAACTGCCGGAATCTACCAATTGGTAGTTAATGGCAGATTTTCAACTTAAGGGTGGTAGTTAGCCAGGAGGGCATTAGAAAGTCACTACCACAATGCTGTGGCTTCCTAAAGATGTTTTTCTTCACTGAAAGCTCAAGCTTATTGTAGCTGCATTCGAACTTCATCGCTGATGATCGCATGATCGCTTCAGATTTATTCATTCATCTATTTTGATTTTTTTTATTATGTGCATAGATAATGCTCTTTTTTATGACGTGGTGTAAAAACAATTGTATACGGACTGGTCTTTTGCCATGAGTAAACGCATTACTCGGGTTCTGGACAAAGGAGAGGGGAGTGTGGTCATACTCTTCTGGTCCAAGTACCCACTAAAAAGCACCATTGCGACACTTCAGTCTTTCGTATTGTCAGAGACCAGGGGCTTCCAAACTTTTTCTAGTCTCCAGCGAATTGGCAAGGCACTTGGCATAAGGTTTTTTTTTATTTCCCTCCAAAATCAAAATATTTTTGTAATCTCTTAAGAACATAGTCAAAAGCTGCGTAAATAGTGCATAGATATATATTTTTTATCCATGACTTTTTAATTTGAGGTAAATGACAGTCTGTCTATCTCGTCGCCTAGACCTATATATAATCTGGAAAATGATCGAGTGATCTTTAATTATAGATCGTCGATAAACTGTTCTTGTACTTAAAATATTTGTAGTTTTTTATCTATACTAGCTGCCCCAATAGACGTTGTTCTGCCTTTTTTCAACTAGAATTTTTCTCTATTTTATTTATGTACATATTACTAGGTTTTACGTGCGGCTTCGCTCGGGTTGATATCTATTTTGTTAAACAAATCGGACGACGCAATAACAAGTTTCATACAAAGTTTATCCCTCATTTTACGTCACTTCCAATAAGCTTTTTTCTAGAAAAAATAGCCTATCTCTATACCAAAATTCATTATAATCCATTAAGCAGTTAAGGCGTGAAAGCGTAACAAACGTAACATTGTATGGATTAGATTATGACCCCCGATAAACACTTTGAATACGTCACTGGTGCTTGAAGCCATTACTTATGTCTTGTTCCTCTGCTAGGTGAAATGGTCCTGTAATGTCTTAACTATTACCGCTGTGACTAGTTCTATTGTCTGCTAACATATTGTAAGAGTCTCTCTCATTTTTTTACATTGTTAATATGTGGCAACATAGATTCAATGTCAGGCAATACAGATGATACAAAGCTTTCTTAATATATCAGCAAACAATAGCGTATTGTCTTTGATTTTACTTATTTATTTATTAAAAGAAAATAGGCTATTGTTTACTGAAATATTGAGAAAGTTCTTTCTAGCCATGATAGCTCAGTGGTAGTGTGTACGACTCTGCGTCAAGGGTCATGAGTTCGAATCCGAGTGTCGAGTACATGTCGAATACATGTGGAGTCTATTTTTAATGATGTTAACATTCTCTACTAATAATACATCCTCAGGGAGCTTGTTCCACGGTATAATCACTGTTACTTAAGAAATGCTTGTATGGATTGTTATTACACCAGGTGGTGGTCAGTTTGAGATGGTGGCCTCTGAGATGGATATTGATGGTAAATAAAAAAAAAGTCATGTCATAGTATCCGATTTTTTTAGGGTTTTTGTTATTTTCGTTTTTATTTTTGGGTCCATTTACGTTTAAAATGCTTTAAAATATTATAATTTGCGTAAAAAAAATTACAATTTATGTAATCTGTATTCAGTTCATCTTCACTGAGAATTAAAGTTCCTAACTGTGTAAGTTGTTCACTATTGTAATAGTGTATGGGATTTAATATGTTATCTAGAATTAAGTTGCTTTTGTATAGAATCTCATACCTGTATCAGTTGCTTTTTAAAATAAAATAAAAATAAGTAAATAAAATAAAATAAAAATTTAAGATCTTATATGTCTCAATCATATAATCACGATCCCTGCGAACTATTAAAGATGTAAGTTTTAAGATCTTCAATCCGTCTTCATAAGAATGATGTTTCAGCGCTAGTGGTACCTTGGTGATAATGCGTTGTACTTCCTCAAGGAGTTCAATGTCCATAACAAAATAGGGATGTCATACTTGAAAAGCATTTCTAATATTGGTTTAAAGTACCTTATATGAATTTTTAAAATAATTTCGGGTGGTAATATTTCAAAGGCTTTTTTGTCAGATAATTTGTAATAGTATTTCCATGTCCTTCCCATTTCAGGTCTTCGGTAATCTTAATATAAACATATAGTAAAACTGTGTCTCTTAATGTAGGAAAACAAAGTTAATATACTAAGTTCTTTCGAACATATTCTTTAGTGGTTCGCGAAGCCTCATAACATTCGGACAAGGAAATGTCATGAATTTATTGAACTGTGCACGTTGAATACCGTGAGAAAACACTTTTACCGAGGGAATAAGACAAAGCAATGTGATATACAAGTTATATTTATATAACGAAAAATCTCATTCAAGCGTTATCATATAAATAATGTATGCGGGCTGCGTTACTACATAAGAAAAGAAAAGCACACAGAATAAATGAATAACCGAATGAGGCGTACGGAATGATTCCCTTGTTTATGTCATGCGGGAGATGAATTTGTACGTGGAAATGTAATTTTCCCTGAATTTTCAATATTTAACCTTACGTAGGTTCTCCTATGCCAACTTTTATTAGAAGCGAAATATATTTTATAATTTTATAGGCTCAGCGTTATGGTCACAATCTCATCTGACGTTAAGTGACGATATGGTCCAAGATGGTGGACATAATGGTGGTGGGTAATGCGTCTAATGTTACAACAGTCCACAGGCGATGTAACCCATTTAACATCAAATGCGCCGCCTGCATGTTTCCTGCCTATTAACATAAAAAAGGATAATAATATCCACTAATAATTGTCCTGAATTTGGTTATTACTTTGTGTTCATATTTTTTAAAGTAATGTTTAGCGTTATGACCGTAATCTCACCTGATGGTGAGTGACGATGTGGCCTAAAATGGTGGACACGCTAAGCCTGTGAAGGGACTGGCTCTCAAGTGCAACCGCCGGTACACACCTATAGGTATTCCGTGGCGGTTACTGTCGCATTGGTGACATTGTCTACATACAAAAATAATACAACAAAACTGATAATGAATTTTTTATATACATTAAGAAAAAACTGATTTAGTTGAGCAAACAAGTAAACTCTAATATCAGAAATAGGTCGTGTAATTACAATGCGGAACTTCATCTGGTAGCTTTTAATATAAGCTTTATTAAGTGTATGGTAAAACCGCATCCTAATATAGCGTAAGGCTTCCACGAAGGGGAATAATTTAAGCGACGCCTGTATACGTGTACATATTGGATATTATTAATTAAGGTTGTATTTAGAGACGTATTTTATGCATAACTTTATTGGAACCTAACTTTTAATTTAACTAACGTGATGTTTGAAATTCTGTTTTTTACGGATTTCTTCATCGCAACGTAATAACGTTTTACCCGGACTCAGGACAAAGGCAAGAGGGCATGTGAAAAGACTCGTTCTGTGACAAGCATCGGACACTATCCACTTAAACACACCACGGTGACACTGCAAACTCCCGTGTTAGTGGCTAGCTATTACCCCCAAGTTGAAAATCTGCCGCTACATACTTTAGGTGTGCTCCAGCAGTTGTACTTGAAAGCTAGACCCTTAATTAAGCTTAACGTATCCATTATCTTGGGCCACATCGTCATTTCACATCAGGTGAGATTGTAGCCGTAACGCTAAACCTATAATATATTTAAAAAAATATTTAATAAACTAAATGTTATTAACATTTTTCTAATTTAAAATGTCTCTATTTGTAATATATTGCACTTGTAAAATAATATATATACACAAATATCAAGAAAAATACTATCTTTAACACTCATGATATTTTGATGCCTTTTTTGTTGTTTAAACTAGTTAAAAAACGATTTAAAGAACTTCTGTCTTGGACGTCCGTGTGCCTTTATGTGCGGATCCTGTATGTTATCACGATAACGACCGAAATACTTTACTAATCGAATCATTTTTTTATTACGCTTTAGTATAATTAGACATAAAACCTTATTACATTTCAAGGTCTGATTCGATGCGGTTTAATTGTTATTAAATAAATAAAAACTAATGAGATTATTAGGCGCGCACTTTTGGATTTTGCAAACTTTTTTACATTTATTATTTAAATATTACGTGATGTGTAATATTGAGTTCGTCTTTTAAATAACGGCTTGCAGTACGCGTCTATGAACGAGGATACGAATTTCCTCCATTTCCAGTGAAGGAAATCATCGTAATAAAACCGTACTATGCCGGTAGGATATTTTACAAGGCTTTCTTGATTACCTTACCACTTTTAAGTTGGAAATCTATCGTCACATACCTTAGAAAGGTAAAAGAAAGAATCGTTGAGTAAATTAAAGGACAAAAAAAAAATGTAAAACAATTTGCTATAGATAATGAAACAAATGAAACAATATTCACAAACAATTCGATAGAGACAGAGCAAAACCGCGCCGCAATCAAATAAACCGTCTTGTATCACTGGTAAGGTAGAGAAATTCAATTTTCCGGCCAAATAAAAACCTTTCTCTCGTATCGCGGCTTTAAAAACAACCGTAAGTAAACAAAACGTCTCGATTCTATAATTGAACGATAAAACCGTAAGCCCCGGCGGCATTAAAAGTGAAAGCTAATAAAATTTGACTGCGCCTGATCTGGTGTATTGACGTATTCACGTTCTTAAAAAATAACTTGTATTTTTGATAAACGTTTCTGATATATGTATTTAAATAATTAATATTAAAAAAAAAATTATGCTGAAACTAAACCACGCTGCATGTGAAACTTTTTTGTCAATAGTGGACAAGATATTTATTACTCGGTCTGCTGAAGAGAGCATTGGACGCCGCCATTTTGGCCATGGCTGCTCTGCCGAGTGTCTTTGGTTTACCCCTATTCCGCGATCAGCTGTAATGCGATATGCGATAGATGGACGAAGAAATTTGAGACAATGTAAAAAGAGTTTCACTGTAATATTCGCGAATAATTCAATAATAGCTCTAGACTAAGTAATAATTATGTTTTGTCAACGTAACGTTCGTCCTCGATAGCGGTTGATACGCAAATGCCCTTGGTTAGAAATAATGCACTACTTCGGGGTCATGCCAATGACAAATTTAAATCTATTAATAATGATATTTATGGAACTGACTAATAATTTTGGCCTAAAGTACCTTGGATTCTTCATAAGGCTTTATAGCGAGTGCAAAAGTCACTTCACTGAAATTATAACTAGTGTAAGGGTGTAAAGTGAATTGATCTAGGTCTGGTCTTTTTTTATAGTTAAGGTTTAGCGTTATGTCCACAATCTCACCTGTTGTTCAATGATAATGTGGCACAAATTGATAGACATGCTAAGTTTACGGGGGGCTGACTCACAAGTGAAACTGCCGGAACACATATATAAGTATTTGACATTAGATTTTCAACTTGAGTGTGTGTGGGTATTAGAACAAGGTCTACACCTATGCTATGGTTTCATCACGATGTTTTTCCTCACCGAAAGCTTAGGTTCATTGCAGGGATTCGTTAATTATTACGTTCGTTAACATGACGTCCTTAAATGCTACCATTAAGCTAACACTGTTTCTAAAGTATAGTAAGTAAGTAAAGTGTGATTTTAATTTATCTAATAATATACGTTAGCTAACCTTTCATAAGGTAACCCCTATTATTTATAGTATACTAGATTTTGTTAGCGTTTGTTAACGTCCCTATGAATTCCGCGTCATGGTGTTTGTTCAGGTAGCTTTGGGACTGGATGTAATGTGACAATGTTGCCCGGTATCTTGGCAAGAACGAAGTAATGAAGAATCATCATGAAAGTTTTAGTCGAGTGTTATTGGTTTCTATTACGTACGTAGCCTTTCATTGTCTTTTGTAGCCAACCTAGGTAAATGTGAAAGGAAAATTAATCCGCTGATAATATACAGCGTTTTCGCTTTACTGAGGTTTTATGAAAAATAACAATAACTGTATGATACAGTGTGATATTCATACTTGTAACAGAATAAAGCCGCGCCGTTTCTTGCAATAAAATTCGTATTAATGATTGTTTTAGACGGGCTCGTAAAATTTAGTGTTGTAGCGGAGAGAGTGAGCCCTGGCTGCCTTCACATACGTGTTATGTGAAAGTAAATAATAATGTTACAAGTGTATTTGTTTTTGTATTGTCAGGTAAATTTTACAAATTACTTAAGAATAACTGCGGGCCGATATGATCATCAAGTACTATTTTATTACAAGAAAACACGAGAACAATTATTTTATACAACATTCGCTTGGTGCGGAGATTATGATGAGACTGACAGGATTTGTTTGCGATGGTACATATGCCTGCAGCCTTAGGGGCTTTCATAGCTACACCGAGCTTTGAGGGCGAGTGCCATAATGTGGTTTAACCTCAGCTTAGGCAGTAGCCTGGAACGCGACGGCGAGCCTATGAGTGGATCCTATGCTATGCAGTTTACCTGCTGAGTTACAACGTGGACTATGTACGCGAATCTAAACCAACTGAACTACAGAATAGTACTGGCACTCCAATGTTAGACTGACAATCAAGGTTAAAAGGGCTAAGTAGGTAGGTAAGATACCAGGAGTCAGAGAATGATTTATACTTTTGCCGTCGGTAGGTTATTAAAATTTTGCCGTACTTACCTACCTCTACAATTATTTCATATAACACTATGCAAATTGTATAAAAGTCGATATAAGATTTAGATTCTAAGTGGTAAGTAGAAGCAACTTTTAGGCATATGTATAAGTATAAATCATTTCAGTTTCTATAAAAACCGGACAAAATTACCCCAAATTTGTCGCTTCCAAAGTCTACCGCCTTGGTAATACCACCACTGCTAGGAGTGTATTAAGGGGTCCATAATTCCATAAAATACTTTGTTAGTGCAGTACTAAACTATAATTTTCTATCTCCAGGGGCAGTACTTTTCGATGTGAATTATATGTCGGGATGAAACTCGGCAAGACGCATGACACATTTTTAAGTCGTCACGGGTCTTCTACGTTATCCCATATAACAGCCGCGGTGTGTGCGCCCAAATGATCTGTATTTCTATGCTTTTTTATGTGAGCAGTTTTTTTAGGTTTAGCGTTATAGCCATAATTTTACCTGATCTTAAATGACGATACGGCTCAAGTTGGTAGACACGTTAAATCTTCATGTTATTCTTATATGTTTATTTATTTGAAGTAATGATAGCTTAGTGGTAGTGTGCACGACTTCGCGTCAAGAGACGTAAGTTCTAATCCACCTACAATAAGCTTGAGCTTACGGTAACGAAACCTTCGTGAAGAATCCATAGTATGGTGGTAGGGCTTTTTCTAATGCCCGCATGCTTAACAACCACCCTCAAGTTGCAAATCTGCCGACAAATACCAATAGGTGTATTTCGGCAGTTGCACTAGAGAGCCAGTTCGTCCACAGCTTTAGCGTGTCTACTAACTTGGAGACAGAGACGTATCGTCACTTTAGATCAGGTGAGAGAATGGCCATAACGCTAAACCTCACCTATAAAAATATATCTATCTCTTCTATCTATCTATTTCTATACATACATATAATCAATATGTAATTTTGCATATGTACTGCTGAAGCATGTATACTCACCAGACTTTAATTTTAGTATATATACTTAACAACTGTTAAAACACCTATATTACGATGCAGGGTATTACGTTGATACTTATTATTATACTAATATATATATGATGCAATGTTATTATTTTATATCAATTAAAAGAAATATACTTATTATTAATTAAGGTTATTTATCTTTATTACCAGAAGAAGAAAAGTAAATTAACCAAAAAGAAAAATTACTATCAATCGATGTTTAACCCATTGAATTGGAAGTTATGCAAGTACATACATTTCGGCTATTTATTTTTATATATAGATATACCACAATTTCTAATTTTAACTTGAATTTCTCACTATCTACGAGGTTTCCTGTGACGGTCACCTTATTGTTTTGACATCCGAAGGGTAATTTTCCGAGATTAACGCATTCAAACAAACTCTTAAGTTTCTTATATTAGTGTAGAATACACTGTTACGCAAAACTTATTACATATGTTAAGAAAATCGTGGAGCGTTATTTGTGTTGTGCTGGATGAATGAAGTGTAACGCGGGATGCTTAATGTTCGTTTTCAGTTACTGCTAGGGTTGTCAACATATTATACTATATTTTTTTTTTATGTTGAAAAATAAAATTACGCAACCCTATCTTCCTTTTTTGTAATTTGTTAAAACACGTGTAATTAAACTGGGTTCATAATAGAATTATAGTGTTAAATTATTTGTTATTTTTATTCTGATTAATATATGCGAAAGTTAATCTGTATATCGCTTTTTCATACTTAAACCGTTGAACCAATTTAGATGACTTTTGGTGTAGCCATAAACTGGACTTGGATTTATATATAAAAGGCCCTAGGCTATATCACTTATGAAGCTCTTTGTCGCATTGATCTTAACTGATACATTTTTATGTTTGTTTGTTCGTTAGATGCGTAAAATTTCTCCTTACTTTTTATCCTGTTTCGGCAGAATGACCGTACTTCACCTGATGGTAAGCTCAGTACGGTCCAGGGACTGTCGAGAGTGAAAATGTCCTCTGTCAGTCGCCCCTGTCATGCCGACCTGCTAAACAGTGCACGCCTCGTTTAAAGGAGCCAATTTTTTAATGATGGTGGGAACACCCTGGGCTGAAGACCGTTCCTCAGCTCTACAGTGCGAAAAAGGTATGAATTTTGGTTCGTGTATCGTGTCGGTATAGAGGTTACAGTAATGTTATGACTCTGCTGTCCCGCACGGGTAAATTTGCTAGTGAAAGAGGTTTTTTCAGGAGTTTCAGGAGATTAGGTTATTTTCGGTCCAGTGTTTTAGCATTCACAGGTTTTAGAATAGTGTAAATATTCATTTCGCTAACAACTTGAATGTAGGCCCCTCATGATCTTGAGGCCCTAGGTTGAAGCTTAGTGAACCTATAGGAAAATTCGGCCCCAACTGTGATCCACAAATTGTCAAGTATATTTTACAACCCTAGTCAGTACGACACCTATACGTGTATTGTAGAATTGTGTATATATATGGAACGTAAGTCGGTTCGTGCGAGTATGTATGTCGATGCGTTCCGTCATGTGTAACGTCTTGGTGCGTGGGATTTTATGTAGCCGAATATAGGACATTTCCCTTTAGAATATGTATGTTTATATCTATGTTTTTCTCGGGTTTCCTTTGTGTTTATTAAGAATCTCCTTTATATACTGTATGCATATTACTTGATAGACACTCACATTGATTTTTAGTGTCTAGTTAATCCCGCATTACATAGTAACCTCTTTGTGCGTTAAGTCGTACAGTGATTTTAGTCTTTTCAATACTTTATAGATTGAGCTTTATGGCCGCTATCTCACCTGATGTTAAGTGACGATGTGGACCATGAAGGTTGTCAAGCTAAGTGTAGGGACTGGATCTCAAGTGCAACTACTGGAATACGCCTATACCTATTTGGAGGCACATTTTCATCTTGACGTTGGTAGTTAGTCAGACGGGCATTAGAAAAAATCCTACCATCATGACATGGTTGCATCACTTTGTTCTCTTGCACTGAAAGCAAGGGATTAAAATTATGTCTATTGCCGCGGGATCCGTGCATACTACCAACTGAACTATCATCGCTTCACTTGGTTTTATTTTGGCCAGCTATATTTTGATCTGTTTATATTAAGAGAGGTTTGCAGGCTAACATTACAATGTACCCTTGGGATGGTTTTATAACTCTATTTATGTACTAATATATTTTTATATTCTAATTCAGTTTTCATGGCGGTACAATATTTTGTATAAAGAATGGTTTGCAAGAAAAATAATACCAACCTGAGATTCCTTGAATGACTCGTTTAGTGAACACAGAACAATTTTTTTTCATATATACTTATTGGACTATTGGACTGCATTTTTTTTATATTTCTTAGTGAAGAAAACATTGCTTAAAATACATTTCCGTTCAGCTCAAAACTAGCCGAGAGCATTTTTATAATCTTTTTCTAAGTGTTACATTTAAGAACTAACTTTTCGCTTTATTTATTTATCTTTAAATAACTTATGTCAGTTTGCAGTATATATTATGTTTTATTTTTTATAGAACAATAATCACTATGAGATGACGTGTAGACACTGACACCCGTGTCGATGGACGTGAGTTCGAATTCCTGCTACGAGTTCAGACTTAGGTTTTCCGCTAAGGAAAATGTCGTGATAAAATCATGGCACGTGACAGGGTTTGTCCGCTTAGCTAGCTACGACTTTCAAATTGAAGATCTGTCACCAAATACCTATGTCTGTTCTGGTAATTACACTTGAGGGCTAGTCCTTCCACAGACCAGCTGCATCCAGCATCTTGGGCCACAGCGTCATTTAATATCTAGTGAGATTGTGGCCATAGCACTAAACCTATAGTTAAAAAAACGTAGTAAAATCCTAGCGTGGTGATAAAGTATGCTCGTCTGTCTAGCTACCACCTTTAAGTTCAGAATCTGTCGTTAAATACCTATATGATTTACACTTGAGAAACAGTTCCTGAATTCTTTCCAGGATGTGCTTGAAACTTAATCTGACAGTAATCAGGGAAAATGAAACAGTAAACTCTTTTACTCAAAATTATTTACTTTCTATAATTTTTGTATTACGCTTTTTAAGATCAGTTGAGATTGTAGCCATACGCGAAACCTACGAAGTATATTAAAAAGAAAAACATGTATATTTGTATAAATTCATTTCCCCGCGCCATTGCGCGCGAGGTGACACTCGTTTTGTGAAAGGCCTCGGCTAATTATCATGAAAATTACCTCTCCTCTCCGCTACCCTAAAGGAGAAAAGCGGCGGTAAACGCCAGAAACTGTTTTTGTTCGAATTAAAACAAAGAGCTTTCATTTCAAAGAGTTCCTATTAAAGTTGTATTTCTAATTTGTACCCTTTTCTATGAAGTTACCTTTTCTGTGTTCCTGACGAGAATGTACCAAATTTTATGAAGTACTTAAGGTATGAAGAAAATTAATCCCATACACGCATTTTAGGAAAAAATAAATCCGACCTAAAACTAACATTCATTCTGACGGCATCGATACTAGAAGTTGACAATCGTCAATTAGACGCGGAATCCTTTTTTTTAACTCCGAACGTAAACTTAACTTAATCTCTTTGAGGTAAAATGATTTTTGTTTAACATAATTCATAATATTAACATACGTGTTATTTTAATGTAGTAACAGTTTTTAAGATTACAGCAGTACGTGGTGATATAGGTAGTGAAATCTATTCGATGCGGGCTCTATATATAAGAGCTTTAACTTTCGATTAAGTATTTTATCAGACAAAAACGTGCTATGACGATTGTAAAATTTTGTGAAATCTATTCTTATTATCATCGTTATCTGCTTATTCACTGGCAACTTTATTACGCACTGTAATTCGTATGTCGCATAAAATGGTAGAACAATTGAAGGTGTTTGAGATTTATACAAATGCAAAAAATTAAAATATCGATGTTTTTTTAAATATTCAGATATTTTTGTGATATTATAGTTCATCATTGAATATTTAGTTTTTTATTTAGAAACTGTGATGTAAGTTTTTTCTTTATGGAATAGGCGGTAAACGAGCAAGCGTGTCACCTGATTGTAAGTGATCACCGCCGCCCATGGACACTCACAATATCAGGGGAATCGCATATGCGTTTCTGGCCTTTATAGGAAGGACTGGCTTTAAAGTGCCACTGTCGAAACACACCTCATGCTATTTGGCGGCAGATTTTCATCTTGAGGGTGGTAGCTAGCCAGGCCGGCATTAGAAAAAGCCCTACCACCATACTCAAAATTTTGTCTGTCACCGAAAGCCCAATCTCATTGTAGGTGGTTGGACTCGAACTCACGTCCAATGACACGGCGTTCCTACACGCTATCACTGAGCTATCATCGCTACATAATGTCAAATACTGCAACCAACTGACCTTTTTTTTAATAGTATATAGGTTTTCGCGTTATGGCTTCAAGTTCACCTGATGTTAAGTGACGATGTGGCCCAAGATGGCGAACACGCTGAACCTGTAGAGAAACTGGCTCTCAAGTGCAACTGCCGAAACTGTTCAGAGTGTTCGTTAATCACCAGATATAAAATCATTGGTGTTATATTACTGATAGTGAAATATCACTCGTGATATTTATATATAATACAGAAAATAAATTTCTGTGAAACGTTTTGCTTGTCTTGAGTTATCTACTATTCTTGTTTTATTATGATATAGCAGTATCTGCATTGTATCTTGTAGTCCGTCTGTCTAGCCACCAGCCTCAAGTTGAAAATATACTGCCAAATACCTATATGTATATCCCGGCAGTTGCACTCGAGAGCCTGACCCTCCACTAGGTTTATTTGCTCTTATCGTAGCTCAACATCAAATGAGATTGTTGCCACAACATTAAATTAATTAACTATAAAAAAACGATGTCAATTCTTAAAGTAGGTCCAAATCAAAACCCCTGGCAACATTATTTTGAAGAGATCCAAACGACTTTTCAGAAATGAAAAGGTCACGAAAGGTCAGGAAGAAATCTCCGTTAATTATACAGAAAGACCCTTCGCACTCAATCTTAATGCGATAACACGGGATATTACATTAAAAGGGAGCGAAACGTAATGAAGGAAAGAGAATCGGCAGACGCCATGGTTATAAATTTTGCGGATATTATGTATTTTCACAGATCTTTTAAAATTTCATTTTGATTTTATCGTAAATATTTTCATTGGACTTTATAATTCAACAAATGATACACATGAATTATGGCAATATATGCCGCTGCTGATTATTTTATTTTTTCATCGATTTTAAACTCATCCGTTTCATATATGTAATAACTTAGCATTTAATAAACAGATTTGCGACGCTTTATTTTAACACTATTTAACCCAGTGATTTGTTGGAGGCTAGTAACAATCCATAATTCTCAAGTAATACTTACTAACATCAGATGGATTGTATATTACTTTATATATCACAATGTTTGTGCGTATCACGGATCCGACGTACAACGGAAGTTTCTTCCTTTGGAATACTTTCTTTGTAATACTTGAATGGCCCTTTGGTAGAGATGGTTTTTTCTTTTCAATACCCGTGGACCCAAAAACCAAATGTAAAAAGGTAAAGAAAAAAATACTAGTCCTTTATCCATGGATTGCTTGGGAACTGCATATTATAAGAATTTGTCACTAAAAGATCTGAAACTTAGAATCGTTCAGCTTTACATAGCCTTATTTAAGTGTATTTATTTTCAATATATTTTTTCAGGAAAATTAGTTTTTTTGTTTAATTCCATATGTATATTGTTTTTTAATAATTATAAATTCTAATATTAACTTAATGTTTCACGTATGTCGGGCGTCCTGCGATTCGCGACTCATTATTTCGATTCAAAATTATCACTAAAAGCACTTATACAGTTTTAAAGGAAGACACAACACCTATTTAGAGAGAGTTTGAAATTTATAAAAGTCATATAAAGTTAGGCCTAAAAGACATGTATCCTGTGGCTTTAGCTTCTATAAAATATATCACACAGGCATTCGTAGTTAATGATAAGAGTTTTTGGCGAGATCTTGATCTGTCATTATGTGATTTTAATTTTAATTGATATACTTAGTTGCTTAGTCCTATATTGTGTAAATTAAGGTGACATTTTACGTAATGTAGTGTAGCTGAAGAGCATAGGTGAAGTGAATAGTGATAATCATTCGGAACATGATATATTAGTTACCAAAAAACTCCAAAGAGAGCGTCAACAAGAGAGCCACCATCATGTTGAAGATAGTATCGTCTGCATTTAAACCAATATTTGACTTGGCTGTATGGTATAGATACCTTTGCTTTTTCCTTTCTCAATTTAAAGGAAAAACTATACCAAAAAAAAGCTAATGGTATAAGTTTAGACCAATCACATTGTTTAATTCTATCTAGATATAGTAGAAATGGCGCAGGTTTCTTTCTACATCAATCTAGTTTGATTCATAGTTTGTCAGACGAATATTAATAAAGTTTTAATCTAAAGATAATCCTTTAAATTTATCTGTATTTGATAAAGTACGCGCCTATGAACAATTATTGAACCTTTAGTTTACGAGGTGAGTGAAAGTCGAATAAGACTACAGTGGTGACCTTAATAACTAAGGATTAAACATAAGTCATAGAACCTAGATGCTTCAGTGATTTTTCAGTAATCAGATATACCGTGTAAAAATAAGTACAAAGGGATTTTCTCTTACAGAAGAATTCACTAAATACTCATCAAATCCATGACTTGCTTAGGAACGCATAGAAAAAAATATACAGACATTTATTTCTGTTTATATAGATAATCAATTATTATTTTAATATCTTCACTACTGTGTTATTAATATTAAATGTGTGTAATAATAATAAATTAATGTATATTATGTAAGTAAATATGGCACTGGAGATTACTGTGTATGAGATGAAATTTCTAATATAGTGGGAAGTAAAAATAGCTGTATATATATATATGTTAGTGTTTTCATATAATTTTGATTATAACAATACTAAATTACGAGTTATGTATATACTCTTGACGGCAAATATGCGTTATCAATATATGCATTACTTATAGTAATATAATATTAATACAAGTATGTAGTAATTTTTATTTTTTTTTCCATCTCTAAAAATGAAGTCTTAACAAGCTTCTATTAATTCGTTTAATTTAGAAACTATAAAAGGTCAACATAAACTATTTAACAGAAGACGTTTGATTATGAAGGATATTGTAATAAATAATAATAATATCAAAAAGTTAAATAATGGAAGGGCTCTATATAACAATCGAAATTATTCAAATAATAAGAAGATGTTTTTATTAATACCTGTTATAATTATTAATATTTATGTATAAAAAAATAGTATAATGTAATGAATAATAACGGAAGCTGAACGCAGTTAATTGCTTCAACAGCAAATTTTCAAAGTGAACCTTCTTCTAACTATTATTTGTTGTGTCCACCTTGAGAAATCACCTATCGACAAGCTCGGATTAAACGACAGTTAATGTCTTTTAGATTAGTTACTGACTAATCTATATAAAATGGTCATAACTGTGAGATAATATTTTCCAATATCGCAGATATAAGCCTATAAAGTATGAGTCAACTAACTAACGTTAAACTATTTGTATATTTGTTTATGTTTTATGGAATAGGAGGCAATCGTGCAAGCATGTCACCTGATTCCAATGCAATGCAAATGCAATTCCAGGGGAATCACAGGTGCTTTGCCGGCCTTTATTGGAGGGACTCGTTCTCAAGTGCAACTGCCGGAACACACCTATTGGTATTTAGCAGCACCTTTTCAACTTGAGGGTTGTTGCTAGCCAGGCGGGCATTAGAAAAAGCCCTACAGTCGTGCTATGGTTTCCTCACGATGCTTTCTTCCCCGAAAGCTCAAGCTCAATGTTAGTGGTTGGTTTCGACCTCAAGTCCCATGACGAGGCGTTCTTACACACTAACACTACTATCATCGCTTCAAGAATGTAATAAGGGATGCTATTTAGGGATTTAGTTTACGTAAGTCGCCTTTTGTCAGTAAGTTCTAGATTCGTACGAGGCAAGTCAAAAACAACCCAGAAGCGTTTTACTTCATAACAACCGTCTATGTTAAATGAGCGTTATGTCTACTATTTATTTCGCTTAGAATGGAACTTGGTACGTGACCAATACTGTTAATGAAAAAAAGAAAATGCTTATGATTTGAACTATGTTCAGTTATTTACGAAATTGAAATCAAAATTACTTTTATATACGTCGGTGAATTTCGGAACTCATTCCACTTAAGATTGTGAATGTAACGAGTATGATTGATGTGTGGTGATTCCAATTTATTCGGATACAATCTTTATTCTTTATTATATCTTATTTACTATTACAATTTAGTAGATAAAATAGTTTTTTTGTAATCGCTTTGCTTTGGACAAGAAGCTTTACAAGGTGTAAGGAAATTGTATTGGTGGTTAAAAGTACATTTATGTACATTTATTACAAATTAAAATTATGTTATACAGTCAAAATACCCTAACTAAATAGTTGTTTAGTAGAACGCGATTGAGTTTCTTGCCGCTTTTTCTTGTTGATTCATTTACTTTCTCAACTGGTGGTAGTATTTTTTATTAATAAGTTATTTCGAGACTAACTTGAGTAAAAAAATCAATATATTTTCATATATTTTATTGATCACTTTCTTAGTCTTATAGCTAATAGTATTTTGAAGATATCATAATTGCGCCAATGTAACGTAAATGCTGACAGATAGTCTATTCTTCACATGATCTGTAGATTTTCCATACGACGCTGTTAAAATGGTTTTTGAATCCTTGAGTATTCATTGAGTGATCATAAATTTGCTAGTCTTTAGCACCCACCTGGGAAGTAGGTATAGGATACTGAGAAGTATACTTTATATCTCTCGAAATATCAAATACCTGGTTGACCTGATTGACCTTTAAATCGGTAGTCGTTCTCCAGACCAAGGGAAGGAAACTATAAATCCACGATACTGTATTCCACGCTATCGTTGTTATCTTGAGGCTCACGGAGATCTGTGTGGACTATACCGACGTGGCGACGCAATAGGCCTCTTCATCTGACGAGCGGTGAGCGCCCCGGCGAAGGATATTGTGGACTAAAACCTCAAGATGCCCATAAAACACGGTGACCAAAAGATTACACAAGCTATTATTGCCCAAACCCCAACCACAAAACAATTATAGAAATAAGTAAAATAAGTGTAATAGTTTATAAGTGAAATGTAAAGAAAACACTATTTAGTATTTACTGTAATGTATAGTTACTATTATAAAGCAATTTTTAACGCCAACCAAATCACCTACCTAAAAAAAAGTGCGAATCCAGAGTCCGCAGTTTGTGTATATTAAAAAAATATATAAATATAAAAATATATCATAATTCAACTAAATAGTAATTAAACAACCTACTAACGACTTGTAAAGTCAACTAATAGTTCAAGAATATATACAAAAAAATGATCTTTTATCAAATTCACAATTTGCCGTACACTCGATTTTCTTGTACAGCAACAGTACAAACCTGAATTATTTAATTAAAATGTTTCTCCCTTGACCTGAAATGCAAATTAACTTTTATTAATTGCACCATCCCCGTACCACTCAGTGGGCTTAGCGTTATGTAGGCTTTTTTAAATTACATAACACTACCTCAGGCTTTGTTTTCAATGAAAAGAAGTCACCGCAACCTCTAAACGTTTTGAAATAATTTTCCACGTATTTTCATTTAAAATTATTTCACGTTTTTATACAGAAAACGGAAGCTCATGTTTTTTAGAAGTAAAATTATAATATGTTTAATATTTTTAAAACTGTTTTTAACTTTGGAAGGCGGTTGATGGATGAACGTGTGCGAAATGATTTGTGTATTAAAAGTTATAAAAAGATTATAAATGGGAATTAATTAGGAAAAAATATTACTTATGTAGAAATATATAAATGAAGACAAAGATTTGATGTTTTTATAAGAAAATTCGTGGTGACTATAAGTTACCAATTCTAAGTTTTTTTTTTCTTAACACCAAGGAGATTTTGAAGTATAAATATACGTAATACTTTTTATGGTACAAGTGTCGACATATCTATCTTATATCGTATCATGTCATTAGATTACATGATAATTTTAGTAAAATTTTTGGTCATTTTCAAGCTAAGGTAAGGTAAGGTAACATTTCTATACTATAATTATAAACACCAGAGCAATCGCAATGATGGAGCTAACTTTGAATCACTATCCTACAAAGAACTCTAATCACCTTTTATTATTTGTTTACTGGGACGTAACGTATTCGTCTATAATATTTAGTTACCGTGTTTATAAAATATTTCAAGAAAAGTGAAACCATAATCTAGATATATTATCAAAAAGTCTTAAAATATCTTTCTTCTTCTTACCTCTTATTTTCTTTGTAAAATTGGTACAGCATTATTTCCTCTTTCAATCTATTATTCTATCAGCCGTCATCACAGTATTCACAACTTTGGTACATATGTATATTCTCACGCAGTTCATCTAAATCTTCATCGAAGCTCAACTCCTATACTCCAAACTGTACTCTTATATACATTCACTGACACACCATATTTTTTCTATCGTAGTGAAAAAACACTTTGAGTGCTACCTCCCATAATAGTTTGAGAGAACAAGAATAATACGAGTTTAATAGTGTACAAGCTCTGCCTGCGACTTTGTTCGCGTGAGACTGAAAATTATTTAACTAGTTTATAGCCTATGTTACTCGGGTATAATATAGCATTCTCATGATGAAAGAATTTTTGAAATCGGTCCAGTAGTTTTTGAGTTTATTTGTTACAAACTAAAATACAAATCTTTGGTGGTAGGGCTTTTATAACACCACTCATTTTTAGTAACGTGTTTTTTTTATAGTTAAGTTTTAGCGTTATGACCATAATCTTACCTTATCTTAAGTGACGGTACAGCCCAAGTTGGTAAACATGCTAAACCTGTGGACGAACTGCCTGTCAAGTGCAACTGCCGGAACACACCTATAGGTATTTGCTAGTCAGAAAGGTATTAGAAACAGCCCTAGCAACATGCTTAGGCACAGTATGCTTGGTAAACTACGAGAAATCCCTAAGGGACTCACAAAGTGAAAATCATTCGAAAAATATATTAAAATAACAATACAGCGAACAACCATCTATCCCTTATTGCCCGAGTCCAGGCCTTGCTACCACACAACTTCTAGTACTTATATACCTTATTTTTTTTAATCGATGAATACATATACACACAAATACACATCCAATGAATATATTGCAAGAAAAATATAAAAAAATAAAAATATGTACAACTATGTTTGAAATAGGAATACGCAGGAATAGGCAGGAATCCATCGGTCGGGTCGCGTCCGCATAATGACAGACATTATGGCTTTACGTGACCAATATATCAAAGAAACTATGCCGGTCAACCCTGGGTTAGTATAAGTATTCATTTATTTATCTGAAATATATTTTTTATTTATATATATATATATATATATATTTTTTTTTTATATATACTTAAGGTTTAGCGTTATGGTCATAATCTCACCTGATCTTAAGTGACGATACGGTCCAAGTTGGTAGACACTCTAAACCTGTGGAGGAACTTGCTCTCAAGTGCAGCTGCCGGAACACAGCTATTGGTATTTGACGGCAGGTTTTACAACTTGAGGGTGGTAGCTAGCCAGGCGGGCATTTGAAAAAGCGCTACCACCACGTTACGGTTTCCTCATGATGTTTTCCTTCACAGAAAGCTCAAGCTCATTGTAGGTGCTTGGATTCGAACTCACGTCCCTTGACGCGAAGCTGTACACACTACCACTGAGCTATCATCGCTTCAAAAAAAGGAACCTCTCAAAGTGTTGCGTCGCGACTGTCCCTTTGTTCGTGGAAAACTCAAAAACGACTGAACGGATTTCATGTAATTTTTAACAATCGACAGCGTGATTTTTGAGGCAGGATTGGGTGTATAATTTGTTAAGGTTTTGTGTGAATTGCTTGAAATATGGTGATAACTGTTGAGAATGTCTGGAAAAGTCAAGTCGCCTTGGAGCTTTGACGCATAGAGTAGCCGGTCGGGAGTATATATATATGTAACATATAGGCTATTGACTATTGGCTATTGGCTATTGGTAACATATAGTGTATAGGCGGGGCTGGCTCTTGAGTGCAGCTGCTGGAACAAAATTATAAATGTTTTCGATAAAGTATCAACTTGAGGATGATAGCCTTAATAATGTTTTCTTGGTAAGATGTTTTCTTTTAAGTCAGAGATACTCATATACATCTTCATTACGTTAATTATCTTGGTTAATGATTAAATTGTACAACAAAACATAAATGCAGTTATAATATATACTATAAAAAAACGCTTACAGCTTCATTGAAGGGATCACGCGACTTTTGAACTGAGTAGCGTTGAAAAAGATAAAGCCTCTCAAGGTGTTATTGCCCGAAAAACAGCGCAGTAAGTTTCCGCCGCGGTGCGTGCGAATGCATTCCGAGCCCGTGTACATCCTTATCATGTTCCAATAAAAAGGCGAAATGTTCCGTTTTAATGGGCGCCCCTTCCTTCGTCCCTACGGTTGTAATGGCACGTAGGAATGGGATCGGTCGATATGTGTACATTTATCGATACTATTCATTGTTGCTTATAGTATTTTGCTGAAAAATAAAGTCAAATGTACCGGATCTTTATTGTTATTAGTATTATAGTAAAGTGGTACATAAATTAACTTATTAATATTGTTAATGTAAAACGTATTTGGGCTTGAGTACACTATTCTTTTTTTATTATTCTTAATGTATTCTTTTAACTTATTTATATGTTATATAATTTTTCAACAATAAATGTATCACGTACTCAATTTTTCAGTTTAAAAATTATATATATTCTAGATCTTATTATTTGTGACAATATAATTAAAGTATTCCAATCCTATTCTGTATACATTATTCTGTAAATTTATAAGAGAAAACTTTTTACCCAACTTTGCATGCATGTAACGCTCACGAACAATTTTTAGTTTTTATGTAGTTACAATTTCCGTTTCTCAAGTTTATATATATATAGGCATGGGACGATATATAAGGGAGCCTTATAATAAAAATCGATTATTGAAAAGTAGGCAAAGTTAAAAAAACGTTATCGATATATATGATTCTTAAAAAGCATAGTGGCCCCACACTGTTGTCAAATATGTAGCAAAAATTTATGTTTGTGTAGATATGGTTTAATAAAAGCAACTCTATTGGGTGTACATATTTCAGAGTTTGCGTACGTTGTGATCTGAATTATATCCACTTTTATTCGGCGCTTGTGGGATATTTTTTGGCATTTTTCAAATTCCAACAACCTTTAACAGTTTCTCTGTGACTTTGTATTCCAAGTTATAGAAATCAATTCTTATTTCTATAGAACGTGTGAACGGACGCCGTGTCACGAGACATAAGTTCGAATCCACATACAATGAGCTTAAATTTTCGGTGAAAGAAAACATAGCACTGAAATCTCAAGTGAAACCACAGTGGTAGGGCTTTTTCAAATGCCTACCTGCCCAACAACCGCCCATAAGCTGATCATCTCCAGCCAAATACCTATGGGTATATTTTGACAGTTGTACTCGAGAAGTCCCTCAGTTAGGCTTAGCGAATCTATGGTAAATATGCTAGATGGCCCACATTGTCAGTTAACATTAGCTGAGGTTGTAGCCATAACGTTTAACCTTAATTATAAAAAATATATAAGAAAATTGAGCGGAGTAAGAGCCTGCAGTGTGGAAAAAAAAACGTTAGTAGAATCAATTGTGGGTAGATATTAAATATCGGTTATTTCTCGTCGATCTACAAAAAGCAATAAAGGATGTTTCCTACAATGTTCATTGAACATTCTTTCCCTGTTAGTTACCATAGACTATTATATTTTTTTGTATTTTTTTTTTATGAAATCACGATGTATGTGAAGCTTCTTAAATCAATACACTGGGTATAAAACAGAAATACAGCGGGGCATTTGCACGAATAAGTGAGAATATAAATGCTACTCATTCAACTGGTGCGAGCCATGGGCTTCGTTGCTCTACCGAGCGGTACCACTTTTCCCCTACTCCCCATTCAACTGTAATGCGACATGCAACAGATGAAATGAATGATAGAAAGAAACTTTAGAATCCGACCAAGCACACAACCTCCCACTCATCGAAATAAAACTAACCTAAACGGATTTTATCGTGGTTATTTATTAATTGTGATTCCGACGTTTCGAAAGCTTTTCAGCCATCGTGGTCACGAGGCCACTTTCATCACAGCACACGCTTACCAATGGCGTTAATGATCCATTCAAATTTTCCAAGTCTCTCATCAATATCACAAGAACAAAAGAAAGCGTAAACAACAAACTTTTCCCTTAATTAGTCGGTAGACGCTTACGAGGAAAAAACTTGGCCAGCCATTGAAAAGAGCTATTGTGAGCTAAGTTTGGTTGAATGGGAAGTTATTTTCGGGACAATCGGTTACAAGGGAAAGCACTTTCGTTACAGGCGTTACACGTTATTTCACGGTGTGATCTTTCTTACATCAGTAAATTTATAAAATGATGGAAATATAAGTCTGTTCTTGTCAATAAAAGTATAGACGCGCTATCCTCATATTTGGTTGCAAAAAGAGTCACGATAATGCGTACATCCACACTTAATCTTACAAAAAGGAAATATCTGTATGTTTGTAACGAATATACCCAAAAACTAATGGACCGATTTAAAAAATTCTTTCATCAGTAGAATGCTAAATTATCCTTGAGTAACAGAGGCTATATTTATTATTAGAAAAAAGTATGGATCCGTACTAAAATTTCAATAATCTAACACAAGGTGTATATGAACAAAAGTCACCTATCGTTGCGGGTGGGTGACATCTATTACTGATATTGCAGTGAACGGAGAAGTATACAGTATGTTTTTATATTAGACGCGAAAATGAGACATGTATTCATTGCTATGGATCTTCTAGTATAATCAATTCTTTTTGTAACTGAAAAATAATACCAAATTATATTTTATAAAAATATCAGTGAAAATAGTAATAAGTACTGATTAAATATGTGTCCATGACATTTAGAAGTTTTCTTTGCATAGTTTGAACAATATCATATTGCACACGAGGAAATTTTTGTTGTTTTGGAACCTGTAATATTAATCGATACACAATAAATTGCGTTTTCGTGATAAATCATTGTTTTATTCGGTTTGGGTTCGATCGAGACCGAACGTTAAAGATTTCGTAGAATGATACAAATTGCATAATTGTTATTGATATTATATTTTTATTTATATTTTAATATATTTTATTATAATTGAAATGTAATGTTGTGCAACGATAACTCTGTATCAGAATGTACGGTAAACCACGTGTGTGTAATAACTGTGTATTGTTACTTTAATAAGTTGTATTTAATAAATTAATTAAAAAAGCCTTTGATCAGTAAGTTATAAATATTATTATACAATAAAAAAATTTTTTTTTTAAATAATTTGTTATAGTTTTTGGCTCATTCTTAATAATTTTGTCACTAATTCTATCTTTTAACCTTATTCATAGCATACTCCGTTCCATCTTTCTTTGGCAGACAGCTAGTCTATTCTCATATTCTTTTTTCAAAGACTAACTTTGACACCCATATGTTATACATGGGAGAATAGTTGCTTCATAGAGTTTCTCTTTGATGCATATAGCTACTTCTTGATTCTTCATAATTTTTTTACAGCCTCAATACAGTTTCCAAGCGTTTGCTCTTCTCCTTTGAATTTCGTTACTAGAACTATTGTTTAAAGATATTGACTGAGTATATTATTTTTTTTACGTGGGGAAATGTATTTATGCATCCCCTCCCAGTCCGGGGGAATTGAGAGGAGTATGTGGGAATCATTCGGCGCTAACCGCCGGGAATACGCTCTAAAACCCCATGACTGTCTGTCGCCTTCCTGGGGCGACGCGAGTCCCTGCATGCGATCACCGGGTCAAGTATAAATATTAATTTACATATATAAAATAAAATATAAATATATACAGAGCAACGCATCACAGTTAATTTAATAAGCATTTATACTATCCATTATATATACCATAGCTGAGAATACTACTTTGTTTGCATGGAACTAGAAATTTTCTACTAAATTTTACCCGTTTTTGTAACCTTTTTCATTACAGCTTTACTCTTATTAATGGTAGCGTGATGTTAAATAACATAAAGCCTTCATCAGTGATGACTCTATCAAATTCAAAAAGAATTTTAGAAATCCGACTGTTTGTCTGTGTGACTGTTTTTACTTTATACTTTATACTATAGATATAGATTTACATGTACTCCCAGTTTAAATGTAATACGATCTTAAAAATGTCTCGATGAATTTAACATTTCAATGTATTTTCTTTGAAAACCTAACTACACTGAATAAGCACGAAGAACTCTTGAATTCGTTATCACATTATTAACAACGCTTCTATAGCGCATATTTATCGTGCATTGTCGCCACTTTCGTAATAAAGAAACTTAGTAAGGTTCGACATTGAATATACGATTAAAATAATGGATAATAATCTATTATTTAATATGTTATTGACTGAAATCACGTTTTTTATACTTTACCAGTTGTGCCCGCGACTTTGTTCGCGTGGAACTGAAATTTTATTAAATAATTTTCATAAAGAAATGTTACATATCCTATGTTACTCAGGGCTAAAATATCATTCTCATGGTGACAGAATTCATCGAAATGAAACTAATTTAAACGGATTTTATCGCGGTAATTTATTAATTTTAATCCCGACGTTTCGAAAGCTATTCAGCCTTCGTGGTCACGGGGTGGACTGAGGTGTACGTTGCCCAGAAAAGTTAATGTTACAGTGTATCAGATAGAATAGTAGTAGATAGTTCTTGAGTTTATTCGTTACAAACAAATCAACAAAAATACAAATCTTTCCTTTTTTATAATATTACTATAGATAGTATAGATAGTATAGATAGTATAGGTTTAGCGTTATGGCCACAATCTCGTGACTAAGTACGATAATGGTCCAAGGTGGTGGCCATGCTAAGCCTGATGGAAATACTTTTTTTTAACGTGGGGAAATTCATTTACGCCTTCCATCACAGTCTAGGAGGACTGGGAGGGGTACATGGGACTCAGCCGGCGTTAGCCATCGGGAATACTCACTAAAATCCTCGACCATCTGTCGTGTTCCTGGGGCAACGCGGGTTCATGCTTGCAATCATCGCGTCACCTCAGCCTGATGGTAAGACCTGCTTTCAAGTTCAACTTTTTTAATCGTTATATTTTTTTAGATCTAACTTTATGTCTACAATCTGACCTGATGTTAAGTGGCGATGTTACACCTGAGGAGAGACTGGCTCTCAAATGCAACTGCCGGAACACACCTATAGGTATTTGGCGGCATATTTTCAACTTGAGGGTGCTAGCTAGCCAGGCGGGCATTAGAAAAAGTCCTACCACCATACTAAGGTTTTATCCCGATGTTTTCCTTCACAGAAAACTTAAGCTCATTGTAGGTGGATTACAAATATTATCTGAACTGAAAGTACATTATTTATTTTATAGTAATCAAAGTGATTCTGTCGTAAAGTGAGTAGCGAGCTTTATAAAAACATGTGAAAACATTACTCGATCGAATCGGTCTTCAAGCTGATGTATATTTATTACTACGCCATTGTGACTAACGGTTGCACACGCCTGAATACGGAGTTTAGGGACAATTGGCAAGCTTGCTAACGATTCAGATCGTATCCATTATCGGGATTTCAAGATGGATTTTTATAATACCATAACCTTTTTAAAACCGTCGCGAAGATGGATTCTAAAATATGTTTTTGTTGATTAAACGTTTTATAATTTATTTCATTGTTATACTTTCATATCGCAATGTAATGATGCATTGAAGCGATGATGGTAGTGTGTATGGACGCCGCGTTGTTGGACGTGAGTTCGAATCACTGTGGTGAGCCTCATCTTTCGGTGAAGGAAAATAACGTGATGAAACCATTGTATAGTGGTATGCCTTTTTCCAATGCTCGCATGGCTATCACCCTCAACTTGAAAATCTGCCGCCAAATACGTACAGGTGTATTCCGGCAGTTGAACTTGAGAGCCAGTCCATACATTAGGCTTAGCGTATCCACGACATTGGGTCACGTCGTCAATTAACCCACGGTGAGGTGGCCATAACGTTAAGCCTATCAAATATGAAAAAAATCTAAGAGACTTATAGTATGACAATTACGTCATTCATCAAGACATGTGATTATTAAAAGAATGATATTTTTTTGCATTTCATAATAGAAAGTGTGGCTGATAAGTGCTTGAATTTGATGGAATGTACCTCATATTATTTGATGGAACGTACCACATATTATTTGCTGGAATGCACATCAAATCATTCAAATCGAGATGGAAAACTATGCTAATAAATTGTATTAAATATATTTGAGGAAGCATGATGATAGCACTAGTGACAGAGAAATTATGGAATAATGCGGGCATGTTATGAGAAGAGATGAAAGCTTTCTAGAAGAATGTTAAATATGAAGGAGAAGACGACCGAAGAAGATATGGATCAGCCATATGAGGAATTACATGTATATGAAAAGTGTAAATACTGAAATGACAGCTTATAGAACAGAGTGGAAGAAGGAAACATGTTGTGCAGACTCTACCTGGGTGGGATAAGGGTTATGAATGAGAACACTATCTTACAATTGAGTATAAAAGATACAGATATAATTGTGGTCAAAATTTTTTAAATGCATTAAAGTATGATTTGTTATTCATATGACTTTTCACAGAAAGCTCTTCCTTTTATATTTACCTATATATAAAACCTTGGAAAAGTTTGCGGAAGCCTCCTAATCAATACGTGTCAGGTTTTATGTTCAAGAATCTTTACAACTTTTACGACATCGACATGTCGTTATCTTATCAGGTCTTTAGGAGTTTGTTGTTGGAAGATTTTTCATATTGAAGCATGGAAAACTGAAAGTATTTTGTCTGAAAGACTGCAAAATAAGGGCTTAAGATTTACTTTTATAATATAGTTATAAACATCGATTTAATATATGTGTTGGTCTGTCGGGTGATCTTTTGTAACTTAGTAGTGATTGGCTGTCTGTTCCCAAAGAATAGAAAAATAAATCTTAGATCCATGCGAAGAAAGTCGCGAATAAATGCTAGTAGAGTATTGTAGCAAACATTTTATAAATCCCCGGCCAGGCTGTGAATCTGAGAACTACAAATAATAATTCGTTTAAAAAGCTCTAAGTAACACTTTTTTATAAGTTACACTTAAATCTACCAATCTGTTATAGTAGTATTTATATTATATTTGATTTGTTCTGATTTCTTTTAATGAAATTTCCACTAATTTAAGTTGTTAAGCCTAGTTGATTTGAAAATTTGCACAAGTATCAAGAGTTAATAACTTGGAAAATCCAAAAGTGCACGTCTCATAACGCACATTCATCACAAAAAAAAAGTTATTCTTAGTAATATTATACATTATTTCATCGTATATTCTTTCGTGGAGAAAGTTGATATGCTCTTTTTATTGTTTTAATATATTAACTTATATACCCTTTGACCCAGTGCTATTAATTTTTTAATTAAATTGTTACCTTGAATTAGACGGTAATTTTCAATAGGCTATTGTTCGGAATGATACTGATGCGAATGAAAAAAAAAATGGACTCAAAATGTGAAGTTTTTAGGCGTTATCGTAACCACATACATCATCCGCACATACAGACAACACGAGGTCCTCCGAAAATTTTTTTCAAAACGGGTTTTTTATTGTATCCAAAAAAATAGTGTTTTTTTAAAGTTTCTGCTGTTTTAAAAATGTGTACTTATTAATATTTGTCAATTCATATAATACTCAAAGTGCAAAAAAGATCGGATAAAGGCAATTTAAGCCGAGATAATTGCTTGACCTTGAGAGAGTGAGAGTAAAGTACTACTCAAAGGCATCGCGTTTTGAGACGTGCAAAATAATACTGAACGGAATTTACGTGATAATTGAAAATTATCAAAGCCATTTTGCTGACAATAATTATAACATTATTCGGTTCACATAGCACTTTTCTATATGCACTTTGAGATTTGTTCTTAAAACGTGTTAGAAGTAGATAATTGAGATTAAGTGTTAAAACAGAGTTGTATTTTGGGAGAACAAGAATAATACGATTTTATTGTGTACAAGCTGTGCCTGCGACTTCGCTCGCAAGGAACTGAAATTATTTAACAAGTTTATAGCCCATGTTACTATGGGATAGTATAATGGTAAAAGAATTTTTGAAATCGGTCCAGTAGTTTTTAGGTTTCTTAGTTACAAACAAAAATACAAATCTTTCCTCTTTATAATATTAATTTAGATACCTAATAATGTGTATTATTATGATAGTATAAAAAATATTGTTTTTTTTACAAATTAATATATTATAAGAAAAAAAACATGTTAATTTGTATTGTAAAACTGCATTTAACATGAGATATAATAAAAGGCGTTTGTATTTAATCAAGTACATTTACATCATTTTTAAGAATGTCTGTCTTTTTGTTTGTGCACGCATCAAGATAATAGTAGATCATAAGCGTATCCTCGATTAACATTTAGTCTTTGTTTCATTAAAATCGGTTCATTATGTTAAAAGATACTGTAATTTGAATGACGGCGTGAGATTAAACATTGTTTTTTTTTTTTTTTTTTTGTTTATGGTAGATAAGGTTCAGCTTTATTACCACAATCTCACCTGATATTAAGTGACGATGTGACCCTAGATGTTGGGCACGCTAAGCCTAGTGGAGGGACTGACCCTCAAATGCAACTGCTTGAACACATCAATAGGTATTTGATTTGATTACAAACTGAACTATCATCGCTTCCGAACTAACGATTCGAACGAAGAAGCAGGCACTGCCCGTAATTAATATATTCATTAGAATAAACTATGTAAATGCAATTAGATCTACCAGTTTCGCTACTAACTTGTTTATTATTTTGTCAGCCATTGCCAAATTATAAATTCCTCAACTAATACCGTTGGGTTTACGGAAAGGATTCGTATTGTTCGCATCGCCGGCGTAGTACACCTCTCACGGACCCTTGTCAAGATGCTCCATGACACGATTCAGGTACACGGTGTAAAGCACTCATCACAACGCTTTCTTATAACGTTGCTTTAATGTTTTAAAACCATTTACAATATGAGACCTCGAGAATCATTAAAGGATAAGTTTTCGGAATTTGGTATTTTAACTTTGCCCTCCCAATATATTCTAGATAATTTAATGTATGTCCGCAAAAACTTACAAAAGCTAGATTTCATTAAAGACCGCCATAATTTGAATACTGGAAATCGCGATAAACTGGTCACCCCCTATTTTAGACTGCATAAGACAAGTAACAGTTTTTTAGGTAATAGTCTCAGGTTTTATAATAAAGTCCCAAAACACATTACTGAATTGCCGGGCAGTATGTTCAAGAACCATGTCAAACGGCTTTTGATGTCAAAAGGCTGGATCAATATGTGAGCGATTGTGATGTCTGGAATTGACGACCCTCTCTGTACATCCGCTAATAACTACTGTAACATATTACATTATTGTTTACAAGCATAAGAATAAGATTTAAAAAAATAAAATGCAGATCGAGTTTCTTGCCGGTTCTTCTCGATGACTGCGTTACTTTCCGAACCGGTAGTAATTCTTGACGTTCATAAGCGCCTCCTTAGGGCCTAAATTGAATAAAGAGTTTTTCATTTGTTTTGAAACTATAGCTCTGGTAGTATATGAATAAGTCAAGAGCAACTCGGCTAAAATTACAACCCGGTTAACTCGGTTTGATAAAAATAAGCAGACCGATTTCTATCAAAATTAAACAACATAAGTACGGATATTGCATTAATCGACGCAGTTTAGCCTAAATTTAATTTTTGGGTTTAATTAAAAAGTCACAAAAAGGAACTGAAACAGACTTTTGTCGAAACGAAAATTACGTTTATTAAATAATAAAATATTTACTGCCATGCAATTGAAATATCAAAATTAAATGCTACGTAAGTAACTTTCAGCGGTGTAATTTTCGTTTTCTCGCACTGTTTAGTAAAAGAACTTAGTTCAGTTTTTTTGTAGGTTTCAGGCGTTTCATTTTGCAGACTAATTCTGCTTTTGAGAATGATCTTTCTGACGGGACACAGGTGGTGAGAATGCATCAATATTTGTATACTAGCTTGTGCCATTCTGGAGTGTTTCCTTTTATTTCTATCATAATAATGGATATTCTTATCTATTGATGTAGGGGAGATCCACATACTGGTTAATTGTTGTAATTGCCGGTCAAACTGATGTAAATTTTTGTCAGATACGTAGTTCATACGTTTGTATTTGCAAGTTGCAACAATAAAAAACTTCTTGCTATCTTACTCACTACTCTTTACTGTTAGCTTACATTCAACTCTATTCACGGCGCGGATGACGAGCGGATCAAACCGATTTATTCAATATTTGAATCGATTTGCGTCGTTCGATCGTCAAAACGATTAGGACCAAATCTAATCTAAAATCTTTATTCAATTTAGGCCCTAAGAAGGCGCTTATGAATGTCAAAACTACTACCGGTTCGAAAAGTAACGCAGTCATCGAAGTCAATGTCAAGAATCAGATCAGCCAAAACAAACATATAGACGGGCCAAAATAAACGAACATATATATATATATATATATATATATATATATATATAATATATTTTATTTTTATATAAATACCGTATAGTATTTCTTATGTATTTAGTAAAAAGCTGTTATTATGAATTTATAAAGAGCTTGATAGATTTAAGTTTCTCTTAATAGGTTATTAATAGGTAATCATCTTAGGTAATAGGTGTTACTACGAAGTAGCAAAGTACATTATCTATTTGCCGGACAGTATATTCAAGTATCATGTGAAGTGGTTTTGAAGTCAACAGATTATTATAGGGTGGATTAATATATGTACGACGGTGACGTCTGCAACTGACATTCGTCTCTGTGCATCGACTATTCACTTTTATAAATGAATTATTATAAAAAACGTGTGTGTGCAGTTCACACGAAATAGACGTTGAACCATTAAATATTCACTTCGTAATATGTAGGCGCACACACATAACACACGTATAATGCTCGGACCCTGTAAGAAACACTGTGTAACGCCATTTATCTCGTTCTCTCGCACGTTATATTCTATAGATGTATGTGGCTGTCTCTTTTTACAGTCGATTCATTGAGTTTTAAATCACAACGATCCTAAACAAGTTTTCAGTTCAAAAATGTACGTAACTAAAATATATATAAACAAATCGAGCGTCTTTCTAGTTCTTTAAGACGACTGGGCTATTATTTGAACCATATTTGAACCATATTATTTGAATCATAAGCGCCTTGTTAGGGAAAAAATGAAATAAAGTGTTTTATTTGATTTGATTATACTATGAATTTTATTTTAATTCGTTAATTATTACCCTATTTGGTTCTATGTTACATAATTTTGCATATAATTTGGTTACGTATACAACGAGAAGAAGAATAATAATAAATAATATAAAAAATAAAAACATAATCATTTTGACCATTGTTTCTATAAAAAAGTGCACTCTGATAATAACCTAAAATCAATTTAAATATAAGTTCTAACATTCAATTTAAATTTGATGTAAGAAATTGGTTCAGTCACTGTTTTATTATATGTACACGTTCCGTCAGTAAATGTAAATCGCAGCGGTAAACTAGGCGTCGTGTGTACACGCCCTTATGTTCCGCGCAAAATTAATTTTGTTTATGCAGAATTTTATGAGAAATGTTCAGTTGAGAAGCGTGTTAAACTGGGACACTTTTTAATGTAGGATTAATGATATACTCTGCTAAATATACGTGCGTTTGTTTTTCGAGTTTATAGCTTGTACGTAGAAAGCGTTGATAAGCGATATTAAGCTATTAAATATTTTTTAATATAAAATTTAGTACACGTTGTTCTTACCCTTTCGATAGTTAACATTTCCATAGCAGCATGGAAAAGCCATGAACCGTCGTGTGTCGATAAAATAAATATATTATGTTAATTTTACTTTTAACAATAAACACGTTTAGAAGTTACACGATCACTAACGGACGTACGTATTACGTTTATATTAGAAAACTAATTTTCATCCGTCCGCTACACGAGGTATCGTTTATTTTTATTGATTAGAAATAATGTATACATAAGTAATACTAAAAAAATTACAGAAGGTCAATGGAATCTAAGAATTCCCTAAAGCCGTCATCTACGAAAAATTCCGAACCGAATGGTCATAATTCTACCCGATGAATTTAGTAGAATTGACACAATTGATCATCTGTAGCACTGTATTTTCTTTATAAATATATAAGTATTAATGAATTAGTGTGGAATAATATGTACCAAATAAATGTATATAATGAAACGGAGGTTAGATCTATAAACTGCCATGTAACTCGGCAGAAGTAGTGATGTTATAATCTTATGTAATATATTACGAATTAACACTTTTCCTATTATATTCCCATTGTAAATAATATGAAATGAAATAATAGCGGTCATAGATAAATAGATAGACAGATCATAGCGGATAGATTACAAATACATCACGCTGGTCATCATTGGTAAGTCCAGTTACAAACCCTTCGGTAGTAAGATATATATTGGCTCAGAAATGTGACACCAAAATGGATTTATTGTGCCTGAATCATTTGTGCATGGAATTACGCCAAAACCTCCGTCAGTATTGTTTATCGCCTGGAGAGAGGTGGTTGTCATCGAAATTGATATATACCCTTTTGTAGGTATAAGTATGTGTAGAGTAGGCTGTGGTTCTTTGATAGAATCTTAACTTTTTTTTGGCTTCAATTTAAATTTAAAAAATTTATGTAATTTTTTTAATTACAAAATTTTTTGTATTTTTTATAATTATGTTATTTTTTTTAATTATAATTCGCTGCTGTTTTTGGACTGGACTGTATTTAACATCAGGTACAGTGCAGTCACTTTGCCGGTCTAACACCAAAAGACGATCCTATAACTCTGGCTAGAAAATCTTTTACAAAATTCTTTTTCTGATATTCGTTGAGCGATTCCCAATGTTAACGTGGGCGAACATTATAATCCGAAAGTTGATATATATAAAAATATGCTTTTCAACCTTAGAGAAAATAAGTAAACTATATGGCATACTATAGTATAGCATATCATATCATCGCTTTGTATGTATAATGCTTATAGTAAGTGTAATATATATAGGCTGCTATGGTTTTAAAAGGGGCTGACTGTGTAACTCTTGTTAAGGCTTAGCATTCGGCAGCCGTTCCTCGGATTTGGCGACTGCGTTTAGTCAGCCGTTTGGTCGTATTGTGTCAGCTCGAATAAAGTGGGAATTTACAGATGTCTGGATTGAAATTGCTATGAACGTCTTATTATTTTTATAAATTCTATTACGTAACTAAGTGATTTTGAAGCGGTGATGGCTTCGTTGGTAGTGTGCACGGAGGCTGCGTACAGGGGTGTGAGTTCGAATTCACCTACAATGAGCCTGAGCTTTCGGTGAAGGTAAACATCGTGAGAAAACTTTAGTTTGGTGGTAGGGCTTTTTCTTATGCCCAACTGGCTAGCTAACATCCTCAAGTTGAAAATCTGCTATCAAATAACTATAGGTGTGTTTCGGCAGTTGTACTCGAGAGCCAGTTCCTCCTCTATGCTTAGCGTGTCTACCATCTCGGGCCACATCGTGACTTAACATCAGGTCACATTATGACCATACACCATACGCTGTAATAAGACAAAATTTTAGATATTTTTTGGCAGCACGGCACAGTGACTACACAGTGTCTGATAGTGACCACAGTATGATTCACATATAGAGACGACCTCTCAAAGTAACTCAGCAAAGGTGGTAGCTATAAGTTAAGGTAACCTAAGATTGACTTATCACCATATATATGGTGGTCACGACCCAGTTGGGTACATATCTACCTCGCTACTTTGCTGGTTGTATAATGGCTGATATCTATTGATAGAAGTCTCGATTCAGCCGATATGCTTGAGAAAAGATGTAAAAGGTGAATCAATTGTGTGATGCCTAAATGAATTTTTACGAGTTTGCGCATTGGTTTGTGCACGTTTTTGTACATTTGTGAAGCCCTTCGTGATACAGTATTGTCTGTATACATAGATAAAAGCTAAGTGCGGATGTTGTCATGAAATAAAACATCTAAAACAATATACCGGAAGACATTCGTAATTACTCAAACTTATCTCCTAATAAGTTCCGCAAAATAAGTAACATGCAAACTCTTTTAAAATACTTTTAGATTTTTTTTTTTTTTTTTTTATACTTAAGGTTTACCGTTATGGCTGTAATCTCACCTGATCTTAAGTGACGATACGGCCCAAGTTGGTAGACACGCTAAACCTGTGGAGGAACTGGCTCTCAAGTGCTGCTGCCGGAACACACCTATTGGTATTTGGCGGCAGGTTCACAACTAGAGGGTGGTAGCTAGCCAGGCGGGCATTAGAAAAAGCCCTACCACCATGCTATGGTTTCCTCACGATGTTTTCCTTCACCGAAAGCTCAAGATCATTGTAGGTGCTTGGGTTCGAACCCACGTCCCTTGACGCGAAGTCGTGCACACTACCACTGAGAGAATAAGAGATTATCAATATAAATATATTTATAACTATTTAAATAAATATATATATATATATATATATATATATATATATATAACTTTAAATACAATTACGATTACTTAATGAGTTATGTATCTTGCATCTCCAAGCTGCAGTTTGCCATTTAACTTGGTTCCAAACTTGACAGTCTCGTTATCCTATTTTGCGCATATTATGGTGTCGTTCGACATTAAATATTTTATGTGATATTATTTTTTAGTATATTATATGTCTATATAGTTGATGTTACACTACTCATACCACAAAACGGGTGAGGTAGTACTCTATTCTCGACACGTTAAGATCAAGCAATTTTTTGCCCTTAAACTGTCTCTATCACAACCAATTTGCATTTATACGTTAATACGAGTAGATGTATTTCAAGAAAAGATTTCAAATAATTTAACTCATATTTTGTTAAATACAATTTTGTTTAACAAACTTGATAATAAGACTGTTTAAAAAAATGTACACGGATGTCCGGATTTTTTTAATACGAGGTGGTCACGATAACTTCCGAAAAAAATTGACGTATCGAGATCGGGTTTCGTTTATTATCTTTAGAATAACATCAACTAATTAACATTTCATATCAATAACACATAGTGCACGCACTTTAATAATATTATACATTACAATAATTTTTACATTTATCACATTTTAAATTTACAAATTATGGTTAGTATAACTTTTTTTTCTGAAATTATACAGCCGAGTCGTACTTGATTTCATAATCAAGAGGTTAGCGCTCGAATATGTTAGAGATTCTGCAGGTAAAACTATCTACGGAGTTTTTGTGGCAAGGAATATATCGTACTTGCTCAAAATTTTGAAATTCTCACTTTCGAAAGTTCTTATAATAGCCCCCCACGTAACGAATTCAGGCCACATGGCAATACAGTTAATTGAAACTGAGCTAGCTCCCTGAAGCAACAAGTGCGTAAATTAACCTCGCCTAGACATGGTAAGTCGTCTTCAAGTTGACGAGAGCCGACATGCATTGTGCATACCGTTTACTAACTTTATCCGGCTCGAAGGACCAATTAGATGTTTGGCTTCGTAACTATGCTACGTATTACATGTTTGACGATATATGATACAATCTCGCTTAGATAATGCATGTATCGGTTAATGCATTAGAAATGTAATAATAGCAAATGTATTCTAATTATGGGAATGCGTTAGTTTGTTTTTTTTATTTTATACACCTTAACTACTCTAGGGTTACTAGGGGTTCAGAAAAGGAAGCAGTTCAACATTTATTTCACCTTTCTTTTCTTTTAGGTTTTTAATAATACATAAAAAAAAATATTAAGAAGCTATAAATAGCACTTAAGCTGCAGCCTCCCAGCATACTCATATATTTTTATTTGTTCATGACCTATTAATCTTTGTTTTAATAATTTACTATTTAAAGTCAATATGACGTATATGGAAAAAATCAGAAAGTTGAGCTTATGGATATGTAACTAGTGCCTTATACACGTAACCGGGATAAAAAATGTAAAAGATTACAGCGTACGAAATGCGTTTGGGGCCGCGGTTACGAGCATAACTACACAGTTATCTTATAAACAAAACTATCAAGGATGTTTTATTTACCCGTTCAACCTCAAGAAAATTATCGTAAGTCACATCGAAGTTTGTTTACATAATATTTAATATAATAAAGTGAATATTTATTGATTAACTTGAAGAGATAATAACATTCCCATAGATAATCTTATGTTGTATGAGCTAAACAAATATAAGTTATTCCATAATATCAGTATTGTGGAGGATCGAAGATAATATTTCATATAAATTGTAAATTATGATCAGTGATGTTTGACTCCAATAAAGGAGTTTAAGTGAAATTGTATTTACTTTCTCACTCAATTATTCATGATTTGTTACCGAGGACTGATATAAATAATAACGATCGTGATAATATTTTAACAAAATCTATGCAGTAGTTTTAGTGTATTGCGGGTACAAAATTTGGGGACAATATAACGCTGAGGCAAAAAATTAAATACCTCTAAATGGCAGATCCTGGGAGTCTATTTCAAAATGCATGGGGTCCACGCCAGCGAAAACAAAATTTAAGAGTCCGTAAGCTACAAATGGGAATCGACAATAGTGAATTCCGTTAAGGTAAGTCGTGAGGAAAATGTTAAGTTTCTGCAAATAGAATAAAACAAAAACACATGATAGTGCGTTTGTTTTGTTTTGTAGCGGTGATAGTTCAGTGGTAGTGTGCACAATTTTGCGTCAAGGGATGTGTGTTCAACCTCAACCACCTACAATGAGCTTGAGCTTTCGGTGAAGGAAAACATCGTGGGAAACCAAAGCTGGCCGCTTCTGATGTCCGCCTGGCTAGCTACCACCCTCAAGATGAAAGTCTGTCGCCAAATACCAATAGGTGTATTCCGGCAGTCGCAGAGCCAGTTCCTCCACAGGTTTAGCACGTCTACCAACTTGGGCCGTATCGTCACTTAAGATCAGGTGAGATTATGGCCATTACGCCAAACCTTAACTATAAAGAAAAAAATCTACTTATATAATAAATTTTAATAATAAACATATAACAAAAACATTACTAAAAGGTAAGGGTTTATGGAACTTGATGAAGATATGGAGGTTGATTCAAAGTTTTATCTTTTTCAGATAATATCAAAACAACAGTTTAATTATATGAACCTATAAAAATTCTTAAAAAAAATAATAGTAATAACCTAGTACAGTAAACATTTGTCTACGAGACCAAAAGGTTACTTTGCTCTAAATTGACCACAAAGTATACTTCGACGATAATTAAAAATTAATACAGTAATTAAAACATACTAAGCCTATATAAATCATATATAGAGTAAATTAAGTGTCAGACCAATAAATACACAACACACTCATTCATACACACACGATCCCATACATACACTCATAGACATGCACACGCAACATCTCAAACACGCGAAAAGTGCGCTAAATTAAATTAAGCATTTATGTACTATATAAAAATAATATTTTAGAGTAAGGAATTATGTACATTGGGAAGGCACTGGCACCTGAGATACAGGTTAAAAACCTAGTTCAGATGACAGGGTTTAACTTTATGTTGTAGTAAAAATATTTTTTGGAAAATAAATTATTAGTATCATTACTATTATTAATATTATTATTGGATTACCACAAGGTTTTATAACTACTGTTGTAAGACTGGTGCAGCTGACAGTCGTATATCGAGATAGATATTGTTTCCAGCAGGTTCTGGCACCCAATTAGCTCATTCGATGGCGTCGTATATACCTAATATTAACACTGCAATTCGGTACAACTTGTTCAGCTGAATTAACATCGATTGCAAATGTGGTATTCTGTAATTTATAATTCTAAATGAAATCCTAGTAATCATTACAATAGATGCATGAAGAGGGAAACGTGTGTGCGTGTGTACCTAAAAAGTGTCTGTAGTGAAGCTTCTTGTACACTTGAAACTCTGATCCGCAACCTTTAGTGTGACGTTCGACTACTCACTCGTGCGGTTTTAAGCAGACACATCGTTCTTTCCCCATTGGACCGGGTGGAATTTTGTAAGTGATTTTAAACTATCTTCCCGATGAGCTAGATACTTCAAATCTGGACCTTAGCTCAAAAGTGATTGACGATATATGAAAATGTGAAAAAAGAAGAAGAAAAACGAAAAGGACATAATAAAGATATGACAGATGAACAGAATATATCAAAATTTTATTCATATAACAATTCTAAATAGCAGAAAATAATAATAATAATAATAAATAACGTACCACGTTATTATAACGTATTAATAACATGGTAGATTTTTCATATTTATACTTTACTAGCTTTTACGCACGGCTTCGTTCGCGTTAGTATCGATTTTGTCAAACAAATCGGATGAAGTAACACAAACTTTCATACAAAGTTTTTCCCTCTCATTACCCCACTTCCAAAAGTTTTTCGAGTAAAAAGAAGCCTAGGTTCCATCTATCTCTATACCAAAATTCATCAAAATTGATTCAGTGGTTTAGGCGTGAAAGCGTAACATACAAACTCACTTTCGAATTTATAATATTATAGCATATAGTTAGTATATTAGAATATAGTAAATACAATAGTATATAGTAAGGATAGGTTCAGCGTTATGGCTACAATTTCACCTGATGTTAAATAACAATATAGTCCAAGATGACAATATGCTAAGGGCTCATTTTCACTGGTCGTTAAGTTAGTCGTTATACCGTATGCCGGGAGTCCTTGAGTACAGGATATCGACTAATTAAAGTAATCCACCTACATATGGCATTCCCCGCACACGACCTAACATCTAATGAAATTTATCAATTAATGTAAAAACGCGTGATGCGTGTACTCGGCTTACTCTATTACTCTTGTATAATGTCTACTCAGTCCCATTCTTTCAAAAGAAATGGGCGTTGAAGAATATCTATCAAACAAAGCAAAGGCTCAATATATTAATGAAAATGGTTATCGCATGCGGTTCCTATGGCATGCGTGCATAATGACCAAAGAAAATGAGCACTAAATCGTCTCTCTGTCCCGTTATATTTGTCCCTACGAGAGATTTGGATGAATTTTGACTCGGTGATTACTGTTAAATAGGCGGACATAAGAATAGTCTTTATCACATAAAATCTAAGGGTTCAATCAAACCCATTGCATTCACCAACCGTTTAAACTGTTAGGCTTAAACTCATAGCATTCACCAACCGCCTAAACTTAGGATCAAACCCATAGCAGTCACCAAACGCTTAAACTGTTAGGCTAACAGTGGAAAAAAGTTAAAAGACCGTTTTAGTTATTTCCCGAGTTTTATTAGTTTTCGACCGATTATAGAAAACCAAAAGAAGGTTCATAGATCGACGTAAGACATAAATAAATTTGTAAAAGTTCCCTTGGTTTGGCAAAACAGTGGTAAATTAATGTGAAATTCGCAATTACTTGAAAAGTTGGAACTCGACGCGGTTGGGCGAGCCAACTAACTGCGCGACGAGGGGATTACGGGGCCCAAACTATGCTATGTTAACAATTTAACTAAAAGTACAAAACTATTAGCTTCTTAATGGAATACATTTTATGTTTTAAAACTTTAGTATTCATTGAAATAAAACTATTAAGATAAAACGAATTTTATCGCGGTTATTTATTAATTTTGATCCCGACGTTTCGGAAGCTTTTCAGTCTCCGTGTTCACGGAGTGGACTCTGGCTGAAGTTTTAGTTTTTACTTTAGTTTAGTTTTATTTCGATGAGTAACAACCTTAGTATTCTTCAAACTATTTATTTAAAAGTAGCTTTTACTCGCGCCTTTGCTTACGATGATCTAAAAATTGTTAATCTAAAGTTAGTTTACTCTCCTACAGGAATAACATCATCTGGAGCGATGATTGCCTAGTTGGTAGTATATATAGACGTCAAGAGTCGTGAGTTTGAATCTACCTGCAATGAGCTTAAGCTTTTGGTAACCAAAACCATCATGATGAAACCATAGCATGACGGTAGGTCTTTTTCTGAAGCCCTCCCGGCTAGCTACCATCCTCAAGTTGAAAATCTGTCAACAAGTACCTGACAACAAGTATCAGGTGAGATTATGGCTGTCAATTTAAAAGCTTGTTATTTTTTAGTTCAACGCCATCTGTTGACGACGATGATAATCTACACAATAAGAAAAGTCTAAGAAAAACACACGTCATTTACAGGAGCGGCAAGTTTATAGATTTTTTAATGGTATAAAATCCGTTTCGTCCTTGGAAACATATACATATGGTTATATTTAAAAATAGAACCTTCTCGATTATGTTTTGTTTTCATACTAGTTATATTTAAAAATGGAAACTTTTCGATTGTGTTTTGTTTTCATATAAATAAAAGTTCATTATCATTTTCCGATTTTATTTGTTTTCGTTGGTCGATTATTTTGGTGTTTATGTAATGTATTTTTTTATACTTATTTTATTTTTTATCGATAGCTAAGACATTTTTCACCTCACGGACCGAAGCCATTTTAATGCTCGTGAAACGCAGAAAGTTGCAGGAATGCTGCAAATGGGAATAAATCAAATCACAGGTATCTCGGAGTTTTGGTGTCAAAAGGGAGCGTGATTTGTCTCCTTAGGCAGCGTTACGTTAATACAGGGAATCGGTTCCCAGAACGCGGAAAGGTAACAACTGCTCGAACGAGCCGATACGTACAACTGACGCAAGAAGTATGCTCTTGTTAACCGCCCGGAAGATAAATTTTAATATACAATTCTCAAGCAGTATTGTCGTTAGTCCTCAAAGCCGCTAGTTGTTATTTGTTATATGTCAGTAAACAGGATCAGTGAGCACATCCCGCGTTGTCGTGCTTAGTGAGTCAAATGTGTCGTGTCTCTTACTCACTCTTGCCGCCTTTGAGACATGCGACCGTATATAGATAGACAACTTCAACTCGAACTACTGACATCTGTCGTCGATCTGATTAATCGACTAAGGTATCCCAAACGCTAACAGACGGCGATATTAGTACGTAATCAGGCTTACTAATTTATTTCTCTGACATATTTTAGTCATGGCCATAATCTCATCTGATCTTCAGTGACGATATGGTCCATGTTGGCAGACACGCTAAACCTGATGAGTGTCTGGCGCTCAAGTGTAACTGCCGGAACACACCTATTGGTATTTGGCGGCAGATTTTCAACTTGAGGATGGTAGCTAGCCAGGCGGGCATTAGAAAAAGCCTTACTATCATGCTATGATTTCCTTACGATATTTTCCTTCACCGAAAGATCAAGATCATTGTAGGTGCATTCGAACTCGCGCCCTTTGACGCGGAATCCGTACACACTACCGCTGAGCTATCATGGCTTCACACATTCATGAAAGTCAAGTAGTAGTTAAATAGATAATTGAATTAATAATAATGTCAGGATGAGATATGAACTTCTTAGCAAACCAAGGATTCACCGTGGGGTTGCCGGGGACATCGTGAAACCTAATCATTGTAGCAGAGAAAATATAACACGAGAGACACACACTATTTTCATATATGTATTTAAGTCATACTTAGGCTTACCATACGTCCCGGTTTGACCGGGATAGTCCCGGTTTGAAATCCCTGTCCCGGCGTCCAGGTCAAAATTTTGATTGCATTTCAAATATGAAAAACACAAATTAAGCGAAAAGCAAAATGAAAATGAGCCTCTTTCTCTTCTGCGTCCCGGTTTGGCTCTTCGTAATTATGGTAAGCCTAGTCATACTTCAATGTTTAGTTCATTTTTTATTATATGTTCTTGGTTAATTCATTTTTTCTTCTTATATTTGCTTCTATTATGTATGTTTGCACTAAGTATAATACCTATTATTTTTCATAACAAAACCACTGGTTAGCTGGAAGGCAATGCCGCATTGCATTAAGCTCGCTAATCTACAAACTAAAAGTGCAATACAGCGTTCATTCATTTATTCATGAAGCTAATATATCTATACTGTCATATCATTACAATGTCGTCTCTCTCTTAAGAGTGAAAGACATAAATAAAAGTCGTGATCGAATAACATTACGCGTCAATGTTTAGAACTTCGGTAACAGTCCAGCGGAGGTCGGCAAGACCGCACTTAAATACCGGAAACCGGAAGAAAGTTAACCGGAAAGATAAAAAACATTTCTTTAAAGCAAGCCCCAGCCCGGCCCTCGAACCCGCCACCGTAAATGCGCGGCCTTCACTTTTGTCGTATCGTAGTAATTAATCTTGTTTGAGAAATGGGCTACTGGATGCAGGTCGATACTTTGATAAATAGATTTTTGCTTCTTACCAACTCGTTCGGATGGATTCGTTGTGCGGTTGAATATGCTTCACTAGATGCGGCATCTTTTAAACATTATTATATAATGGTATAGCGCTTTGACCGTGAATTGATATTTAGGTGACGGTGTAGCCCAAAATATTGGACGCGCTAGCCCTATTTGACGTTCTGCCTCCCAAATGCAGCTACCGGCACACGCCTGTAGGTATTTTGTGACAGGTTTTCAACATTGTATTATTGAAAACATATTACATGTTATGCAAAGTTATATCACAAACAGTTTATAGGTCATCATGGCGTCTTCACATAATGACCAATTAGTCTAAAAGAGTATTAATTTTCTGCAAATAGACTTCTCTGTGTCTTGAGCATAACATATTTTTTATAATTTATGGGTTTAGCATTATGATCACAATATCACGATTTCGTCTAAGATGGTGCATACGTTAAGCCTAGTTGAGGAAGTGCCCCTCAAATGCAATTGCTGGAAGACAGCATTGGTTGGGCTTTTCTAATGCCCGCCTGGCTAGCTACCACCCTCAAGTTGAATATCTGGCGTCAAATACCAATAGGTATGTTCCAGCAGTTGCATTAGAGAACAAGTTCCTTCACAGGTTCAGCAAGTCTATTCAACTTAGGCCGTATCTTTACTTGAGATCAGTTCAGATTATAGTCATAACGCTATACCTTAAGAATAAAAAAGAAGGTATTTGGCAATAGTGTTTCAACTTGAAGTTGGGAGCTTGCCAGGGTAATATCAAAAATATCATACCACTCTGCAATTCATTTTAAAACACAATAACACGCTATTTAATAATCGATAAATTATATTCAAACTACAGTTACTTTTATTTCTTTTAAATCTTGCGTAGAAAAGTGACTGCACTGGACCTGATGTTAAATACAGTACAATCCAAATCAGCGTTGACTGATAATGTGCAGAATTCACTGCCACTCACTGCTGTGATACTAGCTTTTTTATACTTATGATTTAGCGTTATGGCCATAATCTCACCTGAACTTAAGTGACGATACGGCCCAAGTTGGTAGACACGCTAAACCTGTGGAGGTACTGACTCTCAAGTGCAGCTGCCGGAACACACCTATCGGTATTTGGCGGCAGGTTTATAACTTGAGGGTGGTAGCTACCCAGGCGGGCATTTGAAAAAGTCCTACCATCATGCTATGGTTTCTTCACGATGTTTTCCTTCACCGAAAGCTCAAGCTCATTGTAGGTGCTTGGATTTGACTCACGTCCCTTGACGCGAAGTCGTACACACTACCACTGAGCTATCATCGCTTCAAAGGTACTGCTTAGGTACCTCTCCACTCCTCTCTTGAAGGACCCAATATCATTAAAAAGGAAGGAACACACTGACAGGAAGACGGACCCACGATTTCACGGTGCGAGAAGAGTAAGAAGAGTTGGCAAACTTTTGTTATTATAATAAGTTTATTTTAATATTGTCTTATCTAGATTTATAAAAGCGTAGTGTGAAATCACATCTTTGTGTTTCCCGATTACTACTCCACTAGGTATGCGGAACGCGAGCGGCGAAAAAAGAGTAGCGGCCAATTTCCTTGAATGATTACAGTTATTTTCATCGGATATAAATATGTGGCGGATATTGAAGCCCTTTGACAGCACATTTATACATTACCGAATCGAGAATCACATTTATTTCAGACTATTTATTATTAGGCATCTGTTAAAAGTGTGTTGTTAATAAAATTTGTGTTATTTTGTGTGATTTTTTGTGTTGTTAATTTGTGTGAGTTAATAAAATTCACTAAATAAAAAAAAAAACTTGTAAAATAATGGTTACTAAAATTCGTTATCTACTGCATTTTCCTTTCATTTTCGAATAAACCGACGATGGCTCAGTTGGTAGTGCGTACATTCGGAGTCAATAGACGCGAGTTCGAATCACTGCAGTAAGACTGAGGTTTCGGTGAAGGAAAACGCTGTGATAAATTCATAGCATGGTGATACGGCTTTTTCTCATGTCCCGCCTGGCTATCTACCAACTTCAGGTTAAAAATCTGCCACCAAATACTTATAGATGTGTTCCGGCAGTTTTACTTGAGTGTTAGTCTCTCCACAAGGATGAGCACCTCCACCAGCTTAGACCTCATCAAGTGAGACTGTTGTCATGACGCTAAACTACAAAAAAAAATTAGTTATACAAAGCCCTTTCATTATCAAGTTATAGTCTTTCGTATTCCTTCCACAATGTAGACATCCACTAAGTACAGATTTCACGATTGCGAGCCGTTGAAGGGAAAAAACGGGAACGAACCCGCGGCCACCAGCTAGTATATATACATAGTGACACGAAGCGACTTATAAGCTTATGTAGATATCAGTGATTATTGAATTCATACGAGCCGGGAGATATACAATACCGACTGATTAAAATTTAATCAAAATTCAAGCTCACAATGGCTTTGCCTGGTTTCGTATGCCTTTTGTCATTGGTGCACGATAATATTCTAATTTGACATGTATTTTATAATAAATGTGACATTACGGAACGCGTCACCCTATTGTTATTGTGAAGTCAATAATTGAATCGTAATGCGGCACGGTTTCATTTATGTTCGCCAATTTGTCGAAATTCGATTCCCGCCTATATATAATGAAATTTGCCGCCCAAATCATGAAATTTGCCCTTTAAAAAGTGGTCCGAATTGGACACGAAATATACACTATTAGTCGTCAGCGGTATAAAAGTGATTATTTGATCAGTTTGATCGGATGAACTGCTCTGAAAGATAAAAATATTCACGCAACAAATATGCAAAATTTCAAAGTATTATAGCAATTAGTTGTTAGCATTTGGTATAATAGTTATGTTCAAGGTTAGACCTGTTCGTTATCACCTCAAATTCAAAATTAAGTGACCTGAAAATAAAAATAGATGTCATTGGTTAATATTTCTGGATAATTTACCGCTAGACTGAGTGGAAATTCATCCGTATTTATCAATCTATAATTGAACAAGTTTTGTGTAAGAGTGGGAAATTAAACTTTTTTTTAAATTACTGAGGTAAAACTTTCTTAGACGCACTTTGTGTTTTTTCGTTTACAGTGATCGAAGGTCACGTTTGTTTCGGTGATGCTGAATTGTGTAGTTTCAGTCAGCATCGGCCACCTTTTTAGGTTTTTTTTATCGTGTCAGCCTGTTAGCTTCTTAACAGCGGTATCGAAACGTAATAAACACTTAAACGTAACACTAGCAAGTGTTACAAACATTTGAAGCGATAATGGCTTAATAATGTACAGATGCCGCAGCAATAGACGTGAGTTTGTATCCCTACAATAAACCTGAGTTAACAGTGACGGTTAACATCATGATGGTAGGGCTTTTTTCTAATGCCCTCCTGGTTAGCTATTGCCTTCAAGTTGAAAGCCTACTCCCAAATATCTATAGGTGTATACTGGTAGTTGCACTTTAGAGCCAGTCCCTTCACGCGTGTCCACCATTGTCACTTAACTTCAAGTGAGATTGTGGGCAAAACGCTAAACCAATAAATAATTTAAAAAACTTGTCTTAAACTTCTCTCGGTAAAGAGCTTAAGAGCTTAATGCTTGTAGTGTGTTGTTAGAACAACATTTTTCAATACAAAGGTACGGAATTTCCATTCAGTCTCAGTTAATTCATTTATAGAACATTGAAGCAAATCAAAGCAATTTTATAGTAAAGTTTTAGCGCAATAGGCATAATCTTACTTGATTTTAAGTGACGATACGGTTCAAGTTGGTAGTCACCCTAAACCTGTGGAGGAAATGGCTCTCTAGTGAAACTGCCGGAACACACCTATTGGTATTTTGGCGGTAGATTTTTAATTTGAGAGCGGTAGCTAGCCAGATGGGCATTCAAAAATGCTCTACCACCATGCAATAGTTTCCTCACGAAGTATCCCTTCACCAAAAGCTCAAGCTCATTATAGGTGGATTTGAACTCACGTCCTTTAACGCGGAGTCCGTACACACTACCACTGAGCTATCATCGCTTCGAAATTTCGTAACATTAATACATCCAGTATTTCATAGATAAAATAAGTCAATGGTTCAAATTTAATTAACTCGCTTTCAAATTTCACGGTACCTTTGACTTTCGCGAAATGTATTTATATAATTTTGAGAAATATTGCGTTAATTAAATAACTTCACTTTTAATGCAGACACAACATTTTACTATCACCTTTTCTTCTATTGGTATAATGTAAAGAACCCTTTTTTTTAAACTAATCTGTTAATGTAGTGGTCTCGAGGCACCACCCGAAGTTTTTTGGGCTCGAGTCCCGAATAAAACAAATATTTGTGGAGATACGCAAAGAATTGTTCTGAGTTTTGTGTTTACTTTGTGTAAAAAAATTGCGTGTAGGTTGGTTTAGTTGAATTACTCAGATAGTATGCAATAACCCTTACAGCTCCAATACCCCTCACAAACCTATATAGGTCTTATCGCGTCCGAAGTGCCGCCAAATATGCGACTATATACATACCCAGACATATATATTCCCACTTGACTAACTTCACACTTCTTCCAATCTCTAATGAGATAATTAAACAAATCTACACTAGACTGTCTTAACAAAACACCATCGTTAATAAGGCACACGTTAGAACGTTAAAACGGCCCGGAGCGTTATTTGAACAAGCAACTTTCGGCATTGTAAACAACTAAAATAATACTGATACGACCACGGTTAGCTCTGTTATCATATACTATATGTGCCCGCGACTTCATTCTCGTGAATCAAGAAATACTTGATAACTTTTATTCGTTTTTGTAACTTTTTAAAATGTTCGCTTTTGCACGCGTCATTAGCGCAGAGTTGAGGTGGGTACTTTCAAACTTAAAATGTCTCTATTATCACATATTGCACTTGTAAAATAAGATATACACAAACATATCATAAACAAACCCTATTTTAACACTGGTGGTATTTTTGATGCCATTTTTGTTATTTTAACTAGTTAAAAAACTGTTTAATAAAGTTCTGTCTTGGACGTCCGTGAGTGTGTATGTGCGGATCCTGTGTGTTATCATGATAACGACCGAAATACTATACTAATCGAGTCTATTTTTTCCTTATGCTTTAGTATAATTAGGAATAGAACCCTATTACTCGGTGTGATTCGATGTGGTTTAATTGTTATTAAATAAATATTAAATGAGATTATGAGGCGTGCATTTTGGATTTTCCAAACTTTTTTATAAACGCTCCCGATACTTGTAATTTGGACTATAGGTCTGAACGGGATGACAATGGATTAAAATGTGAATATATTGATTTGTTTATTTTTCGATAAATGTTTTATTATTGATTTATAACTAACTTCTCGGTCATCTATACACTTGAATATATCTCAAATCTAACAGATGAGCAGACCAAAAAAAAGCATTTGCATGGTGGTAGGGCTTTTTCTGATGCCCGACTGGCTAGCTACCACCCTCAAGTTGAAAATCTGCCGGCAAATACCAATAAGTGTGTTCCGGCAGTTGCACTTGAGAGCCAGTTCCTTCACAGGCTTAGCGTGTCTACCACTTTGGGCCGTATTGTCACTTAAGATCAGGTGAGATTATGGCCAAAACGCGATACCTTACCTACAAAAAAAAAAAAAAAACTTTTATTTTCTTCTTTTTAGCCGGTAATATAAACGTTGTAAATAATTATTATTTTTATAATTATTTTATACAACTTTACTCTGATTGGTGGTAGTGTGACGTTAAGTAGCCTAAAGTCTTTCTCAATTATTGCTGTGTAAAATATAAAACGATTTTTTCATGTCCGATTGGTACGTTCTAAGAGTAGCGCGTTCAAACAAACAAACCTGTTTGTTTTGTAATATCAATATAAATTTAACACGAATATTACTCGATATACGGTCCATGAGACTAGTCGTAAAGGTTTTGTTATGTTTGAAACATAAACCCAAAATCGGCCAAACCGTTCTATACGAGGCTAATAATATTAAAGTTTTGTTTTAAGGGTAGTGAAATTACAAAATATTATATTGTAGTTTGAGTAATTTGTATAGTGGTTAATTTATGCTTACGTTTTACAATTGTCCGTCAGTTTTATAATAAAATCTTGCTTAAAGTGCGTATTTTAAAGTGGCTCAAAACAAGTGTAATATATAAATAAAACTGATAAATAAATTTGAAAGTATACATACAATTTATGTTACTAACTTATATACAAGTGTGTAAAGTACATAAAAACTCGTGTCAGGATGCTTGTCCGCGAAAAGTGTGAAATTCCTTATCTGAACTTAATGAAATTTTGCACACATAGTTTATAGGATTCGGGTTATGGTCACAATTTCAACTAATGTTAAGTGACGCTGTGGCCCAAGATAGTAGACACGATATGCTTAGTAGGCTGACTGGCTCTCAAGTGCAACTACCGGAACACTCTTATAGATATTTGCCGGAAAATTTTTTAACTTGAGGGTGGCACCTTGCCAGACGGGAATTACGCAAAGCCCTACCACAATGATAAGGTTTTATTAAGATGTTTTGCTTTATAGAAAACTCAAGCTCATTGCGAGGATTCTAACTCCCTATGTGCAATTTGAAATCAACATGGAGTTGCAATTACTTGTCTGAAACTAATACTGAAATGCTCGTGTAACTCTACTATCATATATTTTTAAAGCACCCTAGGTTCGATCCTTCGGATGGGAGTCCTCGAGTGACTCTGCTCGCCTGATACAGTGACACTCTACATCACTGAGAGTACATCATCACACCGCATACCATCCATGCACACCTACACGTTAAGTACACTGTTCCGTGAGGGACTACCCTCGCGACCCTTGCGTGGCTTGCTCGATAAGGTCGTTGTTAGGATCGCTAAATTAGTAAGTTAGGACCTGCTGGGTTAGTTAGGTTCGCGAATCTTTGTTCATTTTTCGGCAGCAGCCCAAGCCGAAGTTCGGCCGTTCTGGCATCATTTCGCCTGCTACCTCCGAGCTCCGTACCCTCAGTACTCGCTTCATAAAGTTTGCTGAAGCTGTCAAACGCCTTAAGATTAAAAGCCTATGTCAGTTTGGAAAAAAAAAACTCTTTTTGTTGACAATATTTATCCTCATTTAAATCTCGCAAGCTTGCACCTCAGACGACTGTATTGGTATATTGCGAATTCATTCTTACGTTTAAGCATTTGGTAGTTTTGTTTTTCCCTATCAATACCAATTTTGTGGTAAATAACATATTGTTGTAAGTAAAATAAGTGCCAGCACATATACTGATGTAACCTTGAGGGTCGAAGGTTAATAAAAAAAAAGGTTTATAATAATGGCACATTCATACACTAGAGACCATCTCTGTTAGGTATTACATCCTATTGTGGATCACTAATTGATGTCTGAAGATAATGGACGGTATAAACACAGCGAATAGCCTGGATTCATGCACACATGCATTTGTCTGGCAACCAGTAAATCATAATCGAGTCTTGTGAGTTGTCGTGTATTGAATGAACATAAAGGAAATTCTGTGGATGATCTTCTGACATTATTCCACTATAAACTAAGCATAATCCGGCATTATCCATACGAATCAATACTATCCATCCTATTTTAAACTAATATTATAAATGCATAAGTGGATTTGTTTGTTTATAACGATTTCACGGCTAAACCGCTAAAGCGATTATGGCGAATTTTGGTATAGATATACATGCGACCTTGGAGACGGTGCTAAACTACTTTTTCTTTGGAGTAAAGGGAATAAATTTTGTTTGAAACCGTACTAAAATTATAAATGTGAAAATGAGTTTGTTTGTTACGATTTCATGCTTAAACTGCTGGATTGATTGTGATGAATTTTGGTACAGACATAGGCGGGACCCTGGAGACGGAGTTAGGCTACTATTTCTCGTGAAAAACTTACTGGAAGGTGAGCATAGGAGTTATAAATTTTTTATGAACCTTTTTATTGCGTCATCTGATTTGTTTGATAATATAGTTATTACCGCGAGCGAAGCCGCACGTAAAATCTAGTAATAAATAAATAACTTTGTAACATTTGATAGAAAAAAGATTTCAATATCGATCGAAAACTAGAATTTTTTTACAAAATCAATATTGACGCGAGTGAAGCCGCGGGTAAAAAAGGTAGTAAATTCATATAAACAAGTAGTAAGATATTCAGTCAGCTATGCTTAAGCCCAAAATATTTTACTTCGCCGTGAAAAATAGCAACCTATTATTACTGCCATGTGTGAAGGGCTATTATGAATTTTGATTTAATTTTTAATAAATTCTCTGATTCATTCTTCTACCTCTTCGGTAGTCAATAACTCAACTATCATATCACGAAATGGCTATGAACGATCGTGTCAATTAAATAAATATATTACATGAATTTTACTTCTATCAGCCAACTCGTTTAGAGGTTACACGATTATTAACAGACGTATTTACATAAAAAGCTTTATATAAAGACTAATTGGCCTGACAAACGTTGTTCTGTTTTATAAATAATTTTTACTAAATGCTTTGGTTGTATTAAAAAATGAGAGGATGAGGGTTGGAGGGTGAAAGTTTAAGGTTGTATGTTTATTTATAATGCTACATCACAAAAAAAATATATAGTAAAGAAAATGTGTACGGGATGGAACACCCTTATCACTTAGATAACGACCAATTCTCAGACCTATCGCATTTACATATAAAATTTCATAAAAACCGGTCAAGCCGTTTCAGAGGAGTATGGCAACTAATATTGTGACACGAGAATTTTATATATAAGTAAAGAAAACTAGGTCAAGTATGACCAAATCACAAAAAATTGTGCACAGTTTTTACGTTACCACCAAAAATTTCCATAATAATTATGATTCAATTTCATACAAGGGGAAAAAACTAGTAATTAACAGTAATTAATAAAAAAAAGTCTCCACTGTTCAATCGCTATGTAAGTTTTATTCAATTTTTATATCGAAATAGTTTTCAAAGAAGCTTATATTAAAAACATATCAGACATTGATGTAATCTATCGTTAAGAGTAACTTGAGCTTTAAAGTGATTGAGGAAGATAAGCAATATAAAAGCAAATTCTCTCGTAACAAACACACCTTCGATAGCTCAGTTGGTAGAGCGGTGGACTGTAGTCGGCACGCAATTGGCATCCATAGGTCGCTGGTTCAAATCCGGCTCGAAGGAGTGATTTTTTAATCAGTATCGTGTAAGTTTTGTTTGAAGTGATCTGTTTCATTATTGTATATTTTTTTTTATTTTACAGTGTCATTGGGAGGTAATGTCTCTTGTCCTGTACCTAAGACTCTATTAGCCGCCATCCCTTCTTTCACTACCTTCTCTTTCATCTAATTCCTCACACACTGTATCCATTTTCTCTTTGACTTTCCACTTGTTTTCCACCCCGCTATAATCATATCACTCTAAAAATGGCGACCAACACCGAGCAATCAGTGATCAACTGGCTTTCATCACTAGTTTGCTAATCTACAATGCTTATTAGCATCCCATAGTGAAAAAATCACTTTACAGACTTACTTTCGAATGCGAAAACACACGATCCTGGCCCAGGTCAAGGTAATAGGGGTGTATTTTTTTTATTTTATGTTGCACAGCAAAGTGACTGCACTGGACCTGATGGTAAGTACAGTACAATTCATAACAGCGGCGACTGACAGCGAACAGAATACACTGCCAGTCGCGGCTGTCATGTTAGCCTGCTTAGGTACCTATTCACGCCTCTTTTGAAGGACCCAATATCATAGGAAGGAGGGAACACGTTAACAGGAAGACGGTTCCAGAATTTCACGGTGCGACAAAGGTAAGGAGTCCGCAAATTTTTTGGTTCTGGAGAATGGGGAGATTTACCCAACAGGGACAGTCAAACCTATATTAATATAAAAAAGCGGAAAAGTTTGTACGCACTAATCAAAATCAAAATAAATTTTAGGCCACGGGAAGGGGGAATGGGAAGGGGGAAGAGTGAAGGGGGGGGGGGACAAGGGTTTTTATTTATTAACGGTAAAACTACCACCGGTTCCAAAAATAACCTAGTCATCTGGCAGTCAAATTCGAAAGAAACTCGATCTGGTTATATATCTTTAAGGTTGGTACATATTTACAAAAGATATAAATTTTAAGAAACGTTTAGGTTTTAGTGTATGAGCACAGAGGGGAATCTTAGGAACTACCTATCAGGTTTCAAAAACTATTTTCATATTTGACATAACAATTATCAAGAAATGGTTTAGGCTTTCTAACATCACGCTACCACTAATAAGAGAAAAATTCTACTGCAAAAAGTTTCAAAAACGGACCACAACTATTAAATATTTTTTAGTTCCACGCGAATGAAGTCGCGGGCACAGCTGGTACCTACTAAAATGATATCACGACGACACTCAAACTCTCGTATTGCCAGAGAATAGCGACAGCTTATACCTTTCTTCTAGTCAAGCAAGATATACTTAGTATGGTTTTTTTCGAACAAAGATCGAATCGATCCAAAACCACTGTGACATATCTATCATCGTGGGAGTTGCGATTGAAAATAAGTTACACATATGAATATTAAGTGTTTTTATTATATATATTTTTTTACGGAATAGGGGGCAAACGAGAAAGCGTGTTACCTAATGGTAAGTGATCACCGCCCTTCATGGACATCCACATCATTGGGGGAATCGCCATGTGCATTGCCGGCCTTTATAGGAGCGACTGGCTCACAAGTGTCACTGTCGGAATACACCTAATGGTATTTGGCGGTAGTTATTCAACTTGAGGGTGGTAGCTAGCCAGGTGGGCATTAGAAAAACCCCTACCACTATGCAAAATATGTACATTTAAATATGTTGTCAATTTAAATACAACTCTCTCTTTGTAGAACGTGTATGCTACATTTCATTATAATCTCTTTGGTAGATAATGCCTGAAAGCGTAACAATCAAACATGCTTACATTAGTATTTATAATATTATTTAGGATTATGGAGTATTTGGATACATTATTGATATAGTCATATTTGATAAACATAAAAAAAACCTTATAAAATATTTTTCTACGGTTTGTTATGTAATAATCCGTATTTCTATCAATATTACTGGTGAGATTTTAAGTCTATTTAGTACTGTGATTAAAAATATTGCATACTACCTACTCTATTGTCGCAGCGAAGGTAGCTTTAAGAGTTTAACTCCGAACAACAATAGACCGGAAGTGACCCGAGCTTCGACCGCAGCATCCTACGAAATGGCCGCGAGATGATCACTGTCTTTGTACTAAGGAACTTGATATTTACACTCGAATAATTATAGTGTTGTTATTCAAATTGTTTGAGGATCAAAGAATCTCGTTCAGATAATAGTTAGAGGGTTTTATTACAGAGGTATGGAATTTGATTTATGATAGATTTATTGTTATTTAGTGTATTCTATTGGTTTATCAATTTTATTATAAAAATGAGGCCTAAATAGTAACAGTGGTCAGTGCCTCTACCGAACTTTTTACAAGGGGTTGTGTAAAGGGCAAACAAAAGCTGTATGAAACGACATTATAAATATAAAAAAGACGATATTTTTCGAAATTAAGTCTGGTTTGGAAGTTCTTCTGCCGAAACACAACTATAGGTATTTGGCAGCAGATTTTTACTTGAGGTTGGTAGCACCGGCGAGCATTAGAAAAACCCCTACAATCACAGTATGGTTTCATCACGATGTTTTCCTTCACCGAAAGCTCAGGCTCATTGCGAGGAATCGAACTCACGTCCATTGACGCGGGTTCCGTATATTTCGTTCACATTAATGTATATTTTGACAATCTAAAAGTGGTTTTGTACATATTGTTACATACCACGTCTACTGCTTATTAGTATGGAAACTTAATAATAATACTACATAATTTAAATTAATGAGATGGAGGGTAGTTTATAAAACAGATTGCTATAAAAGAGCGATGCGAGAGCGGCTAGAGGTTTCCCGACACTAGTCAAGTCGAGGTTCGGTCACTAGTGATACCCTTGCGTGAGTTACCCCTCGGGTTTGAGCGCCCTCCGCGCTCGCCCTCCGCGCTCGCCCTCCGCGCTCGCCCTCCAAGCCCGGTGAAACTGAGAAAGCTATTCCGTCTAACAGTGTAGGTGCCTTCAAAAAAAAAAGTGGCTGCTGGAGGTTCAGTTCAGTTAAAGCGACATTAGAGGCGAGTTCGTGCAGTTCAGTAGAGTTAAGAACGTTCGATAGTACGGAAGTGTTGTAGTAAGCGGAAGCTCTGCTGTAAAATATAACGATTGTGGAACTAGACTCTGAATTGTATTCTACGTAACCGCCACGGTCTGTAAAGCGATGATAGCTCAGTGGTAGTCTGTACGACTTCGCGTCAAGGGATGTGAGTTCGAATCCAAGCACTTACAATGAGATTGAGCTTTCGGTGAAGGAAAACATTACCAACAATACCAACAGGTGTGTTCCGGCAGCTGCACTTGATAGCTAGTTCCTCCACAGGCTTAGCGTGTCTACCAACTTGGACCGTATGGCCACTTAAGATCAGGTGAGATTATGGCCATAAAGCTAAACCTTAAGTAAAAAAAAAAATTAACAGTATGAAAGGTCTATAATTACTAGTAGAAGCTACGTACACACACACACACACACACACCCCAATGCACATCAAGATAAGGAACACTCCGAATACGTGAAGTGACACTCTGAGTAGAGTTTGAACCCACGGTGATACATACTATATGTCCATCGGTCATGCTCCCGAGCTGCGAGCTGAGCAGACGCCATCGTTATAGGGGTCACCCTGACACGGTAACCCCGCACCCCCGTGGGTGAGTCTGCTAGGAAGTACGAGTAGAAACAGTCAGTCTGAAAGGTCTATGCAGAAGGTCTTGGTGGTTGAGTATGTACATAGTTAAAACATGCATGAGTACCAAACTTTAATTCGTATATAATATTTTTTATAAATATTTTTTAAATATATATATTTTTGCATGAATAATTATGAAAATAGTATTGCTAATGAATGTGGTGGCAATTGTGGGAAGGGCATATGTGATTACAAAGCGACTATGCGTCCTGTGGTTTTTGTATTCAAATATGAATTCAACTCTATCGTTTTCTATATATTTTAATACTTCAATTAGTGCATTGTGGTTTGAAGAATCAAAATCATTATGACCCAATGTACTTTATTTTAGCGTAGTGCTTTACCTCGCTATATTTTGCTATAGTATGCCTTATTGTAAATATAGTTCAATCCAAGAACAATTACTACCTACGAGAGAGAAGCGATTCATCAAAGGTGTTCGCTGTCATGCGGTTTCACTTTATTACATATTCTGCAAAAGCAAACCGATATAGCCATAATCGCTATACATTTGCTTGGAAATTGCAAACTACAAATTTAATACATTTCTTTATTTATTAAAAACTAGATTTTACGTGCAGCTTCGCTCGCTTTAATACCGATTTTGTCAAACAAATCGCTATAAAAAGTTTCATACAAAGTTAATTCCGCTATTTACTCCACTTCCGATAAAGATTTCGCGGGAAAAAGTCGCCTATCTCCGTCTCCTTGTTCCCATTTATCTCTGTACCAAAATTCATTACAATTGATTCAGCGGTTGACGCTTGAAAGCGTAACAAAAAAACAAACTCATTTTTGCATTTATAATATTAGTATGATGATTTATAGGTTTAGTGTTGATGATGAACCTGATGTTAAGTGAAGATATCACCCAAAATGGTAGACATACTAACCCTATTGTAGGGACTGGGTCCCAAGTACATCTGCTGGTACACACCTAAAGGTATTTGGTGATAGAATTTTGTCTTGAGGGTGGTAGCTAGCCAGGCGGGCAGTACAATAAGATATTTGCTATGGCTTTTATTTTATTAAACACACTATAATACAGCCGGTCGGCAATACTCTCCGCAATTGGTTATACATACATAACTGAACCTAAAATCAAATAAACCTTAAAGAAGCCACTTTACACTTTAATTTTCACTTCACTATACTGCCCTCACAAAACATTGAGTCCGTGTCGGTTTATTATATCTTTTGTTTACTTCACAACGTTCGTGTCACCTTGCACACTCGCTCTGTCACATGTTATGTATCAACTGATAGTGACAGGTTATGACAACTGCAAGGACGCGTTGTGTGTAGTCATGATTGTAGCGTGATCTCTTAGTGTATTATGAACACTTCTGCTGTGTCCTACCGCCCGATCGAGGAATTCAATCTGGGACTACCACTGCTTGGAAAAGTTAAAAATCATTGTATAATGTAGGCAAGAAGCTCGTTCGGCTAACAAATTGATTTTTGATTCAACAGTTATTGTTTAATGAAGTTGATTGTAATATTCGATGGTCGCACAAAGAGGCTATAAAAATATAAATTATGAGCTTTTAAAACATTTTAATACGAAGCAATTACCTCTTGCTGATGGCATGTATTGAAATATGGTATTTAATAGCACCTGCTGATTTACTATGGTAATAAAATTTAAAAAAATATTGGTAAGGCCGAACAGATATACCCTGATAGTTGTAATTGAGTACCTAACACTGTTGTATTCTAAAGGTATATGATTGTATTGTCTATAACACGCTTTTATAATACTAGTTGATGCCCCGCTACTTCACAGGCTTAGCATGCTCATCGTCTTGGAAACTTCGTTACTTAACATCAGGTGAAATTGTGGTCATAACGCTAAATCTTAAATATAAAAAAGCATTCGGCACATATATTCGGCCCCACGTGGAGTACTGTTCTCATCTCTGGCCGGAAGCACCCCAGTACCAGCTACTTCCATCGGCTTGATCCTTTGGCTCTGCGTAGAGATGATGGGTCACTCTGCAACTTCTACCGCATTTACCACGCGGAGTGTTCTGAGGAATTGTTTGGATTGATCCCGGCCGCTGAATTTCACCATCGGACATCGCGACAAAACAAAAAAATTCACCCCCACCACCTCGATGTCCAGCGTTTCACAACACCGAGATTTGTAAGGCACTTTCTACCTCGCACAGCCACTCTGTGGAACCAGCAGTCGCCGGCGGTCTTTCCGAACCGTTACGACTTGGGAACCTTCAAGAAGAGAGCATATTCTTTCCTTAAAGGACAGCAATGCACTTGTAAGCCCTCCGGGCGGCGGTGATCACTTTCCATCAGGTCAGCCTCCTGCAACGTTTGCCCCTTATTCCATAAAAAAAAACCATGATGGAAAAATTTCATACCATATTTACACATGCCACCTTGAGAATATTTTCTTTGTGAAAATATGTAAATATATTTTTTCACATTTATTAGAAAGTATAAAAAAATGAAAAGCGCGTGTATGTCAGCTCGACGCACGACTCGGGTCGAAGTACAATTGTCTCTGAAACGTAACGATTGTCAGAATCCTCTGAATATCAAGTACTCCATTCTATATTAATACTTATAAAGCGGAAATGTTTGTTTGTTTGAACGCGTTAATCTTAGAAACTACCTCTCGGATTTCAAAAATATTTTTCTATTTGATAGAGCAATGATTGAGTTAAAACGCTACCACTAAAAGAATTAAAGTTGTATTGAAAAAAAGGATCAAAAACTGGCAAATGTATTTTGTTCCACGCGAACGACTTTGCGCGCAAGTAACCGTCCTGAAGTTAGAAATCTACCACCAAATATATGTGGGTTTTTATTTTAGCTCAGCAAAGTGACTGCACTGTGCGTGATGTTAAGTACAGTACAGTCCAAAAACAGCAGCGACCATCGAGAGAACGACAATTCATCCCCAATCGCTACTGTAGCCTGCGTAATTTTTTTTTATTGTTAGTGTGTTGCGTTTTAAACCTGTGGAAAAACTGGCTATAAAGTGCAACTGCCGAAACACATCTATTGGTATTCGGCGGCAGATTATCAACTTGAGTGCGGTTACTAGCCAGGCGGGCATCAGAAATATCCCTACCACCATGCTATGGTTTCCCCACAATGTTTTCTTTTACCAAAAGCTCAAACTCATTGTAGGCGGACTCGAAGTCACCACATCCCTTGACGCGAAGTCGTACAGCATACCACTGAGCTACAATCGCTTCATTGAAGGTGTACTCCGGTAGCTGCACTGAAAAGCCAGTCCCTACACTAGGTTGAGCGTGTCCATCACCACAGGCAACATCGTCACTTCACGACAGGTAAAATTATAACCATAAGTCTAAACCCATAAACTATAAAAAAAATCGTTAATAACTGTTTAATGTAATTCAATTATAAAGCGTAATAATTATTATACGCGTTACTTATTAAACTAATTTAGATTTATCTGAAATGTGAATATCGAATCAAATCTATACTTATTTGGTGACAGCTATGCAGGCATTAAAACGTTGTAATGCTTTATTAGGGTTTTTCAAGTCGTTTTTTTCGCCGAAAGCTTTAATCCTAAAAAGCTATTACTTAATTACAAGTGTAAAAGTCCTTTTATCTTACCCGTCTTATTTAATGCTCTGCATGTACACAATTTTTTTTATTGTTAAGGTAACCGTTATGGCCATAATCTCACCTGATCTTAAGTGACGTTACGGTTCAAGTTGGTAGACACAATAAACCTGTGGAGGGACTGGCTTTCAGGTGCAACTGCCGGAACACACATTTCCTTTACCGAAAGCTCAAGCTCATTGTATGCAGATTCGAACTCACATCCCTTGACGCGAAGTCGTACACACTACCACTAAGCTATCATAGCTTCTTCTTCGATGCTCTTCACATCACTAACACTTCAGTCCATTGATTCGTTCCGGAGCTCCACTATCACTGTCTCAGTATTGCAATACACGCGTTTTCATATTACTACAACCTGAAACTGAAAGCGAGCTACTTGAAATAAATTATTAAAACAATTTTCATAATATCTCGTCATTACAATTTGAATTTATAGAGTTATTTTTAACCAAACGTATAAATATCAATTTCAATTCATGAATTTATTTTTAATCTTAAGTGTAAATTAGGGCGTTTAAAAAAAATTCTCGTCATCAGGCTCCAAAATTTCGTTTAGATGTCAAAAGAGGCCTCTAAAAATCTGAGTACTTAATATTAATGTTAAGGTTGTCCGGATCGTACTTTTCAATTTCTCATACGAATAAGAGAGGATTTTTTTTCCTGTTTTTTTACTAATGAACCATAAATTTTCCAGCAATTTCCAGCGAATATATTTGTAGATAATTGAAAGCTCTAGAAGAATGTTCTGCTATCATTTTTCGAAGAATCAACTTACTCAAAAGTTATTCGGGGTCAAAGTTAAATTCATTACTAATTTAGCCGTTTTCTTTCTAATGCTCCAAAATTTATTAGTGTCAAGGTTTTAAAACGAACTGTAAGTTTATTTTTAACTCCTTAGAGATAAAATAAATGAAACTATTGTTTTTAAATAGATTGCGCATAAAAATAAGTGAAAATTTATTCATGGCCTGAAAAGCCTTTATTCGTGTTTCTGTAAATATTCAAACCACTGCAGCATTAGATTAAATATAAAGAGACGATTAACGATCAAGCTAACCCAAGAGATTCAGAAAATAACTATAGATAAAGATATAAATATAATTTTATGGCAATTAGCTCCATTCAATGAACTAGCCTCGCCGAATGAACTTCGAATTGTAGAAAAACCAAGAATAAAATTTCCACAAAAGGGTGTTTATATTCAAATCAGCAAATACTCGTGCCTGGCTCGTTACAAGTAAATATGGTGATAACTGTGCATTACTTTGGTGTGGACATACGGGTGTTAACTGCGCCTACAGACGTCGCGTTGTTTGTATATTATTATTATGTTATTTGCTAAAATGTATCGCCCTTTTTCATACTTCAGTGATATATTAATTTTCAAAGTGGCAATATTTTTCAAGTAATGACATGTTTTAATGCAACGCAAAGATGCTTGGACATGTATTTATAGAAACATTATAGCAAACATGACGCCGAGAAATGTAAAAGATAATAATCGGATGAATAATAATGTCAGGATCATACGAACTTCTTAGAAAACCACGGATTCACCATGCGGGTGTTGAGTACATCGTGAAACCTAATCGTTGTGCCACAGAGAGCATAACACCGAGTAGTATCCGAAACCGTGACGTAGGTTTAAGGAGGCCTCCTTTCGAAGATCGTCAACACTCACCTTCACTGCTCATGTTTCTCTCCGCCCAGCATAAATCATATTCGATAATGATTTACAGCATAAATACGAAACTAGTCAAAGCAAGAATAGAAAATATAAATCTTACGTCACTACGGCAACGTTTCAGCTACGTACGATATCTGGCCTCGAGTGATTTGCTTTGGTCACTCAAAGTTGCGCTCGCAACGCACTTTATACTAACCGGTGTTATATACCACTCTCCTATAACTATATCCTTATATATTTATAAACTGCAAGTCTGCGGAGTTAGCCTCTACATATATATAGGTATTTCAAAAGTATATTGTACTATAATGGTTCTGATTTGCAAGTGATAAATTAATACCTAAACTGACTGACCTTTTTAATGCTATATTTATGTGTTCATGAAAACAGGTGCTCTGGTTTTATTATTTTATTATACCTACCCAATAGATGACTACATTTATAACCAATTAATAAAGCTAAGGCACTGGGTAATTTATATATATTTTAGTGGTATATTGAGATAGATAGGCCTAAACACCAAGCTAAACGTAATACTCTATATACCAAAATTTTGTATGACAAATGAATTCGTAGTCTGTTTGACCAGCAGTAGCAACAAATACCATTGTAATATATAGATTTATTATTTTTAATAAAGTGAGCCCCACAGATTTATAATATTTATGTTTTAACTTAAAGAAATACAGTAGAATTTGTAATTTTTCATTAATGAGTCAGCAACTTAACAAGTCAATTTTATTATTGTAATTTTGTCGAAAAATGTACAGAGATATGAAAAGCTATGAAAGAAAAATGTACTAAAATGAAATCTACCCGTAACTGTTATCAATTATTTCGAACTAACTACTCTGAGTGTCCTCTATATCAGTGAACTTTTGATGAGTACAGAAGACACTCTGATAAGAAGGCTAATAGCACAAGGGCACAAAATGTCCGAGTCTCGGTTTGGGCTGTTGCTGGTATTCGATTTGAACTGAACGAACCATTCAAGCTATCAATACATATCTATAATAAACGTACACGTGTTAGCTTGGTCGTTGAACATCTTTTTATAATGTTAACTTTATCGTTGATCGTCTCTTTATATTAAATATCATATTACAAGGGTTTAATTAAATATTTACACGTTTGATTAAAAGTAACTTTATAAATTCTAACTATAATGGCAAGATTTTATAAGAATTGTTTTAAATAATCTACTTCAAATAGTTCGCTTATAGTGCTTCTAGTTCCGTTTGTGGCAATATAAATACTTGTGTCTTACAATACTGTGCTAGTCATAGTGGAGCTCGAACATGAAACAGTGGACTGAAGTAAGAGTGATATGAAGAACCAACTAGTGCGTGCAGACTATTAAACATGACGGTTAAGATATAAGAATTTTACACACGTATGTAGTGATCTGTCCATTTATTAAGCTTAAATATTTTATAAAAGGACTCTCACAGAATTCATACACATACTCTAGGTATGCGAGTGTGAAATACTGTCTAGTGTTGATACATTAACCAGTGTTTGAATCACAGTGTTACGTGTGAACTACGCTCTAAGACACTTTCAGAAGGACTTAACAGGAATCGAAGTTGGGTTGACAAAACCGAAGGGCCAGCCCATGAAATATATCCGTATGTATACCGATGCTATCGTGGTGGTCGGTCGTGTAGTGTAATAAAAGCCAAGAACCGCTGGCGCGTGATAAGAGAAATCCCAAGCCTCTCTTCACTTGAATATTTTGTAGATCGTAGAAATGTTAACACTTTCTTTAAGGTCGAATCGGCTATCCCGTACTTGATATACGGGATTAACGTTTTATTATTTTAAATAGGCTACAACAGAAGATTGAAATCTTAAATCTACATACACATGATTGCGAAAAATAATACAAGAGTTTTGAAATTCTTTTTATAATTAATTTACTTGCTGACTTTATAAACTTCGCATCGCCTAACAGTCAATTAATATAGTGTTATTTTTAAACAAAAGAAAATTTAGGATTTTATTTATATCATAAATAGTTACTTAAATTTATTAAATTTATGCTACTTTTCTGGGCGGAGACGAATCCAACCAATCTCAGATCATTAAAATCGGACCAGCTGTTCTTGAGTTATAATTTGGGTAAACAGCCCCACTTTGTCTTATATATAGATAGATGTTATTGTTTAACACAGTTTTTATTATTTAGTAATTTTTATTATTATCTCGTTATTTTAGGAAGAGATAAATTCTACGAAACATAGATCAGTCAACATTGGACAAGCCGTTCTTGGGTTATAAATTGTGTAAATAATCCGATTTTATTTCATATATATAAATACGTGACCCAAGATGGCGGACATACTAAGCCAAATGTATGGAATTGTTCTCACACTCCTATAGATATTCTGCGGCAGATTTTTAATTTGTGGTTGGTGGTGCCAGGTAGATAGTAGAAAAAGCCCTGCCACCACGCTGTGGTTACATCACAATGTTTTCCTTTAGCGAAAACTCAAGCTCATTGCAGGGATTCGAACTCACGCACAATGATGTGGCGTCCGTACACACAACCAACTGAGCTAACATCGCTTCGAGAATTAATAATATTATTTATGTAATGATTTGAATCAATCATAAGTTTATCATATACATCTGCATTGTACGTGCGGCTTCGCTTGCGTCAATATCGATTTTGTTAAATCGAGTGAGGCAACAAAAAGTTTCATGCAAAGTTTATCATTCTCTTTACCCGACTTCCAATAAGGTTTCATGAAAGAAAAGTATCCTATCACCGACTCCAGGTTCCCATCTATCTCTATATCAAAATTCATCATAACTTATTGAGCGGATTAAGCGTGAAAGCGTAACAAATAAACTCACTTTCGCATTAATATTATTAGTCAGAAAGGAGAAGGAAGGAAGACTAGGACATACCCGCCGGCTACGCTGGGCGTAGTTAAGTAATAAAAAAAAGGTATTATGGTATACAAAAACTAAATAGAATAGAACTATTTGTGAATATTTTCGCTTCTAATGATCATAGTCCAGTCATAATCGATAAGTTAATCAGATTTGACGTGATTGAGCGATATATATAGACGTTTGTTGCTTGTGTACGTTTGTTATTAATAGGTACGCGCCAAAACATTTCTAATTAACTATTGAATGAACACGAATTCATTATATACCGTATGAACACATTAACACGTTCGTTAATAATTACAAAATCTATTGAAGTGAGATTAAATAGCGGTTTATTAACCGACTGGCTATACTCGTGAGTGTTTTTATACTAATTACTTTTGTCGTTTAATTTAATCTATATTTCAAATTATTTTTTTTTTATGTTGCACAGCAAAGTGACTGCACTGGACCTGATGGTAAGTACAGTACAATCCATATCAGCGGCGACTGACAGCGAACAGAATACACTGCCAGTCACGGCTGTCATGCTGGCCTGCTTAGGTACCTCTTCACGCCTCTTTTGAAGGACCCAATATCATAGGAAGGAGGGAACACGTTAACAGGAAGACGGTTCCACAATTTCACGGTGCGACAGAGATAAGAGTCAGCAAACTTTTTGGTTCTTGATGTTATAGGTGCCACCGTGAAATTGTGACACCGAAGCCCCGCCCGTGTGGTTCTGTTGTGGAAAGGAGTGGAGGGGATGAGTTCAAAGAGCTCTTCAGAACACTCACCATGATAAAAGCGATAGAACACGCTTAGAGAAACAATATCCCTGCGCAATTGAAGCGGTTCTAGAGTGTTGGTAATAGCTGTATAATTTACAATACGGACAGCCCGCCTTTGCAACTTATCTAAGGCATCGATGAGGTATTTAGCGGATCCATCCCAGAGGTGCGAACAGTATTCCATGCACGGACGAACCTGGGCCTTATAGAGAAGGTACAGCTGGTCGGGCAAGAAAAACCGCCGCACTCTGTTCAGGATTCCGAGTCTCCGAGATGTTGTGGAGATGACATACTCGATGTGGTCCCTAAGATTTAAGTCACTCCGAATATCTATTCCCAAGATATTTAGGCTGTCGCGCATTGCAAGCTGGGTGTTCTGAAGAATAGGGTTTGGTGAAAAGGGGGATTTTTTTAAAGAACAGGCGCATACCTGGGTTTTCTTGGCATTTAATTCAACCAAGTTACTTGCTCCCCATATGGATATGCGGGTCAACACTTGGTCAAGTTCAATGATAAGTTCCTTCCGTCTCTTTTCTGTGTCTCCCCGTCCACAGCCAGGCTTACTGACATAGCACCCATGAACCGTGCTATCGTCTGCATAGCAATGAATGTTTCCCAGGGGAAGCATATCATTGATATGCAGAAGAAACAACGTGGGTGATAAAACAGAGTCCTGCGGGACTCCAGCGTTTACAGACATGAGCTGCGAGTTGTGCCCATCGACTAGGACACGAAATCTGCGCTCATGCAGAAAGCTGGAGATCCATCGCACAAGTTCTCGGGGAGTCCGAAAGCCGGGAGTTTGGAGAGAAGACCACGGTGCCAGACCCTATCGAAAGCCTTGGCTATATCTAAACCAATAGCTAGTGCCTCGCCATGTTTGTCAATCGCTTCCCCCCAACGGTGCAATATGTACGCTAGAAGATCCCCCGTTGATCGTTTCGGTAGAAAGCCGTATTGACAATCATGGATAAGAGGGTGGTCTTCTAGGTGGCGCACAAGTTGGACATTTAATATGCGTTCCATGACCTCTCTCCAAACGCGGGGCACGTCACCAGAGATGTAGGACTGTTGGTAAACGCGTGTTAATACTGGGGACAACTCTGCTGCACACTTACTAAGTACAATTGGTGGGATACCATCCGGACCACTGGTCTTCCGGACATCGAGCGAATGCAACTCACGGCGCACGTCTCTTTGCCTGATGCGGACCTCAGGAATCGAGATACCACTGTTAGGTATTGTGTGTGGTTGCGCGTTACTGTCGTCGAGTCGGGAGTTGTCCGCGAAGATGTTGGCCAATAAGGTGGTTTTCTTCTGTGGTTCATGAGCCAGTGATCCGTCCGGATATCGCAAAGGCGGCAGAGAGGATTGACAGAAATTTGCCTGGACGGCCTTCGCCAGCCCCCAGTAGGCGCGACTATTGGTTGGGTGGCGAACCAACTTCTGGCCAATCCGTGCAACGCGCTGAGCGTCTGCTCCTGCGTAAGCCTTTTTGCAGAACCTAGTGGCCTTATTATAGGCTGCCTTAAGGGAGTTGAGATTAGGATCTTTATTCGCGGGACCCTTGATCCAAGCACGATACGCATACTGCTTCTGACTGAAAGCATCTGCGCATTCATGATTAAACCAAGGGCATCCGCGGCGATTACTGACAATTTCGGACGAAGGAATGTAATATTCCATTCCAAGTCTAATCTCGGCAGAAATTGCCTCGGCAGTCGCAGAAAGATCTCTCCCATTAAAGGACATTTGCCTCCAGGGTACGGATGCGAAATAATCTCGCATACCATCCCAATCTGCTGACGAGTAGTGCCAAATCTTACGCTAAGTCACCGATGGACATCGAGGCAATGAACGCGGCACCGACGATTCAACGAGACAGTGGTCTGAACTACCCAAAGGGGCACTGACAGACACCCTGTATTCGTTAGGATGACTCGTCAGCAGTAGGTCCAGCAAGGAAGGCGCATGACCCGCTATGTCTGGGATCCGGGTGGGCTGGGTCACCAGTTTAGACAGGTCGTGCGTGAGAGCAAATGCATGAGCAGTTCGTCCTGCATGGTCGGTTGTTGACGAATTCAATCACTGTTCATGGTGTGCGTTGAAGTCTCCCAAAACCACCAATTCTGCAGTAGGGAACTGCTCTTGTGCGTCATCTGTCGCCTGACTTAAATACTCGAACAGCCGAGTTATCACATAATCCCCCTTGTGGGATCTATACAGGCACGCGTAGACTCGGCTTTCAACGCCGAGATCCACGTGCAGCCATAGGGTGGAGAAGGAGGGGTCCTCCATGAGGTGCAAACGGCGACAACATATATCCGACCGTACATACACACATTCCCCGGCTTTAGTTTGAAAGTTGGCTTCCAGCTGGTAACCAGGGTATTGTAAATAGAATGCGTCGGCCGGACGGCGGATCTGTGTCTCCGTTAAAAAGAGTAAAGCAGGCCGAGCCGTCTCTAGGCGATGTTGGACGGCATTTAAGTTAGTATGGAGTCCGCGGATGTTAGCGAACTTCATTGTGAAACCGGCGTCGGGGTTGTGCACCGCTGTGGACCTATTTTTCTTTATTCTTGGCACTGTCATGGTAGCGATAAAAAATTTTTTTTGAAAGAAAGAAGAAGGCGTGAAGTTGGAGTAATTCACTGCGACATAAAGCCTCCAGGTTCGAAACACCAACTCGAGCACAGCGTAGAAGCACTGATCCGACAGACGGAAGGGCCCCCGTACCCCCCCGGAATAGTTCGCCGGGACCCCGTTCTGGTCACCAACCGGCACGATGAGACTATCCAAGATTATGCGCGGCATGGTGGGGCAGCCTCTCACGGTGGTTAGCCGCGATTGGGCCCCTGTACTATACCGCGGGCGCCCAGCGGTCAACCGTTGCTACAGGTCTCCCTGGCCGTCGGGTCAGTGTATCTTAACAATGCAACGAGCAATTAGTGAATCTCACCACCTCTGCATATCACAGTGTAAGTCTCCAAGGTACTGGGTTTACACTGGCTGTACCCGAAACGCGACGAGTCACTCTTACGGGCTTTACACCAAGTGTATGGTGGTCGCGACCCAGTCGGGCACCGACGCCCTACCACCCCGTAGCTGCTCGATTAGCACCACCCAGGGGTCACGTGTAGGGTCTCGAGGGTAAAGCCTACGGACGTGAGCAGCATCAACCCCCAAATTATAACTTCCAGCCACTTAATTCGACAAACTGTACTTCTTCATTTTCTTTTGTTTTAAATATTTTGGTTTGTATATTGAATATATCCGTGAGTAACAAATAAATTTCTTTTTTAAACATCGCCTAACAGTAGCTTTTTCTGTTGCTCGACCGGCTAGCTACCACCCTCAAGTTGAAAATCCGCCGCCAAATACCAATAGGTGTGTTCCGGCAGTTGCAATTGAGAGCCAGTTCCTTCACAGGTTTAGCGTGTGTACCATCTTGGGCCGTATCGTCATTTAAGATCAGGTGAGATTATGGCCGTAACGCTAAACCTTAATTATAAGAAAAGAGTCACTTTGAACACTTTATCTTGTAGGTATTGAATTGACTGAAGGGAAACGCTCGACTTGGTTACGCTTGTTCGGTCAATGCGTCACTGCTATACTGGCTCGGCGAGCGTAACACGAGAGAGCAAGATCCTTGAAGCGCATTCAGTATGAACATAAACCCTTTATATGTCATGCCAATTTAATTAATTTAATATGTCATTAACCACACCTTCAGTACCTTTTTAGGTATTCTAAATTAATCAAGTAAATATAAATTTCAGACAACTTTTTTGGGATTTTTGTGGGTAAAGGGAGTACCCAAGCGAACCTCATCTGCACGACGAGTCTCCGAAGATTGTTGGCGCCGCATTTGATTTTGATCATGACGGTTAACCATGTAATCCTTGATCCTTCACAGCTTGGTGGTAGGGTTATAGCCGACTGGTTACCGACTACCCTCGGGTTAGGCTGCCGCAAAATAAGGTTCACTATGAGCCTCTGTGTTCTAGCATAGTGAACGAAAACTAGCCCTTTTCGGCAAGGTGTACATGGCTGTAATGCCCTCGGTGTTGCGGTTGTCTATAGACGAATTTTGTTTGTTTTTGTTGTGTTGTTGGGTTTACTGTTCAATATTATAAAAAAACTATTCAAATGCGTTTGTTCGTTTGGTACTTTTTCACGTCTCAACTACTTAAATTATCAACATGAAACTTTGCATACATGTTGTCAAGGGTACAAAAAAGAACGTAAGTTACTCTTCATTTATTATTAAGTATTATTTTTTAAAGATACAATTACAATTCTTAGTTCCACGTAAACATGCTTAGATTACATTCAGAACTGTATTTAGAAAATGATTGCACGTACAAACAGAATTACATATTTGTTGATATATTATGTAGATTACTATGTAACATAATTTCTCGAACAGCTTGTAGTGAATTGATTTTGATTGTATACACATAAGTTGGTTACATACGTGCGACATCAAACTGTGTAATGTTTAGATTAGAGCAATATTATGTTAATTTCTTTGCAACACTTGTTGACAGGATGTGAACGGAACCGAGTTCAATCGAGAGCTATCATAGACCATTTGGAACTTAATTTCATGGACCAGGGCATGTTCCGCAAAATCTTCTTTGCACCCGCAAGTGATGAAGCCAGGATTTTATGGAATTTTGGTCATTAGTTCTAAGTAATTTTTGTACATATTTTAAATAATTTTCATACATATTGTAATCTCAGGGTAACTCCCTAAATAAAATAAAGGCAAACAAAAAATCTGTACAATATTAATGTGCAAGCTTAATATTAATGCGTACTTTATTATATGAGTATTGAATGAGACTACTTCGTCACTCTCGGCTATGTAACGGTCGTTCGAACAAGTTCGGCTCGAGTCGACTAAACAAGCGAGAGAGATATAGTTAACGAGTCACATATTCGCTCGGCAAACGTTACATAAACGAGCATGAGGCAATTTCCCGTCGATCTTGAGCGCCCTTCGCGCTTGCCCTCATAGTCCATTGAAGCTGTTAAAGCCTTTCAGGCTAGAAGTATAGATCCCTTCGAAAAAAAAAAAAACTGTCGGATTCTGTTTTAACATGAAAACGGAATTTTCTGTAGTAAAACGTTTTAATTAACATGCCATAGTACATTTTTCATATTATTAATCTCGTCTTATTTGCGCTTCTGTCGTATGAAGCGATACTAGCTCAGTGGTAGTATGTACGACTTCGCGTCAAGGGACGTGAGTTCGAATCCACCTACAATGAGCTAGAGCTTTCGGTGAACCAATCGGTCTGAACGGTGTACCACTCTCAAGTTGAAAATCTGCGGCCAAATACCAATAGGTGTGTTCCGGCAGCTGCACTTGAGAGACAGTCCTACCACAAGTTAAGCGTATGTACCAACTTGGGCCGTATCAGATGAGATAAAGGCCATAACAAAATCTTAACTAAAAAAAATATCTTCAGCACACATCTATTTTTTCATCATAGCTAGAAGGTATGTTGTTATGGATACAGAAGACAAAGTATTTCATTTTGCTTTATACCTGCATCTGTGACTGGTTCCTTGTAAGGAAGCTAGTCTCACCATCAGGCGGGCTTAGCGTATATATTGATACAACTGTATTTTTTACCTACCGTAACTTACACCGGGTGCCAGTTGAAAATCAGCTTCCTAGGACACTTCAGCATACGCTGAGCTGAACACCCTTTCGTAATGCCGGGATGTATTTTTTCATCTTTTGTGTTATATTGTCCGTTACGAATAAATGATTTATTTCTTTTCTTTGTATGCACCATCTTGAGCCACATCATCACTTCACATCCGGTGTGATATTAGCCGTAACGTTATGCCTATATAATATACTAGTTGTGTCCGCGACTCCGTTCGCGTTTAACTAAAATTATATATAATATTTTTCTCAAGAAAATGTTATATAGCTTTTGTTACTTAGTGATAATAAAGCATTCTAATGATGAAATAATTTTTGAAATTGGTCCAGTAGTACTTAAGTTTATTCGTAACAAACAATAAAAAATAAATAATAGTTTAAAAAACTAGAACACACGCTTTATATAGAAAACTAAACTAAAAAACAGAAAATAAATTTTAACAAATATTAATTAAGAATAATGTAATTTTTTTTAATAAATATAAGTTATTAATAGTTTGAATAAGAAAAAAAAATATTTTATTTAAAAAAAAGCGGGGGTGCTTTTCAAGATATTATCGAAATGATAATCCTTCTCATATCTGTCAATTAAATATTCATAACTATTGACACCATGCACCCCACGCTTTTTTTACAATAAAACATTTTTTTCTTATTCAAACTATTAATAACTTATATTTATTAAAAAAAATTACATTATTCTTAATTCATATTTATGAAAATTTATTTTCTGTTTTGTAGTTTAGTTTTCTATATTAAGCGTGTGTTCTAGTTTTTTAAACTAATATATATTTTTAATTTTTTAGTTACTGGAACTGCACGCATGCGTAGTTCGCGCACTAGCTCTATCTCTCTTACTCGCATGCAAAGGATGCGGAAAGGAATTAATTAATCCTGGCGAATCTAATTGGGATAATCGGATGCTTTGATCGGATTATTGCATTGTCATCGATCTTTGACAGGTGCGCAAAGTTTGAATTAAATCTGATCGTTCAAAGTAGGACAAAATCGAGCTTAAAGGGGTCGGTTACATACATACATACAGGTGAAGCTAATATAAAGTGTGTAAAAAATTTTCCTCCTATTAGTATGAGTATAGGCAAAAAAAAGGTTTTTTTTCAAAGTCGCAAGGATGCGAGACGCCTTAAATGAATCTAACGCTCAACATCCAAGTCAGACCTAACATTAACTAGTACATTGTTTGCCTAGACACGTGTGTCAATTGTCACATTCACAACGTGGAAGCTTTAGAATACATACTTAGTTTTAACTAAAGAGACTTGAGTGAGCAAATGTCTGATATATAATGCTTTGATGTTAGAGGTTTAACTAATGCATACAAATTGCCTTTAGGAACAAATATATAGGTAGTAAGTAGCGTTTGAAATATGAGGATAATTATTATTATAGAATTGGAATTAACACCCCTCTTTGTATATTCAGTAATAACTATTGTAAATGCAAATATCGATTACTGCTTTACGTGCGGTAGTTTTGACATTCATAAGCGCCTTCTTAGGGTCAAAATTAAATAAAGATTTTTGATTTGATTTAATTAATAGGAAAATTGTTCTAAAAACGGTGTAACAATAATTGAGTTTTTTATTGAGTTTATTCAGTTCGTTAGTTTGTTCAACGAAAAAACGGGTTCCTTACGATATTTTGTATCATCGAAAGCTCAAGCTCATTTTAGGCAGTTGGATTCGAACTCACGTCCCATGATGTGGCGTTTCGACACGCTACCACTGAGCTATCATCGCTTCAAAACGTAACTATATCTCCCTCGCTCCCTTAGTCAAATCGAACCGACTTTACGGGAACGAGCATCACACAAACGTCGTGGATCAGAATAACAATGCCCTTCTATAAAAAAGTTTCTCTTCAAAAAATAGCAGACTCATTGAATACATATTTTAAGGCTTAGCTTTGTGGCCGCAATGCCAAAATGGTGGACACGCTAAACCCTAAAGGGACTGGATCTCAAGTGCAACTGCCGGAACATAGCTCTAGGTATTTGGCGGCAGATTTTATATTAGAAGGTATTAGATAACGAGGCGGGCTCTAGAAGAAGCCCTACCGCCAAGCTATGGTTTCATAACGTTGTTTAACTTCACCGAAAGCTCAAGTCCATTGACGCGAAGTCCGTACACACTACCAACTGAGCTCTGTCACTGCTTCAAAAGTGTGAGATGATGTGAGTGAATTTATTTTTTCAACACGTTCAGAATAAAAAAGGTATTAACATCGTTATTACTAACCTCGTAGTATTTAAAATAGTTTGCATCGTGTACGCACTTTCAGTAGTTATTATATCAACTTTAATCTATGTGGACCATGAAGTTAATAAACATATGAAACGGCTTGTACGTATCGTATGCATTCACAGATATCAAATCGTATTTAATTATTTTACTAGATGTGACTAATTTTTTTTATGGTACAGTCGGCAAACGAGCAAGCGTGTCACCTGATGGTAAGTGATCACCGCCGTCCATAGACACCCACTACACCAGAGGAATCGCAAGTGCGTTACTGGCCTTTTAAAGGTTTTCAAGTGCCACTGTTGCAACATACCTATTGGTATTTGGCGGCAAATTTTCAATATGATTACATTAGAAAAGGCCTTATACCACAATGCTATGGTTTCCTCACGATGTTTTCCTTCACCGAAAGCTCAAGCTCATTGTAGGTGGTAGGATTCGAACTCACGCACCATGACGCGACGTTCCTACATGCTACCACTGAGCTATCATCGCTTCAACCTTTGAAGTGTAGAAATATTTTTGAACGGGATGCTTCTATTAACTATGACATTTAAGATCATGATTGAAACTGTATCACCAACCACTGGGTGGTAGGTTAGGGGAAACATGATAATTCTCATTATATTATTTCACAAAAGGTAAACCGTTTAAGTTTAGTAATTGATCTGTCATGTTGTGATTTTTATTTTAATTCATATACTTAGTTACTTAACCCTGAATTGTGTAATATAGGTGACATATTACGTGATGTAGTGTAGGTGAAAGGCATAAGTGAAGTGAATTATGAAAAATCATTCGGAACTTGACATATTAGTTGCCACAAAAATTCCCGAGAGAGCTTCAACAAGAGAGTCACCATCTTGAAGAAAACAGTTTCATCTGCCTAAAATGCCCAAATCTTATCGCTTTAAAATGGTAGTAATCGTTTCTAAAGAGGTATGAATTGCCAATAACAAAAAAGAAGAAAATGAAAATGGCATCTGTGTTCCTTTGGGTCGCGACGTAAACTTGTGTAACGTTAAATATCTTTAATTCCAAAGTCACAATTGTCACAGAGAAGCTGATTCTTCCTAATTGGAAGAATTTAATAATACTAGACAACCAGTGCGAATATTTCGCTCGTTGTTGTAATCAAATTCTGAACAATACCTATTTCATTGGATTTCGTAATAGAACACATTTGCGTGTACAGGATAAAAATAATGGAATCATTGTCATTTCTATTTCTATCAAAAGAACAGTCAGTGGTAATTACACCGAATATTTTTGGGGTAAAAATGGGGTACAGCATACACTATATGGCTTTTTTTATACTTAAGGTTTAGCGTTATGGCTATAACCTCACCTGATCTTACGTGACGATACGGCCTAAGTTGGTAGACACGCTAAACCTGTGGAGGAACTGGCTCTCAAGTGCTGCTGCCGGAACACACCTATTGGTATTTGGCGGCAGGTTTACAACTTGAGGGTGGTAGCTACCCAGGCGGGCATTAGAAAAAGCCCTATTACCATGCTATGGTTTCCTCACGACTTTTTTTTTTTTTTTTTTTTTTTTTTTATACTTAAGGTTTAGCGTTATGGCCATGATCTCACCTGATCTTAAGTGACGATACGGCCCAAGTTGGTAGACACGCTAAACCTGTGGAGAAACTGGCTCTCAAGTGCTGCTGCCGGAACACACCTATTGGTATTTAGCGGCAGGTTCACAACTAGAGGGTGGTAGCTACCCAGGCGGGCATTAGAAAAAGCCCTACCACCATGCTATGGTTTCCTCACGATGTTTTCCTTCACCGAAAGCTCAAGCTCATTGTAGGTGCTTGGGTTCGATTCGAACCCACAAAGATAGGTTACAAACATTATGTATATAAAATAAAATGAAAAACATTGAAAAAAAAACGAACAGCACTGTAAGTAGTAATACATAACCAAAAAGATAATATAAACAAGCATATACCAAAATTGACGAGAGATGGATTTCTTAGCAAAACATGTGCGTGCCGGGAGCCATCGAGTGACAGAGGGAAACTACATCCGGATTTGTATCACGAGAGTAGGTTTGAGGGGCCCCTTTACGACGTGCGCCAACACTCACCTTCATTACATGTGTTTCTCTTCCTGTTCAGCCCGATTTGTTAGAAATCGCTAGTTCAGTTTTAGAGGCACGTTCTAGTGTAGAAGTTACTGTAGTCCTAGACTGGCCAAGATTTTTTTTTTGTCCTGACCTACACTGTTAGCCGTAAGGGCTTTGACAGCTTTATCGAATTTTTTGGGGCGAATGCTCCCTCGAGGCAGCGGGCGCAAGGGTACCAGATTGGCCGAACCTTGGCTTGGCAGCGGAGTAACAGGTCTTAACTTACTAAGTTTAGTGGTAACAATAGTAACACCGACATCGGACAAACCGCGCAAGGGCCGCGGGGTAGTCCTTTAGAGAACCGTGTACTTAATGTGTGGGTGTGCACGGATGGTATGCGGTGTGATGATGTACTCTCAGTGATGTAGAGTGTCACTGTGTTGCGTGAGCAGAATCACTTGAGGGCACCTATCCGGAGGATCAATCCTAGCCGACTGGCCAAAACCTTTTAATATATTATAGAGAGATTTTTCTGGTATAATTCTCAATCCCTCTTCGACCCATATAAATTAATCACGTAGCTTAACAGGTATCTGTTCACATCATTTAGTAGTTCGTAAGATGTATTTATTTTTATTGTTATTTTATACATTATGTTAATTTAAAAAAAATCGGTAAGTTTGTCCACTAATAGGGAGATCACTCTAGAAGTAGGTATTATTTAAATTGAGATCTAATGTGATATGGTGATATCTTCTGTCTCATAAAACAAAATAATTCCTCTGGGATGTGGGACAGAAGTTAATATTCTGTGGTAAAAGAATTTCTTGACAGATTTCAATGTAACTTCATTCGATAGCTAACAAAACTACAATATAGTACTCTGTAAATGAATTTCAAAGTCGATGTACAAAATAAGCTTGTGTATGTATGGAATTATTAAACACCAAACTTGCCGTATGGTTGCATTATGGTCAAGTTATTAACTACTGGCAGTTAGTTACCGATTAGTACCGCTTCTAATATATTTAATTCTGCATTCAGGTAACACACCGTCCGCCGCTTTCGTAACGTATTTGCATACAAACAAGATGTTCATCCTGTGTTGTTTCTAATATCACTTTTAATTAAAACAGTTCCCTATTTACGTGTAAAAATAAGGTATTAACATCAAGCTATTTTATTACATACTAGCAGTGCCTGCGACTTCTGTCTGGAACTAAAATTATTTAATTTCGCGCCTTCATTACAGTAGCTTTTGATAAAGTTGACCGATTTTATTGAAACAAAGACTGAATGTTACTTGAGGATTCTTCTTATGATCTCTCTGGTGTCGTTTTAGCATATTGTACTTTATCGGTGACGTGTGCACAAACAAACAGGCATCTCTAAAAATGATGTGAATGTATTATTTATTCTTCGTTTTTTTTTTTTTTTGTAAATTAATGTTTAACGTTATGCCCTTATTTTCACCTGATCTTAACTGACGATACGGCCCAAGTTGGTAGACACGCAAAATCTGTGGAGGAATTGACTCTCAAGTGCATCTGCCGGAACACATCTTTTGGTATTTGGCAGCAGATTTTCAACTTGACCGTAGTAGCTAGCCAAGCGGGCACTAGAAAAAGCCCTACGACCATGCTATGGTTTCATCACGATATTTTCCATCATCGAAAGCTCGAGCTCATTATAGGTGGATTCGAACTCACGTCCCTTGATGCGAAGGCGTATACACTACCACTGAGCTATCATCGCTTACATTTTTTTTTACGTAAATCTAAAAAAGTACAGAATATTTAAACTTGCATTATTATTATATACATAGATACAAGATATAAATATATAAACGAAGAAGTAAAAACAAAGTTGACAATACGGGTTGTTTGCATTTTTCAACCAAACCAAACCAAATAAGATAATCAGACAAAAATCGTATCTGCGACCTTTCTACTAAAATGGTACGTCACCACGACGCCACAATGCACAGAGTCATTATAGCTATTCGATGATCCGCTATAACGGAGTGTCAATCTTTCACATTAGCAAATTACATCGGGCGTGCAATCTACTTGGACGATTTCACACGAGCGTAAAATTTGCCGGGTCAGTACACTGGACACCGAACTCGGGGGTGAAAAACATCGAATACGTAAGGTTATTACGGTCGGGGTGATGATAAAGATTATTCAACGCGGATTGATGTGTCGGTGAATTTTAGTATGGAGTAATTTTATAGAAGCGATGCCCGCGACAATTTTCGCATGCAATTTAATTGTTTTATAGTTTAGCTATAGCGATACGGCCACAATCTCACCTAATGTGGCACCTACAATGAGCTTGAGCTTTCGGTGAAGGAAAACATCGTGAGGAAACCATAGCATGGTGGTAGGGCTTTTTCTAATGCCCGCCTGGGTAGCTACCACCCTTAAGTTGTAAACCTGCCGCCAAATACCAATAGGTGTGTTCCGGCAGCTGCACTTGAGAACTAGTTCCTGCACAGGTTTAGCGTGTCTACCAACTTAGGCCGTATCGACACTTAAGATCAGGTGAGGTTATGGCCATAACGCTAAACCTTAAGTATAAAAAAAAAGTTAAGTGACAGTGTGACTCAAGATGATGAACATGGTAAACTTAGTGAAGGGACTGGCTGTTATATGCTACTGCGGGAATACACCTATAGGTATTTGGGGGCAGATTATCAACATGATAAATTTAAGAAACCACTGCATTCGATTTCACAAGACCAAGATCAAAATAAAATCCAATATTACAATACACAGCGTGCCACATTAACAAGCCGAAATTGTACTACGTCAAACTATGTCAGGTGACGATCGTGCGGTACTTTTAATTATATTTGTACCCACCCAAATGGTCTTAGAGGAAAAAAAGTGACTCAAAGTGAGTGATCCAAATCAGCGGTGACTGACAATGAACAGAATTCACTGACAGTCACTGCTGTCATACTGCCCGCTTAGGTACCTCCTTCCATCTCTTTTGAAGGACCTTATATTAGAGAAAGGATGGTACACGCTGACAGGAAGACAGTTCTGGTATAGTGATATGTAGATTATCGCAAATATTAGTACAACAACTAAGGGGCCTTGCAAGTATTACGTATCGTAATTTTTGAAGATTTTTGACCTAGCCTCCCACCCATGTAACGCACCGTAAAATCCGTAAAACGTGACGTAACAACCAAGTGAGCATGTTTACCTAAATTTCATAATTATGTTTAATATTTAGTGTCATAATAAAATTTTAGTATAAAATAACTTGTTTATTTTAACTTTTAAATGCTTTTAATTAAACTTTTAAATTTTAGCAATGCGATTAAAAATGGTCAAGGAATTCTCCATAAAGCATAAACGATAATAAGAGTCGCGAACGTGAGAAATTTTAAAAGTCCAGTTTTTTATCTTTAAAAAAAAACAATGTTACGTAAGGCGTCGTTCGATGACCTCCCTCTCGCTCTTGTGACATTTTACAGGACCCCCTTCCTCTCAAATTGCGGTACGTAATATTTGAATGGCACACAAACTAACACAAACATAACACGAAATTATAGCAAAGTTAGATAGTGTATGTCATAATAAGTTTATGGCTCAAAAACAAAGTTATAGATATCTCAAATATGTTATGAACATCAATAAATTGTACGAAACTACCAATATCTTGATACAACCTGTTGGTTTTCGAGAACAACTCGCCCTGTTGGGGGTCGTTTGTCATGCGCTGTCAAAAATATCATCGAATAGCTTCCCTCATGGAGAGCGGCTGGAGATACAGTTACCCGCCGAGAACTATCTTAGAACGATCCTAGACGATCATGTATGCTTGTCAGGCCGTATTGTCCAACATTGACTGATGGTAAGTATTAAATTATTCGAATTAAACATTTCATTAAATATTGTCTTCATTCTTGTATTTTATTTTTACTAAGTATTTGTAATATTCATTATTTTGTTTATCTATATGTATGATAATATTATAAAGAGGAAAGATTTGTATTTTGGTTTGTAACAAATAAACTTAAGATCTACTGGACCAATTTCAAAAATTCTTTCACCTTTACAATGCTACATTTTCTTTGAGTAACATAGGCTATATTTATTACTAGAATGAGTAACATAGGCTATATTTATTACTAGAAAAATTAGAGATCCCTACTCGGAAAAGTTTGTTTGTTTGTCTGAATACGCTAATTTAAGGAATTAACAGTCGAATTTCAATTTTTTTCAATAGTAGCATAGCTTTATTAAAAAAAGGAACAATAAGAGGCAAAAATTATTAAATAGTTTTTAGTTTCATGCGACTGAAAACGCAGGCACAGATAGTAAAGTATATTTGTGTGTTTTGTATTAAAAATATTGTGTTTATTTATTTTGCTCTGTAAAGTAAAAAAAAGGATTTCTTAACTTCAAAACATATTATGGCTTGTGATTGAGTGTACAGACACCGTGCCGCAGGACGTTAATTCGAGTTCCTTCAATGAGACTGCGCTTTCGGGGAAATCAAAGCAAAGTATTAGGGTGTTTTCTTATGCTCGCATGTCTAGTCATGAAGTTGACATTTTATCGCTGAAATATCTAAACGGTGTTCCGGTGCTTAAACTTGAGAGTTTATCCTTCCATTAGGTTTCTCGTGTCTGCCATCTTGGGCCACATCGTCACTTAACATCAGCTCAAAGTGTACCCCAATGCTATAAATTCAAACTATAAAAACAGTTTGTATATGTCACACTTTTTATGGATGATATTGTAATAAAAATTTAAAGGATTTTCTTGTGCCTAAGATTAAAATCCATTATTATTCGTTATACATGACTTCAATTTCGAGTTTGCATCGAGCACGCATAGAACCAACATTATAAAAATATAAAGAATCAAACGTTAAATGACCCATTAGCGTATAAAATGAAAAAAGTGAACAATGAAATACCGTGTCGCTTGACAAGCATTGTTGACCGTCTAGAAGAGCCATTACGATGCGTTTCAACGATGACATATTTTATCGAAATTTTTTCAATTAAATATCCCGGCCTATCGTAAATCCGGGGATTCTGTGTCAATGGGAAATCATTTTTCACGTTGTACTCTCGTGGGTTTTCGGACAGCTCTATATGTTCTCGCAAGTGTCAAATTTTATTGCGAATTTTGTCGTTGTACGGATTTTTTCTTATGGCTGACTTAATTATATCAATTTTCGAATGTATCAATTCGAAGCTATAGCTCAGGTGGTAGTGTGTACGGAATGAGCTTGAGCTTTCGGTGAATGAAAATTTTTTTCTAACCAATTCCTCCCCATTGTCATATTTTTAGGACACTATTTTCAAAATTTCTTTTTACGTATTATGACTTTTATTTTTATTATTTCTGATGAAATTTATATTTTTACACTATTTTTCTAACAAAATATGATTTTTTTACTGTAAAAAATGTTTAAATAATATAAAAGTCCTACTACGTAAAAATCAATTTTGAAAATAGTGTCCTAAAAATTTGACGGTGGGGAGGAATGGGCTAATAGCCACCTGGCTAGTTACCATCCTGTAACTAAAATTCTGTTGTTAGATACCTATAGGTGTGTTTCGGCAGTGGCACTTGAGAGCCAGTCGCTCCACTAGGCTTTTTTTTATTATTATTATATAGAAAATCTGCGGACTCTGGGTCAGCACCTTTTTTTAGGTAGGTGTGATTTATTAGGCGATAAAAATAGCTTTACAACAGTATGCCTAAAAACTAAAAAGTGAGATTTTTTTTTCTTTTAAGCACTTATTACAATTTTTTACTAATGTCTATAATTGCCTTGTGGTTGGCGTTTGGGCACTTATAGCTTGTGTGACCCTTTGGTCACCGTGTTTACTAGGCTTAGCGTGTTCCCCTACTTATATCACATCAACCCTTAACGTCGAGTGAGATTGCGGCCATAACGGTAAACCTTAAACATGTCAATTAGCAGTCAATATATCTCTAGAAAAGAGCTACCTCTCAATACTCTCTCTCAATTAAGAATAACATAATTTTTACAATGAAAATTAAAATCAAAGAATTTAAATCTAAATTCGGTGTTAGTAAGTTTCTCATACATTATAATGCAAACATTATGTTTTGATACCATTGTTAATGCCGAAAATAAGTAACGAAAACATTTTCTTTTGATCTTACTTAGGCAGGATAAGGGGTGAGAGAAGCAAAAATGATATACTAAAACACCTCATATTCATTCCAGACAGCGCTTTAATAGACTAAAAATACCAACTAAAGAAACTCGGTGCTCAAGAAAAAAAGCAATTACGCTAATCCTGATTTACTTCAAAGTCCTTTATTTATCGTTTAATTCACTTAAACGTTATTACTGAAATAATTATCTTTTAAAAAGAAAACATCAACGTCGCTTTTGTTTTGTTTATATATACACTAGCTGTGAGCGCGACTACGTTCGCGTGTACTTGAAAATTACGTTTCAGTGGTAGCGTATACAGAATCCACGTCGATGGACGTCGTAGAGTTCGAAGTTCTTTGTTTATGTCACGTAAAAATGTGTCTACACTGCATCTTATTTTAAGCACAGTACAGTCCAAATCAGCGATGACGACAATAAACCAAAATTTACTATTAGTCACCGCTGTCATGCCACTCTGCTTTGATACTAATTGACGCCATTTGAAGGACCCTATATCAAAGGAATACCCCTGCAATGAGTCTGAGATTCCGGTGAAGGAAAACATCGTGATGAAACCAGATAATAGTGGCAGAGTATTTTTTTATTGTTCGCCTGGCTAGCTACCACTTTTAAGTTGAAAACCACTCAATACCTATAGATGTGTTCTGGCAACTGCTCTCGAGAACCAGTCCCACCACAAGGATAGGCGTGTCTATATTAAGCCTTATCGTTATTTCATATCAGGTGGGATCGTGACTTCCTTAACGCTCAAGTATTTGAGTTTAAGTTTTTCAAGAAGTCAACTAATATCAAATCCGCTAGAATAGAGATTAACCGTGTTAACTGAAAGTAAAATGATAACCGGATATCCGTTCTTTTCCCATACCCCAAAGTTTACCTTTCGTTGAATAATTTATGTATTTTATTAAAGAGAAACAGAATAGAAAAGCGATGAATTCAATAACAACTCGGTGAGAGAGGTTCGTCGTCCGCAGTTTACCGCGGTTGTAAATCATCATTTATTTATTTGTGAAAGACGTCGGTAAGAAATGTGCTGTAAGTTAAGAGCTTAAGCGAGTATGATTGAATTTTGTCTACGACTTCGGTTATAATAGTTAACATAAATAAAAAGTAACGAAGAATATTTACAAGCAAAAAAGATAACCATTAGGATAATCTACAACGAGCTTGATTTGTCACTGAAAGAAAACATTGTGATGATAACATAGCATGGTTATAGGGCTTTTCCTAATACCCGCCTGGTTACCTATCACACTCAAGTTGAAAATCTGCCACCAAATACCTATGGATGTGTTCCAGCAGTTGCACTTGACAGTCAGTAGGTTCACTAGGTTTAGCGTGTCCACCATCTCGGTTGACATCAGGTGAGATCGGGATTATAACGCTAAAACCTGTAAAGTGTAAAAGAAAGTTAAAATACAATAGTAATAAATCGCTTTCAGCTTTTAAATTGGACCATCACAGAGGGACCGGGCAAACACCTAAATATTTTTCACGATAATGTTCACAGATAAAGCGGTGTCCCATAGCGATTGTTATACGGAACCCTCTAATGTTTATATATGTTTGCAAATTACGAGTCATTTAAATAATATAAACGAGGGTTTTTTGTAATCCTGTTGATTCAGCCTTGTATTTTTCAGTTAAACTTTTGAGGTCCCTATACAATAAAATTACAAGAGTTGAGAGTGCAATTTCAATGTTACGTCACAGAATAGAAGATAGATGGTATGCATAGAGAAGGAAAAAGAGAACTATACATTGTATCTATATCAATATCGTAAAGCGGAAAAGTTTGTGTGTTTGAAGGCAGTAATCTTAGAAACTATCAGTCGGAATACAAGCATTTTCCATTTTCGATTTTGCATTTACCAGGTTGGTAAGGTGAAAAACTGTCACCAAATATCTATAGGTCTGTTCCGGCGGTTGCATTTGAGAGCCAGTATCTCTACTAGGTATAGCGTGTATACCTACTTGGACAATATCATCATTTAACATCAGGTGAGATTGTAGCCATAATGCTACACTCGTGAATTATAAAAAAGCAATCATTGTGAAAGGCAATAGACAATGTAAGATCACGCTACCACCAATAACATGAACGCTGTATTCAAAAACGCGTTAGGTAACATAATAACTGGCTAAAAGAAAACAATAGCTATATAAAGCCTACATAAATCAAATATCTGGTTCAAAATCTTACCTAATATAAAGTAATGATGTGACGCACATAAAAATCCTTCTGATCCTTGCCAATAAATTTTAAGTTTGAAGATTGTACCTTATTCTTCTATGTGCAGTGAGAAAGCAGTACTTGGTGCCTGGAAAATCCTGCCAGAGACTAGAAGAAGTGCGAAAACTGTCTCTGGTCTTTGGTATAACGGCAGTTATCATTGTCGCCGTGTTGCGTTTTAGTGGGTAGTGCTGGGTGATAAGCATCCCATGAGTCGCCACATGCTTCTGTCACCGGTGGCCTCTGCCCGAGTAATGCACTTGCCCGATGTGATGAGGAAATAAAAAGCAATGTGTATGGAGAGTAAGGGAACAATACGTGATCGTTGTGAGGATGTTTTAGTAAATAACTCCCATGTGTCCGTCCCATAGCTAGCGTGCCAATAAGCAAAAGAAAGTATGTGAAAATAAATGTTCCTTCGCTAAGTAAAAAAAAAAAAACTGGTGCATAGTTAATAAGGTGGGTATTTAATAATAACTTACCACTATGGAATTTCGGTCTAAGGTTATGAGTATTTTCTTATGTTATTTTTTAATTGTTATGGGTACAAACTTATGTCATGTTAAGTGAGGATATCGGTCAAGATAGTGACCATGTCAGGCCTAGTATTGTGACGAGCTCTCAAGTATAACTGCCGGAACATAACTATAGTATTTGGTAACAGATTTTCAACTTAAGAATAGTAAGTAACCAAGCGCGCATTAGAAAAAGCTCTACTATCACTATAGTCTACTGCTATACTGCTATAGTTTCATCAGGCTCTTTTCCTTCATCGAAAGCTCAAAGTTCATTGAGGCCGTTTGGGCACACACACACACACACACACCATCGCTCTTGGACAAATTTCGATAGTACAGTTACAGAACAGGTAGGTAGGTGTGACGTAGTTATCGAATAATGGATAAGGTAGAGCAACCATCAGTCAGTTCAGTTAGCGAACAATGATAATAATTGGGTAATAGTCACGGCGTGTTCCGAAATCCCATGACGCGTGTAATAACATTGACCGCAGACGTTGATTTCCCGCGTGACGTCATGTTAGATCTGCTAAGCTGTCATGTTGGTATCGTTTCTAGAAAGTTCTACCAATTTTTATTCTATAACGTGACATTATTAAGAATAATACTTTGTGAGACATTATATTAAGATTAGATACGCACGCCTGCATGGAATCATACATGGTAGCACGTACATTTGCAAAATTAATTAGAAAAAAAAGACAAATGGGCTTTCAAAGTAGCCTAGAAACTAGAACATTTCAGCTTTGACTGTTAATAGTCCCATCTCAATAAGTTTAGTACTATAAATTTAACGCCTTTACTTAAATAAACCCGTGAGTACATTAATTTTCACCTCCATTCTAGTCCTTATTATGAAATAATTTAATATTACTAATGTTATTAAAAGGCTGTTTAGACTACGTAGCTTATAAAAAGGTAGCATACATACTATATGTACATACATAATCCCTACTAATATTATATATGTGAATTTAAGTTTGTTTGTTACGCTTTCACGCGAAAGCTACTTAACTGTTCATCATTAAATTGTGTACACGTATTCTTGGAGGTATTAAAAGTAACATTGAATACTTAAAAAAATTAAAAAATAACGAAAGATTAAAAAACTTGCCATTAAGGCTTCAATACGAGCGAAGCCGCGGGTAAAAGCTAGTATGACCATAAATAAACGAACACACATATAGTTCATAAATATTACATTCTTCCGGGCAGTCTCGCGTTATAATTACGCAAAAATAAATTATTCCAAATTAGTTCAACGACGGTTTAAAAGTAAGCGATAAAGGAAATGCATTTCCGATTGAAAAACAAAAGAATTGTTTCATCGACAGACCTGCCGATAACATCTAGTTTTTTATTACGTAAAAAAAATAAGATATTGTGCAATGATAGAATGTGCAAGAAACAGGATTAACACACAGTCGTAGATGAGAAATATATATTTTTTTGGGTTTATCATTATAACCACAATCTCACCTGATGGTAAGTCACGATGTCAGCTAAGATGGTGGACACGCGAAGCCTATTAGAGGGACTGGCTTGTAAGTGCAATTACCGGAATCCACCGGCATAATGGTATTTGGCTGCAGATTTTCAACTTGATGGTGATAGTTTGCTAGGCAGGCGTTAGAAAAAGCCCTGCAACCTTTTCATCACGATGATTTCAAAGCTTAAGCTCATTGCAGAGATTCGAACTGGCGTCCGTACACACTACCTACTTTACTACTTTACCTAGCAGGTATGCAGAACCATGATTGGACGTTGCTAAAATATTATGTGATTTTCTTGGGTTTGTTCGGCAGCGGCTCTGTTGATTTGTTGGTAGAAAGAATAAGATACAATATGACTGATATATTCAATTGGATAAAAATCTTTGAAGAATAAAAAAAATATATATATTATATATCGTTATAGCACAATTATAAGGGGATTATAAATTTTGCATATGTTTTCATATGCAAACATAAAGTCAACATAAATAAATTTTTATGATGCGACTTTTGTTTTCGTGTTTGGTTCCTATTACGCCTTCATTTGTTTCAGACCGTATGTCGACTTAATATTTCATTCACTAAAACTTTAAAACCTTCGGTCTGTTATTTTAAATTATTTCTAGTTATTTAAAGTTTGTGATTTTGTTGCTCTGCATTATCAAGATCTGCTCCAGAATGAACGGGGTTTTATTTGATATATACTTACTTGAAGTTGTTAACTTATATACAATACATCTTATGTTAAATGTGTTACCGGAACTTTTATAATTAAAATACAAAAACTGGCAATTCAAAAACGTGACTCTGTGTATATTTTAACACATTAAAACATAGTTAAAGATATTTATCACTGCTATTTAACAGTTCCTTGGCATAACCTGCTACATTTTATTCTTCACGGTTACTGTCATGGCGGTAGAATTTATTTTCGACTGCGATATGAAAGACTTTTCTAGCTATGAACGCTGTTACAAACTGGAATTGAACATAAATTTACTACTTAAATAAAGAAATGAAACCTTCGGATGATTGGATTATCGCGTCGATTTAGCGTTATCGCTGCAATCACACCTGATGTTAAGTGACGATGTAGACCAAGATGGTGAACACAATAAACCTGTGGACTGGCTCTTAAATGCAATTGCGAGAACACACATGTAGATATTTGGCGGCAGATTTTCAACTTGAGAGTGGTAGCTCTAGCTAGGTGGGCATTAAAAAAGCCCTACCACCATATGCGATATGCATATGAAAAATAACAGTGATGCGTGAAATATTGCTTAAACTAAGTTAATTTTATTTTTCAAAGAAAATGTCTGGTAACCATTAATGTACGTAAGTTCTACGTTGGATTACTACGAATTTCAATAAGTTCCATTACAAAACTATTGAAAATTATGTTAATATCTCTACACTTATCTTTTATAACATTTCACGTTAAATAATATTATATCTAAATCACGGGTTAAACTCATCTGCTAAGTAAGGCTTCTGGTAACCAGATCTAATTCTAAAAATCTAATACAGAAACATATTTTCTCTCGTTTTGTGATTGAGAAAAGATTCCAATATAGCCGGATGGAAAATAAACAGACGATTGAAAATTCAACAACGAAGCCATTGCGATTCTTTTGTTGAGTGAAAACACTCGGTGGTAAAGCGGACGCGCTAGTTGTCTTGGCGTTCAGAAATGCACTACCGCGTAGTCTTAGCACATTATACCATAGTTGAGATTATTTACACAGTACACCAACGTGCATGTCGTACTGTAGCACATTTTCACTCACCCCTCATTCGAATACGTCGACATCATAATCAAGTTTTGGTACGGGTCTCATTACTCGAACTGTTTGCTGATGGGAGGAAAAAAATGTGTGCTATATGCAAGATTTTTTGCGAAAGGTTGAAATGACTGCAGAGATTTTTTATTATCTGGTAATAATAATCGGTAGTAATTATATGTAAGTTATAGGGCCACAAGCATTGCACTAGTAAGTAAGTAGAATTAGAAGAAAGAATAGTTTAAAGTAGAAGCACCTCCGGTCGCGACTTTTGCAAAAAAAAGCACATTTATGGGATGATACATATCAAAATTATTTTGATGGCATTGTATATTAAATGGCCTATATGGATTATAATTGGCTGTCTGATGCTGAGACAGACAGCTTTTCGACTCCATGCATGCATTTAAGTGATGATACTTCAGTGGTAGTGTGTACGACTTCGCGTCAAGGGACGTGAGTTCCAATCCAAGCACCTACAATGAGCTTGAGCTTTCGGTGAAGGGAAACATTGTGAGGAAACCATAGCATGGTGGTAGGGCTTTTTCTAATGCCCGCCTGGCTAGCAACCACCCTCGAGTTGAAAATCGGCCGCCTAATGTCAATAGGTGGGTTCCGACAGTTGCATTTGAGAGTCATATGAAATATGAAACCTTGGCAGTGAAATCGAACCGCTTTTATCTGCAACCTCTTTCTACTCCTTTGAATGTGTGTACGCGTATAGTATATTCATCGTTGCTTGTGTGTGTGAGCTGCATATTATTATTTTTAAACTTATTAAATAATCTCTAATTTCTAATATTAACTTAAATGTTTCATACTGTCACACAATCCTTGACAGTCAACTGGGAACTGGGAGCCAATTATACATTTAATTAAATCGGAACCCAAAAGACCAATTGCCAGGCCTCAAGACACTGTGAGCTCTTTCCGCGTAGATCTGAACACTATAAATAATAAAAATTAAATTGTAGGTAGACACACAGTAACATGAACTTTTCTGGACAACCTACACCCCTGTCCGCCCCGTGACCACGAAAGCTGAAAAGCTTTCGAAACGTCGGGATCAAAATCAATAAATAACCGCGATAAAATCCGTTTAAATTAGTTATATTTCAATGAATAATATTCGCGTAAACCTAAGTAATCATTATTTTTTTTTAATTTTTCTATACAATCATATAGTGTAGTCACTACGACGTGTCACAATAAAAAAAGCAGACCCAACCGAAACAAATTATATTCCATGACTTGACTATCTAAAAAGTTTACAAAAAGAACGTACATTTAAAAACATAGGTGGAGTTGATGTACTACTTTTATTTTTACTGTGTTACACTCTGCATCGCACGCCAGCATGAGGTCACCGTTACTGTAAAATTTTATAGAGTTATCTAAACCGTCGTTTGGATAGGTTATTATACTTTGAAAGTTTAAAAAAATGTTTTTCATTTATGACTTATGTATTTTGCATAATTTTAAGATTTATTATACACATTTGAGGCCATGAGCCTGTGGCCAAGTTGCCTTCCAACAATTACTAATGCAAACAAAAAACAATACACCGGAATGCTATCCCGTATATTTTTGGTTCCTCTGTCTCTGCACGCATATTACTACGAAATATTGGACAGATTTTGATGGAACTTCACACGTTATCCCATAAAACGAAAGGATATATACCTTATCCGGATATATGTAAAATGCTAAGGAGAAACGATCTTCTTAGCAAACCATGGAGTCATCATGCCTGTACTAGGTCCATCGTGGGGCAGAGAGGGAAACTCCGAGCAGATATACAGAGGCAACACACAGGTGTTGGTATAAGGGGCCCTATTTTTGACGCGCGTCCAATACTCATCTTTACTATTCGAGTTTATCTCCCTGCTCAACCAAATGTGGTAGGAATCTGCTAGCATAGCTTTAGAGGCACGTTCTAGTATAGAACTTATTGCACTCTTAGACCAGATATACCTCTCGCTCCCACTTTGGTCGTGAATTTTTCGCAAATTGTGGCAATTTGATTGAGCTTAAAAAGTATGCGATAGTAACAGCTATGCAGACTTTAATAATACTTAAGCGAAACTAATATAAAATAACTCTAAAGAAATAAAATTAAAGTCCAACAAATTCGTAGACACAACTGATATAAGAAAAAAATAAAAACAGTAACTTCTCAGTCTATAGATCTTCGAGGTAATTTATCGAGATTCCCCGAGACAAAACTAGTAATTGAAATCTAATATATTTTACAAATATTTGCACTCATATAATTCAATCCAAGTTTTACGGTGAGTCTCGCAGATAACTTTAAAGACAAAGATCGTAAATCACTTAGAAACTTTTAGATAAACTTATTTGCTTTATCCAATATCAGCGTTGATACGTGCCATTTTGAAGTGAAAAACCTTACAGAAAATTGAGAAACCGTATTATTTTTCTAAGCTCGCAAATCAATTTAACCATAAATCAGATAGTGTTGGAATCTAAATTAAAAAAAAGAGACGCAATTTCAACGAACGCTATTCGTTTTCAAATTAAAATTGTAGGCAACGATAGGTTGGGTATGTAACATCATAGATTAGGTGTAACATCATCCTTTGTTATTACTATTCTTAGGGGAGTTGTGGAGGTTTTCCTAAGTTATATCACTGACCATAGCATAGGCCACTGACTCTTCTTTTTTGTCCGTCCCACGTTAGTAAGTCTTGCTACCTTACCCTATAATATTAATATAGTGCAAGACATTTTGGCAAGGAAGAGATGTACCTCTGCAGGGTATGCTTGACAGAATCCGGTTACGTTTAGGTTTTCACGGTTAAGGTTGAGGGTTTACATTCGGGTAAGGCGTGCTTTAGGTTTTCTTACAATGTTTTATTTAGTTTGCAAATTGTATTTAGAAATTGTCGAATTTTGGGGCTACATAACAAATTTATTAAGTTGAAGCACCATGTCAAACATGTTTTATGTCATATGGTTATTAATGGGTGTAAACGATGGTGCTATCTGGATTTAACACCCCTCTCTGTTTCTTGTCGGTTCTTCTCGATACTAGGTTATTTTCCAAAGAAATGGTAGTTTTGACTTCATAAACGCTTTTCAGGACCTAAATAAAATAAAGACGTATGTCTGTAAGATTGTTGATCAAAACCTTTCAAAACCTCTGTTCTAAATTTTGCGAAAGTTGGTTACGAAATCCCATCTAAGGCTCAAAGATAAATGAACCGAGCGTTGCGAGTTAAAAACTCCAACAAACAAATCTAGCGTCGCATCGCAGCAAACCGCTTACAACCGCCAACGTTTTTTCCGATATTAAAAGCAAGCGAAGCGTTTGAGAGGCTCGCCCCGAGTTCAAAGCTGTTTATATTAATCCGAAATGCACCCACACCTCGCCTCCGCGCTTATATTCTATTTTCCCTTCGAGCGGTGTTTGTGGATTATATTTGCTTCGGGGGAAATTCTTTCGCTGCTATGGGTTATTTTCTTTTGTGTATTTTTTCTCCTGACAAGATTCGCTCAGTTTGCATTCAGTTGTGTAAATTAATTTATAATCCTGTCTTTATTTATATACCAATGTAGACTGTATTTTGATTTTGTATTTGATGCTATTTTGTCTATGGAATATTAACAGTAACTAAGCAATTACTGTTTTGTACTTATATTTTTTAAACATCTTTGCACATACTATTTGTGTACTAATAAGCAAGAGATCATAAAATACTTTCTGATGCCTGCTACTTCCTTCGCGTTTTCCTATTCGGCGTGAAAGAATCCTTTTGGAATTTTGAAATCAAAAGGCTTAGTAATTATTAGTCCTAATGAGTGATATAGGAATAATATTTTGCTGATATGTAACTCTGGTGCGAATTATTTACGATCTCCTTTGGTTTATTAAGCTATGGATATTGAAACGATAGGTCAGTTGGTAGTGTTTAAGGACCCCGTGTCAAATGACATGTGTTCGATCTCTACAATGATCCTAAGCTTCCGGTAACGGAAAACATCGTAATGAAACTATAGCATGTTCATATGGCTTTTGTTATATCTCACTTAGCTAGCTACCACCCTCAAGTTGAATATTTCCATTAGAATTAGCGTGCCCATCATCTTGGGCCACATCATTACTTATCATCAAATGAAATTGTGGTCATAACGCTAAGACTATAAAGTATATAAAATATGAAATTTATCATTATCCCCCATGTAATTAATTTTTAAGTTTTATATTAATTATAAAAATATATCCATACAAAGCAATATATGAAATTTATTTTTTTGTTCTTACTACATTTACAAACATTTCTGACCACATATTCAATTTACATCAATTGTTATTGTGGCTTACTTAGAGAAAAAGAAAAAAAGTGATGATATTTAAAGAATATTCAACATGATTAATGGTACAAATTCATTAGCTTATTCTGTTATTTTCCTGGTAAAGTTAGTTGCAAAATGTTCATTAACAGATCGAAGAACGTGCACCGGAGCACGGGTATTCGGTGTTTGTATCGCTTGGTGTTGGTGAGTAAATCTGTTTTACAATTTGTTAGGGTTACCACATAGTAATGTGTTTTTTTTTCATAGGTTTATTTTGTTTGAAACTTAGGTAAGTGATGGTATTTTGACGATCTAATCTAAAGTTAATTAGCAAGAAATCGAGAATAACCGATTACAAAAACCATACACCTTTTCTGGGTATAGCGTTATAACCACAACCTCTCTTTATGTTAAGTGATGATGTGGCCCGAGATTATGGGCACGGTAAACCTAGTAGAAGGACTGGTATTGAAATTTATCTGCTAAAATACATGTATCGGAATTTGGCGGCAGATTTTCAACTTCAGCTAGCCAAATGGGCATCAGAAAAAGCTCTACCACTATGTACTCGTTTCATCACAACGATTATCTTCAGTAAAACTTCAAGCTCATTGGTGGTATTCGAAATCACGTCCCTTGACGCGGTATCCATACACACTACCAACTGAGCCATCATGGCCTCATTACTACAATACTGCTAGTTAATTGAACGATATTTCTTTACAACATCAAACTTGCTAATGTACATATTTAAAGTGCAATAAAATATATTCCTTAATTTTATTATATAGGTCGATGAGAAGACAGTCGTCGGGAGTGAATTCCGCTCCTTTGCTGTCTATTTGATGGGTCATAATTCAGATCGTTTCCTTGAAAACTGTAGTACTTCCATTACATAGGGATGAAAACCTTCGCAGCCTTTGGTTGCGTCATAGTGAAACGGGTTGGATACAATTACACCGTGCAGTTTGTAAAACATTGTAAGCCAAAGTGCTTTATGTTTATGCTAGTGAGCGATTATTTATTTCGTCATCAGTATTTTATGAAGACCTACAAGCAGACGACCTCAACGCTCAATGGTAGTCGCGACCCATTCGGAGACTAAAGTTGCGACCTATTCGGAGACTAAAGTCGCGGCCCATTCCGAGACTATTGTCGCGACTTATCGTGGCGCAAATCATTAAGAGAAAGACTTTACACTTACAATTTCGCACCCTGTGGTGGAACAGGTTGGATGAAATAAACCGTGAAATTTATAAAATACTGTGAGCCAAGTTACTTTATGTAGACGTTATTGACTGAGTATTTATGGCTGTGTTAGTATTTTATAACAACCTATGGTTGTCTCTTTTTGCATTAATTACACTATTGGTTGGTACATTCCTCATTCCCCTCCATTCCCAGCATATATATGACGTCAGATAGTGCTGTGTCCAACTGGAAATCGTAACTGTGCCCGCGCATTGCGTCGCGCATTTCGCTATTATTAAAAATATTGTTTTGTTTCTCTTTCGTTTCTCAAGACAAAGGTATGGTGCACTCCTTCCTTTTACAAACTGCTTCTATATTCTACAATTCCTATGCAGTATTGTTCGTCCATTTTTGCACCAACCGTAGCTTCAACCGCAAGCAACCTGCAAGCACGCAAGCTCGGCGTTCAGTGGTGATTTTATGACAAGATTTTGCGATGGGTGAATATATCATATCTATTATTTCGAAACCGTTACGTGACAACCCTATGTGCTTGGGCGCAGCAAGAAATAAAAACACTGCACGGAGCTAATGACTTGTTTGTTACGAGTCACTCGTTTGTTTCGGAAACGGATCCGGCGGAGGTGTTTGTGATGTTCCTTTGTTTTATACACACAATTTTGGCGCCGAGATCTCTCTCGTCTCGTCTCCGAGGAAATCGTTTTACGGTCTTCGGTGGTTTCTGCTTTTCAAAAGTTTAAACATCCTGAATGTTGTTGTAGATTCGGGAGTATATTTTAGAATTTGCCTTGGCAATAAGTTGTAATGCAAAGGATGTGGCGTGAGGAGCGTTACGGAGAAAGGGAGATTATAATCTCTTTAAATGCCTTAATATGTATCTGGCGGTAGATTATAAATTCTTTGGTAGTAGATAGTTAGGTGAGCTTTAGAAAATGTGTGCCATCATGATATGGTTTCATCAGTGCGTGTACCTTCACCAAAAGCAGAGGATTTTTATATGTTTTCCGTTGACGCGTTATTCGCCCATGATTCATATAGAACATTTGAAAATAAAATTATATCGAAATAACTAACCGTAAATAACAATGTTTAAATAGAAATAATTTGTCATAATAAAACTGAGGCATGGATATAATCTAGCGGAGTCCGGCAACTCTATATAATTTCAAGAAACTACTCCATCCGAGTTTCCTCCCTGCTTCATTTAAATCTAGTTTTATTCCAGACCCGCAGGATGTAAAAGAGAAATTAAATTAAAGCCGCAGACTAGACTTGTTATGTCTACATTCAGATCATATTTAAGTTATAGGAGATTCGCCATACAAGTGGTAATATAGCCCGTTATTGTAGCATACTTAGACTTATCGTATTCAGACAACAGCTCATGTATATCGAACCGTCAAAAAAAGAAGTCAAGCTCTGCATTAACCTTGATCGCGATCAACACATACATTTTTTTAATTCTTACTACTATTATAAATGCGAAAGTGGGTTTGTCTGTGACGCTTTCACGCCTAAACTGCAAAATCGATTATAATGAATTATAGTATAAAGATAGATTGAAACCTGGATACGGTGATAGGCTACTCTTTCTCCCGAAAAACTTTTTAGAGGTGGAGTAAAGGGAGTGATAAATTTTGTATGAAACTTTTTATTGCGTTATCCGATTGGTTTGACAAGATCAATATTATCGCGAGCGAAGCCGCTCGTAAAATATAGTACTTTGAAGCTCAAGTGTTATAGATACAATCTGACCTGATGATAAGTGAAGATGTGAACTATGATGATGAACACGCTAAGCCTAGTGGGGTGACTGGCTCTCAAGCGCAATTGCCTTAACACACCTATATCTATTTGGCGGCAGATTTTCAACTTGATAGTAGCAGCTAACTAGATAAAAAAAGCCTTACCATCGTGTTATTTCCTTACAATGTTTTCCTTCACCAATAACTCAGACTACACACTAGCAACTGAACCATTATCGCTTCATGATATTCGCTATCACCATACACATGGTAATACAGCCAAATATTATAACATACTTGGATGTATCGTGTTCAGAGATCAGTTCATGTATATCAAGTTATCAGACCGAAAAACAGGACTGTATGCAACTGGATTGCAATCACCACACACATGGTGATACAGTCCTTATGGTAACTTTTTCTCGTTTAGTTAACAAGTTATTTTGAAACGATGATAGCTCAATTGGCAGTGCATACGGACTTCGCGATAATGGACATGAGTTCAATCGCTGCAATGAGTCTGAGCTTTAGAAGAAGGTAAACATCGTGATGTAACTATAGCATGGTGGTAGGGCTTTTTCTAACGCCCGCTTGGCTAGTTACCACCCTGAGTTTGAAAATCTGCTGTACTAATAGGTGTGTTCCGGCAGTTGCACTTGAGAGCCAACAAGCTTGGTTACTTGACATCAGATAAGATCTTGGCTATAAAAATAGCTAATAAAGGTAAGCCTGCCAAATTTCTCTATAACCTTCAAAAAGATCTTGGCTTGTCTAGGACTGCAGTAAGTTCTATATTAGAAAGTGCTTCAAAAGCTGTGCTAGCGAGCTCTTGTCAAATTTGGCTGGGTAGGGTGAGAAACCCGAGTGGTGAAGGTGAGTTTTGACGCGCGTCGACAAGAGGCCTTTAAATCTACATACGAGTCACAAGTCTCAGACATTGCTCGGAATTTCCCTCCCTACCAGACGATGGACCCGGTATCCGTACTGGGAATCTATGATTGCTATGAAGTTCGTCTCAAAAATATTGAATATGTCTATATGAATTTCTGTATTTCATGCTAGGTGTAGTGGCTTGTGTGATCGTCTCATTTCAAATCCTGTGGATTCGAACGCTTTACCTGATAATTATTTATGTGATTCATAAATGATTGTTCTGAGTTTAGAAGTTACTTGTGTTAATTTCTAAATTGAAAGGCTTGACTTGTACTGTGCTTTTTTTATAATTAAGGTTTAGCGTTATGGCCATAATCTCACAAGCTCTTAAGTTAGGTTACGGCCCAAGTTGCTAGACATGCTAAATCTGTGAAAGAACTGGCTTTCAAGTGCAGCTGCCGAAACACACCTATTGGTATTATGCGGCGGATTTTCAACTTGAGGGTGGTTGCTAGTAAGGCGGGCTTTTGAAAAGCTCTACCACCATGCTATGGTTTCCTCACGATGTTTTCCTGCACCGAAAGCTCAAGCTCATTGTAGGTGGTTGGTTTGAACTCACGTCTCTTGACGTGAAATCGTCCACACTACCACTGAGCTATCATAGCTTATGCGTCGTTTATATTTAAAATTGCAAATCAGTGCTTTAGATCAGTCGAGGTCTATAATACTGTCGAATAGATATTTTAAAAAAATCCAAGAAAATCCTATATTTTAAAACAAACTCTAATAATGTGGTTATTGATCTTAAAATGATATAAAATGAAATGCATGTTTGAAAGAAATAATCGTATCACATTACACGCATTTGCACTCGTTACTGACGAACTTTTACAAGCTTTTATTTAACTTTCAAGGTTCGTATTTAAGTTGCTCGTTTTAAAATTTGCAAAATATTTTTCAACCAGTTTCTGTTGACCCACGTTTCTACAATTTTGCATGCTTGTTCAGTCCTGGTGACCATAAAAGAAACTAAATTTAAATTAAAAAATAATAATAAAACGGGTTGGCGGATTTCAAAATGACGAGTTTTAATTTTTTGCTTTACAGCTATGTTTTTTATAACTCTCAGCTTGTTCTCAATACTTTGTTTTTAATTTTTATTAAGCACTATTTAGCGTCATTATGAATAGAATGTTCTTTGTTACTTAATTACCTTTTACCCGCGGCTTCGCTCGCGTTGATATTGGTTTGGTCAAACAAATCAGTTGACACAATAAAAAGGTTCCATGGAAAGTTTATCCCTTTCTTTAACCCTCTTCCTCTAAGTTTTTCATGAGAAATAGTAGCCGCCATCGTCTCCAAGGCCTCATCTATCTGTACACCAAAAATCATCGTAATCGATTCAGCAGTTTAGGCATGAAAGCGTAACACACTCACTTTCGCATTTGTAAAATTACTATAGATGGTAATATCATTCTAACTATAAAAGTCTTTTATTACTTTATTCGACTTATAAATCAATGTAGTTTGAAATAAAGAAAATTTTAGTTATTTGTCCTATAAAATGAAGCAGATACTCTTCAAATCGTTCGACATAACGTTTTTTGTGTTAGAGTGGGAAAATATCTGGCTGCGTCTGAATTTTTTTGAATACCACGTCACTAGCTATTAAGCAAAAAATATATAAGATAGTTCCTAAGATTAGCGCGTTACGCAACAAACAAACAAACTTTTCCACTTTATAATCTCGATTAATATATAAAGATAGAACATATGCATTAGGATAGTTATCTTAAAAATATAATTCTAAAACCTCTTATAACTTAAATCTCGAATGTGCAAGTGTAAGTCGTTAAAAATTCTAAAACTCAATAGTAACTGTTGTTGATGTGATTTATGCATCTCGGTCTACACCGGCCGGTTATCCGCTGCACTCGGTCCCCGGATATTCAGATTCGAACATTATTTCACTTTTAACTTTAATACGTTTCGAGTGAACTTCGTTGTTTTAACTTAGGAAAATTGGAATATTTTGAAAACAATCGTTTTACACTTGGACAACTTTAAGGTTTGTATTGTACAAACAGTTCCAAAGGAAATAGTATTGTGTTTATGGACTTTATAGACTTTTCGTTAAGTGATAATGTAGACCAAGATGGTGGAACACATATATGAGTGGGTATCACAAATGCCTTATCAACATTATGCTTTCGATGCTTTGCTTCACCGAAAGCTCAAGCTCGTTGCAGAAACTCGAACCTACTTCCATCGACGCGGTGTCCGTACACGTTACCACTAAGGCAGAATTACTTGGGATATATACAAAATGGACCTAAGTTATCACCAGGTTAGTACAAGTGTTTTTTACAAAACGTTTTTCATTTCTTTCTTTCGTAAATTCTTGCTAATATTATAAATGCGAAAATGAGTTGGTTTGTTTGTTACGCTTTCACGTCTAAACTACTGAATTGATTATGATGAATTTTCGTTTAGACATAGATAGGAACCTGGAGATGTTGATAGGTTACTTTTTCCTGCGAAAAGCTTCTACGAAGTGGGGTGAAGATAGATAAACTTTGTATGTAACTTTTTATTGCGTCATCCGATTTGTTTGACAAAATCAATTTTAACGCGAGTGAAGTCACTTGTAAAAAATGTTAGTATACTATAAAATTCACTACAATATTTTAATTGTTTAATTATTTACATTGCCTCATCGGCAGTCGGTACTCCCAGCTATGTGCCTTGCCCATTGCCACTTCAGCTGGGCTATTCGTTAAGTTTATTTCTCCTATGGACCTCGTTTCTGATTTGATCACGAAGACATGGGACTAGTGGGTATTTTATTGTGGCCGTGCGTGTATTTTTTTTTTTGTAATTGTAACCCTAATATAAGTACCTAAATAATTCTAAGACAGAGGCACGCAGTGATTTCAAGCGAGCGTCCATTTAATACCACGTTAGCACGAGTCATGAGTGGTTAACATTGACTTCTACACAGTAATAAAATTCAAATGAAATATTTTTGTATTTTTAATATTACCAGTATTTAATTTAAAGGTACCTATTATTATAAATCTACTAAGACAAAAGCCTCTAGGTAGGTCTGAATATTTACTGATTGATGAATTACACAGAAATGAAAGGCCGAAACATGCAGATATTACAAGTTTCTAATCAAGAGTATGGTGGTTGCGATCCAGTTGAGAATATACCTAACTACCCTAGCATCCATCCATCCATCCAAACGAAAGACGTCCACTGCTGGACATAGGGCTCCCCAAAGATCTCCACGACGCCCGATCTTGCACCACCCGCATCCAGCGGATTCCCGCGGCTTTCACCAGGTCCTCGGTCCACCTTGTGGGAGGCCTACCCACGCTACGTCTTCCGGTACGTGGTAGCCATTCGAGAACCCGTTGGCCTCATGGGACATCGGTTCTGCGAGCAATGTGCCCAGCCCACTGCCACTTAAGTTTAGCAATTCTTCGGGCAATGTCGGTTTCTATGGTTCTTCTGTGGATCTCCTCATTCCTGAGTCGATCACGCAGTGAAACTCCAAGCATAGCCCTCTCTATTGCCCTTTGAGTTGAGCTTTTTTATTAGGACCATTGTGAGTGACCACATCTTAGTGCCGTATGTCATCACTGACAATACACATTGGTCGAAGACTTTCTTCTTGAGACACTGCGGTATTTCGGACCCTACCACTACCCTAGCAACCAATAATATTTATTAACATCGTAATTTTCCCAAAATGTTGCCAACCACTGATGTAGAGAAATCCTGAGTAGAATTCTTTCCATCGCTCGCCGAGCGACCTTGAGTTTGTTTATGAGATCCATAATTAGGGAGAGAATATTTATTTGTTAATATTATAATAGGGACGATAGACAGACAAGAGATAATTATTAATTAATATTATTAACTTGTAAACCATATGTTACAAGGTATAAATTTATTCGCAAACTCTCTGTTATCTAATGAGGGAGGAAACTGAACACCGACAGCACGTGTATAACGAAGTTACTAATAATAATGATACTAATATTGATATCGGTTCAAAATTATTTCAACTATATGCTCGTTAATTGCACGCCTCATAAGCGAAGCGTTGAGGTGGGTACTACTGTCACTTCACGCAAAACAACTGATAGTTCAAACTAAAAATGTCTCTATTTATCAGATATTGCATTAGTTAAATTATATATACATACGCATATCAAGAAAAAAACACTATTTTTAACACTCATGATATTTTGATGCCATTTTTGTTATTTAAACTAGTTAAAAATCTGTTTAATAAAGTTCTGTCTTGGACGTCCGTGTGTTTGTATGTGCGGATCCTGTATGTTATCATGATAACGATCGAAATACTTTACTAATCGAGTCTTTTTTTTTCTTACGCTTTACTATAACTAATAATAAAACCCTATTACTGTTCACGGTCTGATTCGATGTGTTTTCATTGTTATTAAATAAATAAAAATAAAATGAGATTAAGAGGAGTGCACTTTCGGATTTTCTAAACATTTTTGTCTTTACTTAGGTGGTTTTAACCTGTGTTCCGATATACACTGCCAACACAGTAAGGTATGAAATCTCTTAGTATATTGCCATGCCGTTCCTTTATAGTTAGCGCTACTGGTTACTATTTAAAACGAAACACAGTCCAGTATACTCTTATCCATGTTTGTTTATTGTCTAACTGATTTTTATTGATGATGGAATACGCTGAGTTCTTCAATTACTTTCATTACAAACAAATTATTGGTTTCACACTGCATTAAATATAATATCTTTAAAAGTAAACTCTGGTATCCTTACTATTAATATGATAAAAGTGAAAGCGAGTTTATTTGTTTGTTACGTTGTCACGCCTAAACTGCTAAATCGATTATGATTAATTTTGGTATAAAGATAGATAAGAACCTGGGGACGGTGATAGGCTATTTTTTCTCTCAAAAACCTTATTGGATTTGGGGTAAAAAGAGAGATAAACTTTTAATTGCGTCATCAGATTTGTTCGACAATATTAATAATTAATATAATATAATATGAACAATTAACGCGAGCCATGTCGTACGTAAAATTAAGTATATCCTATATGTATGGATCATTTATATAGAAAGATGTTGGTGACAAAAATTGGCAGAAATTCAAGTCGTGTCGAAAAGCCGTGCCAGTGTAAATAAGAAAGAAACTAAGAATAAATAAGAAAGTTGAAAATTCACGATCACACCTAAGGAAATTGATATACATGGGCGAAGAACATAACTAAAATGTATAGTCGAAAGAAAAATGTTGCAGTCAAAGTGAAAAATGATTGTAAAACTGAATCTTATTCTACATCGGCACTTCGGCGGTACTGTTCGTCGTTGATGGAAAGAGACATACATATATATACTATATCAGAATGATAGAGACAGAAAATTTTTAATCATCCAAGCGATCTCTTAGCATATCTTGTGGTGACTATAGTTTAATATAATATGGTCTATGGTTCCACACGGCACATTTTATAGTGTTTTTAGTTAGTGAGTAATCTATATCGATATTAATATTATAAAGCGGAAAAGTTTGTTTATTTGTTTGTTTGTTTGTTTGACCGCGATAATTTTAGGAACTACCAGTCGAATTTGATTTTTTAATCATTTGATAGAGCAATCACTGCGGAATACTTTACGATATTAAATTTAGCGCTACCGTGAATAAAAGAATAGCTGAATTATAAAAAGATACGTAATCGGGCAAAATTGTAAAGTTATTTTTAATTGCACGCAAAGTCGAGGGCCGGCTGGTTAAATGTATGTTTTAAGTTGTAATATTCTTCTGATACTGCATAGTCTGAGCTATTTTTATAAACAGTTTCTCACGTGAAAGCTAGATGTTTTGCTATGTACAATGTACATATGTATGGACCGCTATGTATGTAGGTATCCTATGGTTCACAACTGTGTAAGATGCAGTATCTAATGTAATATGTTAAGGAGTATGCACTACACGTTATATGTACCCGGTTGCACGGGCAGCGCCAACTTTCAACGGACTCCCTAAAGGCAACGCCGTTTTCTGTGTCCCAAGTGAAAGGTGGGAAGCGTTTAAATTTTTTTCATAGGTTCAGTGTTTTTCCCCAATATTACCCGATATAATATGACGATGTGAACGGAAATAATTACATACCAGGCCTAGTCGGGGACTGGTTCTCAATAACACCTACAGAATAAGATATATTTTTGGTAACAGATTTATAACTTAGCATTTACATTTCACTGCAGGCGTTTTTACGTAATATGTGTTTGCTGTGTCCCATATAAACGGTGTTTTTATAATTTAGAGTCAACAATGCATCAGAGATAAAATTGCTGTCTCATCAGCATACAAGCTTATTAGTATAACAGTATCGGGACGATCGAAATGTGTAAGGTGTTCGCGACTTGGTTAACCCATTGTAACGTATTTCGCAAAATGCTAAATCACAATTAATTATAAACTTAGTAGGCTGTGACGGGTATGTAATATGCATTTTAAATTTCGAAACAGATCTTTATTTTATTTTGCTGTCGCTTTGAGATCCCTGTCACTCCGTTTACTATTTTGAAAAACACTGACTTATATGTTTTGAAAATGGCACTTAATTTTGTAACTCAAGGCACACGTAGAGAATCTTTCGCGCACCATGCCAAGCACGTCGTCGTTCGTTTAAGTTTTTATTCCGCCAAGAATCTAGGATTTTAACTTACCAAATGAGTGTTATTACAAAGTCGACCGAAAGCTGCAGACTCGATTTGCATTTTTCCAGTTCCGTATAAAGTTATCGTTTTCCAGCGGTTATTGTTGCCGTAACTTTTATCGTTTAAAAGTTTATTAATTAATTGTTAATTATTCGATTCTCCTTGTTAAAAAAGATAATAGGAAGGTATTGGGTACTTAGATACGACGATTCAAAGTGACTGGATTACGAGCGCCACACTTAAGTTTTTTTTTCGAACTGATGTACGCTGTTAGTCCCAAGTTCTTTGACAGCTTTAACGAATTTTGAACTAATATATTATATTAGCGTATATACCGAGTATTAAGGATCTATACCTATCATACATATGTTGATAAATCAAAATGAATCAATATATAGATATACTGGAAGGTTGAAAATTAAAGACTATGTTTTTAGGTGAAAAAATTTAACAAAATTGAATGTTTTAAAGCGTTATATACAGAGTCTAGTTATAACTAAAAACCATCGAGATGACCCATAAATATATAAAAAATATAGTTGAAAACTCAAAGGGATACTGTAAGGGTCTACGAGCGTACGTTCTGGAGAATTTCATATATAAAGATTTTATTGCCAAGTAAGATATTGTTCTTTCCTTTGAATTCATATTTTAATTTGAATTGTTATACAATACGTAGGGTGGAGTGCTCTCGACCGCCAGTTTACCATAAATTTTCGAAGTTGTTCAATGTTACGCCAGAGGGTAGCAAACTTGCATCGAGTATTACTATAGTCAGAGCTTCCGCATTTGTTTTTACTTAAGTCTATGTTTTTGTTTTTAATTTATTTTATTTCTATGACTTCCGATTATTGATAGTCAAATATATTTATAATATCCAACTTAATGTATTTTTTTAGCAAAATGAATAACGGCTTTAAACAGGAATCGGTCATAAAACATCCTACGTTTTTTTAGTTGTATTTATTTTTATATTGTGAAGTCTACCTATGTAAGCAACTTTAAAGATAGGCATATAAGAAACGAACGCAAACAACTAGACTGTGAACAATTATTTTCATATCCAGTGCGGGAATCGAACTCACTATGAGGTGACCGCCTAAACCGTTAATTTTTTTATTTTACCTCTCCATTAGGTCACTTGTACGCATTTCCGCCTGTAACTACCAATAGGTACTACTAAAATTTCACACAGTGATAACCAATCGAAATAAAACTAATTTAAACGGATTTTATGGCGGTTATTTATTAATTTTGATCCCGTGTAGGTGTACACCTCAGTCCGCCCCGTGACCACGAAGGCTGAAAAGCTTTCAAAACGTCGGGATCAAAATTAATAAATAACCGCGATAGAATCCGTTTTAATTAGTTTTATTTCAATGAATAATATTCGTGTAAACATAAAAAATGATAGTGATAACCAATATTATATTTAATACTTTTAATAGCCATAAACGAAAACTTTCCTCTGGGATAGAGATAAAAATATATTATGATCACCGTTTGACTAATCGTCAGGAAAATAGATGTATTATATATAGCTAATTAATAAAGGTCATTAAGTACTGGAAATAATTCATTTATCACATATTTTTTTCATTAATTGGTTAATAATAATATTAATTAAAATTAATGTGCGTTCTGATAGTGGTTGCACTGGTCAAAGTACGGGCTCTTTTGTGTACAGTATAAGTCGCCGACCGCCGACTGACCAGTTTGCGAAGATGTTTAGCTATATTTCGAACTGCGCACATTTACGAGATTAGAAGGAAACTGAGATATTTAACTTGGTTTCTGCTTTAAAACCGTTCATTGTTTAAACTTAGAGGAGTACTATTACGACATTTTCGAGTTGAGTTGTATAACAATTAGCCTTTGTTCGTTGTAATATCGATTTTGTTAATTTAAAAGTTCCTTCGACAATAGAAATACAACAATACAATACATTCGACATTTGAATGTGTCGAATTCGGCAATACAAAAGTACTTTTTCCTACCTATATATTATGTAGTTTTTTGTATCACTGAGAACGTTTACGCAACATTTCATACTAGAGGGTTCAGTTGTTGTGTTTTATTATTATTTTAAAGTGCTGTCTTCAATACGCAAATCTATTTGTATCTTTTATGAAAATGAAAATTTTGTTTTACTATAATATTATCAGTGTTTTTTGCTTGGCGATTGATTTGTATTTAGTTGTTCTAATAATTTGCATATTGTGGTTGCCATCAAAGGTCTATTGTATTTGTTTATTTTCAGAATTACCTTAATTATAATTTATGACTTTTATAATACATTGGCGGTCCTAAATAAATAAATAAAGATATAGCGATTGGCCACTCTCTCATCTGACGTTAAGTGACGATGTGGCCTAAGATTGTGGAGCTAGCGGTGTCTGTGTGCTTGCGAAGAGTTGCTCCAATTCAACTTGAGTGTGGTACATAGCTAGCCAGTCTAGAAAATATTCTATAACTATGCAATGATTATATTACGACGTTTCCCTTCAAATGTGTCCATAATATTTACCACTGGATTTACTTTTCTTCTAAATTGTTAACATTTATAATATTAGTTAGCATAATCTTAATCTCTATATATAAAAATGAATCTCTATTTCCCTCGGTCATCGCATCACGCGTGAACTGTTAAAACAATTTCGCTAATTATTTTCTTGTTGTGTTACTTATTGTCAGTAGGAGATACTAATGAAAGAAAAAAATAAGGAAGTTGAGCGGAACAGTAGAAAAATTAAGTAAATAAAAAAAAATAACGACAGTATTAACTTTACATAACTGTCAGTTGTTATAGAGCATTACAATAACATTATATTTTTGAGTAATATTTTTTATTAATTAAACCTATTTGAATTAAATATTCATAGTTAAGACAAGACATCATTTGTGGGGTCGGTAATATTTAATTTCATACGTATAGTTATGCAATAAAAATATTTAAGTGAAATCAATATTCCGTCAGAGATGAGTTGGGTTGAATTGAACATTAGAGTAAGAATAATAAGTAAAAGGCTTCAGTCAAATAGAATGTCTACATAATATGGGCCCTAAGAAGGCACTTACGAAGGGATGGCTTATCGGTTCGGAGTATATGCTTTTTACACAGATGAGCAGAAAAGTAAGTAGACAGGGCTTGTAATTATACATATATATTATTTTAATATTAATGTCCGAACTAAAATGGTATAAGAATTATTACTACAAATAACTAAAAGCCGGTATATATTCATTATCAAGCTATAGAGCCTGATACGAAACAAAATTTTACATATGTAATCGTGCTGAAACGCTAAAAGATAACAGTTGTATGCTTTTTGTGTGTGAAATTAAAAAAAAAAAGTTTGTTGGAAAAGTTTGAAGCGATGATAGCTCAATGATAGTGTGCACGACTTCGCGTCAAGGGACGTGGGTTCGAATCCAAGCACCTACAATGAGCTTGAGCTTTCGGTGAAGGAAAACATCGTGAGGAAACCATAGCATGGTGGTAGGGCTTTTTCTAATTCCCGCCTGGGTAGCTACCACCCTCAAGTTGTAAACCTGCCGCCAAATACCAATAGGTGTGTTCCGGCAGCAGCACTTGAGAGCCAATTCCTCCACAGGTTTAGCGTGTCTATCAACTTGGGCCGTATCGTCACTTAAGATCAGGTGAGATTATGGCCATAACGCTAACCTTAAGTATAAAAAAAAAAAACGGTGTCAAAGTACCATTAACCGAGTCCAACTTATAGTTAAAATTCAATATGCGAGCGATGTTGACGTCTGGGATGAACACATGTCTTTGGGCATCCGCTAATAAGTATTGTATATACACATTACATACATTATTTTTATAATATTTACCTATAAATAGTATATAACCAGATCGAGTTTCATGTCGGTTCTTCTCAATGACTAAGTTGTTTTTAGAATTGGTGGTTTTGACGTTCATGAGCGCCCTATCAGGGCCTAAATTGAATGTTTTTTGTTCATTTAATTAGTCTGGTGACCTCACGGCACATTATAACAGTTTATAGAATATATAAAAGAAAATATGCTAACTTTTATTATTAGTATATAATATAATGTACTTCTTTTTGTTTTCCCTTTACGTTAACGATTGTAGAAAGAAATAACCAACATAGCGTAAGCTTACAATCGAGCCAGAGTTCATTTATATAGATTTATCTGAATTATACAGATTTCATAGAACATTTTAGTGTAAAACACTTATAACATATTTTTTATTTATAAGCCTAAGATAACAAGAAATCTATAAGTTACTAATATACATAGTTTTTATAATAGAGGGCAAACGAGCATGCATCTCATCCGATGGTGAGTGATCACCGCCGCCCATGGACACCCACAACAACTGGGGAATAGCAGGTGGGTCCCAAATGCAACTACCGAAACACACCGATTGGTATTTGACGGAAGATTTTCAACTTGACGGGGGGTAGCTATTCAAATGGGCTTCATAAAAATTCCTACCAGTATGGCATGGTTTCCGTACGATGTTTTTCTTCATCGAAAGCTCAAGCGTATTGTAGGTGGGTGGGCTTAACCTCACTTACCATGATGGGGCGTTCTACACACTACCACTGAGCTATCATCGCTTCATACTAATGCTAATAATAATAGATATAAGTCCACTTAAAAGAAGAGACGGCGTGTACTTAAGGGCACACGACAGGTGTGAAACACCACTATATCTCTCTCACACCCTCTGTCGAGTCAAGCTGGCTTTCCCCGATAAGGCGTCACACAAAAAGGTTGCGAATCCAAATTTCAAAGCACCTCATAAGGAGGTCAAGATTAAAGCGATGATAGCTCAGCTGGTAGTGTGTATTTACGCTGCGTCAATGGAGGTGACTCGAAGGCACCAGCAACGAACTCGAGTTTTTCTAATGCCCGCCTGGCAAACTTGGTAGATAGCCAACCCTTAACTTGGGAATCGGCCGCCAAATACCTATAGGTGTGTTCCGGCAGTTGCACTTTGGAGTCAGTCCCTCCACTAGGCTTAGCGTGTCCACTATCTTGGGTGACATCGTCATTTAACATCAGGCTAGTTCGTAAAAAAAAAGAAGTTTCATTTCAAAAGTTTCACTGTAGAAAACGCAATTTATTTAGAAAAAAAAATAAAAATTGATGAACGTAATGTACGCAAAGTCGTTTTAAATTAATTACACAAGATGAAGAATTATAATTATATTTATAATCATGGCTGCCTCTCAAAGGGATTATTCGGTATTTTACAGGATCTGTTCTATTCCATTGAGAGCACCACATTTAGCTTAATGCCTGTGCATTCGATCACTGCGAGAGAGATCGCTCCGGGGCCGTTCCATTTATATCTCAATCCATTTGAATTTCACGCCGCGTTTATATTATTCGAGGACGTGTGAACGATAGTTTGAGAGTTATTTTTATAGTAAATTATACGTGCCGCTTCGCTCGTGTATTGAGTTTGACAAACAAATAGAATGACTAAATAAAAAGTTTGATACAAAATTTATCGACTCCTCTTCCAATAGGTTTTTTTCGAGAAGAAATAGCCTATCACCGTCTCCATGTTTCCATCTATGTCTATTTGAAATTCATCATCATCGATTCAGCGGTTTAGGCGTGAAAGCGGAACAAACAAACAAATAAACTCACATTCGCATATATTTTTTTTTATTTAAGGTTTAGCGTTATGGCCATAATCTCACCTGATCTTAAGTGTCGACACGGCCCAAGTTGGTAGACACCTGTAGAGGAACTGGCTCTCAAGTGCAGCTGGCGGAACACACCTATTGGTATTTGATGGCAGATTTTCAACTTTAGGGTGGTTGCTAGCCAGGCGGGAATTAGAAAAAGCCCGACCATCATGTTATGGTTTCCACACGATGTTTCCCTTCATCGAAAGCTCAAACTCATTGTAGGTGTTTGGATTCGAAATCACGTCCCATGGCGCGGCGTTCCTACACACAACCACTGAGCTATCATCGCTTTATATTTTCTTTATGCTCATGTTATTTCTAACTTGGTAAAGTTTAATGATACAAATTATTTATTTGTAATACTTTTTGTATGACCTTGGAAAAGTCAAAATATACAAATAAACAATTTAATTACAAAACTAAGTTGAGAAACTAAGTGCAAACTTTAAGTTTATGACGAAGTGTTTACGTCATCGGCTCTATCTACGAACTACGTCGTAGTGACGTGCCGGCTACAACGAATCCAATATTGTAACCCATTTATTTGTATGGGTTGAATGAATAGCATGTATATTGTAGATATGTTTATACAAGGAAATTGGATTTAAACCTTACAAATTTTTATTTTTGTATTTTATAGCGTTATGACCACAATCTCACCTGATGTTTTGTGACCCAAGATAGTGGACACGCTATGCCTAGTGTTGAGAGACTGGCTTTCAAGTGCAGCTGTCGGAACACATCTATAGGTATTTAGCGGCAGATTTTCAACTTGAGGATGGTAGCTAGCCAGGTAGATATGAGAAAAAGCTCTGCCATCATGCAATTATGTTAAATAGCTATAAAAAAAATAGGAGGTTAAAAAGTGGGTTGTTCAAGATTCTGTAATTTACTGTCCGATATATTTATAATCACAGTCAAGGAGAACGTTGTATTTTTTTAACGACATATTGTTATCAATTACTTAGAAGTACTATCAACCTAATAATCTAAAGTCTTACCAACATAACTTATTCTGTTATGGTGCTGCAAGTATTTTAATAAAAGCTAATCATAGAGCTTTTTATGGTATAGTTTTTCCATTTCAATTGAGAAAGGAAAAGGCAAAGGTATCTAGACCATGCAGCCAGTTATAGAGTAGTAATATCTATGGCATGGTATGACAGTTGTCACTATCGATAAAACTTAATCGCTCTATAGTAATGAGTTGCTTAGTTCTCTAGTACACTAAACTGAACAAGTTAAATGTAGTCAATATGATGGCCTTCGATGAAAGGGTTTCGAAATTGATTCGAACAAAACTGTTATTGAGGTATAACTAAGTGTTTGCTGTATTTTTGATTATAGTTATTTACCGTTCCGTCTCATAGAGATTCTCGTTTGTCTATTGCTTTCATTTCCACGTTTATAGCTTTGTGAGTCAACTTTCAGCAAATCTTAGGATATTTCTTAAGAATAATCGTTGGTGGCATTTAGTTTATAGTAATGTATTTCTCTGTTGTATCTTGGATAATTATGCGTATTTTACGGTGGCTTATTGTATTATTTATATGACAAGAAATAACTATATCTATAACAATAATAGTAAAGCTGCTGAAAAGCGGAAAAGGTTTCTGAATGTTTATTAAAAAGCGCTAATTTCTGAAGTCATCCGTCAGACGTAAAATATATTTAAGGTAATATAGTCCTTGGAACTAAGTAGAAACGCAGGATCTCTATGATTTTTCTATCATATGTACAATGGGGAGTACTTTGAGGAACTATTTGACATGGTGCCCCTTCACCATTTCAAGCTCGCACTTATCGACGTTGTCTGGCTGCTTTTCCACATACACTAAAACTTGTGCATGTTGTGAGAACAATTATGTTCTGTAGAACATTTTTTGTCGCACAAATTATATGTATGGAACGGGTTACCCAGCACGGATTTCCCCAAGTAATATTATTGGGGTTTTTAAAAAATGAATTTAAAACGATCTCTAAGGTATATATTGCTATAATGTCCCTGGTGTTGCAGCTGTCCATAGTCTAATGTAACCATTTACGACCAGAAAGGCAATCTGCCTGTCTACACCTTATTAGATTAGGAAAATTAAGGTATTTTTACGAAGAAAAAAAGTATTATCACTGTGGGGACAAGATAAAAATTTTTAGCTCTTCGTGAACAAAGCCGCAAGCATGGACCTAGTCTATATATACGCTGTTTTTTTTATTGTAAATATTTTTGCATATTAAAAATAGGGTTGGATAAGACGAATAGATCGTGACTACGGTGGATGTGTCGATAACGAATTAAAGTGTCGTATTTACCAAAGACTGGAGGTAAAAACGATAGAAAAAGGCTATTGTAAACTCTTCGTGCAATCCATTATATTGTGCACGGCTTAAATGTAGTCCTCGGGTTGCCAGCGTAAGAAATAAATCAACCGGCCTCAGGTAAGTTCCGGGTCTTTGTTGGGAAAACGAGCTTAAGTGAATCGTCCCCCTCCAGGGGATAATTGAATGAAGTTTTTGTGTTCGGAGACCAATGTTATTGCTTTGACCGAACTTATTTTCTTATTATCGGACTTTTATTCGTGTGACACTAATAACAACTCCCTTACGGTATGCCAATTCAATTTAATTTTTCTTTTAATGTTTGTTTCTTTTAGTAAAACTTTTTTTTATATTTAAGGTTATGGCCACATTACACCTGATGCTAAGTGACGATGTGACCCAAGATGGTGGACATGCTAAGCGTAGTGGAAGAGCTGGCTTTCAAGTGCATTTGCGGGAAAACACTTCTGTAGTTGTTTTCCGGCTGTTAACGGAAACCTCGGATGGCGGTTAAAGCAAACGGAAGATGAGTCACGTCCATTAATTGCGGTATCTGTACACAAACTATATATATTTCGAAGCGATGATAGCTCAGTGGTAGTGTGTACGATTTCGCGTCTAGGGACGTGTGTTCGAATCCAACCACCTACAATGAGCTTGAGCTTTCGGTGAAGGAAACATCGTGAAGAATCCATAGCATGGTGGTAGGGATTTTTCTAATACCCGCCTGGCTATCAACCACCCTGAAGTTAAAAACCTGCCGCTAAATACCTATAAGCGTGTTCCGGCAGCTGCACTTGTGAGGCAGTTTTTCCACAGTTTTAGCGTGTCTAACAACTTGGTCCGTATCGTCACTTAAGATCAGGTGAGATTATGGCCATAACGCTATACCTTAACTATATATAAAAAAAGTGCGTAGTGGAGTCCCATATTTAGTTTACTTAAACTTTTTATGCATAGGGAAATAAATGAAGAAACTACATAGATAATATTGTCGGATGGAACGAGGTGGTAATTTCAAGCGACATAGCCGTGACCATTATTATTATGGTCATAAGTTCGTCGTAATGATCGTTTTAGAATCAGCCCGGGACAATCGAGTTGCTGATAGTTGGATACTAAATATTTATATGGTAGATTTTGTATCGCACTTAGCATTGGATACACTTTTACTTTACAATACAGTTATATTGCTTAATGGCAAGACTTTTTGTAATGCCCATCTGGCTAACTCAAGTTAAAAAATTCTGCAGCCAATTACCTACAGGTGTGTTCCGGTAGTTGCATTTGAGAGCCAGAGTCCCCACTAGGCTTAACGTGTCCACTATCTTGAGTCACATCATCATTTAATATCATCAGAGATTGTGGCCGTAAAGCTAAACCCATTAAAAATAAAAAATACTGCCAAGTGAATATTAAGCCCGTAGGCCTCCCTCCGCAGACGCCTGAGCCTAGGTTCAATCCTCCGGATAGGAGCCCTCGAGTGACTCTGCTCGCGCGATACAGTGACACTCTACATCACTGAGAGTACATCATCACACCGCATACCATTCGTGCACAACCACACGTTAACTACACGGCTCTGTAAGGGACTACCCTCGCAGCCCTTGAGCTGCTTACCTAATAAGGTCGTTGTTAGGATCACTATATTTGTAAGACAAGACCTCTTGGTTAGTCTGGATCGTGAAAATTTTTTCATTTAACCGCAGTAACCCAAGCCGAGGTTCGGACGTTTTGGCACCCTTGTGCCCGCTGCCTCGGGGCTGAGTGCCTTCAGCACTCGCCCCAAAAAGTTCAGAGAAGCTGTCAAAGTACTTGGGGCTAACAGCGTATGTCAGCTCGAAAAAAAAAGAAAAAAATTGTGGTTATAAAAAATACAATGATTACCGATACAATCTTTTTGACAAGAGAAAGTCATTAAAGATTTTCAATTAAAAAATATTAATCATGTTCTGATTTCGACCACTAATTGAATTAGAGATTATAATAATCGTGTGAGCGTGCAAATGTTTTATTAAAAAGTAAATTTCCCGAGGGAGCACTTTACCACCACCCCCGACCAAGACTTATTAACAATTTGAAACATTACATTTAAAATTTCCTTATAGAGACGATGAAAATGAAAATAAAATGTTTGTTGGTTTGAAATGTTTACTTTCACCAGCTCAGAATTGCATTAAAATGTCGAGATATTTCGAGGTGATGAAAGATAACGTTGAGTTGTAATATTCGATGCAAGTAGGACTGGTGTTCTTTGGATAATGTAGGAGTGTATGTTTTTCGTTTGAAAATATATTACGCCTAACGGTTGAAGAGGTCGCTGTAGATTCGTATCCTAATCTGACCAATTATTTATTTTATAATAATAATAATAATTTATTTTCCATAATATATTTTTAGAATACCATAAGGTTAAGCTATGTCACCTGAAGTAGGTTTTTTCGCCTGTATCTCAGGTGCCAGTGTCTTCCCAATATACATAATTCCTTACTCTAAAATGTTATTCGTATAAAATACATAAATGCTTAATTTAGCGCACTTTTCGCGTGTATGAGATGTTGCGTGTGCATGTGTATGAGTGTATGTCTGTGATCGTGTGTGTATGAATGAGTATGTGTCTGTGTATTCATTGGCTCACACAGGATATAGGTAATGTAACTTGTATCTACTTTATTGCTTTTAGTAGATTCTCTATCCCATATTTAAAACGATTGTTCAGTGTCTGCGAGGTACTTGTGTTCTATGTTGTTCATTATTGCATGTTTGCAAAGTCATAGACATAGCCGGGCAGATGTGACGCAAATTCTCAGAACTTATAATAAAAAATACGGTGTGAACTGCGGAAGTGACACCAACATTAAGGCGAGGTTAATAATAAAAAGTAAAACTACAATGTATTAAATTAAATATATTAGCACAGCACGTACGCTCTTTACGCCGATACTGAATATGACTGATACGTCACAGTTACTCACGTGACGCTCGCTTAGCAAACATAGTAGTGACCCATTGACTGTAACTCTCTTTTTTATAGTTAAGGTTTTTATTGTTATGGCCATAATCTCACGTGATCTTAAGTGACAATACTGGTTTTCGTGTGCAGCTGTCGGAACACACTTATTGGTATTTGGGGGCAGATTTTCAACTTGAGGGTGGTTGCTAGCCAGGCGGGAATTAGAAAAAGCCCTACCACCATGTTATAAGGTTTCGTCACGATGGTTTCCTTCACCGAAAGCCTAAGCTCATTGTAGGTGGATTCGATATCACGTCCTTTGACGCGAGGTCATACACACTACCACTAAGCTATCATCGCTTCAAATTAATCGCTTAAAAAATCGCCTTAATATTAGTGAAAAATATTTTCAAGCAATTATATATAAAAGAATAACAATATATACACATATACCCATATTTTAGTGGAGACTTGATACATACAAATAAGTACATCACATATATACTTTACAAACAATATTTTATTTACAAAATTGCCTCAGTCACAGTTATAATTACATACATAAATAAAAGATAAATATGCAATAAAAACTAGCATTTTTATTGCCATATTAGCTTTTCCCCGGGACTTTAGTCGCGTTAATATTGATTTATTCAAAAACAGACCACGCATCGAAATTTTCATACAAAGTTTATCTCTCTCTTTACAATACATCCAATTAGTTTTCTTTACCTATTTCCAATTTCAATTAGTTAGCCTATCACCGTCTCTGAGGTCTCATCTATCTTTATACCAAAATTCATCATAATTGATTCTGCGGTATGCACGTGAAAGCGTATCAAACAAATAAACTCACTTTACTCATTAATAATATTAGTAAGGATAAATTTGTTAGGCTTCCGAGATTAATTACGCGGAGATTTAATTCCTTTTATGTAGAAATTGTGAGGAATTCTAAATTAAAAAGAAACCTATATTGTAGCAAAGTCTTAGCACTAATGAAGTTTTGAATGAGCAGCGCCTGTCGATAATGTGTCGGCAATTAATCATAGCAGTGCTCTTGATGGATCACGCCGTCGAGAAGTAAACAACGCAGACGGTGAACATTTTTAATAAACTTTACGCGCGCCCGTACTTCTCGTTACTCCGCCTAATTATAATTACCATGTGTGAGGAAGTTTAGTGATTGATTACAGCGAGTATACCCGACGATGGATCAGTGGAAGTAAGTTTCGGAACTGGGTAAATGTGACAATGCGTAAGAGCTTTCGCTGACGGAAAATATCGTATGCTGGTAAAACATATTATAATGATCTATCCCTAAAAAATATATATCATATTTTAGTTTACTTATACATATATACTTACTAGTTTTTACCTTCGGCTTGGTTCGCGTTTGTATTGATTTTGTGAAACAAATCGGGCGACGCGATAAATATTACACACAAAGTTTATCCCCCTTTTTACCCCACCTTCAATAAGTTTTTCGCGAGAAAAAGTACCCTCTCAACGTCTCCAGGTTGCTATTTACATGTTTACCCAAATTCGTGATAAACAATTCAGCGGTGTAGGCATTAACGCGCCACAAACAATCAAACGTAATTATTTCGTATTTATAATATTAGTAATGATACAAAAACGGGTATAAATATTAAATGGTTTTTATTTCCACGCGAGGTCAAGTGTACAGTTAGTATGTATGTAGAGGGAGAGAATGGTAAATAAGAATGTGAAAACCGATCTAAGAGTACTGCGGCATCTTTTGCGAATACTCGAAGTTCTAATATCACTGGTCCTCGGTTTTGTCAAGTTTGCTCTCGATACAAATTTCTTCAGCTTCTTACTGTTCAAATATAAAGTCGATTTTCTTTACTCATATTGTCCAGGAAGTATATAGCACTGGTAGAGTTGTAAGATGATGTTCCACTGGGCCCCAGGCCACGTTCAAAAAATTTTTTTTGCTAAATTTGTATTCTAAAATCCTTATTGTAACGTGATTTTTAAATATTTTTTGTATTGTTTTAGAGTAAACAAAACTATATTCTATTCTATATTTATTACGTCGGTATTATTATTAGAAATTAACACTATTTTTATTTTTATATTATTGATATACAGCTTGATATAATGTATATTAAATATTATAAATCGAAAAAGTTTGTTTGTTTAAACGCGTTAATCGTTTTGGATTTGATAGATCAATCATTGAGCATAGCTCTACGCTATTTAACACCACGATATCACTAATAGAAGCTAGACTGTATTGAAAAAAGCTACAATAAAATACAATAAATAAATTGTATTAATAAAATAATACAATAAAGTTGATTATTATAAAAATATTAATTTCAAGTGCTATTCGAGGTATAAAGAAAATAATTATTCGAGTATACATTTTTTATTATGATTTTTTTATCGATAAAAAAAAACTACTTTACAAGATTATCTTAACACCTTTATTTTGTTTACGATGATTTTGAAAATATATAATAATAAAAGTCATTGAAATAAAACTAATTTAAACGGATTTTATCGCGGTTAGTTTTTGTGGACAAACTAAAAGAAATATAGGGACCCGCGTAAAAGAACATATAGCTGATGTTAAACACCGACGCTCTACGAAGTCTGCAGTTGCTGAACATTCAGAAGAAGGCTCCAAACATTATCTTCGATTCGACAAGCCACAAATCCTTGCAAAAGAACACCGATTCCTACCTAGGATGATTCGTGAGGCTATTGAAATTAAAAAACATCCAAATTTCAATAGAGAAGATGGTTGGAAGTTAGCACAAGCCTGGGATCCAATTATACATTTAATTAAATCGGAACCCAAAAGACCAATTGCCAGACCTCAAACACTGTGAGCTCTTTCTGCGTAGATCGGAACACCATCAATAATAAAAATTAAATTGAAGGTAGACACAGTAACATAAACTTTTCTGGACAACCTACACCTCAGTCCGCCCCGTGACCACGAAGGCTGAAAAGCTTTCGAAACGTCGGGATCAAAATTTAATAAATAACCGCGATAAAATCCGTTTAAATTAGTTTTATTTCAATGAATAATATTCGCGTAAACCTAAGAAATCATTATAATAAAAGTCATCACGTAGACTATACATTAGACAGTGTATAGCCATCATACATAGACTATACTTAAAAATTTTACGCTAACGTTACGAACGTTTTTTGCCGTCTAGGTTACCCCTCCGTGACGGCCCATAAGGAACTTCCTTCCAAAAATAAGAAAAAAATAATAAATAATATGTTCGTTCCATGGAAGCAAAGTCGCGGGCACAGCTTAGTCATTCGCTACGATTCCCAAAAATACGCCAAATATATATAATTGATTTAAGTTAGAAATATTTACCTTTACCTTTTGCCATCCTTTGTCAATTGCCAATAAACTAACATGGATTAAAATGCGATGAAAAGAAAAATATGAAACGCCCGTTCGCTTTAACGTGAACAAATAACTAGAGGAACAGGGAGAATCGGTATTCGTTTCATCTCGGAGCGACCTTGAAATCTTGAATTTTTCCTGTTCCATCAAACAGGCCCCTCTAATACTTATATTCTTTGCATGGCTTTTAAAAAGTTGCGAGCAAACCGGGCTTTTAGTGGATTGAATCGTCAAAGACCTACTTCCTCTTGGTGTCGGTCCATAAAGTTATATTCATTCTATTTCTTTCTATGCGTAAAAAATATTTGAAACTATATATTGAACCAATAAAACTTAATGTTATTAATATATCATAAGCCGATTAGGTAAAAATAAACACGAGGACTGTAAGTGCTTAAAATGCTTTTAAATTGCATAATATGTTTATGATAAACATATAATATTATATGGCAGTATATTTCTTTAAGATGTTGTTATTGAATATTTTTATCATTTACTACATTTTCTCAATTACTTGTAAATATAAAATTAATTAATAAGTGCTATATGATAAGCAGTCTACCCAAACTCTAGCACAAAACCAAGTTAAATGGCAATACTTATGGGTAAGGTAGAAACACGGCTTCTTGTTCTACGGGGTCGGAAATAGAGGTACTGTAATGGCTTCATACTGGACTAGCAATAAACGGATGGAGAAATAGAGACAAAGTGTCGACACATCAAGCATGTGTACCAAAGCAACCCAATCTGCTCAAGCTGCCAAAGTTACTCATTGTCATGTCACGCAATTGGGTCTCTTCCGTTGTCTTGTTTTAAGCTTCCAGATCTAGGCTACTAAATCTAAGTTACACAGAATAAATAAACATAATTGTGGAATCTAAGTATATTTTAATCTGTTATAATATAAATAATTATAAAAACAATAATACACAAAAGTCTTGATCTTTTAATTAATGCTATTATACCACTTCAATACAGTAAGTATAAACACAAATCGTAATCTATTCATGAAAATGACTTTTTATTTGGGCATAGTTTTGGTTTTGGAGTAAAATTATCTATGCAAATACACCTGTGATTCCTCTAGTATTGCGGGTGTCCAAGGTGACCCGTTTGCTCGTTTGCCCCTTATTCTATAAAAAAATAAAAAATAAAGTGATTATGATGATTGGAAAATAACTGTAAATCACTAGTAGTTAAAAGATTAAGTACTTTCTTAGAACGTACCAAATATTACCTATTTTGTAGCTACTTCTTTAACAGCCTGGTATAAGTCATCGACTTAACCGAAATTGATACGAGATAAACTACTAAATAATATAAATTTTTAATGACAAAATTTGATATAATGTCACTAGAATACAAAAATCAAAATGTCTATTAATTTAGAGTGATATAATACAAAGTACGAATAAAAAAAACACACAATAGGCTTTCAGTCCGCAGTTTAATTTGTAAGTGTACAGTGAAAAAAGAGGATGTCTGGCGGTCCAGACGCACTACTGGAGTTTACTCCTTAATTATAATTGTCATGATATGGATTGACAAAACGAAAAACGTGTTTTGTAGAAAACACAAAGCTTTTCAGTTAACATTTGTATTAATTCCTTTCTATAATTTAATTTCAACATAACATTATAAATGCAAAAGTGAGATTGTTTCTTTGTTACGCTTTCATGTTTAACCCGCTTAATCGATTATGATGAATTTTGGTATAGAGATACATGGGACCTTGGAGCCGGTGATAGTCTTATTTATCTCGACAAAAACTTATTGGAAGTGGGGTAAAGAGAAGGATAAACTTTTTACAAGCTAGTTAAAAAAATATTTTTATTACTTTGTCATAAAAATTTCATAACGGTAGATCTAGACGAAAAATCAATTCCCACGGAATAAACTCCAACGCAGTAAAGAAAAAAATATTAATTTAAAATACTGGTGTTTAATGGCCCAACACGCACAGTTCCGTATATTATTCCCGATCGACACTCGTTACATTTTCAACGTCCAACAATTCCAAACTACTTATGAATTCATTATTAGTACGATTAATTTCACTTCGATATACCCAAGCTGTATAAAGGCTATGTATATATATATATATATATATATATATATATATATATATATATATATATATATATATATATATGTTAAAAGCGTACAAGTGTATATTAAACAAATATATAGCTATATACTTTTGAAAATCAGAAGCGTTATCATTAAAAAAATATTAATAAACAATATCTTTAACTAGATCAAATTTAATTATGCACGTTTCAAATGAACGTTGTCGTTAATACATATGAAGCAACAAAATTACAACCATCAGACTCGCGTTTATACGTAAAAACTCTATTAAAAAAAATTCTACTTACATAATATTATAAAAGAATAGAAAAATACGAACGTGTTGTGAGTGTTCGTAACAGTTGTTGATTTGAGTCACAAACTGCAGCGAATCCGATACTAAATTGAATTCTGTATTTCAAAGTGTACCTTCTAAGGCCGCGATTTAATAGTTCGACAATAATTGTGAGTATAATTTCAAGGACGCGATGAAGCGATTGAAGCGATAATAGCTCAGTGGAAGTGTGTACGACTTTGCGTCAAGTGACCTGAGTTCGAATCCAACCACCTACAATGAGCTTGAGCTTTCGGTGAAGGAAAACATCGTGAGGCAATTTTCTGATGCCCACCTGGCTTGCTACCACCCTCAAGTTGTAAACCTGCCGCCAAATACCAATAGGTGTGTTCCGGCAGCTGCACTTGAGAACCAGTTCCTCCAGAGGCTTAGCGTGTCTACCAACTTGGGCCGTATCGTCACTTAAGATCAGGTGAGATTATGGTCATAACGCTAAACCTTAAGTATATAAAAAAAGGTTGAGTTTTTTCCAATCCTCACCTGGCTATAGACCCTCAAGTTGGTAATCTGCCTCCAAATATCTGCAAAGTGTGTTCCGGTAGTTGCACATGAGAACCAGTCCCTTCACAGGTTTAGCGTATTCACCAGCTTGGGCTATATCGTCACTAAACATCAGGTGATATTGTACCTATAACCCTAAATCTATAGGCTATAAAACATTAAACGTAGCACCTAAGATTAATTTCTCTATAAATGACCTAGGTAAAGTTACTTAGTAAATTACTTAAGGGATCGATACAGCCTCCAAGTTCTCTACAGGTGAATGTAATGGCGCGTTCGTCTTGATGGATCGCCTTCCGTTTCCGGTCGTTTAAAAACGCTTTTCACCCTCTCCTTTCAGTCTTTATACGTTGAGATTAGAAATTGTAATACAATTGTAATATAAATAAGGTACTTATTGTTTTTGTTAGTGGCGGTAAAATTATTTATAATTTGGTGAATTTAATGTCTTTGATTATAAATTATAACTTATAATTTAATTATTTATTTTATTTATTTATTTATTTAATATATATATATATATATATATATCATATATGAAACTGTAAACATGTCCTGAAAAGAGTAGGAACTTTGAATATCAAGTCAAGAGTTATATTTAGAAAGGTAATTATTAGTATTTTAATATTTTTAATGAACAATAAATAATTTTGTATTTAATTGCTTAAATTGCAAGTTATTTTTGGTATACTTTCTTATTCGGTTTTATCTTTATCAAAAGTTATTCGATATTTATATGATACTAGCTTTTACCTACGGTTTCGCTCGTGTTAATATTAATTTTGTCAAACAAATCGTATCAAAAAATAATACGCTTCATACAAAGTTTGTGCCTATCTTTACCCCACTTCCAGTAAGTTTTTAGCAAGGAAAAGTAGCCTATCTCCGTCTCCAGAAACCCATATATCTCTGTACCAAAATTCATCACTAACGACTCAGCGATTCAGGCATGAAAGCTTGACAAACAAACATACTCACTTTAGCATATATAATATTAGTATAGATTATGGATATGGATAAGGTTACGGAGGTCAAGTATATTTGAAGATCTGGTAATGACTGATTAGAATTTACATATCAACGAGCACTTCGCATTGGCTCACAATTTTACAATAAACAAACAGATAATATTGTGTACTAAGAAATACGAAGATAGAAAGAACATAACATTTATACAAAACAACTAAACACAATTGCGTCTGAAAGGTAAGATTAAATCCATCACCCTCCGCATCTTGAGTGACACCAGCAGATTTCCGCCCAAAGGGTCACCGGACCTCAATCTGCACTAACGATGCAGACACGAGACAAAATTTGTCTTTCTCTACGCGACCATACATCACTTAGACGTCACTTGTGGCACGAGTTGCTGTTTCATTTGTCAACAGAAAATATATCTTAAATAAAATATTCAGGGTTTGTTTTAGTTTGACAAAATTGCGGTATAAATAAAATTGTTATGGAGCAATGTATATATGGTTGTATAGGATTCGCGTAGGGACTAATCAAAACGCATTTCTTTTATACAAGAGAAGAGTTTAATGTATAGTTTTTTTTTTATGGAATAGGGGGCAAACGGGCCGGAGGTTTACCTGATGAAAAGTGATCACCGCCGCTCATAAACACCTGCAACACCGGAGGCGTATCAGAGCATGCACCGTCGACGACGACCTTGATGCTCCGATCTGCCAAAAAGCTGGTGATCCAGTTGCATAATATCTCGGGAAGCCCATAGGAAGGTAGCTTTGAAAGAAGCACTTTATGCCATACTCAATCAAATAGGACGGAAGCCGTACTGGCGGTCGCTAATCCTGTCCTGGTGGTCCTGGCGGTGGTCCTCTAGGTAACGCAGGAGCTGGCTGTTGATAACGGCCTCCATTATCTTGGAGAACAAGGAGGTGATGGCGATAGGTCTGTAATTGGACGGATCCGAGCGGTTGCCTGTTTTAGGGATCGGGTGCACTAAAGCGGCCTTCCACGATTTCGAGAATACGCCTAAAGCTTAGGAGTGCCAGAAAAGACGCGTTAAAACCGGTGCCAACTCCGGAGCACATCTCTGCAACACGATCGGAGGGATGCCCTCGGGTCCACTCGACTAAGTTTATAGTTAAGACTAAGTTTAAGGTGGAGTTCTTTAACTATTTTATTAAATTCTAAAAAAAATATAGTTTATAGGTTTAACGTTATGGCCACAGTCTCACGTTATGTTAAGTGATGATGTGGCTCAAGATATTTGCTGACTTACAAATGCAACTGCCGGAAAACACCTATATGAATTTTGGCAGTAGATTTTTAACTTGAGGGTGGTATTTAGCCAGGCGGACATTAGAAAAAGTCCTACTAATAATTTTATGGTTTCATTACGATGTTTTCTTTCAACGGAAACTCAAGCTCACTGCAGGTGGATTCGATCTCACATCCCTTGACGCGGTGTCCGTACACATTATCGACTGAGCTATCATCGCTTATCATTATTGACATAGTTCAAATAAGTACGACAATGCTTTCAGCAGACTCGCTTACCCTCCGTTACAGCTGAAACCTAGGTCATATCCTTGAGCTTGCTGTATAAGTGTGTATACTTTAACACCAGCAGTGGAAACAGTATTGCACTGTAGGTGTGAGCAGACTCACACAGTAGGAAAATAGATTCTGTTGAACACCTTTCTTCTTCATTATTAAGATTTAGAAAATATTTTCAAATAGAACTCAAGCTAAGTCAGTTTCTGTTGCGTACCTGATACCTTGACTTTGACATTCACCAGTAGAACAACATTACTCTGTATTTCACACCTGTTCTGTTCACAGTAGGAACATATATATTAATTATAGTTAAGGCTTAGCGTTATAGCCATAATCTCACCTGATCTTAAGTGACGATACGGCCCAAGTTGGTAGAGACCCTAAACCTTCGGAGAAACTGTCTCTTAATTGCAACTGCCGGAATACACCTATTGGTATTTGGCGGCAGATTTTTAATTTGAGGGTGGTGGCTATCCAGGCGGGCATCAAAATGCTCTACCACCGTGCATGCTATGTTTTGTGAGGGACCTTTTTTGACTCTCAAAATAGGCTTAGAAAGCATTGTCAGAGTACTACGTACATATTCATGTACCATTATTTGATATGTTCTGTTAGCTTAAATATATTGTGCTGGATTGAATTAGTACAATTTTACGCAACTAACAGGGCTAGCCGGGGTGAGGTTACTTTTTATACAAGACCTGGCAAAGTTGTTAACACTCTTCTGTCATACAGTGTGTGAACTTGAATTAAACTTGTATTTTCGGGAAACCACAACATCGTGATGAAACTATAGCATGGTGGTAGGAGGTTTTGTAATATCTGCCTGGTTAGCTATCATCCTCAATTTGAAAATCTGTCATCACATAGATATAGGTGTCTTCCGGCAGTTGGGTTTGAGAGCCAGTACCTCCACTAAGTTTAACGTGTCCATCATCTTGGGCCACATCGTCACTTAATATCAGGTAAGATTTTGCCCATAACGCTAAATTGCTGTCGCTTCTCTTGCACAGCATTGTGTTTAACATCAATTATACTGTGGTCGCTCCACGATGCTTCTATATAAAAAGGTTTGGTATCTTTACGAAGCATATCGACACGACTGAGTCCGGGGATGAGATATATTACCCGAACCCGGGCAGTTTAACTGCCGTTTAGGAACGGAAACAGCGGTTAAAGGAAACCGCTGTAGGGTTTCGGAAAGACGCATTGTCCTTTTTATATTCGAACCATTGATGTAACTTAGTGCGGATTTAAAATTAAGTATAAGGTATTAAATTTAAGCTATTTCATATACCACCTATATGCATTATTTGATTATTCAATGAGGATGTATATGAAATATATATTACAAAAATGTATATATTGTCGTTTAGTATGTCGACATATGTTAATGTTTTCAATTCAAATATGAAATTTTGATTCTTAATACTTCAGTTAATTATAAAAAACATATGTGATGAAAATATATCTTTACATATAAAAATTGTGTGTCACGTTGTTTGTCCTCGATGAACTTTTAAACTACTGCACAGATTTTAATCAAATTTTACCCACTGTGTGCAGTTTTATCTAAATTAAGAGATAGGATACTTTTATCTCGATAAGTGATCATAATACGACGGCTGTAGTGGATCTGATTGACTACTCGAAAAGGCAGAACGAGGTCTGCCAGGTTAGTTTTACGTATTCATAAATTGTAATTCAATGACAGTTTTTATTTTTAATAATGTTGTCGGCAGTAAAACAAATAATATTGCATCAAAATCTGTCAGGAAGATATTTACCAACAAGGTTTTTAACTTTATGTTCTATCCCGAGGGAACTCTATCTTTGAATGAATTTAAAGTAATCTATTAATTGATTAATATTAATGATTACCATGTGATTTTTTTGTTATATCTATCCGGTAGTATCAGAATGATGAGCGCTCAAGGTATAGCAAATAAAAATTAAAAATATATATATATATATATATATGTTTGACATCAGAAAGTGGGATGTAATTTGATTATAATTTTCAAAAAATAATGTATAATTTTGATTGGATTATAATTTTATTATACACTAGCTTTTACCCGCGGCTTCGCTCGCCTTAAATTTGATTTAGTCAAACAAATGGGATGACGCAATAAAAAGGTTATACCTCTTTTTACCGCACATCCAATAAGTTTTTCGCTAGAAAAAGTAACTTATCACCGTCTTCAGGTTTCCATCTATTTCAATATCAAGTTCATCATAATCGATTTAGTGGCTTAGTCGAAAAAGCGTTACAATCAAACTCACTTTCGCATTTATAATAGTAGTAAATAACCCATTTTTGTAAGTTTTTCAATACGACTTTGCTCTTATTGATGAAACGTGATTTTAAAAAGCTTGAAGCCTTTCACAAAGTTTGCTTTTTCAGATACAAAATAAATATCCTGAAATCCTGAAACCTGAAATTAGCGCGTTCAAACAAACAATTTTTTCCGTGTTACAATACCAATATATATATATACATATATATATATACATGATTCAAAACCAATTTTCTTGTACTTGAGATAGCCCTTTCTTACTCACTCTTAAAAAAAGACGAACTATCAATTTTACGCGTGTTCCGTCCGTCAGGTACTATTTGCGGCGACAAGGGCACCGCCGCCTCGAGGGTATTTTTCACCGGAAAATTCGAGGAAAAATTACAATAGCCCCTCTGGACTGATAGAACAGATTTATTGAGTTGTTCGAGCGTTGCTTGTTACCTTTAGACGGGCTCAGAGTCGAACTTGGAATTTTATTCACATGAACGATGGAGTGATGATGGCATAGTTGGTAGTGCGTACGCCGCGTCAATAGACGTGAGTTCGAATCTACCTACAATGTGTCTGAACTGTGCAGGAAAACATCGTAATGAAATCATACCTTGGTGGTTGTGCTTTTTCTATTGCCCGCCTGGCTAGCTACCACACTCTAGTTGAAAATTTATCACACTAAACCTATATAGATGTGTTCCGGAAATTGCACCTGAGAGCCAGTCCTACTAAGTTCAGCGTCCCCACCATCTTGGGTCAGAACGTCACTTAACATCAGATGAGATTGTAGCCATAATGTTAAACGTAAAAACTATTAAAAGCATACAAAAATAATGGGGGTGTTTATATTTGATAATGATTTTTTGAGTGAAGTATTTATTGGCGTGTCTAGACGATAAAACCGACTCGTAAGTATACTGTATGCAAACGGCATGACGCTATCTTATGCCGTCATAAACCTCTACGTCTTCATTCTCGATTCCCTTGTGTGTACTATATCTATCCGACTATAATATGCTTGTCACGTTTACTGCTTGTATGCAGTCTTTGCATGTTTTATTTATACTATCTATGCACGTGATTCGTTCGCATGAAACTAAAGTTATTAAATATTTTGTTATCCGTTTTTTGTAACATTTTACAATACAACGTTGCTGCTATTGGTGATAACGTGATTTTTAGTAACTCATAGTTTCTTCAATGATCGGTTTATGAACTGTTTGTATATTTTATATACAAATATATGTGCCCATGGTTTCGTTCGCATGGAAGTAAAATTATTTAAAATTTATTTACCCGTTTCTGTAACTGTATTACAGCTGTGCTTCTATTAGTGCTACTTCGGTGTTAACTAAAGCCTTTCTCAGTGATAGAGAAATGTAATAAAAGTTTTTGAAATCCAACAGGTAGTTTTTAAGATTAGCGTGTTCAAACAAACTGTAGTCGTTTCCCCTTAACGAGTACACGCAACCACCGTCAGAGTGTTGACTCCGACGTGGTCCGTCCGTCCGACGAGATACTTACCTCCAAAGTGGTGACCCTTAATAAATATATGAGCGCTAATCAACGTCGGTTGTATGTACGCGGTTGTAAAAAATTTTCACCGACTCATCGAGGGCTTCCTTATTCTTTTTTTTCCGAGAAACTCATCCTGGGCCGCGACGTCACCTTGTACGCGGATTATCGGCCGCTCGTTTATCCACTTACAGGATCAGTACCGATACACCGCGAAGAAAGAGACAATTAGATTTTATAAGTCACTTCTTCACTACAATAAAGTATTTACAAGGACAGAGAAGTACCATAGCAGACGTTTTAGAATAGAAACGAAATAGAATGCCCGGTCAGTATGTACTACAATCAACTAGCGATTGATCAAAGCACTGATGAAGAGCTGAAATTGCTGAAACACAGAGAAAATCTAAAGTTCAGGTTACTCGTTCAGGTTACTTCATCCCCCCCGGCCTTAACTTCTCGCTGCATATCGCTACGCGGCTATCAATGCGCGACACGAACTAAACCACCCTAGAGTTAGAACTACGAGAAAGCAAATTACATCAAAATACTTCTGACCTTCAATGAACAAGGAGGTATCTACGTGGGTGCAAGCATGTATCAGTTGTCAACGAACGAAGATACACGGACACGTCGTTACACCATTAGCCGAATTCCCGACGTCGCAGCGATTTGAACATATGGTCTATATGGACATTAATGTTCCACTGAGATTATCAAATGACTACAGATACTGCGTCCACGATCGACTATAATACCAAGTGACCAGAGGTAATCCCGCTGAGAGAGAGATATGAAAACTTAGCACATTGATTTCTATGAAAATTTTATGACGCGATTCGGTCGCCCGTTACGGATATCGACAGACCAAGGCCGACGAGAGTTCGAATTCGCCCTATTAAAATCATTTATGCTGAGATTCGCAATCCAACGGTCAAGTAGAGAGGTTTTTGAAGTGAAACTTCTTTAGGCGCATGAGGGTAAAATTTTTACAGATGAAACGTCACGCCGGTATGCAACGGAAGTGTCGGAAAAGAGAGAGAGAGTGATCGAGACCGATTGAGAGAGAGTAAGACAGGGCGAACGTAGCATGAGCAACTAGCCGTGGAGTGAGAGTAGGGAGCAAGCGAGTGAGAAAGATTGAGAGAAAAAGTGAGACAGAGCGAACGTCGTATATAAACAAGATTTATAAATTAGTTCGCCAAAGAAGTTTCACTTCTGACATGTGTACTTTGTACGCACGCATGTTTTTTTTTTAATACTTAAGGTTTAGCGTTATGGCCATAATCTCACCTGATCTCAAGTGACGATACGGCCCAAGTTGGTAGACACACTAAACCTGTGGAGGAACTGGCTCTCAAGTGCTGCTACCGGAACACACCTATTGGTATTGGGCGGCAGGTTCACAACTAGAGGGTGTAGCTACCCAGGCGGGCATTAGAAAAAGCCCTACCACTATGCTATGGTTTCCTCACGATGTTTTCCTTCACCGAAAGCTCAAGCTCATTGTAGGTGCTTGGGTTCGAACCCACGTCCCTTGACGCGAAGTCGTGCACACTACCACTGAGCTATCATCGCTTCAAAACCGGGACCGGACATTAAAAGCATCAGTCAGCGAGATGCCGCTTCGCACTGTAGTGGTGTCATTTGACAGGTTAAAGTCCGCCTACGTCTACAACGGCCAAGCAAACGCCAGCGCTGCATCGCTGAACACATCGTGAGTCATCGGAATATCAACACTGACAGCACCGACTCTTCAGACACGGAGGCTGACAAGCCGTACATCACCAGGAGTGGAAGAGTTGTCAAGAAAAATGTACGCTTCGCTTTAAGGGGAGTAAATGTAACAGCTTCGCCTTAACGAGTACACGCAACCTCCGCAAAAAAAAACTTTTCCTCTTTACAATATTAATTAGCTTTTACCCGTGCCTTCGTTTACGTTAATATCAATTTTGTCAGACAAATCGAATGACGTAATAAAAAGTTGCGTACAAAGTCTACCCCTCTCTTTCTCTCTCTCCCTCTCTTCCAATAAGTTTTTAAGGTTTGACAAAGGTCCCATTTATCTCTATATCGAAATACATCATAATCGATTCAGCGGTTTAGGTGTGAAAACGTAACAAACAAACAAACTCACTTTCGAATTTTTAATATTTATATAATTAGTAAGATATGATTAGATTTTTTTTTATATAAATAATACGTTTTACCACTGCCGAGCATACTATGATGATCAACATTTTTTTAAAAAGAAATTAGTAGTATTATTTGATATGTTTCAATTATGGAATCCGCTTCTGTGACACATTTTCGCCAGTGTCTGTTATGTGAGAAATGTCAATGAAAAAGTGGGACACGACGAGCGTAGACCGCGACGCGGGTGTCGTGCGGTTACTTCGACGGCTAACCTTTTTTTATCTCGTTAGGCCCTTTATGAGTGTAATGTATTGAACATGTTCCTATAAGATATATATACTTAACCTTTATTGCTTGATAGGTTTTGAAGTAAATATTTACGTTTTTTATACTTTATAAGATTTAGCTTTATAGCCAGCATTTCTTCTGATGAATATATTGACGTTGTATCTTAATATGGTGGACACGTTAAGCCTAATGGAGGGACTGGTTTTCATGTGCAACTACCGGAACACATTTATACGTATTTGGCGGTAGATTTTTCAATTTGAAGGTTGCAGCTGGCAAGGCGGACTTTGGAGAAACCTTACCACCGTGCTATGGGTTCAATACGATATTTTCTTGTACCAAATACTTAGACGCATTATAGAGATTCGAACTCACGTACAAAGCGTCTGTACACGCTACTACTAAGCTATCATTACTTTATATACTTTAGTATGTGTATATAATATAGCTTAAAAATAATATCGCATTCGCATATCACAGGGCAATTAATGCTTATAACAATGTACTTATAAATAAATATTGGAGTAAAGAGTATATGCAATGAATCCAAATCAAACCAATTTTATATATAAGCCTCACGGAGCGTAAGCGTTACGTTAAAATGCTTATGTATGTTGCCAAAAAGCTTAAATGCCAAGCAAATTTGCTAGATAAGTAATAAAACAGCCGGAAATTAAAACAATAAATAAGAAAAAATTAATTTCGAAGAATTGTATACACATAATGTACACATATAAATAAAAAATCATCATTCATCATTCTGTGTAATTTCCGTCTTCGTTAACAATTATACGTATAACTTGTTTGTGAAATCGAATATTGGAAACGTTAACAATGGAATGCGTATATATAGAAAAATGTCGTTAAAATCTAGTTTTACGAATGATTTGAAGTATTTTTTTTACAGTTAAGTTTTACCGTTAGGGCCATAATCTCACCTGATCTTAATCGACGATACGGCCCAAGTTGGTAGACTAAACCTGTGAAGGAACTGGCTCTCAAGCTGCATCTGGCGGCAGATTTTCAACTTGAGGGTGTTTGCTAGGGCATTAGAAAAAGCCCTACCAACATGCTATCACCACTGAGCTGTCATCGCTTTAATGTTTAATCATGCGCGTATGAATCTAGGCGCGGATGTCATTAAATCAGACGTCCGCTGTTTGGATGCTATATATTCCGCCTTAACACATTCATTTTATATTATTACATCCTCAAAGTTAATATAAAAACAACCTTATATAGGATGTTACATGTATTGCATAAATGGAATTCTTAAAAAATAATGATCTCACGCCCTTGTCTTTCACGCCCGTCCAATTGTAGCCGCTTTATAAATCCAACGTTAGTCCATGCGTAGACGTTCTTTTAAGACGTTTTCGTTCTTTTTTCGACATCGTAGGTTGTAAAGACGAACCATTTCATTTTGGATCCTTCAGAGGTTACTAAACACTTAAGACCACGCCAGCTCCCAGAGGAATTGCTTAACCATACATTTAATATTCTTTATCATGGTGAATGCGCTGAATAATACTTAGATCATATTCTATTATTTACTGTCTCCCTTTACGTTTCTTTTTTCCGTGTATTATGGTGAATGTTTTGCAGTAGTGTTAAACCGTATTCTATTATTTACCTTCCACCGCAGAACCAGGAAGACTGAGTTACGAAATCACATGCAATTACCATATTCTTTAATTGAATTAATTTTCCTTTACAATATAAGTAGGACTAGGTCACAAGAGCCATTGATAACTATCTTCAATCGCAACTTCACTCTTCCCTCAATTGATCGCAGTTTGAACAAGTAACTTCGCAATTTGTTATTCTTACTCTACTATACGGATGTAGAATAGTTCTCAAGCAAGATTATTCCCTCCTACCTTGACCTACCTTGGGTCCTTAAAGACAGGTGTAGAGAGGTATTTGAACTGGCTGATGTAGCCTCGATGACTACTACTGAAAACTGTATCATCGAAAAACGGCTTTTTGTGGAATAACTTATCAATAAGGCGCAGTATTAGTTTATCCATTGTTGAGCTATTTTAAAAATGTCTTACTTGTTCATATTTTATAATATCCCATATCTAATAGAAAGGGTAGTTTTAGCGCTCTACTATATCTTTTGCTTGAGGCAAACCGTTGTACAATCGCTGAGTTTGTTTTTTCGTTTTCGTTTTCCCAACAATCGCTACAAACGGTGCCAGTTATCGGCTTCATAATGTATTTAATACCGTTTTAATTTTACACCGTGCTCCATTTAACTAACGTAGTTCTGTTTTATTCCACATTCACATAACTTTTGCTCGACGGTTTTAAAAGCTCTATGTTGTAGAGTTAGCAAAAGTCAGACTTGTCAATGTATTTTTATTTTTCGTCAAAATAGAGGAAAATTGAATGGAAAGAATGAATGGAAGAAATGAAATTAAAAAGTGACGGTAAAAAGAGACAAGAACATCGATCTATAGGATTTATCGTACGAGAGAATGAGATAGAAGACACTGTATAGTGTTTCTTACAGGGTCCGAGCGTTGTACGTGTTATATGTGTAGGCGCACCTCCTTATTACGAAGTAAATTATCGAAGGCTCCACTTCTATCGCGTGTCATTTAAACATATGTTTTCATTTTACTTTATTACATTAAGCATTGACAGAATAATAACATCAATACATCACGCAGGGAGAAAGTCAACTAGACCATATTATAATCTTTCATTGCCTTTGCAGCAGTTTTTCTCTTTATGATATCTTACCTCCTATTCCCCGTACTATTAACATTATGTGTCTCCCAACTCTTGTTATGAATAATCGCTAAGTTGTAGAATACTTGTCGAGTTTCATTACAACTAATAAAATTAAACATTAAGAGCTTATTTTCATTCTGTGGTGTATATTTGTAACCTAACAATAGATTTCATATATAGTTTGCATTTATTGTGTGTATCTTGTTTTTTTTGTGGCCATACTAGTTTCGCAGTTTATAAGGGGAAAAAATTGTTCTATATAATATCCACTGTATATGGTTTTACCAACGTAACATTGGCAAAGTTGGTCGTTTAACAAAAAGAAGAATAAGAGAGAACATTAATTCATCACCAGACTTCGTTGCCAGGTTACTTATATGCCTCTTTATGGGTCACTTGAAGGGTCCAGTGACATAGGAAACTGGTTCTTATATTGCATGGAAGACTATTCATTGTACGGTACAAATAAGATATTGTATTCTTTTTATCTGTAGACGTTATCCTAAGGCTGTGTCTCTAAAGCCCAGTATGTGTGGTTCGATTAATGAAAGGACATGATGGAAGAGGATTATTTAAGTTACTCAGAGCATTTACGTTGATATTAAACATATATCTATACAGTTGGAGTGTCTATAATAAATGTTTAAGAAATAATATATAGGAAATGAATGCCGTGTCTATTTATGTTCTCAATACGCGCAGTAAATTGCGGGAACCAATGAAACGAGCTAAGTTCATTTGCACGCTACAGACCTCTTACTTTGAAGCGACGTTATCTGCGGCTTTGTATGCGGAGGTGCGCTTGTGAGAAGTTATTTTTAAGTAACATTTATATTAACTTTCTGTAACTGGCTATATTTATAACTACGTTTGTGTTTACTAGTATTTATGATTGCGTAATTAGGACCTGTTATTTACACGGCTAGATCAAGCAATTTTTGTTTGTAAACTTCCATTGTCATAACAAATTTGCATTTATACGATAATATGAGTAGATGTATTTCAAGAAAACACGTCAAATAATTTATATCATATTTTGTACCATACAATTTTATATTATACCTTGAAAAGAACTGTTTTTTTTAACCATATAACATTCAATATAACTGATTTACAAGTTCCGAGAACTTTCGGAATGCAATGTGTTGTAAACATACTATGTGATAATAATGTATGTTACTATTATATATATTATTGCACTGTATCGAAGTTAGGATTTATTTATGAAGTTTGTGGGTAAAGCCCTTACAATAATACATATTACATTCGATAACACAATTCTCGCTTACACGTGTTTCGTTCACAATACTACCCGTGGACATAGATAAGAATAAACAGTAGGCTTATATCATAAGTTTGTTATTTTATCGACTATAGTATTCCAGGAAACTATTTCGACTTATTTCTCACCAGATTGCTCCTTTTCTAAACGTACATCTTTATATGTACTTTAAAAATTAATTATGAATTAGTTTCACCGACAATTTAGTTCGAATGGTATCTTTATCTAAATGCAAGTGATCTAGTTCTATCTAGTCATACCTAGGTATTTAGTTAGGAAGTAACAAAAGTTATCTTTTGATCCCTCAGACTCAGAACTTAGAACGATGAGAGCTCAGTTAGTAGTTTAGACAGATACTATGTCAACGGACGTGAGTTTGAATCCACTTATGAGCTAGAGCTTTCGATGAATGAAAACATCGTGAGGAAACCATAGAATGGTATTAGGGCTTTTTCTAACGCCCGCCATAATAGCTACCATCCTCAATTTGGAAAATTTCCGCCAAATACCAATAGATATATTGTGGCAGTTGCACTTGAGAACCAGTTCCTCCACAGTCTTAGCGTGTCTATCTTGGGCCGTAGCGTTACTTGAGATCAGGTGAAATTAAGACCATAACGTTAAACCTTAACTATAAAAAAATATGAAAAAATTAAGGATATATTTCATCGAAATAAAACTAATTTAAATGGATTTTATCGTGGTTATTTATTAATTTTGATCCCGACGTTTCGCAAGCTTTTCAGCCTTCGTTGTCACGGGGCGGACTGAGGTGTAGGTTGTCCAGAAAAGTTCATGTTACTGTTACATGTTCATCTTACACAATCATCGCTCATGGATCAAAATTAATAAATAACCGCGATAAAATCCGTTTAATTTAGTTTTATTTCGTTAAATAATATTCGCGTTTACATAAGAAATCATTAAGGATATATTGTAAAAATTTATTTCAAAGACTTTAAAAGTGATTAAGCTTTAAATCCTGTGTACTACTGTCGTCCTTTACCGATGAAAATGTACTGAAATTTTCGACCTTTCCCAAACAAAAAATATAAAACTAAATTTTGTTATAAAATTTGTATAAGATCTTCTAATTTGTGGCAATATTTTTTGAAACAACAATATTGGTATAAAACTTAATAAGAAAAAATTACCTACAGACATACCAGTGGGTGAATCCTGATCCAGTGTCCATCAATTAGGTCATCTGAGGTCACTGTAAGTGTGAAATATTACGTCATAATCGTGATGTCACGGTAAGAGTACTATAATCTTTTTACTCGTGGCGCTAACTACCATCTCGAGTTGGAATGACTCCTAGGTTGTTAAGTGGTATAGTTTAGTATTTCAATGTACTCTTATATGTATTTTTGTTTTAACGTTAGGAGTATATAAGACTGGGTTGCGATTACTATACTCATAGTTATAAACTGATAACACGAACGTATTTCATTTTATAGTGTTTTAGAATTATCAATGTATATTGGCCACCGAGGGTCGTTGATATTTTTAGATTCCACTGCGCTTAGCTTTATAAGGCACAGTCCACTAGTGTTGCAATAAAAAGGGTAATGTTACGAAGCTACTTTAAAAATAACAGTGAACGAAGTTTCAAGACAACATTATTGAAAAATATTTCGAATAGAGGTGAATTTTACATAAAAACTTAGTACAAACACCGCTTGAAAGTTCATGTAGGTGCACCCACATCGCCTTGCCTACGAGTTACGACGTAGCGCTACGGTTCTACGGCGTAGCAAACTTAGCTTAACTTCGTAGTTAGCCGCGAGTTGTTCTGTATATCCCGTTTTGTGTATTACCGAGTTTTGTTTTGATTCTGTCTTTCTAAGGAATAGGCATAAGTGCCGTCACCATACAGCCAAGACAGACGTTATTTCATAATTTCTGACTTAATTATTGAGTTTGTTATTAAAACTATCTAAGGAGTCCCTATGGCAGTGAACACATCATGTCTCTAATTTTTATATTACACCAATATTAATTAAAATGAATAACAACAGTTCTAAGTTGAAACAACTTTGAAACATTAACTATTAACCTAATCTATATTTAATATATGTATATTTAATACTATTAAGGGATAAATGAGCAAAAAAATCGCACATCGCAAAACGGATCCCAAGTATATGAATGATATTATATATTTGGACAGATATTTGCTTTTCAAATTCACCAATATAGTTGTATTTTTCGTAAAAATGCAGTTTTAAGCAAAATATTCGTGGACATTTAATCAATACGTGATTCGTATTGAAATATATTGGGTCCTTCAAAAGAGGAATACAGAGGTACCTAAGCAGGACAGCATACACCGAAGAGTGGTACTGAATTTCGATTCAATGGTAGTCACCGCTGAATTGGATTATACTGTGCTTAACACCAGTTGCAGTGCAGTCACTTTGTTGAGCAACAGAAAAAAAACTTCTAGTTCTGTAATCACGGTACTAACATATGTTAGGTGCACTATTTGATCAGCCTTATTGGGAAAAGAAAAAAGCAAAATATGACCTGGAGGTCGTTGGTATCGTTATTGTATCCGATTGGATCCCAAATATTATAATACACTAAGCGTAATATATCCACGATGTAATTAACTGTTCGTTTCATGTGAAAAATGGTCGCAACCTGCCAACCAAACACTATCTCTTCTTAAAACCTTTATTTTTTTTAAATATATTTCATATGTTTAGCGCTATGGCCACGATTTCACTTGATGTTAAGTGAGAATCTGGCCTAAGATGGCGATCACGGTAAACCTATACAAAGGTATGAATTTCGAGTGCAACTACTGGACCGTATCTGTAGGTATTTGGTGCTAGATTTTCAACTTGAGGGTGGTAGATAGCCAGATGGGCATTAAAAAGACCTACCACCGAGTTCACATTTATCGATGAAGCGTCTGTACACATTATCAACAGAGCCATCATCGCTACAAAAATTAGCGTAAAGATAATAAATTTTTCGAAATAAAACTAATTTAAACGGATTTTATCGCGGTTATTTTTTAATTTGTATCACGACGTTTCGAAAGCTTTTCAGCCTTCAAGATCACGGCCGGACTGAGGTGTAGGTTGTCCAGAAAGTTCATGTTACTGTGTCTACCTTCAATTTAATTTTTGTTGTTAATAGAGTTCCGATCTACGCAGAAAGAGCTCACAGTGTCTTGAGGTCTGGCAATTGGTCTTTCGGGCTCCGATTTAATTAAATGTATAATCGGATCCCAGGCTTGTGCTAGCTTCCAACCATCTTCTTTATTAAAATTTGTATGTTTTTTTAATTTCAATAACCTCACGAATCATACTAGGTAGGAATCGGTGTTCTTTGGCAAGGATTTACGGCTTGTCGAATCTAAGATAATGTTTGGAGCCTTCTTCTGAATGTTCAGCAACAGCAGACTTCGTAGAGCATCGGTGTTTAACGTCAGCTATATGTTCTTTTATGCGGATCCCTATATTTCTTATAGTTTGGCCGATATAGGAGAGGCAACAGTCACATTCGATTTTGTATACGCCCTGTTCTTGTAGAGGTATATGACACTTGACAGGAGGTAAAATTGACAAAAGACCAATTGCCAGACCTCAAGACACTGTGAGCTCTTTCTGCGTAGATCGGAACTCTATCAATGACAAAAATTAAATTGAAGGTAGACACAGTAACATGAACTTTTCTGGACAACCTACACCCCTGTCCGCCCCGTGACCACGAAGGCTGAAAAGCTTTCGAAACGTCGGGATCAAAATTAATAAATAACCGCAATAAAGTCCGTTTAAATTAGTTTTATTTCGATGAATAATATTCGCGTAAACATAAGAAATCATAATATATTTTCTTTATATTTTGACGAGAATGTTTGTGTGTTATTCCCTCGTCGAGTAATACTCAACAAAGTAGTTTTATTTCCTTTCTCGCAGTCGAAATGTGTGTTTTACTCACTCGCAGCTGAGTCGAGTGGTTGGTACGTGTTTAAAGTGGTGTAAAGTTTACGGTTCTGGTGACGGAGTTAAATGTAATTAGGATTTTCTTAGATTTTGTTTACGTGTTGTTATTTTTAATAATAAAATGTGTATATGTTTTCTGTTGATACTCATGTATTCAGTATTAGTTAGTTGTGTAATTCTATAACTATAACACACATAGTGAATAGAGGGTAGGCCAATTTTGACATGATTATAAATAGATTACAAATAAATAAAATCACCACACAGTGCACCGCATCAGTTGCACGAGAATCATTGGCGGGTGAGCACGTGTTTTAAGGCAGTGAGCGTTGAATATAACAGCAGATGTTACAATCACTTCTAAAATCTGTAAAATCTATTCTTACTGGGTGTCTATGTGGTAAAAAGAACATCGACGCCAAATTCCAAGTCTATACTAATATTTTTAGCGATATCGTAATGAGTCAATGTTAAATCATTTATATAGGTATGTATAGATATTGTAATTTATCTAACTTATAATTGAACCAATACAGAAAACATTAGCTTAAGCAATATTACAGATTACCACAAACAGGTGTATTTGAATCGACCTCTGGAGATTTCTCGACCTGAATATATATGTATAAGTGAAGCATAACAAAAGATCTACAAGGCGTTACCACCTTTTTAAATATTACATTATCTCTCATGAGTCTTGAGTATTTTTATGTATTCCTGAATATATATATTAATTTTATATTTCGCAATTTTTTTGCAATAAAAAGTATCCTATGTTACTTTGAATACCAGAATATGTGTAGGTGTATGTGTAGAATATGTGTGTTTCATGATGATCGGTTAAGTAGTTTTGGCGTGAAAGCGTAACAAATAAACTTATATATAAGTGTTTATTCTATACTTAATATATTGAGCATATTTATAATTATATATAGAAGCTAGAACAACTTTTAAAGCAATAGATATAACGAAAGATCATAGGAAATCTTTTTTATAAACCGTTAAATTTTCTATACAAATATGTACTACTCATTATTATAGATATGTTATTTTCATAGAAATCTTAGGTTGACATGCGGACTATCTTAGATTTAATATTAACAGCTCAAAACGCTTCAGGGATTTTTTATTAGTTCGAAAACGTGTGAGACCTTGGAAGAAACGAAATTAGAAAACACTCCTATTAAGGACCACCCTAATATAGTATATACTTACTAAGTTGGTATGTGATGGATGCCTACGTCATGAAAGACGTATCTATACTATGTTAAATATCAAGTCAATAGATTTGGTAGTTTTGGCAATATCGTGCTGAGTCAGTAACTCTGTAGTAATTCGCTAACGTACATGTTTAGATTACCATGTCACATGTTCGTAAAAATTATGGAGTAGTTTTAGAGTGATATTTATACAACGGGGGTGTTAGGGAGAGAGAAAAAATAAATAAAATAATTTTACTGTCTATCGGTTATTGTTTCTGGCAACATGGACGTTTGCACTGTCACCCTGATGCGTTTTAGTGGATAGTGTTGAGTGATTAGCACCATGTGCCCTCTCACCTTGTCCTGAGCCCGGGTAATGTGTTTGAGTTTTGTGCATTTCATTGAGGAAGTCCGTAAAGAAAAGGACTTCAAATACCATGTAAATAATAATAAAAATGTGTCTATCGTTTGACAAAGTATATATAGATTATAATTTTCCAAAAATTGACGTACTTGGTTGATTTATGTTTTATCATATATGAGGAGAAACCATTGGTCGAACTTTTCATTTTATTTCACCGTGTTCACTAACAGGCTTAATAAAATGAAATTGCCGTTCAACAATAGGAAAAAGCATAAAGTTTCACAAGTGTCACTCGTTTGTGTGAAATAATGTTCTGAGGTAGGTAAAAAAACTGTTTTATTTACAACGTTACAGTAACGTAGTGTTACCTAACTTATGTAATAGTTTTTATGTTAAGTGTTATGAGCACAATTTCACCTGATATTAAACTACGATGTAAATTAAGTGTAGATATTCAGCGGCATATTTTCGTCTCGAGGTTGATAGTTAGCCAGCCGAGTATCAAAACAAGCCCTACCACCATGCTATGGTTTGATCACGATATTTCTTTACACCCAAAGCTCAAGTTCATGGTACGGCTTCGAACTGACGTCCACTGACGCTGCGTCTGTATACTCTACCACTGGGCTATTATTACTTATTCTGACTACTGTATTGCAAATTTACTTATATATTTTTTTATACTTATAGTTGCTTACGAGCAGCTGCAATACCAGAAGTATGAAATAATTAAAATTATATGATTCAGTAAACTTAATCGTAGATATTAAGTAGGTCTAAGATCGACGATCGCGCACTGTAATGTTACATAACAATATACGCAACATTACACATAATGTAATTCGATTACAGATTGTACAAAATGGTCGACGTTTATTACGAAGTGAGCGAATGTAAATAAACGCCATTTTAGGCATACACACACCCGTTAGCGCGATACATCTTGTTGACGTATCATTTGATATTTTGGATGTTAAATTACGAAAGCAGCTGCGGACTCGAATGGGCCGCGCATTAAACAGAACCTCCGAGAAACGTATTATGTGAAATTTCATATTCTCTCATACGCGAACTCATCCCGGTATCTCTAAATCTTTACACCCGATTGGCTTGAAATCTAACATGGATATTCCTTTTATGCCGCAGACATCCACCACTAATAACGGATTATATGATCATGTGTGGTTGACGTGTAAAACATGAACGAAGTCGGGGTTATCGGCTAGTCTATTTATATCTACAAGGGTGTATTTAAAATATGAGAAAATTCTCCTTAAAGTTTTATTTTTAATGATAGCAACTGTAAAACTGAACGGTAGCTGGAAAACAAATAAAAATATGTCGGTTGACAAACACGTTGAAAGAAGGTATTAAATTGTTTCGTCTTGATCTATTTTGGTTTAAGTTTTGGTTTCGCTCGTGTAGTAGAAATTATCTATACGAAAATACAAAAAAAAAAAACTTTTGAAGCGATGATAGCTCACTGGTAGTGTGTACGTCTTCGCGTCAAGGGACGTGAGTTTGTATCCACCTACAATAAGCTTGAGCATTCGGTGAAGGAAAACATCTTGAGGAAATCAATGCATGGTGGTAGGGCTTTTTCTAATGCCCACCTGGCTAGCAACCACCCTCAAGTTGAAAATCTGCCGCCAAATATCAATTGGAGTTCCGGCAGTTAAACTTGAGAGCCAGTCCCTCCACAAGTTTTGCGTGTCTACCAACTTAGGCCGTATCGTGACTTAAGATCAGTTAAGATATAGCAATAAGGCTAAACCTTAAGTATGAACAAAAATTTTGGTCGGAAAATTCTTGATTATTTTATCATACATACTTCAGTTAATCTAATACATATATTACGTTACTAAATAGCTGACGCGTATGACGTGTACAAACTACATCAGCGCAGCCGTTGAGAACTTACTGGCTGCCTTTAACCAATAAGAGCGCACCTATGACTGGGCACAGCCAATAGTATATGCGCTATGAATAACTATTTACAATATATAAATATAGTGCAACAGAGAACGAACTAAAGAATGGGTCGTGACGAAAAATTCTTACATTTTGATTTGTCTAGCTACCATCCGCACCTTTCGATACGGAACTTTGTTCCAACAAAATAAGACAGTCTCAAATTATAGGACATAATGAAATAATATAAACTATGAAAAACAAAACGAAATACGCTTCTGAGTGACATAAAAAAATCGCTGTTTTTATTAAGTAAATCTGCGAATCGGTAATGGCGAATGGTTCCAATTCATTACTTATTATACATTTACGATATCCGCAGATGATTTGTGGCTCTAACTCTTGCATAACGACTTTAATATCGCACGAGACGGATAATTTTAATTAGTCGGTCTGTTGGTATACACACAGGTCCGGATGCAAGTGTGGGGGCCGTTTAGTTACTAAGTTAATTAATAAGTTTCTTGCCAGCTCTTCTCTATGACTGGATTATTATTCGAATTGGTGGCAATTTCGGCGTTCGTTAGTGTCGTGTCAGGGCCTAAATTGAATAAATGTTTTTGATTTAATTTGTGTTTTTCCATAAATACATATAAAGCCGACAATCGACTGGATGCAGTTAGTGAACCAACTGTCGAAGAGGACACCTGTTTTGCAATCAATGTGGTAGAGTAATTCACAGAAAATAAAACTATGTAGATGAATGACGAAAACGGAGATATAATTTCTGGAACATTCTTCTAAACTCTTTTGAATATTTTGTTAAGGCTAAAAGTACTTTCGAATTGAACTTTATGAAATCTTCCACCAAATTAAAAGACAGTTAGTTGTCACCGGTGGTGATGTCACATTCATCATGTAACAGTCTATTTAGAGCATTGATATCTCAGTGCAAATAGGTTCGGATACTATATTTATTGAAGTAGGTCCGAGCCTGAGTTTTCAGTAAAGAAAATCTATATTTTGAAGCTATAATATGATGACATGGTATGTAGAAGTGCTTAAATATTTAGTTACCTATTGTTTCAACTGGATAATAAATCGAACACGGGATCACTTAATGGCGTTTAATTTATGGATAAAAAATCTTACAGCTTAGAAAAATGCCTTATAATCAAGGTGAACTAAGAAGTAGAAAGATCCTGTATAATTTGGTTTATAACAACCAATAACCAGGGTTTAACATTGTATAATTCTTGGAAAATAAAGATCGGATGGACGCAGATAGATTATCTCTAATTAAATATCATTTTACTAATTAATGTGCCGAAATGTTACTATTCTTAAAGTTACACTTTAATAAAACATAATAAACGGAGTATAGACCCCGAGATAAATTTCCAAATGCGTATCTGTCGGTCGTATAAGTTGGTTTTAGTATGGTTTTATTGTTATTAGGATAAGTGTATGTTGGGAACAATAATGTTTTGTTGTAAATTATTTATGTATACGGGGCTCCGAATGTGCGATGAGGTATTCAATTCACATTACAAAGTTCGTCAGCTCACGTATTATGAGATTAACTAAGAAGTTTCAAACTGGATTTTGCAAACATTATATTTCCAATAAACATTTATGTTTTAATACTTGAGAGAACACAAAGTGATACACTTTGTATCCCTTTTGAAGCATGACAGCGTTTGCAGAATAATTTTATGTAAACCGTAACAGTATTTCACAATTTATTTCACATTTTTGTGGGTAACTGTAATAAGTGAAACTATCATACTTTCAGGTGTTGGCTTCGACATAGTATTTTCTACTCATGCATAGATGTGTTATCAGTCATAAAAATATTGTTCTATCCACATTTGAAAAATATAAGATGTAATAATTTTTATCGTTTTATTAACGATATCTGTGGAAAAATAAAAACATTAATAAGATCTGATACAAAACCGGATAATTAATATCGATGTAAGCAGAATGTTTAGATAAAAATGCGCCGGTTATTTTGGCTTAAGAATAAATAAATAATGAGTAACTGATTATGAATTATAAGTATGGTTTAACGCGTCATCGGAATCAATGGAGTAGGTATAAATTGTGCCTCTTTAATGTTATACATCTGTCATCGAAACGGAGTAACGGTCAAATATAAATTCGTAGAACATTTTAGTGTGTAATTTGTGGCGTATTAAAAAACTGCGTAAAACATAGTGTAATAAATATAAAAACAGTAAAATGTGTATTAATTCATTATTTCGTGTAATAAAGAAAATATATAACATACTAATACTTTAAATATGAAAGTTTGTATATTTGGACGTCTATTAATCAATCGCGCGAACACTGATGAATAAATTTCGATGAAATTTGAAACTTCGATAGTTTATAAGCTGGATTAATACATCGGATATGTTTTATTTGAGAAATATGATTGGTTCTGTATTCTAATTTCAATGAAGCCACGAGTAACAGCTAGTACTATTTGGTACAAAAAAAAATTGTGTGACATGCCAAAGTTTTTCCTCAATCATGAATCGTCCACAACGGTTTGAAAACAAGTACGCAAGTATTACTAAAATCCAATAACCTAGCACCATATAAATTTATTTACTAAGTTCTATTAAAAAAAAAGGAATTGAGTTATATAAAGGTAGGTGTGTGTTAAAGGAATGTGTGTCGAAGGTTATATACCCTGTCAGTAGTTCATTCCCTTCCACTGATCGTAAAGGTGACATTCGTAAGACAAGTAATTAACCAGCCATGCTGATGCATGACACGGATACATATTATCACGCGTCTTCACATTTGCAATTATATCGCACAATTAAATTTTGCAAGCACGTTTGCAAACTACTTTTTTTTATCAATAAAAAATGGGTCAAGTAGTTCTTGAGTTTATTCGTTACAAATAAAAATACAAATGTTTCCTTTTTATAATATTAGTATATATATTGACAAATACTAATATATTATCAACTTACATGTTTCACATATACCGGGCGTCCAGTGGCGGTAACTTTGGTTTGTAAAACCATTTCCTACAGGAATTAGTTATTGGTTTATAGTACTTAATTTCGGCTACAGCCTGTGCATGAATTAAATCAACGTGAAAACGCTTCACGTAATCAAAGTGGAGTAATTACCCGTTCGTGCCAACAACTTGATATTAAATTATTATTGCCTTATGAAGTTGGCAGATTTGAAAATATGCGTTTTCAGTACATGCTTGAAATTATCGACGAAGAAGATGTAGAAAAGACTCTATAATATTCCATAAAAGATTCTTTTTACAATGGATGGAGCGATGAATATGTTATTTGCTATTACTCCCGTTGTGAATTTCTAGTGTAAATTATCCTTATATCTTAACCGTCTTGTTTAATAGGCAGCACGTACTACTTGGTTCTTCATATCACTAATACTTCAGTCCACTGATTCGTTCTGAAGCTCCACTGTCTCTGCCTCAGTATTATAAGACATATTTATATTGCCACAACCGGAAACTAAAAGCGCTAAAAGCGAACTAGTGTGAATATGATTATTAAAACAATTTTTATAAAATCTCGTCATTACAATTTGAATTTATAAAGTTATTTTTAACCAAACATGTAAATAATCAATTTGAATCTATAAAGCGGTTTTGAACTAACATGTGAATATTGAAACCCTTGTAATATGAAATTTAAAGTAAAGAGACGATCAATGATAAATCAAAAATAAAGAAGCGACCAATGAAAAAGCCTAACACTTGAAATAGATTATTAAAACAATTTATATAAAACCTCTTCATTACAATTTGAATTTATAAAGTTAAATATAACCAAATGTAAATATTAATTTAAATCCAAGAAGTTATTTTGAACTAACGTGTGAATATTGAAACCCATGCAATATGACATTTAATGTATAGAGAAGATCAATGATAAAATGCTAACATTCGTCCATCCTGACAACTTTTCGCGTCCTCGCGATACTTAACAGATCATTTTATATAAACGATAATTTTAATAGTACAACGTCCAATGTATATAGGCATAGAAGCCTAATAGCTAGGTAGTAGTTTAAAAGATTAATCGGATCATAACAATTACACGATGAAAGTCATATTGTGGTACAGAGAAGATAACACGAACAGCGTTCGAGTCTAGTGACACGGATGTTAGTTTAAGAAGGCCCCTTTCGACAATTGTAAAGACTCACTTTCACTACTCTTGTTTCTCTCCCCGCTCAGTATAAATTATTCCCGACATAAAGATATCAAAAAAATCGCGTCAGTAATAGAAATTATCGTACGATGAATAACTGCCCTCGATGATTCACTGTGTTCTATGCGTCACTGAGTGGCCAATCTTTCAAATCCCTCACACTGCCTCTTCACGCTTCCACATTGCATACGTAGATTTTGGAGGTTGACCGTAGCGTCCCGTGACTTTGACTAGTTTCGCTCATAGCTCGAGATACATGTGCACGTTGCACTGTAAAGGTTCGCTCATAGCGACAGAGGGTTTGCTCATAGCGATTTATATGTACACTTTGCACTTCAGACTTTGCTCATAGCGACGTCATGTGCATATTGACAAGAGTTTCGCTCATAGCGAGATACATGTATACATGTGCACCTTGCACTGTAAAGGTTCGCTCATAGCGACAGAGGGTTTGCTCATAGCGATTTAAATGTACACTTTGCACTTCAGAATTCGCTCATAGCGACGTCATGTGTATATTGACTACAGTTTCGCTCATAGCGATTTAAATGTACACTTTGCACTTCAGAATTCGCTCATAGCGACGTCATGTGTATATTGACTACAGTTTCGCTCATAGCGAGATACATGTGCATCTTGCACTGTAAAGGTTCGCTCATAGCGATTCTTTGCACTTCAGAATTTGCTCGTAGCGACGTCATGTGCATAATGACTGACTTAAGTTTCGCTCATAGGGAGATACATGTGCACCTAGTACTGTAGAGATTCGCTCATAGCGATTTAAATGGGCAGTTTCACACTTCAGAGGGTTCGCTCATAGCGATTCTTCGCACTACAGAATTCGCTCATAGCGACGTCATGTGCATATTCTACGTGGATGGCACCACTCATAATAAACGTACATCTCACGCACCTCAGAAGGTTCATTAATAGTGACATTATGTGTACATTGCACTTCAATGGCTCCTCTCATAGAGGTCATGTATACATTGCACTTCGATGACCCCTCTCATAGTTAATGTGCACCTCACGCACTACAAAAGGTTCACAAATAATGACGTTATGTGCACGTTGTACTCAATAGCTACTCTTATAAATAGGTCATGTGCACATTGCACGTCGCTGACCCCTCTCATAGTAAATGTGCATCGATGACCCCTCTCATAGTTAATGTGCACCTCACGCACTACAAAAGGTTCACAAATAATGACGTTATGTGCACGTTGTACTCAATAGCTACTCTTATAAATAGGTCATGTGCACATTGCACGTCGCTGACACCTCTCATAGTAAATGTGCATCGATGACCCCTCTCATAGTTAATGTGCACCTCACGCACTACAAAAGGTTCACAAATAATGACGTTATGTGCACGTTGTACTCAATAGCTACTCTTATAAATAGGTCATGTGCACATTGCACGTCGCTGACGCCTCTCATAGTAAATGTGCATCTCGTGTATTTCAGGAGGTTTACTAAAAATGACGTTATGTGCCTATTGTACTTCAATGGCACCATTCATAGCGAGAAGTTTTTGCACTAAGACATCAGTGGATCTTGCTCTTAGCATGAAGCACTTTAGAAACTTCGCTCATAACTTGGTGTGTATGTTGCACTTAACAGTTTATGCTTATAATGCCCAGATGAATCCGTACACCTTTATTTTAATAAGATGTGTACATTGCCTCACTTAAGCCGTTCTTCATAATTTTACTCATCACTTTTATCAATGAAATATAGACCCATTCATCAGAACTTTTACTGACGTCCGAGAGTACAGCGGCGGTTACCAAAGTATCTTCTGAATCAACAGTTACTATTAGAGATTCTTTGTGTTATGAAGCTTGTTCATTGTACATATATGCCTCTTGTAACTCCATCTTGGAGGGTATAAATGTGGTCCCATGTCAATCTCGAAATGTACAAAGTTTTCTATTTACACTAACCAGCAGCACTTTGTCTTTATTATAAAATGTCAAAAGTTTCCGATTCCTTTTCTATGCTTTTATCTTCTTCAGCATTCTAGAATTCTTTCTCAATTTTTTTTTTTTAGAAAATATTGCATCTAGTATCTCAGACTTTATTTTTATTTTGTAATTGGAACATTTGTTCCCGTTCTTTTTCCTGGTTAAATACTAATAATTAAAATCTTACTGAATTACTACAACAAACGCTATCATCTAACGGTTATTTATTTCATCATCTATGTTCTTGAAATTGCAATTTACATTTGTTTTTCTCCTTTTTCACTTTTGTATACTATGCATTATTTCGTTTTTGAACACCGTTTTCTAAATTCTGCTTAATATAATGCGCGGTTTTGCTCTCATTTAACAATATAAAACTTCGCTTTATCACCAGTAAATACTTCTGAACTGGTTATTGAAGTCAAGTTGATCTCACGGAAACGGTCTGTTTTACTTCTGTGTATATGTTCTCACGATAATACTTCCAAATATCTCCAAATAGAATGAGTTTCTTTTTCATTTTTTTGATATGTACATCACCGATCCTTGATTATTTTTATCGATAACGATAATTTTCAATTCGTTTCACTTTCGTCGCCAATGTTAGACTTCAACATACATACATGTAGATAATATAACTATAACAGTCTCATCACTATCTTTGCTAATAAATAGTATTATTTAATAACCGTTGTACTTATAATAACTTTGTATCCATTAGTCTTTTATCAGCTGATAATTTCTACAGTCGGCATTATAATGTGATCGTTGGATATTACAAAATACGCCCATAGTATTACAAAACAAATGATTAGTCTTGTAGTGTTGAACATTAGGCAGAACCTTCCACACCTCACACAGAGCGATTATTATCTGCAAACACCTTAACAAAACAAATGATTACAGTCTTGTAGTGTTGAACATTAGGCAGAACCTTCCACACCTCACACAGAGCGATTATTATCTGCAAACACCTTAGCTCAAGCAACACAAGTGACACTTTTAAAGTGGTTAAAAAATGATCATTGTTTAGCGTTGACCATACTAGGCAAGTATTATGCAGATAACGCTATAGAGCCGAATCCTAGAAAAACACAATCCTGTACTTTCCAATTGCGGAACCGACAGACGTTTGTGCTTCAATACAAAGAAGAAGGTAGCAGAGAGCTACAATCTATTCCGTCGCTTGAACTCGTCTGCCTGGGGCGCTATTCCACCTGTCATTAGCAAGCCAGGCTTTTGCTACTCGGCTCGATAAATACGCATATTCAGCGTGGCAACGCTCAGTACATCAAGCTCAAGACGTTCTTCCAATAGAGAACCTAAAGATAAATGTGGCTAGAAAAGTTAGCACCGACATCAGGCTACGTGATTTCTGCTGTAAATGGTCTGAATTACATCTGCGTTTTCGGCTGTTGGGTTTCTGTTCAACGCGTTGGCATGAATCATGCCATTTTACAATACTCTTGAATCAAACTTCACAATAGTGCAACTCCAACACTTATGTTCTGAATCTCACTAAAGTGGCAATAACTATCGTTCAGAATGACTGAACTTATAGGTCGGTTGATAGACGACTGGTCCCGTGTCTTGTAGTACAATAATATTTCATTTCCTAATTAGTTAAGCCAATAAACCAACATCCTTGCCCAAGTATGGGGGTAATCGTTCATAGTAATCCTTATCCCTGGGTCCCCCACATTAGACTATTGTGATACAAATCAGTTGGTTGTAAGCAATCATCTTTTCTAAGTTTCTACGTTTCTACGAAGTTCGTTTCCACAACGTGCTGCTCGACCGATAAACGACTATTACTAAACACGTCCACGAGCACAACGCGAAGAAATAATAAAATATTCTGTCTTTTCATCAAACAAAATCCGACATCTGGCGGAGCACAGGAAAAGGTAAAGTTGTTACACGACGTTGTGCTCAGTTCACGCTTCACTCACGCTCGACTCGTCTAGTGTAGGTACACCTTATTAATCTTCTCTATATTATTATTTGCTTGGACAGTACAATCACGAGCCAAGACAGACTCTTTAATCTGAATTGGTTTTTTCTCATAGTTTAGAATAAAATAATTAAATATCCACTGCTATTCTTGACATTATACGTACCAAGTTTTATATAAAATGTGAGGTAGCTCTGTAGCAATTTGTTCAGTAAATAGATCATAGTTAATTCAATAAATAGGTCATAGTTAAAGTAAAATTATCAGGAACGATGTTGTATTTCAACGTAAGCTTTTGTGCCATCGATTATCAATGAAATCTTACACTTACCACATTCACATATGCATTATATGTCAGGTACCTCTGTAGCAATTAGTTCAGTAAATAGATCATAGTTAATGCAGTACATAGGTCATAGTTAAAGTAAAATTATCAGGTACGATGTTGTATTTCAACGTAAGTTTTTGTGCCATCAATTACCAATGAAATCTTTTTGTACCATCAATTATCAATGAAATCTTACACTTCGGCCTTGTCGTTAGTAAATTTTTCTCTACATTGAGAATGCTGAGAATGCACAGATGAAATAAATCCTCTTTTGGTTTCTCGCCTCTGATTCAAATCTGTCTTTTAGGATGACTGATCTTTCACTGGAACTGCATCCACTCTTCGACCGGTCATTAGGTACTATTAATCCGTATAATGGTCAAAGACCTGAAATAATTATCACAACCGAGTATCTACTTTCATAGTAGGTAATTCAAAATTCAAACCTGAAATAATTATCACAACCGAGTATCTACTTCATAGTAGGTAATTCAAAATTCAACAAAACAGAAAATAAGACCTCCCTCCACTATTGGACCGGTCATTAGGTATCATTTATCCGTATAGTGATCAAAGACCTGAAATAATTATCACAACCGAGTATCTACTTTTTTATTAATAAAGACTCTTCACTACTTTAAATAGTATCAAAATTCAACAGCAGTAAATAAGCATCTAATATACATACGTGAGTCATTTGTTGTTTTTTTTTTTTATAAAACGCGACTTTCACGATTTTAAATATTAGGTTAAATATTAGGTAATTCAAAATCCAGCATTCAAGAAAAGAGTAAAATAAACATTTAATATACAGTTTAGTGAGTCATTTTTATATCATTTTTTTTTTAATAAAAATAGAGGGTGTTCACGATTTTAAGTGACTATTTATTTATGATACTTTTAAGCCAGAATATGACTGTGGGTAGAAATAATAATAATCACCATACCTTATGTAATTCAAAATCCACCATTCAAGAAAAGAGTAAAAAATAAACATTTAATATACAGTTTAGTGAGTCTCATTTTTATATCATTTTTTTTTAATAAAAATGAGAGGGTGTTCACGATTTTAAGTGACTATTTATTTATTTATGATACTTTTAAGCCAGAATATGACCGTGGGTAGAAATAATAATAAACACTATACCTTATTGCGGGCGTAAGATTACATCAAGGTGGAAGTAAATAATCCAATTTAAAAAAACCTTGATGTTTTCCTCTTCTGAAATTGTAAATTATCCTTATATCTTAACCGTCTTGTTTAATAGGCAGCACGTACTACTTGGTTCTTCATATCACTAATACTTCAGTCCACTGATTCGTTCTGGAGCTCCACTGTCTCTGCCTCAGTATTATAAGACATATTTATATTGCCACAACCGGAAACTAAAAGCGCTAAAAGCGAACTAGTGTGAATATGATTATTAAAACAATTTTTATAAAATCTCGTCATTACAATTTGAATTTATAAAGTTATTTTTAACCAAACATGTAAATAATCAATTTGAATCTATAAAGCTATTTTGAACTAACATGTGAATATTGAAACCCTTGTAATATGAAATTTAAAGTAAAGAGACGATCAATGATAAATCAAAAATAAAGAAGCGACCAATGAAAAAGCCTAACACTTGAAATAGATTATTAAAACAATTTATATAAAACCTCTTCATTACAATTTGAATTTATAAAGTTAAATATAACCAAATGTAAATATTAATTTAAATCCAAGAAGTTATTTTGAACTAACGTGTGAATATTGAAACCCATGCAATATGACATTTAATGTATAGAGAAGATCAATGATAAGGCTAAAAACAAAGCGGCGACCAATGATAATGCTAACACTAGGTAACTGATTAAATATATATATTAAAAAAGAAGAAAAAGCAAAATTATAAGAAGAAAGAGTAGTTTATCAACGCTATGAGTGTGCCAATATATCAGCAAGAATGTTTTTGATATTCTCATTTATCTAATTATATAGTTTAATCATGATATTTTTCAGTGCACCCACTTATTCAGTGACTAATGTAATCGATCTATTTATATTTACATCACTTCTTTGTGTTCAGTTCATACTTTTTTAACATTTTTTTTTATTTACATTTCTTCTATTACTAAATAAGGTTATTTTCGTTAATTATAAATTTTACACACGGCTTCGCATGAATATTGATTTTGTCAAACAAAACAGATGGCACAATAAAAGTTTCCATTCATCCCTCTCTTAACCTCGCGTCCAATAAGTTTTTCGCGAGAAACAGTAGACTATCACCTTCTCCAAGATCCTATCTGTCTTTATACTAAAATTCATTATTATCGAAACTGTGCTTTAGGCGTTAAAGCGTAATAAACAAACAAACTCACTTTCGAATTTATAATATTTGTAAGGATTAGTAAGGATAAGTTTTCTTAGGAAAAAGCGATGTGGGTTTAAGATTACACGAGTGAAGTGAAACATGACTGCACATCTCTGGCTGCGTTAGTCGTATCGAGCTGATTTGCCTGAACAAGCGTCACACAAAGAGGTTGCGGATTCGACTTTCAAAGCCTTTCCATAAGAAGTATCACAGTGAGTGTTCTAAAGAGTTATTCAATCTTATCCCTTCCTTTCATTTCCACAATAGAACTACACGCACTGGACTTCGGAGTCACAGCTTCACGTTAACCCCTATTACGGCTCAAACCAAAAAGTTTGATATGTCGTACTCTTCCGTACCGTGAAGTTGTGTAACAGTCTCCCAGCCCATGTATTCCCTTCTTCATATAACATTGGGTCTTTCAAGCGAAACATAAAAAAGCATTTACGTAGGCCGGCATGACAGTAGCGACTGGCGATGGATTGTCGTTCTCTATGGTCGCTGCTGTTTTTGGACTGTACTGTACTTAACATCAGGTAAAATGCAGTCACTTTGCCGAGAAAACATTAAAAAAAAAATGCCCTGCCAATATGCTACGGTTTCATCACGAAGTATTTCCATCCTCGACAGCTCAGGGTCGTTGCAGGGTTTTGAATTCACGTCCATTGATTCGTATCCGCTGAGCCATCATTGTAACATTCTAAAGAAAGCGTTTTTATGGTATTTAATTTCGTATCCTCTTACCTTGGCATATCTTTTCGTAAACGTCGCCCATAACGATTCTTTTATACGTAAAAGCGGGGCTATTATAAATCGCCGGGGTACCGGCCGAATATGGACACATAACAGGCGATACGGCCAGATTCGCTCGTTATTTTTTACGGTTGCCGTGAAGTGCCTACTTAAACGCATGACTAAGTTTTATTCATTGTAAAAGAGGTTTTTAAGGTTTCAAAAGGCCGCAAAGGGTTCGGCTAACGATTAACTTGTACAGGGATTAGCGCATAAGACGTTTATATAAAATATTATTATTATTTGTATATTTGTACTACCTAAGTTCACACTCTGTAGATTTATTTTGGGGTGGAAGGGTTATCGAATACCATCTAAGTTACTCAAGACAACCTCTCGAGGCTCTCTCTGATTGTTGCTCCCGCAATTGGTTTTGGTAGGTTAACCGTATAATTCTTGATCCGTTATAGCTTGGTGGTAGGTTTATTGCCTGAACAGTTAGCAACCACCCTCGGGTTTAGACTGCAGCAAAATAAAGGTTGAACGTTTGTGTTCCGGCATAGTGAACGGGAACCAGGTCTTTCCGCCAAAGCCAGCAACGTGGCTGTAATAACCCTGGAATTGCTGCTGTCCATAGGCGACCGTAACCATTTACCATCAGGTGGATCATCTGCCTGTTTGCTGTCTACCAGCATTAAAAAAAAACTTGAAATATTTCTAAAAATATAAATATATGTATATAGATATAAAGACATCGGTTGAGTGAACCATCATGGCACAGCCAAAACTACTGAAACTTGAGACATGAAATTTGGACTGGAGTTCCCTTTTGTAACGTGGAGGCTTATTAAGAAATTGAAATTTGACACAAAAGGGGATAAACGGGGGTGGCAATGTTTTTATGGGGGATATAAGAAATCTTCACCTCTTCACTTGAAACTTTGGATAAAGTCTTCGTTAATAAATGTAAATAGATATGTATTTAAGCATTTTTAATATTTCATTCCCAATACGTATAAAATAGAGTATACAATATTTAATTAATTGTTTTACTGAGATTTCTCCAAAAGTGCTTACCCTATAGATTTGAAATTTGCTACATTCTTTTCATTACGTATATATCCACTTAAGTTAGCATTAAAGAAATCTTGGGTTTTAGGTTATGTGGTAGGGTTTTTTTTTGTTACCGCCTGGCAAGCTAACACCTTCAAGTTGAAAATCTGCCCCCAAATACCTTTCGATGTATTCCGGCAGTTGCACTTGAAAGCCAATCTCCCCACTAGACCTGAGCCACATCGTCACTTAACATCAGGTGAGACTGTGGACATATCGTTTTTATAAAGTATTCCAAATTGCCATTAAGTTATACCCAAATCCATTTTCACATACGTTTTATCTTTATAAGAGTAAATATAGATACAAATTTCCAAGTCATTATACCTAAAAACCTAATGATTCTTGACGATATTGTTACACTGGTATAATCTTAACAATTTTCATTGAAATTCACCTCAACAACGCGATATTAACACGGACAAAAGTATTATAAGATACGAGAAAAAAAAAAGAAAAACATGTTTTCCAACCTCGTAATTTCATTACAACGTGAAAAAAACAGCCATCGGATGTTTTATACGCACGATTTGTACAGCATCCATTACTCTAATCTGAGAGATAAACTGGCCGTTTGTTATTCACTACGATAAACCTGTGCTGGGGTTGGACGTTACAGCAATAAAACGCTTGTGAATTATATCAAGTTTGGCCAGTGTTAAACTTATGTGTTACTCCCGATAAATTATTAGTTTTATCATGCAAATATTATTAAACTGATTTATCGTTATGTCCGTAAAATGTAAATCGTTTTATATTATATTTATTTATTAGTTGGAAGATAAAAAACTATATTTAACACTAGCTGCCACCCGTGGCTTTGCTTTTGTTATGTTGATTTTGTCAACCAATTAACAAATAATTTTTCTATCAAATGCTATAATTTATGAATGTTGCTCGACACACGTAGGTATATCCTGACCCAAAATTCGAAATAATACTCAATTATTTCCTAAAGTTTGAGTGAAGACGTGAGTTCGAATCCATTTGCAATGATCTCGAACTATCGGTGAAGGAAAATATCGTGATTAACCCGTATTATGATGGTAGGGCTTTTTTTACTGCCCGTTTGGCTAGCTATCACCCTCAAGTTGAAAATCTGCCGTTAGATACTAAATAGGTGTGTTCCAGCAGTTGCACTGCAGAACTAGACCCTAGAGTAGGGGTAGCGTACCCACGATCTTGAGCTGCATCGTCGCTTAAGCTAAAAACTGTGCGTTGCTTGAAAAATAAATCGCCGAACTACAATTTAAGTATTAATATTCGGTTTTATTCGTACGTTTATTATACGTCCGTAGTAAGCACTTAGGAGATATAATTATACAGTTACAACGGCGGAACGCCGTTAAGGCGGAAGTAATAATAGCTTGATGAAACCATAACGTCGGTAATTTGGCTAACCGACGCCTTCTAATTAGTCGGTAAAGAAACCGCGAACCTAGACGACGTGGAACTGTGTTGTTAATTACTAGATGCGGTAACCGAACGTACACCCTCATAGTAATAACAGGGTTGATAGCTCATCCAATAATAATTAAAATCTATTATTATATTTGTAACTACTCGTGTTTATGGATTCGTTCATATACATGTTTCGTATATTTTAAAATCTTTCCATATACTTTATGGGCACCATTGCTTTATATATATAACTAGCTCTGCCTACGACTTTGTTCGTTTGGAAATAAAATTATTTCATAATGTTGTTGCTTTTTTTAATCAAGCTTTGCTTCTGTTGGAGGTAGCGTGATGTAAAATATCCTAAATACTTCCTCAGGGATTGCTTTATCCAATAAAAAACTGTACTGGTAGTTCATTAAGATTAGCGCATTCTAAGAAACACACCTTTTCGCTTAATAACATTATAGTCATTTATAAATGCGAAAGTGTGTTTGTTTGTTAGGTTTTCATGTCCAAACGAATTATGACGAATTTTGGTATAAAGATAGCTGGCAACAACAAAGACGGTGATAGGTTACTTTTTTTTAATTAAATTTATTGGAAGTGAGGCAAAGAAAGGGATAAACTTTGTATGAAACTTTTTTTTGCGTCCCCCGATTTGTTTAATAAATCCAATATTAAAGGGAGTGAAGTCGCAGGTAAACACTATTAGTAAATATAGATTACTATCACAACCTGTCTACTTACTGAAGCACAAAGAAATTGACTGTAATTAAGTTTTGCCGCTCGTCCTTTAGCATTGTTTGTGGTATACGGGATAAAAGTATGCTATATGTTAACCCGTAAAATGGATTATCACAGTACGAAATTTGATCAAAATCTATCTGGTAATCAAAGTGATGTATATTTTATTTTTTGGTTTCGCCTCAATTTTGATAACTAGTTATATCCGCGACTCCGTTCCCTTGGAACGTAAATTTTATCTTTACATTTTCATAAAAATAGCCTATGTTACTCAGGGTTTATGTAGCATTCTAATGGTGAATGAATTTTTGAAATCGGTCCAGTAGTTCTTAAGTTTATTCGTCACAAACAAAAATACAAATATTTCCTCATAATAATATTAGTATTGGCGAAGTACATTTATATTATAAATTCGAACAAACATCTTAATACTTTTATCATTATTTAAGCTGGTGCATTAATATAGATTAATTTTTTATGCATGAATTTAGACGGTAAGACTTTATTTACGTTACATTTTGCACTTATTTATTTCTATACTTATATATTACTTTTGCAGTCTAAATCCAGAAGTTCCCAATCTTTTTTATCATTAATGCTACATCGCATAAAAATAAAATATATTGCTACATCAAACCTATCATTTTATTATCTAGTAGCTATGCATGTGACTTCGATCGCGTTAAACTAAAATTGTATATAATCATTTTTACCCCTTTTAGTAACTTTTGCAATACAGTTATGCCCCCCATTCACTAACGTAATGTAAAATACTTTAAAGCCTTCCTCGATGATTGCACTGTAAAATACAAAAAGACCTTTTGAAATCCAACGGGTAATTTTTAAGATATAAATATAATAGTGATATAATAACGACACTGGTTGTTTTTTATGTATGTAAGTAAGTGATCCTCGCCGTTCATAGACACCCACAACACCACAGGAATCGCAAGTGCGTTGCCGGCCTTTACAGGAGAGACTGGTTCTTAAGTGCCACTGCCGGAACACATCTAATTGTGTTTGGCGGCCTATTTTCTACTTGAAGGTGGTGGCTAGCCAGACGGGCATTAGAAAAGCCCTACCTCCATGCTATGATCTCCTCACGATGTTACCCTTCACCGAAAGCTCAAGCTCATTGTCACGTCCCATGACGGGGCGTTTATGTATACCCTGAAATTAATTACTACATCTTAATTACAATTTGTAATACATAATGATTTGTTATGTTTGCGCGAATATTAATCATCCAAATATAACTAATTTAAATGGTTTTTTTTTAGTTTTTTTTCGATGAATTTGTAATAGAGTTTAATACTAATAAGAATGTCAACGGTTATAAGAGCTGGTATTAAGTAAATTTCGTTATTGTTTAGCTTTCCTTTTTTATATACAATAACGGCTTAGCGTTGCGGCCATAATCTCTGATGTCATGTAACGATGTGGTCCAAGATGGTGGTCACATTGAGCCTTGTGGAAAGACTAGCTCTCAAATGTAACTGCCGGAATACATCTATATGTATTTGGTGGTATATTCCCAACTTGAGGATGTTAGCTAGCCGACTAGAAAAAGTGCGAAAGATTTCCCTGGCAACACGAGAATTTGAAGTATCATCGTAGTGCATTTGAAGATAGTGTAGGGTGATTAGCTCCCGATGAGTCACCACGTGCCCCTCGTCTCTTGACCTGAATGCGAGTAAACGTTTGCGCGTTCCTACGAGGAAGTCTGTAAATATTGGATTTTAAATAACACGCTAATAAAAAAGGTGACAATTAGTCAGATGGGCATTAAAAAGTCCTATCACCTTGCTGTGGTCTCATCACGAAGTTTACCTTCACTGAAAGATTTCATTACTGGGTCTCCAACTCACGTCCATAGACACGAAGTCCGTACACAATATCTCTCTATATTCTATCTACAAACCTACGTGATTGCTGGGTATATAGCAGCTCATTTCAACAGGTGACAAGTTTCAGCTTTCAACTATGGATATAGTTGTACGAGGTGTATCAAGCAAACATGGATACAAATACCGCCCTCAAGCAATTACTAGACAATGTCGTATCCAGTCGTTGATATACAACTTCGACTAACATTCCAGAGACTGGAAGCTGTCAAACTAATTGGGTTTTTATCCCGAACAATTAAATCCCTGTTGATAGACGCCCGTATTGTGGAACAAAAGTTTTTTACAACGTAATTGTAAGTACACGATGGTTCCTTAAAGCTTTGTACTAGCAGAATTATTATTTTAAGGGGAAATGAGACGGTAAAAAAATTGTCGCTTATAAAAACCCCGTTTTAGTAGGTAACTAAATTATATCTTAAAATAACCATGATTAGGGTCATGGTCCTATTTCAGGTTTTGAGAAATTATTTGGTACGGTTAAAAAGATTTAGCATCGCTGGCGTATGTCACGTCAATGTATTGAATATTATGCTATGACTTTTGTATTCTGTAATGTAGTGATTTTAATGTAATCGATGATTTTTTGGAACGATCTTTCTTATCGCACGGTACCGATTGAAGCTAGACAAATCAAACTATAAGTTGCTCTCACGACCCTTTATTAAGTCTGTTCTATATTTCACTATATTTCTATACTGTAGACGGTTATCCATATGGCGTATGCTATTGGCTGTGCCCAGTCATAGGTGCACGCTTATTGGTTAAAGACAGCCAGTAAGTTCTCAACGGCTGCCATGTACTTTATATACGTCATACGCGTCAGCTGTGTTATAGCGTGTTATATGTATTAGATGAAATGAATGATGTACAATAAAACGTCTATTTTCATAACTAGAAAAAATAATTTAATTACGAATTTTTTTCAATTTCTTCCATTAGTTATCTCTGCGTTTCATTAATGGCTTTCAGGTGGTAGTAGTTCATTTATTTTTATTTTTTATTCAATAAGATAATACGTTTATCTATAAAAATATACTACGTTAGGAAATTGGTCCCAATCGAGAGTTCCACGACACTATCGCATTTTTTTATTGTAAGGTTATGTCGTTTGCCCTTGTTGTAAAGTACGCAGGAGACAATTATTTGTGTGTCACATAAGTGATTGTTCTGACTTTAGTTGTTACTGGTTGTCCGTAAACTGTATGTATAAATGTTTGCAAAATTACCTATATAGGTAAATGCTACAATAACAAAAGTATGGCCCCCCACTTCCCCTGTGTATATACCGTCAACCGCGCGTGGTCCTAAAATCCATTCTTAAGAGGATGTCTACGTAGTGAAAGTAATTCTTTGCCGAATTTCAAGTCCATAGGTCTTGGTGGTTATGAAGATATAATGACGACATTTATTCCATATATTATGAACATATTTTTTATATATTTCATAGGTTTAACGTCATGGTCATAGACGCACCTGATGTTATGTGTCAATATTGCTCAAGATCTTGTATACGCTAAGCCCAGTGAAGAGACTGGCTCTCAAGTGCAATTGCCAGAACACATTTTCAGTTTGAGGGTGGTAGCTAGTGAGACGAGAATTGTGGGCGCTGTTTGTGGTCTTGACAACATATGCGTTTGAAAGCGTCGCCGTGGTGCGTTTTAGTAGGTAGTCTTGGGTTCTTAGTACCCAATGAGTCACCAAATGCCGTCTCACCTTGACTTGAGACACTTGATGCGTTTGAGTGTGAACGGTGCGTTGCGGAAGTCCGTATAAAATTGAATTTTAAACACCATGCTAACAAAAAAAGGGTGGTAGTTATGTAAAATTAATACGAATTCAGTTTAAAGATAGTAAATAATGCAAATTGTGAACAAGTTATTGATACGGGATCGCTAGATCTCTATGTCGGTTTTGTTTTATCTATACAATCTATTGTTCGTTTTGGCTAACCGGACAACAGTATCGGGCGGACAATCGCGAACAAATAGCGCAATTTGTCTTGTTTTTTGTATGCGCTGTTATTCAGTGACACACGGTTGTAAAGAATGGGCAGTATTTTAGTGCGTTAAGAAGATTTTAGGGTAGTTAACATCACGCTACTGTCAGACAATTCGAACTCACGTCCTATGCCGGGCGTTCCTACACACTACCACTGAGCTATCGTTGGTTAATATATTTTATTCGATAATTTAAAAAAAAATCGCATTCTGCATTCCTTCTCTTTGTATAATATATAATACTATAAGTGTTCCAAATTTCATACTCCTTTTTTCATATTCCTTATTCTAATATATTTCATATTCCATACGCAATTTTCGTAAAAAGGGCCACAATGTTTTTGCTGCACGTATTAATTGTATAGATTAGTCATTCAATACAGTGCAAAGGAAACTTGTAAAATGTTAAAATTTTACCATATTTACGGATCTACATTTCCAAATACTGCTGGTAATTGTGTGGTCTACAATTGATTGTTCTGTGTCACGGTGTTACTTTGTGTCCGTGAATTGTATGCTTGTAAAGTTCTTCGAGACACAAAGTTAGTGCCTTTTTTTACGCGGTGAAATGTATGTCCGGGGGGACTGAAAGGGGTATGTGGGAAGTGCGGGAGTTGACTTATGTACATTTGTTTTTCCTATGTTGCGCAGTAAAGTGACTGCACTGGGCCTGATGTTAAGTATGTCAGTCACTACTGTCATACTGGCCTTCTTAGGTACCTCTTCACGCCTCTTCTGAAAGACCCAATATCATAGGAAGGAGGAAATTTGCTTATAGGTCGCCAAACTTTTTAGATCTTGATGTTACAGGTGTCACCGTGAAACCGTGACACTGAAGTCCCGCTCGCAAGGTTCTGTTGTGGAATGGAGGGGAGGGGATCTGTTATGTTGTCTATTTACGTGAAGTTTATTATTTTATGATAACTTTATTTTTGCTGTTACGATGGCGTTACTGATTAGTTTTAATGTTATTCTGATTAATGTGCCAAGTTTTTGCTGCACCGCAACTAGACATGTGTTTCAGCTGAAAATCAGACACCTCAGCATATGCTGAGCTGGACGCCCCATCCTAATAACAAGACATGCAGTTATATTTCTATAATTAATACTTAATGTGCAATGTTTCGCTGTTTTTTTTATATATTAGGGTTAAATGATTTCTTTCTTCTATATAAATATCAAAAGGATTTGGAACCTTTTGTTTAATTAATCGTTTTTTTCGTATATGAGTTTATTTATGTTGTTTGTTATCAAGGGACGTATGTCACGGATGTATAGAATACAAAGGGAAAAATGGCTTTCGATTGTCCCAACGGCATGAATATGCATCGATACGTATCACAGGGTGTTGTGGTTCACACTTGTTGTGTCGGCTTACGAACCCGGATTTGACTGTATTTGCAAAATCCATTCTGTATACGTTCTCTGCATATAACTAACTAGACACTTGTTTGAACGCATTGACCGCATCAGTTAACAGCCAATGATAGAATGCATTATTTCTATGCAGTGTATTGAATATTAATTATTAGAGTTGTATCGTATATTCGGCTACTGTCATTGTATTCGATTGAATATCGATAATATAGGCACTATTCGGTTGAATATTGAATACGAAAGATCTTTGTTGTGGTTGTATAATGGTGAGTAAAAATATTTATGTATTATACTTTACACGTAGCTAGATCATTCGCACAGAATTAAATTGAAAAATTCTTATATAAGTGATTGTTTAGGCTAAAATGCGTATAAGCCAATGCATAATATACTCACTGGAAAAACGTAGAATTGGCTTAGATGCAAAAATTTATTTTCAAAATTGTGAAACGCAACATTGATTGCCCAAAGTTGCTAAATTTCTTTACATTTCGAGGCCCTTTGAGTCCTCATCGTTACTGCATCACAACATTATGCCCACCGGTGAGATATAATGTCCTTGAAACCAGTTCTCACGTGTATAGGTTTTGCAGAATCATTAGTAATTGTAGCGATACGTTTGATATACATTTTGTCAGTATTTGTGAATTAATACGAATTATATATGGTTAATTTTCGTTTTCCATTCCTATTATGTTTTGTATTAATGTGTGATTTGTTGAAAGCATACACTAACGTAGGCAGTGTAAGATTTTTCCTCATGCGAAGTTGTAATCCGTAAGTAGTTGGCGAACTTACCATTAATTATATGTTGTTTGTATAAGTGTATAGTTTTATAACTGTGGTTAAACCACTGCCCTTTTCATCCCAACAATCTCTTGACATTTTTTCGTCTTCCATCCCCTCTTACCTATAGGTACATAAGTCAGTCGAAGTACTAGATCTTTACGAGGAACGTCTCTGTGACCAAATAACTGTAGTCAAATCTGTCAGTAGGAGACTGGAGATAAATAGGTAGATGATTAATCAAAAACGAGTTAAGTTCTCCCGATACACAATTTATATGAATAACATATCAAAATGTAGTATTCAAATAATCCAGATATTTTACAGTATTATTCGGTTTAGTAAATTAAGTAAAATTATGTATTGAAGCGATGATAGCTCAGTGGTAGTGTGTACGATATTGCATCAAGGGACGTGAGTTCGAATGCAACCACCTATAACGAGCTGGAGCTTTCGGTGAAGGAAAACATCGTGAGGAAACCGTAGCATGGAGACAGGACTTTTTCTGATGCCCGACCGGCAAGCTACCACCCTCGAGATGAAAATATGCCGCCAAATACCAATAGGTGTGTTCCGGCAGTTGCGCTTGAGAGCCAGTTTCTTTACAGGTTTAGCGTGTCTACCATCTTAGGCAGTATCGTAACCCATAACTATAAAAAAAAATCTACCATTGTTCTTATACCCCTGATACAATTTATAAATGAACTACAGCTAAGTGACCCGCGTAATGCATTCGTAGTTACATTATATATGTAGGTAGCTGACAATATCAATAATTCGTGTTCAAACGACAACAACGGTCATGCTAACGGTTACAAGTTATAAGCTGTAGAGTATGCAATAATAATAATTATTAGTCTGCCTTAACTAATTGGATTAAATAATGTATTTGGACCATTCATGACTATTTTTATAGAGACAGAGGTAAGCGTAACATTGTTTGATTTTAACATTATTTCATTGCTTAAGAACTAATTCCTCCTATAAAGGCTGGCAGCGCACTTGCGATTCCTCTTTTGTTGTGGGCGTCCATGGTGGGCGGTGATCACTTACCATCAGGTGAAACGCTTTCTCGTTTGCCCGCTATTGCATACACAAAAAAGGTAATCGTAGTCACACGGTACAAGCTGTTTTTTATAGTTAAGGTTTAGCGTTATGGCCATGATCTCACCTGATCTTAAGCGACGATACGGCCCAAGATGATAGACACGCTAAGCCTGTGGAAGAAATGGCAATTACCGGAACACACCTATTAGTATTTGGCGGCAGTGATTTTACTTGAATGGGATTGTTAGCCAGTCTGACATTAGTAAAAACTCTACCACCGTGCTATGGTTTCATCACGGTGTTTTCTTTCACCGAAAGCCCAAGCTCATTGTAGGTGGATTCGAACTCACGTCCCTTGATACGGAGTCCGTACACATTATCACTGAGCACTCATCAGGTGCTAATCACCCAACACTACCTACTAAAACGCACTACGGCGACAGTTCATACTTCCGAGTTTTTCGATAGCACAGAGAGCACTCACACTTCTTCTAATCTCTGGCAGGAAGGCTATGTTACCAGAGACCAGGGGCAGCTTTCTCACTCCTAATCGATTAGTTACCACCCTGAGGTTGAAAATCTGCTACCAAATAACTATAAGTATGTTCCGGCAGTTGCACTTGAGAGCCAGTCCCTTTCACTAGACAAAGCGTGTTACCATCTTGTGCTTATTTTTTTAACTGAAGTACGCTGTTAGCCCTAAGGGTTTTGACAGCTTCACCGAACTTTTTGGGGCGAGTGCTGAGTGCACTCAGCTCCGAGGCAGCGAGCGCAAGGGTGCCAAAATGGCAGAACCTCGGCTTGGACTGCTGCCTGAACAACATACAAGGATTCGCAAGTCTAACTAATAAACAGGTGGTGACTTACTAATTTCGTGATCCTAACATGAACTTATCGGGCAAACCGCGTAAGGGCCGCGGAGGTAGTCCCTTACAGAACGTGTAGCTGTGCATGAATGCTATGCTGTATGATGATGTACTATCAGTGACGTAGAGTGTCACTGTATCGCGCGAGTAGAGTCACTCGAGGGCTGCTATCCGGATGCATCTTGTGACACATCAACGCTTTACGTCGGATGATATCGTGGCCATAGGGCTAAACGTATGATTTATTTAAAAAAATTGTAACTTCTTCCATCTTTTAACTTGTACCGTATTGATAATGGTAATTTCGATTTACGATAATGGCCTCGGCCGTAACGCAACGGATGTCGTCATTTACAGCTAGATGACATTCGTGACCACGAGTAGGTAAATATTTGAATATGTTATACAATCAGCGAAAGACATTTACGGTAATTGTGTATGGATGCCGCATCGATGGACGTGAGTTCGAATCTCTGTAATCGGCCTGAGCTTGGGGTGCAGAAAAAAATCATAAGGCATTTTCTAATACTCGTCTGGCATAATAAATACTACTCTCAAGACATCGCATCGAGGGACGAGAGTTCCAATTCCTGTGACCAGCTTGAGTAATCCGTAAAGGAAAATATTATCATCACACCGTGGTTGGCTACCACCTTCACGGTGTATACCTATCGCCAAATATCTATAGGGTTGATCCAGCAGCGGCGCTTGAAAGTCAGTCAGTTTATTAGGCATAGATTGTCCACCATATTGAGCCACAGCGTCACTTAACATCAACTGAGATTGTGGCCATAACGCTTAACTTATTAACTATTATAATTACAAGTAAAATGTAATGATTGGCTGTAATTTGTTTTTATTCTAATAGTCTATTGTCTATGTTATTATTTATATAGTATAGTTTAATTATTTTATTCATTTCATAAAGAAAATCCGAAGGTTTTCAACTAACTTGTTATTTCGATGACAAATGACATATAATTTTATAGAATATTTAAACGCATGCGCTTTGCATATAGAACGTTTAAATTTCATATTTCGAACGAAAGAAGACATCATAGTTCGAAATAGACCATTTGTATAAAAACAAATTAAAGCCAATCTTTATAATCGTCACTTAACCTCAGCTGAGATTGTGGCTATAACACTAAACCTAATTAATTATAAAAGGTACAAATAATTTACATATATATATATGTAAACAGTATGTATGCACATATATGTTTTTTTTTTATTGTCGAGGACCAGTAAACGGTTTTTTAAAGTTACTCTTGTAACTCTTAAACAATGTAAGATATAGCTGTTGGTCTTCCAATAAATAAATTAATAATTCACAATCACTACACCTGCCATAAAGAATAGAGTGGCATCGTTTTACTTTGTTACTGTAAAATAGAACGAGAGAAGAAAACTGGTCTTCCAATTTTTATTACCTATAAAAAACCTTCAATATCAATCACTCCAATAAGTTTACAGACACCTGAACGGTATTCCGTATTAAGTTTAACAAACAAGTGAAACGCATTTACGTGGTTTTTTTTTAAATCATCAATCAAACGTCGCCTGCAGGTACCCACCTCCAATTGTAAACTCTGCGGTGGGTAGGACTTTGCGGTCATTTCTCAAAATGACAGACTTCTCACATATAAATCTGCGTCAGTGGCATACGGTCACACAGCGTGTATAGAACAGAGTGTATGGAAGGTTTGTTCGTGGAATACTTTAAGCATTAAAAGAGTCATTCATCTATAGATATAATGAGAATGTAAATTTAGCGTGTCTGTAATTTTTGCTATTTATATGAAAAACATTAAGTGACTGAGAATAAGTAGTAAAATACATTTACATAATTTTTAGATATGTCTGTCTGTTTGTTTGTGTACACGTCACTTCTAAAGTACAAAATTTGTGATGAAACGTCAACAAACAGTTCAGATATATTTAATATTTATGTCGTAAATCATTATCGGGAATGATTTATGCAGAGAGAAAATCATGAGCAGTAAAGGTGAGGTGAAGCTTGGCGTTGTGGCCATAATCTCACCTGATCTTGAGTGACGATACGGCCCAAGATGGTAGACGCGCTAATCCTGTGGAGAGACTGGCTCTCAAGGGCCACTACAGTAACACACCTATTGGTATTTGGCCACAGATTTTCAACTTAAGGGTGGTTGCCAGCCAGGCCGGCATTAGAAAAAGCCCTACCGCCATGCTATGGTTTTCTCACGATGTTTTCCCTCACCGAAAGCTCAAGCTCATTGCAGGTGGTTGGATTCGAACTCACGTCCTTTGACGCGAAGTCGTACACACTACCACTGAGCTATCATCACGTATGGTATCATTCTTTGCGAATTCTTGACACAAAAACACCTTAGTACCTTTACCTCTCCCATTTGTCAGCAGATTTTAACCTTTTATTGATAGCGGTTGACAAACTTAATGTTACCAATAAAAAAATAGGAAAAAAAGGTTGAACCTCTATGGGATGTAGCTAATATATTCTATAATTATTATGATCAAATTTCGCCTACTAACTGTGGTTCTAACCGAGTGCTCTGTTAAATTGTGCTGTGCCAAATGTGGTTGATTTATATTTGCTTGAGATTTTTCCCATACGCGATAAAAGGAGGAACGGTATGAATACCTGTTATTTATGATACAAAGTTCCGTAGATGCGTAATAAACGTATCCGATCGGAATTCAATATACGCATAGTCATTCGCCGGGCTTTGAATTATAACCTACATCTTTAGTTGTGGTTAAATAATACCTTGAATTAGGCATGATTTCTCATATATTATTTTTGTATTACCGCTAAAGCTCTGAAGCGTTGATAGTTCAGTTACTAGTTTGTACGGACGTCAATGGACGTGAGTTGTAATCCACTTGCAATGAGCTAGAGTTTACGGTGAATGAAAACATCGTGATGAAACTGTAAAATGGTAGTAGGATTTTTTCTAATACTTGCCTGGTTGGATACCACCCTTAAGTTGAAAATCTGCCGCTATATACCGATAGGTGTGTTCCGGCAGCTGCACTTAAGATCCATTCTGTCCACTAGGCTTAGCGTGTTTACAATCTTGATTCACATCGTTAACCAATATCAAGCGACATGTAACATTTCACTAATTCTCTTTTTGTTGTGTTAATTATTGTTAGGAGAAGGTTCTAATGAAAGAAAAAATTAAGGGAGTTGAGCGGAACATTAGAAAATATAAGAAAACATAACGAGAATAATAATTTTACATACCTGTCACTATAATACGCCACAAATATTCATAGTTAAGACAGGACAATGTCTGTCGGGTCAGATAGTATTAGTATGAAAGTAAATATTTATATATAATACTTGACATTTATTTTCCTATCAGATTGCATAATATTCTTATCACAGCGTTATTTATCAGACTATCGGATAATATTTATCAATTATTCAAAGTATTTTGGGTATATCTGATTACTTCCATAAGAAGCGAAAAACAAATGAAACTTATACCACAGTTAAAGTGGTGGTTAAGTTCATTTATGCTTGGTTCTAAGGTATATTTTATTTCCCGACATTATACACCCTAGTATCTGTGTCTTGCTTTTGTGAGTCTTCAAAAGGGATATGTGAGTTACAACTATAGCAAATTATTAAAATGAGTCCTTTAAAATTCCCACGATGACCCTACATATCTTCTTCACTTACCGCAGACTGGTAACAGCTTTTAAAATGTATTCAATCTCTGTTTTGAGGAAAAGTAATCTGTGTTGGAGCCGAAGAGGTAAAATATGGGCTATGAAATAATTTATGATACTTTTGACAATATATTTACTGATTAAATTACAGTAAAAAAAAAGTTATTGTGACGACATTTCGGCTAGCGCGTTGTGAGTTCTGTTCGGTGCAAAGTGCGTGCATCTCGCGTCATCGGTTGTAATAGTGGGGCTGTCTGCAGTACCGTGTGTGCGCAGAACACACCACACACACACATTTGATCGCTTCAACGATCTGTACTTGATTAGGTCGTAATTATTGTGTAGATGAAATTGAACCTGGTGTAATGATTGTGTTTTGTTTTGTTATGTTTCAGAATCAGGCAGTGTTCATCCTGATTTTTGGAGTTTCCGGGTGTGGTTTATTTTTGGGTTGTATTATATTACTATCTGACGTAGATTCGTCATTCTGCTAAGCTATAATGAAAAATGATGTGTTTATTTTATATTATAAATGCAATGTTTGTTTGTTTCTTTGTTACGCTTTCACGCCTAAACCACTGAATCTATTATGATGAATTTTAGTATAGAGATAGATGGGAACCTTGAGACAGTGATAGGATATTTTTGGTTACGAAAAACTTATTGGAAGTGGAGTAAAGAGAGAAATGAACTTTGTATGAAACTTTTTATTGCGTCATCTGATTTGTTTGACCGAATCAATGTTAAAGTGAGTGAAGCCGCAAGTGAAACCAAGTTGAAAAGTTAAAGATAATAAAAGTTAAAGTTAAAGAAAAAAAAACAAGTTTTGTTGTAAGTAAGAATAAACAATTAAATATAAATTAATTACCTATATCGATATTTCAGTTCTTTTAGATATTTTAGACAATTTTTTCTTTCTTATTTTTTTCTTTTTTTTCTTTCTTTTTTTTCAGATAATTCAGTTCTTGTATTATCTCATAGAATGGGATATAAAAGAAACTGCATACTATTCTGAGAGTCATCTAAAAATGTAATTAGAGGATGAAACTCTACGCCAGTGCATCCTATATTCTGTGTGTTTCACGCCTTCAAACAACGCAAAAACACCGAATCTAACGTTGGAAGCGTCAACAAATGCAATGCATATTTTTTTTTTATTTCACACTCGGTTTCGTATTCGTGTTCAGTACGGAAATGGAGAATACAAAAAAAAAATGCGTTAGTATTATGGAATGTGGTAGCTCAAAAGGAATAAAGCCTTCTATGTTAAAATATAGTATTTGAGTAATTATCGTTAAATCAGGATGGTGGTAGGGGGTTTTTCTAATGCCCGCCTGGCTAGGAACCATCTTCAAGTTGTAAATCTGTCGCCAAATACCAATAGGTGTGTTCCGGCAGTTGCACTTGAGGGCCAGTTTCTCCACAGGTTTAGCGTGTCTACCAACATTGGCCGTATCGTCACTTAAGACCAGGTGAGATTATGACGATAACACTAAAACTTGACTATAAAAAAAAAAGTCTTAAACCTGTTAAAGATTTGGCATCATTGTTAGTAATAGTAATTTGTTATTGGAATTTTAGTAACTTGCATGTTAATACTATTGCATTCACATCAATAGCTAAATGGATTACTGGATATGAACCACGCTGAAATATCGACATTAAGACAGTTCTTGCATTGATTCTATCTAGCGAGTTCTTACAGCTTGCATCAGGATTTCGGTCCAATAATGGCATACGATAAATAGTGAAATATTTAGGTAGGAACAGTATTTTGCATATCCCATACCAATAGCTATCTATGGGTGTATCTTAACATTATTTTTGTATATAGTTCAACCATCACGTAGGAGAAATAGAGAGAGAACGCTAGCTTCGTAAATCGTTTCAAAGTAGAGCTATATGGTAAAAATGTATTGTACGACTTAGTTTACAAACTAAAACACAAACATGGGTGTATTAATTGAAAGGTCTGTAACTACAACAGCAATGATGTCCGGGGCAATGCATGTTATCTTCAAACGGATTAATTAGAGAAAAATGTTCACGTAAGCAGCGTGTAATGGAAAAATATCATTTCACATCCAAGAGGATATCTGTCCGCGTTAATTATAAAAATGAACTACCAGAGGTATTTTATACGTTTACTTAGTATAAATATAGTTTAATCTTTAACTACACTGCAATTATACTCTCTTTTTTATGTAATAGGGGGCAAACGAGCCAGCGTGTCACCTGATGGTAAGTGATCACCGCCGGCCATGGACATCCACAAAACCAGGGAAACTGCAGGTGTGTTGACGTCCTTTATTGTAGGTACTGGCTCTCAAGTGCTACTGCTGGAACACACGTATTGGTATTTGGCAACAGATTTTCAACTTGAGGGTGGTAGCTAACCAGGCAGTCATCAAGAAAAGCTAGCTTTAGCTTATTTTAAGTAGTTGAATTCGAACTCATGTGTCATGGCGCGACATTCCTACACATTACTACTGAGCTATCATCGCTTCTCAGAAAAAGTAGATAAAATCAAATGTAGTTTTTAAAATGTATCCTACTGAAATCGTTAGTATTATTTAATTTGATATAATTTACTGAGGAGAGGTGTTTTATGGAACGTAATACGAGTGAAAAAATAAATGAGTTCAAAAAAGTGCTTCCTTTAAAAATTAAGATTAGTCGTGTACAGGGATCGAACCTATATATTGTATGATGAACCTAATGAAGGTACTGATTCTCAAGTGCGACTGTAGAAACACTTAAATAGCAGCTTGGCGATAGCTTTTCTCCCTGAGGGTATTAGAAAAACAAGCCCTAACTGAATGATCTTCTATCACGACTTCTTTAGATTCCTTAAGTCTCATTTCTCGTTGAAGATGTTTCAAATAAGCGATATTGTGAATGTTGATTAGGAGGCACATTAAATAAATAATTCGACCCATTTCAGAAATCGAACCAAGAATTAATGTTAGTCTGAAAGGATAATCACTGTAATTACCATCAGCCTCTTAACCTACAAAAAAAGAGTCCATTTCTATTTAATTTTCCGTTTGATCGTTCGTATTTACTTTTGTGCTATATTTATATTGAGTCGAATCTCTTTTTATACACGAGGACAAGACTTAAGGCTATGTTTACACGTATTTAATATTCATTAGGCTGTCATCCCAGCATAATATAGGGAAAGGCTCAGTCCTTGAATAAATTAAAGGGAATAATGGGCCTGGTTCTGGAGTCATAATGAATACAACTCGACGCTATTGCGCTGCGACAGGAGTCCGGACAAATCAGCAGCGACTTATGAGATTATCAGAGATGGAATGAAATTAGGTCTTCGCTTTTTGATTTTCCGAAATTGAGAAGTGTTAATTAGTTTCTTTTAATGTAAATTTAGTTTAAATCCAATATAACTAATTTAGAGTGTTGTTTTACAAAGATTGCAAATAAATAGGTGTCTCATTCATATCTAAATGGTTTATCCAAGTCTCGTAACCTAACTGGGGTTGGTTGAACAGTAAACTCTTTTATACTTTCTAGATTTATCGTTATGGCTGAGATATCACTTGGTGTTAAGTGACAATGTAGCTTCAGATGATGAACACGCTAAGCATAGTTGAGTGATCTGCTCTCAAGCTCAACTGCTAGAACACACCTAAATGTATTTGGCGGCAGATTTTCAATTTGAGGGTAGTATATTAAAGAAATTTCATTAAAGAAATTTAAATAAAATATTATTTAAATTTAAAATAAATATATAAAAGAAATTTTATTTCGACAGACTGTCGGATGATACTAATAATCTAGTATCGCTATACTGATGATTGTTGGTGTCATATAATATTTCATCGCAATTTTTTATTGAAAATCATTTAATTTTTAATAACACTTTAAATCACCACAATAGAGCCTCCTGTATATGGGCAAACAGATAACGCCGAGCGACTTACCTTCAACTGATGTGCAGAAAAACGACGAGTTTTTCAGACATCAGAAATATAATGTTTATATATATTTTACTGTTTGAATATAAATAAAAAAATATATATATCCAAATGGGCATTAGCAAAATTCCTACTACCATGCTATGGTTTCCTTATGACGTTTTCCCTCACTGAAAGCTCAGGTTCATTGAAAGCGGATTCAAACTCCGCCCATTGAGGCGGCATCTATACATACTATCAACTGTGCCATCATCATTTCGGAGTTACGGTTGGTTGGTGTTTTGAAATCATAACTGACGTCACGCGATATAAAAATCAATACTCTAAGGAGTCCATATATTTCTTACCTTCTACAAGTATCATGTTTTGTTGCATTGTTTAATACTGCAGATGAATTAAAATTCATTGTCATTTTCTTATATTCCTATTTTCTGTGTCAATGTTTGCGTATATAATGGATGTTTGTATACATGTATTCGCTAAGCTTCGATATCTTTTTGCCGATAACCGTGAAACGGGCATTTGTATAAGAAAATAATTTGATTGAAGAAGAGATGTGGTCGCTTTATTGACGCGTAGAATGGACAGAACATATCTGTCACATCTACATCTTATATTTATGAATTAATGTAATGACATGTAATATGTATATGTATATGTATATGTATATGTATATGTATATGTATATGTATATGTATATGTATATGTATATGTATATGTATATGTATATGTATATGTATATGTATATGTATATGTATATGTATATGTATATGTATATGTATATGTATATGTATATGTATATGTATATGTATATGTATATGTATATGTATATGTATATGTATATGTATATGTATATGTATATGTATATGTATATGTATATGTATATGTATATGTATATGTATATGTATATGTATATGTATATGTATATGTATATGTATATGTATATGTATATGTATAAAGCCCATCACAGTAAGCGACAGATTCATAGAAGGTTCTCAACGATATTCGATTCAGATTAGAGCCCACATTTGTAATGAGTATAGGTTTGGCAGTGACAGTTACAAAACATGAGGTTATAACAAATTATTTAATATCTCCAAATAAAGACGCTCCCTTAAAAACAAGACAGTTATTTAAAATATTCTTTAAGCATAATTTAAATTACAAAGTCCATTTGAATTTCTTCATTATATTATGTCGGAATAAGACAATTTAATGATTTGTCGCTGTTTAACATAGAATGTTCATTAAACTCTCGACTGACTGAAAAGTCAAGGATTCAGAAAGTATCTAAACTCGAAAGTTTGGTCGAAATAAGTGAGTTTTCAGTTCGCGAGGGGCGCGTTTTAAACGTTGGTCTAAACGATGGGTTTTAACGTCAACATTCAAAAAATACCTTCTGCTTTGCTTCTAAGGCTCTTTATTGAATAACTCTTGTTTATTCTTAAAATAATTTCAACTTCGTATTAACCTATACATATGGATTAGGCTACACGTGGATTGCGTAATAAACTCAGCGGGGTTATAAAATATTTTTTGCACAGTAAATGCTCGAAGGAAATTTTATTATCACGAATGTACAATGTGGGTAGTACAGGAGATGAGAGACAGTTTGCTCGATTATAAGTAAACAATGTTTTATTGAGTCGATTTTTAAGAACTAAACCAGATTTACTGTCAGTGTTTGGCTGATAGATATTGCCAATAGCGTGCATTAGTATAGGATGCGCTCGAAATTTTCTTCACTGAAATAAATAATTTGAGCTCACTGAAGATGTAATTTTGCATGACCTTGGTTAGCGATAATTTGAATGCAGACTACTGTATAAGATTTCGCTTTTTCCATGACAAATGATATAAATATTTTCGGCTACCGTAACTGCTAATTTCTCGGAAAGGTTTTTTTTGTAGTTGAGGTCATATAAGCTATATATAAGCTTATTGTAGGTGTGGATTCGAAATCACGTCCCTTGACGCGAAGTCGTACACACTACCACTGAGCTATCACCGCTTATCTCAATCACTCAGATCAAACTTAAATCAATATTGCTCAGAACGATGATGTTCTGTAAGTGGCAATAAAGATCGTTCAAAGCCTTTATATAATTTACGGTCTGCGAAGACAGTTCTATAGGTATAGATATTACTGTCTTCGAAAACTTTACATCCATCAAAAGCATCAGAAAAAAAAACAGAGATGAAATAATTCCCCATATCACTGTTAATACTCTTTTGAATAACCTTCGAAGAATCAACATTGGACTTAGTCATTGAACTTAAAGTCTGATAAATCTCCAAACGTGCATAGGAATACAAAGTATCCAACATAATTTGCTAAAACACTTTCTTCACATAAAAGTCTTGCTAAGTCTGACAAATGAGACGATTAATTCGTGTTCATTTCGAGAATTAAGATTATGCTGGTTGTTTTCAACATTGAAGCTTATTTTTTACAAAAATACATTAAATCATCAAGCAAGTATTGGAAGAGCAAACGGAAAAATAATACAGTTATTGATAAGATATGTTCTTTGTAGATCTAGATTTCTCTATCTTTTTTTATAGTTCATAGATTCAGTGAAGCCCAGGGATGGACTGGTCCTCAAGTGCAACTGCTGGGACATACCTATAGGTTTTTAAGCGGTAGATTTTCTACCTGAGGGTGGCAGCTAGCCAGGCGGGCATTAAAAAGGCCATCATACAATGCATGAAATGCAATGTAATATAATGCATTTAGCGATTTTAAATACGTATTATGGCATCTTCTTTGGTTTTTTTTTACGCTTTATGCTTTTTAGTATGTTCCATTGTTAAAGGTTTGTAACTAAATCGCTATCTCTAACGCCTATGAATCGCACTTTGTTCCTCGTCAGGCGGAGTTCTCCCAGCGGCAAATCTGTTTTCGTAACGAACACCAACTTAAATTAGAAACTTAGCCCGCTTTCGAATCTTATGTTTGACTCGAATTAACAGTTATTGCATTTTAACGTTTTGTCGAACGCGAGGTGAGTGATTTTTTGTAAACTAATTCGTAGTTTGTAGTCACAATTTGATTGAGGATAGCTTTACTTATAATTTCACTTTTCCCACAGTATTGTTCAATTTGACTAGCTCTTGAATGTGGCTGTCGGAATATACTACTTACAAGCGATGATAGCTCAATGGTAGTGTGTACGATATGCGTCAAGAGACGTGAGTTCGAATCCAACCACCTACACTGAGCTTGATCTTTCGCTGAAGGAAAACATCGCGAGGAAACCATAGCATGGTGGTAGGGCTTTTTCTGATGCCCGCCTGGCTAGCTACTACCCCCAATTTGAAAACCTGCCGTCAAATACCAATAGTTGTGTTCCGGCTGGTGCACTTGAGAGCCAGTTTATTCACGGCTTTAACGTATCTACCAACTTGGGCCGTATCGTTACTTAACATTAGGTGAGATTATGAACATTACGCTAGGCCCTAACTATAAAAAAATAAAAAAACAGAAACTACATAATCAAATTCTCTATATAAAGATTAGTATAATAATCTATTATCAAACAATGGTTCAATTACGGCAGAGAGATATTATGTTTCTCTATCATGACAAGCTCCTTTCAGTTCCTCAGATTTATTAAGTCCGTTATGAATCTGCAACGGTTCCAAATAAGGCGAAGTTAACCTCAATTCTTTGATATAATTCCATCGAGGATTTCCTATTTATTACTTTCCCATACATTCACATTGGATATCAAATTCTCCGCATTTCTTTTTTACTCAAACATCCCTCATACTTAAAGTAATAAATCACACATTTAAATATTAGGTCAGTGTTAAAACATTACCTAATGACAAGGTTCAAATTATGAAGAGGTGCATTTATCAGCTCAGATGTTAATATACTTGCTTTACAAAAATGAAGTTTCATTCTGGCTCCAATGCAATATTACTTAATATCTTTAAATATGAATACGCCGGTGAATTTCATCCGGATATTTTTGCGACAATAGGTGATTTTCTATAGTTCCTTAAAACACTTCAAAGTTAATGTTTGTGAATCTTATTCTGTTGATCCGTTTCTTCAGTTATATATGTAATGTTTCACATTTTACACGCCTATAATCGAAGCGTTGAGGTGGATACTAATGTCACTTCACGCAAAACGACTGATTTCAAAATTAAAATGTCTCTGTTTTATCATATATTTCTCTTGTAAAATTATATATACACACACATATCAAGAAAACACACTACTTTTAACACTCATGATATTTTTGATGCAATTTTTGTTATCGAAACTAGTTAAATAACTATGTAATTTTTTTTTGTTTTGGACGTCCGTGTGTCAGTATGTGCGGATCCTGTATCACGATATCGTGATTATCACAATAACGACAAAAATACTTTAATAATCGATTAATTTGTTTCTTACGCTTTAGTTTAATTAGGAATAGAACCCTATTACGTTTTACGTGTGATTCGATAAGGTTTAATTGTTATTAAATCAACAAAAAAAAAATTAGACTATGAGGCGTCCATTTATGTATTTTCCAATCTTGTTTTGTAAATATGCATCTTCAAAGAAGTTTTCTCTTCAACAAAATTACTTATATAACACAAGCTGTGCATGTGGGTCCGCTCGAATAGACCACCAAAATAGTGTAATATGTGACACTAAACGTCTTATGTTAATTGAGTAATCAACTTAATTTACTATGTTTCTCCTAACTTGTTCTGTATATCAATGAAAGTAATAAAAAAAAACTTTTATTTCACTAAAGAATACATCTCTAATTGAAGAAAACATCATAGTAGTTGATAAATCGCTTCTCCAGTTATTCGCAAGCGAAGACGTGCTTGTTTGGAATTTGTTATCGTAATGTACCATCATGCTTACAAAATGTTCAGTATAATATTTATAAAATAAAGTTTGGAAAATCCAAAAGTGCACGCCTCATAATCTTTATTTTTTTGGTTATTTAATAACAAGTAAACCATATCAAATCAAATCGTGAAAGTAATAGGGTTCTATGGCTAATTATAATGAAGCGTAAGAAAAAAAAATCGAGTAGTAAATAAAGTATTTCAGTCGTTATCGTGATAACTTACAGGACACATACAGACACATGGACGTCCAAGACAGAACTTTTTTAAACAGTTATTTAACTACTTTAAATAACAAAAATGGCATCAAAAATATCATGAGTGTTAAAAATGTTTTTGCTTGATATGTTTGTTTATTTATTATTTTGCAAGTGTAATATATGATAAATATAGACATTTTAAGTTTAAAATCAGTTGTTTTGCATGAAGTGACAGTTATACTCATCTCAACGCTTCGCTTATGAGGCGTGCAATAATTGTAATAGAACATTTCTATGCATTTTTTAATTAATGCAGAATTTCTCAAGTTATTACAAAACTGAGCTAAAACCAATTTTAATATTCCATTATCTATACACATAATTTTAATGATTTAGATACAGTATTGAAGGGTATGGTAGGGTTATTATCTTTAGAATTTGATCCCTATATGAAATTGCCTAATTAAAGAATTTGCATGGTGGTAGAAGCCACCCTATGGCGGAAGGTGGTAAGGAGACAGACGACCGTGTGGTTTTAGTGGCTATTCCTGGCGGTCAGCGCCGGGTGAATTCCACATACCACTATCAGTCCCCTCGGACTGGGAGAGGATGGGTAAATGTATTTCCTCACGTTCCAAAAAAGGTCAGAGATTACCACTATCTTTTATAATATAATTGTATACATCTTTGCAAAAATTGTAGAGCTATGAACATACAACATACAGCGAGATCATATATACGGAATATAAGGATGGTAGTATATTTTCCCTACATATCCCACAACAATAAGTTGACTAGGTACTATAGATAGGTATACATGCGTTAAGAGGGTGATCTTCGTAGTTCAACCGGTATCACGTTTTCAATATAAACACGTGACGACCCGATGTGTTTACTATAGAAACCCGACTAAACATAACAGCTTATTATTTAGGTCTTGTGACCCAATAACTGCTTATTTGGGGTTTTCTTTGTATTAAATATGTGACGATAGACGAATTATGGGATGAGTGTCGTACGAAAAATATGTAGTTGTAAATTTAAATTTGCATTAAAATATTTGTTTTAAGGTATTATAAGTTTAGTAGTCTTCATTTAAGTTCCACTTAAAGAAGCGGGTCGAAAGTGATACCAATAATCAGAATCGTGATGTGGTAAAAGATAAACTCTTTGTATGGTAGAATTGAAGTTGTGTCTTATTAATATCACTAATGTATGAGAATAACCGTGGAAATAACAACGTATCGAAATATATTGCAATACAAAAGGTTCATAACTGACATTGAGGGAAACTGACTGGAGAAGAACACAGCTATGCAAATAATGTAAATGATTCTGTTGAACATGCGCTGCAAATTTAAACCCACTACGTAATAACACGACTTTTTACAATGCCCACTTTTTTCCTGAGCCGTGATTAGCTAGCTTCAGTAATGGGTTTCGGTTAGTGATTAGTTTTGAGAATGGCTACGATATAAAAAAACCCATTTGCTTGTAAATAAACTTTGAATTATATGTATGGATTTAATAAGGATATAGTATAGCAAGTTTGTAGATATTATGATCGAGCACCATATCAAGCGGATTTTGATGTCAAAAGACCATTATATAGTGGATGAATAAGTGAGCGATTGTGATGTCTAGAAATAACACCCCTTTGTGTACATCCGCTAAAAACGATTGCAAATGAATTTCAATTTTTCTTTGTTTAATTTTGTACCTAAAAAGATCATACAACCAGATAGAGTTTCGTACCGGTACTTCTCGATCACTGAATTATTATCCTGTAATGTTGATTTGATTTTTTAGGCATATTTGTTTCTGTAACTTTAGACAACCTTACGGTCCACGCTTTGATTCATCTAATACTTTGACTAGAATCTAATTATTAAACTTTAAACAACTTTTCAGTATTCTGCTGTTTCTCTCTCTTTACACGGATGCTCGTCTATTTTAACTACTCTAGCTTATTGCTCTACCAATATACAAGTATAACTAGGATCACGACGAGCTACAAGATCGATACTTCCAATTACCGGGCGTATTACGCGGAAGTTTTAATAGGTTGACATTAAATATTAACTTTCGTGAAACAAACACTTCATCTGGTGCGTGTTAATAGACTGCTGTTAATAAAGCAATTTGTCTTAGAATTAACTTAGCCAGTTTAGTTATGGATTTAATTAATGAAGTTGATAAATTATAACCACTAACAATAAATGTAATATATTAAATTAATGTAATGTATTAAATGTATTATAATCTACAACCATATGACTAACAGTTAGTATTAAATCTCAAAAATTCTCAATTCTTTACATGATAATATATTTTTGTGTTTAATCCAGTTCAATTTCGCTACTAATTTGGGACGTTGTCCTACATAGAATTATATGTAGATTCATTTTGGCATATTAGCTGACTCATGTGAAGTAATTCTTGTCAGCTCTGCGGGGTTTCTCTCTTTCCAATTTTCATTCAATTCTTATTAGTTATTTGGCATCAATAAATTACTGCAAACGAAGTAAGGGCTTCCTTATTTTAAAAATAAATGAATATACGACCTTATCAATACAATAAGTGATGCAAATCTCAGCTGAAGATTGTGTTTTTGTGGATGGAGTCATCTATGTAAAAGGTTTATTAATAGTCAATTATTTTATTCAGTTTCAACCCCCAGAAGACACACATCTTAATAAATATAAAAAATAACTGAAAAATATACAACATAGCTTCTTATTACAATTTGTTTTATACAGTTTTAAAATATATTAAATTTGTTCCACTAAACATCGATTTGAAATACCTACTTAAAGTTTGAGTCACAGTTGATTACTGTCACCTGTGATACTGCTCTCTAAGTATATAGATTCATATATGGACGTTGGTGATATCTGGAATTAACACCAATCTCTGTATATCCGTTAAAAACTATTGTGAATGTTTTTTTTTTTAATGTTTATTTAAATAAGATAAAACCGGATCGATTCTAGATGACTGGGTGATTTTCGGAACCGGTGGTAGTTTTGACGTTCATAAACAAATTTTTAGGGCCTAAATACAATATTTTGATTATATTTCAACTGAGTATATACATTGGCTAATTGAAAATCGCAATAAATTAAAAAACACAAAGAGTAATGGATTTGTTACCCTATGTATAGCTGCCTTTAGATTTGCGGAGTTGCAGATAAACCTTTAGATTGCGGAGTAAGTGGGTACCGGTTACTCTTGGAAAGTGACATGCCTAAGTTTGTTTAATGCCTAATATTATATCTGGTGCATGATAGTCAAAATCCAGCGTGGCATTGTGTCTTGTTATTCAGGTTACGCTCTATTGTTTGCTGTAAAAGACATGAACACGCGTTCTAACTCTTCTTTAAAAGTATCTATTATTTATTGGTCAGAGTTAGGACAACTCTCTTATTAGTATTTAATAATAAATTCTGCTTTTGTTTATTGTATCTGCTTAAATGAAGAAGATACTGCATTTCATTTGATATTTAAATTAATAAAGTCAAAACAAAAATCTTCGCAGTAAAATGGCATCAGTTCAACAATGTAAAGTCGTTTAACTTCCTTTTAACTAAATTAATCACTCGATTCTATTAATTCTTAAGATTAAATTCTATAAGTTAAATTCGGAGTACAGAGTTTTACGGTTCTGTTGGATTTAACAGTACCAGTTTCCTTCGAAAGTTCGTTAAAGATGGTTAAAATAGCCGAGAGGAAATTGTACAGTTCAAGTTTCAAGCGGACAGCGTGCAATATGTGTACATGTGCTAAAAGTGAAATTTCTCAAAAAAAAAACGGGTATACGTGTCGGATTCGATGCACGACTGGAATTTACGCCTAATGTGAAAAGTGTCTAAGATATGATGCACAGAAAAACGTAAAGTTCTTGAGTTAAGTCTAGTATTAATTTCACTCATCATGAGATTTCCATGCCTGGGGAATTTCCATCACTTATATGAAAAATCGATTCATAAAAAGTAACCTTCAAGAAATGGATATTATTGAAGATTATTCTGAAATATAACCTGTTCGTTAAACGGGTATGGATCTATGTATATAACCTTTTTGCAGTTCTCATTTAATAATTCTAACATACAAACCTAAACAAATTATATCTTACTTCCCGGTGAACATTGTACCACCTATACTCTGGAATACTAGATGGCGTTAAAGTAGCTAGATTTATAGATTTTTTGTCAATTTTTTTTTATCTTTAGCAAAATAAATGTTTTTTTTTTAAGTATTCTATGTTACTTCTAATACCTCCAAGAATATGTGTACAAAGTTTTATGATGATCAGTTAAGTAGCTTTCTTGTGAAAGTGTAACAAACAAATTTACATTCACATTTATTAGTAGGAATGTATAAAATTCTCGTGTCACAATATTAGTTGCCTTACTCCTTTGAAACGGCTTGAACGATTTTTATGAAATTTTATATGTTTATTCGGTAGGTCTGAGAATCGGTCGTAATTTATTTTTCATACTCCTAAATGATAAGGATGGTCCAGCACAAACATTTTTTTTAATCAATATATGATGTGGCGTTAAAAATACATACAACCTTGAATTTTCACCCTCCTATGCTCATCCTCTCATTTTTAAATACAACCAAAGTATTCACTAGAAATAAATTATAAGGCAGAGCAACTTTTGTCGGGTCAGCTAGTTTTTGTATGAAATATTTAATATACAAGTTTTGTTCCATCACAATTTTATTATATGTATAAATTTAAGTTACCATATTATATTATAACTTTATAATTTACTTTATCTAACGGATTCTTAGTGTGTGATAATTAAGTAAATAATAATAATCTAAGAGATTTTTGTTTGTTTGTTTATTATGTATTAATCTCTTGGACTACCAGTTAGCATCAAAATCATATTTTTGTATGTAATAGATTAGTAGTAGCCAAAATACTATAGAGTTCTTTTAGTAGAATATATAGAAAATTAATATCCCCATGTGATATAAAAATAGCTTTGACTTCCATTCAAATGAAGTGCCACTGCTGGTATTGTTGATATGTATAATCAATTCGATCGCTTGTCAATTGGACCGTTTGTTAACGCTCGGTTGAAGTTTTAAAGTTTAACGCGTCATTAGATCCAGATATGTCAGAACGGATATAATGGCGTGCGATAGTAATACGTTCAGCAATAGATATGTTCGTAGTCGGGTCATAGTAGGCTTCCATAATTGTGAGCACCATGGCGTCACGCTAAGTTCTGACACAGTTTGAGATTAGTAACGAACCGTAGTGACAATTTATGACCATCAAATACTTGTCGCAGTAACTCTGACTTAGTTTACCGGGTTACTGTCGTTGCTGCCACGACCATGAGAAAGCATCTCAAACCAAATAGAATCACTGTAACGATATCATCCAAGTTGTGCGCGATTCTGACCTATAGCCTATTTTCTGACACTTTTTAAGCTTTCGCCTATTGTATACATTATAATATAGATATTAAATTGGGGTCTAAAACGTGTCTTACTTTTTATTTATTTATCCGACGTTTCGGCCTGGTTACACAGGCCGTGGTCACGAACCGACGGAAACTAATGTCTTCGTTAGGGTGGCAAGTTTGCAGTAACTACCCTCATCTACTCATTATTATTAGTGATGTTCCGGAGCATACGCTACATAGCCTGTATACTACCTGATCCTGGACCACAACCTGCCTATTTTTTTGAAGAAATCATTTACCGACTTCCTGTACGCAAGGCCGTTAGCTCAGTAGCCAGGCACAAGGCAAGGCTAGAAGGACATGTAGCAAGATTCATCTAGTGTCGAGCCCTGTCAAACTACCCACTAAAAAGCACGACGGCAAGACTTTTATCCCCCGTGTTGCCTGAAAGTAGGTATCGCTTTGACACTTGTTCTAGGAATACCTAAGCTTAGTATTTTTAAAGATTAACAGCTTCGAAGCAAAGATGGCTCAGTTGAAGTGCAAACGAAATCTTGTGTATGTCTGTTAATTCAAATCACTGCAATTAGCCCGAGCTGATACGACTTATCATGGTAGTAGAGCATTTTCCAACACCCACTCGGTTAGCCACTGATATCGTACCGTAATGAAGCGATGATAATTCAATTGATAGTGTGAACGGACGTCACGTCTAGGGACGTGAGTACGAATCCACCTTCAATGACTTGAGCTTTCGGTAAAAGAAAACATCGTGATGAAACCATATCATAATTATGCGGCTTTTTCCAATTCCCGCCTGGTTAACTACCGCCTTCAAGTTAAAATTTGCCACTAATCACCTGTAGGTGTATTCCAGCAGTTGCATTTCAGAGCTAGTCAGGCTTAGCATGCCACATCATCACTTAACATCCGGTGGGATAGTGGTTATAGTACACCTTAAGTGTAAGAAAAGTGTTTTCCGATAGTCAAAATTGATCACTAGTTCTCCATACCACGTTTAGCGTAGTACCACCTTCGGCTACAAAATGTCGTAACATTAGGTAAGATTGTGATCGTAAAACAACAGTATAACCTTTTTCTTGATTTTATCCCTTATCATACTTACCTAAGTTCAAAACAACATGTTTCCTCTTCCGCTATTCTCGATCAGTTTTAATTTCAGTATTCAAAACTTTTACACGAATACCATTTCTAACACAGGCTATCCATATCTTCTTCTGCTACTTACATTTTTTTATAAAGAAATGTTACTACTGCAGACTCTTTTTGTTTATATGTATTATTGATTGAAATAAAATTGCTTTTAAAATAAATACATTTTTTGTGCAGCTTAATCAATCGTGATCTTTAGATTATCTTCGCCAAAGTAAACATTTGATTATTGTTAGTAGATTTTTTTAATATCATACGCATTTAATTTTTTTTATATAGTTAAGGTCTACCGTTACGGCCATAATCTCACCTGATTTTAAGTGACAATACGTTCTATGTTGGTAGACACGCTAAACCTGTGGAGGAGCTGGCTCTCAAGTAAAGCTGCCGGAGCACACCTATTGGTTTTTGGCGGCAGATTTTCATCTTGCGGAAGGCTGCTAGCCATGCGGGCATTAGAAAAAGTCCTACCACCATGCTATGGTTTCCTCACGATGTTTTCCTTAACCGAAAGCTCAAGCACATTGTAGGATTCGAATTCACGCCCCATGACGCGAAATCGTACATACTACGACTGTGCTATCATCGCTTCAAAACTATAAGTCAATAAGAGGAATGGGTAATGATGTGGGTGTGTGCTATCAGAAGCTTTCATTTCCCTTCAGAACATACCTATATCACACTAATCTATTACCCCTAAACTGAAATATTAAGACACGTAAAGAATAAATAAGGAATAAGGCACAAAGACTGCGTCAAAAGAGATCAAACATAAATTACGGTCGGTCCCATCGAAAATCATCCGCCTGCCTAAAGCTGACTATAAACGACTTCGTGGAATATATATTCAGTTACTGTCGGCCAAGGCGACAGACCTAATAAAAATTCCTCATACGTTTTGCATTATTTAAATAGAAAACAATGATTTCGTCGCTCGAATAAAATATACCGTTTGAGTAATCTAATGTTTGTCCCGTATAAATAAAGCTTTCCTAAACACACCAATGTAGAAACTGACTTTTTTTTATGAATTTTTTTATAGTTTATAAATTTAGCAGTGTGACCTCAAACTCACCTGATTTTAAGTACGGTGACAGATCAAATTCCCGTGTTGGCTAAGACTAGAGACAGCTTTTGGACGTCTAGTCTCTGACAGAAATACATTAATTTACCTTATTGTTACTTTTTTTGCTCACTTTTATTAATTTAATTCGATAGGTAAACAGTATTTCTCTTATTTAAATAAAATTATACTTAATGTAGCAATTGTATAAACGAATTATAGGCTAACACAGCATGGATTATTTTATCTACTATTTACTAAATTGTCTATCATATTATAGTCATACTAATATTTTAAATGCAAAAGCGACTATGTTTGTTTGTTACGATTTCACGCCTAAACTGCTGGATCTATTATGATGAATTTTGGTATACAGATAGGTGAGCACCTGGAGACGGTGATAGGCCAATTCGCGAAAAACTTATTAGAAGTGAGGTAAAGAGAGGGAAAGCAAACTAAATCATGTATTTAACACTTCAATAATTGCAGAATATAGTTTCTGTATTCTGTCTTTTATCTGTTATTGTTGCTCAGCATAGTGATTTTACTGCACCTGGTGTTAGGTACAGTACAATCCAGAACAGCGGTGACTGACAATGATTCAAAATTCACAATCAGTCATCGCGATCATGCTGGCCTGCTTAGATACGTTTTCAAGCCTCTTTGAAGGACCCTATGTTATAGTAGGGTGGAAATACGCTGACCGGAAGCCGGTTCCACAGCTCTACGGTACGACATAAGTATGAATCAGCAAACTTTCTAGTTCGCGAGTCAATAGGAGTCACCGTGAAGCAGTGATACCGAAGTCTGTAGCGCGTTCTGTAGTGGAATATGTACTACAACTACTAACCTCGGTATGGGTGCATTGCTTCCAAGAACAGTCCTCCGTAGAGGTGGTACTAAAAGGATTACTTATAGTGCGTTTATTTAAAATGTACACGGTATTTTATTCTTTACAGGATTCCTGAACTGGCTTTAAAATGTTTTTTTTTTCATGCTTAAGGTTTAGCGTTATGGCCATAATCTCACCTAATCTTAAGTGACGATACGGCCCAAGTTGGTAGGCATGCTAAACCTGTGGAGGGACTGGCTGTCTAGTGTAACTACCGGAACACACGTTGCTATTTGGCGGTGGGTTTTCAACTTGAGGGTGGTTGCTAGCCAGGCGGGCATTAGAAAAAGCCCTACCACCATGCTATGGATTCCTCACGATGTTTTCCTTCACCGAAAGCTCAAGCTGGTTGTAGGTGGATTCGAACTCACGTTCCTTGATGCAAAGTTGCTCACGCTACCACTGCTAGCCTATTATCACGTTATGCAAATCTAACAACAATGTATGCTAACTCATACTGCCTAAGAATACACTATGCATACAATATTCAATGTAAACAGTGAAAAAAACAAAATAAAAATTCCCATCATAACCCTAAAAATTTCGGTGTCCGCTTCCCGAAAGCTCCAAATGATATAAATCGTTTTACCCAAACACCTTAAGTCCGTCCCGGGGGTCGTTTTATGCGTATAATGCTTAAAACAGCATCCCGGGAACGGGTCATGGCGTATCGGATTAAAAGACACGTAGCCGGAGCTACGCAAGGATTTTTTTAAGTAACTTTCGAAAAACTTCGTTTGTATATATTGCCACATATCATTATGATATCATTTACCCGCCTATTTCCGTCATCTACCCAAAATTAGCAAAACCTATCATTTGAAAATGACAATAACGGACTCGAAAGAGGATTGAGTTGCCAATATTAAAATAGAAGAAGAACTTCGCTTGGTTGGAAGTTTTTGCAGAGATCTTGATCTATCATGTAGTGAATTTTATTTTCTATTTATATACTTAGTTGTTTAGCCCTGTATTGTGTAATATAGGCAACATATTACGTTATGTACTGTAACTGAAGAGCATAAGTGAAGTAAATTATAAATATCACCTACACCACCTCGATGTCCAGCGTTCCACAACAGCGCGATTTGTAAGGCACTTCCTACCTCGCACAGCCATTCTGTGGAACCAGCCGTCGCCGGCGGTCTTTCCGAGCCGTTACGACTTGGGAACTTTGAAGAAGCGAGCGTATTCTTTCCTTAAAGGCCGGCAACGCACTTGCAAGCCCTCCGATGTTTGCAGGTGTTCATGGGCGGCGGTGATCACTTTCCATCAGGTGAGCCTCCTGCCCGTTTGCCTCCTATTCCATAAAAAAAAAACATTCGGTACATGATATATTAGTTGCCACAAAAACTCTTAAGAGAGCTTCAACAAGAGAGTCGCCATGTTTTCTTATTGAATAGAACGGCAAACGAGCACGTGCTCCAATGGAATCACAGGTGCGTTTCTGGCCTTTATTGCAGGGACTGGCTCTCAAATGCCACTGCCGGAACACACCTAATGGTATTTGGCGTCAGATTTTCAACTTAAATGTGGTAGTTAGCCAGGCAGGAATTAGATAAAGCCCTAAAACCACGCTATGGTTTCCTCATGATGTTTTCCTTCACCGATTACAGCTTACTGTAGGTGGTTGGATTCGAACTCACGTTCCATGACGCGGCTTTCTTACAGGCTACCACTGAGCTATCATCGCTTCAAAACTTATTGTTGAAGATAGTTCCGTCTGTCCAAATTTTACCACTCGAAAATGGCGGTAATAGTCTTTAAATAGTGCTGAGTTGCCGAGAATAAAAAAGAAAGAAAAAGAACTTCGTTATGTTTATTCGATGTTTATATGTAGTTTTCTTTTATGTTTATCATTAGAATAAACGCATTCGAATCATTTCTGAAGTGAAACTTGTTATGGGAGGGTTTGTTAAATTTCTGATCCGTGAACCATTTTGTGTAACGCTCGTTCGGATAAAGTCGGCTCGAGGCGACTAACGGACCGAGAGAGTTATAATATACACATGTGTCGTATGGTCTTTAGGAGGCACTATATATCGTTTTTAATTACAAAAAAGGAAAAACCATCAAATAGGGAATTTTTGGTAGACCTTATGATATTATGTATCTTGATCGTATTGTGGCATTGCGCATATTAGAGTTAGGATATTATGCGTAGCCGATGATAATTTAATTATAATTGGACCATGTATTTTGACTTCCCATAAAAACTCCATCATCAGTTCTAAAATTCTCATATTGTCAGTGTCATTGAAATATTTTTTTTTAGTAAAATAATCTATCGACATGATTTTCTCTTAGAGCGGCATTTGATATTTTTAACTTAAATTGTTTCGATGTAATGTTGGTAGAATTATAAATAATATATGTTACATTAAACAAGAAAAAAACTACAAAACAGTGTATTTAGTTAATACTTTGTGTACCGACGTCATATTTGTAGTGATAATATAATAACAATAGGACGGGCGAAGGAATTAATCCATACTGCCAATTCTCAAGTAGTAAGTTTTGAATAGAACTTTAACTATTTTCAACAAGATAGCGACTCTCTTGTTGAAAATGTCTAGGAAGTTTTTATCGCAATTAATATATTGTGTTCGGAATCATTATTCAAAATTTACTTCACTAATGCGTTTCAGCTACACTACACCACATATAATGTCACCAATATTACACAATACAGGTCCAAATAACTAATTAATAAACGAAATCAAATAATACCTCACAACATGGCAGATTAAGATCCCGCCAAACATTTTGATATATAAGAATCAAGAAAAAAAGTTATTTGTCACACATTCATACATGTACCTAAGAAAAAAAAAAAAAAAAAAACGAGTCTCTTGTCGGTACTTCTAGATCCGGTTCCGAACCGGAGGTAGTTTTATCTTTCATAGGCCCTGTCTCGGGGCCTAAATTGAATAAAGATTTTTGATTTGATTTGAGAGAACAAACACTAAATAATTTTGAAGCAAAAAATCGAATTCCTACTAATATTATAAACAAGAAACTTTGTAAGGATGTATGAATGTTTGTTACTCTTACACACAAACACACTGACAATAATATAGCTATAGCCTATGCATCAGAATAAAACATAAGCTGCAATATATGAAGATATTGTGTGAATTGTCCAAAATATAACGATAAGTGTCAAGTAAGTAGGAACAAAATCCGCCATCTGCGAACTATATATTATTTCGTTATACATTATATCTAACGGTTTGTCTTAAATATTCTTACAAAAAACCAGCGGCACAATATATCTATCTATGTGTAAGCCAATATCGGTAAAATAGTGAGCGGCCAGTATGATTACGAACATAAATGTTCTTAAACCAGTCTCGTTTGATATAATTTATTTAAAATAGCGGATACCGGAATCATAATTGTTGCCAAAATTAATATTAACGTGAGCAAAGCCGCAGGTAAAACTAAGAATGTAGGTTATTATTAACGGAAAGTAAATTAAAGACATGCGTTGGACAAGAGCACTGAGTCAGCATATTTCTGCTAACATATTTGATAATTATTACATGAAATCATCTCTAACTCAACGAGTAATGTTTGATTTACACACATAAATATCACTATCGAATAGACGAATAACAAATAAATTACAAGGACTGTATATGTTATTAATTTTATCAATCTTATCGATTCTTCATGTTTTCCGCCATGATACGATGTCTGATCTTTTCAAGTGTAAAATGTATAAACTGTGGCTTGCTGGTTTAATATAAATAATAGCCATATAACAAAAGTAATTATGTATATATATATATAAAGTTTTGTACAACAGTAATCGAGTTGTGGCAAGAGTGACAAGATATAGTGTTGCCAGTTCCATATCTACAAAACGTACCTGCTATATGTATGGTCCCGTACATAAACTAATCTGATTTCACACAGCACAGTTAGTTTCAGTATATACACGTAACGGGGGTGGATATAATATATTCAAAGCCCTGTCAAATTACAAACAATAGGAGAGCCTTTAGGCGGCGATAACTTTAAATCTTCAAAGATAATATGAAGGGTTCAATCTAAACTATGAACTCTCGTATGCGGGTTCGACGTCAGGTGCCGCTTAAACTTTGCTCGTTTCCAAGTTTCCTCGTTTGTGAACACTCGCTGGTCATCGGCGGCCCTTCGCTTTCATTAATGTTCTGCGGTGGTACTTCATATTCCATATCCGCGTTTGACGTTTAAATCTTGACAGACAATGAAACGTTGATAGCTCAGTGGTAGTGTGTACGACTTCGCTTCAAGGGACTTGATTTCGAAACCAACCACCTACAATGAGCTTGATCTTTCGGTGAAAGAAACTATAGCATGGTGGTAGGGCTTATTCTAATGCCTGCCTGGCTAGCAACCGCGCTCAAGTTGAAAACCTGCCGCTAAATAACAATAGGTGTGTTCCGGCAACTGCACTTGAGAGCCAGTTCCTCCACAGGTTTAGTGTGTCTACCATCTTGGGCCGTATCGACACTTAAGATCAAGTAAGATTAGGACCATAACGCTAAACCTTAAGAATAAAAATAAAAATTGAATCTGCACAAAATGTGCACAATAAATAATTGTGTTTATAATAAATGAGAAGTTTTCGCTTATACGATGCCATTACTCTGAAATAGATACAATTACTGAAACTACAGATCTTCAAGTATAAATTAATGTCTAACGTATGCCTAATTTTTCCTCATTGTATGCAAAAACATTTAATTCAACACAGCTCTTTTGAAATTAGCCGTGTCCGTTCCGGATGCTGCACTTGAGAGACAGTCCCTCCACAGGTTTAGCGTGTCTACCATCTTGAGCCGTACCGTCACTCAAGATCAGGTCCGAGTATGGCCATAACGCTAAACCTTGAGTATAATAAAAAAAATAAGCGATCTGGAAAATATTTTTACAGTCTCGTGAACTTTAATAATAATTTTCAATAAATATTTATATGTACAAATTAAAGTTTTATTACATACTACATAGCATTTACTTGCGACTTGGTTCGCTTGGTAATCGCTACCAAACTTCAGAGGGTCCAATCCGCTGGTCTCATCCAAGGACTGCTTAAAAAAATAATTGAATTAGGTATAGCCGTTTTGGAGTACATAAATTATATATATACAAATCAATTTAAATATCGTAACCAGATATGTATTTTAACTTCAAGCAATGCTGAAAATAGGCTGCATAGAATCTGTTAGTATTTCAAAATAAGTATTCAAGAGGAATTTACTTAGGGATATATATCCTACATATTCGAATACCATAGTCACTAAACTTCGTCTATTACCGATGAGGGAAAAAAAAACGAAAACAAATAAGCTCATTATTAAAAATGTCATCGCTTTCTTCCGTCCCTAAGAGAGATATTCCGGGATACACGAACCGAGCCCCGTTCACTGGTTAATGACGTGTAAATGTAATCAATCGGTCCCGGGTTCGAGGGTGAGTCGACAGCGTTGTTCATCTTAAAGTTGTCCAAGTGGAATTGAAGGTTACGAAGCTGTATAACGTTCCCTTCGCATTCCCTTACTCCAAGGATACGGTACGGTACAAGGATAAGGTACGGATGGAAGCTAGACAATTTCAAATGTAAGATCTTACCGTCACGATTCTTTCTTTAGTCTGTTCTATGTTACGCTATATTTGTATATTGTATACGTTTATCAATAGTGCGTATGCTATTGGCTGTACCCAGTTGTAAGTGCGCGCTTATTGGTTCATGGATGGCAGTAAGTTCTCAAAGGCTGCAGTCTCATTGTAGGTGGATTCGAACTCACGTCCCTTGACGCGAAGTCGTACAGACTAACACTGAGCTACCATCGCTTCCTTATTTAGGATAGGTTAGATTAAGATTCGTTTAAACAAGGTAAGAAAACTCTACATTATATACTCATCTACGTAGATTTTTATAACGAACGTTTCCACTAATGAATGAGAACAATATATTTTAAAGAAAATACATTATTTTTTATTAAAAATTACTTTACACAATTTTCAGGCTTACCGTCTTACCAAGAATTTAAAGTATCTGAACCTGTCGAGACATGAAATATTGTGGTAAAATTGAGAGTAACTGATAGGATTTGTAATGTAAAGTTTATAAGTTGAAAATAATCGTTAAATAGAGGTATATTATATCTTCCAATAGAGATAGTCCCTATCTATATTCTGTAACGTTTATTATAAAGAGGTTTTTGATAAATGTATTGGTAATGTAAAGGTATATTTTGAATTAGTACTAACGTTCCAAGATAGGGGATTTTGAAAAAAATGTAAAATTGAGGAATTCGTTATAATGAGGTTCATTATATTAAGGTTACACTGTATAACTAAAAGCCTTCCTTATGTCAATCATTATTCTGTTTGTAGGCCGAAACAAAAATCGCTTATCATGTGATGAAACCATAGCATGCTGGTGGGGCTTTTTTTAATGCTCGCCTGGGTAATTACCACCCTCAAGTTGTAAACCTGCCGCCAAATACCAATAGGTGTGTGTTAAGTATAAAAAAAAACGCGATAAAAAAATACTTTACAAATTTTTTACTACTTTACAAATTGATATCCAAGCAGCTTATCGCTGAGTCTATATCTGAATGAGACTTATAGAAAAATAAATTGAGACATATATATATAGACATATATATATATATATACAATTTAATTTCACACTAATGCTACGCCACAGTACATTGGCTTGAGGTTGAAGCGGCCATATTTTCTAAACAGACCGTTTACGGGGTCGACTGCCCTGACTATATCTGCATATACACAATATCTAATGTATGACGACCATACTTTTAGATTTTAATGGTTTTATTCGAAGTATAATGAAACTAGAAATATAATCTTTAATATTATTACAAATGCGAAAGTGAGTTTGTTTGTTTGTTACGATTTCTCGCTTAAACCGCTGAATTGACTATGATGAATTGTGATATAGACACAGATGGGTACCTGGAGACGGTGATAGAATATTTTTTCTCGCGAAAACCTTATTGGAAGTGGGGTAAAGAGAGGGATAAACTTTGTATGAAACTTTTTTACTGTAATCCGATTTCTTTGACAACATCAATATTAACGTAAGCAAAGCCGCATGTACAATCTAGTAATGTAATTTTAGGTCGATAGTGTTCATTTGCGTAAAAGAGGACAAAAATGGTCGTAAATTATTGTCCGTGTTTGTTCCACGTGTAATTATTGTCTGAATGCCAAACACAGTCCATTTGGTAGACCGCCCAACCAAACAATTTAATCAGCGAACTGAACTTATTATATTATACAGAATATTTTGTTCTGTGATTATATTTCAAACCCAAAGTACAGTTCGTACAGTGGATTATATTTGTTATAACTTACGGTTGGCTCAGTAAAAACTAAGGTGAGCGGGCACTTAGTAAGGGAAAGTCCCACAAATTAATAATTACTAAGAGCTGATGTTTCGACACCTGTCTGTTGTACAGTAAGTGTAAGAATTCACTTATTAAGAACAACGTATGAATATTAACACTCACTGAAAAATTGCAAATAGATTAAAAATTAACACAGGTGCCAGTTCATGTCAGTGGATAGCGGAGCTCTATAAGGCTTTGTGCTATGTTTAGACTTTATCGGCGCTGTCTTGGTGAATGTCTTGAAGAATTTTTTGATCTTATTTCATCACACAACTACGAATACTGGTCTACGGAGATACTGCTTCACGGTGGCATCTTTTATGGTGCTTGCAAATAAGTCTCACAAATTTTTATCTTTGCTATACTGTGTGGATATGGAATACTCTGTCAGCAAATATGATCTTCTTTCTACGAACTAAGGCCCTTCAAAAGATGTGTACAGAGTTTTTTGACATAATACTAGCAACTGTCGATCAAATTGTGTAACCGATGATCGCCATTGCCTGTTGATTATACTGGGCTTACCATCTGGTGTTGTACGGTCATTTTACTGAGTCAATAAAAATATTTAAAGAAGACAATTGCTTTTTCTTTTATGTAAGCCGTCTTCGAGCTTTTCGCGTCGACACAAGCATTTTAAGCATTTGCAAGCAGAACTTTTCGTGTGTCCCTTAGAAACAAGTACATCATGGTCACTCTACGTTTAGTGTAGCGTGTGCAATAAAAACTTGAGCACTCCGCCATCTAATAAAGTAAGCGACGATAGAGCTATTTTACATAAATAATTTAGTTGTACTCCAATAATATTATTTTACGAGTGAACGAAATAGCTTGTGCAAATGCAGTCGAAGGGCGAAAAAAAAAAGTAATTTATACGCAGTAATATTTTGCAAGTAACAATAAATGGTAAACGTGTTAGTTTTACAAATTAATATGTTTTATTAATTTAGATTTTTTTTAATTTTTATACATATTAGTAGGTATTCTGCTAGTCTACGCGGAGACGAATCCGACAAACCAGAAATCATTAATGTTGTGTCAGCAGTTCGCTAGTTTGAATTATGTAAAGAACCCGGCTTTGTTTTATGTATATAGAGGTACATTGGTTATGTCGCGCCCGCCCATTTCGCTAGGTGTTAATTTTAATTCATAAATAATTAAACACCCGGGTAAAACATAAAATCTTTACTTGAATTTAAGAATAAAATATCTATGACTATAGAGAAAAGGTTCGACTTTTATTTTACAACCGTAAACAATGCCTAAAAACAAAGAAGTATTGATGCGATTATAGCCCACTGGTAGCATATACGGACGCCGCATCTTTGATGTAGGTTTGAATCTCTGCGAGCTTGTCCTTTCGGTGAAGTAAAATATCGTGATGATGTTGGTGACATAGGACCATCCTAGGACTATAGGACATATAGGACTTTTACCTGCATGATTAGCTACTACTCTAAAGTTCAAAATACGCCGCAAAATACCAATAGGTGTGATCCGACAGCAGCACTTGAGAGCCAGTCCCTCCACAGGTTTAGCGTGTCTAGCAACTTGCGCCGTATCGTCACTTAAGATCAGGTGAGATTATGGTCATACGCCTAAACTTGTAAACTATAAATAAGGATCTGTGGAATGTAAAAAAGTAGACTAGAATAATGTACGGGCGTTTTCATTTCGTTGGTTATAATCCAAAATAAATACGTTCAATAGACTTTCCATGAGTACGCCTTAATGAAAAGTCTTCTACATTACATATATCGATCATTCCATAATATGAGTTTATAATTAGGTATTGTAATACTTTCCTATATCTAGATTTTACGTGCGGCTTCGCTTGCGTTAATATTGATTTTGTCAAACAAATCGGATGACACATTAAAAAGTTTCATACAAAGTTATTCACCGTAGCCAGGTTCCTGTGTATCTCTATATCAAAATTAATCTTAATCTATTCAGCGGTTTAGGCGTGAAAGCATCACAAACGAACTCACTTCCGCATTTATAATAATAGTGTGGATAATTGGATATAAAGACAGTTGAAGATTCTTCGAAGAAGTACGTATATCAAGGAAAAAAATCCTTTCATTAGACAAAAACACAGAGTGCGCTGTCTAAGGGGGCTGTATATCTTCCGGCAAATTGCCTATAAATTCATATTATGGCCACTCTTATTCTGAGGTACGGAGGTTCTCCAGATAAATAGGTATTCTTTATTGTACTGACCGCGCGGTTTTATTTCGACGCAATTTTTTATCATAAGTATCGTGTTTGCGCTTTCGATACCTATGTCTTTTTGGGATGATATTTCTTATAGTTAACACACCTATTGGCATTTGGATGCAGATATTCAAATCGAGGGTGATAGATAGCTAGTTGGGTATTGGAAAAAGCCGTACCACCATGCTGTACTATGGTATAGATGAATAGCAAATCGTAGAAGGGGCTCGTATGGGGGGATTATTTTAATACAACAATTGTATGTGTAAGGCAATAAGTAAGTTTTAAAGCGATTATAGCTCAGTGGTAGTGTGTACGACTTCGCGTCAAGGGACGTGAGATCGAATCCAAGCACCTACAATGAGCTTGAGCTTTCGGTGAAGGAAAAAATCGTGAGGAAACATGGTGGTAGGGCTTTTTCTAATACTCGCCTGGGTAGCTATCACCCTCAAGTTGTAACCCTGCCGCCAAATACCAATTGGTGTTTTCCGGTAGCTGCGTTTGAGAGCCACTTCCTCCACAGGTATAGCGTGTCTACCAACTTGGGCCATATCGTCACTTAAGATCAGGTGAGATTATGGCCATAACGCTAAACCTTAAGTATAAAAAAAAGTAAACCAATGTAGAGTTTCAATGCACTGGTGTAATTTAAGGCGTAATTCTTATTAAATAATCCAAAAAAAGGCCGCGACAGCATATGGTTGATTCAGATCGAACTGTGATTTATTTGGTAAAAATTTAAAAATATTGAAAGTAAACTTTTTTAATTTTATCATGTTATATATCTATTTTACTGCGAAAATAAAAATCTGAGAGGATTTTACTACAAACTCAAAGCGTCAAGACAGAGACACAAATTTAAAATTTTACGTTCGATGGTACTGACTTATTTATTCACGGTACTGACATAAAATGAATTCGGTAGAAATTAATTGAGAAATTTACGAAATTTAATGTGATTAAGCTCTCCACTAGGCTTAGCGTGTCCATCTTTAGTAATATTTTCACTTAATATCAGGTGAGATCGTGAACGCTAAAATCATGTAAATGATTACCTATTAAAATCTATACATATAATAAAACTGTAGAAAAGTGATTTTAGTACGTCGAAAATGTTTCCAAAATAGCCGTGGTGTAAAAGAATATCCATGACAACTCATTTCTAGAATTTTTGGAATTTTTGTCTGTTTGTCTGTGCACGTAAAATGCACAAAACCATTGTAGATAAGTTTTATACGTAAATATTGTACGCAACTAGAGGTATTATTTAGTTATTGTTTCATCGCAATCGCTTCACTCTATCAAGAGATATCAGATAACATGTATTTAAAGTTTGCTCACGCTCGTAATTCAGAACAATGCCAAAATAGATTACTGTTGACAGTTGAACTCCATATTCGATAGATGGTGTTGTGTATTTGATTTCATCATAAACACGAATATTGGCTATACTTTTATCTAAGCAACGCGTTTTGGTGTTCGACATTCACGCGAACGAAGTCTCAGGCATTGCTAGTGTACGATATTTAATGATGTGACTCAATACGATAGAATATCTGCCCGGTTGCCTTAGCGATTAAAAAGGTTCCATCGCCGCAAGTGTGTAGAAGTGATGTAGGTTCAAGACTCCCAGGGGACAATTATTTGTGTGATCCATAAATATTTGTTCGAGTTTGGTTGTTGCTTTGTATCCCTTGATTCATTTGATTTTTAAAGTCAAAATTTTTAAATTGCCTATTTATTGCTGGCACGCTAATACTTGCTGGGTATTACATTTTTAGCCTGAAGATTCTGCCTAATCAGACGGGCAGTAGAAAATAGCCGGCCACAATATGCAATTCGAATAGAGAAATGGCTGAATTTCCTTCAGTTCAGTAATAAAACAGTTTTTCCATTACATATTACATTTAAAAGTTCTTGGTATTTTCAGTTTTTTAAGGAAAAGGCAAAGATAGCGAAACCATACAGCCGAGCCGTTCATAATAAAGTAGTTATCGCTTCAACAAGATAAACACTCTCTGGGATAACTATGATAATGCTTGCTTAAAAAATAGAGAACAATTAATAAAAAATAAAATAATAGATAATTAATAAAATAAGTCAATGGCACAGCCTGTTATTTTTTCTTAAAAATTAAGTGAGTAATATTAAGCGTGCAAGTTTGTTTTCAAATATAAAGTTTTCTAATCGTAATTACTTGTGCAAACATGAATATAGATCTTATACTAATACTGTTTGAGGTTTCCTTATTGTACGTTGAATTGGTAAATAATATTACATAGGCAATTAAATTTGATATCTTTGCGCGGTAGAATATTAAAACATAATTTATAGGACTGACAAGTTATAAAATGATAGTAAAATATATCATGTTTATATTCGATCTCGTTTTCTATAAGAATGAATCCACATTAAAGCATAATCTCTGTTTTGGGACTTGTTGAGTTTTCTACCATGGTCTTTTCTATTTTCGGAGTTTTAAGACTTGTTTTTGGTAAAATAAATATTTATAGGACTGACAAGTTATAAAATGATAGTAAAATATGTCATGTTTATATTCGATCTCGTTTTCTATAAGAATGAATCCACATTAAAGCATAATCTCTGTTTTGGGACTTGTCGAGTTTTCTACCATGGTCTTTTCTATTTTCGGAGTTTTAAGACTTGTTTTTGGTAAAATAAATACGCAAATCAGTAAGACATTTTTTAAACTTCTAGTAACTTTTAATACATTTATTAACGATAAGTAATATAAAATAAATGAAATAAATATTTCTATATCCTATTAACAATTTTGTTCGCCGAATCCCTTTCCTGTTGCCAAATTGGCCGTAGAGGTTGTCTGTAATATCGTTCGTAGATAGCATCCCAAAATTTAAATCTTTCTTCAAATAGCGGCCCACGAAGTTCGACTGTGGTATTGATAGATAGATATGGAGATCTGTTAGGACCTACTGCAGGCCACAATGGCACGGGAGTTCCCTCAATAACAGGAGTGCTGAAAGTAAAGTAATTTAAAACTAAGCAACAGACATAATGGGCTTACTCTGATAATTATTTCCCAGAAGTAAATATTGCAAGATTAATGGCACGAATTTGCGTGCATATAACGGAAATGGAAATTTATCGGAACTTCGGAATTTCACTTGAACTTATATTCGATGATTAATGAAACTATGTTTTTAACCCTAATAAAGTTAAATGCTTGCTGTTTATATCACATGAGTTCTTATTATGAAAAAGCGATGATAGCTCAGTGGTAGTGAGTACGACTTCGCGTCAAGAGACGTAAGTTCGAATCCAAGCACATACAATGAGCTTGAGCTTTCGGTGAAGGAAAACATCGTGAGGAGACCATAGCATGGTGGTAGGGCTTTTTCTAATGCCCGCCTGGCTAGCTACCACCCTCAAGTTGTAAACCTGCCGCCAAATACCAATAGGTTGTTCCGGCAGCTGCACTTGAGAGCCAGATCCTCCACAGGTTTAGTGTGTCTACCAACTTGGGCCATATCGTCACTTAAGATCAGGTGAGATTATGGCCATAACGCTAAACCTTAAGTAGAAAAAAAAAAAAAGATGGGTTTGTTAATACACTTACTTTGTTCTAATAAAATTATCCAATAGATGTCTTAATAGTGCCTTTATCCTTTTGTATTCCTCACTCATTATGGTTTCATCTTCATCTTGAACGGCTCGTGTCTGTGCACAGTGACCTGCTCCTCCGAGTCCAGGGATTAATGAATTTTCATCATAATAAGAGTATTCGTACAAATATATTTCACTACTACCAGCTTCTACTTGTAATTTAATGTTCCTTAATGTTGAATAAGTAAACAGAACGTCCGATTGAAAATCAAAAAATGATGATAGAGTGTGTTTATCGATAGTCTCATTTCCAAAGTAAAACTGTTTTACAATTTGTGCGACTTCTGCTTTATCTTCTTCGTTTTCAAACTGAAGATCACCTGGTAGAAAATTAGTAAAGTTTTCATTTAACTCAACACCCAAACTGTCAATAAGTTCCATTTTTGTGGAACCTTCCTTATCAGTCAATCCGTATATTATAGGATATTTTATAAAATCTCTGCTTTTCAAAATATTATAAGGTGAATCATCTAAAAACATATCTTGACCGACATCGAATTCCACGCAAGGCGCATTATCGATCGTAGTATCTATTTCAGTTCTTAGTTGTACTTTGACAATATCATCAATCGGAATACTTTTAAAGAATTCTTCCAAGGCCCCAAGGTTGTCTACATCAGTAAAGTTTAATAATTTAGCTTGCTTTTTCGCATTTGCAATTGGATCTGCTTGTACAGCATAGGCACCGAGATTAGAACCACTATGAATAATGGCTCTTTTAAATAGACCTTTGGTAGTTTTCGATATGAGTAGTAGATCGACCGATGTACTACCAGCGCTGCATCCAGCTAGTGTAATGTCGTTAGGATTTCCACCAAAACTACGAATATTTTGTTTTAACCATTTTAGAGCTGTCACTTGATCTTTCATACCAGCATTTCCTGGAATACTTTCTGTTCCCAAACACAGATAGCCTTGCAATCCTATACGGTAGTTAAACGTTACTACTATGACATTTTTTAAACTACTGAATCTTGTAAACTGATGTCTGTTTCCATATCCCATATAGAATTTACCTCCATGAACGTGGACCAATACTGGTAAGTTCGTATTATTTGTAACTGGTACATATAGATTAGCAACGAGGCAATCTTCTCGCATTATTTCAGTGCTCGAATTGTCAGAATCTTCCTTGTAGCGTGGACAAACTATACCCCTGTATACTGCATCAAAAGGTTCCTTCCATGTAGGAGGTGGTTGAGCAACCTAAAATCAGAACAACATAAAATGATTAAGGCTATAATGTGCCGAGTAGATTTTTTAAGATAACAATAATATTACAATCAATAATTATGTCACGATGAGATACGAACTCCTTAGCAAACTAAGAATTCACTGTGCGGGTGCCGGATACATCGTGAATCCTAATCACAGTGGCAGAGAGAGGATAACACGAGAGTGTATGAGACTTGCGAACCAGATGTAGGTTTAAGGAGCCCATTTGTCGACGATCGTCAACACTTGCCTTCACCGCTCGTGCCTCACTCCACCATGTATACACCATTCCCGGTAATGGTTTACAATATAAATACCAAAGCAGTGTCAATAATATAGAAATATAAATCTTACGTCCCTTCGGTAATGTTCCAGCTACTTACGATGAATACGCTTCAAGCGCCAAGCTTAGACTGCCCCTAAAGCCTTTCTTGCATCGCGCTTTATACTAATCGGCGTTATAAACTACTCTCCTATAACTGTATTCTACCATAAAATACAAAGGCTATCGCTTTATATAGAGTTTTGGTGGCGGGAAGTCGGAAACACCTAACTGAATAATTTCGATAATAACTAGTCTTCCTATGTTACTTATATTGTCAGTAAAGAATTGCACATTAACTATTACTACTAGTTCATTACCAAGGAGATAAGGTGCCCTTAACATGTTCAAACAGTTCAGTGGTTTCCAACAAATTAAAGACCAGAGTCTATTTAGCAGGGACCACAAATGACACGAGTAATTAACAATATCAAGCAATAAATAATTTGTAATCAAATTTTCGTAACTGTATAATATATTTAAACGATTAGATTTTACGTGCGGTTTCACTCGCGTTAACCTTAATTGATCAAACAACACGGATGATGCAATAAAAAGTTTCATACAAAGTTTATCCTTCTCTTTACTCCAATTCTAAAAAGGTTTTTGCGAGAAAAAGTAGCCTATCAACGTCTGTAAGTTCCCATGTATCGGTATAAGAAAATTCTTCATAATCTATTCAGCGGTTTAGGCATGAAAACGTAACAAACAAACAAACTCACTTTCGCATTTATAATATTAGAATTGATACTTATGCTATCTCTTGTCCACCGACAACAAATCCTAGTAGGACTTAAACTTAAAAAAATGTAGATTTTAACAGATTATTATTAGTTCTTGGAAAATAGTGTTTGAAATTAAAATATAATTCAAAACAAAAAATAGTCAGAATTCTGGTCTGAATAGTTTAAAAGAACATCCATTTAGCGTCTAATTTGTTGTTGCGTACGTTTAAGTAAGAACGTGATAAAATATAAAACGCACCGATAATATGTATCCTGACCCCAATTTAAATTAAGTTTATTTCGTTAAACGTATGTTATTTATATATTGCTATATTGCTGACAAAGACGTTTAGAAAACAACAACAAATAGTTACATATTTATGAATCTTCATTGAATTCATTGAATTGAAATTATGGTTTGAAGGTATTTTTTAAAGGAACTACACTGTTAGCCTAAAAGGCTTTTATAGTTTCACCGGACTTTGTGGGCGAGTGCGGAGGACGCCCAGCCCGAGAGTCAATTCGCACAAGGGTGTCACTAGTGACCGAACTTCGACTTGAGTTATTGTCGGGAGGTTTTGAAGAAATCTTACAAGGTGGTGATTGGAAAAAGTTTGGGAAGCTGATGCTCCCTGAACTTATTATGAATCTACCCAACCCAAAAATGCTATTGCTCAGTTGCTACTTTTACGATGCTCATAGTAATCCTTTTCATTAGATAGGGGGCAAACAAGCAAGCGAATCACCTAATTGCAGGTGATAACCGCCGCCCATTGACACCCACAACACCCGAGGAATCGCAAATGCGTAGCCGGCCTTTAAGATATTTGCAATCTCTCTCCTTGAAGGTTCCGAAGTCGTATCGATCCGAAAACACCTCAGACGCAAGTTGATCCCACGAGGTAGTCTTGCAAAGAAATAAATTCCGCCTGAATAGCACCTTGTGGATCGCCATTCATACTGTTGGTGAGGATGGAATTTAAGTTGATTGCGCGTTGCGCGTTGTACAGTGGTGGGGTTTACTTTGAATAGCGACATTAAGTTTATCATATTGTAAGATACTATAAAAAATTCATACATGCTGTACCATATGACGACAAGTTTAACGATGCTCCGGCGTCGGGTTCAATCATCAGTCGACGACGCGTTACTTTTTGCTGTTTCATGAGATGTGGCAACAGATAATCAATTTCAGACAGAACTACAAATTAACGTTCCCTCAATTCAATTATGAATTTACACAAAGTAATGCCTTCATTGACAAAAATAATCCATAGAAAGGTTTGGCATTCCGAGAGCTAGTTGTTGCATTTTTTTCTTTTTTTAGATTTCTTGCGTTATTCTTCAAGCACAGTCACATTGCAGTGCTGTCACGTGGGTAATTAATTTAATTTATATAAAAGGCATAAAAGGTTTCTTTACAATAATGAATATAAACCTGCTATTTTAATCCAGGTAACGTAGGTATGTAGGATCCTCTCT